>JAMJFZ010003875.1:24745000-25967500 GCA_026225945.1 Cricetomys ansorgei | reverse complement strand
TGCAGGCTTCTAATCTTCAAGGTTAATTTTAGTGGGTAGCCTTAGCACAATAGTCTATTAATGAATAGCTGAATTTTAGGTCTGTATACTTTCTACAATAAAGGGGGGGGCAGGCATTCAGGGGTGAATTATCTATTTGCTTTTTCAAGCTTGCTGACATACTGTCTAGACTTGGTTTCTGTTCTTGACTATGGCTTTGTCTCTATGGGAAGGTCAGTTTTACCAAGGATAATTTTTTATGTATCTACAGAAAGCATGAATAGTATTCACACATGCCAAAAACTTGAAGGCCAGTAAGACTGTTACAATTACTTAGAGTTGAGATGGCAGTGTTCCTCTCCCAGCCAGCCCAGGAATTGATTTGAGTTTTTACTATAAGGCCAAAATAGACAATATTATTGATGAAAGACTTTTGTCACCATACAGTAAAGATGAGAAAGGGGCAAAGCAGTTGGTGGGCTTCAGACTCCTAGCTAAGGGAAAAACCAGGATCCTTGCCAAGCTGGTTACGTCCACAGCCTGGGTATCATTGGCCCCCAACAGATAAGCAGTTTCATCATCACACTAAAGCTTTCTACTAATCCATTAAGGGAAGCTTGGGCGGTTATCCCCATTTTATAAAGAACCAAGAGGCAAACAGGTTGTCCATTATTCAGTTATGGGCAATGGTGTTAGGCCTTGGTGAATGGAACTACTCATAGAGAAAAAATGTAAAAGTAATGAGTGTTCCATCCTTCGCCTTGTGTCTGGATTTCTTTGTGTTTGGCTTTCATATTCAAAGAATATTGTTGTAGCACGTGTGTTTCTGGATCGACAGGGAATTTTGTCTTTGTTTTTGTGTTGGTGCTTACAGGTACCTTCTATTACCTTTGTTGATGAACCTTCTTCCACTTACTTTTCGATTAAATGCTGTGTCTTTTTCCTCAGGTTGGTTTTGGGATTTCCCCCGTCATCTCTAATTCCTAGCTACTTGAGTGTGAGGCAAGCGTGGTGTGTGTCTTTATATTTATCCCTCTTAGAGCTTGCTACACTTCTTCAATCTGAGAGTGGACATCTTCCCTCAGTCCTGGGAACTCTGTTGTCATCATCCCTTGGAATATTATTGTGCCCTAAGTCTCCCTTATTTCCTTATGATTTTAGTACTGTTGCCATCTCTGTACTGAGTGGTTCGGTTCTCTATGGTATTTTCTATGTATGACCTTGAAGTTTGGTGATCCTACCTTCTTCTGTCAAACACACTGGAAGAATTTTTAATTTCAGGTATTGCATTTATGAATTCCAAAATGTATACTATGCTCTTTTGTTAGTTATATTAATGAAATTTTCTATTTTCCTTCAATTTGTTCATTTAGCCTACTGACGTACTGAATAAATTTATAATATGTTAAAGCCCCTTGTCTGGAAAACCAAAGACAGCAAGACTGATGCATGTAGCATCTATGTGTCTGTTACTCTCATGGGCTTTGCTTGCCCTGTGATCTTATTGAACACTGAGAATTATATAAAAAAAAAAAAACAACTATAGAGCATATAGATGAGTGTGGTGTTTGAATGAGAATGACCCCCACGGGCTCATATGTTTACATGCTTGGTCCCCAGTTAGTGATGTTTGGAAGGATTAGGAGGTGTTGTCTTATTGGAGTAGCTGTGTCCCTTGGGGAGGTCTTTGAGGTTTTAAAAACCCAAGCCAGGCCCAGTCTCTCCCTCTCTCTCCCTCTCTCTCTCTCTCCTTGCTGCCCGTAGATCAGGACATCAGGTTCTCAGCTACTGCTCCCAGCACCATACCGGCGTCTGTGGTGGTATGGAAGGATGGGACAGGGCTGACTAACCCGCTAAAACTTTCCCCAGAGTAAATGCTTCCTTTTATTAGAGCTGCCTTGATCATGGTGTCTCCTCACAATAGAACAGTAACTATGACAATAAAGTTCCAAGAGAAATGTTTGCCTTTTCCCACAGCTTACTGAGTCATCAGTGAGCTGGATCAGACCTGTACTGCAGTGTGAGGACGTTCATCCCACTGTTGCTCTTCCCTTTTTGGGTCCATGGACTTCCCGGGCTTCTAATAAAGAACCCGTGGGTCCTCAGCCTTGAAGACACAAGTACAGTCTGCTCTAGTATTCGGTTGTATTGAGCCTATCTTTTTAACTGCCAGTACCACAAATCTTCAAAGTCCTATTTAGTCTTGAGGGGGAAAAAATCTAGGTAATTGAGGGTAATTGGAGGACTTTACTTTGATTGACTGTAAGATGCTTCATGTAGCCTTCATATGATTCTAAGTCAGCCCTGTCCCATCCTTCCATACCACCACAGACGCCGGTAAACATAACATGGTAAAAATTAGCTGCCATTGTGAACAACCAATCTAGAGGATTGAATTTCAGCCTATGCAATCATCTAAGGCCCCAGTGTTTCTGTAATCCAGCACTGCGTGGCAAACCTGGTCCTTGGTAGTGCTCAGAGTCAGCAGGCACTTTCCGAGATGAAACGGCTAGAAACCATCAGCTCATTTAAAGTACTCCCCCTCTGGAGTGCTTTAAAAATAGTGTTTGTAACAAATTCAGTTTGTTGTTGGAGATACTGGTGTGGGCACACTGTCTGCGAAAAGTCTTAAGTAGATCTATTAATGAGTTTTCATTATTTGTATAAAACAAATCTAAAGCAAAGTGTCTGGAAAGGTTAAAAATAAAGCAATGGGAAAAATAAGATCATGTGGTTGCTAAAAGACATCAAGAGTGAAAGGAAGAAGATGACACTAAAGGGTGACTGGAAGCATAGTGTGGACTTGTAGGCACCAAAGCATGCCATGGGAGCACACGAAGCAAGCATTTTAGACTGTAGAAGCAACCAAGGAAAGTGCAAGCCTCCTCATGTCTGCTTCCTGACTATGGACACAATGTGAAATAGACCAATATTCTTCTTCAGTAACAGTAGAGAAATAGCGCATGAAGTATTAGAAAATAATATACAGTTGGAAAACATTCCAGATTTGACAGAGGTATCTGTGTGTATGTTTGTGTGTGTGTGCTTGTATACACACACACATGCACATTCACAAATTCCTCTCAAGTGTTGGTACTAGGAGCATTCACAAATTTTCCCATACACTAAAATCTCAGCAATATGTCCTATTTTGCCCCCTTATCTAAATGAACACCATCGTTAATTGTCATGGTTATTTCTTGCATTCTCCCTACCTTCTTAAATGTAAAGAGAAATTACGTCATCGTGTCAAACCTTGTTGGAATTGATAATCACGTAAGTCAAATGTGCAGATAATCAGAATCTACTATTCCCCCATTCCCTTCACTCAGTTTATGGTTAGTCCTTATTGTCAGCTGGATGGGATTGGGAATCACACCGGAGACGCACAGGCATCTCCGCAGAGGCTCAACTAAAAAAGTGAGCTGGAGAGACTTTGAACAGTCCAGGCTTGAGCCTGCCTCTGTCAGAAAGCTCCACACGAGAGAGTGCCTACCCTCAACAGTCCACCCACTGGAATGTTGGGAGCACCACCCCGTGAACTAGGGTCTCAGGCTGAATACAAGGAGACAGAGCGCTGAGTGCAGGCACTGTCTCTCTGCTGCCTGAGTACAAATACAATGTGGCCAGAGGCATCTTGGGACCACAGCTCCTGGGACCACAGCTCCAGCACTGTGGCTGTGATGGCTTCTCTGCCGTGGAGAACTGTACCTTAAAACTTGAAACAGAACAAACTCTTCCACCCTTAAGTTGCTTTCTCATAGTAATGAGAAAACTAATACACCGGCCTAGCCAACTGCTCCCATCGTTTTCTTCAAATCTCAGTTTTGAAGATAATTCTGCTTCCAATGAGGAAGGTGAAGCAAATCTCTATGATATCCGTCCACTCCCCATTGACCACCATGCCCTCCGCTTTCTCCTCTGTGCTCAAATCGAAGGCCGACTCGTCCGGCACTTCACAAATGTAATTTCATTTACTCCTTCTGGGGATCTTAGGAGATTGGTGGCAATGTTTTAATTTCCCAATCGGAAGTCAATTTAAAGTCACATTGTTGGAAACAATGATTCGGCTCTGCACTCTGCCCCTTCCTGCCCAGACGGTGGCCCCACGCACCACCGCATCACTGACACCTGTGATGTTGTAAGACCCCAGACCCACTTTTTTTTAATATAAAGGAATGTGTTTCAAAGATTCCCTGGTGTTTCTTAGGCGGTTTGATGTTTAAAAAACAACCCTGTGTTCCTTTATGTACTTTTTCACCATAAAACAGAGGCACCAATTATTTTTAAGTAAAAATCGGTGCTTAGATCTTGTAGCAGGACTCAGTCTTTGTCCCTGAGGAAGTATCATTAGGAAAGACAGGTCTCCCCAAGGCACCAACTAATCCGAACCCTCCACAAACCCTCAGTGTCTTGTGGCCTCGAAAATGAAGCTTCTGATGGTGCCCCTGCCCTGGTGCGAGTGATTTGATTAAGCCTGGACTCTGTGAGTCTCCACAGTCAGGGCAGGAGCTTAGTGGCAGCCAGATCAAAGGAATTTAGGATTACCAGTCTTATAAGAGCCCATTCTTATTCTAATCATTCATTTTAACTGTTAATTTCTCATTCACTGAGAAAGAGCTTGGTTTAATTAAAAGCAGAAACAAATTTTGCAAATCTGATCTTGGAATATGGGCTTATTTTAAGGCATATTGTTAGTGGTGAGCATTGAGAATCCACCCGTGGAGAAGAGTTTGGGAGCCTGTAATTTATTTTCTAAAATAATGGAAACAAATGCTTCTTCTTTGTTCAGCACAGAGGTCTGACTTACAGTAAACATTCCGATGGGACGGTGAGACGGTGGAAGGGTGGGGGACAGGCCCTGCGTCACTGAGCGCTCCGCTAGCACTGTTCTCATTAGAACACAATGGCTCCAGACAAAGAGGAAACGATAGGGGTGAACCACAGCACCCTCTGTTTGACATTCACATGGAGGAACAGCACAGGAAACTCTCAAGACACTTTTCTCCCCGTGTTTGACCCTTCCACGCTCACTTTACAGAACAGTAACAGCATAAATTTACTCATATAAAGTGTATGTAACCCCGGCCTCACCAAAGTGAAAGTCCGTTAGTCAGTGAGTCACAGTTTCAAGGTTTTGAAGGAATTCGCCCGCTTCCTGTACAGTAGAGGAAGCTGCGCTCCAGGGCTCCTCATCTCTGTCGTTTCTGTCGCGGTGGTGGTGTCCATTTCTGTGGCTGTTACAAAGGACTACCCTCTGCTGGCAAATATTCTGAATTCTTAGATGACAGTAAGTAAGAGACATAACCATGCTACCTTCCTCTTTCACAGGCAGCCTGTGGGAGATGAAGTTCATGACACTTTGAAATCATTAGACTCATTAATGACTTTATGACTTGGGGATAAAACCACATCACTCAGATCATTTGTTAAGCAACTCTAGTATTTAAATAAACTCATAATTACCCACCAATCTTTTTTTCAGTCACACTCAATGATACGAACACATTTCCTGACATATTTAAAAAATCTTCTCCCACTTGTCTTAATGTTCTTTGCTCTTCTTTTTCCTTACATCCCTAAGGACATTACCAAAGGAAGCCTTTGCTACATCCAGGGTGGTCTTCCATTCCTGGCCAAATGCCTGATCACCCTGCCTCACCCCTATATAAGCTCCACTGGTTTAACTGTTTCCATGTCTGAACCCCTGAAAAGTCTAATCAAATTGTTAAATGAAATTTCTCTAATTACTTCATCCCACAAATATCCCCTTTCCCATCTTAAAAGTTTCATTTCTGATACAATCAACTTGCTCTTTCATGTCATGTTAATTTTGTAACAAATGCTGAATTTCCCACAAATATGACCTGTATGGGTGTTGTCAATGTGTTTTTTAATAATACCTGAGCATTATATCCTAATGTCCTGAGTGCTCTGTGCCAGAAACCAATAAACATGTTTATGTCTTTCTGAAATGTCAGAGTTTATTGAATAAATATATATGTATTTGGTTATGTTTGGTCTCAAAAGCCACCAGGCCCTTTTACCCTTTGCTCTCCTGTCTCTCTTCTAGCCTCTTGACTCTCCCTCTCCCTGCTCCCTGCTTCCCTCTCCTCTCTCCCCTCTCCCCTTCCCCTTCCTCTGCTCCCCTCACAAGCCCTGGCTCAGTCAGCTGGCCATGTTCACTCTGGACCCTTCCAGATGCCTCCGGCTATGCTGTCCCTCACACCCACGATAAGCCTTCCCCTCCACCGCACCTAGGAGCTTCGTCTCCCCCTTTTATTTCTCATTTTCATTCAGTTTACAGAATGAGTACAAGATCAGAGGTGGTCTAAGAAATCTGAATGGACGGAAAAACCCAAATCACTTACAAGGAAGAAGCTATTGCTATAGACTCGGGCTACGGGAGAGCCAGGGTCAAGAGCAAAGGCATAATGAGCTGCAGAGATCAAAGGGCAAGGCCAAGTCCGAGCAGGAGCTGTCTAGGTTCCAGTGGGTAGACTACAACTGAGCAGGTCACATCAACAGCAAGGACTGAGCCAAACTGAAGCCCCAGAGACAGTCTGAAATTCTCTGCCTGTTGGTTCTTAATGCACGTATCAGGTGTCTGGCAACAGGTCTGTGTGGGGGCTTTGTCATTAAAGTGCTAGGTATCTACCACTCTGTGGGGTCCAGATGAGAGAGTTGTATCGTTTCTTTGGTCTGGTATGTCTGATAAGTTCTTGGACCTGGTCTCCCAGATATGTTTTTAATATGCTCATGTACCCGTACAGTTTCAGTTTACCCTGATGAACTTATAGGGTAGAACCCTTGCTACTACCAGGAATAAGTCACCTACCAGTTGTGCCACATGAGTGGTGCAGGACAGATGGCACTGTTAACTCATCCACAGGAAGCCCAGTCGTCCTCCACCCTCAAAACAGAGTTGAAAGCTGCTCATAAAATGGAGTGTCTTGGGGCAGGGCAGTCTAGGAGACCACTGTTTGACAGGACTCGGAGCATCTAGAGTAGGACAAGGCCTGATCTCACTCAGCCCCTTTACCTTAGTTGAACTTTGCTGTCTTCTTCACACCATCCACAAAATACATTCTGTGGATGTATACATACACATAATCCATAATAAATTCCTAAGGAAATGAATGAATAAAAAAAAAGAAATGGAAATGTAGCAGATTTGGGCTCAAGAAGCGACATCTATGCTTTTCCCACTCAGCAGAAGTAGATCAATCTGACGAATGATGCTGTTTCTTAGTAGGTATGATGTCTCCTCTCCAGTGAGCACTTTGATATCCTTGTTAAGAGTCGGGTGACTGTGGGTGAAGGACCTGTGTCTTGTCCTCTAGTCTGTTTGGAGCCAGTACCACGGCTGCTTTCGGGTGGCACCGTGACAGGACTAAGTTAGCAAGAGTGACGCCTCCAGCAGTAGCGTTTTTGCTCAGGATTGCTTTGGTTATCCATGGCCTTTCGTGCATCCAAATGAATTTTAAGATAGTTTTTTTTCCCCCTGTTTCTGTGAAGAATGGCATTAGAGTTTTGATGAGGATTGCATTGACTCTGTAAACTGCTTTCGCTAAGAACCATTTTCCCAACATTGATTCTTCTGATCCCTGAGCACCAGAGGCCTTTCCACCATCTGGTTTCTTCAGCTTCTTTCTAGAGGATTTTGAAGTTTTCACCATAGAGGTGTTTCTCTTCCTTGATTAGGTTTGCACCCCTAGGGTGGTACGAATTCAGCCAACAGCTCCTCTGTCAAGGTGACTCTCAGCTGTAGCAGCCTAGTTCTGACCAGTGTTCCTGTGAATTCTTTCTCCACAGCAAAGCTGCTGTGGAGATTCTAGCTGGCCCCCTGCCCCGGCTGCAAGCCTGCGACAAATGGAATACTTCCCAGTAGCGAGAATTAGTACTGTCTCCTGTGGTGGGTTCCCTAGGATTCTCTTTGGTTTTATTTTCTCCCCGCAAAGTGAAGAGTCCTCAGCCCTTCAGGAGAAGACAGAGGGGCAGTCTGTGGAGCACACTAGTCCTCTTCCTAGGCAGGTAACCGGATCTCAGAAGTTTCTTGTCTCTCTATTGCTGAGCTCCACTAAATGGACTCAACAGGTTGTACTTACATGTACATATGCGTATATGTAACAATAATTAAAGAAGAGGTCATGAGTTTGAGAGGAAATGTGGAGGGCTTATGTGGAAGCATTGGAGGGGTGAGGGAAGGGTAAAAATGATGCAAATACAGCATTCATGTACAGCATTAAGTCTCGAAATAAAACAAATGTTAAAAAAGTTATTGTATTCTACAACGCATTTCAGATGGTTCACTCTGTGGATATTTGTTTCTTAACACTTTAGCTTCTCTCTCAGCTACTTACTGCTTTATTCTCATTTTTAAAAAAAATCACAGAAATACTTAGAAAGCTAGTTACTTGACTTTGGCATCTATAACTTATCTGAGAATCAATAAAGATTATAATGGCAATACAGATATGATTCCTAGGAAGAAATGAGAGAAGTAACTTCTGAAATCCCAACATGAGATAAATGTCACTGCCCTTGGGAACCAAATGTGATACAAATAACTATTTCGTTATGAGTTTTCTTTCCTTTATTTTCCTGAAAATTTAGTACTGGGCAAAAGTTTCTTTCCGAGAGGTTTGCTTTAAAGTAGAAAAGTAGATATATCCTACAGAAGACATCTGAGTGACGATCGTCCTGTTTCTCCCACACAAGTAACAGCCAGGCCCAGCCATAGTTTCTGAGGCAAAGTGGAAGCAGTCACTCAGACTGGGACGTCAGTGTCTCTTCTGTCTCAGTCCTTTACTCCATTGCTGAGCTGCCTGACCTGGCTTTAATGTAGTCGAGATTTATGTCATCTGCATTCCAGAAAGTCTACTAAAATAAAAACTGCAGAAGTATCTGGAAAAAACCATACTTTATGTGCAAGTGTCCTCTTTAAGGGTAATCACATGCCAAAAGTAGATAAGGAATAATCACGTAAAAGAGACGTTTCCAGTGCACTTACAGTAAGGCTAGCTTATTTGTTCATAGGTGAATTTTACAAAAAAGAAGTCAAAAAAATAAAATTGAAGACACAAACTGTATCAAATGTAGTCTTTCTGACTTTTCCATTAATCTCCACATACATGAAAACCAAAATCAATGGGTTAGAGAAAGGTGGAATAGGGCAGTCTAGCAAGACAGATATTTATTAATAATGCTATAAATCAGTCAGATCTGCAGTTTTTAAATTTCATAGGCATTTACAACTTTTCTTTGACTATTTTTATTCTTCAGTTTCTTTACTTGTTTCATCATTTGTCTCTTACTTTTGCACCTATTGCCAAATATCCCCAGTTCAGGGTTTTTGCATGGCATTGATATACTTCTTTCTACTGACAGTTGTTCTCAAACCAAGGTCAGGGGCTCTGCAGAGCAAGCTTTCACTGGAGGGCAGTGACATGGAGCTGAGCTTCCTTTGTTCTAAATGCTAACTCCTTCAGAGAAAACCAGAAACCACCTAGACCTGTGTTTAAGAAACTGAAAGTTATGATCCCAGCAAACCTGAAGCTTTTGCCTAGGCTGCACACCTCGTGTTAAAACGAGCAAAACCCAGCAACTTTTTAAAATGTACCTGATTCCTCCCCTCTGCTGCCCATTCTAATCCCAAGCTCCATTGGATCTGCTCCCCATCTCAATGTCAGTTCCTGGCCAACAGATGCTCTAACCTCAAGAAGTATCAAATGCTTACCCGCCTCTGGAATTGAGGGCCAATGTCTTTTATTTCCTATTGTGTAATGTCAAAACTCAATTCAAGCAACTTGTCTCAACTCTTTTACTTAGCTTGTAGAATGACTTCAGGAGAACGGCATAATATAAATTAGTGAACTGAAGACACTCTAGAGCCCAGCTCAGTAAATCTGTGAGTAGGATATTTATTTCTTCTGCTGCAGCAGCTCTTACAACACTGTCACCCCCAGCTACCCATGCTTGAGCCTCTCTGGACACACTTACACACAGCTAGAAGAAAAAGAAAACAAACAAACAGCACTGCTCCTACTTGTAAAGGAGAAAGAAATAATTTTTCCAAGTCTTTTATTTTTTTGTTTTAGCTATAGATTTCAACATGGCGAATATTTTAAAGAACCCAAGAGCATACGCCACAGCATCTACGCTCAAGGAGGAGTCGACGATGTCAAGAACAGGAAAGGTGTGGACAGTAGTAATTGTAAGAACTCTCTTTGCCCAGTTGGCAATGTCATTAAAATTGACTGGCTTCGCACAGTGATTCTAGACAGCACACTCTCAACATGTATTTTAGAAGAAGAATTTAACAATCAGAGGTTTGTTTGGAGATATTAATCTTAAACTTCAATGTTCTATTTCTTCTGATAATACCACCACCTCTAGTGAAATTTTAAAAATAACAGAAAACATAACACTTATCTTTTCTTCATGACATTTCTTTGCTGTGGCTTCTCCTTGAGTTGATACAAAAAGATGCCCTCTAGTTCTTCCACATGGCTGTTAAGGTTGCCAAGACAACTCAAAGGGATGCTGGCAATGGTTGCCCTGTCTTCACTTCTTAAGTATGGCCCTGGAGACACTGACTCTGTAGATGCTGTTTTCTTGAGTACCAGAGCTTAGATCCTCTGTGATTTTTTTTGTTTGTGTGGTTGGTTGGTTGGTTTGGTTTGGTTTGGTTTTTTGAGACACGGTTTCTCTGTTGTAACTCTGGCTGTCCTGGAACTCACTCTGTAGCCCAATCTGGCCTTGAACTCACAGAGATCCACCTGCCTCTGCCTCCCCAGTGCTGGGATAAAAGGTGTGTGCCACCACTGCTCGGCTTGTTTTTGTATTTTTTAGGGAATTAGAAATAGTTTACTATGGAACCATTTTGATAGGTTACCCCAAATCCCATGTTCCATTGTGGAAATGGTTTCATGAAGTTTTATAGAACAAAAAGTCACTATTCAAAGAAAGTTTAAACTGCACTGGTGGGTACATCAGTTCCTAGATAGTGTGAGGTTTTTACGAAGCCTAAAAATGCTATCTGATGACATTCTTAGTTTTGCGTTTGGTAGATGCTAGTGGTCCGCTAAGTTAATAGGTCCCCAAAAAAATTGATGTATCGGTCAAAATATGTTAGTTCTGGTACAGAGATGGGCAAGGAATGGCTGTTCTGAGGGCTAAAGCTGGCCTGAGATAATGTGGTTAGTTCCACCTCCCCCGACCTGCAACATTCCAGTCTCCCACCGTACTGGAGTTCTAATCCCTCAGTCGGTCTCTGCAGACACAGCTTCTTCGCAGGAGTTTTTGTTCATAATTTGTCCTGTTGGACAAGCACCATATTTTGTGCATGTGGGTCTCTTAATATTTATTAAATATATAAGGTCCCTTCAGGGCAAGGAAGGCTTCCTCCTAGGATCTGCTATGGACGAGGCTGAGGAGTGGGCAGGACAGCAGTGTTCGGGAAAGAGAAATAGCTGGGAAAGGCCTTCAGGGACTCGATTTCTAGCAGCTGAAAGTCCTCTGGGTCTGAAAGGCGTCCATGGGGAGAGATGGCGGAGACCAGCCACTGTGTTGCTTTAGGCAAGATTAGATAAAGTCAATGACTTAAAAGTCTAAATTTGATCTCTTAATTTATATGCTAGTCAGGTTTTAAATCCGGCACAGTGTTTATTGCCCATTTTTAATTTATCTTGTAGGGTCTGACCACTGTTCTGGAATGGACATTGTGCCCATATCAAATCAATTTTCTTAATTTCAGTATTCATGGATTTCCTGGTCTTTAATAATCTAATTTAATGAAGTCTCTTCCTACCTTGAGTATTTAGTAGGGTTTCAAATCACGAATTGGAAACTGTGGGAGTTTGATGACACTGCCTTACCATTTTCTTTTGTGGCCAGATCGCCAGACTAAGAAACTGAAGAAAGGTAATAGAAACGGCAGCTCTACGGGGCGGAGGGTTTGTAAGGACGCATCAACCTTTCTCAGTCCACTAGGGAAACACATTTAGAAGTAAAGCGGTTTTCTGTGCCGTTGACTGGTTCCCGTTGCTTATCTTCGGCTGCCATCTTAAGAGGTGGAGCCGTATATTAAGTGGCTTAAATAGCAAGAGTTTAGTATTCACACTTGCAGAAACCCAGGACCCCGGAGCCTACCAATTTGGTTTTCCACGGAGGAGGGCTAGTATCCAGGCTTGTTGTGCTTGATCTGGGATGTCCTTAAAGGTCCCTGTGCCTGAGGGCTTGTTCCCAGCTAGTAGTGCTCTGTTCTCTCCCTGTTCTTCAAACTGAATAAACTCTACTGACCTACACTCAGCCTTGACATTGCGTGAAAGACTAGAAAGGAAAGCATAATGTTAAACAAAAGAAGTCACGCTCGGAAAGACTGTTTCCGAGCTACCCACTTTCCCTCATGTGGAATGTAGATCTAAACATAAATATATACTATACGCCTATCTACAACATGAAACTGAAAGGGGGATTATGAGGGAGGAAGGAGGAAGTACAAAAGAAGGAAAGAGGGGAGAACAAGAGGGCTTATAAAGAGGGAAGAAAGAAAAATATCCCACTTCATGTGGGAACTAGTTTTGTGTGCGTGTGTGCGCTTGATATGACAGCAGAAGAGGGACGATTGGGGTGCAAATTGGGGAGGGTTAAGGTATTATGAAAGTGATGGGTGAATATAAGCAAGATACAATGGTGCATTTGTCATAATGAAATCAATTGACTCACAGAAAGGATTATATTACTAATAGATGGTAGGTGATGGATGGATGGGTGAACTGATGGACAAAATTAGAGAACAGTGCCCTGAAAGAGCGTTCTTGCAAACACTCATCGCCTGAGACACTGGCAAATCCTCTTCAGTAAGAAGGGGCTGGAGAGCTGGCTCAGTGGTTAAGCGCACTGGCCGCTCTTGCAGAGGACCCAGGTTCAGCTCTCAGCGCCCACATGGTGGCTCACAACCATCTGTAACTCCAGCTCCGGGTCCCGCACTGTCTTCTGGCCTCTGCGGTCGCTGCACACACTTGACGTGCATATGGAATGTAGACAAAACACACACATGAAAATGGTATGTTTTTTAAAGAATGCTTCATGGAATTTCATTTTATGAGTTTCGATACATCCAATGGGAATTTCCTTTATACTTAAAATGTAAGCTGCTTCACAGTCCTTTAAGAACAGAAAACAGTAACTGACTTGTGCCATTTTCTTCTTCCTACAGTCCCATTATAGGAGCTTCGGTCCAGAGTTTCACCAGGTTCTCTTTAATTATGGAGGCCAGAGCCCATTGATTTTGTACTATCTTAAGATGCACCAGAGAGGTGGTATTTTCATCAATCCTAGACAGAAGGGAAGCAAATTCACCAAGATATTCAAAGAGCCATATCCTTCTCAAGCCTTGCTTCAAAGCGATCAGTTCCTAAGACACTGAAAACTTTCTACTTTCTGCCCCAATTTTTAAATGTGTGTTGACTGACACTGTATACAGCGTTTACTTATGTCCCGTTTACTTTTGCAGCATGTTTGGCTTAACTGTTCTGTCTTTAGCTTCCAGGCTGTGCTCTCCCATGTAAGCAAAGCAGAGAGGACATAGAGCCCAGGCCCTCCAGCATGGTTGTGCTGAGGTCCTTCCCAAAAATCTATCTTGCCACTCTTGTTTGGTGCTGTTTCAAGTGTTTGTAATAATGGTTGGTCATTGGCTTCTGATTCCTCAAAGAGAGTTGCATGCATGCTTTATTTGCGGATACTTTGCACACTTGAAGAATTACCTGTCATGGCTCAGGATTCACTGTGGACGGCAGAGCAGCGAACTGACCTGGGCTAGCGCAGCACTGACCTCTGAGTATAGGAGGGACACTAAGACTCTCTTTCCAGTGTCTACTTCAGTCTTTAAAAACAAAAGGTTACATTTTACAAAGCCGTGGTAGACAGATACCCCGACGGGGCTATGATCTCCATCTGCACCTTCTTGTGGAGGGAAGCAGGAGATGTTGTGCTCGTGTGCTTTACTAAACAACACAGCACGTTGCTGATTTGTTTTGTTGGGATTTCCCCCCTCGGGTAATAAGGAAATTTATAAATTATATCACTTATTTGAGTTAAATTAATACTCATTAATGAAGAAGTAGCTTAGAAATACTCCTTAAAAGAAATCATGGGTTGGTGGTAATATTTATGCTGTAATATAAATATAAATACAAATATATTATAAATATTTAAATGTAAGTTTTCAAAAAAGAAAGTGGCAGAATCGTGTTTCACCTGATCCCTAAAGGAGCTCTTTCTCAGTCATGCTAAGGGATGAAGTCAGGGATGACCAAACCCTGTTAGAAGAGAAAAAGTTAAAAATAAAACCTAACCAGAAAGTGGCTGGTTATTCTATTAGTCTGGGTTCTCTAAAGGAGCAGAACTGATAGAATGAATTAGGAATTAATGAATAAATTATTAATTATTAATGAAAATATCAATGAGTTATAATGAATGAATACATTAATAATGAGTTAATATCCCAAAGAGGGTTTATTACAGCAACTCGCAGGCCGAGGCGCAGCTAGTCAGACAGTGGCCGCCTCCCAAGGCAAAGGTCAAGAGCTGGGTAGTTGTTCAGCCCACGAGACTGGATGTCCCAGTAGGCCCAGTCTGGTGCTGGAGTGAGGATTCCTAGAGCGCTTCTAGTCTTCAGTCTCTGTTAGAATCCTGAAGAAGTAGGTTCTACTAACAAGGGGCGTGGGGGTCAGAAGACAACCTTCAGGAGGTGCTGTGGGAATTGTAGGTTCTGGAAATCAAACTCAGGCCACTGGGCTTGCGTGGAAAGATCATTGTCTGCTTTTACCCCTGTGTGGTCTGGTCATTTCCTTAGCTAGGGACATGGCTTTGAGGGGGATGACACACTCACACCTGTCTCTTGTGACGGGTGGAGGGGAGTCTATCTGCAGTCTCTCCCATCTGTCCTCCTCCTGACCTTTCCTGAGCTTCCCTCCCCTGTCTCACCCCTCATCCTGGATTCTAAACATGTCTGATTATTTTCCAGATATTTCCACTCCTACTCATTAAGTGCCTGCCTTCTTATCTGTGTGCCTTCGTTACCCAAGTCCAGGGCCCAAGCTGTTTCTTGCAGATACCTTAGCAAACACTGGCAGAATACTACTCTGGAGGAGTCCAGAGCAGAGAGAAAGGAAAACAGACTGGACAGGGCAGGGCTCGGGAAGTGGGAGAGAGGTGGAGATGGTAAGAGATAGGGTAGGAGGAGGGGTGAGAGCAGCTAGGGGGAGAGATTCCTTTGGGGGTTTGGGAAAGCTGTCTCACCAGTTCCTGAGGCATGCTGGTTTTCATCTGCCACCAGAAATCCTGTAGTCCAGCTTGAGCTCATTTCTAGATATGTGGCAGGGCTGAAACCCAACAGTGACAACGCCTCTCAGTGTCCTCAGTGAGAAATTGAGAGTGGACAGGAGAAATTCTCAGCCTAGAAACTTAGTGACAGTTTGGATGTGTGTTTTTAATTCAAGGAATGTAACAGAATGGTACATGCCTATAATCTTATCACCCGGAAGACAGAGGAGGGTCAATGCAGGTTCCAGGTCAGCTGATGTTAGGCAGAGAGGAAGGAAAGAAGGGAGGGGGAGGTGGGAAGGGAGAGAGGGAGGGAGGAAGGGAGGGAGGGAGGGAGGAAGGGAGGGAGGGAGAGAGGAAGGGATGGAGGGGGTGGAGGGAATGAAGGAAGGAGGAGGGAAGGAGGGAGGGAAGAAGGAGGAAAAGAAGGAAGGAAGGGAGGGAAAAGAGAGGGAGGGAGGAAGGAAAAAAGGAAGAAAGGAGGAAGAGGGAAAGAAGAAGGAAAGAAGGGAGGGAAACAAATCTCAATTTACATCAAGTAGGAAAAACACTTTTGAGTGTTCTGACTGACTTTCACCTGTTGGGGGAAGGCTGTAAATGCCATTTTCAACCCCATCAGCTGGGAAGGCTGGGCCAGTGCTACACCGCCTACTTGCTTAGCATGCATAAGGCCCTGGGTTTGTTTGGTCCCCAACCTATAAAAATAAAAGAATTAAAATTAAAGCCTTTTAAGTGGAAAAGTCAAAGCCTTTTAATGCTTAGAGGTTAGGACTGTAATAAATACTCAGCATGCAAAGCAGCTCCATAATGACCTCATTCTCAGCTAACTTCCTCTCCTATTTCCTTTTCTGTTTCCTTGATGGTGTACTTGAGTCAGGGATTCCTGTAGCCCAGGCTAACCAGGAACCCACATTCATCATGTTGCTGGTCTCTGAACTGGGAGCACAGTCTGAGTGTTTCTTCTCTGGGGTCTTAAGCACAAGGTTTCTGGAACCCAGGGAGAGAGGAAACTAAAATACTCAAAAATAAGTGAATTGAGTTGAATTCGTGTCACTCTCCTGTTATATTTTTCCTTTCTCCAAAATGGTGAACTCTGCTTCTTGCTTCAAACAGCCACACCACAGACAGCAGAATGTGACTCGGTTTTATTTGTTCTAAGAAATGTTTGTTTCTTGTGTTATTCCTGGCATTCAGCACTTCTTCTCCTCTCCCCCTCTTTTATAGTTTTCTTCCTAGGGACCACTGGTGGAGTTCAGTGAGCACATCTGTTTACTCCCCACCCAGCCCTACAGGCTTCAGCCCTGCACTCAGGACCCTCCCCCAGTCACCCTTTCCTCTGCAGGCTGCCAGTCACTGGGGCTGCCGAGACAGAGACCCACCTAACATACGTGCTGGTTGTTCTCCTTTTGTGGTAATATTCTATTTGGTGTGACATTTCCCACAGGGCTCCTCAACTGTACCCCCAAAAGCTGAGATCGCCTTTTCCATCAAACACCCCCTGCAAACTTTATGAGAATGAGGATATCACCTCTCTTCTAAGTTCAGCTGTCCTTCTTACTAGCACAGTGGCTCCGTGAAATTCACTTACTCTCCAAGATGGCCTGGTTTTCCTATTGAGCCAGATGCTGACGTGGGCTCCCAAGCACAATGGCTGTGGGCTGACACAGTTCTGAAGCGGGGGTGTGTGAGAAGTGGCAGCCACCGGCTTCAACCCCCCCTCATCTTACAGAGAGGCAGAACGTCTTCTCGATGCTTGGGCTCTGGACCCCTCTTTAGGGACTGCAAGGGAATGGTGGAAGGACAGACACACAGACACGTGGACAGTAAACCTAGGATCAGGTGGAGATGTGTTCACCCTAATCAAGCAGCACCCGATACTGCTGGCACCCCGGAACCTCGGTGTACTTACCAGGCACAGCACAGGTTTATTTGTTTAGCTGTTCTCATGTGCCCTGTGCTTTGCATAGTGAAGCTGATATTAGGCTCTTGATTTGCGTTTATTTGTGGGTTGCTCTCCAGCGCACGCACGTGCTAACCTGTCCCCTGGCTTGATGAGCAAAGGAAAGCTTTGCATTAGGAGGAATTTTTACAATGGCCGTTCCTACTTTTCCATAACGTCCACAAGTGCCATAGTCCAGCTGTCTTTTGGCTGCCGGACATATCTTGCAATGATTCAATTAAAAGAATTTGTTGAGCCTTAGTTTCTTCGCTTTTAAGAGGACCTCACAACTTCTAAGATCCACTCCATCCTGCTACATGGAGGGTAAGGACCCCGGAGGGTAAGGACTCTGATTTGAGGCTTCTAGAATACCCCAGTCTTGGTTTGATACAGTCCAACCACAGCTGTTGTGATACTCAGAAGAGAGAACAATTTCATTTGTCCCCAGATGGCTCCTTCTCCACATGGTGGCTTGCCACGCACCCGTGGAGCCATGCATGGGGAATTGAAGTGTGAGGCCAGCTCAGACAGGGAATTGGAAAGCATGTTGGCACAGCTGTCCCAGAAGAGCAGGAAATGCCCATTATTCATAACTTACAACTATTAAGTACTTTATGTTTCTTCAGCCGGGATAAAATCATGGCTTTAAGGGTCTGAGGAGAACGGAAAGTAGAACACTCATCAACACACATTAATAAAAGTCTACTGAAACCATTACTGTTAAGACATACAAGAGACCGCTGAGGTCTTCGTCAACACCAGCACAATAGAGCCCAGAACCTCACGGTACAGTACACATGGACAACAGGGACCAAGCTTTGTAAATAATTAGAACTTCTTTATGAAGAACTTAAACCCGGCTTGTTTCAATAAAGCCAATGTTCAAACTTGAAAATTTATAGGAACTGAAATGTTTCAGTACAGTAGTATTTCCTTGGAAAACCCTATTCACTCAAAGTGCCAAACAAACCTCACAAAAGCTTACTCATGGAAGCCATACTCAAGACACAGCAGAACCTTACAAAAGAACAAAATCTTTGAACTTCTAATAGGCACTCTAGTGTCAATTAAATAATAGCAGGAAACAGCTGCATTCTGAATTGAGCATTTTAGCAGTTCCATTTCTACCTGGAAAAGTGTGCCAGTGAATTGTTCTTGCCCCCCCTACCACAATGATAGGACTTTCTGCAGCTTCTCCCAGAGAAGATGAGACCTGCAGTTCGTTTACGTGGCAGAGGGCATCTGGGCACATGTGGAAGCCATGTGCTGATCTCAGGTTCTCTGCTCTGGGGCTGGCAGAATACTATGAGGGTGAGGGAAAGTTTGATGGATCTGGAGTTGCAGGAACTTTTTCTCAGACAGAAAGCAAGACAACTGTCTTTCCCTACCAGGTGCTTGCCTCTAGTTCCCAGCTAACCCAAAACAGAAGGCATGAAGGCTTCTGTTGCTAGGCCCTTGGGAAGGGACAACATATGAGCTCCAATATAGACTCCAAGATACAATATCTGGACATCAAATTGTCTCAGGTTCAGGTCCTCCGTGAAAGGTTTTGCGAACATGAAAATAGTTCCTTCAACAGAGCACAGTGGTGCATTCCTATAGTGCCAGCTTCCTAGGGAGTGCAGGTTCGAGACCAGCATGGCAGCATCTCAACAACAAGAAGCAACAAATCTTGACTGTCCCAGCAGTCCCTGTGTATGTGTGGAAGAATTGTGATACCATAGTTGCAAGACTATTGTATTAAAACAATGTGAGATAGCACTGCACAGGACAGGTGCAGGCACAGGAAAGGGGAGAGGGTTTCAGTTTGGGGAGTGAAGGACTATGGGGGGTTCTTCTTTTGGCTATGTTAATGCTTTCTATTATATCTGTACATTAATATTCTGTGGTTTTGAGGCAAACCCAACCATACACACTTTTTAAGTTTGCTGAATCAAACATTGATCCACATGAGTAGGTGCTAAAGGATTTAGTTTTCTTTGCTTTAAGGTGGGATGTGCAATGCTTCCTTTTGAGATCTGAGGACTGCTGGCGTTTTTAATGTTGAATATTCATGAAATAATCAGAAATAGAACTGAAGGATTAGTGTCAAATCCAGAATTTAAAAGTGACCTAGACACAGCCTGGGGTCATTTTATTCTGAAATGAAGCCTTCCAGATTCAACTCATATCCCGAGTCAACGATTGCTTATAACCACACTCGGTGACTGCACTCAAGGTACCTAAAGACAAAGGGATTTGTGCAGGGCCATCAGATCTCAAGAGACCGTTATCCTGAAGACAGTGGTGTGCTTCTGACTGCATGTTATTTTTCTCTGTTCATCTACACCAGTTACCAGTTACCCCTACGCCTCTCAGATAGACTGAAGTTCTCAGTGGATTGCAAAGTGAATACCTAAACAGGATTACAGAAATCGGGAAAGAATGTTAATGCTTACTAAAAATTTAACAGATTTCTGTTTTTAAAACATAGACACACAAATACAGAACTTATAAAACTATCAAATTATAGTGCCTAGGGAAACAAGCCTAAAGCAGCCTGGAAAGTGGTGTTTTCTCTCAGCTCTGTGTACCACAACAGATATAACATTCACATTTATACTTGAGGCCTCAAGAAAGGAAACCCAGGCCAGATGGTCCCCACAATTTCCCTGAGATGGGTCCCATTTACTTTTCCCAAATGTTCCAAACTGGAAATCATTCCTTGACTGTAAGCCCAGCACACCACCTGCTCCAACATACGCTGACATCATCAGGGACAGCAAGAAAATATTTGCACGGAACAAGCAGGATTTTAGGAAGTAAGTTCGGGTAACACTGTGGCTTTGACATAAGATATTTTAACAGCTGAAAGTAAGAATAGAAATTCCCTGACCTTGAGCTCTACTGATGATGAGAGTTGTTCAACATCTTATAGAGTCCCAGATTCTTTTCCCATGTCAAGTGTCCATGCAGTAACCATGGAGCCTGCCAAGTGTCAGGGACTAGAGTGGGTAGGAAGTTTTGCTATAGGGTAACGTTCCACTGTGGGAAGACCAGATCTCCACAGAGACTGGAATATCGACACTTGACAGAGAACTCAAAAAGCAGGGACATTGTACACCGTGGAAGCACAGAGAACATTTTCTGCTCGTGCTTGATCTAAATGATTGCTCATGGGCAGTCATGACACTTTTATGTGCTAGAGAGTTAGGAATGGACTGTTCAAGAATGCCCATGAATTTTTACAAGGAAAATCTGGCGTGATCCACTACCATGATGTCAAGGTAACTGCCTTTGTGGGAGAGGAAGGACCAGACGCAGCTTTGGGAACGCAGTGCTGCCTGGGGACAGGAAGATGGAGGAGCAGCCAGTGAGGTCCTACTCAGCATGCAATACTACCTGTGTTCCTCTTCCTGTGGGTCCCCATCCCCCACACAGTAGGAGACAAGGTGGATACCTTGCTAGGGAGCCCCAATAGAAGCAGTGAGGTGATGTCCCAGGCCACACCAGGTGTCATTTTAAGGAGTGTTTAGCACACCAGTCAGACCCTGGGGAACAAAGGGCTTATTTGATGTGCTCTTCCCCATGTAAGATGGGCTGCTTTATTTTCAAATGCTAATTCCAAACATTTATAGAGTTCTATTTATATTTTATAGAACAAAGCAAAGAATCAAAGAAGACATCAAGTTCCTGAAAGAGCAACAGGAAAAAATTGACAAGGAGCTTGACCGGTTTGTCTCTCCCAGCTTTGTAGTGCTTAAATCACTTTCTATTCACAAACTGATTCACAGAAACCACAGTGTGTGTGCTGTATAACTGTATATTTACTATCTATAAAGAGTTATATCCTACTTAGCAGTTCATCTAGAAAAACAAACTAATTCCTTTTATTTAAAAAAAAAAAATCACCCCCCCGCCAACTTAATTTCTAAACGCTATGATTATCTATCTTTACTTCAGCCGTAGGATTTATCCTGTTACTATGCCCTGCCTGGGAAAGACACAAACTGGAAAGCAGCCCTCCTCCTGCTGGCCTCTCTGGGACTGTGATCCTGTGTCTCTTCTGTCCTGCTGCTTCCTCTACACATGCAAACATGTCTCCCTGATGGAGCAGGATGATTTGGCTAATTTAATTTGTTTTATAAATCGGGGTATTAAATGGGAGAGTACAAAGTGTTGAGGTGCGTTGACTGCCTCTAATCAGGCGGTGCAGCCCTTCCAGCCCCGTTGAGAGGCTGGACCCTGGCCAGTCTCCTGTGAAAGCACTGCATGGCCGGTCACAGGAGAAACTCAACCCATCACTTTAAAATCCTATATTACCCCTCACTAAACAGACAAACAAAACCAGACCAGTTACCACTCCTTTTTGCAACCCCTATATTAGGACATCATATTCCTAGTGACTCAAAACAGAGCCCGGGGAACAGATTCCTCACAATTGGGAAGCTCAAACATGGGGAGGTTCTCAGGGTGGATCCCAGTGTGAAAGGGGAGGTGAGAATGTTCTGTGGGCAGTTACAGCTAGAGGCTCACTTGGCCTCAGGCTCACCATTGCTCTCCACAGGAAGTCATGTAAAGTGACCCGCAGAGAGGAAACACCGAAAACAGGGATTAGGTAGTGAGGATGGTCACAAAACTTTGTGAATATACAAAACTCTTGAATGCTGAAAAAAATGTGGATTTTAGGCCTATATTCCCAATAAGAGCAGGAGGCATAGATGGGTATTTTAAACAAAGTGAAGTACAACTGAGTCTAAGGTTAACATACAACTCAAGGAGACCACAGGAATTGGAGACTTGTTAAGAAGGGTTATTAACTGAAACCCAAAGAGCGCAGAGCGACAAGTGCAAAGAGCACACAGACAGGAGTGAAGTGGCCAGGAGCACCTGAAGGTTATGTCACACTCAGACTCTCGAGAGGCAGCCCCACTATGTGTCAGGACTCCCTAGACGGAATGTTGAAGGTGCCTAGCATGGGTGCCTCCAGGGTTGACTCTCTGTCCTTCCTGCCAGATTCAGAGAGACAGTGTTTCTAGGTTTCACTTGAAAATTCCAACAAAATGAATATGCACCATACCTTCTGCTCTATCGTCTGTTTCTCTTATTAGTGTTTCTTCCTCACCTCAACTTCCTATCCAGCCTGCTTCCACCTCTCTCCTCATCGTAAGCTCCTGCTGCTTGCTGCATGCAACCCTATAGTATTTCTCCATTGAGTAGTTGTTGACTGAAACCCTGGAAGATCTCTGGGATCCTTCCTCAGGGAGCTTGGCCTAGTACACACTCTTGCACGAATGAGCCCTGACCAGCTCCTTCTCTTCTTCCCCTATACCATTGTGTAAAGCCTGCACAAGATCGGGTAAGTGGAGGCAGTTAGGGTGGCTGATGCTATCTGACCTGTCTAGCAGAAGGAGGCACTCTTCTGCTGGGGTGAGAGTCACAAGGTGATAGGAACTAAGGCTTCAAGGGAACGCTTGATTAAATCTTCTGCTCTCGAGCCTTCTGTGTGTGTGGTAGCAACAGTGACCTTGCCTATCTGAGCCTGATTTCTCTTGATAAAAAAGAGGATAAAAGCTATCCCTGCTTGCTACAGTGGTAATAAGGTAGTTGCATTAATACATGGAAAGGGCTAGCAAGAGCACAGTGTATTCGATCTTTGCAAATGTTGGCTAGGAGATGCACATGGACAGTCTGTTTGCTTAAATGTTTTTCTTTATTCCATCAGGCTCCAAGCAAAGGCTTCCAGAAACATCCAAGAAGTCAGAAATGATTTTGATATTTTCCTGCATAAACTGGTATGTTTCTTTCCTGGAAATAATTGAGAGTTCCCTCCCCGACTTCTGACCTCCAGACGTCAGTGTTTCATAAGCAATGTATGGCCACCCCCAGACTGCAGTGGCAGAAACAGCAGGCTCTTCACTAACTGTCCACTGCAAAGTGGGGATAACCCATTGGAAAGTACAGTGATAACATCATTCCTTGCTTCTAAAGCTGTCACTGGTACAGTTTCTGCAACTAAGTCCCCAGAAAGTGCCATTGGGTTAGAAACTAGAGGAATTAATTGGTGCTTGGAGTTATATTTTATTCTTATTAATAATTCAACAAGGCTATAGATATCATCACTATGTGAAAATGCCTCCTGCCCTTAACTCACCCAAACACAATGTAGACTGTGACAAGACTCCAAACAGACCTCAGATGTGAAGAGGAAGGAGAGGGGCAGAGAGCTCCTTTCTGGATCCCGGGTCCTGTCTTTCTCGCTCCTCCTTGCCTTCTCAGCAGTCCTGTTAGGTCTGAAGGACCATGCTTTCCAAAAGGCATGTAGACACCAGGTGCAGGAAACCTGCAGGCTGCATTACCTGAAACCAGATGTGGGGGGATCCAGCATGGAAACCTTCCCCTCTGCAGCCCAGACTCCAGAGCACTCCCACTGGCTTCGGGTCTCAAGTGTTTCTACTAGACACACAGGATCCTTGTTGTTGTTGTTTTTTTAAAGCATTGTTCCTTATTCCCATTTTTCTTGATGTATTTCCTACTCCTGACTAGTGCCATGAGCACTTACCACATGTAAGAGAACAGCAGTGCCCTTGTGCAAAGGGCAGCTCGCTGGACGGTGTGCCTCACCCTCAGACACTACAGCTGCTACCTCAGGTTCCTTCATTGGTACCTGCAGGACTCAATCTGTCAGCTTTCCATCAGCAATCCAGATTCTTGTACAAAGTCTCCAGATGTAGAGCCCACATTTTCAAATGCTCTATCGGCCAAACTAAATACATTTGCAGGCCAGATGTAGCCTGTTTTCCAAGTCTGAATGCTGCCAGGTCGAGCCAGCGCAGCTGACATGATTCTTCAGTGCATTTTAAAGCAAAGCCTGCATTCCCACAGAGCCTTTCACACACCGGGAGTCTGCAGGCTGCACTCACGCTTTGCTAGTCTGCACTGCTTGCTCAATAGAGTTCCAGCTCTAGCCATTCTTTAGTGACATGCTCAGAGTCCATTTCTTTATGAACCCTATGCCCTTGGTTCCATGCCTAGGGTTGGGTATGCCTCGCAACTTCTAGAACACCGGTTACTGAAGATAGGTTTGAAACAGTTCTTAGTGAACAGGAAGCCAAATTAGACTAGTTTCAATAGACTCTGTGTGCCATCAAAGATAAAACACCTAGAATAATTCTGTGTCCCCTATAGTGGAATGCACACTGCACATTTAGAAAGTCTCTCTCCTTGGAGGTGTGCATTTAGAATTACTGCACATTTTCCTCATCTTCCTAAAAGGGATTTCATGTGAAAAACCATGAAATGGACTAACAACAGATCAGTGACACATGATTCAAGTTTTCTTTTTCCTTTTTTTTTTTTTTTTTTTAAAGAAATCTAAACCAACCATAGTCATTTATGGGGAATATAGGCCATTAAAAATGAAGAATTATAAACTCTAATAAATTCAGATCTTATATTACTGTGCTTAAGAAAACTCAAAACTCTTTCAATAAGATTGATCTAAGTTTACTCAGGCACCTCGAAGGAAATGCATCAGGCGTTGGTTTAAGAGCGGATCCTGGTAGTCACTTATCCTTTAAGAAGTGCTACGCCTGCCTACGCCTTTTGGAAACAGGCAGATAATGAAACCCAGTCACTGAATGCTGGCTAATGGGCCAACACAATCATACAAACAAAACTGTGGTAATGTTCTGGGATAATTCCAACCACAATACAACTGCTAACTCTCACCTGGATACTTCAGCAAAACCCTCTTTGTCTACCCATCATATAATGCATCTGAGAAAGGGCTTCTGGGAGTCTGCCATCGGCATGTCACCACATGATCAGACACTTCTGCCCACTCTTGCTAAGTGCGCTACCTCCTCATTCCACCACCGTCAATGTCAGATCACACCTTAGGCTTTTGCACGGGCACCTGCACCTACATACTGCACATCTGCCCTACGCTGGACCAGTCACACAAACAAGCCTTGCCAGGCACCCAGCAGGGAGGTGAGATATAGGTGGAGCTGCCAGGATGATAGGCACCCCTCTTGGATTGGAAAGGCATTTGAGAAGAAATGGCGATGCGAGTGGAAACAAAGTCAATTCAATTTTTCTTCTGAAATATATCTTTGGCCCCTCCCCCAAAGTGATCATCATCTTCAGAGATGTAGGAATCTCACATTCAAATACACTGAGTGTGTCTAAGAATATCTACAAGTCCTGAACTCATACAGACTGGAGTGTGTGTGTGTCTGAACCTTTTACCTGCCCTTGGGACCCTTCTCTTCCTGCTGGGTTGCCTAGTCCACCCTTGAAGTAGAGATTAATACCTGATCTTGTTCCATCTTGTTGTGCCCTGTTTGAGCAGTAACCCTGGGAGGACGGCTCTTTTCTGGGGAGGGGCGGGGGGGGGGAGATGAGAGGAGTAGATCTGAGGGAGAGGGGAGATGGGGAAGCTGGGAGGAGAGGATGGAGGGAAGGAAGGTTGTTGGGATGTATTATATGAGAGAAGAAAAATACACAAAGGGGAAAAAAGTATCTGCAAATCCTTAACCATGTACTGTGTTCACAGCGTGCTGAGGCTAGACTCAAGGAGGACTATAAAGGAACTTTAATATCATCGTGCTCAGAGTTACCACAGTTGCCAGAGTCATCATCGTCATCACTCGCTGCCGCAATAGAAGAACTCAACTATTTGGAAGAGGGCTAAGGGGAGCCAGTGGTGACTGCCATTCAAGATCCACACACACAGTTCAGCTGTATCAGTTTAATTGCAGCAGAGTGTTCAATTAAGAGTACACCTTGTCATTCCTATTTAAAATCTTCAAATCAATAAATCTTAGTCATATTTCAAAAGATCTGTCTAAGCATGTCCTTGGCTCTGATCCATAAAAGATACATTTAAGAGGGAAAGTGGTCATTATGAAGCATAGCTTCCACCCATTGCTTTTTGGAAATGCATCTTGACAATAGCAACTGCTCCTCATAACACAAAACAGAAAAGGGATTGATTTACTGTGGCACAGGAAGTCCCGCCAGCTCCTAAATGCCTGAAATAGTTTCTCTGAGATGTTTTACATTGTTTAGGCCTCAAGGAAAACCAAAGCCCCGCCTCCAGGTTTGGTAGCAAACAAGCTGTGCTTCTCCAGAGCCAGGCTGGAACCGTTCCTCTGGTAATAAGCTTCATGCACGTTCGCGAGGAAGCTGGACAGCATGTCAGCGGGTACTATGGACACTGCGCAGCCGCCCCATCCTGCTCCAGTGAGTCGAGAACCTTTGGCCCCAAACTTCCTAAAATAATGAGGAAAAACACACATTATCACCTAAAAACAAAGACGGGAACAGTCGGCTTGATACAAAACGTCCTCCCTCCCTGGGTTCTATGAGGAGAGCGTGGGAGGGTTCAGGGATTTCAAGCTTGAGGAATGTATACTGGGGGCTGGGGAGATGGCTCTGAAGGTGGCCACTGAAGGCCACTCAAACACACACATGGAAGCTGGCACGGTGGCCCACATCTGTAACCCAGCATTGATGAGGAAAGGTAGAGACAGGCAGGGCCCTGAAGCTCCATAGCCAGCCAGTCCAGCAGAATCATGAACTCTTATGTTAAGTAGAGACTCCATTTCAAAAAATAAGGTGGGAAAAATATAATTTTAAAAACCTAAATGGAAAACTATGGAGGATTTCAACCTTTGGGCTCTATATACAAGTATACATACATGGATGTGCACTCACACACGTGTGTAGACATCACACACAAGAAATCTAAATTGAATATAATTTACAACTCTTTCTTTCAGTACTCAGAACTAA
This sequence comes from Cricetomys ansorgei, assembly GCA_026225945.1. Lineage (NCBI taxonomy): Eukaryota > Metazoa > Chordata > Mammalia > Rodentia > Nesomyidae > Cricetomys > Cricetomys ansorgei. The sequence continues at coordinate 25,940,472 of JAMJFZ010003875.1, read as the reverse complement.
GAAACTTTTTAGTGATACCTGAAGTGACTCCTTGGTACTGAAGGCAAGTAAAAACCATCACCAGTGTGTACTGTTCAGATCTAGAACCATCTACTGTGGGCTTTATTCTACATGGCCATACAGTGGCCACTTGAAAAACACATGTAGCAAGCTCCTTCATTAGGAAGGGGAGGAAGAAGATGGGGAATGGGCGTGAGTAACATGAGGAATCAGGTCACCCCAAAAGAGGATAAATCAAAGTCAGTGTGTACAGCATTATATGCTGGGATACCCTCTGCGGCTATTCGACTGCATTCTGTTTTGTTGTTGAGAGAGGAGAGGTACGCAAGTGTACACATAACCATGTGTGCCCATATACATATACAGGCACCCATGGAAGCCAGAGGTCTGGAAGCACCATCTGGTGCTTCCCTTCATTGTTCTCCACTTTGCTTTTGAAGGCAGGGTCTCTCGCTGAGCCTGAAGTTCACGGCTTCTTTGAGGCCCGCTGGCCAGCAAGCCCCAGAGATCCTTCTGCCTCTCTTCAACAATGTTAAGATTGCAGGTGTTTGTTTCTATAACTGGCTTTTTATGTGAGTGCTGAGCATCCCAACCCCGCTCCTCACCATTGCACAGCAAACACTTTACTGACAGAGCCATCTCCAGCTCTCAGTTGTGTTCACAAGGCTTATCCTCTTCACATACCGACATCAGACTGTAGGGCTGAGAGCTGGGCATGTAGACGTGGTAGAAGGCTTTCCTAGCATGTATGAGATCAGGGTTCAATACTCAACACCACAGTGTGTGGGTAGAACTGATACCCCAGGTTTATTTTGCATAAATTTGTTAACACGGAACCTATTAGTAAACTCTTGGTTGGTTGGTTTGTTTAATGATTAGTGGAAAATTATGCCAGTCTTGCTACAAGCTGGGTGCTGGTCCTAGAGGTGCTTATCATCTTCCCTGCACTTTCTGGGCCTGAGCTAACAGGTGGACCTAACTTTGCCAAGCAGACAAGATGCTCACTGAGAGAGAAATGACGCTATAACCTACCATGGAGACAGAAAGTGTTGCAGTCTAGTCATCAACCATCGCCCAGCCATAATCTCAAACCTTAGAGCTCACCTAAAGCAGCTGCCTCAAGCAAAACCAAAGGATCACTTTTCTTTTGAATATGTAATTTATTCTAAAAACAAAACATTTCCAATTAATTTCCTAATAAAATTTACTCCAAATTAGTAATAGATTTCAAACTTCATTATTAATTTAGCCCAATTCTGTCCCCCTTCCCCCTCTACTTCCTGGAAAACATCAACAGAATGAATAAATAGAACACTACCCCTCTTCCAGGAATCAGGATTCCTGCAAGTCAGCAACTCACTTTTCCTCAGTGATGTTCTCCAGTGATTGCATCATATGTTTTATTCAAATATGTTTTTCTTAAATATTTAAGGAAAAACGTACTTACCAACCACAAAAGATTATTAATCTTCTGATGACCCTCAAATAGCAGCTTAGACCCTGAATTAAGCCCAAGCTACTATCATCCAGGTTGAAAAGTTTCTTTACTGTGAGATTCTAGAATCATCTTCAATTCCTAAGGTGGAAAACGGCTTGTTTTGTAGTTTGTTAATTTAAAGGAGAAACTTTGCCATAGGTAGGCACATCAAACACTGTCACAGCTGAAGAAGCTGGGAGAAATCTCCTTGAAGCATCTCAGAAAGACCCTTGAAGCCAACCACAGCCTGGCCCAGGTAGCAATGTGCCCACTTAATGCTCTATGAGCTCAATTCAGCAGGTCTTTAACCGCCTTCCCTGGGCCTTTTAGGCATATGTTCATACACATCTTGTTTGAACAGTTGAGTTCAAGTAGGAGTGGCAGTACACACATGGGAGGCAGGGGATGGACGACTGCAGTAAGTTTGGGGGCCAACCTGTTCCAGGACAGACAGGAATATATATGAGAGCCTGTCTCAAAACATTAAAAACAGAACAAAAGAAAAAGATATGATTTCAAAACAGAGCGTTGTTTCTGATCTACCTGCAAAAGATCCATTTTCCCTGAATTTCTGTCAGTTCACACTGAGCAGAGGCTAGGAAGAGACCTCTAGGAAAATTAATTTGCTTCTGAATCTTCAAACTGCTCTGTTGCCACCTATTGTGGAACTTTATTTTTAGTTATATATAAAATAATTGTTTTGTGCACTGCTGAGTGAGGGGCTGCCTAGGCCTTGGCATTTTGTATTGTCTGCAGATGTTGGATTTATGTGGTGGAAGTTGATTGCTAATGATCTGCATATGCTATTAGGAGAATACCTGAGGAGTTCTGGATCAATAAAAACACCTGAGCTCAGATGCTTGAGGTTCCATGTTCAGGATGGTACTTGCCATGCCAGTGGTTCCCTCTGCTGAGGTCTGGAAGAGTTCACAACTATGAAATGTCTCCATGTCTCCTTGCTGAGAGACACCATGGGTGTACTACTACAAATGGTGCCCAACATGGGGCTTGTAGTAGTAAGCTACAATCTTTTACCCTCAATTTAGGGAAAGAGAAAGGAAGGATAGAAAGAAATTTTTTACAGCTTTTGCAGGCAGCCTTGACAGAAAAAGATAGAAAGGTAGAAATTTTCACAGCCTTTTTAAGCTGTCTAAGCTTGGAGAGGACCAGCTGACAGTGAGTCAGAATAGTATCTCAGCCCACTATCTACAAACTCAATATCTCCAACTGATGTTCTTCTATGCAAGAATCAACACACTAATGACAGACAAACCAACCAATGAACCACCAGCCAACATCCACCCTAGCTCTCAGGGCTTTAGACCTTTTTATACTCTAAGCAAAAGATCTCATAAATTCAAGTGGCACACAATCCCAAGAACAAGCTACACACGCCAAAACTATTCACCTAACCAAATTATAGCCACCAGCATCGAGCATTCCAAATCAAACTCACACCTGAGATGGGAACATAAGCCTAGTCCAAATATCATTTTGTATTTTTAAAGAAGGCAAAATAACAAAAGCTTCTTCCAAGTATTCCACTGCGGCCACCCTGCCTGCTGCAGAAGAATGGCTCCAAAATCATCAGAGCTCAAGATTTTCATCTTTTCTTTTGTGTGGGTTTCTTAGAAGAAACATGGAGTTGAGTGGGTAGGGATGTGGGAGGAGTTGGGAGAAAGGAAATAATATGATCAAAATATACCGTATGGAAAAATTAAAATAATAAATGCTATAATGCATAGCCTTCAGCATTTGTGTTCACAAACTAGAAGTTGCTGCATCAGTAGTCAGCAGCCTGCCTTGTTCAGCTACACACACACACACACACACACACACACACACACACAGGTGTGTGTTAAGAGAAGTCTTAACTGCAGTGCTTCCCACTAGTTCTTAACATACTCTTTGCATATGTCTCAAAACTACAAAGAAGATCTAAAGTTGGGAGACCAACAAAGGTGTTAAATTAAGAAGGAAATATAGGTGGACCAAGGCTGTTTAATAAACTCTTTTACATTTGAAGTTCTGAGAAAATAGTAAAAAAATTAAAATATGTGTCCTTCACTGTAACACATCAGAGAAGAAACAAGAGAACTGCAAGAAACAACCTAAAATCTCCCAAATGGCCCTGTGATGTTGATGGGAATGATATAAAGGGTTTGTCAAAGCAGCAGCGCCACAACAGCAAAGGTTTGAGAGAAAACCCATGCCCATAACTAACTGCCCTTACAGGTACAGTCTACCCAAACACCCTGCTTTCAATGAGCCGGGCTGATCATAAAGTTCTGACTGTAATGTAAGGCACAGGTCAATGGTGGGTGGGTAGGGGTGGGGTAGGAGAGCAGGAAGACCTGTTACAAACTAGAAAGCAAGAAAACAGGAAATTATGCCTTGAATTTCAATTCATTTCAAAATAAGTAAATATTTGTGTTTTATCCAAATGGCTGGGAATTACTTGGGGAAGCCTGAATATGGAGACAGCTCATATCCATCTCTGCAGACCAGGACAAACACAGTTCTAGTTTTTTAGTAGATTGTAATGCATGCAGCTGGACTCTTGTTTGAAAATATAGATATTATGTTGGATAAATATGAGTAATGTGCAGTGTATCCTTCGCTGCAAAGACTCCTAGTTTCTTCTTTTTGGAAACTGGCAAGAATCTCGGGAAAACAAACCTTCCAGCACCATTTCTACAAGTTTTTATAGTTAGATTACACGCAACATTTTCAGATTGCTTCGGAGTCAAGAAACCGCAGCCTTCAAATGCTGCTGAAGTAAGAAGGGGTGAGAAAACAAGGCTACAGGTGCATTTCAGAATGTGGCCTCCAAAGGCCACTGAGGACCAATGCTTCTGTTTGGGTAAACAGAGTCCTTCCTAAAAGTCCTTCCAGGGGGCGACCAAGCAGCGGCCACTCTCCTCCTGAGAACCCAACAACAAACAGAGGTACAATTTCCCAAAGTTCACTTGGGAAGGGGGCAGCCAATGCGTTTATTGGGCTTCCTTACATAGCATAAGTAAGGTATTACTTTCTGGGATGGGTGTGCTCCAGTCTTCTCCCAAAGGCTGCACCTAGACAGCCTTTCCCCGACATGGATGAGGGCTTCCCCTTAACCATACGGAAAACCACTCTCCTCTAGTCTTCTTCCCAGGCCTTTATAATCTAGCCCCTCCCCGAGGCCAAGTACAATGAAGGCAGGGTTGGATGGGGCTGGATACTCTCTGGTAAGGGTTTGTGACCCTCCCATCCTCTCCATGGGGGCTGTAAACAGTCAACAAAAACCAACTAAAACTATCTTTTGCAAGCTGTCACAGCTGAATGCCCTGAGACGGTGGTTGTTTGCCTTGGAGAAGTCACTCACAACACCCTGGAAGTGAAACACATTTGTCCAAAGAGATATGGGTTCCCCAGGACAGGTAAAGTGGTACTCTCTCTCTCTCCCATGGCAGGGCATGCAGGTCATCTTGTGGCCGCACATCCTTTCAGGCTTGGTGAGGTAGGGCTCAGGGGGTGGAGCAGCCCAGCTGTGGGAGAAGGGCAGAGGGAAGACTCCTGAGGAAGGCCGAGCAAAGGAATGTCTGCACCCATGCTCCTCCCGAAAATCTGCCATTTGTCTTCTTTAACAGCTTGGGCAATAACAGCAATAATATAGTGCAGAATCCTTTCTGATTTCTACAAATGCCTGAGCAGAAACAAAAAGCATTAACTTTTTCTTAAGTAAAGTTAAGGAACCAGAAACAAATGGGCTGACCCACATGTAATTGACTCGGCTTCCAAACTGTCTGTGCTCCCCAGGAAATCCTACTTTAAAATTAAATTTACAGTTTGTTCATTTAAAATAGACATTTTATAATTGGGCAGAGATTGCCTTCTTCCTTCCTTATTTCATCTCAGCTAATTAAAACTCTCATATTGATTTAATTTTTAAAAAACAACCAACTACATAAATGTAATTTCCTCCTGCTTCTCTTCTCCTTTCCCTTCCTTTCTTTTCCTTTTCTTTTTTTTTTTTTCTTTCTTTTCTTTTCTGTTCTGACAGGGTCTTACCCTGCGGCTCTTATGTAGCTCCGTCTGGCCTTGAACTCCCATGGTTTTTAGGCCTTAGCCTAACAAGCACTCACACTCAGCTCTTGGACTTTCCTTTGTTTTGTTTTGTTGTTTTTCGAGACAGGGCTTCTCTGTTGTAACTCCGGCTGTCCTGGATCTCACTCTGTAGACCAGGCTGGCCTCAGACTCACAGAGATCCACCTGCCTCTGCCTCCCAAGTGCTGGGATTAAAGGTGTGGGCCATCACCTCCTGGCTTGGTTTTTTCCTTTTTGTTCTAAACTGATTTTTCTCTTGATGAGAAAGAACACACATGAGTATCGTCTCTATCTTGTCCCTCTGCTGCACTTGGGTAACAAACGTGTCCTCGGTGCTGCCCTGCTGACTGCCCAGTGAGGACCACCTTGGGGATGCAGCCTGGCTCAAGGTCACGCAGCCTCCACTGTAGGGGCCTAAGGTATTCTAGCTCTAAGCTCCATTCCCTCCCTCAGCTATGTATCTTTTCATGCAAATAATTTCCAAAAAGTTTTCTCAAACACACAAAAATTGTAAAGTGCTAGAGGGAAGCAGAAATGTCATTGGTGATACTCCCTGGACCATTTCCTCTTCCCTCATTTTGTCCCAAGGCCACCAACAGCTCAGGCTGCTCAGTCTCGGTGTTAACCCTTTCTTCTCAGTGACAGAGAAGTCTGGGGCCAGTGTGTTTATTAAACAGAACAGTACTCTGCCAGAGAGGCTCATGCCTGGCATTCCTAGGCCCCTTCCAGCACTTTCAGCCTCTCCTCTGAGTCCCGTGTGTCCTAGAGGTGATGCTGGGGCGCGCGGGGTGCTGAGGCTTCCAAGACTTTCAGCTGCTCTTCTGCTCCCTGTTTTCCCCGGGGTGTTGTTTGGGGGTTTTGGGGTTTTGGTTTTTTCATCCTTTATTTTATCCCTTTATCTCTGGCAGTCTTCAGCACCCCTGTCCTGCATTATCATTTCCCAAACACCCACATAAAGACAGCGCCTTGGCGTCTGTGTGAGGTTCAGGCTGACTTTGGTCAGGAAGGCAGCAGTGGCAGTGGAGCCTCGCTCCCCTGCAACCATCCTCCCAAGGCCATTACCTAGAGCAAAGAAACTACCACTACATAAGGAGTCCACGGACTCAGCTACTTAGGCCAATATGGCATTATTCCTGAAGTTAACCTCTCAATATGGGAAACAAAATGACATGGTTATGGAATTAGCAAAAATTCATCTGAGCTCAGACCTATGTGCCACTAAGGTGGCACACAACCTTAGTCCCAAACACCTCGGAGAGAACAGTCATGAGTTCAAGGCCAGCTCTGAAGAGGTCTCAGAAAGAAACAAAAGGGGTGGGGGTGGGAGTCAGTGTGTGGCAGAGAACTTGCCTAGCACCTAGAAGGCCCAGAATTCAAACCCCAGCACCAGCACATAAAAGTGGGCAGAGCTCCTTAATCCGGAACAGCTAAACATTTTACCCAGAAAATTAATGCGGCAGATGTAGACTCCAGTCAGAAACACTTTAGCACCATTAATCACTTCTAAGAGACTGGACGGATGCCCAGCTGCTACAGAGGACCCAGGTTCAGTTCCAGCACCTATGTCGGGCAGCTCACAGCTCCCTGCAACTCCAGCTCCAGGAGGCCTGACACCCTCTTCTGGCCTCTGTGGTCAACTGAACTCATGTAGCACGTGCACACGTGTGCCACATGCATACACACGTATATGCACGCACGTGCACACACACACACACAAATAAAAAATTCTATAGAATTTTACAAAACAAAATTTAAAATTAAATAAAAGGTATGTTTCTAAACTCAAGTAAGACATACTCTGAAAATCTCTCACTGGAGCCACAGAGGGTTCCCTCAGAGATGGTCACTGGACATCACAAGACAGGTGTCAGCACTGCGGGTGAGAAGATGCAGAGCTGGGCCTCAGCCTCCTACTGTCCAGCCCCACCTCCCACCACATGCCACCTCCCAGCTCCACCAGGCTTTGCTCCAGGTCAAATGCTGGGGACCATGACAACAAGCCTGCTTACTGGAGAGCTTCAAAGAAAGAAAAGAAAGCATTAAAATGGCCTGTGGGAACCTGCTCAAATCACTCCCCCACCATCTGGCTTTCTAGGTCCATCTCCCTTGACTCCCTTGCTCTAAAGCCTATGGCACGATGAGATAATTCTGATCTAGGGTTGTGAAAAATGCCTGTCCCCCAAAAAAAATAATTTTAGAAAAAAAGAACATTTCACAATTAAAAAAAAAAAACCCAGCAGTCCTCTTGATTCCTATCTTTCTCCCACACAGCTTTGGTCTAGAACCTTCTTTCAAGCATATCTGGCACTGAATCACTTATTACTTTGCTGTCCCTTTCTTTTCTGGAAGCCAGAATCCTTCCCACAGCTAACAGGGCCCATGTGGTGTGAATGCTTCCCACAGTGAACGGGTCCATGAGTGTGAATCCTTCCCACAGTAAATGGGTCCATGAGTGTGAATCCTTCCCACAGTGAACGGGTCCATGAGTGTGAATCCTTCCCACAGTGAACGGGCCCATGAGTGTGAATCCTTCCCACAGCTAACGGGGCCCATGTGGTGTGAATCCTTCCCACAGCTAACGGGGCCCATGTGGTGTGAATCCTTCCCACAGTGAATGGGGCCCATGTGGTGTGAATCCTTCCCACAGTGAATGGGGCCCATGTGGTGTGAATCCTTCCCACAGTGAATGGGGCCCATTCGTTGTGGCCATGTCCACGCCTCTCTGACTTCACCTGTTGCTAGCTCCTTCCTTCCCTGCTGCGCCTCATACACAACAACCTGTTTGCTCGCTTTCCTTCAGGTCTCTATTCAAGGGCCATTTCCTTAGAGAAGCCTTCTCCAGCCACTCCATAGAAAGACTCTCCAACCTCAGCAGTCACTATCCCTCCAGTTTCTGCCCACGACATTTATCACTGGCAATCAAGTTATTTTTTTAATTATCATTGATCTCTTTGCCCACAGAAATGTAAGCCAGTGCTGGTGCCCATCAATTCCAGGAGGCTGGCAGAGCACCCCACCCCATGCTGTTTCTGGGAGAATTCAAACTTCCCATCCCTTTCTAAACCAACACACTTATTTCTCATTTCTGCATAAATCATTCCACTTCCTCTTATGTCCAAGACTGAACAGTATTTGTCTTTTCCATTTACTGGGCCCTTGATACTTTTTTAAAAAGAGCATTTAAAATAAAATGAGCCCTGAGAGGGGTTTTGGCAATTAGTGAGCAAAGGCTGACGTCAGCAGGCAGCGTTCAGCCACGCGGTGTGCAAGCCTCTGGAAGGGGAAGGTTCCGCATGCCATTTGTGATGCGCTGGAGCTGCTTGGTTTAAAACTCTGGCTGGGTGTGGCGTGAGCCTGGCAAGCCACAGGCGCCAAGTGGCTAATTACATTTCCATTGCTAGTTGCGTGCAGGGCTGTGTCATCTCGACAGAGCTAGCACAAGTCATCTGATTCCCCTCCAATTTCCCTTTCAGTTCTCCAAGGTCAGCGTGGGACCTCCCTGGGAAGGACAGTCTATTATCCCCACTCTTGCGCAATTACAGCGAGGTCTGGAGGTTTTGTGAAAGAGACTCTCTCTCTACACTTCTGTCACAGCCAACTGGATAAACTGCCCTTTCTTTGGTCTTTATTTCCCCTAATAGCCCAAAATAAATATGGCAGTCAGGAGATGGGGCTTTCCGAGTGATTCTTCCAGTCCATCTCCCTCTTGGGAACTCTCAAGATGAAGACCCTCTTTTGATTCTCTCCTCTGGACAGAACTCCATCAGGGTCCTAGGGGTTTCTGAAGTTCATAAAATGCCCATGGCATACTAAAGCTGCCTTCCTAAGCGGTCTAATCACCTAACGATGAAACTGGCTCCAGATTGACTGCTGAGCCCCATTCCTGAACCATCCAACAGTTGTGCAGGAAAAACATGGGGCTCTACATCATGGGGAGTCGGGTCTCTCATACGGGGAGGCTTCCTCTAAATCATGACAATGTGGCTTTTTTGTTGGTTAAAACGGCATTCCCCAGTGGCACGCTGTGGCCCCACACAGCCCTCTCGGCTCACCGACAGATGTCCACCAGCTGGTCCAGCTCGGGGCAGCTGCACTCATACATGTCCCGGCAGCTTCTGTGACTCTGGTTCATCAGCTCTCCCAGCAGCTGGACCGCGTTGTCAGGTGCTTCTTCGCACACTTGCTTAAACTGCAGCACGCGGGCAGCCTCGCTGTACACATGCTTTGCCCGCTGGTAGAGCTTGAAGGTGTGCTCTGAGGAAGAAAGGGCATGGGGAAAGAGAAAGGTTACAGGGCCACACGGTACCAAGATAGACTGAGGGTGGGTAGTGTGGGTGTGTTTGGTTTGGTTTTGTATTGGTTTGCTTTGAGACAGAGACATAAAGTAGCCCAAGCTGACTGACGCAAAATTCTGCTGCCTCAGCCTCCCCAGCGTTGGGATCACAGGTCTGAGCCACCACACCTACCTAACTACCTAATACACAATTTAAAGGGCTTCGTTCCTGTCTATACCGTCAGTACCTGAGAGTCTCAGTGGGTCTCTAGTTCACTGAGTTTGTCCTTGCTAAAAACCATCTACTAGTAAATCAGTTTCATTTCTTTCGAATTCTGGTCCAAGATTTTCCTCTTTTGCTCAGCACACCCACACACACACACACACACACACAAACACACACACACGCCTACAGAAAGCAATAATGTCAACAGTGTTTATCTCTAGGATCCATCATGAGGGAATCTATTCTCCTCTCAACAGTTCTGGAGTCTGCAAAGCCTTCAATGACTCTGCTAGTTGAAGCAATGCAAAGCTATCCAACTGCCATGGCTGCATCATATTTGGCTCATTCCCAGGGTGACAACTGAGGCCTTGCCAGGGCCATGAAGCATGCTGCATAGTGTGGAAGTTGGTGTGGTGGGTCTCGGGAGAGACAGGAAAATTTATGGATGCCCTCTGGCCACTTGGAAAGAGCCAGGGATGTGAACGCAAAGGTCTGTCATTTCTCATCAGCCGAGACAACCAGCTGTGCCCAACTCACTACCTCCGATGGGCTCTGTTTCCTCGTGTCTGAAATGAGATTGAGATTAATTTCTCAGGGTCATCTGCTTTGCCCTTTGATAAGTGCACAAGAAACTTCCTCTGCATGATGTCTCGGTGTCCCTGCAGGCCGCCCCACTGTGGTGAGGATGCTCTCTGTGACTTGCCTCTGTCTGCGCCTGAGTGCCTCACTCTGCCCTCACAGGCTGACCAGTGGGGATCACTAAGGGGTTCCTTGCTGTCTTATCAAAGGATGAGAGAAAACCAGCAAGAAATGGGAGGGAAGGGAGTAAGCACAAAAGATTTATTCCTCAGCTCTGTTAATTATATCTTTGTCTTGGTCACCCCTTCCTATAACCTACATTTGAGCCAGCCCAGGCAGGCTAGCTCCCCAAAGCCCTGCCCGTGTCAGTCACTACCTCAGACCACAGCCGCATTCCCAGTGTTTACCATAGTCCTTGCTTGGTCCCAACAGGACCTCTTCCTTCAGCCAAACTGCCCCATCTGTAGTTGCTCTAACAGTCTTTGATTCTGGATATACTCATTCGTCACACACAGAAATGGCTTTTGCCCTCTCTCTCTATGTCAAAACTTTACCTCATCCTGAAGGCTCAGGTTACATTTTGCATCATCCTTGAGGCCACGAAGGCCTCAGCTGGAATTAATTTCTTGACTGAATTTGTACCATGCTTGCAGTCCACGCTTTCATCTGGGGTTATGTACTTTCCATCGTTATTTCTCAGATCTCTGCAAAGGCCTAGCAGAGTCCTGAGGACAGCGAGTCTCTTAGCTCCACGCACCCCCCAAAGCAATGCTCACTCATATCACCTCAAATGTGCCTTACATGGCAAAGCCCAGTGGGTATTTAAAGTTAATTATGATAAAATTAGGACTTTACTTTTAATCCCAGTTCAAATCAAAATACTTCCATCTGGGCTTGCTATTTTGTTTAAGAAGAGAAAGAAGAGAAGGGGCCACTATTGATAGTTTGTTTAACTGAGTGTTGAGACAGAGGAAAGGGGACACCCAGCAGGGTTCCCTTTATCATTAAATCTATAACTGCTGACATCATGTGTGGTTGAAAATAAGAATAAAGAGAAGCCACTGGTTAACAGGAGGTGGGGGAAACATAAGACACGCTTTGTTCCATCAGTAGCTGGGTCACCTGAATCACACACACTACGCTGTCAATTTGCTGTTTCCATAGTCAGTTCTACCAAAATGAGAGAGCGATTTATCCTGGGACAGGGATATCTTAGCATCTGAAGGGAGAAACAGCTTCACTAACACAAAATATTAGCAGATACCCTCTGCAAACTGCACTATTTGAAGAAACAGCACAGAGGGATGTTGACAGCCACTCATCAACATTTCCAATCGGAAAGAAAAGAAGGACAATTGATTGACATGTGTCACGGCTTGAAAGAGGAGTGTTCCCCTATAGGTCACATAAGGGAACGGTTAGTCTCCAGTTGGTGGTGCTATTTGAAGAAGTTATAATATTTTTATGGAATCTTGATGAAGGAAGTCCATGGGGGCAGGCTTTTGGGATTTATAACCCACTTCCTGCTGCACCTCTGCTTCCTGTGCAGATAAAAGGTGACCAGCCATTATGGACTCTAGAACCATAAGCCCAAATAAATTCTATTTTGTAAGTTGTTTTTGGTCACCGTGTTTTATCACAGTAACAGAAAAGGAGCTAATCCAGGTGTTTCCAAGATGGGTACCAACTGCTTCCTTTGAACATATTTAAAGCAATACGAGTTGTAGGATGTGCATCATGAAAGAAAAAAAATGGCTTTGACTTTGAACTATAACATTAGTGTTTTTTTAAAACTTAAAGTTAGAAGCCAAGGGTACAATTCTATTGTATTTTTGTTGTTGTATGTTATATTTTGTTGTATTTAGGAATACACACACACACACACACACACACACACACACAACAACAACAACAACAACAACAATTAATGGAAAAAGAGGCCATGAACTTGAAAGAAATCAAGGAGGGGCATATGGGAGGGTTTGAGGGGAGGAAAGAGAATGGTTGAAATTATGTAACTATATTGTAATCTCAAAAAAAATAAGTAAAAATAGAAACAAACAGCAAAAATAAAACATAAAATTTGATGAAACAAAATCTTTAAAATAGTAACTTTAGGGTTCGATAGTTTGGGTTTCACTTTTGAATGACATCACCTCCCAGTCACAGAATCACTGTCATGTCCCATGAATAAAGAGCCCCTAGTTTCCAGGCCCACTGCAGTTTACAGCTTCATCAAGGCAGACCTTGAGGCCATATCCTCTGTGAGCACAGAGCAATGCTGATTGGGTGGCAGATCCCTGCAGTGTGCTGTGGTAGGAAAACATTCACTGTCACAGAACAGTTCCACAGATAGCACAGTGGAGAATACAGTAGCACAGGCTACCACTTTCCTATTGACACCTTCCTTTTCTGGGTTACCTGCCATCTTGATGAAGCATTTTAAGTAGAATATACATGACACAGATTTTCTCCTTACCTTTTTAATATGACCATCTATAAAATAAGGATATACTGTCCTCATCAACCTAACACAATTACCCTGGATTCCTAAGGTCTCATGTATCCAGTCCATGGTTCAGTTTTCCCAGGTTTTCCCATTTAAACTTCACTCGGTTTACAAACAAAAAGCCCACTGTCCTGGAAGAAGGCTGACTCGCCCTTCGCACCCAGGTTATGGCCTCTGGTAGGCTGCCCTATACTCATGTGCATATGGATGGTACTAATTGGACTTGGGGGAGGGGGACACAAAGCTGGAAGGAGAACATGATTGGGGGGATCTGCGAAGAGTTGGGAAAGGAGAAAAAAGAGAAAGGTGGCTAAGATCCAAATCCATGTATGAAATTCTCCAAGAATAAAAACCTATTTTTTCAAACTCGACCCCGCATATTCAGCCGCTCTGCCTAGTAAGTTTCTGGCAGTGCTTTTTAACATCCTAGAGCCTTGTATCGCATCTCAGGGTCATAGTCCTAAGAAAACTCAATATAATCCACTAGGGAGGGTCTATTTTCATTGTCCCATCCAACAACACACCCCTTTAGCATTAAATATTTTCCTTGAGTGAATGTTCTTAAATAGAAGCTTCCATTTTCTGTATTAAACCCTTAGAACTGGTGCTTCCACTGGGGTAAGAAACACTCCAGTGTGCTACACACTAACACACCTCATGGTCCCCACAGCTTCTGTCTGTTCTCCAGCAGAGTATTCCCAGCAAGCCCTCTCAGTGGGGATGTCTAACAAATGAGGCCTCCTGCTGGGCACTGAGGGTCCGGAGAGCCTGACTGGGCTCCTACTCCTCCACAGCAGAGACTCAGACAGCAAGGGAGCGGGCCTGGGGTCATCTGTGTTCACTTGTGGTCTAATGACCAAGCCCAAGACTGCAGCAGATTTGCAGACCACCCTTCAGGAGGGAGGCAGCTCTTTGTTGGCTGGGTGTCACAACTGCCCTCCGGAGCCAAAGTCCTAGCTTGTTATACGTGCATCAAGCCTCTGTTGTGCAAACAGTGAAGAGCATCTGCAGTGTGTCAGTTAGCTGTATGACAGATGCCCATCTGTCTAGAGCTCCTATAACCCTTAAGATAGGCGCTACCTTAAAGGATGAAGGGAGCTATGTCTTACTGTGCTCACAGCTTCAAACTTGACACTCTGCGGCTCCTGTACCCCTCGTCCCTCTCCTTGGAAACCTTGGAAACCCAGGTTTCCTCAGACTTGAACACTCTTATCTTAGAGAGTTGCTGAGTCGAGTTCTGGAACCCTAGCACCAACTCCTAAGAGAACTGCAAACGAACATTTCACTTGGTTGTTGAAGAACTTTCAAGCATACAGTGAATTGTTTGCGAGCTCTGAACTTGCCTTCTGACTCCACCCCTCGTCCTCCATTTCCCTAGAACACTGGCCTCTGTTTACTTGTGACAAAGCCTCCTCTGTGATCGTCACACCGTGGCCCCTCCTTGTCATTCAGGCCTCGGCATCAGCACAGTCTCCACTCCAGGATGGAGCAGGTCCTCCCCTAAAAGCACGCGGTGCTTTGGTCTGCTTTATTCTCAGGCTCATCACTATCCAGCTTTCACCCCGTTGCTCTGCTCCTGCTAGGCACTGTCTGGGGCTGAGGAGACAGCATACTCCACTCACCGATGAGGCATTCTGCCCGCACACAGGATGGCTGGGACTGGCGGGACCATTTGGAATGAAGTGCAAATAACCGATCCTCCTCAAAACAACGGAGGGTCGGGAGTTTGCTACCTGTCTCCCCGCCCTTTTACGGTGTGGGACCCCTGCTCCACAAAGCCTTCTGCACCCGTAATTCATGGTAGAGGGGGGAAAGCAGGCAAGTCTGCTTCTTGAGTGGTTCATCACGACAGAAAAGGCTACTATAACTCTTATAAATGTCACCACCCCTAGGCACATTGTTAGCTCTGCATTGAATTATGTTCTAGCCTCCTCCAACTTTGATGAGCTGTGTTTCCCAGACACACACAAACACAATGTAGCCCTTCAAATACGTGAAGACAGCATTCATGTCTTTTGACCTGAACACTGTTATAGATCCTCTCTGTCAGCCCTAGAACTAAAGAACCATCAATAACAAATGAGACGTGCCCTTTACACTCAAGAAGTAAGTCTACTGGAGAAAAAAATAAATCTTGAAATCAGAACAGTAATGGCAACAGTAGCTAGGGCACTCTTAATAGCCGAGGGAAGCATAAAGTCACACGAAATCCTGGTCTAGGTGAACCTGAAAGCAGAGTTTAGGACCAAGAGTAGGGTCAGTTACAAGACTCTCTATGAGTCAGGGTAAGGACAGTGGGAGAAAAAGAGAAATGTCGATAGAGTCTTGAGTAGCAGGCAATCAATGAAGGAGCTCAAGTCAGTCCCTTGGCGGAAGACAAAACTACACAGATGTGCCTTAGAGTTAGCCGAAGAAGAATGGGAAGATGGGCACCAAACCCTGATCCCCCCATCTTTTGAGTACTGTCTCCAGAAGGGTTAACCTAGCTATAGAGTGTCCGGGCCATGTGAAGGTATCAGTGAGCTCACAACATCCTAGGATCATCATCACACCTTGCTCTCCATTAGAATGTGAGAAACCAGAATGCAGTGGTCAAGAGGCAAGACAGACAGTGAGATGCATTGTTGATATCACTCCACAGGAAGCTGTCTGGATATGACACTGCTCTGTAGACACTTTGTCAGCTGACCTGTGCTAGACAGCTAGAAGCCCAGATATGGTTACAGCCAAGCAAGGTAGGAGGAGCCTAGTACCTTTGCTTACCTGAAGCTTTCAACTGACTCCTGAGAATGGAATCTGACACTCTGCCTTCCATCAAGCAGGCAAGACCCTCCCTCTCACCACATTGACAGTAGAGATCCCACAGAGGTGGGAAAGGTCTCAGGCTCTAAGAAGCACTTACTGTCTGCCTCTTACAGCAGTGAATGCCGTGGCAGCTTTGCTCACGTGATTCAACTCCAAGCCTCCTTTGCATGCTGATGACACTCTGACCTGTGTGTATCTTTTGTTTCATTATCTTATAGTGTTGGGGTTGAACCCTGGGTGTCATGCACATTAGGCAAGTGCTCTACAATTGAGCTAGCTATACCTGAAACCATTCTTCTGTTCCTGAATGGCATTTCCAGAATTGACTGCAGTCCTGGACATGGGTCTGTCACCATGCAAGGGAAAGTTGGGTCTACTCAGTGGGATGAGTTTCTCTGTGTTGTTTCCTATCAGCAAACTGCACAAAGCACGAGGAACACAAAAGAACAGACTGCTGTGTTTCAGTGGATAAGCTAAAAGGCGATGAAGATTGTGGAAATCATCCTTAGCCTAGATGAAGACGTAATCTCAGGATAATTAAAACAAAACAAATATTCTGGCCTGAGAGAAGTAGTACTCTTTATCTTATGGGTGTATAATTAATCTTTCTGACTCTCATACCCCAAAATACTTTCCTTTGAGTGAGAGGCCATGAAGCCACATGCCACTGGCTTTCTCTACAACACAGGAAGTTTCAATGGGCTAAGCAGTTGCTTGTTACCAAGAACAGAAGTTCAGAGGTAGATGCTGCAAACTGCTTCAGAGTCTTCTCCTAGCTCTGTGTTTCTCATGGAGCAAAGTTGTAATTCCCTATTTGGAGGCATCAACTCTTTGCACCATTGAAGAATATAATGGAAAAACACTATATAATCCCTATTGAAGTTGGACTGTGGTTTCAAATTTATTTTCCCAGTAATATTATTTTTCATAAATGTGAAATTTACAAAATGGTCAAAGCCACACAAAATAGACTGCTGTTTTCAGTCACATTAGTACCATTTTCCCATGCTGCAAAGACTAAATTAAATTAGCATTTTACATTCAAAGAGAAAAAAAATATTTAACTACCTGCTTTTATAAAGCAAAACCACCAATGAAGCATGCACATACTTCAAGAAAACCCACACTAATCCGTGGAAAACTACATTCCAAGGGGCATTTGTGAATAGTTTAAAATCCATAGCATAATGTCACTTTGTCCATGGAGGATAACAGTACCCACATGCATAGAGTTCTGCAAGAATCAGCACTGCTGCTTTGTAAGGGAGCTTCCCCCTCTGGCCTTCAAGCTTTTGCCATGGTCACCCTCGACCTGTATGTGACACTCTAGCAATGCAGATGTTCTTGTAAAATGACAAGACAGGGCCCCTCTCTCCCTTTCCATTCTGTAGTTTACCTTCCTTCTTTGGATTCTCGCTCTCCCAGATCTGGACCATGGTACCACCTTCTACGTGCTCTCCGCACCTCTAATCACCCTATACTTGCCTTCTTGAACATTTCATCCATGAAATCCTAGCATATTTTCCATTGTCCAACAAATGAAGACCCCTCAGTGTATTCAGTCCTTTGTTACCTCTTACAGGGGTTGTGACACCTTCTAAGTGTTGCAACCACTGACAGCAGAGCCCCGGAGAGGAGGCCCAGCGTCGGTATCCTATGCACTCACTTTTCAACCCTTGCACCTCTCCCAGGACCAGCTCAGCGTCCATGCAACTCTCCAAGAAAGTAAGGTCAGAGGTGTCTCTCCCACCTCTGCACAGCTCTTTAGTATCGTGTAGTCCCTTCTATTCATAGTCACCATGCTGGTTCAGGAGGGGATGGACTGAGCTTTCTTTGCCCTTAGAACCTAATAGGATTTCTCAAACCCAGCGAGTTCCCAACAAAAGCCATCTTGTTCTTGCATTCTTGAAGCTGATTCTTGGATGGCCACATTTAATATTTTGTCTTTTTCTCAGAAAAAGTGCCTCCCAGAACTTCACAGAAATCCCCTACAATTTGGTTCTTGGAAAAGTGAGAGATGCCATTTCAAAAGGAGCAAAGGAAGTCAAGGAGGAGGTGTGAGCAAACAGAGCTAACAGAGAGACTGAAGAACAGCGTCACATCTGTCTACAGCAGCCAGCTTTATTCTGCTAATTAACAGAAGGGAATTACAGGAGGGAAATTAGAGGCAAAGGAAAAATCAGTGATTATCTGAGAAATAATTAGCAGATTTCCACCAGGGTATTTTTTTTATTATTACTTTCTTCCCACAAAATCCTAGGTTAAATGAGGACCACTCTGGCAGTGAACAGCAGGAGCACAGTACTTAAGTAACAGTCCTTCGGTTGATAATTTGTTGAATGGAGAAATAAAAATCAACTTCTAAGTCTTTATTCCCAGTTTAATTTTTTGAAAGGCACTGGGGGGATAGATACAGCCACAGCTACAGTAGCACGGACATTGGTGCTGAGCCCTGGGCACCTGGAGTGAGCACTACCCAGGTGCTCCCTGAGGCCCCTGTCTGAACTTTGCACAGCAAATCTGAAAGCCAACAGACAGGGGTGTGTAGAGCCTGTGCTCACAGACATCCCTATACTGTACTCAACTTTCCAAAATACAGGGAGGCATTAGGGAGATAAAAACCATTCCCTTTCACAAACATCTGACGAGATGCCCTATTGTCTGGGTGTTCAAAATGCACCTGGCAAAGCCCGGACAGGGTGAGGCAAGGACAGCACTCTGGGCACACCCAGGACCAAGGTAGGAGGTGAGTATGCACAAGTATGACCGGTTTGTCTTATGTGCTTTCCATAGGAAAGTTCCGTGGGCACCTGCACGGCCCCTCCCTTCATCAGACTCTGATTTCTGGGTCGCACGTCATCTTCCTCCTCGCTCTCCCTATTCCCCTATAAAACACTGCTTGCTGTTTCTTCTTAATTATATAGAATTTCACATTCCCTCTTCTAGACACATGCTTTCTATGCCACATTGTATTATACTGATTTCTTATGCAGGTAGTCTCTGGTCTTTTGTGCTTGCCCAGCATTGGTCATTGACAGAATAAAGACCAACACTTTTGTTGTCTCCTACTTTAATCCACCCTGAAGACAGTAACAATAATCTTTCTTAAAGGCATTTCTTTAAAAACTATATAAAGCTCTGCTCTGAATGTAGAGCAATGGTTTAAACCTGGATTTAGTTAGAACTGCCAATGTCCATAGAGACTCAGTGGATGGTTGTTTAATTATTGACATTTAGGAAGAACCTACTGAGTATGGCCAGATTCATTCATAATACTCACATGGATGCAAATGACACAGTGCTGGGAAATTGTAGTTGTACGTCCACTATGGTGGCTCAGCAAAGAAGAGAAGGAGGCATAATCATAGGTTGGAAACCCTGCCAGACCTCAGCAGAGGAAACCACTATCCTGACCAGCACCATACTGGACAGTGGAACCCCAAGCATCTGAGCTCAGGTGTTTTTATTGATTCAGAACTCCTCAGGTACAGATCATAAGCAATCAAACATCCCCCACAGAAATCTAACACCTGCAGACAATACAGAATGCCAAGACTCAGGTAACCCTTCCCTCAATAGTGCACAAAACAGCATTTTGTACATAACTAAAAATAAACTTTCACAAGAGGAAATTGTGCCCAGTTGCTAATTAAGAAGTTTTACTGGGAAATTTTCTTATGCCTGAAGCTAAGCACTTTAAAGCATAGATAAGCCACAGGAAGTGAACACCCAGGCTCAAAAATGTTTACCTGGCTGGTAGTGATGGTACGTGCCCTTAATCCTAGCACTCAAGAGGCAGAGGCAGGCGGATCTCTGTGAATTCAAGGCCAGCCTGGTCTACAGAGTGAGTTCCAGGGCAGTCAGAGTTAAAACGGAGAAAAAAAGTTTGCCTGGACCACTCCCAGACCACTGGCATAATAGGCTGCTGAAAAGATGTTGTGTGGATTCCTCCACCCTAAGACCAGGAGCAAGTCACAGGCTGCCAGACTAAAAAGCCTTTCACCAAGCCAAGTACAAAGAAATGTGCATAGTAAAAGACAATCACCAAGTCCCAGGGCCATTTCCAAACACTGAATCCTATACTGAAAGAATGTGGGATCAAGTCAGAGACTAGGATTGGGCTCACATGGCCTCTGCTTGTGACAGGTTGTATCTTTTTAACTCAGTTTCCTTATCTGTGAAATGGGGATTATCATTTGCCTCGAGGTGAGACTCACAGCCGATGATATATGTGAAGAGTATGAACCGGAAATTAAATACCCAGGTATCTTGTGGTATCTGGGGGTGTTGAGCTACTGTTGCCATTCTTCAGCTCTAGATGTCTTCCTAAAGAGCCTCATGCCAGGGCCCTGTACACAGTGAATAGTCTTGATTACTACTAAGGACTAGAATCCAAACTAGACAGCGACAGGTTAATAACTTCGTCAGTATATGGTTACTGGCAAAGCTTGTCGTGCAAGCAATAAAACAGGAGTCCAGCTCAGCACAGTGGAGCCGCTCGCCAGTACATCCCAGCCCAGAGCATAGTCTGGAGACTCCCAAAACAAACGCTCCCACTTAACTCCCCGTTTTGTGAACTAACCTCCAAGCTAACTGTCCCATTCTTACCTCAAAACCCACCTCCTCCACAGATTTCTGCCTTCTGATGTGTGTCACTGCCACTGTCCTGTGCTTTTACTGTGTCCACTTCTCCCAGCTTCTTTCAGCTCTTCCTGTCCCCTGCCTTGGGAAACAGCCCTCTGAACTAAGCGTGGCTTCTGAGCTTCCAGGACCTCAGACCATGAAAGCACACACCTAAACAATCCCTAGTGTACTCAATGCCTAGCAAATAGTCCTAACTGGTTCCTAGTGTTAATCTGCAGCCATTTCAAACACCTAAGGATCTGAGGATTTTCCTTCAGAGTATGTGTTTAATTTTAATGGCCTCTGCAAATTTATAAATCTAATTACTAGGAATCTGGAAAAAGAAAATGACAATTGTACATGGGCCTCTGGGGTTCTGGCTGGGTTAACAGAAGCTCCAAGCCAGTTTGCTGGGGAAATTAGTTCAAGTGAAAACTAGGCACATCAAAGGTAGGCACCCCTGGGAAAAGGCAGTGGTACCCTCAAGAGCCCTCTGCTACGGCTCTCACCCTTGCCTCCAATAGTGTAATCTGAGTACAGTGGTCTCAACTAGAGCCCCAACTTCCAAATGGTTAAGAAAGACATTTGCTTAAGGTCTTGGAACAAACAAAGCAAGAACTCAGAGATAAACAGATAAAGAAGATGAGTCCTCAAATTTCACCTGGAAAACTAGCTGGAGCCTGATGACTAGATTTAGAAATTAAACAAATAATATTAATCTAGAAGAATCCAGAATCAATGTGCTAACATATGTTCCTAGTTTTTAAAACATTATTCGGTAAATAAAGGGGAAATCCCCTAAGGATAATAGAAATACATAATGGATTAATTCATCCAACAGAGACTTAACGGGTATCAACAAAACATTAGTAAATTATTAGTAAAAAAAAAAAAAAATCATAGAAAGGGAAACAGAGGCAGTAAAACAGTTAGTTTGGATAGAGGTAAAACTAAGCATGCATCATCTTTTATAAAAATATCTTTATTGTCCGGTATAAGCCTTTAATCCCAGCACTTGGGAGGCAGAGGCAGGCAGATCTTTGTGAGTTCAAGGTCAACTTGGTCTACAAAATCAGTTCCAGGAAAGCCAGAGTTACAACAGAAAAACTCTGTCTTGAAACCCCCCTCAAAAAAAAGACAAAAAAAAAGATATTTCTCTCTAAAGGGAATACTTTAAATATTTAAATAATATTAATTATCAATTTTTCCTTTGTATTTTCCAAAGTGTTCTAGGCAATTAACTTATTCCAAACAATGGTAAAAAGTAGGAGAAGAGGAACAAAAGGGAGACATAGAAAGAGAAAATGAGTACAGAGAAATAGTTGAGGTGAGCTGAGCTGTATGAGGAGAGAGCACAGATTTTATTGAGCTCTCCTTAAATGCTAAAGATGAACACTCATAAGAAAAACAGTGTTAATACACAGAGCTACAAGCCTGAGGCAAGACCCAGCTTGAGAAATAAGGGCATGGGCTAGCTCAGGCAACACTGTCACATGCCTGTGCTCAGGCTCTAGAAGTGGATGGGACAGAAGAGACAAAGGTTACCATGAGATGGAGCACATTGTGGCAGTTGGGTAGTGGGAGCCTCTAAGGCCTCTGAACCTTCGGGGAAGCTCAGCATGGGAAGACTGAGCCAAAAGCATCACAGCACCCAGGTCTCCCTCATCATCTCACCAGTGACTCCCAAAGAGCTCAACAGCGACCCCAAACTGCTCAACAGTGACCCCAAACCTCATTATTTTGTTTAGATGCACCTGTTCCACATCTCTGTTCAGGCACTAGGGGGAAATGTCAGAAAGAAGTGAATTTGTCCCGTGGTCTCCCCAAATCACTTCTCATACTTCATCCCTTAACTTCCCAAGCTGTTCATGCCTTGGCTCTCCCTCTCTTCTGTTTCTACTGTTCTCTCTCCTCTGTCCCTCCTTCCCGTCCTCCAACAGCGCCAAGTGAATCCTCCTCTGCTGTCTTGAAAGGCTAGCCCTCACTGGCGGTTTATCTATTAACTGTGGAGCAGTGATCTAGTTTCTGAATGGGCACCATGCCGACAGGTCTGCTACCTTTCACTGTGCACTGTGCCTCCCAGCACATGATCTCCAATACTCTGATCTGGGGGTTCCTTGTCTTTTCTCAGTCTCTACTCCATCTACAATGGCCTGGCACCCTCTCAAGATTGGGAGTCCACAGCTTTTCCACAGGAACCAGCTCAGATTCAAGTCTCCTCCTGAACTGCAGCCACTCATCTCCTCCAGTCTCTCCCAGGGCTCTTGATAAACATCATGATTCTAGCAAGTACTTGCCGGAATTGTGTGGCACTGACCCCTATGAGATACTGAGTCACGGGAAGGTAGAGACTTCATCCTACTTACCCCAGCCTACCTGCTGAGTTAAATTGGACAATGTTTTAGGTCGAAAGAGAAAGTCAGACTCCCTGGATTTCCTCGCTTCCGATATTCTACTCAATTTTTTCATTTAATAAACTTTAAAATTGTCATTAGTGTACACAACGAGTTACATTACGACATCTTCCTACACGCACGCTGTTGTGCTTTGTTCACATCGACCTGCATCCCCCTCTTATCCACCATCCCGCTAGCTCTTTTCTTCCCCTTAAATAACCTCACT
This sequence comes from Cricetomys ansorgei, assembly GCA_026225945.1. Taxonomy (NCBI): domain Eukaryota; kingdom Metazoa; phylum Chordata; class Mammalia; order Rodentia; family Nesomyidae; genus Cricetomys; species Cricetomys ansorgei. Next base: position 25,917,272 of record JAMJFZ010003875.1, on the reverse strand, counting down.
TCTACTGTAGTGTCGCATGCATTTGTAATCCGGATTCCACTAATGAGAGAAATACACCCAGGAAGCACACACATACACAGCACGTTTGTGAAGGCTTTGGCGAGCTGGGCCTATCCACAGCCTCTGCCTCCCAATACACCACTCCCCAGAGTGGGCATTAGATCCAAACGTGCTCTACAAAGCGTGCTCTGCTCGTCTCAGGCACTGAGCCCTCTTCATGCCGCTGACTCACACATGCAATCCTGTCTGCCTGGGATTCACTTGCTCTTGGTGGCTGCTACGCCCTTAGGAAAGCCAATGAGACTTCTCTTTTCTGCTCTCCAAAGTGGACCTCCATGACCACACCCATCTCTCCAGCACTCAGTCCTGTTCATTTGCACAGTTTCTCCTCTAAGGGAGGAACTCACATTATGCCTCTTTTCAGGGCAAAATGGAGAAAACTTGAGTCAACTGCCTCTCTGGAGCAAGAATTAACAAACGACTCTTGCAAAGGGCCAAATAGGAGCTACCTCAGGTTTTACTCAGTCTCTGTCACACTCAGCTCTTCTAGAACCAAAGAACCATAGCAAATACATCGATGTGGTCTAGCAAAAACTTCTTGCAAAAACAGGTGGCAGGCTTGCTTTGGCCAGCAGTTGGGTGTACTCACCCATTTCTAGAGACTGAGTCTGAGCTCAGATGACCAGATAACTAAACTAGATACAAGAATGTTAGAAACCAAAACTCAGCCCCTGCACTCAAACCACCCCCTTATCTTGTCCCAAAAGCTGTCATCAGTCACAGCCTTAAGACATTACTTTGAAGCCAAGTCTTGTGGCAGAGGCTTCTTTGTAAGACAACTTGGATTACATGTTAAGTTCAAGGCCTGTCTGGGCAACTTAGTAAGATCCTGTCTCAAAAAAATGGAAAAGATACTGGGGAGATAGCTCAGTGGTACACCACTTGCTTAGCATGCATGAAGCCCTAGGTTAGATCTCTAGTACCACTAAAATAGATGATAGATAGATAGATAGATAGATAGATAGATAGATAGATAGATAGATCAGGATTCCATAGCAAGTGATCAATAACCAACTGTGTAGCTGAAATGAATGGCACAGTGGAATGGGGCTTTAAGGTTGATCTCTGTACCAAGGCTTTGCCTCCCTAACTCTTCCTCACAAGAAATTAAATCTCAATTAGATGTCTAGGTCCCCAGCTTCCCACAAATAGAAAACCTTTCCTTCTAAGAGGAATAGCCACTCCAATACTTCATGACAGGCTCTCCAAAATGTACCTCATCCTCATCTGTTCCTGATACCATTAGATAAAAGAAAAAGCATTGTTTGATGGCGACTAGCAAAAAATAAATAAATAAATAGCCAACCTGCCATGTTTGCATTTTGCAGGCTGCAAATTTCAATAGAAGCAGTGAAGAGCTTCTGGTGTTCCAGAATAATATCAGAGCAGCTGTGAGAAATACTCTAACCTAAATCCTTTTATACTAATGATATGATAATAACTGGAAAGTGCATAGGAAAAAATTAAGGCAAAAAGGAAAGGGATTACAGAGCGGAGAGCCTCCTGAGACTAGGAATTCTTCCTTACCTGTGTGGACACAGAATGCCTGCTGTACACAAGAAATGTTTGTTGATAGATGAAGAGGTGGGAAACCAAAGACCTAGACAATCCAGTTAGTCAAAGCACACGCATTCTCCAAATTTCTTAAATGCACGATTTTGAATCAGTAGTATCCAGGGGAAGTTTGACGTTTGAGGACTTCCATCTGTGTGAAGCGAATGCACCATTCTTTCTCCAGCAGACTCACCATCTTGAGTATTTGGGCTCAGGATTTGTGTGCGGAGTTCCTCCAGGCTAATTCCCAAGCACCTGCAGATCTCCTCCCGGCTGTAAGGCTCAGCGTGAAGGGCATCTTCGGTGACCAACAACATTTCTTCCAGACTAACCCCTAATTTGGTTTGTACTTCCTCTAGCCGCAGGACTTTATCCCATTGCAAGCCTTTGTGTTTAGCAAGGATCTGCAAGTTCAAACCAAAGTAGAGGTTAAGTTTTACTTCAGAATTCAGTATGTTCTGTTTTAATTAGTCACATTCTACTTGAATTTTATTTTTCCATTCAAACTATCCAAGTCTCCCATTATTGCTTGGAAATGCATTGTGAGCTCAGATGTTTGGAATTAAATATGCCCGCATGACAGTCACTTAAAACACACACACTGCAAATGCATGCAGGAGCACGTACACACACATTTCCTCTCTCTTGTTTTTTGCCTGTAACCTTTACCCTTTAGGGTTGTTCTTGAATATTTTCACCCCTTTATCTCTACACAACCTATCCATACTTCACCCCTCTGTATAAGTCTAGAGAATACTATTCAAATCTCATTAATCTTAATGAATCAAATCAAATCTCATTAATCTTAATTAATCAAATCTCTTAATCCTCAGATGTATGTTGCAGACCTCACTCTATTATTTCCTGTTTATCATAGATGTTTTGAAAATGGCTAATGAATTTAAGAATCTGAGTATTTCCAGCATGTGATGTCATTTGATCTATTGATCTCGGTCATTCTGACTGGAGTAAGATGAAATCTCAAAGTAGTTTTAATTTGCACTTTGCTAATGGCTAAGTATGTTGAACGTTTCTCTTAAGTGTTTCTCGGCCATTTGTATTTCATCTTTTGAGAACTCTCTGCTTGATTCTGTACCCCATTTTTCAACTGGGTTATTTGTTTTCTTGATGCTTAGTTTTTTTTAGTTCTGATTTTCTTGCTTTTGGACGATGCAGGACTTACCAAAAGATGATTTTAAGTTTGACTAGGATCACTCACTTCTGAAAATGTTACTAGCTCAAGTTCTCAAACTTGTCAATCATCTTTTTTTTTTTTTTTAATCTTGGCTCATATACTTGAAAGGAATGATTTTCAAGGAGATCTGGGAACAGAGACAATACAATTGTATTTCTGTTCAATTATTTCACAGAACAGGATATGATTTTTTCTTTTCAGAATTTGTTCCCCTTTTCTATCTTACTAAGTTTGTTCTTTGACAATTTCATCCATGTATAAAGTCCTTTCTAATCACTTGGCCTGTCTAATCTCCTCCCACTTCTATTAAGCCCCTGTTCCCCACAAGTCTTTCTCCCATAATAATGCCTTTGTTTTGTTCTTTCTTTTTCTTTTCTTTTGTTTTGTTTTTCCTTTTAAGACTCAGAGTCTCATTAGGATCATCTGTGTGACCATGAGTTTGGAACTATTCACTGGAGCCTGGTGAGAGCCTCAGTAAGTACACACCTGAAGACAATGACTGCCTCTCCACCAGAAACCATCAGGAGCCAATATTCAGTTGGGAGGATAGGGCCCTGTGAGTCCTACCTACTCCGTTATTAACTGTTGACAGGCCCAGTCTTTTATAGGACCACTGCAAGCAGCCATAGTTGCTATGAGGATATGGCTTCCTCGACTACGCTATGCCCAGAAGACAGAATTTCACAACCCTTCTCCTTATCTTCCAACTCTTACATTCTTTCTACCTCCTCTTCTGTAACAATCCCTAAGCCTTAGAAGTATTGGTATAAATGTCCAGTTTAGGGATGAGTAAAAGCTGTCACTTATTCTCAGTACCTTGAACAACCATGAATCCTTCTACATGTACCATCATTCATTGCAGGGAAGCTTCTCCATTTAAGGCTGGAAATAACATTTATCATAATTCCTTCTAAATAAAATTTTAGAAGGCAGCTTGGTACCATAACAATTTAGCCAAACAATAGTAGTAAGGTCTCTCTTAGGGCCTGACTTCCTCAGTCATAGATTTTTTGACCAGGTTTACAGTACCAAGCATGAATTTCCTCTCGTTGAACAGGCCTCAAATCCAACCAGAGAATTATTGGTAACTACCATAACATCATTAAACCAGTGGGCACATCCTGCCTGACAGGTTCAAAGATTTCACAGCTGGGTTAGACTGTTGATGCCTGTTCTTTCCCAGGAGCCTGTAGAGTAACTTCTAGAACTACAAAAACTAGCAGGGAGGAAACCTCAATCCCAGTTCTAGATGGCTGGGGTTATTTAACAAGAACAATAATAAGAAAGGAAACATGAAGTTGGGAGAGAGACAGGATAGGGAACACCAGGGAGAGTTGGAGGTAGGTAGTAGTGAATGGATCTCATTTCTCCCTTCTTTCTTATTCTCTAGAACTATTTGTCTTTATCTGAGCCTTGTTTCTGCCTGTTTTCCTATCATCAGCTTTTGGAGTTCACTTTTCCTGACACCACCCAGCTAACTCTGGGTCTTCCCCTGTCTCTTTCCCAGTTGCTTTCCAACTGTCTCTCTCTCTTATATACCTCCTTCCAAGCTGTTCCCAGAAGCCTGGGAGGCATGTAACCATAAGCGGGGAGGGGCTTTACTGCACAGAAAGCTTCTTTGGCAAAGCTTTCCTTTATAGTCATGCTGTCCTAATCAATTGGGAAAAAAAAAAAAAAAAAAACCATCCTTCCCAAGTGACTTGTGTGAATCCCCACTCTGCAAGGCATGCCTGCAGCACACAGGCTGCTTCCTAAGGGAGCCTCCACATTGCTTTTTCCTATAGGCAGACGTATGGAGAGGTGCAATTCACTCCGGCAATATCAGTTTTCTGTTAGCCTGATGTCCACTTTGCTTTCAGCTAATGGGTCTACCAAGTCAAGTCAGTGTTCATTTCAATTAAAGAATGAAATCTCCCCACGTGCTCACAACAACAGCTGCACAGCCTGTGAGCTCCTGCATTCCTGTCAGGGAGCAAAATAGGAAAGCCACTTCAGCCCTTAGAAATTTGGCTCATGAATCAGAAGGATGACTTGCAGGGAGGAGAGGGTGGGTGAGATCACTTGCTCAGAGACAAAAGCAGTCGCTGCTGCCTTCATGGTTGGCACACTTCGAAGCTGGGAGGTAAGGGCATGAGTCAGGGCTGCAGGTCACTTCCTCGCAGCTTCCCACTCGGCAGCATGGAGAGAGAGGCAGCAGCTCTTCAACATTCACTTCCTGCTCACCACAGCAAACAAGAAGGATTCACATCAGATGCCAGGAGGGTCTTGAGCTCTGGTCTGTGCTATATGGACTTTAAAGCAGGTCACAATGCTTTGTCTACAGTGATGGAAAGGGTAGAGATGAACAGGGTAGGACCCTTCATAGTTAGGTTATCTCTAACTAGGCACTGAGGCAAGACTAGGAGGAGCAGAATTTGTGAGGCAGGTGAGCCTAAGTCTCAACAGAGAAGTGTAAAGTGGCCCAGGAACAGAAGCCAGTAGGAAGGGCGCTGACATGGACAGGTAAATTGGGCCTGCTGGCCTGGTAGGTATAAACCTCAGCTGTACCTAAATCAAGACAAATGGGTGTTTACCGCTAACTCACACATCATGCATTGGGCTGCTCTCAAGGTAGGAACGTCCTGGGCTACAAACTAAAATACTAAGCACGTCCCTATACAAGAAAACACTCTTGCTGGAAGGGCAGGGATATAACAAAAGAGCATGGCACTGCATGGATATGGATCGCACCTCAGGAGCAGGGCTGTCAGAATCTACTTCTCTGGCTTTCTTGTTGCATTTAGTAGTCCTAACTGGTCAATGGAAAAGGCACCCAGCCTTCCCACCAGGTGAGTGTTCTGGTTTGCTTTCTGTTGCAGTGATAAACACAAATAACCAAAACCAACTGGGGAGGAAAGGATTTATTTCAGCTTACAGTATATAGTTCATCACTGAGGGAAGCCAAGAGAGAGGCTCAAGACAGGAACCTGAGGAAGGAGCTGAAGCACAGACCATGGAGGGACTGTCGCTTACTTGCTGCCTTTCCGTGGCTGGCTTAGCTTGGTTTCTTACACGACTCAGGACCACCTGCCTGGGAATGGTACCACCCCAGTGGGCTGGGTCATCCTACATCAATCATTAATCATTAATCAAGGAAATGCCCCAGAAGTGCCCACAGGTCAATTCTATGGAGGCAATTCCTTGACTGGAGTTCCCTTTTGTGAGGTAACTCTAGTTTCTGTCAAATTGACAAAAAAATTCTTCTCTACCCACATGGGGGCTAAAAATCACTCCAGTCCCAGGAGATCTGATGCCCTCTTCTTGCCTCTGTGAGTACCAGGCATGCAATATGGTACACAGATATAGATGCAGGCAATAAACTCATGCACGTAAAATACAAATTTTAATTAACTAAAAAAAATTTTAAATGTATACTAGAACTATCATGTGATTGAGCCATCCACTCCTGATCATATATCCACAGGACTCTAACTCAATATACTATAGAGACACCTGACATCCATGTGTACTGCTGCATTAGTCACAATAATTAAGAAATGGACCAAGCCAAGATGTCCATCAGTAGATGAATGTATAAGGAAATATATGTAATGGGCTTGTCTTCAAAAATAAAGAGAAATGAAATCACAGCATTTATAGGGAAACAGATGGAACTAGAAAACATGTTAAACAAAAAAGCCAGACACATACACACACAAATGCATGTTTCCTTTGTATATAAAATATTGACCTGTGTGTGTCTGTGTGTCTGTGTGTCTGTGTGTCTGTGTGTCTGTGTGTCTGTGTGTGTGTGTGTGTGCAGTGTCTGTTGAAAACCAGAAATGCAGAAATGAGATCATGAGAGGAGAGAAAGAAATATCTTTCCAGGTGGTAGTGGTATACACCTTTAACCCCAGCACTCAGGAGGCAGAGACAGGAGAATCTCTGCGAGTTTGAAGCCAGCCTGGTTCTCCAGAGTGAGTTCCAGGACAGCCAGAGTTACAACAGAGAAACCCTGTCTTGAAAAACAAACAAACAAAAAATCTTAAGGTGGAATATGTGTGATATGAGAGCAGAAGGGAGGACTATTTGAGGTGGGAGAAAGGGACCAGCAAGAGGGGGCAGGAAGACTGGGTAATGGGGGTGGGGAGAAGGAAGGAAGGAAGGAAGGAAGGAAGGAAGGAAGGAAGGAAGGAAGGAAGGAAGGAAGGAAGCAAGGATGAGCCCACCAAAAGAAAAATAAAAAGCCAATAATAGAAAACCTACCCAAACTCTTCACAGTTTGATGATAGTTTTTCTCTTATTTCTCTTTTTGTTACTGCTACTTTGTTACTTTGAGACAAGCTTTTACTCTGTAGCCTGGCTGTCCTTGAACTCAAAGCAATCTTCCTCCTCATCCCTCAAGAACTTGGATTACAAGTGTATACACCATCAAACATGATAGTGTCTTTCCCTTTGTATCTCATTTCCCTGATGTTCTAAAATCCACTCCTCTTAAACCAAATGATGTATTTCTGCTACCAGTAAAATATTTCTTCTAAACCCTATCATCAATGGCTTCCCTCCTTCTTGCAAGGCCAGCACAGCACTAAGGGCTCTGTCACTTTCCAGGTCCATTGCCCAGGCCAACCCTCATCCCTCTGCCTCTTCCCTGTAGCCCGAACTCCCTGTGCTCTGACAGCAACACTCACTAGAGTCCTGGCAGAGCATGCTCTACTGAAAACACAGAATGAATGAAATTGACCACAGTCTTGAGTATCTGGGTTTTCTGCTCAAATTCAAGGAAATTGTCAAAGCCTTGAGAATACCGTGCCAACTTCTCTGCACATTCTACCACCAGTCAAAGGATCTGACCACAAAGTGACAGGAGCTGGAAAGCCTGGGTAAGTGGTGGCTCCCAGTCAGACAGGCCCTTCAAGGAAGCCCTACTTGATCACTTCCCATGTAGCCACAAAGAGTAGAGGATATGTAGAAAGGCAATGCTAGAACTCCCCCTTCCAACGTGACTTCCCATAATGCTGACTATTGGCGTCACATATTTTATCCCTCAATATAACAGACATACAGTATTTCTGGAAAATTTTAAGACATAAAATATGTATAAAATATGAAGAATTTGGTGCCCACTAATGACTCCTGGTCACTTTGTTAATTTAAGAACACAAAAATGCACTTCACTTAAAAGTATCATTTACGCAAGCAATGGCTATAAACCTCTATTGAGTTTGCTTTGAATGTTTTTAATTTTAGTTCAAATGCTCCACAAGGCTCTGACTTTTAATGAATCTAAATCAATTAGTTTTTGAAAGTTGATGGTGAGAATGAGTCAGGAGAAAAATTGAGAGTAGAAGGAGCTGTCAATATTAAAGCAAAATTAATAACAATCAGCTTCATGAGTTTACTGTACTTCCCTGTAACAACTAGGTATGAAAGAAACTGAGGTTCACAAGAATACTTTAGAAAGACAAGGCATGAGGAAAGGCCATTGCAACTCTGCTCTGTGGATTTCTTTCTAGTGCATCATTTTTAAAACTCTCCTGGTTACCCATTCTCCACTGATGCTCAAAGCAGGTCTTTCCAGGTTAAATAGGCATCTTTGCCATTTTTACCTGAATGTCTACTTCTTTATTTAGAGAAACCGCTTCCAAGTAAAAATGAAATGCATTCATGTGTTGCCAACAAAGGAAGAGTAAATCCATACTGTAAGGCAGACATGACTAGCAGACTCTCAGCTTATGTTCTTAAGCAAAAACATGGCCCAAAGCCACAACCCCGAGTGTGGCCTCTGTTGACAGGCTGATCTTCATTCTCCCTCTTCCAGAAGCTTAGACTTCGATTCTAATGTTCACAGAAATGAGAGTTAGAAAATATTCTCCACTGTGATGAAGTCTTTCACCTTTCTTTTTTCCACAATGTAAAAGAGAGAAAATTCTTACAGTATTTGAAACAGGTTTTTTATTTTGCTTTGTTTTAGTTTACAATATCTAATACAATCTAAATGCTATATAAGTATAGTATAATTGTATAAGTATACTATAAAAACCATATATAGTATATATATGTGTGTGTGTGTGTGTGTGCTATACAATATAAGTATAGTATTGAAGAATAATGACAAATAATGTGCACATTCAATTCAGAAGCAATCATATCTGTTCCTGCCCCTGCTCCCAGCCTGCCCCCTCTATGCCCTCCTGTCTCCAGAGATTCCTCCTCATATCAATCTATATGTTCTGTTGCTCTCTCCATCCTCTTTATTAAAGCCTCTTCTCTCCTGTCCTATGGTTCCCTTTCTAGTTCCCTGCTTCTCCCAGATTACTCTCATCTAAATACACATATTTAACATTTAGAAGCTATTATTTGCACAAGATGGTGAACATGCAATGTTTGTCTTTGTGAGCCTGGGTTCAATCCATTTCCTTGCAAACTTCATAACTCCAGTTCTCTTCGTGGCCGAATAAAACTCACTGTGCATATGTACCAACATATTTTCATTACCCATTCATCTGTTGAAGGGCATCTAGTCCAGTTCTGTTGGCTGTGAGTAGGGCAGCAATAAACATGGATGTGTGGGTGTTCCGTGGTGGGTACCAGTTTACTCTCCCACCAACGGTGAATAAGGTTGTCCCTTTCCCCACACCCTGGCAAGCACCTGTCATTTTTGATGATAGGCAGTCTGACTGGGGTGAGGTTAAATAGCAAAGTATTTATTTGAATTTTTCTGATGGCTAAGGATGTTGAACATTTAAAATGACATTTAGTGGGCATTCGTACTTATTTGAGAACTGTCTGTTCAGTTCACTGGCCTGTTTACTTATTGGCAAAGTTTTAATTTTTTTTTTTTTTTAGTTCTTTATTTTAGATGTTTCTTCACTTTCTGAAGTATGGCTAACAAATTTTTTCTCCCATCTTGTAGGCTTTCTGCTCACTCCTATTGTTTCTTTTGCTGTGGAGAAGCATTTTTAATTTCATGTACTCCCACTTGTCAATTTGGGGAAACTAGTTCCTAAGATATTTGGGTTCTATCTAGAAATTTCCTGTTTATACCTACATCCAGAAGCATTTCCCCTTAAAAGGTTCAAAATTCCTGGTTTTAAAGTGGTGCTTTTAATCCAGTTTGAACTGATTTTTGTGCAAGGTGAGAGAGCTAATTTCATTCTTCTACAAATGTCTAGTTTTGCTAGCACTGCTTATTCAATAGCTGTCTTTTCTCCAGTTCATGTTTCTTATATCTTGGTCAAAAATTAAGTGAGTCTGGGACTAGAGAGATGGCCCTGGGGTTACGAGCATGCATTTTTCTTGCAGAGGACCCGAGTACGGTTCCACATCAAACATCTCACAACCACCTGTAACTCCAGCTCCAGGGAATCCAGTGCCATTTTCTGGCCTCTACAGTATCTGCACTCACACCCATGCAGTCCCACACATAGGTACACACATATACCATTTTAAAGATTTTGGTTTTTTTTTTTTAATTATGTGAGGAAGCTAAGCATACATGAGGGCAGGTGCCTCTGGGGGGCCAGAGACGTTGGATCTACTGGAGCTGGAACTACAGATTATTAAAGTGCATAAAAATACTGTGCTTAATGACACTAAAGCAAGGGGAAAGCAGCTCATTATTTTTGAAGCATCTTCTACAGATCTGCCGTTCCACAATCAACACTGAATATTGTGTATTCTCCAAAAAGTTCATGTGTTTAAAACTAAAAACAATTGTGACTCAAGAAATCCTACCATTCCATCTGAAATGCATGTCACATGTGATCCACGTTCAGCATCCTCTTTTGAATGAAACTGAAGAAGGGAGACAGGAACTAGCAATCCTCTTGAAATGACAAATAGATATGAAACCATGAATGACAGGAGTCATGGAAGACAAGGAAGCTGTCCTGCAGGGTAGCCATGTACCTGAATGTCACCAACTCTGTTTGCCAAATGACTTGTGCTTGTACAAGAGAATAAACCAAGATGTTCATTTTTCTATGGAGAAGCATCTGGATTCTCTGCAACAGGTATTTAGGATCAAGGATTTAATGTTCTATTTCTCAGGAATTTGAGAAGCTAGAATGAGGGCGACTGATATCTCAATTTTCCTCCATTTTAAAAAGGAAAACAATTTATAGTTTTAAATGAATGGTATACTTCTTTTGTTTATTCCCCTTTTAGAAATGAACTGTGGCTTTCACAGCTTGGTAAGATTGATGACTACTTTCCCCTGCAGTAACAAGCTACAACAACTGAGTTAGTTTGATATGCCCGCTGATGCAATAGTGGCACTAATGTCATGGGAATAACCAATCACTTTTGATGAGATTTAAGGCTCATTCTACAAGATGAAACCCACACTTAGATTAATTACTGGGTCCAAAAACCTGAGGCTATATAGGTCATAGGCCCTAGGGGAGAACCATTTATTCTGTTATATAGCCATAGTATTAAACCAATTTCTAATTATTTATTATTATGTCCATAAATTATTGTATCTCTCAACTCACACCAGAAAGCTTCTTTCTGCAGTAGAGGCAACTGATACAGAGACCCACAATTATTCAAGTTGCAGAGAATAAGAGACTGCAAAATGCTCAGGATAACTGAGACATCATATTATATTCCTTCCTCCTAATACTCATTGAGGAAGATTGGGTGGAAACAGTCTAAGGCAGTGGAAGACTAAAAGGAAACAGTGTTTTCTACATACAACAGGGTAGTTGCACATATGAACTCACAGCAGTTGCAACAGCAAGCACAAATCCTGTGCGAGCTCAAGCCAGACAAAATCTCAGCATCGAGGCATGGAGGTGGACATGAAGTTCCACCTGCAGCCAAGAAGCTATTGGCAATTGGTAGCTGCTAGAAAATGGAGAGTCAGTTTTCTTTAAGTCAAATTTATAAGAGTGTGACCTCTGGTAATTCAACCATGCTCTAATGTATGGCTATATATCCAAGAATAATTGAACTTGATGGTTTAGTTGAGGTTTGTGGTTTTGGAATATTATCGCTGCTGTTGCTTCATTTGTAGTTTGGTTGGATTTTGAGGCAGAGTCTTACTATGTCACAATGGCTAGCCTAGAACTTACTATGTAGACCAGGCTTGACCTCTGTTTCCCCAGTGCTGGGGTTAAAGTCATATACCACCACACCTAACATGAAGTCCCTGGTTCATTTAAAATAGATAGATAGGTAGATAGATAGATAGATAGATAGATAGATAGATAGATAGATAGATAGGAAGGATACAAATTTGGCAAAGGTGTATAGTGGATCTGAAAAGGGTAGGAAGGGGTGATTTTTATCAAAATACATTGCATAAAATTCTCAAAGAACTAATTGAGAAAAAGAGATTGTGCCTGCTTTTAACTGAGTGAAGTCTTACTTATGAACAAATTTAATTTTTAAAATGTGTTTTATCTATATCAGCTTGGAGTAATGTGTACCAAATAGCCAAATTCAGTTGCCAATTTCAATGATAAGATACCTTTAAACACATATAGAGTTATACAGTCAAATTCCAATCATATTTCAACTGAATTTGATGGCGCATGTTTATAATCCCAACATTTAGGAGATGGAAGCTGGAAGGTGGCAAACTTGAGGCCACTCTAAACCAGTTCTGGCCAGCCTAGGGAACATAGCAAGTTCCCCAGAAGACATCCTCAAGAATAAGAGGTTCTGAATTTGATTAAAAGCTTCAGCTAAAAAAGACATTTGGCCCCTCTTCTAGTTAGCTCTCTGAAGACATTCCTCAAAGGGCCTGGAAGTTTCACTAAAGCTTCAGACACACAGTTTGGCTCCTCAGATTCTTCCTGTATCTTTGGAAGAGAGCAGTCAAAGCATGAACACTTTGCATGCATCACACTTGTTCCTGGTCGCTGCGGGAGCTCGAATTCTGTGATAAAACCCTGAAAATTATGTTGTGTATATGTCTGGAGTCTCCTTAGGAAGACAACACTTAATCATCAACCTCAAGATAAAAAACAAATGAGTAAGCCTTCAAAGAAAACACTAAAGTCTTCCACCTCCCAAAGAGGAAGTGTGTCCCAGCAGAATATGGTCATTGAACACGCACTACTTCTGCCACACGTGTGTGCTGATAAGATGCTATAAAGCTTAATATCAAAACATTTCCCTGCATAATTTCAACAATTTGCTCAATGAGTAGATTCCAAATTTAAAAATCTAAACCTTTATTAAAAAAAAAAAGTTCAACCTCCAAATTTTCCAGGAAGGAAAAAAATAATCTTGAGTTATTTCCCTAAATCAGTGTAGTCATGAGCTCTCTGGCTTCATAGACTCGCAAAGTAGAAGTCAAATAGAAGACTCCAGTGAGAGTTGAGGGATGCACTAAACTATATTATAATGATAAGCCATTAGGAGTTAATTTAATACTATACCCATTTAGCAGAATAACAGCAGTAATAGATGATGATCAATATAGAGATCTACAACTGACTACGGTGCAGAGAATAAGAGACTTTGGAATACTCAGTTCTAAATGGGACATCTATATCATACCCCTCCTCCAGAGGCTCCAGGACCATTGCAGAAAAGAGGGCATGAGGATGGTAAGAGCCAGAGGCAGTAGATGACCACAAGTCAACAGTGTTTTCTGGAAGCAGCCACTTGTTTAACATCAGCCTCTTCGTTCACACTCAGTTTTACCTGAGAAATGAACTTCTTCCGTCTTGGTAACTTTTATGTCCCTATTTGGCTGACAAGAGCCCAGGACGAACATTTGTTGAATGAAGGAATTACTATTCTGTCCCAATTATTTCTCTTCACTTGACAATATTTTACAAGTGTAGAGTCCCTCTACATACCTAAGAACTTTAAGTGGTACAAACTGTAGAGGGATCCCTTCTTAGCTTAGGAATGAAGAAGTCAAGCAAGGCTTCTTTGAGGGTCATTTACAAATATTTTAAAGAGGGATAAGAAAAACCTGTCCTGGACATGTGTGCAGTTCCCTGAGATGAGTGTGGTGACTGTCTAACAATGACTGCAGGGATGCTAGGAAGTAAGGCACACCAGCCACAGGCCTTAGAGTGACAGTGAAGTGGGGACAATTAATAAGAAAGAGGTCAGAAAATGGGGCTGGTTCCCATTAGAGAATTTTCACTAGCATGGTCCAGGAATCCCAAACCACCAGTCTCGGAATGCTGTTGTCTAACACCATGGAACTTCAACCTTGAGGCCTGCGACCTGATCAGGCTGAACTACAAACAGCCAATACTTCCCTTATTTTGCATGGCAGAGATGGCACAACTAGAAATTACGTGGGCAGCAGGTGAGGCACCCAGCCAGCCTAGGCTGCCCTCCTTCACATGGCTTGAATTACAGGCCAGGAAAGTGAACACAAAGAAACTTACCCCATCCAAACAGGTGTCCTAAATGGAAGAAGCCCAGCCCCATGCTCACCTCAGCCAACAGTCTTACGCTTTACGTGGTATTGTGGTCACTGCCTGGCCCACTTCCTTCTTACACTGCATCCCATAAGCTGTTTTTCCTGTGATGGTTGAAAGAGTGAATTCCTTCACTGCCTGACAGTTCATTCCCAACTACTGGCAGTTCAACTAAGTTCAATACAAGGCTTTACTCCAAAGTAACTGGAAACTTTGGGGAAGTGGTAAACAAGGGGGCTGCCTGATCAGGCTTAAATTTCTAAACCATCATCTCATTATTTGCAGAATGAGTGAGAAGAAGACAAACAGAGGTTTACGGAATAATGAAGAAGAGAATACAGGTGTTGATACATGCCAATCTGACTGATAGAAAAATAAAAGGCACCGGGCAGTGGTGGTGCACACCTTTAATCCCAGCACTTGGGAGGCAGAGGCAGGCAGATATCTGTTAGTTCAAAGCCAGCCTGGTCTACAGAGTGAGTTCCAGGACATCCAGAGTTACAACTGAGAAAACCTGTGTCAGAAAAAGAAGGAAGGAGAGGAGGGAGGAGGAAGGAAGAGAGAGGAGGGATGAAGGAGGAGGAAGAAAAGTAGGAGAAGGAGAAAAGGAGAAGGAAAAGAAAAAGCTTAAGGCTTTGTTGGAGGGGGGACTACACTCAGTGTGACATGCTCACTTGAGAGGTCTATAATTCTTTCAAGTAGAGATCTCTGACAAAGAATCTGCACTTGGGAACTCAGCCAAGATGATCTGCACAGATGCTCACAAGAATTCATCAGCACAGGGATGGGGCTTACAGTGTGGAATGGGGACAAGATCAACAGAAGAGTAGAAAGAAATTCAAAGGAGCTCCTGCTCCAGAATCCAAACTCTGGTGTCCAGCCTGTTTCCTGTAAGTTCCTGGTCATGTCATATGGCATTCTTGGTACCCTGTAATGGGTCAAGTCTTTGTCCTGCTTTAGCATATTACATTGCTCACTACCAGATTACACACTACCTGCTTCCTATTTGCACCTGAGTTTTAATTCTACTCTCTCTGCTCCTGTGTCCTGAATCTCTTGCTATGCCTGCTGCACACTGTCCAATGATGACTCAGTAAATACTTCCTAAATAGATAGGCTTGACTGCCAAAGGTTCTAAACTGTGGAACAGAAAGCTGCCTTGCCTCCCTCCCGGTAGGTATTTCCCCAGCAGACATATGAAGAAACCTTCCTTCTGAGCTCAAGCGGATACCAGCACATCTGTATTTCAAGCTATTGGCAATGCAAATAGCTAAATGCAAACACAAAATAGCTAAATGGAAAAAAATCCAACAAATGCAAGAGGAAGTATCTGGTAGATTGGGGGGAAGAGTGAGGCTGCCAAGATCCCTGTTGGGGAAGTAAGATCAGCTGCTGTCATTTCCTCAACCATCTTTCTCAACCTATGGCACGAACTCACACCTATTTGATCTTAAAGAAATGTCTGCTGATATTCTGGCCTGTGCCTCAAAATAGCCAGTGTCCTCTCCTTTACAGCGTCACCCCAGAAGACCAGCTGTGACGTTTGTCCAGTTTCTAAAGATCAGAAGATGCACCTGTTGGTTTACCAGTTTGGAATCAGATTGCTCTAGACCCGAAGACTTGCAGTTCATGCTGCCACTGCAGTCAGAGAGTTGCTCTACAAACTACAAGAGAACAAGCAGGAAAGAACAGGCACACCGCAAGGTTCTCTGGTTTGCCACATCCGTACCTTTGCAGCCAGCCGACACTCCATCACCCTGACGTTGTAATAGGAAGTGGCTGCCTTGTTCATTTCCACACAGCTGTTGGCAATCACAAAGACTGCTCCACTAGGGAGTTTCACATCAGTTGCTCTGAGAGGACTAAATTCTATTAACTTGGCCTATTGGAAGAAAAGTGACAGAGGAGATGATAATTTATTAGGGTTCAGAAACACATTCAAGCTTTTATGCATTTATTTTATCTTCAGAAAGTCTTCTCTAAATACTGCATTCATTCAAACATCATTTACTAATAGCCAAGTGAACAGGACAGATGCTGCCTCTGCCTTTCTGGAGCCCACAGTTGCTTTGGGAAGACATGGAATTATGTCTTCAAGTTTAAGTGTCACAATGGTAAGCATTGCGACGTTCAGGGTCTTACACGGGCACTTAGTGGAAGAACCTAATCAGACAACTTAGTGTAGCTCTGAAAAAGAAAGCCACGTGAGTCCTAAAGGATGCCTGGAGATGTCAAACGGCCCCGGCGTGAGTGGAGCTTTGTGCACTGATATTCAGCTGAAGCTTAAGAGCTCAGAGAGCGAGCGGCTAGGATGGAGGCAGAAGGTGAGAGTCAGGTGGCGACATACTTTGCAAGTCCAGAGAACGAGGACTCTCTTCGGACTCCGTACCTAACTTACACTGACAACAGAACTCCCGCCACCACATCTGCTTGCCGGTTCACATCCAAAACACCTAAAATACAATTTCAGTGTTAAAATGAATTTCCTCATACCTCATATCTTTGGCTTAGAAGAACCAACAAAAACATATTCTTAATAAGAAGGAATCCAGGTGTTCTTGGAAAACAGCCAAGCCTGAAGGAATCCGATGCAAAACTAAGAAAGGTCTTAAAGAAGCGCCTGCCTGCTTCTATTTTGGAAATGGGCAGTTTACAGGCAAAAATCCAAACCTCTGCCTTGCCTAAAGGAGCTGATAGCCAAGAGGAAGTGGTGTTGAAGCGAAGAATTTATTCCTGGCCTACCATCAACATTCTTCCTCCCACCGCCAAAGCCCCAAAAATGTTGACAGAGAAAAATGACACCAAGGAATAATTTACAAAAAGAGAGGTTGTGCATATATGTGGTAAGAGAACTAACATTTGGGTTTAAAGCCAACGTGAGATTATGAAACACCACAAGATGAAGCGATTTCACGCAAGGTCAGGAAAGGAGGTCCCAAGAAGGGAATTAAGAAATCTCATCTTAACAATGAGACAGGGGGAAAAAATCTAGATACATGAGAAAACCAAGTTGGAAATGCGAATCTGAATGCTTAAGGTAGAGGGAATCGATATGAAATAGAGTACATATACTACTCGTAGCCCTGAGTTACAAAACAGTTGGGCAATGTTTTACAATAGAGGCTGGAGGAATAGACTGCCCATAACCACGCATGCTGGGGGCTGCAAGCCTTCCAAGTCAACAATTCCAAATGGCTCATATTACTTACAGTTCCTTCTTCTGCAAGAAATGATATGGACTGGTCCATGCCTCCTCCTTCAGTGCCAATGTAACGCTCACTTTTGGCACAGATTTCTGCAAGTTCCACCTGGAAAAGCAAACATTCATTTGTACTGGGATATAGTTGTAACCTATTTTTCATGCCAGATATGTCAAATAGGTTTGAGTTCCAGTACCAATTCTGGTCAGTTACATAGCAACTTCGTAGAGCAATATGGTCTTTACAGCAGTTCTAGACTACCATTAAACCCAGCAGAAAAATTTGCCAAGATCAAGTAACAGCTGATGGCTCTAGAATGGGAACAGAACGTGCATGTTGGTTTTTCTATCCTTAAAAGACTCTGTGGTACAAGCAGTATCCCTCGTCTTTCTGTCGACACCACTTTTCTCCTCTGGCATTAGTTCATTTGCCTTTGTCTCCAGACAGTGACTATTCCATTGCCTCCCAAAGCCAAAGCAGGGCCAGAGTTCCAAGCCAAAAGCAATGCTATCTCTCTGACAAGACCAGTAAGTACAAGAATGGAGCTTCCCACTCTAAGTACAACCATGATGAAGAAACTGTGATGAAGAGGCATGGTCCTAATCCATAGGAAAAGGTTAAGGGATCGTTAGTTGCTTCCTATTGACTAATACGATAGGTTCAAATTCCTCATCTTGCATTCAAAGCCTTCTAAACTTGCAACCAAATTGAACATGAAATTGAGTTATTTAACATTCTTTTCCAAGTAGAATTGTCCTCTTAATCACCTCACATAATTATATAATCCAGTGTTACTTCCTGCCTTCTATTGCCATTTGATATCCAGGTCATGAGCAAGCTGGCCACTCGGATCTTCTGTCATCATGGAGGCTGTACTGTGCTGTACTGTGCTCACTCTGTTATCCTCGTTCTCTCTGCCCCTGAAGCTCTGATGGTGTCATCCACTTACCCACATTGCTGCTCGGCTGTTTGCTCATTCTTCTGAGGTTTAATTCAGGGCTTTTTTTCTCTCTTGTTCCATTGGATGTTCAGAGTGGTTTTGCCAAACACTGGTATACTATGGTCATCTCTTGCCCACCTGCTTGCCTACATCTTCTCAACATGGTGCAGTTTTTCAATGACTTAGCTCCCCGCTCACTTCTCCAGCCTGTTCCCCTACACACACACTGTTCCCACAAACCCTCCTAGTACAAATGCTGCTCTTCCTGACTGCCTGGCACTCACCTCTCCACAGCACTCTCTATGCCCCTGTCAGCAGCTCAACACCCCCAAATTCACACGCCACAGAATTCTTCCTTGCTCTCCATACTTCTAATTCCACGATCATTTTGAGTCATGCTTTAAGTTTACTTAAACTTAAGTTTAAGTTTAAACTGGGTTGACTGGTTTCTCTCCAGAAGACTATGGGAGTCCATGTAAAGTCTACGCCACAGTCCCCCCCAAGTAGTCTAGGTTGGATCGGGGTGCTTATTACTGGTTCTTATTGTATCATGTTTCCACTGCATCTCTTTTCTCCAAAGACCTTTGAGTCTGAGAGATACAGTGTGGTGTTTCCTCAGTGTCACTGCCTTACATGATGCCAGGTGTGTACTAAAAACTCAAACTGCTGCTGCTTCCCTTCCCGAGAAGAGTCGCCCAAATGCTGTCTGACAGCTTCAGTAAGTGTCATGGCTCTCATTGGTCACGTGGCTTCACTAACATTAACCTTGCCTTGTGACATGAGGCAAACCTGGAATTTTGGCATCAAAAGCATTGCACATGACCTGATGGTACACACAGCCAGTGGCCTGTCCATAATTGACACATTAAAAATAAATTAGTGACCGAAAGGTCAAAACACTTGCGCTTAAAATGCAGAGAAACAACATGCCCAGAGAGGCACTGCATACAGCAATCTGTGAGCAAGTAGTCTGGCTGCCCGCTTAGCGGCAACCTAGGCTCAGAATTCAGTCAGCTCTTCAGTGCAGCGGTACCCAGCACAGCTGAGTGACAACTAAGTTCAGAGCATGTAAAGAGTCAGCCGAAGACCTTTGCCTACCCGGTAGTACAGAGGAAGACGGTGAGCTTGAAAGACTCATACTAGACATGGAGAAACCAGACTCTGAGCTTCATCTGTCTGACCCTCAAGTCCAAATTCCTTTCACACTTCCCCCAAATAGGGCTAACGTAACCATTGTTGAGCCTGCCGCATGCGGATGTGAAAAGACAAATGAGCGTTACCAAAAGTATAAATTCTCCTCTTGTGAGGAGAGATATGAGAGTGCTGAGAAGTATTAGTTACTTGTTTACAAAGCTCTTAAAGTGGGCTTCCAAGAGGACTCACCAATAAAGGCACTTGTCACCAAGCCTGATGACTTGAGTTTGATCCCCGGGGCCTACAGGATGGAAGGAGAGAACTGACTCCCACAAATTCTCCTCTGACCTACACACACACACACACACACACACACACATACACACATACACACACACACACACACACACACACATACACACATACACACATACACACACACACACATACACACACACACGCATACACGCACACACGCATACACACACACACATACACACACACACACACACGCATACACACACACACACATACACACACACATACACACACACATACACATACACACACACACACACATACACACACACACATACACATACACACACACACACATACACACACACACACATACACACACACACATACACACACACATACACACACACACATACACACACACACATACACACACACATACACACACACACATACACACACATACACACACACACACACACACACATACACACACACATACACACACACACATACATACACACACACATACACACACACACACACACACACACACACACACACATACACACACACACATGCACACACACACACACATACACACATACACACACACACATACACACACACATACACACACACACACACACAAATAAATGAATTGATAGACAGATGTTTAAAGCTCCATATCATTGTATACTTTAATAGTTATAAGTTGTTCTTTACTGTGTTCTTTAATGTTCGTGTGTGTGTGTGTGTGTGTGTGTGTGTGTTTAGATTTCAGAGTGACACCTTTGTGTCAAGAAGAGCCTACTCATAGAGAAGGGGCCATCCCAACACTTGCTACTGAGAATTCTAACGGACAAAATAATACTCAACAGTTCTAAATGGGAAGAAACATAGAAGATGAAAAAGAGTGAAGAAAACAAAGGAACAAGGTGAGAGATAAAGGCTGACCTCATTGACAGAACCTTAGGCTCACAAAGAAACACAGTGGGAAGAGTCCAGTCATGCTGTGGAAGTTTATTTTTAGTTGTGTTTAAAATAACTGTTTTTGTGCATTGTTGGAAAAAGAGATGCCTAAGTCTTTAAATTTGTTATTGTCTGAAGGTGTTGGGTTTATGTGGGGGATGTTGATTGGTAATGATCTGCATATGCTATCAGTAGAACACCTAAGGAGTTATGAATCAATAAAAACACCAGAGCTCAGATGCTCGGGGTTCCAATATTGAGTACTGCGCTGGCCATGGTGGTTGTTCCCTCTAATGAGGTCTGGAAAGATTTGCACCAATGAATATGCTTCCTTGTCTTCCTTGCTGAGCCGCCACAGCAGTGTACAACTACACAGTCAGAAGCCTCCTAACTGTGAACTGAGCCAGAACTCTTTTCACTAGCTGTGTGATCTTAGGCAAGATGCTTCACTTTTTCTAGTTTCCATTTCTCATTTTCTGTTAACAATAACAATAGTATTAGTAATGGGAGATTTGCTGAGCACTTACTATGTACTAAGTACCGCTCCAGTGGCTTTGAATGAATCATTTATTTCTTGGAATCCCATAAAACACATGTGACTCCATTTTGCTGATAAGCAGACAGTCATTTGTTGGGTAATAGTATACAAGAAGTTACTAAAGCTAAAATGCAAATTAAATTATCTAACTCTGCCATCCATATTCTTAATTATCATGCTATATCACCTTTCATTCATACTGGAAAGAAAAACAATGCCCTCAAGTCACGGGATTACTGTGATAATCCTAAGAATTAACTTAAAATGTCAAAAATAAGGACAACAGTTCTCTAATGCTGCATAAGTATTAACAAGAATTGATGCTGTTATTTTCACAAATGAATAAAGAATCGTTTGATTTACACAAGAAGATAGATAAAGCTGAAGTCAAATACAGGATGTTTTAAAGATGCTCATGGAAATACAGAATTTTAAAGATTCTGGAAGTATCTACAAGGGCTGATTCAGTAATAAAGAGTAATAAACCATAAGGTGAAAACTGGGGCCCCATTCAAACCATCTCTGTGCACCTGCAGAGTGGGGGAGTCCCCACCCAATACACAAAACATGCCTGCCTGAAAAATCCACCAGCAGGCCCGTCTGTTGGCTGGCTTCCTCCACATCCACAGCTCTGAAGCCCAGTTCTAAGAAGGGAGAAGGCAAGTCCTAAATGAGTAAGAGATATAAAGAAACTAGAAACAAAGGCTAAAAGAAACCCAAATATAACTCAAGGAAAACATTTGCATAAGTTGCACAGTAAACAAAACTAGTCAAGCTCAGAGCCCAAGCTAACCTAAACTCAAGGAGTTATCCCTTGGAGGGACACTGAGTCATCCTGGATGACTCTGGGTCACGTGCAATCTTGCCCGGGCATTTTCCATTCTTTAAGATGCTGGAAATGGAATCGTCACACATATTCCATGCATTTAATCGACCAGAACAACTCACAAAGGCACTGAATTGGTGCTTCCAACTTTGGGAACTACGTATGATTTCAATAGAAGCTGTCAAAAAAGCATGTTAACTGCTTAACATGTTAAGCATGTATGGGGAAAAATGAGCATCCTGGAGGCAACTAACAGGAGAGTCTGAATGAACTCATAGGGTAAGCTCACATTTCTACCATGGTTGAGCATCTGAACTTTGCTGATTTCTCTACAGCCACGAGCACATACAACCTGAGAACTCTCAAACTGAGCCAGCAAAGCTCCAGCCTAAAACAGGCTTACTCTCCCCACCCACACATACCCACACATCATCCTCTGCCCTTATACCTGTGCACTTCCCAGCTTATTCCCAGCTAGTCTGTCAAGCCATTTGATTTCTCCGTCATCAGTAGGGAAGACAACTGGACTGTGAAGGCTTTGCTAATCTGTGGGTAAAGGAGAAAGCCAGAGTCTGCCCTCAAGGACCCTGCAACACTGATTATATCTGCAGATCTTCAAAAAACAAAAAACAACTCTACTGTGCTAGACAGCTTCTATCTTTCCTCTAACTCAGCTATGTACCTGTCTTCACCCTGCAGTCTGCTGAGAAGGCTCCCAGGAGGAAGGCACCAGTCTGTACTCCGCACCCACTATCACAGCTCAGCTGCTGGCACTCACTGCCGCCGCTTTACATTTTCTCAAATAGCTCTGATGAAATGAATTGTTCTTTATTCATGTGTTCTAAGATAACCCTAACACAGCTGGATATGGTAGAAATATTCATGGCTCCTCAGACCCTTCCTGACTTCAAATATGTCCTCGATGCTCACTTTCTGCAGGCCTTCCCTAACCTTCAAGTCACTGGGTTCTTATGGGGAGGCCTACTACCAAGCTCTTCTCCAAAATGGCAAACCCCTGAGAAGTACCTTTCTGTGACATGATCCCAGGGTGTGTAATTAATTATTTTTTAAAAAGAAAGAAAACCCCATGTCAATGGACTGGACAGTTGGCAGCTTGCAGGCCTTGCTTCTCATCATAAGAAGTACCTCCTACAAAGCAGGATGACCTCAGAGGCTGATGGGCTGACAGGACTTCCTCCACCCATATAACAACTTACACAATGCCCCTGACATGCGTGAGCACTTTCCGGGCACTAATGTGAAATCCGTGATAAAGGGTGCTATTGCTAAATAGACTTTCTAAAGAGGAAAATGAATCATAGGGAGGTCAAGCAAACTGCCAAGGTCACTCACTAGTAAATGTCTGGGTCAGTTCTTGAACTGTGAGCTTGGCTCTGGCTTATAAACAAAATCCTATTCTTTATCTGAAAGAGGAAAGGGATGTGGGGAATGGCTCAAGAACCCAAAATTCAGGAGCCCCCAAAAGCTTCTCTTCTTACAGATTTTTCACAAGGACAATTAATTGAATCCCTCTCGTTGTTTAATTTTTTTTTTTAAAAAAAAAAAAAAAGCAGGGTTCTGGGAGGAGGCAGCACCCACACACAAGGTAGCTATTATTGGAAGGACGGGAAAGATAATTGAAAAAAAATTGTGGGAAGACCATAGGGGCAGGATCCTCGCCAGACTGATGGAATTAGACAAAAATATGACCCAAGTCACTGCTACTAAATACCAGTGGGGCCTCTAGAGCCTGTGGTAAGGGATGGTGTTGCTTCCTTGGCTGGCAGATTGCTTATTTTGGCTCTGACCTTCCAAAAATGCTCAGTAATGATGATACTACAGGATGGGTGGCGGGCCTAAGATCTCTGTGGTTTGGCAAGTGTATACTAGAACTGCATGTCCCTTCCCTGGAGACCCTCCCACTGCGTGTGGAGGGCTCTCCTGACTGGGTTTTCAGCAGCATAGTCTTGTCCCAGTCTCAAGAAACAAAGGGATGGGTCTCTGAGCGTAAGGTCAGGACCTTCCAGCATAGTAATCGTTACAATTCGCACCTAGTAGTTTTCCTAATGTGATCTAATAATACAGATGCAAGCACAAGCTGACAGAAAAATAGCACTGTGTGAATCACAACCTGAAGCCACCAAATGCATAGCTGCCTCCAGACACTTTCACCTGGGAGAAAGGACTCTGTGTAAACAACAGTCAACATAATGGCATGAAGTGGGAAGAACCTTCAGGAAATGGCAAGGGTGTTCAAAGACTTGTTAAAGGAAGAAAATTGACTTTACTGAACTGTGCTCAAATGTTATGTGGAAAGCAAGTGCCAGAAGCCATTGCAAGATATGGCCACAAGAATATCATGCTGGTACTTGTTTCAGACAGTTGCACAGGTCCTCTTTGTGACTGTTGAGGTTTGACTGTGGTTTGTACCAACAAAACACACATCAAGTGTCAGTCCACAATGTAGCAGTGGCAAAGCCCTTAAGAGACAATAGGAGTAACAGAGACTATTTCTTCATGAATGGATGATGCTTATCTTGTGGAACGGACTGGCAACCACAGAAGTCTGTCCCCTTTGCACAGGAGCACCGCATACGCCACCCACCAGGTTACAGTACAGGATGAGGCTCATACTAGACACAGCTGCCCAGCGTTGAACTTCCCTGTGTCCAGAACCATAAGCTGAATAAATCTCTTTTCTTTATAGATTACTCAGTCTCAAATATTCCATTATAGCAACAGAAAATATCCTAAGGCAATTTGTACTTTGTATGCTCTAGAAACTCTCCATGATACATATAGTTTAAATTTAGGGATGACAACCTCTTTTGAAGAATGGGAATGATCCTTCTATTTTGATCATGGGACCAATATAGCTTCATTTCTGCTTTGCTTGGCTTCTAAGAATCTCAGTAAGTAGGCCTAAATAAAAGTTACATTAAGAAATGAACAATGAGGGCTGGGCTCAGTAGTAAGAACACTCGATGCTCTAGCAGAGGACCCACACTTGGTTCCCAGTACCCACATGGCAGCTTACAACCATCTGCAGCTCAGTTACAGAGGGTCTGATGCCCTCTTCTGGCCTCCAAGATTATTAAGCACATGCAGAGTGCACTTACACACATTCAGGCAAACACTCATGCATATAAAATACAAACAAATATTTTTTTAAAAGATATTAATGATGTATTTTAATTCTTCTTTCTTTTGTTCTGATTTTCAATTCTTGATTCATGACCTTACTGAATGTATGTTCTTGGTTATACAATTCATAGACTTTTATTTTAAGCAGAAAAACAACAACAAAAAAAGTTGACAGTATAAATATTGAGAACAATTGGGCCCGATCAGGCATCAGACTGGACAGCCGTGCTGAGAGGCGGTGGTAAGCAGGAGGACACGCCGAGAAGGGGTGAGAGAGCGAGCAGCAGGACGCTGCAACAGAGCTGCAGGCCTGAGCTGGGCTCTGCCGCATTGCACTCCTGCTTTGGTCCACACTTGCTGGCTGCCCTCCTCTCTCTCCCTTTTAAATGGGAATGTTCATTCACTGTGTCTTAGAAACCTGTCACTTTCTTTTTTATTTTATAGAGACTCACGGCCAAGAGTTTGCAAGGATTGATGAATTTCTCTACCTCTTGAATCAAGGATGTAAGTAGCTTTGGCATCTAGGTCCAGTGGGGCCTACTGGGGAGTGATTAGATCAGTGGTGCTCACCGTTAAAGAGAAATGATAAAGTTCTCTTGAGGTCCTAGCTAGTTCCTTATGAAGTACTGTAAGTGAAATCAGACCCTGTATCTCTCCGGCCTTCTGTCTCAGCATGTGATTGCTCCCTCTCACGTGCTCTCCCATGGGGACAGTATCCATCATGTTGTGATATGCCCAAATGGGTGTGACCAGAGCTGGGCCTCCAGAACTGTGAGCTAAATAAACTCAGTATTTTGTTATAGCAATAAAAAAACGAACCAACACACACATACACACACAATTCCCCAGCCTCCATGACTCTATCTCTTACATAGTGTATCAACTCTCAGTTTAAGTGTGCTACCAAATTAAGTATCTTGTTTAAGTATCAGTTTAAGTATAAAAACAGATTTGTAATGACCCTGCTTCTTGCTTCTATCACACATCCCTACTCTGTTTTGTTCCATAGTCTACACTTGTCAAAGTGAGTTAATTTTCTCAGTCTACCATGCTCCCCCAGCCTCTAGTCTTTGCAATGTTCTTCCATCTGTATTTCCTTAACAAGTATTTATAACACGGCAACTTTCACAAAGCATTATTACTATAATAGTTTCTGAGGCAGCAGCAGAGAGAGAAAACGGTCCAGTATTGTAAACTCTCCTCGCCCGGTAATTGTTTTGTCAGTAGGACTAAATTAAGCAGTATCTTTTCGGGAACTTTTCCTGGATTTCTGGATTCTGAATCCCACATTTCCTTTCTCTGCCAAAGCCCCTATCAGTACAATGTAGTAGTTAAATCAAGTGAGCTTTCTCAACTGCAAAATGGGGGTTATAATAATTACTCACTTTATTTGGTCACTGTAAAGATTGAAATGCCTCGTATATAATTAGAGCACAATGAACATCACTATAATTATTGGCCAACCAGAACTCCATCGACTGTTCTATACCATTGGAAATGTGCATGTCCCAAATATTTACTCAAACATCACATTATCAGACAGACTCTCCCTTACCTCCCCAGAATACCTCAACCAACCTCTACTTTCCACAGTCTGCTTTCTACTCACTAATTTTCCA
Source organism: Cricetomys ansorgei (assembly GCA_026225945.1). Classification (NCBI taxonomy): domain Eukaryota; kingdom Metazoa; phylum Chordata; class Mammalia; order Rodentia; family Nesomyidae; genus Cricetomys; species Cricetomys ansorgei. The sequence continues at coordinate 25,890,454 of JAMJFZ010003875.1, read as the reverse complement.
CTTTATGTAATCTTTTCGCTTATTTGTTTTCTGTCTCCTTCCCTCACAAAGTTCTATGAGAGTGAATTTTAATCACTGCCCCACCCTGTGCCTCAAATACTGCTTGGCGCAAAGTAGATGTTCTATAAAAATGTAACTGCATCACATGTGAACCCAATGTGGTTTCCCTGAATGGTAGCAGTTAAAGTACAAAGGTTTTATTTTTATCATACTCTTCAATGACAGAGTCTCCTTTGTTAATACTATGAATCTTTATTTAATGCTTGCAACGTTTTTATTTCTTGATACTCTAAAACAAAAATATACTACTTTTATAATAATAAAACTAGTTTTAAGGGCTCTACAAGTATTCCTGGTGAGATGAGGAACTAAATCTATTTGTATCTACTAAAATGATGTGCTGTGTGTTTCCCATTTCAATTCATACCTCTGAAGTCTCTTGGAAGCTCATTCTCATTATTTTCTGTAAATATTTATGACTTTTAGTTAAAATGCCTGACTTGGAAATATTTCATTGATTTTTCAATTTCTGATCAACAAGCAAAAAACCACGACTTTACCACTTTATAACAACTATACAATGCCTGCCCCCTCTCTCCAAAAGAAGGCCATTAGACAGCAGAAAGTAACCCTGGAAAGGTGTCTTGCCACTGTAGAAGGTCCTCCATCTCAGGCCACCAACTGGGTCACAGCAGTGCACTCTGTGACAGCTCCTCTTCAATTTTCTCTTTTATAGATAACTCTTTCATGTGAAGATGTAAAAGGCAAAGGGAAATTCAGAAAGTTTTGGAGCGTGGTCCAAGAGGGACTATCTTTGTCACTGGGTTAGTACAGTTCTCTAACTCACCAGTGCAGATTAAGGAACACACTTTCATACACGGATACAGCCAAGAGTACCCATCACCTGGCACAGATGCCTGACACTGGAGACATGTTAAATATCTAGTGTATCAGATTCCATATAATCAGAATAGACCTCTGTCACAAGAGAGAACCTGGAGGATCAGCCCTATCTACAACTGTTGGATCTGGGACTCCTTGGTTAATGTGGATACAAGTAATGTATCCTCTGGATTGAGTCTAAGTGTAAAATGACAGACTTTTGAATAAAAGCCAAAATAATGACGTGCTATTACTAAAAAAATGATCATTTTGTGTAAGAGAAGGTGTTTTTTCTTCATTCAGGCAGGTATCAAACCACATGTCCCATGTTGGTTATGACTTGAGTCTCTAGGGATGCAGAGATTTAATGAGGCAGCCCCTTTGTTCAAAAACCTTGCAGTGGTCCAAAGAGAAGCACTACACTGAAGCCAGTGGTTAAATAGGACCGAAGTCCCGGTAGCTTTGACCAAGGAGAGAGAATTCTATAAAACCCACTGTCCAGTCACCCATCTCACAAAAGCATGCCAGCGACAGGGAGGGTTCAGAGTGAGCACACACATGTGAATCAAATCCTTCTGTAGCCAACAGCACACTGTTCAGCTGCCTCCTAATGCAGAGGCTTCAACTTCATAAGCCATGGCCGACATTGTTTATCTTTCCTTTCCTATACTGCACTAATTACATGGCTAGAGAAACCCAGAAAGACCAAATGACAGTCCTGACTTCTGTCAACACCACCCACGAAAGAAAAAAATAACATTAATACGCATGAAATCGTGCAAATGACAGGCAGCCTTTAGCCCAGAAGAGCACGCTAAGTCCACCTGTTACTGCAGAAGTTCTGGCTGACCCTGCTCACCCGGGCCAGCTGCAGGATCACTTGAAGTTATATATACGGCTAAGCAACTTCTTACAATGTAACAGAAAGCTTTAGGAACTAAGCCTGTGTGGTATAAACCCCTTAAAGATCACAATACTTGGAGACACAGACACATGTAAATATTTGTTAGTCAAACCAAATTCCAGTTGCCTGGTATTTTCCTTGGAGTCTGCCCATGTCATCATAGTGAAATGTGATATATACAAACTTTGAGTGACTGCAAGTGAGATAACGTGACCTTATACACACAGTGGCAGTTTAGAGTTACATTGGCTTGGGGTATTTTTATCTTAGACATCTCAGTTTATTCTAAGCTCAGCATGTTGCATTTCCTAAGCAGCACAAGGAAGAAAAACTTAAATAGTAGCACAACAGTGAGGAGGTTTAATTCCTTAAAAGCCAAGAATTTGCCATTTTTACACAGTCACTGTTTTTAGGAATTAACAAACACACAAATTAAACATACTATTATTAAAAACACAAAATACAATTACTAAATGATGGTATGCATTGTCACTGTTAATTTTTTCATTGCCATGATTAAGAGAAAGCATACCTTTATAAAAGGGAATTTAACATCGTGTGCCTAAACCACGACATTCTTTGGCAAAGGCAGCAAGTTTCTACCTGACAGGGATTGCTGCTGATGTTTGCTTGCTTGTTTGTTTGTTTGCAGTGAGGTTTCACTAATCTTCCTGCCTCAGTCCCCCATGTAGTTGGGGTTACTGGCCTGTGCCACTGAGGCCTGGCTTGTATTTAAAAGTTTTTAAGTACAAGTGAAGAAACAGAAACCACATGATGTGACTCACCAGGAGTAATATCCATTACAGGGCCGGGGGGGGGGGGGGGGGCGCGGGGGAGTCTCAATCCAATAATAAACTAACCTTCCATCAAACCCAAATTGAGGAAATTTGACCAAAAAAAGTTGGCTTACACTCTAAAAATGTCAATGTCACAAACAGAAATCAGAAGGTTGAGAGACTACTCTGGAATTATAAAAACTGAAGGCGCATGACGATTCAATGCAGTCACTGACCGACCCCTGAATAAATTCTGAATCAGAAAAAGTTGAGAGAAACTAAGAAAAGAGAAGAGAAGAGAAGGGGAGAAGAGGGAGATTACTGTGGAGCCAACTGGGAAATGTGACTATGAACTGCATATTAAGAAAGAGCATTACGGTATTATTAAATTTTCCAAGCATGACAATTATATTGTGGTTATGCTGAAGCCTTACTCTAAGCTGTACTCTGAAACGCTGAGGGTGATGTCTGCCGTTTACTCTCAAAGGGTTCAGGAGAAAAGTTAAGATAAAGCAAACACAATACAATGTCTGCATGGCTCCAGTCCAAAGAGTCCAGATGCCTGTGCCTGCTCTCCTGTGTCTCATGTATGCTTGACACTTTTCATGATGGAACATTAAGAGAAAAAATGTAAGTGCTACATTAGCAATGTATTTAATTATGTTCATCTGCATGTGTGCAGGTGTTCACAAGAAAACTGCCACTAGCAATTTAATTCCAAAAGTTAAATCAATGAAGATTCGCATATGCTGGACCGTGTATAACTATAAAGACATTGTGCACAGACACATGAGTCCCTGTAAATTATTCCTGAAAAAAATGACATCTTCTAAGTTTTTTTGATAAGCTTTTTTCTTTATCACCAAATTTTCTTCTCCAAATTTTTTTTGCTTCGCCATCAAATTTAACTATTATAAACTTATTATTTAAAATTGCAAATAAAATATTTGTAAAGCCTGACAGTAATTATATTTTAAGCCATAAAAAGTAAAGAGCAGTACAACTTCAGTTATATATATTAAAATGAGCGTTTTCATCTCTTTACAGTGAGGAGGCCTTTCTAAGTTGTAGAATCCTGACTGCTCGAGTTTTTGCATGTTTTTCAAAGCAGTAACAATTCATCAGAAGAAACACTGATGAGATATTTCCTGGATGCCCTGTAACCAAAGAATTTTTACCTTCCTTCCTTACTTATAGGCAATTACAGGCTTTGATGACCACACATAGAGTTCTACAGGCCCTGCTTCCACTCGATTTAAGTAAACACAGTCAAAATGAACTGCTAATAGCCCAAAATGTCTTCTTATGTGGGTTATTACCCAAGAACTTTGAAATAATTGTATCTACTCACATACTTAAAAGAATTAGATCAACATATTGGTCAAAGAGTAACTTGGGTGGTACTCATTAAAATCCATCATTTGAAAGTGATACTAAAAGAAGCCAGCCTCCAGACTAGATTGGTGCTGATAAAAGGCAGGACCTGTGGGTGTCCACAGCACAGCCTGGGTTTCTCAAGATGAGTTTTACAAAGTACTCATCAGAAGAAATGAAAAAGAAATGAAGTCAGAAAGCTTGATTGAAGCTTCCACTATAGTTCCAAGAAGTTACGATGTTTCTTGGGAAAAGAGTTTTAATTCTAGATGAAGATGTTCATGGGTAAACTACTTAAACTTGTCTGTTGGGAACTTGAGAGAGAGGGAAGGCTACACATGTGGAATGAAACCAGAGATGTTAACTTTGGCCATTCACAGGCGCAGGAAACAAGTCTTCGTGCCCTGGAGGGTTTTTTATTTGATAGATTTATTTTTGCAGGAAAGTAACAAGAAAAACTCTAGCTTCCCCATTAGTCATTTCAGCCGCATTAATAATGAAGTGATGGCCAGAGAAGCACGATGAAGTCATGAGATAAGAATTAGAAGCAATAAGAATACCACATCAGAGAAGGGAATAAAACTGGACCATAAAAATAAGAGCACTGGCAGCATTTACGGATCCAAGTGACCGGTGTCAAAGGTGGGACTTCTAGGACTGGTGCCGAGAGGCCTTCCGTAACTCTGTGCTTATGAGGCAGTCTTGATCAGAGATCCCAGTGTGCTCAATTTTCTGCTCTAAGTTCCCAGGACTAGAAAGAAAGTTTTAAGTCAGGCAGTGGTGGCATAGGCCTTTAATCTCAGCACTCGGGAGGCAGAGGCAGGCAGATCTCTGTGAGTCAGGCCAGCCTGCTCTACAGAGTGAGTTCCAGGACAGCTAGAGTTACAACAGAGAAACTGTGTCTCAAAAAAAAAAAAAAAAAAACAAGAACAAAAAGAAGAAGAAGAATGAGAAGGAGGAGGAGGAGGAGGAAAATGTAAAAGGAAATAATGTTGGGGAACTGAATTGGCCATTGGCCCTGAATTAACTCTCACTCTGGAGTTTAGCTTCTCCCAGCACAGCAGTTACTAAGGAGCTGTCTTCTCTTATCTAACTGTCCTCTAATTCTAAACACCTATAACCCTTATCTAATATATATATAACTAATATCTCTAAACTTATTTCTTTTAACTAAGTGTCTTCTCAGGGTCTCCTGTCCCAACTGCTCTCTAAATATCTCCCGTCCCAACTGCTTCTCTCAGGGTCTCTCCGAACCAACTGGCTTGTAACTGACTCCACCTGCTCCTTGGCATCTCCCATTCCCAGAAGTTCAAGGGGCATACAACCACATGAGGGAGGAGCTTTTCCATACAACCACATGGGGGGGAGGGGTTTTCTCTGGAAAGCTTCACCCTACAGAAGAAGAAGGAGGAGGAGGGGAGGGGGGGGAGGGAAGGGAGGAGAAGGAGAAGAAGAAAAATGTAGTAGTACATTGATGCTGGGGTGGCTCAGCAAGAATGACAAGGAGGCATATTTCATAACTGCAAACTTGCCAGACCATGGCCAGTGCCATACTCACAGTAGAACCCCGAGCATCTGAGCTCAGATGTTTTTATTGATTCAGAACTCCTCAGGTGCAGATCATAAGCAATCAAACATCCCCCACAGAAACCCAACACCTGCAGACAATACAAAATACCAAGGCCTTTTTCCAACAGTGCACAAAAACAATATTTTAAATATAACTAAAAACAAACTTCCACAACAGAAAAGGAAAGGAAAGGAAGAAAGTAAGATTTAAAACTCCCACTGAAACTCTCTGCTCACTTCTAGGAGCCCAGAACTGGAATAAGAATGGAGTCATCACCGTCACAATGAAATTAGTAATGACGATCATAGTTCACTGTCAGACCCTGCACTGTATACACTTCATCATCACAGCAAGGCTACCAAGTAACATTATCCCAATCCTACACACGAATAAGTTCAAAGACAGCTAGGATGGCATAGCTCTGAATCGATGAGCTAGGAGACCCAGGGCTAGTGGACTCTCAAGGCCCACTCTTCTCTCCACACCACAACACGGAGCTGCAATCAATTCCCCTGAAGTCTTTCTTTTTGGTTTTCATGAGCAGACCAAGATGCTGTCCTGTCTCTTTTTCCCTTACCAATTCTGTTGTTACCAAAATTGAGAATTTATATCCACAGAACCAAACTCTAAATAATTTCCATCAATAGCTCAAAGTATCTTGTATGCATACTACTAAAGGAAAACTTAATATATCGAATACTTCTTTCCCTTTGGCCAGTCTTTTTGGGGATATCTAGGTGAGATAGTATTGGATTCCTTGTGTTTTTGTGTGTGTGCATATGTGTGTAACGTGTGTGTCGCAGCAGGGAGTGAGTTTCTGTGTACATGAACATGTGAGCACGGGAGTATGGAAGCCAGGGATGAATTCTGGGAGTTGTTCTTCAGGAGTCTACCTCCATGGATTTTTTAGTTTTGTTTGTCATTGTTTTGGGGCTTGGGGGCTTCTCCTTTAAACAGGGTCTCATCTAGTCATGGTTTCAAACACATGCAATCAAGGACAGCCTTGAACTTCTTATGATCCTAAGTGCTGGGACAGGCGCGTGACACCCTGCCCAGTGTTACACAGAGCTGGGATCTGATTCAGGCAGACTAGGCAGGCACTGAGCTCTACACCCAGCTTCCCCCAGGCCTAGCTTTCTGCGTACTTTTATATGCCCACATTTCTTCCTTAAATACATTTTTCTAGTCTCACTCCTTAGCTTTACCACCTTGGAACCTGGACTCCTACTTTTACAAGATCAAAGGCCTTTAGAGTAATTAAGTCAGAACAAAAATCAATATACCAACTAAAACACTTCCCAGCTCTAAAGAAGTGTCAACAAGTTGCTCAATGTGCTTTTAAGATAGTAAGTTACTAAAAATTTAATAGAAAAATGCTCAGAAAACAAAATTCATGTCTACAAAAACTAACCCACAAAAATTAAATTTGAGAATGGTAAAAATTTGATAAATGAGACTTTCTTAGATTTTTCAAAGATAATAAATTAAACACAACCATTTTCAAGGGATGTGGCATTTGCAAATTAGGGTAATGTGCTTAGTTTTTTTTTTAAATCATTGTTGCAAAACATTTTAATTAATGCATGTTTGTTGCAAATATCATTAGACCTGATAGTAGCAACTTGTCCAAATATGAGACAAAATCTCAGTGTTGCATTCATATGGAAACATATTTATTAAATTTTAATCTTATTAACTTGAGGACTATAAGTTTGGAAAAGATGTTTAACCATTTGAATTTTCCCATTTGAGGTAGTGCATATGTTAAGCAGCTTGATCTAATTACCCCACATTGTACTCACAACTATGCTTCAATTTAGTGGCAGGAACTCTCTGCATCCCGCTTTGAAACGCTTCACAGTGATTTGTGGCGTGAATGATCTGAATCTGCCCTGAGAGTCCTGGGAAAGTGTTTCACTCTCAGTCCCTGTGCCCTCACTTTTTATTTTTTGCCAACCATTTCTTTTTCACTTATTCATTTACTTTAATTAAAACGAAAAGCTCACTGTCCCCAAAGTAAAGCATGTGTGGTCAGTTCCAATGGTTGGCTGCCCTCAGTATCTCCAGCTAGTGGGCATTGAAATTACAAGCTTGTTTTTAGCCAATAAATTCTCAATTGGCAAGTTTGTCAAACAAAACAATTGTAAGAAGAAAAAAAAAAAAAACAGAAGAAATATAGCAGGTACCTTCCTGGGGCTGGACCCCCAATAAGCAGCCAGAGAAACTGCTATGCCGGCAACAGAACAAGAACCCACATGTTCACATGTTTTTGATTTTGTTAAAATTTAGATATAGTATTCCAGTATTTTTGCTTTGTTTCTAATAAAATCTAAAATCTTGAAAATCCATCTGAATATTTAGCTATAGCATAAGTTTTTTATTATTGTAATGATGACAATGCTGATGCAGCTTTCAAGAAGGAAAAAAAAACCTGCAGTCACCTCTTACATCCCAGAATATTAGCTCTAACGGGGACCTCAAAGCCCACCAATAGTATAAATGCACTTGTTTTACTAGCAAGAAAACTGAGAGCCATAGATAGTGAGAAACAGTTCCTCCATCATAAAACCAAGAGCAATGGAGCTAGAAGTCAGGCTGGCTTGTTCTTCAGTCCCACAGGTCTTAGCAGGAAGTCTGTGGGCTAAGTACTTTTTTTTATGTTTTTCTTTAATTAATACAAATATAGTAGTAATAACAGAAAAACGGCTGTTTCACAGCTGATGAATGAACGATAATTTGCTAATTTAATCCAACGCCTCCTTAGGGGTGTAAAACCACTCTAAGAAAGTGACACAACCACCCCTTTCCTCAAGAAGACTGTTCAGCAGACTGATTACATACTTCTTTTATTCTTCTTTTTTTTTTTTTCTTTGTTTGGTTTTTCAAGACAGGGTTTCTCTGTATAGCCCTGACTCTCCTAGAACTCACTCTGTAGATCAGGCTGGCCTTGAACTCAGAGATCCACCTGCCTCTGCCTCCCGAGCTGGGATTAAAGTCATGCACCATCACAGTCCAGCAATTCTTAATGGATATAAATACCCTTCAAGATGGAAAAGTCATCCCTATTGTCATTTACGAGAGGCTCAACCAAGCCCTGGAAGGGTGGGGTGATCCTGAGCCTGTCTCAGGGTGACTATGCCTCCAGTTAGTTTCATGCAATTCAGTTGACCAGGTTTGGGGCTTTAGGCCTGAGGTCAGTGTTTCTCAACTTGTGGGTCATGGCCCCTTTGTGGAGTCAAAGGACCCTTCTCAGGGGTCGCCTAAGACCATCTGCATATCAGATATTTACATTACAATTCATAACAGTAGCAAAATTACAGTTATGAAGTAGCAACAAAAGCAACTACTTTTATGGTGGGGAGGGGGGGTCACCACAACATGAGGACTGTATTAAAGGGTCACAGCATTGGGAAGGTTGAGAACCACTGCCTGAGATAAAGTTGGGGGAACAGAAGAAATATCTATCATTTCTATTTGACACAGCACAGTCCAGAGTTACAAGTGCAGCAGCTGGCTCCAGAACATATCTGAAATGCAAGACACCAGCCTCTCAAGGTGGCAGACCTACCTCACTGCATAGAGCAAGGAGCTTAGACAACAGACCATGGTGATGAGCAGATATGGTTTATTGTTCACAATTCAAGTGTATATATCTTGCAACACAAAACTGATTAGAAAAATATCCCTATTTACAACACAAATCAGACTCAAGTTGGGGGACTCTAAGTAAACTTCAGAAGCTAAAGGGGTGGCAGACAAGAGAGCCCTGGGACCAGTCAAGAGGAAAGGAGGCTTCTTCTTAAGAAATTCTAGCTGTAACCTTTGAGTCTATCGGGTTTTTCTGTGAGCAAGTCCTTCACTGCAAATAAGAAATGAAACTATTAGTGTGTATCTTCAACTCAAGGCAAACAAAATGGAGTGCTCAATTGCCCTAACCTATGTTTTCGTGAAAGGACCAGAGTGACTTTTGTTTCAGAAGCATTAGATTTAAAGAAGCCAAGCAAGCAACCCAGTATTGAAGGCACACATCTGTAATCCCAACACAAAAGGAGGCAGGACATTTGGGAGCTTTAGGCCCAGCCTCAATACAGAATATGTGCCATAAGACCCTGTCTCAACTAATAAAGCAATAAAATGTCAAACAGGAGAGTAGCCTGAGGAAGAGCAGATGTGTGCTCTTTTAGTTGTTAGATTAGAATCAAGTTAGTCATAAAATTATTTTCCTGCATTGCTGGATTGATATTCCTTGTGAATACTTTGTTTCATTTCTTATATTATAAGGTCATGAGAGACACTAACCTACCATTTTCTAGTGGTGCCCTTATCAAGGCTGGAATCAAGAAGTTACACATGGTTTAATGTCAAGTTATACTGACTTCATAAAACAAAAACAAAAACTTGGTGCTAGTCTCCATCATAGCCTTTAGAAAACTGTAATGCCCAACCTCCTTCCCCATTTCTATTTTTAAGTTAATCTGAATTCTCTACCTGCATCATAGGCTCCTTAAGGCAAACAGCTACCTGTTGGGGTTCTGCACCGAGTATCCCAACTTTTACTCTAGACTTAGCAAGATTTCAAGAAATCATATCCCTTTGACCACAGCCCAAACTGTCATCTAAAACAAATTCAGCTCATGCTATTAAGCACAAATGTGAAGATTTGTAACTTGTTTCCATTGTGTTTGAAATGCCAACAGGGCCACAGTCAGTGAGGAGCAGGCCTGGGTCTCACCTTCACAGAGCTGCCTGGTCCAAGATATTTGTTATATTACGCTGTAAGTGCCCTGCTGAGTACAAAAACATCTGGTTTGGGATCCAACACATCTGACTAGTTTCAACAACTCCAAGTGACTTATCTTTCATCACATTAAATAAATTATCTAGCTTCAGTATTTCCCCTGGAAGTTTGAAATAATAATAAAACCTGCTTTAATAGCTATCACAGGTAAAAGATGGTGTGCTCAATACAGCTAGATGCTTAAGAACGGAGAGTAGTCAGGTGGTGCCACACGCCTTTAATCCCCACACTAGGAAGGCAGAGGCAGGTGAATCTGTGTGTTCAAGGCCAGCCTGACCTACAGAACGAGTTCCAGGACAGCCATAGTTATGACAGAGAAACCCTGTCTTGAAACACACACACACACACACACACACACACACACACAAAGTGATGGAGAGAAAAGGCATTTTTTACATAAATTCTAACACAGGGTTTTAAGGCCCTATTTTTCAACAGTAATTCCCAGACTTTTGTCTCCAAAGCCACTTCTCAAGCTTTTCAAACAGCCCTTAACTGTTACCTTTCCCTGTCTGAATCACTTTATTCTCCATATAACACAGTCTGCCTCTTCATTTTTCCTACAAAATGTACACTTACAAAACCAAACAGTTACAGGAATTCCCCTATCTGATCACTTTCTTCCCAGTCTTAACTGTTTTCTGGCTAAACTCTTTCCTAAACTTTTCTAAAATCTCTGGGGAATGTCCGCGAGCTGGAAGAATGAACCCAGCTCAACTGGCTGACCCCTGTGGAGTGGAGAAGCTAACGTTATTCTTGTTATAAAAGCAGAAACTGAGGCACAGGGCATCCTCACAAGTTATACATAAGCTTGGCCACAAAACAGGACGAGGTCCAGACAGCGTTTTGTGTGCTCTGTACACTAGCAAATATGATCTGCAGGTCACGATCAAGAAACTCCTGACAGACCAAGACCACCCTTAACTCCAGGAAACATGAACACAATACATGGTAAGAGATGACAACACTTCTGAATTTGGCAGGGGAAGTTCATCTACTCTGAATTTTTTATTCCCTGAGTATTTTCAGTACATAGAATAAAAACATGTGTGGGATACTTATAATCTATTATCTTCATAGCTTCAATTAATTCTTTAAATGCTGGATAATATTTAACAGCTTGTTGCATGCAAATCAAAGTATGGAGGCCTCAAAATAAAGATAAGGATCCACACATTACAGAGGTTAGAATGCAGACACTCACACAAACAAACGTGCAGCGGCGGCTACCTCAGGCCATCGGAAACAGGAACCCCCTCCTCCAGTCTACCTTTCCCAATTGTTCTGGTTTGCCTTCGTTTATGCTAAAGGTAAACACGGATCTTAGTCTGGGGAGGGAGATGGGAGGTGGGGGTGGCCTAAACTATCTCTGCAATTGCACAGCTGAGTCATATCACCCAAGGGAACCCAGATCAGTAAATAAATGATTCAGGCTCCAATCTTCCTCTCAGCAAAGAACGAAACCCGAGGCTCAAACACCATGCCTTAAAACTGAAAGAAAGGGCCCTTCTTATTGATAAAACTATGTGGATGGCTTTCTATTTACATTATTAACTTAAAATGTCAAACCTATTTAAACCAAGGCCTCCCATGGCTAACACTGAAGCTTCCTGAGTTTTGTACAGTGAGCACATGGCTTTAGTCCATGTTCAACACTTAATTAAGAGATTTTTTTTCCAATGGAGTTACCATCCTCTGAGAGGCCAGCTGCTGCGGCACATTAGCAGTCGACATCTGGCTGGATATTTTCACTACTCTTTTCCTTGACTCTTATGTGGATGAGGTTTGTGTTGTTCTGAGCAAACTGCAGCGCCGTCCTCGTGTGGATTTCTGAGCATAATGATTAGTGACGGCGCAAACTGTCTGCTCATTTTTCTTACACTATTTAGCAAACTGCTATTAATACATTCAAATTTTATTTGAAACTTTTGGATAATTGTCAGATTCTTTTCATTTTATAATGTAGGTATTTTCAGCTCAAGGTCTCTTCCTGAAGGCCAAGAAATATTTTCCTTAAATGTATATATACATATATAAACACATACATATATATGTGTGTGTATGCACATATATGTATATATATATGTGTGTGTGTATGTGTGTGGGGGGGGCTCCTTAAAGAAAATGGCCCCTATAAGCAGGTAAGGAGATTTGAATGCATGTGTTATAGAATCCCAAGCATTTCACTTCCTGGAAACTTCAGCAGGTCCCTGTACAAAATTAAAATCTCAAAAACACTGCTCAGTAAAGAACATCACCCATGTACCTATGCAACTAATTTATCCCTGCCACAAGCAACTTGATCTTCTCAGACTTGAGCAACTAGAAATTGTTGCTGTACATGAGAGTTGTTCATGGGCATTTCATGAGCTGCATACGATCCTAGGCCTTGGCTGACCTGCATGTGTAAGCCTGGCCCACAGGCCTGTTTTAACACATGTGGACTCCCTTTGCCTAAAATAGCCTTGAGCTGTTCTGGATACTTGAAAGCAGAACTCAGCTTTTGCATGAAATTCTTTGTTTAACTTTACCAAGGAACAACAGCTTTAACCCTATTTGCGAGTAAAATACTTGACAAGATATTTTATATAACGGATGTTCAATCAGTAAAGGTGGTCACTTTCCACAACAAGCATTAAATGCCAGGAGGGTTTTGTCATCTCTCTTCTTTGAGAAGCATTTCATCCCATGGGTGTGGGGAACAGTTGATAGGGCACTCCTGAAAGAAATAGCCAGTGTGGGGCATCTTGCATCCATAGCTCAGAGCCCTGCCACAGGCATTCAGCCAGAGATGGTTCTACACCACATGGTTCCCAGCCACCTCTCAGCTTACCTCCCTGTCTCCTTCACAGCCCCCACCCTCAGCCACAGGAGCCTTGCTCTTCCTGAAAGAGGACAAACTTCTTGGCACCTCTCTTTCACTTGCCTAGGTTCTCAGCAACTTCCTCGGTTTCCCTTCAAATCCTCCCTGGCTAAGGCAGCAGCTTCACCTGCGGATGAACTCGTGTTTCCTCACAGCATTTGGGTATATCCAGTGTTCATCTCTACACTTATTACCCAAGGCCCGCCACTAACAACATGGAAATTTCACAAGAGTGGGGGTGTCTTGAATTTGTTTACAGTTGTATCCCTGATGCCTACAGCAAAGCCTGGCAAATAGTAGCTTTGGGGTAAATGTCTCTGAATCCCTATCTCCAGGTCTTAGGATGTTAAATTTATGTAGTGCCTGAAAAGCCTATATTCCCTGAAGCACCTCCCATAAATCCATTGTTGCTCCTGTGAGAGCACTTCATGCTTCTCCATTAACAGACAGGATTCTTGATACCAACTACAAGTTTCACCACCTACATCAATGGACTACAACCTCCAATGAAGGTTTTGATGCTCAACCTCTACGCTGGGTTACTTGGAATTACGTGGATTATTTTTTAACAATAATGTGCCAAAGACATGCACACAAAGAATATTGCCTACACCTGCTGTTCCTCGCTGGCCGCTACAAGTTTCATCAGCCACAGTTGCTCCTTGGGTTTCAATACAGGGCATGCAGTATCGCCCATACCACTCTTCTCTCTTCCGATCCTCCACTGTACATCACTTGCTTAGACCACCATAACCATAAATTCAGAATGTGCACCTTATCCCACTCCAAAAGAGGGGGGGATTTGTGAATAGAAGCCAGCCTATAGCTAGGAGTTAACTGTAATAGTGTCCCAAGCCAGCAAGCTGTCTCCACTATCCTTACAGGACACTTAGTCCTTTTGGGCTCCAAGAACAGGCAAAAACTGAACATGGTAAGTCTGAAGTAAGCTACGTCACGAGATAGCAGAATGTGGACATGCCTTGTGAATACCCAGCAGTGAATTTCTCCTGCAGGATCATCTTGACCTTTGATACTTAAGCTTCCTAGGAGGGTCACACCATCAGTGCAGGATTTAGTGCACTTTTCACACACCACAACTAAGGCCATTTTCCCATTTGAAAAAAATCTATCAGGACTGGCAAGTACCACACTGTATCTATACTCCGTATACCCCATTTTCCTTGCTTTTTAGACCATATAAGTTTTATGTTTTTCAGCAAGTCATTGTACAAAAACTTTGGGTCTTGCTGATGAGTGAGGATAAATGTGCCTTTTAAAGACATCTAAATAAGAAAAGTCTACATTCACATCCTGAAGTCTCCATACTGTGCAGAATCCCAGAACACTAGGTGCCAACAGAGAAGATACACAGGCATTGCTACACAAAGTAGCTGCTGGTTACAAGCTCATTCAATGTGTGATGCTCAGGAAAACTGTGTGGTGTCCCTCCTACTCCTGTGGTGTTCTCACAGATGAGATTTTACTCTTTTTCTAACACTGCTGGAAATTAGAGGTTCTGAGCTAAGAAACAATGCATTACAATCCTCCTTGTTCAAAATAATCAGAACTATGGTCCCATTTAATGCCTTTGCATAGAACATCTGGGTTTTCGGAATGGACTGCTGTCATCAAATGGAAGATGCCCATGTTTTCCTGGATCCTTTCACCTAAAGCTCCAAGAGCCCCCCCGCCAACCCCAGCCCATCCCCGCCCTTTCAGATTTGTCCATGTCAAGCCTTAACACACTGAGTACCACTGGGCTTTCTTCCCGTTTCTCTCTGCTCCTGGTCATTTAGGCCATCCGTTGCCTTCTTCCTTTTCATGCTATCCATTTCTCCTCCCAGTTTCTTTGCTTTCACCAAAGGGTGATACACACACAGTCTGAAGGAACAAATAGAGCACAGAGGTTTAGGACAATAAAAGCCTCTGTCTCTCACCCTTCTTCTCAGCGATGCATCTAGGGACAGGCGCTTTCTACTCTGTTCTTGCTTTAAATAACCAAGTGACTGGACTGTTTTCATGTTTTGTCTTGCTTTGTTTTTTTTTTTTTTTTTTTTTGAAACAGGGACTCACCATGTAGCCCTGGCTGGCCTGGAACTCTCTGTGTAGACCAGACTAGCCTCAAATGCAGAAATCCCCCTGCCTCTGCTTCCTTAGTGCTGGAGTTAAAGATGTGCACCACCATGCCCAGCCACTTCATCTTAAACCAGTAGTTCTCAGCCTGTGGGTCACAACCCCTTTGGGAGTCGCCTAAGACCATCTGCATATCAGATGTTTATATTACGATTCATAACGGTAGCAAAATTACTGTTATGAAGTAGCAACAAAAATAACTTTATGGTTGGGGGGTCACCACAACATGAGGCACTGTATTAAATGGCTGCCGCATTAGAAATATTGAGACCCTCTGTCTTAAACTCTTTTTTTTTCCTAGCACAGTAAATGAGGATGGGGCCTCTCTTTAAGCTGTGTTTTCCCTTACCCTTCCTACCTTTTTCAATGAAGTTTGCCAAAAGTCTTGATTAAAATTTTATTCCTTGTGTCAATATTTGAGACTATTGCTTATATATACACAGAATACTTAAAATCTTTCTTCTTGCATGTCTGATTTTTCTGTTTCTCTTGTATTTGATAAGTGCCTGATATCCTCATTTGCTTAGCACTGTATATCCCATGCACATCCTCTCAAACTCTATAAAATCCCTCAACCCACTTTCACTTCTGGTTAAGTTAGCTTTCCTGTTTCTAACAGATAAGATGTTTAAGTCCCATTTCTTCCCACTTGCTTTTAATTTTCTCTGTGCTGTTTCTGATCTACTGGATGACGTGAGTGTCAGGCAGCTCTTCACCCCTCACTGGATTTTCATTTCCTAGTTCCTGTGTCATCTTCTTTCTTGGTTTGCTCCTGAGTTTGAAATGGGGGGTGGGGGGGGAGGTGTTAATATAGTCCCTACAGTTTTCAGGTATTACAGGTTAAGTGTTTTTTTTTTTTTATTCAATCCTCACAGTTGATTATTTCATTTAAACAGTCAAAGTTAAAATTTGCTGACATTTTAAAAATATTGCTGTGCTGCATCTGTCTTTCAATGCCCGTTCTGAGGAGTATTTCCATTCCTGACCCTTCACCTATAATATCTCAGCTTTCTTACTATTCTACCTCCTCAGTCTTTACTCTTAGCTCTTGAGTTTCAAAACTCCCAGTGGCAGCTTTGGTCTGGCCTTCCTCATTCATTATGCAAATCCAGGGAGCCCTTTTTAAAATATTATATTTTATATATTTGGTGTGGTGGGGTTGGGGGAGAGTTGTTGCACGGACACCCAAGTACCATAGCATGCAAGTGTAGGTGAAAGCTAAGCTTTCATGAGACTATTCTCTCCTTCTACCAACCTCGTGGACCTGGGCAATGCACTCTAGCCTGCGGGCTTGGCAGCCTTTCCCCACTGAGCATCTCAGGGGCTCTGGCAAGGCTTCTCTGTTTCTGCTCTGCTATGCCATGCACTGTCTCCCCCCACTCCTCCCGTCTACTTTCCATCTTTGTGCTTTGTGGTTTCAGGTTATTTATGCCTCTTTGATTTATCAAAGACAGAACCTGCATTTACATTTCTTCATTAGCTTTACTGTTTAGAACTGCATTTAAATGTATTGTCGTCTGGGGAAATGCTATTGCTGCTAATGGCTGCTTTCACTGTTTCTTCTAAATAGTTGGAATTTCCTGGAATCGATTCACAAATTTTCTTATTTTTCACTCGCTTATTATCCATTTCTTTTTCTATGTTACCAAATATTTTTCCAATCCTTTTATTGGATTTTCTATTTTGAGGATTACATTTTCCATAACCAAGAGTTCTTAGTGTCTATTCTTTAACCAAGCACTTAGCATCTTCTTATCAGTCTGAGGACAGGTTTTCTTCTTCTCAGCCTTGTCTATGTCCTGTTCCTATGTTCTCCAGCTTTGTTCTGTTTGCTTCATTTTTAGACGTTTTCTTCCAAAATCTGACTATCCTCTAGTGCCTCGTCATAGTTCAGAGTGAGTCAGTGAAACACAAAGCTTTGGAAGGCACTCACAGCAGGTCACGTGGTGTGCCATGGGGTCGGGTGGGAGAATCTCTCACAGCAGGGCTCACTGGTTTCCTCTGAGGACACACAGGCACTCCTGGTAAGGTGTGAGGGGGAAAGGCTGCCAGTGTGCTGGAGCTGGCCTGAGCATTGGGGAGCCAGAAATTGTACTGTTCAGAAGCAAAATATTCTTTAATTTCCCAGTTACCAAATCCATTTCCCTTGCCTTTCTCAGTGGTCAGTGTCCTTAAACCCAGAAAGTCCCTGGTGTTTCTCCAGGGTCTGGTGCAGGTGGGGTGGGATGGTCCCAGATAAGACAGAGCTTTGAGGGACCAACTAGTCCTCAAGTAAGAACACACCACTCAGCCCCACCCCACGCCACCCTGTCACTCTATCCTGCTCTCTTCCTATCTCTCCTGAGATGTGGGAGGAGTCAGCTTGCTGCTATCTAGGGCCCCTCCCGTGGCACTTAGCTTTGACCTTTCTTCATTCTGCTAAGTCATGTACCATTTTCCCGGGCACTTTCCAACTTTATGTTTTGTGGTTTCAGGTTTATCAGAGGCAGAACTTGTATTTACATTTCTTTATTTTCCATGCTTGGGAGATGAAGACTGAGCGCAGGACGGAGAAAGAAACAGACGTGTCTTTACCCTGACAACTTGACCTCAGGAAAGTCAGCGCCTTCCCTTTTCCAAGTGTTTCACTGCGCTGCCTGCTTTGCTACCACCCACCACAGCCGTTCATACCTTCTGCTCTCTGGGTTCTATGTGTCAATGGGCATTTTGTTTCACTAGCTTCTACCCAGAAACTTTGAGTTTATTAATCAATTAATAGTTTTCACATCTACTTGCAGTGAGTGCAGCTAAGCAGGGCATATTCAATGTGAAATAACTGGATAGGCTTCAGTCATCGACCCTGTGGGCATCACTACCCTGGTGCAACACAGCAGTTACAGCTGTCTGTCCCCAGCTCCTGCAGCACCACACTCCTCTCTGTAGACAGCTCCCCTGTTCACACCCACTCCTTGTCATTTCCACTTATTACATTATTATTCCCTTGTTGCTAGACTTCAACAATGCTGCCCAGAGCTGCTCCTAATACTGTGTGGTCTCTAGCTTTGCAAAGGAACTCTTCCTGGACCATCCCCAGGACCCAGCATTTCTATAAATACCCCATTTATTAAACTCACTTCAGTCCTATCCTGGACACCATTTCTAATCAGGGTACTGAAACACACAAAAAAAGGGAAGCTTTTGAACCATCTCATATTTACAGTCCCTTGAATTCTTGCACTTATGATGCTGTAAGAGCCATATGTATGGTTGGCACTTAAAGACTCTGAGAAAATTATGCATTTCCTTTCAATCAAGATTCTGCCTCACTTCAGCAAGAGAATAAAACAACAACAAACAAACCCCTCTTTATAATTACGCTCCCCTAGAAAATGCAAATGCATGTATGGTCAGGACAGCTTAGACTATCAAGCAAACTCAGGGCACACATGTCATTCCTGCTATGCTGAAGGCACTGGACTCAGATAGTACTGATAAAAATATAGACATCTGCTATTTTTTAATTGAGGAAATATAGGTGGCCAAATTTAATTCTAAAAGCTCAAGTGTCTCATTTTCTTTTACCTTTTTTTCTTCCTCTTTTTTTTTTCTTTTCCCTTACATAAGTATAGCAAGGGTCAGAAAAATACAGAAAAAAAAAAAGTTCCACCAATCCTCTCATTAAAAAACAAAACATGAAGTCCTTGACTTCAGCCCCCCTCTAGATGGCAGGGGCCTCTCTTTTCTGTATACATTGACAGACTTTCATATCCAGTGAACTTCTTTCCCCTTTCCCTGCCTCCCATAGAAACTGCAGCCCATTCCTGGTACATGACATGGAAACTCCTCAGGCCTATTGGCAGCAGCTGATGAGACTGCCACTCACTTGGTGAAGGATCATCTTCCTTCTCTGTGCCTTCTCCTTTCCTGGCTTCCGTTCCTCTTGGACGACTCTTTGGCCTCCTCAGTGCACAGCAACCGAGCACATGCCTCACTGGCTCTTGTTCCCTAGCACTCTGTCCTAGTCTTCGTTACCTCTCTTCCTACAAGGCCTGTCTTCCCCAGGGAGACTTCAAAAGTCAGTAAGAGATGGACGCGGCTGTCCGGCCTGCATACCAGCGGGAGGATTGGGAGTGTGGGGCAGCCTGAGATACATAAAGACATCTGGTCTCAAAAACAGTTAATTATGATCCTAAAAAAACAAAGGTGTTGTTTTACAACTGAAGACTGAGATGTAGACCCCTCACACTCAACACTGGCTTCACCTCAGGCCACAGTGCCATCTAGAGCCCCACTCCAAGGCACCACACACAGCCAGAAGCCTGAAAGAAGCCTTCCTCTTTGCTGTCCTCTATCTTCAGCCCAATCAATGCCCACACCCTACTGACTATACCCAAGAGGGACCTTAGGCGGAATGTCCAGTTCCTTCCATTCTCACTCCTGCTCCTGCACACTAAACCATTTCTTTATTGCCAACATTATTGCCTTCAACTTTATAATATAGCTGTGGTGATCGTCCTACAACAGAGATGTAATCGTGTTACTCTCCTTCTAAACTTAACCCAGCAATTGTTTCCCATTACTCAACATCTCAGCACCTAGTTTCCAATATGATCCAGTTACCATAGGCTCCAGTCATGAGCGTCTTTTAGTTCCTCTAACCATGCATGATCATTTTATTTTACTCCCATAGATATTTTTATCATTGTGTTCCTTTCATCTGGTAACATGATTATTTGATGTCATCAGTACCATCACCATATTCCCTGTCTTCCTTTTTTTTTCAAAAAATACATAGTAGCATAGGCTGGGCATGGTCACACACACACACACACACACACACACACACACACACACACACACACTTGGGAGGCAGAACCTGGTGGATCTCTGTGAGTTTGAGGCCAGCCTGGTCTACATAGCAAGCTCCAGGGATGCATAGAAGACCCTATCTTTAAAAACGAACAAACAAACAAAAACAGTAGAAGTTTACTTCACCCACAGATCTAATGGCTGTGAAGTCCAAAATTAAGGGGCTTCATCTTATGAAGATGCGATTAGTATTCCTTGGTTAACACTATAAGTCTTTAAGTTCTTAGATGTGCTCTGTGAATCTAGGTTAGACCAGCTCCATAACATGCTTCTTACCCACATCGCCGTATTCTATTATAGTTGCCTCTTTAACTGTATCTATTAAAACCACCAGCATAGTGAAGAAAGATCTCATCTGCTTAATTCGTTCATGACATGATATTTCCCAGCACAAAGTTGTCACTCAACAATAATGGTTAAATGGTGTAGATTAGATGAGAAAAGTCCCCCAAAGACTGATGTGTTGAAGGCTTGGTCCCATTTGGTAGCAATTTAGAGAAATGACTGGATCATGAGGGTATTAAGATCAACAGATGAAAATATTTATTAGATTTCTTACTTTATAGCTGGATGAGCTATTAGGGGCTGGTGCCTGGTAGAGCAAGCGAGTCACTGGGAACATGAAATTGAAGGCTACATCTTATCACTAATTTCTCTTTTCTCCCTCCTTCCCTCCCTCCCTCCCTCCATGTCTACCATGAACAGCTTTGCTTCTTTCTGCCCTTGTGACCCATGTTCTGCCATACATAGATCTACAACAAAGTAGCCAATCAACTGTGGACTGAAATCACTGAAACTGAGCCAAAATAAATCTTTTCTCCCTTAAACTGTTCATCTTGGGTATTCTGTTATAACAAAAAGCAGACTAAAATAAATGATTACTAAACTAACTAGATTAAAGTTTGTACCAGAGAAGGGTACAGTTCACATATAAATTTCTCTTTCTCAAAAACAAAACAAAACAAAAGAAAACCTTCAGTAAGTAAGCAAAATTTCCCATGAAACAAGCCTGTTTATATCAAGGAAGGGAATTCTATTATTTTATTTTATGTTTTCAAGACAGGGTTTCTCTGTTGTAACTCTGGCTGTCCTGGAATTCACTCTGTAGACCAGGCTGGCCTCAAACTCACAGAGATCCACCTGCCTCTGCCTCCTGAGTGCTGGGATTAAAGGCATGTGTCACCATCACCTGACCAGCAGGGGATTTCTAAATCTTTGTTTTCTCCTTCCCATATATTTCTCCCTTTCCCATGTATAAAATTTTCACTATAAAAATTTAAACACTGGGCTGGTGAGATGGTTTGGCAGTTGAGAGCACTGGTTGTTCATCCAGAGGACCGAGAATTGAATTGAATTGAATTGAATTCTGTGAAGTAAAGTTCACAGAAGGTTTGGGAACAGACTAGGCAACAGGCAGATCAAGAAAAAGCTAGCCATACTCTTAGTTTGTAAAACGTTTTACATTTTTAAAAAATAATTTAATTTTTTTAAAAAATGTATATGCATTGATATGAGGGTGTCATCTCCCCTGGAACGGAAGTTGCAGACAGTTGTGAGGCTCCTTTCTTGCCTATTCTCTATGCTTTCTGCCCATTGCCTGGCAATACTTAAGGTTTTAGGTGGGAAAAACAAAAAACAAGCCCAACGGTGAACCTTAAATGTCTTGCTCTGAATTTATCTTGTCAATAAGGAGACCTTTTTAAAATGAAACCATGAAACTCAAGCTCCATATCTAATCCAAGAGCATCTGACTACAGTAATACAGCCCTGTTGACTGGCTGTCTGGAGACTATCAGCAATGCCCGTCCATAGGCAGAACATGTTAGATTATTACTGTACTTGCCACAGATGTTGCTTTCTTTCAGGTTAAGACAATTTTTCAGCGTCAAGGAACACATTCTGTCTTTGAAATCCAGATGCTGCCTTGGAGGTTCTGTGAGGTTAATGTCCCAGGGAGTTACCTTGGATAGGCTCATTCCCAGGACTGTGAGAGTCACCAAGCCAGCACAGCACACCAGCGCACTGGAGCTAGAGAGGCCCGAACTTGGGGGTATATTTCCATCTACCAGGCAGTTCATTCCAGTCAGCTTACTAAGACCAAAGTGTTCCTAAGAACATAAGAAAACACAGCAATAGTTATTTCAGTGTTGGATTCAAGGAGCAGTAGAAACTTCGTTCATTCCACAGAGGGGAAACAAGGCTATCAACAGATGCGAAGCTTTTGTAGGAACTAGTATAATTCAATCCAGTGGAAGCTACACGAGCCGTCTGATTTAATGGCTCTTGCCCACAGGATGAGGCAATCTGAAAGTACCTTTTTATTTTGTTCAACCAAAAGCTACTGGTTCACTTCCTAAATTGCCTTGAATGATTTTTCTTTGAATATCAACTGACTTAAACAAGCATAGAAAATCTATAAAGCAATTAGAATTCAAGTTGCCGAAGAAGGCAAGAAATCCACAATTACCAGCGAGTAGGTTGAGCTTTAGCCCGCCAGCATCTGGTTATAAAGTCTAACCCAACAGCAGCTGTCTTGGGTATGTCTGGCTGCAGGAGGCCCTCTGAAGAAAAGGCGCTCCAACTCTCTCACTCCATTTTTCACAAAGAAAAACCTAAGCACTAGGAGGTTAAGAGACTTTTCCGAGATCAGAGAAAGGATGCTGAGAGTGACACCCAAGACAGAGTCTCAGCTGAAGACTTCTCCAAGCAGTGAACCCAAGGCCAGCAGTGCCTCTACAATTAAATGTCTGTCAGCTATATGGCGAAATTCAGAGTCTTTACAGGAGTCACTCGTACAATTTAGCCAACTGGTATCTTAAAAGGCAGCCAGGTAGAATTTAGGTATAAATGATATTGAAGGCCCTGAAGTTGGCAGGGTAAGTTTTTTACGCACAGGAAGGCCCAAGTAAATCAGACCCCAGATTAAATGTAGAACTCTCTAATGTACTTGGACTGACGTGTAAGACCTGAATTTGTGTAGGGGGTGATATCATATATCCTTTGTTGTTTAGGATTAAAAATAAACCCAACATTCCCTCCTCCTCAAGAAAAAGCATGGTCTTCTTCATAAATTTCTCAAATAATTCAAGACCAAAGTATGAGAAGCTATTACATTACCTAATTATGCATTTCATCATACACGTTCTTCTAGGGAGAAATTTCAATAGGCATGTTAGACTAGCCAAAGGAACAACAAAATGCTGCAAATAAAGACTGTTTTTGTTCTTAATATTTTGTCCTTTTTTCTTCCTTGGCAAAACTCACACACCACAAAAGAAAAGATTCAATTGGATGTGCTTCCTGATTCCAAGTCATCTAAAAATTTCCTTCCAGAAATACAAACAAATTATACACTGAAGCCGTGCCGCTGCCAATGCCCCCCATACAGAAATCACGCAGTCTGCTTAAAAGCAACAGACCTTGGGGAACACTATA
Organism: Cricetomys ansorgei; assembly: GCA_026225945.1. Taxonomy (NCBI): domain Eukaryota; kingdom Metazoa; phylum Chordata; class Mammalia; order Rodentia; family Nesomyidae; genus Cricetomys; species Cricetomys ansorgei. The sequence goes on along the minus strand of JAMJFZ010003875.1, from coordinate 25,866,871 downwards.
TATTTAGCCATAAACTAATCCACAGAGTGTCTTGAATGTGAATCATACTTACAAACTTAGCACGCGATGTTTAAGTTCAAAAGTAACAGCAGACTGAAAAACACAACTGGGCTGTGCCAAATACTGTAATAGCTGTATCCCAAAGGATAACATGTTCAATTTCACATAAACAGATTATCCCTTGGAACTTTCTAGTATTTTAATTTGAAGGTTTCTGGACTGGCTAACAGTGAAATTACTTTTCTGCCAAAAGTTCATTGTACAAACCTGTGTTTTTGCACATAAGTTGTCAAACCAAAGAGGAAGGCTTTAAGCCCCTAAAAGAATCCAAAATAATACAAGAAAACATATATTTTATAAATATATATAGAGAGATAAATAGACAGACAGACAGACAGATGTCATTTTACCATATGGTACAAAAAGGCACGTTGTTGCAAGGAAGGTCAAATTGCATTTGCCTGACCAATGCTTCCAAATATTCTAATTCCCACTAATGTGGATGACAATCCAGATGATTTGAAGATTTAAAACAGGCCAATAATTTTTCCCAGAAGTTATTACCATGTGTCTGGAAAAAAGACTCATTCTCAAGAAATGAGTGCTGCACTCCTAGGCCAGACCTCCATGACAGCAGCACAGGACTGCACATCCCAGTTACTCTGATTGGCTGCTGTAGCTCGTCACTGAGTCCTAAGCTGCTCGTGATAGTTTCAGACAGGACCTCCTGGCCACTTAGATCACAAGCGCTCAATAAAATAAATTTTAAAACGACAAAAAGCATTTTTTGTTTTATTTACTTGTTTCCTTTGACTCATGAAGATAAAAAGTCTATTTCTTAATATCTTTTACCTAGGATGTGTTTTTAAAAGGTCACTACAACTAAAATAATTATTGAGTGGATGTTAATTTTAAAAGTAAAGTTAAGGGGCTGGAGAGATGGCTCAGTGGTTAAGAAGATGTGTTGCTCTTACAGAGGACCCGGATTCAATTCCCAGCACCACATGGTGGCTCACAACAGTTTGTAACTCCAGTCCCAGGGGATCTGACACCTTCCTCTGGCCTCTGTGGGCACCAGGCATGTGTGTGGAACATAGACATACATGCAGGCAAAGCACCCACACACATTAAATAAGAATAAAATAGATCTCTTTTTAATTATTAAAAAAATTAAAAAAATTAAAAACACAAAAAGAAACATAAGAGTGACCCTGAAAACAGCAAGTATTGTTTTTCCATTTGTGTTTCCTATGTTCTTAATTATGAGAGAAAGTGGAAATATTCCATTGTCCTGTTCTTGCACATAACACTGAGTTTTAAACTGAGGTTAAGTTGAGGTTTCTAGGAAACCTACTCGAAGTAATACATCTCACTACATCTCTCATAGTCTCACCTGGACAAGCAGTAACAATACTAGCTGCCATTCCCGAATGCCTAAGGGTTCCAGCATCATGCCATCCTTTACAACTCTTTATTGAATGCCAGGGACATTGTTTTACAGATAAAGCCAAGACTATAATTAACAAAGCTGGATCAAGTCCACATTCAAACACATGGTTGCTCAACTCTAAGTCCCATTCCAATACACTCCTGGATATCCCAAGAACAGGATGTAAACACTAGGACAATCTCTCTTCAAGGAGTATTTAATAATGCATAGCCAGTCAAATGAAAGACCATGACTGCCCTTTGTAAACACTACCCGGACACAATCACATCTTCCCCATCCTCTGAAACCGAAGCTAGCAAAACACAAGAAGAGCATCAGCACTGAAACGAGACCAAAAACATGGTAGAGTAAATCCAGAATAACAGGAATATAAGCTCAATGGCTAGTAGGTGTCAATTTACCTGGATTCCTTTAAATCCACATAGGAAGTAGTTGTGCCACAGAGGTTTGTTCTTGTCAATGTGGATGTTATTAGCACTGGTACTGAAATCTCTGAAAAAACAAGACACATTAAGTCTGTATGACTTGACTTGAGAGGCAAAAATCAATGGCTGACTGCTGCCCTCTTGTGACAAGACAATGATATGGAGTCTCCTTTTCTGTTTACTTTCAATTTATGTGTCTCACAGCCTCCTGCAAACAGTGAACACCTCCAGATGCTAAAGTCTAAGAGAGGAAGTTGTAGGCTTAATGACTAAGCTACCTCTAACTAGCCCTTTTTATTTCTAGAAACGGAAAGGCAACAGCATAGTTTAGAGTAATCTACACCCATTATCTCTTTCATGTTAGTCCTTATTAGCTAGTGTAAACCACAGGAATGCTTTATCCTCTGGGCCTGCTACTTTTGGCAGGCAGATCCCCAATTGAAACAGAAGTACTCAGAGCTTACTTTTCCCCACACTCTCTGATACACATCTAATTTGACCATCTGAATGATTTAAGAAAAGGAAATAAACAAACAAAAATTTTAAAGGGTTATAACCCATTGGGGAAAAAATAAGACCTAATGAATCTACACTGATATAAATTTACAAGTAAATAAGCAGCTAAATGAAGACAAGGGGAAATTACATTTCATAATAAAATGCCAGGCCCAGTGAGGGCTCAGTAGGTAATGTATTTATCATGTAATCCTAATAACCTGATCTCTACACAAAGAAAAGCAGAATTGACTCTACAAAGTTGTCCTCTGACTTCCACAAATGTGTTACAGAATGCATGCTGCACATGCACATCACACACACACACACACACACACACACACACACACACACGCTGAATAAAGTACAATTAACTAATTAACCAATATAAAAGAAGTAATGGATATTTTAAAAATGTTGCATGGGAATTCCATGATAATGCGTTCATCGGTGGATGTTTAGAGAGTAAGAATTTGATGGAAACAAGATCTTTACACAGACTCTAAGTATTACCGCATTACCTCCACCAGATACCTACTAATTGGAAGAAGAAAATAGTAATGTTATGTTAGAGAGTTACTGGTTCCCGCAGGTCAGTCTGCCTCTCTAAATTACTCAGAAAAGCATAACTCTCCTTCCCTCCTATCTATGTTCTACACATGCCTTCCCTAACACTTTGGGCTTCCCATTTACTTTTCTATTTTCTGGAAAAGTTTAAGAACATCAGTGTTGGCTCTTCTTTAAAGGTCTGTAGAGTTCAGCAGTAAAAACTTGTAGGCATGAACTTTTTAGAATACATTTTTATTACTTCCTTGAGAAGTTCATACAATGTATTTTGATCACATTCACCTCCTCGCATGCTCCTTAACTCCTTTCAGATCCACCCTCACTTCCCCAGTCCCACCCAATTTTCTGTCCTGTTTTTGTTGCTTAACAACCCACCAAGTCCAGTTTGTGCTTCCTATATACTCACTGGTGTGGGGCCATCCATGGAGCAACCTACCAAGGGCCACATCACTAAAGAAAAAAATTGATCCCCCCCCAAAAAAAACCCATCAGCTGTCCATAGCTCCTCCTTTAGATGAAAGAGCTCATGGCCCCTCTTCAGCCATGCTAGAATGTTGACTGACTTCACCTTATGCAGGCAAGTGCAGCTGCTGAGTGCCTGTGAGTCCAGCAGCCCTGGCACATACAGAAGATCCTGTTTCACTCCAGTCCTCCCCAACACCTGCTCCAATGATCTTCCTGTCTTCTCTTCTGCAATGGTCCCTGAACCTTGGGTAGGGGGAGTTGGTCATATAAATGTCCCGTTTGTAACTGAGCATTCTACTTGCACTTATTCTCTGCACTTTGACCAGCTGTGAGATTCTGCATTATCTATAGTCCACTACTGTAGAAGTCTGTTTTTAGTTATGTATAAAATCATTGTTTTGGGCACTATTGGATGAGGGGCTGCCTAGGTTGGCATTTTGTACTGTCTGCAGGTGTTGGATTTATGTGGGGGATGTTTGATGGCTATGATCTGCACATGCTATCAGTAGAACACATGAGGAGTTTTGTATCAATAAAAACCCCTGAGCTCAGACCCTCGTGCTTCCACTGTCCAGTATGGCACCTACCATGATGGTGGTTCCTTCTGCTGAGGTCTGGCAAGGTTCTAACCTATGAAAGTGCCTCCCTGTCTTCCTTGCTGAGCCACCACAGCAGTTGAAGAGTTACACACTGTGGTTACCCCCATAACATTTATGCCGCTATTGCACTCATGGGCATATCTTGCCATACCAGTAGTTCACAGTGTTCACAGCTGGGTAAGATGACTGTCTTTCCCTAACAGTCTACAGTATCTCCTACTACTATGAAAGTTAGTCAACAGGGAGGAAAGTCTACAGTATCTCCTACTACTATGAAAGTTAGTCAACAGGGAGGAAATTTCCAGGTCAGAACCATTCTTATTACTTCATGTTTTGTGACAAAAGTGTATAGTATCTTCAGCAATAGGTCTTACCAAAGATTGGAATTTAATTGAAATGTTTTTGTTTAGTTGAGGTTTTTCTGGGTTTTGTTGTTGCTTTGTTTTTAGTTGCTGCTTGAATCTCATTGCTTTTTATCAATCTCTACAAGCTGTTGATCTCATGTTGGTTTAATTTGGGTAGATTACATGCATCTGGAAATTCATTCATTACTTCCAGATTTTCCAACATCATAGAATATAAGAGCTCTAAAGTATGTCATAACAATTTCCTGAATTTCATAGGTATCTATTGTAATGTCTCCCTTTTCATCTCTTACTTTATTAAGTTGGGTCTTTGCTCTCTTTCTTTTGACTAGATTGGCTAACAGTTTATTGATCTTGTCTATCTTTTCACAGACTCAACTTTTGTTTCATTAATTCATCGTACTTTTAAATTCCTTTTTAATTAATTTCTACCTTGATTGTAATCATTTTTGAAATCTACTGGGTTTTTTTATTTGGCTTGTTCTTGTTTTTCCAAGGCCCTGGGTGAATTATTAAGTTAATTATTTGAGATGTCTTTTTTTTTCATTTATTCTCTCTGTGTGTGTGTGTGTGTGTGTGTGTGTGTGTGTGTCCACATATCATGGCATGTGTGTGGAAGTCTCATGCTCCAACATGTGGGTTCCAGAGATTGAACTCAGGCTGTCAGGTTTGATAACATGTCCTTTTCGCCACTAAACCATCTCGGTGGCCCTTCTCTGATTTTAATGTATGCATTTATAGCTTTAAACTTCCCTTTAGGACTGCTTTCATGTATCTCCTAACCGAATTAATTAAAATCTGAGTATACTACGCTAGCGTGGCGATTGTACAGTAGTAATATCAAACACCTGTGGTTGCTCTCCCAGTTAATATCCCACTCAGAAAAATATAAAAAGCTCTTGAGCTGAGGAATTATTTTCTAAACTACACACTCATTTGTACCACATCTAAGTCTCACTTGGACATTGCAAATACTTCAAATAATATATCTACAAAAAAGAAACAGCAAAATAACAACAATGCATAAATCCAATGCAAAAACATAACACACATACAGAGAGAGAGAGAAAGAAAGAGGGAGAGAGAGAGAGGCCAAGATAACGCCTCCAAAAAGTACTAACCTTACAGTAATGGCATCTGTATGGCAGGGCTTTGAGAAAAGTGAATGCTTCTGTACTGTTGGTAGGAAGGTGATTTGGCTCAACCATTGTGAAAAACAATATGGTGTTTCTTTAAAGAATTAAAAACAGAACTAACATATGATTCAGGAATCCTTCTGCCTGGCATATATTCTGAAGGGAAATGAAATCAGTATCTCAGAGAAACATCTGTTCACTATGACAACTATACCTTCTTCTGTAATTTGCAAATCAAATACATAATATAATCACGTATCACTTAATAACGGGGATATAGTGTAGGAAACAAATCGTTAGCCAATTCTGTCATTGTGCAAACAACATAGAGTATAAAGTAGTTACACAAACATAGACAGTACAGCCTACTACACACATATGTATTTGGGATATTCACCACTACAAACCTACACAGCATGCTAATACACTTGTGTTTCTTTGAATGAAAATGGCCCCCAGTTTCATATACCTTCATGCTTAGTCCCCAGTTGATGAACTGTTTGGAAGGATTAGGAGGTGTGGCCTTGTGGGAGTAGATGTGGCCTTGGAGAAGGTTTGTAGTTGTACTATGCTGTGTGGGCTCAACAAACAGGACAAGGAGACATATTCATATCTGCAAATTCTGCCAGACCTCATCAGAGGGAACCACCATCATGGCCAGTGCCATACTCACAGTGGAATGCTAACTATCTGAGCTCAGGTGTTTTTATTGATTCAGAACTCCTCAGGTGCAGATCATAAGCAATCAAACAACCCCCACAGAAATCCAACACCTGCAGACAATACAAAATGCCAAGACTCAGGTAGCCCCTCCCTCAACAGTGCACAAAACAATCTTGTACATAACTAAAAATAAACTTCTATAATTCCTCTTTTTTAAGACCAAAAAAAATTGCTTTATCTCTACAACACAATTTAATGATAATACCAGCAAAAGTACTTCCAAGAGGAGCAATCACAAGGGTTGCTAATACACAGGACCAAATGAAACCAAATATTTTCACAATGACTTTGGACAGCAGAAAAGCATTATCAATGTCCAGTTATCTGTAATTCACTCCCGATCTTCTGGGCTCCTCCAAAGGGCCTGGATCTTATCTCTGGCTCTGCCCTCTGCAGCACACACAGCTTGTCCTCCAGATTCTGGCTGGCTCACTCCAGTACTGCTGCTTTCTTGGTAGTTGCCCCATGGCACTGGCTTCTTCAGAATGCTGCTGGAGAACTTTGCTGCAATTGGGCTGCACTTTTGCCAATAGCCTCTCCTGGGCTCTCTTCATGGTGCCAAGCCTCAACTTCTTTATGTGACCCCTTCAATCTGGGCCTTCAACTGCTACGGAGGCTTCACTTTTACCAATGGCCTCTCCTGGCCTCTCACAGTGCCAAGCCTCAGCTGCTCTCCAATGACCCCTTCATGCCTTCAAAGCCAGCATCACCTGGGTGACTCTTACAGTACCAAGTTCAGCTACCAGCAGGAGATACAACCACAGCCAGTTCTGGAAGACAGCTTCTGGGTACCAACCCTGAGGAAACACTTTCCAGATTTTAAGACAGAGTCTGGTTTGCAGGAAAAATAATTGGTCACTGTGTCTGCAGGAAGGGTCCCCTCATGGATGGAGTTCTCGTCATCATCACCAGTATCTGGATTGCTTGTCTTTCTCTTAGCTTTGCAGAAAAAAAATTAAAAAATTTAAAAAAATTAAAAAAATAAACTGTTCAGTTTAACTAATCAGCTTTTTGGCTCTAAGTCAAGGCTTCCACAACAGCAGGAGGTCCTGGGCCAGTGGGAAGAATCACCAGTTGAAACATTCTGGCAGTTTGGTGTTGTTTTTTACCATCACTAACATACACCTGTCTTCATAGACCTCAAACACAACATCTTGAGCTGCACACACATACAACACAGCTATCAGAAAACTCAGTTTGTGGAATAGTATGCTTTAGTTTCTGTTTCCTGTGCCCTGGCAACCACCAGTGGAGGGAAGGAGCTGGCTCCATGATCAGGAAAAGCAGTCGAAACATTGCTTCTTCCCTCCTCCCAGCTGAATTTTTTTGTTTTTACCATGAAAATGTCTTTCTCTAAAAGAAAGACTTTTGTGGCTCGCTCTTTTGAGCCCTCTTTCTCATTTAATTTTCACACTTTTCTCTTCATTGAGGCTTATTTCCTTCTTCATTCTTCTCTTTCTTCAGGAGACTTCTACTCATTATTTTTGCCTATATACTATCTCTGCCCTCTAGGAGCTGCCCTGAGCATGCGTACTTTACCGGACTCTGCGAGGTCTGGAGTTTCCTTCTCTTCGTCCCTGTCTCCCTGTTGGATTAGTGTGACTTAGGGCCCCATGTTGTAAGCATTACTTGTAGTTGTACACTGCTGTGGTGGCTCAGTATGGAAGACCTGGAAGCATTTTCATACATGGAAGCCCTGCCAGACCTCAGCAGAGGGAACCACAATCACGGCAGTGGAACCCTGAGCATCTGAGCTCAGGTGTTTTTATTGATTCAGAACTCCTCAGGTACAGATCATAAGCAATCAAACAACCTCCATAGAAATCCAACACCTGCAGACAATACAGAATGCCAAGACTCAGGTAGCCCCTCCCTCAATAGTGCATGAAGCAATTTTGTACATAACTAAAATAAATTAAATAAAATAAATTAAATAAAATAAATTAAATTTCTACAACAAAGGTGTATCACTTGGGATGGCTTTGAGGTTTCAAAAGCCCATACCAGGTCCAGTGTCTTTGTCAGCCTGCTGCCTGTAGATAAGGATGTAAAACTCTCAGCTACTTCTCCAGCACCACACCTGCTTGCATTGCATGCCCCCATGCTCCCTGCCACGATGATAATGGCCTAACCTTCTAAAACTGTAAGCAAGCCCCAATTAGATGTTTTCTTTTATAAGTGTTGCCTTGGTCATGGTGTCTCTCCACAGCAGCATAGCAGTGACTAAGACAATTCTGAACACTGTAACTGATTATAACAGAATGATAGTATTGGTGTATCTATCCAAACAGAAAATGTTCAGTAAACACATTTTAAGGTTAACAATTGAAACTAGCACACTGAAATGGGGCACTTAACATAAAGGGAGTATGCAGGATAGAAAGCTGTGGGTGAGTGAATGAACATGACGGTGCAGCCGTATATCACATCACTTCCAGGTGTGTATTAATCCCCTGTTGTATTAACAGATACCTGAGACATGCTTACATTCAAACCTGAAAGACCTCAACAGAGAGCCCAGAAAGCCACCTTCCAACTCCTCTACCTTCTCCCCTCTCCTGATCCCAGGTATTTTTTTGTTTTTTGTTTTTTTCTTAAAAAGCTATTCCTTGCTCTCCCTTAGAAGTCTCCTTACATGATCCAAGAGATACAATGGTTTACTCCTCCCTGACCTTTGACTGTTGGGGTGTGCCCAGGTTTACAGTGTATTGACTCCCAACACAAAAGGGGCAAGGCCACACCTGTTGAGCCATGTCCACATCTATAGTGGGGTAGCTTCCAAACAACAGTAGAAGCCAAGCCCCACCTAATGCTGCCTGGTGGAGTATCCCCATGTTCTTTATCAGCATGTTTGTTTACACTGAAATAAGGGAGAATAGCTTTTATTTATATTAGAAAGCAGACCTTTCGGCTAAGAAATCACATGTCTTTCCAGCACTCTAGGAGACTGGCACTAAAGTTATTTTACAAAATACAAGGGTGCACACAGCAATCAGTGAATATAATGTTTGGAAATATATTTAAATATTCTCCCAATATGAAGACCTAGGCTATTATTGCACATAATTCTAGATTTTATAAACATGCACATGAATGACATCAAATGTATCGCAAAAGTTCTTTCTCTGATGAACTAACATTGCTTTACTATAACTTGTTTTACTTACAAACATTTTAAATTTTGAAACTTTTGACTGTTTTATAGTAAGTAATTCTTGGCTTAAAATGTAAATGTTATAAGCACAACAGTAGTTTTTCAGGCTCATATATTCTCATGGGGCCATCATCCTCTATGTGAACTATCAGTGACCAAAATACTGTTAGACGGCACCAGACTGTACAAGGAAAGCTTATGTAGAAAAAGCAAAGCTGGTTCAGCACTGGAAAAATCCATCAGAGTAATCCAGCACCGTGTGTTTAACTGTGACTATGAAGACTAAACAAATATTTAATACAATTCAATGCATATAACTGGTTTCTTAAATTTTAGAAAATTAAACACTTAAACTTGACAAAGGACTTGTACTAGAAACATTCAGTATACATCAGACTGTCTTATGCTGAGACTAAAGCTTTGAAGAAAACAGACAACACAACGTAAAGTCATAGAGCTTAAACATGCCAAGGGACACAGGTAAGTAAGCAATGATTACGCAGCACAGCAGGATTCTCTGTCATGAGATTAGACAGTGCCATGGCAATGAAGGACAGAGAGCATACCTGACTTCGTTGAGACAGTTACCTCAGCAGATGATCAATACTTTCTGGCCAAGAATAGAATTATTTTCATGCTTTATAACTCAATACTTGAGACAATGTCTAGTACATGACAACTCTTCATGTTGTACATGTAAATACTTTTTTTTACACTCATTTATTCTTTCATTTATTTATTTACTGTGTACGTGTGAGAAAGAGTTTGGTCATGTATGTATCATGCCACAAGTGTGGAAACCAAAGAACAGCCTGCAGGACTGGGTTCTCTTCTATCATGTGGGTTTCTGGAGACCAAATTCAGGTCAAGGAGCTCAATACCCCTGAGCCACCTTGCTGGCTATTAAATATTTCATCAATGAATGATCAAATGAAGACAAAAATAAACATTTAGTAATGACTTGGGATGCTGATAAATGTCTGGCAGGAAATACCAGCAAAGTATGTGATTTAGTTGGAATTCAGTATCTTCTAGGGCCTAGCTTCATTCAAACACACCAGTGCATGCTTATACATACATTTTGTACCCCCAGCAATCCTAAATACTCACGGATACAAGGGGTTTGTATTGGCCAGTTGGAGAGTGTGTGTTTTCACAGGTTCCACAGCTATTAGCATGTCTTGTTCCACGGCCATGGGAAGAACAGAGTATCCACAGTAATCTATGTGCTCTCCTAGACAAAAGAGAAAGCAGGTTTTATCATGAAATAAAAGAAGCTCACCTAAGCTGTGTAAACAACAGTTGCTGGAGAGTACCAGCTTCACTGGACTTCAAGGCTGGTTGACTGGTTAGGAACTCAGTGACTGAAGAATCTGGAGAGGTGTGAGTCAGGAGATTTACAGCATCTTTAATCCCTTTAGTAGCCATTCACACACTGCTCTATGTGACCTAGTATCTTTGTAGCTACTCGGTAACTCCTTCATGATATACAAGCAGACTCCTTAGCCTCCACCAACCAAAGGCTAACAGTGCCATCAGGTAGCATCTGTGGCCTAGAACTGAGAATTCCCCACCTTGCAATAACTCACCTGCCTGATGTTTCCACCCATGTATCTGAAAATGTCCTGATATGTGGTTTCTTTGTTCTGTTTGTTCTGGTCCTATAAAACCTCATGAGACTGTTTCCATGTTGGAACATGAGTTTGGAATAAACCGTACCCGTGTTCCCAAGCCACAGTCACTCAGAGTTGGCTCCAGAATAAGTTCTTATCCCCTTTCAGGTGAAAGCTATGATTCTTACATGGACAGTTAACATATAGGAAAAATACAGCCATGGTTTAATAGAAAGTAAAATACTATTGGCAGATGGTCAGTTTCCTTTTTACCAAACATTTTGAGCCAAAAACTTCTGTTAGCCATGAGTAATTAGTTAGTTCTTGTTAATTTGGAGGCTTCTTTTTATCTTAGGCTTGTTTTCCACTTTCTAACTTAGAACAATCATTTCCGAAATCTATATCATGTGACTAGCTATAAAGTATCAAGCTGATTAACATCTGGCTGTGGACCAGAAGCTGTTTGTTTTCCGGGTACAGACTCATTGTTCCTTTGAAGATACTAACCAGTGAGGAAACACAAAATTAACAGGTGACAATTCAGCTGCACACTCTACTTTTGTTCCCCATACTGGTACAGCAGACGAGGCTTTTGCTTCTGCGTTGATGCACTCTTCAAAATGGGATAATAAAGGTCTTTTATGGATTAACAATGACAAGTGAAGAACTCATTTACAAAGTTATCTTTCTATCCAATTATCAAGGACATCGATATGAAACAAATAGGGAACACATTTAAATACATGGATAGGACACTCCAGCTGAAAGATCACAGCAGAGGGGTAGCAGCTGAAAGGAAAAATGTTTTCCTTTGTCAAATGTATGTAAAAGGAGAAAAAAAATCCACCCTGGGTGAGGGTCATGGAGGGAGCAGGAACCGCTGGAGATGACGGATAACCGATCTATTCTTATCTTCTCTATATGTTAATAAAACTTTTATTCCTGCTTTTAACAGAGATCAAGATTCATTTTGCCTCCAGCCCTGTCTCACTCATGTTAAAATCACACCCTTTACTGAATCGGGAAATAAGAATTATTTGTTAGGACAAGTCCACCCCACACGTGGAGCTTGGCTGTCCTCTGAGGGCACGGCTTCTGTGGATTCTAGCAATGAGGAGCTGTCCTCTCCTGCCCTTCCAGGCCTTTTCCTGTCCTCTGTCCTGAGGCTCCACCACATTCTCCTCACTATGTGCCCTGTGACTCTTAAGGACACTAAAGACCTCAGAGACTTCCCTCAGCCCCCTCTCCATCCCAACCCATAACAATCCTGACGACACCCGAATAAATGGCCTGGTCCAAAGCCCAATCTTCCCTTTCCCCTGGCCATCTTCCCCCATGACCTAATTCCCATCACCTGCAACTTTAATCTTACATCAAGCTTTTTATGGAACCTGTTTCCAACCTCGTCCTTTTTACTGAAGCTCCCCATCCTGCCGTGTCTCTCTCCCCGACTCGGCCTGCTTTTCTCCACTCTGTAAGCTCCTCTGTCCTTCGCCTGCTTTTCCACCCAGCACAGATGGCAGTGTTATTGCTTCCCCAGCTCTACTGCCCACACTGTCAAATTCTTCTCTGCTCCATGTCGTTCTCCGTGAACTCCACCCAACAAAGCCCCAAACCTACATCTAAACCACATACCTTACACTAGCAGAGACAGAGAAATGCAAGCTCTCTGGATTGGTGCACAATCCACAATTCACCTTAACCCAGATGCCAGTGCTTTCCAGCAATTTTTTTTCAGCTATTCATTATCTCCATTCCTTCAAATTTAAATTTTTTCTTCCCTCTCCTTAAAATCCCAGCTTTCCTCACAGGAGCACACTCAGTCCTCTACTTATAACTATGCATCACCGACATCACGGTGCATCCTTTTCTATCTTGCCTTCCATTAAAAGGATTGAAATTGCCAGTGCCCTCCTCTCCAGACACAGACCTTCTTGCCTTTGCAGGAGTTCTCCTCCACCACGTACCCCCTTCTCAGTTATGGGCAATCTCTCCCTCTCCATTGACTTTATACCTATTATAAACCACCCCTACTGACCATGCTCAAATATTCTGTAGAATTTTTAAATCCTCTATTATTTGCTTCAGAATAAAAAGCATGGCCTAAGTTGACAAATGGAAGCTAATTAATAAGTACATGCAAGTTAGGAGGTGATGGCACATGCCTTTAATCCCAATGCTCAGGAGGCAGATATAAGCGGATCTCTGTGGGTTTGAGGCCAGCCTGGTCTACAGAGTGAGTTCCAGGACAGCCAGAGTTACAACAGAGAAACCCTGTCTTGGGTGAAAAAAAAGTACATGCAAGTGCTTTACATTGTTCTAATTACTTGTTTTATATGTCTGCATTTTTCATTATAAAAGAGTTTTGATTCCTTCATGGACACTGGTCTTTTCTCAGCTCCCCACAAATTTTCTCACAACAAATCTTATTCATGCTAGAGGTCATGACTCACAACATCCCCACACACATCTCTAGCTACTCCACATCTAGAAGGGACATCTCCACATCTACGGGAACATGCCTGTACTGCACACACACACCCATCAAAAATTTGAGGTGCATACTTTTAGCTTAGGTATCTTTGTTCAAACAGAACTTTATGTGGGTTTGAAATGGGGAGAAAAGCCAAACAAGAGGCACCTCTGGCTGAGCTTTCGCATAGTTAGCACTGCACCTCAACAGCAGCTCCTACATGAACTCCATCCGACCTCTACGTTCCACTGACACAGCCCAAAGATGACACTGAGTGCCTAAGAACTCTGTCATACCTACCATTAGACTGTGGGCTCTAGCATGGCAGCTGCAACACAGAAGATAAATAGTGCATCTTCTAACTGAAAGATGGGTAAAAGATGTCCTTTGATAAAATCCTGAGGTACTGTCTATGTCCCACTTGACTTGTGGTTTAAGGGGGGATATTTTTTTTTTTCAAGCAAGGTTTCAACACTCTAGAGCTAGCTGTCTTGACTCACTCTGTAGAGCGGGGTGGCCTCTCTCTCAAAGAGATCCACTGCCACAGCCCAGATCAAACGTGGCAGTGTAAGTAAACCGTAGACAAGGATTCCTGTTGCTGTAATGCCAGAAGATTGTGGTCCATTGGATCTTCTTCATCTTTTCAACTGTATAGCTGTGAAAAACCTTATAGAAATGGTGCCCACATTTCTCATTAATAAAAATTAACCCCTGGGCTGGCTATAGCTGCTGGAAAAAGGGACACAGCCATTCTATTCAAAAGTAAGTTGCAATCACCTCCTGGACTTCCAAGTCCTGGTGCAAGAGCTACCCAGGTTTATTGCAAGTGCATCATAAAAACTTTTCCTAGAGTAAATGCTGATCTTCCCAGAAAGAGATAAGCCTTAAAGATAGAAGCTAAAGGAATCTAGATAGAGATAGAGAGTTAGCACAGCTGAAGAAACAAATAGATAGTTCATCCTTAACTTGCCCCCAGTTAATGAAGAATATAGCAAGCCTGCACTGACCTAAAAGTAAACTTTCCAAGGATTTAAAAAGAAAGCTTTCTGAACCAATAACAACCAATAGATAGGACCAGAATTTATAGCTATGACTCAGGAAAAATAAATACGTTCCAAGGAGCTAAAAACAAAAACAAAAAAAAACTCTCTGGCGCCTACATGTCTTTTGCCCTATTTGACCTAAGTAATTGGAAGTTACCTAGGAAATTCAGCCAGCATGACATCCAGCAGTCCCAAATTGGCCATTATGTCATGTCATATGGTCTCTGTTGATAATTATAAACTTTAAAGCTTGCAGCTACAGAAGAAAGGACACTGCTTATCTACACCGGATCCTTCTGAGATGTGCCTGACACCTGCATACCAAACCTACATTTGCTATTTAAGTGACAGAAAAATTCTTTGTCTCTGGGCAGTCTTGGTGTGATTTCCCCCTGGCAATGTACTTTGTCAGCTCTATATTAAAAGTGCTTTAAGTGTGTAATTTTTCTTTAAAAAGCATGTTCTTTGTGTGTCATTTTGAAAGCATGATTGTGCGTGTCAATAGTCCCAGAAAGGGCAAACTTTTATGTTTGCTTGTCATAGAAAGAGCAAACATCTATGTTTGCTTGTCACAGGAAGAACGAGTGTCTTTTGCTCATTTGTCATTACACTCTATGCCCTCTTTCATGGCGTTTTCACGGGCCCTGCTGTGGACAGAAGCTGGACTTCCTGCAATCCACTTGCCTGGCATTCCAAGTGTTGGGATTAAAGGTGTGTGCCACCACCTCCCGGTCCACTAGACCTAAGTACAGCAAGCTCTTGATATACTTTTCCTTGGCTTCCAAAGTACCACTTAAGATAGTTAATTCCAGGTATGGAATTGATTTAGGGATACCTAGATAGCTAGAAAGTATTATTTCTGGGTATACCTGTGAAGTTTTTTCTTTTCATATGGGAATGTATTCATGTGTGTGTGTGTGTGTGTGTGTGTGTGTGTGTGTGTGTGTGTGTGTGATCTGTGTCTCTGCTTCTCTAATCTTTCCTCTTTTCCTCCTTCCTCTCTAGCTTTCCATCCTCACACTGCAGGATGTTCCCTCTGCTCTTCTGTTGAAAGCCCCTGCTCCAAAGCCCCCTTCCTCGGAATTCTGTTTTCCCCCAGTCACTTTCTCTAAGCAATGAGCCTATTTCAAGGCTTCGATTCTCAGCTGTCTGCCCTCCTTATACAGACAAGGTAACTAGCCAAAGTAGAAACATTAGACATCTGAAAAGTCTTCAAGAGTCCCTAGATGCTTTCTCTGTTTTTTTTTCCCCTTGGGAAGTGTGAACTGCATAAAGCTGTAAGACATACTGTGGTAGGGAAAAAAAAAAAAAAAAAAATATATATATATATATATATATATATATATATATGCACACACACACACACATACATACATAATTTTAGTACAAAATTTTCTAAAAGATGAAAAACACGACATTCTAAAAAAATTCACTAGTAATACAAATTTATAAGAAGTTTTTTGTGCAATCATACACAAGAAATTAAAGAGGAAAATGAGAATTTAAGTGCTGTAAAGGTTTTTATCCTGTCTACTTCTTTCCATCGGGGAAAACACTCAAACTCCTGGAACACTGTGAAAAACTGAAAATACAATATATACAATCATATTTTATATACAATTTTATATTTATAAATACAAACTTTATATACAATAAGAGAAAATTGTTAAGTAAATTACAAAATACCATCTTAGTAGACTATTATAAAGACATTAAAATAACAACCTTTTCAGAAACATAGGAAAATATTTATATTAAAAATACACCTAGAAACCCTGGAAAATCCAGACACCAGAGGAGGGAAAAAAATTAAAAGAAGAAATTCAGGATACCTATTATGTTGACTCTTCCTGGGGCTCGAACATAAAACTTGGGTGTGGATCCAAACTTAGTATTAAACATTTCTTTTAGCTTCAGCAATCTGAAAAAAAGAGTGCATTACCTCAGAATAGCATGTATCAGAAAACCTATGCAAGGCTATGCAAGGCTAGGAGTACAGCAGGGAGAGTGTATACAGCATGTGTGAAGTAAGAGTCAACCTGCCAGCACTGCAGAAAACAAAAACGCGCACACACACACACACACTCCACAGAATGTCAAAGTAAGGATTCATGAAGAATCTAACTATATTTTTTCAATGATAGTCAGGAAAGAACATCTTTATAGTAAAGAAGCAGCCTGAAACCAGGGTCAGCAGGGTCACAGACCTGTGAAACCTGTAAAACAAACCTTTTCCTCTTCTACACTGTGGTACTGGCTCTAGGGCCTTAGTGTCCTTGGCTTATAGCCACATCCTTCCAATCTCTGTCCTAGTGGCCACAGGCAATCTCCCTTCAGGGCTACACCTCTTTTTTCTTTCTTAGCTCTGCAAAGATTTGAGTCCTAGTATCATCACATTCTGAGGACCCAAGTAGGCATGAATTTCAGGAGTTACACCATTCAACCCAGTACAGGAACTGATATTTACATTGGGTATCAGGAGTCCACATTTCTATTATAGAGGAGTTTGTAATTCATTGCCAAAGTTTAGCAAATATTTTCCTGTTCTCTACAATTAGAGAATTTAAATTAAACGTGCCTCTTGGGTCCCACTCAGATCCAAAATTCTTATAATACGTTTAATCACTCTTTAATGGTCCCATATCATACTGTTCACGTAATAACACTAGTTAAAATAAACATTTACTAGGGGCTATCATATTCAAAAGTTGAATGATTAATTGGTCTTAGAGATCAATTCATGCTTTCTCTTTGTTGATTAACCTTCATAATGCCAGAAGGTGGAGAGGGGAGAATTGTCTGCTGCTGGGGGAGAATTGTCATTTAACAATCTTACTTAGCTAAACCAAGTGGTGGTGCACACCTTTAATCCCAGCACTCAGGAGGCAGAAGCAGGCAGATCTCTAATCTCTGAGTTTGAAGTCTACACAGTGAGTTCCAGGACAACCAGAACTATTACACAGAGAAACCCTGTCTTGGAGGAAATAACAAAAAAAAAAACTCTTACTTAGCTGTAGACCCTGTGTAAAACAATACTGACCAAACAGGAAGGATGTGTTTACTGGTGCTACAGTGGGGAGAGGATGGCTCAAGAGAGGGTAACAGAGTAGAGATGAATGTGATTAAAGTACATTACATAGATTATGAAAATGTCATAAAGAAAACCATTATTTACAACTAATACACGATAATTAAAAACATTTTTAATCCTTAACATACTGGAAAATAAGGAAATCTCTTTAATAAAAAGTATTTACCAGAAACATTAAACTTCATATTAAAGCTTTTCCGGGGCTGAAAGGATGGCTCCGTAGTAAAAGCACTCGTTGCTCTTACAGAAAACCCAGGTTCAATTCCCAGAACCCACATGGAAGCTCATACCCATCTGTAACTCCAGTTCAGAGAATCTGAAGCCCACGCCGGACTTTCACAAGCACCAGGCATGCACATGTGCATATATATACATGCGGGCCAAACATTCATACATATAAAATAAATCTTTTTTAAAAAAGGATTTTTTATTAATATCAGGATTGAGACAAAAATGCATTTATCACCATTGTTCAGTAATGCACTGTACTAAACAAGAGTTAGCATAACTTTAAAGCAGGAGCTGTATCTATATCAAATAGACAGCTTCCATCCAAAAATACAGAGGCACAAAAATACACACAAATAGAATGAGCTCAAAGGAAGAGAAAATTAATTAAAATGACAATCTAACCTTTTTGCAGGGCCATTTGACAGAAGCTATCAAAATTTTAAATTATTTCCTTTGACCCCCATTCTATTTCCACAAAGGAGCTTTTAACAATGTTCATATACAGAGCCAGAGGCCAGGGAAGGTTAGAGCAAACAAGTGTCTTCTGGACAGGGCAGGACCACTGCACTTACCCGTACACTCACAGCAGCTGCAGCTGTCTGTGCATGGTCAAGATTCCACCAGGAGGAGAGGAGGGATCATGGGGCCTCATCTATACCTGGGGAACTATAGATGTTTGGTGGCCACTGGGGGAAGGAAGTCAGTTTCCTTTGAGGGTGTGACCCCTGTTTGGTCAACCACACTCCAGGGAATGGTCCCACATTTGTGCATATATGGACAGAACAAATCAGTGGGGTATAACAAGAAAAGAGGACATAAAGTTGAGAGGGTTCAGGACGGATATGGGAGGAGCTAAAAGGGGAGGAGTGGGGTCAATATCATCAAAACACATTGTACACATGTGTGAATTTCTTAAGTAATAAAAACATATAATTTTAAAATGTTCATACAGATGTTTAAAGATCTATGTGTTTATTGCAGTTTATAGACATATAAAGATAAAGCATCAGAAATCTAATGTATTAACAGTGCTTTCATTCTATGAAATAATTTCAGCAAAATCTCTCTACATGGACTAATAAGGCAGAAACTTTGAAAGGTTAGATGAAAAATGGCAGAACAAATATAATTCTTTTACTTATGTAAATGTACCAATTTTGTGAGGAAAAAAAGAGGGGGCAGCTAACAATGATAGTGATTCTGTACGGATTTAAACCAAATGCACAACCCTCTGAGAAAGGCGAGGGTTTTGCATGGGGATAGAGTACTTGCCTAGCCTACTCCAAGGCCTGGGATTTGATTAAACAGACAGATAGAAGAGAAGTAAGTTTAGCCACCATGGTATAGAAGTCAGATACAACAGTTTAAAAGAAACTACAGGATTTTTAGGTTTTAAATAATTAGTCTTCTAAATATTCTTCATGTTCAGTATTACAAGGGTCAGGGTCACCATCAGCTGAGATGGAAGAACAAGAAACCTGAAAGTCTGTTCACGGAGGTCATCATAATAACACAGCATCACTTTTAAGAGCCAAAATGTCAAAGTAACACCAATGTCTACTAACACACTATGTCCTTATGATGGAACAGTGGAGCAGCAAACAACACTGCTAAACCTTGAAAGTACACTGAGGAAGAAAAAAACACTTCGGTGTGGTGGCCCACACCTTTAATCCCAGCTCCCAGGAGACAGAGGAAGAAGACCTCTCTGAGTTTGAGGCCAGCCTGGTCTACATAGCAAGTTTCCTGACAGCTAGGACTATATAGAAAGAGCCTGTCTAAAAACAAAAACAGAGACTGAGGCAAAAAGAGAGAAAAACACATGTCTATGACAGCATTTATTTGAAATGTCCAAAATGAACAACCTGAAAGAAAAAAATCAATTAACAGTTGTTCAAGAATGGGAAGGTGAAAAAGTAAAGAATAATACATATTTTGTGTGAAAAAAATCTAAATTTAATTGCGGTGGTGGTTGCACAACTCTGTAAAGATACTAAAAAGCATTTCATTGCAAACTTTATATTTTAAGCTTGTGTGTGTGTGTGAGAGAGAGAGAGAGAGAGAGAGAGAGAAAGAGAGAAAGAGGGAGAGAGGGAGGGGGAAGAGGGAGAGAGGGAAGGGGGGGAGGAGAGGTGTGCTCAAGGGCACACGAATGCCATGGCATACTTTTAAAGATCAGAAGACAAGTTTCAGGACTCCGTTCTTTTCCACAGTCTGTGGGTTCTCAGTATTGATCTCAGATGGCCAGGCTTGCATGGAAGCACTTTTATTCATTAAGCCAGTTCATCCATTTAAAATGGATGTGTTACATATGTGGAATCAGTAAAGTTATTACAAGAAATAATCTAACATTTTTTATTCATTTGTTTTTAGGGTTATTTTAGGCAAGGTTTCATGTAGCACAGGCTGTTCTCCCACTCACTAGCCAAGGATAACCTTGAATTTCTGATTCTCCTATCTCTACTTCCCGAATGCTGGGATTACAAGGGTATGCCATCATGAGGGGTTTACACAGTTCTGGGAACCAAGTCCAGGGTTTCAAGCTTGGAAGGCTAGCACTCTACCAGCTGAGCTTTCTCCCCAGGTCTTCTTGTTTTGATTTTGGGGGGATGGTTTGAAATGAGAATGCCCCCTCAAGACTAATGTTTGAATACTTGATCCCCAATTGGTAGAACTGTTTGGGAAGGATTAGGAAGTGTGGCCTTACTGGAGGTGTGTCACTGAGTACAGGTTTATGAGTTTTGAAAATCTCATGCCATTCCCAGTTAGCTCCCTCTGCCTAGTGCTTATGAATCAAAATGTAAGCTTTCAGCTACTGCTCTAGACCATGCCTGCCTTCCTGCTGCCATGCTCCCTGCCATGATGGCCAGAGACTCACCTTCTGAAACTATAAGCCCCAAAATAAAGTCTGGGCCATGGTGTCTCTTCACAGCAATACAAAAGTAACTAAGTCAGGGTACAGAGTCTCATCTGGTCCAGACTGGCTTTCAATTTGTGGTAACCCTCCTAGCTCTCCCTCCAGTTGCTGGAATTACAGGCATGCACCATCATGCCTTCCCAGTCTAACAATTTAAAATTTAATGCTAAAGAAAAGATATATCACTATAAAGAGAGCTAGAAGTGAAATGTGAAGTTTTACAGTATTGACAAAAAACACGAGTCAAATGCAGGAAGAATGTACTAGTACTTTTATTTCCCTTTGAGTTTTTCAGTGCTGAAAACCAAATGCAAGAACTTGCACATACTAGGGAGGTGTGCTACGGCTCCAGACTTCTGAAATTCGCTTTCTATAGAAAGAGAATACAAAGAAATTATCTTTTTGTTGTTTCAAGACAGGGTTTCTCTGTCCTGGCTGTCCTAGAATTCATTCTGTAGACCAGGCTGGCATGGAACTCACTGTAATCCACCTGCCTTTGCCTCCCAAGTGCTGGGATTAAAGGCTTTCACAACCACCGCCCAGCTTCTAAAAGAAATTATCTTATCAAACCATATAATGTGGCTGGCTAGTGTCTTTACTCAGAGGATTTGGGTTCCTGTAAAATCAAAGAGGTATCTTGAACAAAGATCAATAGTTTGACAAGAATCCAGGTTCACCTGAGGGTACCGATGAATTCACCATGAGACCATTTAGATTTGTAGATTGCACTATCTGGATTTTAAAACTCTCATCCTTTCTAAAATATGTTTCAAAATACTTCTGCAAAACTCTGCCTCAAGATAATAGCAGTGCACACACAAGTACAAAGCAACACAATAGTTGGGCATGATGGTGGACTTGAGGGGCAGGCGGGAGATCAAGAGTTCAGTGTCCTCCTCCACTGTGGAGACACTATCTCAAAACAAAGGACAGTAAGTCAGGAAACAAGAAACAGCAGAGCAGCACTTACACGCCCACTATGGCCTTACCTGTGGCTAGCACGGATGAAGTAACATTAAATATTTGTAGCATGCATGAATACTGTAAAAACAGTGAAAGGTATGAAAGAGTACCACAGGAATTCAGCTGTCAATTCTTCTCTTTTAGCAATGGACCTGTATGTACTAGCAACATCCTCCCTGCGGGACAACTATGGAAAGTGATCTTTATGATTAAAATCATGTAAAACAGGCTGGGTGTGGCGGCACACATCTAATCCTAGGCAAAGGCAGACAGTTCTAAGTTAGAAGCCAGCCTGGTGTACATATCCAGTTCAAGGCCAACCAGAACTACATAGTGAGACCCTGGCTTGAAAAAAATAAAATAAAAAACATACTTGAGTCTTTATATACATATAAAACATGTAGACATGTTTTATACAACAAGACTACACTACAGACAGGTGGGTTTATTTTCAAGAAACAAATTTCTCAGGAGTCATCTGAAGCCTGGAGGTGGTGGACTACACCTTTAATTCCCTTACTCGGTCGGTAGAGGCAGTGAGATCAATGAGTTCAACGCTAGCCTGGTCTACAGCGTGAGTTCCAGGACAGCCAGCATTACAACAGAGAAACACTATCTCAAAAAAACGAAAAGAAACAGGAGTAATTTGAAGCATGTCTTTCATTACTGAATATGTAAGGACAACCACATCCTGTGATAACCTTAAGTAATGTTAAAACATTCAGTGGTATCCAGAAGTAATCCAAACTAAACTGTCTCTAGGGTAAGGTAACTAAAGATACATTGTTTGGATGGGCGGAAGTGGTGCACGCCCTTAATCCCAGCACTCAGGAGGCAGAGGCAGGGGTTCTCTGAGTTAGGGGCCAGCCTGGTCTAGAGTGAGTTCCAGGACAGCTGGAGTTACAACATAAAAACCTTGTCTTGAAACAACCAAAAAAAAAAAAAAAAAAAGAATACATTGTTTGCTGACTTGCCCAGGAAAGCACAATCTTGTCAAACAAAACAGAATAGCAAACAGGAAGAATTTATGGGGGAGGTAGGAGGGAGTTAAACGCAAAAGTAATCCTCAACCTCAGAGAAGCCCTAGGGCTAACAGAATAGCAGGTGACAGACTTCTGTGAGACTTCAGCCCAGAAACCAGCACAAAGTATTTCTACAAAGTATCTGTAATTAAAAAGACCCTCCATTAGACATCAAAAAGAATTGGTAGTTCTGTAGTTAGGAACTGGCAACAAATTAGTTCCTTGGTGACAGTTCAGAGATTATCGGATTTGTCAAAGATGCAGAGACTCAAAAATTACTGGATAGGACCCACATTTGAAAAAGCAGTTCTCGGCAGGCAAGATAATGAACAATTCGAGGTCAGTTTGGGCATTTTTTACAGAAAGAATTCTTCGGCAAGAAATGGCTTGGTGTGAAGCAACACACACAACCCCTGGCAGTGTCTGGGATGAGTGCCTGAGTGAGACCTGGGTTTCTAGAATCCCAATGGTTCTGTCTACCACCAGGGGCGAAAAAAAAAAAAAGAAGAAGAAGAAGAAGAAGAAGAAGCTAAAACGGGGAGTCAAAATAAGCAGCCAAAATCAGTGAGTGCCTTGCGCACCTCGCCAGCCCGGGGATCCCAGGCCACGCCCCTTCCCGCACCTGGGATGTTCTGCCAGCTGGACTCGTCGCGTGGCGGGGTCCTCTGTAGCCATGTTTTGCCAGATCCCTCTGCAGCTTCCAGCAGTGTAGCACAGCTGAGGATCACAAGATAAATCGGCAGGAGTGGCTTTCTTCCGGGGCCTAGGCGGAAATCCTGCAGGTCCGCAGAAGTGGCCCCTTGCAGACAGTCCCGCCCCCAGCTCCTCCTTCCCAGCTCAGGGAACAGCTGCCAGGCACAACCACCACCTCCAGTCAGGCTCACAGTGTCGGTGCAGGGCCGACTGCCAGGTTTTCTGTGCTCTGATGTGTCTGAGTACAGCGTTCGAACTTGGAGATCTGCACACACCTAGGGCTTCTGATCCCTCTCGGTTTATTGTTGTTGTTGTTAAGGTGGAGTTTTTCCTTCCTTAGTGTCCAGCAGACGCTTCTCAAAGATGTTCACCAATTGCTTCTTACTCAAATTTATTTCCAAAGCAAGCAACATAAAATAGATGTGGATATCTTTGCCCTTACTTACAGACTGCAAGCACAGGTGGGCCTTCAGGACACACCACAAATGGTGAGAAGGACACTTAGAATCTGTTAGGTCTCAGAGAAACCTGGTACAAGTCTCACTAGCATGTCTCACTCCACCCCTACCCTAAACTCTCTAGCCCAGAGGCTGGGCTTCCCTTCTCCCAGCCTCGAATCCCTATATAACCTCAGACAATTTGGATCCCTGCTTTCTTGATCTCTGAGTTCTCGAGTACTGTCTTTGCTCCCTCTCTCTTTTCTTCCTCTCTGGCCTCCACTCCCACCCCCACAGCCATGTTCAGTCTGGACCCTTCCAGATGTCTCTGGCTATTTTCTCCCTCATATCCACAATAAACCTTCCCCTCAACCCAGGAGTAATCATGTCCTCAATCTTTCATCCAGTATCCAGTTCATCACTAATTTTTCTGTTGCCTAGGGAAATCCCAGAGACCCTATTTAAAGCATAACATCTCCACCACATCTACCCTATTACTGTTCTGAACTGTAAAAAGTTACCCTGCATAATTATCTTCTCTCTCATTTCTTGTCCATCTAATCACTGCCTCATCATCACTACCAACTGCATATAAGCAACTTGAAGGCAGGAGCAGGGTCCTCAGTACCCCACACAGTGCCTGTGTGGTTTTCAACACACATGCAAGACTGAGAGAATGACTGAGAGGTGAGGCAACACGTCTCAGGTCACACTGCTCACAGGTACTGCAATATTTTTCTGTCGCTGTGATAAAATGCAACACAGAGGAAAAACGCTTTATTTGGCTTACAGTTCCACAGGGAAGTCAAGGCTGGAAGGGAAAGCATCATGCCCACAGTCACATGCATAGAAAACAAATGCATGAGTCCTTCCTTGATGTCTGGCTCTCAGCTAGCTTTTTCCTGTATAAAATTTATGCATAAAAGTCTCCTGACTCTTTCTAACGGGAGGGACATAAAGTTTAGAACAGTTTGCTTATGAAGAATCATCTGCATGTCAGCTCCCCT
This sequence comes from Cricetomys ansorgei, assembly GCA_026225945.1. NCBI lineage: Eukaryota > Metazoa > Chordata > Mammalia > Rodentia > Nesomyidae > Cricetomys > Cricetomys ansorgei. The sequence goes on along the minus strand of JAMJFZ010003875.1, from coordinate 25,842,002 downwards.
TATCTGGGGTGGGAGAGAGGAGATAATTTACGTTACCTTCACACGGGAAATTTACACCTTGTACTTTTTAAATTAAACGTATTTAGCGTGTATATGCATTGGGCACAGACGTCATAGAATGACTTATGGGTGTCAGTTCTTTCCTTCCAATATGTGAGTCCCAGGAATTGAACTAGGTGATTAAGATTGGCATCAGGCAGCTGTCCCAATAAGTTATCTTGCTAGCTGGTCCCTATACCATGCTTTTAAACAAATTGGCAATCAGTATCCTAAAGTGTAGCAAAGCTTTCCTAGATATAACACAAAAAAGTAAAAAAGAATCCTTACCATGCAAGAATAATGAACAACCTTGTGGGAAAAAAAGAAATGAAAATATTTTCACCAAAGAAATACATGAAGTCCTTCCAACTTAGGCCTGGAAGAAAGAAGAGTGGTGACAAGAGGGGACATCGCCATCGATGAGGCGGTGAGCAGAGAATACATCAACAAATGCATCCATAAAGTGGACTTCAAGAAACATGCCCCTTGGGCACTCAAAAAAAACAAAAAACCTGGGAATTTTCCATGAAGTCCATGGGGACTCCAAACATGCACACTGATACCAATCTCAAGAAAGCCATCTGGGCCAGAGGACTAGGAAATGTTCCATATCATATCCGTATATGTTTGTCCAGAAAGCATAATGAGAGTAAGAATTCACTGAATAAGCTCTCTACTTTGGTAACCTATGTCCCTGTTAACTACATTCAAAAATCTATTATAGACAGTCAAAGTGCTGGAGAACTAACTGCTGAATGTCAAATACAGTTACAGAACTGAAAAAAAAATACACTAACAATACACAGAGAGAAGCACAGCATCTGCCTTAATGAAATGCAAACCAAAGCCATGCTGAAATGCTCATTGCTCTTGATGAGCAGGTGAAATTGAAATAGGCTTGGCTCATATTAAATGGTGGCAAGATAGAGACAACCAGGACTCTTGCACATTGCAGCTAGATACACTAAATAGTAAAACTACCCGGGAAAACGGTTTGAGAGTTTCTTACAAAGCTGAATATGCGCCTCTGCTATGACCCAACTATCACTTGTAGATTTATCTGTTTGTATCCAGTGCTTCATAGCATCATTACCATGAATTTCGTAGTAACGGCACACACTTACTGTCTTACAATTTCTGTTACTCAGAAGTCAGGGTGCCTTGGATGGGTCTTCTATTTTAAAGAGGTTCAACTGGGGAAGGATTCACACCCAAGAGCAAGTGTCAAATTCAGATAACCCTGACAGGCACACCCAGATGCTCATCTTTTAGGTGATTCCTGATTTTGTCCAGTTGACAAATGAAGCTTAGCCAGCCAGGCATGATGACACACGCTTTTAATCCCAGGAAGTAGAGGCAGGCAGACCTCTGAGTTGAGGCCAGCCTGGTCTACAGAGTGAGTTCCAGGAAGTCAGGACTACACAGAGAAATCCTGTCTTGAAAAACAGATAATGAGGCTTAGTCATCACACCAACACGGGACTTGCATTTCTTGAGGAAAGAAAAGGACACAACGTCTGCTAGTAGGACAGACTTGACCTTGTTTAATAATGTATATGTTATGTATATCAACTTTTCTCCATCATCTTGATTAGGAGCTTGTCATAACCTACCCACACTCAAGGAATAACGAACTGTCAAACAACATGGATGATAGAGCATCCTGGAATTAATGTACCACATTTATCTTAACCACAAGTTGAAAAACCCCACATATCCACTAATTATGGGATTATGATGAGATCTCCAAAAACAAAACACACAGCAATAAATTCAGACAACCGGTTAACTGATGTGAGCAACAACATGGATAAAAGAAGCCAGATAAACGAGAATGCACCATTTTTATTTTGATTTACATAGAAAATTGCTGAAATTGTAAAGTCATCTACAATGTCAAATAATACGTCACTAGTGGCCTAAAAAATCATAAGAGGAGGAAGACATGGATCACCAAAGAATTTCAGAAAGAAATCTATAAAGAAACATCTTTAGTTTAATAAGCTCACTAAGTTCTTATGATAATCATTTCTCAGGTATAAATACGTGGCAAAATTTATCAAATTATGTTTGAAAAGTTGTTTGTGCAGCTTAACTTAACATAACACAACTAAACTATACCTCAATAAATACTATTTTAAAAATATTTGGGGGCCAGCCTGATGATGAGTGGGTAAAGGATCTTGCTTCAGAAGCCTGACCACCAGAGTCCAGTCCCTAGAAAGCATGTGAAGGTGAAAGGAGACAATCGATGTCAAAGTCACACTGTGACCCCACACACGTTGAGTACATCCATACACATCAAACACATGCACACAATTTAAAAATTAAGGGGCTACAGAAATGGCTCAATGGTTAGGAGCACATGCTGCTGTTGGAAAGGACCTGAGTTCGGGTCCCAGTACCCATGTCCTAAGGATGACTGCCTGTAATTTCCAACTTTTGGGAGACCCAACACCTCTGACACCTGCAGGCACCTAAATTCACATCCACACACTAACAAGCAGACACACAGGCATAATTTAAAATAATAAAAAATGACTATTAAAAACTAAAAATATTTAAAAATGCATCTTAATTATAACATCTACTTTCAACAACAGCAAACTTTAAAAATTTTATCAGTTATTTACTACTGAATAAAATTGATCTCATGAAAATAATAATTACTCTCATCAAATTGTCAGTATGGGCTTAATAAACTTGGGTATCACCAAGGAAATACAGCCTCAAATATTAGTTGCCATTTTCTTTGTTTCTAGGCACCAGATTACTCAAGTTTTTTCCCATTATATGAATAAAGCATTACATTAAAAAATAGAAAATTATGCAAATAAATGCATTATAAATCAGCATGCTATTTTATATATGTGAGCAACTGGTATGGTAAATAATCACAGCCTTGTTTTGTATTTTAGAAATCAGGCATGAATAAAACTCTGAACTACTTTGGGATTCTCTGTTCTTTGGAAAAATTATAGACATGGGTAGGGTAACTATGTGATTTACTGACCTGTGAGGGGTTATCTGAATTTGACACTTGCTCTTGGGTGTGAATCCTTCCCCAGTTGAACCTCTTTAAAATAGAAGACCCATCCAAGGCACCCTGACTTCTGAGTAACAGAAATTGTAAGACAGTAAGTGTGTGCTGTTACTTACTACGAAACTCGTGGTAATGATGCTATGAAGCACTGGATACAAACAGATAAATCTACAAGTGATAGTTGGGTCATAGCAGAGGCGCATATTCAGCTTTGTAAGAAACTCTCAAACCGTTTTCCCGGGTAGTTTTACTATTTAGTGTATCTAGCTGCAATGTGCAAGAGTCCTGGTTGTCTCTATCTTGCCACCATTTAATATGAGCCAAGCCTATTTCAATTTCACCTGCTCATCAAGAGCAATGAGCATTTCAGCATGGCTTTGGTTTGCATTTCATTAAGACAGATGCTGTGCTTCTCTCTGTGTATTGTTATTCTGTTTGTTTTGTTTCTGTATCTTTCAGTTGATCGAGGACAAACATTAAAGCTGATAGTTGGCATACTTGTGTCCACTATTCTATTCTTTCAAATGTATTTTAAGTGTAAAATGGCTATTAGTAATAACTGTGATTATAGGTAAAGTGATATTGTTTAAAAAAAACAACTATGACCAAAAAGATGTTACTTTGAATAATTGCTTTTTTAAAACTATCTTAAATTCGTTCTTGTAATTCTTTCCTAAGAAACAATTAAGTGTCATGATAGAAGGGTAGCTCAGCAATACAGCATTTACCTATTACACACAAGGCTCTGAGTTCTCTCCCCAGCCAAAAAATACAAAAAAGAAATGAAATGCAGAGTTAATGACATTCGATACAAAATTGTTTGAGGACTTATTTTTTATAACTTTCTGAATGTATAGGAATAAACTGTGTATAATAAATGTTTAGCAATCAAGTCAGAATAGAGATATTACAATCATTAAAATAATCATTGTCATGCTAGACTATTTCACATGACATGTCTTCTCACAAGATTTTTCAGAACCAAGCAATTCCTGGTCAAAAACGAAAGCAAAATTATCCAATTCCTCAATGGATTTAGATGAAAGTTAGTAACACATCAGGCACAACTCCAGAAGACACTGGAGCACCGCCAAGCTGGAATCTGTAAGGATTCAACACCATGACACGAATGCTAATGCTAAATTGTGCTAAACATCAATTGTACCAGATGAAGATGATTTTTTTTTTATTTCTGGTGATTTGTGTATGTTTAATTTATCTATACAGGTACACAATTGGACCAAAATTCTAAGATTATATCTATTTTGTAACTATACAGCATTTGTAGAATGAAGTGTATAGAATCAGAGGGTTCCAACAAAGGAGGGGGGTTGCCTTCAACTTTTTTTCTTCATTATGAACTCTTTTTGTGCGACAAGAATGCATTTTTTTAAATTGTCAGCCATCACTTCAATTTGATCCTGAAGGCAGATAGTCCCGTTTGTGACTCATTAAACAATTGAATAATTGGTCAATGCATAACTATATTGGGATATCCACAGAATTGTTTTTGCCAACTACAAATATAACATTACGTGAAAATTGTGTTGCTCTAAATATACCCAACGAAAGGTGTGCAATAAAAACATAATGATAACAACGGCAGAGGCACGCTACCTGTCATATAGGACGGGCATGTTTCACTAAAAGAAGAGACGGTTCCAGAGTCCCAGGCAAGGAAGGAGACAGTTCCCTCACCCAAGACGCTGGAAACTGCTAGAAGGTTTCCGAAGCCCCTCAGAGAGGACACACTGCGCCGGACTTCCCAGTTGCTACGTTTAGTTGCTAAGGTACCAACTGTCGCGCAGGAAGAGCAGGCTGTGCGCTCCCTTTGGGCGCCGTGGTTAATCGTATCAAGGTCAAGCGCATTGGTTCCGGAATGCGTTTATGTTCTCTTGGAGAGACCGGAAGACAAGGAGAACCGGGAGTGACGTTTCTGGGCCGCGGAGGATTGTGGGAGGAGGCTGTCTCTAATTTCTCCTCTCCCCCTCCCCCCTCCGGCCAAGATGTCTGACATGGAGGATGATTTCATGTGCGATGATGAGGAGGACTACGACCTGGTGAGGCGCAGGGAGCGGGCCCGGGGCTGGAACTGGGGTGTGGCGGTGGGGCCGAGACCGAGCGGCTGCAGCTTCCCCACGGGGCGCGTCGGCCCCGCTCCGCCCTGCACGGCGACGGGGTTCCTCCTCGCCGGGCGCCGCGGGCCTGTTAGGCCTTGGAAGAGAGGGAGGGAGGCGGCGGGTCCGCCCAGGCCGCGGGGCCGGAGTATAGTGCAGGTGGCGAGCCACGACCGGCTCTCGGCGCCTCCCTACCCGCCGCCGAGCCTCCACGGCCGGGCGCTGAAGTCTGCGCCCCCAGCGGGCCCACCGGGCCACCTCTTCACACACTGGCCGCGAGCGGGTGCTAGATGCTGGGAGAGTGAGAATTAGGGGGCTGGGGCCGGGGGGTGTCCATCCTGCTCCAGACTTGACAGTGAAGCAGCTTAGGAGTCCCTGGGTCAATTCGGGTCCCAGGTGAAGTGCAGGAGAGAGTTCAGAGCAAGAATAGAAAGGGGGAAAGTAGTTAAACTGCTTGTTCCGTTGTCTAAGAAATGACAACCTGGGAAGAAGGGTTTGCTTTTTGTTTGGTTGGCTGGGGAGAGGTGGGGTTAAGGGTATTGGAACCAGTGGCCTTTTTTCCTTAATTTAAGAAATTTCCCAGCATCAGTGTTTGAATCATCAACAGCATAGAAGTAAACAAACTTCCCTAGTTTGATGGTGGTTTCTTTTTAAGGTTTAATTTGTAAATGAATTTACAGGTTTTTAACTGGACCCATGTTTTATGTTGATAGTCAGAAACGCACAACTGTGTGAGGACTAGGAAAAACTGATCTTGATCCTCAGCGAGTGTCAGTTTTGTTTCTTAATTGGAAAGCATTTTGTTCAGTGCTTCGGAATTAAGGTGATGTTGCATTTTGCTAAAGTTGTGAAGAAGTCCGGTTCATCTTTTAAGTACCCCATTCTCAAAGCATTAATTTGTTTTTGAGTTACTGTGAAACTTCTTTGTATAGGCGAATTCGTAAATCATTCCAAGTTTTTTTAATTTTTGCATTTTACAGACAGGCATATTTTGCATAAGGAGGAGGGAAATACTATGACTGGAGAGTCATAGTAACTCTAAATATAGAATTTTGTTATATTAGTTTGTTAAAATACAAGGCATTGTAAGAATATGGTTGGTTCATTAAGAATATGTTACTTGTGGTGACTCAACTTTTCTCTCTCTTGTTTTGCTTTTATTTGTATTACAGGTAGTTTTTAAACTGTCAAGTATTTCTTTTGAATGTTTGTCATTTTAGCTTGTAGTGTTTTAAAAATCTTTTTATTTATCTCCTTTCCTAAAAATAGCCTATTAAATACATGAATTTTTAAATGAATGAATATTATTAACACTAAGATTACCTTGAAAATACAATGTAGGAATGAAAATGAGAATCTTATGAAATAGTCTATTAGACTTTACTAGTCTGTGGGAATTTGTTGTTTTGTTTTGAGACAGGGTCTCACAGTGTAGTCATGGCTGACTTAGAATTCAAACTGCTTCCCTGGTTCTGGGACTGAAGGCATGCATCACCACACCCTGCTTTAGAAGCCTTTTAATTGACATACAGTGTTTGTACTTGGCTGTTTCCCCAGCTTTTTGAGGCCTCTACATGTACCATATAATAAAGTTGAATGTGCGGTTTCAACTTTTTTATTTAAAAAAAAAAAGCCTTAACAGAAAGACTTGAGATTTTACACCATTGCGAAATTAAATAAATTTTGATTCTGTTTTCCTTCAAGCATTTTGTTAAATAGCTCTTCTCATCCATTCCTCATGTAGATACCGTTCTAGGTTGCCAGTCATGTGTCAAGTAGTGGAAGCTATCATAAATCTTTCACTAACAGAATTTTTGGTAGCATGACATCTTCCGGGTAATGTATTTTCATTCGCTACTCAGTATCCTTTAATCATTTATAGGTTTAAAAGGATGACTGCTTTTTCATAGCTGATTTTTTTTTTTTGAGAAATTATTTTGCCTAGATCTTTTTCTGTTCCTTTCTGTAGAAAGTTGACAGGATGTACAATATGCTGTCTTAGGATCTCTCTACGGGAGAGACCACTATATAGAGACCACTATATATCACTGGTTTGAGACCTGATCTTACTGGTTTGCCCAGGCTGGCCTTTAACTTCTCTAGAATAAGGAAGATGACAGGCCTGCACCACCAGGCCTAGCTAAAAAAAAATTTTTAATGTGTTTGTTAGAAAATTGGATATCACTTCGTTTTATTTAAAATATTAAGTAAGGGCTGGGGGATATGGCTCACTTGTAGAGCACTGTCCTCATATTTCGAAAGTTCTGGGTTGGGTTTGGTAGCATGCTTCTGTCATCCTGTGTCACTTGGGTGGTAGAGCAAGGCAAAAGGATCAGAAGCTCAAGGCTGTTGACTACATACTGAGTTGGAGATTGGGTTGGACTACATGATTCTGATTTAATTAATTGGTTATTTCAAATGTTATTAATAGCACTATATCAGTAACACTATTTATTAATATTTCTGTCCACAGTGATAACTCAGCATATCTTTATCTGTTGTCCATTGATATTTTAAGTAGCATGATAAATCAAATACCCTCAAACACCTTTTGTATTTGCCCAGTCTGGTGGAAAAAGGCAGCCAAGGACACTCCCTGAAAATTAAAAATCTGACTCCATTCTATTTTTACTTTATGTGTTTGAGTGTTTTACCTGAATGCATGTCTGTGTACTAAATACCTGCCTGGTGCCCATGGATGTCAGAAGATGTGTCAGATCCCTTGGAACTAGAGTTAACAGATGGTGATGAGCCACCATGTGAGTTCTGGGAACCGAATTTGGGTCATCTGCAAGTGCAGCAAGTGCTCTTAACTTTTGGGCTTTCTTTCCAGCCCCTTCTATACTATTGTTGTTCAAAATAGTAAATAATTATTTAAGTCCAGTATTTAAAAGAACAGATTGTTAAAAAACAAATGTAGACGTTCAATACACTTGACCTTTTATTTCTGCCGTCTATTTGATTTTGACTATAGGCAAAAGTAGACATTTTCTAAGCAGTGTTAACCCATGAAGTGTTGGGTGTGGCGATAAGAGATGGTACTTGCCAAAGCCTTTTTGTCCGGTGCCATTCATTGTCATTAATTGATATAGTATTACAATTAGGCACTTTAGCTATTGTACCATAAATTCACTTAGTACTTCTAATAGTATTTTTTACATGTTTAAATTTGTATTTGTGTGCATAAGTGTGCCATGATACACCTGAGGATTTCAGAGGACAACTTGGAGAAGCTGGTCCTCTCCTACCCTCTGGATCCCCAGATGGAACTCTGGTTACTAGGCTTGGTAGCAAGTAGCCTTACCCACCAATCCATCTAATAGTTTTAGAAATAATTTAAGCAAACTCACTTTATTTCCAAAGCTATTTTCTAAAATTCTGTTCTGTAGTTGGGATATTTATATTTGAGTATAATTATTTAGATCACTTAATGGAAACACTATCTATAAAAGAGAATAGTTTCGCCAAGTTGTGATAATTATCTTTCCTTGGTCTAACAGTTGGCATTAGTCAATGAATAGTTATCCATATTTTTTTTAGTTTTAATGCTCACAAACTTTGCGTTTTGTATTTGGCAGGGGAATGAGGTTTAGCTACAGAATACTCCACAGAGTCTCTTGCTATCATACACTCACACACACGCACATGCACACGCTTGCATGCAGATAAAATCTTGCACTCAGTCCTCATCTGCCTGGTTCTCATCACATCCTCATAAGCAACTAGGTTATACATCTGTGTCCCCTTTGTTTATTTAACCAGGGCATAGCTCATTATTCTTAATTTATCTAAGAGATCCAAAAACTTGCTTTTCTTTTAAAACTATTTTTGCAAATATGCATTTACTTTGTGGTGTGTGTGTGTGTGTATGTGTGTGTGTGTGTGTGTGTGTGTGTGTGTGTATGTATACACGAAAGTACTATGCCATGCATGTGGAGGTCAGTAGACAACTTGTGGGAGCTTGTTCTCTCCTATCATGTGGGTTTTATAGATAAAATCCCAGTTGTCAGGCTTGTCAGCAAGCACCTTTACCCGCTGAACCCTCTTGCCAGTTCCCTGCTCTTCTTAGCTCCAAAGATTATATGTAGGTACCAAATTTTGTTTGACTGGTCCTCTATCGATAACAATTTGACTTGTTTTCAGTCTGCAATATTATAAACAATGTGTAACTAAAAAAATAAAATAAAAAAGTGAGATTAGAGAGATGGCTCAGAGGTTAAGAGCACTGGCTGCTCATATAGAGAACCCCTGGTTGGATTCCTAGCACCTATATGGTGGCTCACAAGATCTGCAATTCCAGTTCCAGGGAATCCAGTATCTTCTGGCCTCTGCAGCACCAAGGACACATGTGGTACACATACATACAATACATGTAAACTCTCCTACATATTTATATGAAAAATTTTAACCAGTAACTGAAAATTATATTGGTAATTAAGATAAACTATTAAACTGAATAATGCTGTTTAGGTTAAAAACAGTTCACTAAAACCAAAAACACTTAACTCTGATAAAGGTAATTTTCTTCAGAAGTGTTTCTATAATCCATGTCAGTATTGTTGGACACTGCCTCTTAAAGCTACAGTAAAAGAATAATACTGATTTAGGATAAAGTTTTTGTGAATTTTCAAAAAGGCCTATTAGTTTATTGGTATACTTTATATAAAGGATTTCATGAGTTTTAAACAAGGATAACCAAAATAAGCAATAGACAGCTCTTGTGTGTTAACGATAAAATTAAATCAGTGAATTTTTGTGTTAAATCATTAGTAATAAGGATACATAAATACATTTGGTATGTAATTTTTAAAATGTATGATGGTAAGTTATGCTTACCATTTTGTATGAGCATACAAAATGAACTTCACATGTGCATTATATCCAGTGTGAGTGCCGGGGCTTCAGGGAGAACTGAAAGCCTCCTACAGGGAACCCCCAAACAAAGCAGACAAGGAAAAGCATTGAGATAGTAATGTCCTTAAATCCAAAGAACACATTAGAGAATGAGAACTAGATTCTAGGCCACATGGTTTTTATGTCTGCTTGGGAAATTTCATCTGAAAATGAAAGTTTCTGATGAATAAAAGATGGTTCTGATTTACACCATAGATTACAAATTAGTACACATTAACCTGAGTGAGATTAAAAGTTTGGATAGTTGAAACAAAAATGACTACCTAGGATTTGAATTATATCTGATATTTAAGAAAAATAGTACATCCTCCTCTACTTCTCAGTGTCCTTTGCTTCTGGTGCAGATAGCTAGATGTGGGCAAGTCTCAGAAAGCATTCTACTGATAAGTCTGTTTTCTTAATGTAATATCTTAGAATCTGTATTGATGGCATGAGTATGTAAATAAACCATAAAATGGACCTTGTTTAGAAGGGGCTACAATTTTCTTAGAGTCAAAAATTAACCCTGACTGGTATGTATTGTTAATTTGGATTGTTAGTCCAGTCCTCAATTAAACATTTAATGAGCACTTTGTAATGTCCAGGAACATAAAACATGATAAGAAAATGTCTGCTTTTTAGAAGGCACAGTAGGTAGCTGGGGCAAGGTGGCACTGTCTTTAATTACTGTATGAAGGAGACAGAGACAGGTAGATCTTTGTAAGTTCGAGTCCATCCTACTCTATGTAGAAAGTTCCAGACCAGTCAGAGCTACACAGTTAGAACCTATCTATTAAAAAAATAAATAAATAAAAGACAAAGAAGTTCATAGTGGGAGTGAGAGAAGTGAGGAGAAGTGAGGGACAGTATAGACACTAAGCCCTATGTTTGATGTGTCATATAGAGAGAAGCATGACTATAGAAAAGTTAATTCTGCTAAAGAGAGCGAGTGGAGAATCAAAAAGGGAAGCCTTGCTGAGTACACTTAACCAGGAGTGTGAGGCTGGGGAGCTGCCAAGGAAAAAGAGAGTAGAGCCAACCAGTGTAGATCAGTGGTTCTCTACCTTCCTAATGCTGTGACGTTTGGTACAGTTCCTCATGTTATGGTGGACCCCTCCCCCGCCCCGGTCCATAAAATTACTTTCTTTGCTACTTCATGACTGTAATCTTGCTACCATTATGAATAAATCTGATATGCAGGTGGTCTTAGGCAACCCCTGTGAGATGGTCATTTGACCCGCAAAGGGGTTTCAGCCCACACATGTTGAGAACCAGTGGTGTAGATGGATCATCACAGATTGCTTTAGGAACACTTGAGTTATTCATCATCATCAGTAAGTTGGAACTGTCACAGAACCTTAAGATTTTTAAATCCCTTTTATAATTAAGAGACTGTTTTACATATTTTGCTTAAGCTTTTATTTAGAATATTCACATATTGACAGAAATTTTGGTTTCTACTCAGTTTCACAGTACTTAATGCTTTGAATTATCTATTCTGATTGTTACCTTGTCTTACTAAGCCATTAGTAATTACTGTACTTAACTTTTTTTCCTTTACTTTGTACCCATTAGGTGGTCTTCTTACATTTACGTGATGAATTCATTTCACATCTTTTCTTCATAACCACGTTTTCTTCCTTTTCTTCATTCTACTACTTGAGCTCAAGCATCCATTGGCTTTTATCCAGCTCTCAGGAATAGCCAGTGAGCTGTTTTGTGACTAAGAAAGCACACTTGCAGGATGACAGGAAAATATAAAGAACTTGTTTTAGCTGTGTTAAAATTGTCTCGGTGGCATAAGGTAACTAAAGCGAATGTCTTCAGCTTCTAAAACATTTTCAGTTTCCTTGCTGCTGGAAAGTCTATAACTTAATTCTACCATGGACTGTGCCTCTCAGCCTTGCCCTTCTTGAATCCTGGCCTGGTTTTGTTTGTTTATGTTTTAGGCTAAAATCCAAAATTAAATGAACATTGAATAAGAGTCTAAAATAATACTAGTAATATAGCAATCAGAATTATTTTTTATTCATATCTAGAGTCAGGGCTGCCTTTTGGAGGTTTGGGTTCCCCAAAGGTAATTTTTTTGGTACAGCAAAATGAATTTTGAGTCTAGGACACAGATTAGAGCCTCTTAGTGTTTTCCACAATTGATTGATATTTTGATCTATGACCATCAGTGCTGAGATTACTGTTTCACATAAACACATGCAAAGTAACATAAGTATGCTTAGAACATCAGGAGTCCTAACGCAATACAATCCAAAGATATACTAAACATCTGTAGAATAATATTAAAAGTCCTTCTCCTCTATAGTTAAACCATTTGCTTCTACAAGAACAGAAGACTCTGTGCGACGCCTACGCTGTAGTTCATAACGGAGTAGTCAAGTCTGAGACAAGGTGTTTCAGTTCAGGCATTGTTCATGGACATGTGCAGTGCAGAGTGCCTATTACACGTTCACAACCCAGGTTGCAGTGATGTCACGCACTGTCACCTGACTAGAAACATGTTTGATTTCTCATTAATTTTGGTCATTGTGTATTCAGATATCTTTTTTACTGTTATCAGTTTTTTGTGACCCTCCCCCCCAACTCAGGTCCTAGCCATCCATTCTCATGTTGTCACACACCCCCAACTGCATTGGATCATAATGCACAGTTTAAGAAGCCAGATCCTAGAGGACCAGATGAGAAATTCAGAGAGAGGAATAGGGTGTGAAGAAGGGACTCTGAGCAGTTGTGAGCCAAGGCCAGGGTGGCTGCAGCAGTGTGAATGAGGGAAGAATTCTATAGGAGATGCTGGGTGTGGACAGAAGTCAGATTTTCACTACTTCAACTTATTTAGTAAGCAATGGGAAGTCATTTTTATTAAATATACCAGATAGTAGACATTTTGTGCAGATTATTCTGTTTAACGTGAGGTCAGAACTTCAGAGTTAAAAAGGAGACTGCGAAGACTGGTAGAGCTTGTGTGAAGGTAAACTTTGGTAGAAGTGCATGGCTGAGGAGTAGTTAGAATAATCCGGGTGCCCTACACGTGCTCCTGTTGTTGCCTGGTTGTGTGCTGCTCCTGCCTGCACTGTTCTTACCATGCCCATTTCTTCTCTAATATTATTGTTTACCTTTATTGGTTTTGTTATCAATGACAAAAGTTGAGCAGAATGAATTGACTCATTATGAAATATGTTTTTACCTAGTCTTATCCCTAAAGGAAATGTTCCAATGGAGTTTCAAGTGTTAAACATAACTGACACAGGTCTTTAGTCTGTGAGAGTGAGTGCCATTTGTGTTTTCACTCTGTAGAGGGCGTGCATTACAAAGCCACTGAAAAGGCCATCTCGATGTATTTCTGAGCTTCCTAAATGCTGGGCTTAGTGAAACTCTTTCACTCCTGTCTTTACAATATTCTGTATTTTCTTAAAAACAGACTGTATATGAATTTAAAACCATTCTGATATTCATGCATTTGTGTTTACTCCCTTTCCCTTCTTTTAACATGAACTCATTTCTTTAGAATGACTTGTAGGTGAGGAGAAAATAATCTTTATTTTTTAGCCATCTAAAATAAAACTTTTTGTACCAGTGAGATGGCTCAGCAGGTTAAGGCACTTGCCGTGGAGCCTGACAACCTGTGTTCAATCCTGGAACTCACATATGGAAGGAGAGACTCTGGCAAGCTGTGTTCACCTGCACACACTCCTGCCAGGCCATCTTGCTAGTCCAGATCACTTTGTAACATCCAAATAAGTAAGCTAAAATGGAGCTGTAGAAGTTCGAGGGTTTTTTTCCTTCCATATAAATTCAGTTCTTACTGAAAAACAATACAACAGAGATACAAGTTTGGATTTTTTTTTTTTAATGCCATAAGAAGCAATATAAGGAAAGGTTAAATAGTTCTAGGATTTTTAATCTGTTAATGAGGATTACAAAATACACATCAATTTCAGAGAGTGAAAGGTATTGGATTTTTTTTCATTTCACTTGCTCAGTGTCTGTCTGTGTGTATATCAGGTGTATGTATGTAATGCATACTCATGTGGAGGTGAGGATGGGGTCAGGTTTCCTCATCTTACTGAACCTTGAGCCGGGCTGGTAGCCAGCGAGCCCCAGTAGTCCTCCTGTCTGTGCCCACCTCACCCCGTCATACAACAATAGGGATACAGGCTCTTGTACAGTTACGCCTTGTACGGTAACATCCGTGTTGGGGGTTTTGAGTGTAGGTCTTCATGCTTGCACAGCAAGCACTCTTACCCCTGTGCCTTCTTCCCAGCCTCTGGAAATGCTAGTTTTGATCTAGAAAAATAATTTCTATCTTACTGTATACTTTATTCTCCTCCATTTTAAAAATAAGATCAATGTTCAAGATTGTTTTATTTGTATGAATGTATAATGTATAATTTTTTATCCTAGTAGCATTCATTTTTTATAGTGCTGTGTGTAAGTTTCTTTTTCTCATGTATTATCTCTCTTTCTAATACATAGGAGTACTCTGAAGATAGTAACTCTGAGCCCAACGTGGATTTGGAAAATCAGTACTATAATTCCAAAGCATTGAAAGAAGATGACCCAAAAGCAGCACTAAGCAGCTTCCAAAAGGTTTCTGTTTTCCAGTAGATTTTATGTCTTAAAATTTATTTTTCAAATGATGTTGTATCAGCTACTTTTCTCATTGTTATGATCAAATATCTGACCAAAAACAAGGATGGAAGTGTATTTCAGTTCACTGTTTAGGATGCAGTGAAACCATATTGGCCAGAGCTTGTCACTAGGGTTCTTCCCATCTCAGTGGACCAGTGTGGTGGTTTGAGTGAGAATGGCCCTCATGGGCTCATGTGTTTGAATACTTGGTCCCCAGTTGGTGGAACTATTTGGGAAGGATTAGTAGGTGTAGCCTTTGAAGAGGAGGAGGTGTATCACTGAGGGTGGGCTTTGAGATTTCAAAAGCCCATACCATTCCCAGTGTCTCTATCTCTTCCCTACTTGGGAATCAAGGTGTGATCTTTCAGCTGTCCCTACTGCCATGTCCTTGTTCCATTATCCGGTCTTTAACTCTCTGAAACTGTATGCCTAAATTAACATTTTGTTAAGTTGCCTTGGCCATGGCATCTTTTCACGGCAAGAGAAAAGTAACTAAGACAACAAAAAATCAGGAGAGAGACTGGATTATAAACTCCCCAAACTTGAATTCCAGTGATTCACTTCCTCTAGCTAGGCTCTACCTTCTGAAAATTCCTCAGCTTCCCAAGACAGTACCATCAGTTAGGGACCAAGTGCCAAACACATGAGGCAGACATTTTATATCCAAACCATAACAGGTACTTTAAATCCAAAATGATTTATTTCAGAAATGTGTGTTGATAATCTGTCAGAAGAATTACATTATGGACAATTAAGCATATTTCAGACAGATTTCCTATTGTCTTCTAATAAAGCTGTCTGTGGAGCAAGGTCATGATCCTAAAAACCACACTAGAAAAACATTCTCATGGTTGGCACTGTTATTACTTCAATAGTCTTGTTGCTTCTGGGAACAGATCACATTGATTTCTTGACTTCTGAACAGTGGTGGTTCTTACTAAAGATGATTCAGGTAGGGAATCCTTTCTGGGCCTCTGTAATCTAGTAAGTCCTCTTCTGTGACAGAGCTTAAGAGTCAGCTCACTTCCCCAAAGATCCCAAGAAGTCCCATTTTTAAATCCTTTTTTAAAATTACATTGATGACTAGGGAAATTTGGGAGAAAATATTTTTCATTAATAGCTTATAAAATTAATTGGGTGTCATTCAAAAATAGTGCATTAATATTAAGACTAAAAATGTCTCCCCATTTTAGGTTTTGGAGCTTGAAGGTGAGAAGGGAGAATGGGGGTTCAAAGCACTGAAACAGATGATCAAGATTAACTTCAAGCTGGTAAGACTCCGAAAGAAATTAAACTCACCATGAGTAACTGCATGCAAGCCTCCTGCAGCAGAATCCCCATGTCTATTGACATGATCTTTCCTCATGTGGACTACAAGATTATGACTACAGCAATACTGAGCTTTACTTTAAAATTCTAAGTAAAATAGTTGCATCATTTCCTCCCTTTCCTCCCTCCAACCCCTCCTGTGTCCTCCCTCGATTCTAGTTTTTTAATTCGACATAGGATAAAAAATTTTCTGTATGAAAGACATATCCTTTAGATGTGTTTTGTGTGTATACTGTACATTTATTTACAGGTGCATTATTTCTAGGGTGACTTTTTGAAAAACTTACTTGGAAGTTTATTTTGAAGCTTAAAAACTGCATTTATTACCAAGAACTCCTCTCTGCTGACTGGGGTCAAGTACTTTAGCATTGTACCTGACACCTCTGTTGTTCTTCCCACCAGTAATCAACCAACACATCAAGAAGACCGGAGTACCTTCAGAGGATTCCTATTACAAAGTTTCCACCTCTGCTACTCTGGTCTGAGTTGATGTCATCTCTCACCTAAATCCTTGCAGTGACCTGTTAGCTGCTCTCCTTGCATCCATCCTTACTCTGTTATGTTATTCTCCCAGGTAGCAGAGTTACCTTTTTAATATGGAACTTAGAGGTGCCATCCTTTCCTTCAGATCTCTGTGGTCCTCATTGCCTCTTTAAAAAATCCAAAATCCTTACTGTGGTTCTCAGAGACCTCTTCGATGTTGCCTCTGCCTCAAATGCTCTTCTGTCAGCTGTGTGACTCTGCTCAAATGGTATTTGCCCATCAGATGTCCTCCTCTGCTGTTTCTCTTGTGACTTGCTTTTCCACTGACTTTTCTGTAGACCCTTCCCCACCAGTGAGCTGTAAGCTCTGTGAGAGCAGGGCTTTCTTTTCTCCTGTTCTGTTCCTAGCACTTACAATGATAGCTGGCATTTAGTAGGTACTACTCTGTACTCACATACTCTGCTGAGTGATTCACAGATAAGCTGGATGCGCCGTGACATACTTCACAGCATGCCAAACCATGAGTCTCCTTAAACTGCCCAAACAAAAGTGAAGAGGGCAGGGTAGAAGTGGAGGGAAGGGGGTGGGAGATAACTTTCCCAGTAAAGGTTTGCTTCACAAGTATAAGGAGACCTGAGTTTAATACGTAGAGTCCACATAAAAACTGGGCATGGTAACACACACTTGTAATCCTAGTGCTGGGAGGTAAAGACAGTAGGGTCCCTGGGGCTTGCTTGGCTAGCCAGTTGAGCTGAACTAGTGAGTTCCAGGCCCTTGAGGTGCCTTGTCTCTGAAAAGGTTAGAGTGGTTCCTGAGAAAGATACCTGAGATTGCACATGCACTCAGACACACAAATGTACACATTCATGCATACACACACATGCAAAAAGATAAGTGTAGACATGAATTTTACATCACCAAGAATTGAAGAACTCTTTCTTCTCTTTTGGCTTTATTTAAACAGCTTTGCTATGTAACTAGGCTGGCCTTTAACTTGCCTCTGCCTCATGGATACTGGGATTACAGATGTGTGCCTCCATGCTGCCTTTGGTAGAAGGTTTGAGAGAAAAATGCAGTGGGAGCTCAGGTGAGCAGAGGGTAAGCTTAAGAAGATCCAGAAATGAGGTTAATGTAAAGGTCACTGAAAACCAGTTGCCACTTTCCTTTTTTGGATTCAGTATTTCCAAATGCCTCCTTCCTCTCTAGGTCACTTCTCTATCTGAAGTTGAGTTCTCTCTGGTTAGCACTTAGATTCTGTTCCACCAGGCCTGGCTTATTCCACGCTTCTTGTAGCCTCTTTCAGATGTACTCTGACTGTGAGTTCATCTTCTACCCTTAATAAGTGTGGTTGCCAAGCTGTTCCTGCAACAACTATCACTAAATGTCACTAAACACTAAATGTTTTAGCTCAAGTCTTTTCCCCCGGGTATCAAAACTGTTCAGAGTGTGTACACTGTTGATATTTCATGTAAATACAGCTAACAAAGGAAAATCATCTATGTTGCATTTACACCTTCTGGCTCTACTTCTCAAAGCGTGCTTTTGTTGCATAAGGCCCCTGTGCTTTCTGATTTTTTGTTTTTGTTTTTTGATGTTATACCAGTATTTCCTACATTTAAATTAATAACTTAGAAAACTGGAAGAAGCAGCAGGTTATTTAAGGGCAGGGATTTGAATTAACTACACACACACACACACACACATTAACTGCTGAAATGTCAATTCTTAAGGCACTGTAATTTTCAAGAAAACATTCCTTTGAAACTTATCTTCACATAGTAAGAGTGGCTTTAGTCCATTTAAACAGTAGACTGCTCTTAAGACTTAGTTTTTCTGAATTTCCTTGAAGAGAGCCGGGAAGGATAAGAAAAGGTTATCTGTATCATATTGTGCTGTCTTCCTGGTTTGTCATTTGCTTCTCTTACAGCTTCTGTAAGTAGGAAATCACAAGAGTAGTCTTAGCGGTGTCTGCTTCTCTCGTTTTCTAGTTGGGCCCACAGTAGAGCCCGTGTAGCTGTGCAGTGTTGGGCAGTACAGGGGTAGAAGGTGCTGCTTCACTTGCTCTTTGTGAGACCAATTTACTTAATCTTTCCTCAATCTTTAATTAGAATTCATATAATTTTTAAGTTCTTTGCCTATAATTACATGTATATAGTTTTTTCTATTTTCAGTTTTTTTGTTGATGTTGTTTGAGACAGAGTCTCTCTGTGTAGTCTTGGCTGTCCTGGAACTTGCTATGTAGACCAGGTTGTCCTTGAACTCAGAGATCCACCTGTTTCTGCCTCCCTAGTGCTGTGATTAGAAGCATGTACTACCACAGAGTGTCTTAGAGCCATCAAGACGACGGGGTAAAGAGATGTTCTTGCCACCACATCTGACAACCTGAGTTCAATCTCTGGGACCCACGTGGTGGAAGGAAAAAAACCAAACAAGCTGTTCTCTGGCCTCCACATTCATGCCATAGTGCAAATTTTGTTTTACACACCCTCACAAATAATTGGGAAAAAATAATATCTTGTTTTCTCACTACTGTTTTAAACTACCCTGACAAAAGCATCTTAAGGAAAAAGGGGCTTATTTTGGTTGGCAGTTCCAGAGAAATATAGTCTGCCTGGTGAGGAAGGTGTGGCATCAGGGAGGAATGCCCTGGTGGCCGGAGCAGGAGGCTGGTCTGTCAGATGTGCACTCAGGAAGCAGCGTCAATGGGAAGAGGGGCTGGGTTATAACCTTAATGCTGTTGCCCAAGGACTCCAAGGATTCCCATCCTCCAGCAAGCCTCCACCTCCTGGAGAAGGTCCCACAACATTCTCAAACATTCCACCAGCCAAGTATTCAAACATGAACCTGTAAGGGACAATTCACATTCAGAGTGCAGCAGTGAAGCTTAAAGTGCAGCTTAAAGTTGTATGGACTAAAAAATATTTCAGAAGTTCCTTTATCTAAAATCTTGTTTTACTACTGGAAGCAAAGTTGAGACTATCTTATTTCACCATCTCCCTCTATCTAAAAGCTAAGTTCTGTAACTTCAGATATAGTTGCTTATAGGATACTTCTTTTTAGTTATGTCCTCATGAATCCTCATAGTAAGAAAAATAGGTACCTGCAGCTAACTATCTTACCTTTATTCCTTACTCTAATACCCAGAAGGAAGTATTTATATCTGTCAGTGTACCATTTCCCTGAAAGAAAAACTCAGTGACAGAGGTTAGTTGCAGTAAGAGATTGTGAGGACTAGACTAGATAATACAATTAGACTTCATAATTGACTTATGTGACGCACTCCCAAAATATTTAACTGCTGGACCTTTCACTAGTGCCCCTTTGTTTCTCGCATCTTTCCTTTTTCTTTGAGTAACTCAAAACAGTGTTTAACAGTCATGCCTGCGTTGGCAGCATTGTATCTCCTATTGAGTAGGGTCCTGTGTGGGATTATTTTCTTTCTTTCAATTAAAAATAATTTTTTTTCATACAATACATTCTAAGTATACTTTCCCTTCCCCCAACTCCTCCCAGATCCTCTCCACTCCCCTGGGATGATTTTCTTACATGAGATGAGTCCTGGAACTTGAAGAGTCCTTAGACCTCATGGAAAGCCAGCCAGTTCAAGGGAAAAATGAAACATGCAACTCCTGTTAGAAAGTTATAGTGAATCTTTATTTAGGGGATAAAAAGTTAATATCTGCATAGCTATTAACCACAGCATTGAAAGTTAAAATCTGCTTCTTTTGTTTAGTGGGGATTTTAGTAGTTTTCTCCTCAAATGTGTTCGAAACTTGGAAAATGTGTAAGTTTCATCTGTTTCATAGGCTGCATTCTAACATGGGTTTGCTTCATCTTGTCTGTAAGGTAACATCTGTAATGTTCTTCCTTTACAAGAGCATGTTATGAATTGTGTGGTGTCCAGTTGAGTGGGCAGTGGTGTGTGCTGGATCCTAGTCCTGTGCACAGGGGTAGCACACTTGTATGTCTCCAGTCATGCATTTTTCTTTCCTTACAGACAAACTTTCCAGAAATGATGAACAGATATAAGCAACTATTGACCTATATTCGGAGTGCAGTCACCAGGAACTATTCTGAAAAGTCCATTAATTCTATTCTTGATTATATCTCCACTTCTAAACAGGTTAGACTTGAGATTTTCCTCTTGTTGCTGTCGGTGTGTTATTTATAGTAAAGGTTCTTGGGATTTGAGATGTTGTTGCTGTAATGATTGCTTTTTTTTTGAGACAGGGTCTCATGTAGCCAAAGCTGGCCTCTTAACTAGCTGTGTGCTTAAGGGTGGCCTGGGCTCCTGGAACTCTACCCCCTTTCCCCCTCCTTGCCTCCCAAGTGCAAATAGAAAGGCATGTGCCACTATGCCTGTTAAGACTTTGTTTTTTAAAAAAAGAAAAAGCCTATTTACTAATTCTTAAAAGTAATTTTTTCTGTTTTCTTGATTCTGGTGCTTATTAATATTTAAAGGTAATAAATCCAGGTTAATCTCTTTAGATAGTATCTTTAGATCCTTAAACATTACTTGTAAATAAATAACTTGGGCAGATTTGTATTCAGACACCATGCGCCTGCCTCTCATAGCTCTGTTTGTAATGAAGGTATGTCATATCTGGCCTTAGGGCATTGAGTGTGCTAGGCAAGCATTCCTATTGAAGCTGCACCCCTAGCCTTCACGTCAGCCATTGGGAGTGTTAAGTACTGAACATCAGTGACAGGTTGTTATATTTGATTAAAGTCCTTGAGAAGAACTTGTCCTGTGTCTGCCTCCATAGGTGCTCTATAAATGCTTCTGTCAAGGATGCTTGGCAATAGCTGTTCAAGAAAAGTTGCTAAGGGAGATTGGTTCATCTAGAATGTAGTGGTTAGCAAAGGCAATAATAAGTTTATGTATTGCATCCTTTTTTATTTTTTCTGAGATCATTTTTACTCGATTTATTTAAGCTTTGTTACCCTCTGTTATTTGACCAGATGTTTTCTATATCATTTAGTATCTCTTTTTTTGTATTCCTGACCAGTGTTCTCAGAATCAGCCTCATCATCTTACATACTCAGCATGTGTCCCCGCGCGTGCACACACACACACGTTTTAACCAGATGTCATTTCTCTTTCTTGGGGTAGTTTGTTCCCATTATTTGTATTTTCCACATCTGTTCTGGGAGTAGAGGAAGGTAAACGGTCTTGTTACTAAATAACAATAGTCCTAGAGTAGGTCACATGTGGCAATTCTCCTGCTATTTGAGGCCAGCTTAGCTGGTGGCACATGCCGGTGAGTCCAGTACATGACAGGTAGAGGCAATAAAAAAGAGTTCAAGGCCATCCTCAGGAACAAGATGAGTTTGAGGCTAGCCTGGACTGCATGAGACTCGGTATCTAAATCAATAACACTAAGTTAAGTGTGAAAATAGTTACTGGTGCTTACAAACAAGAATAAAAAAAAAATTTTGATACTGTTTATAAATGTTATATAAAATGTTAGAAGAATAGAAGTGAATAATTTTAAAACTTCAAGGTTATATCCTTCTGTGTGCTGAAAGCTTTTTGCCTTCTGAAAGAATGAGTAAGTATTGCATGGGTGGTATTCTACTTTGCTCTTTGCTTGATGATCATGAGTAATAGACAGCCTTTGCTGAGAGTGTAGGACTCTCCTGCTCTCCTGGTCCTCTTTCCTTTCTGTTCGGTGGAGATTTAGAGATCCAGATACCAGTAGCAAAACTTCAAATAGAGAAGAGTAAGCAGAGGAGTTTAAGGCAGTGTGAAACAAGGATTTTTATGGGGAGAAAAGTCACACTCGAGTGAATAGGTAGTAATTAAACCACCAGCTAAAATTCCACTAGACTTTCCCTCCATCCAGCTCCAAGGATTACCTTGTGACTTGAGAGCTCTGCAGCCCAGTTAATTTTTAGCCACATTTTGAAAGAGAAAAATAGTGTATTCTAAGACATACATGAAGTGGTGGCTCACACCTTTATCCCAGCACATAGGTAGATTTCATCACCAAGAGTTCCAGGTCGGCCTGGACTACAGAGCATGTAGCATGTCTCAAAACAAAAGAACAAAACCATTTTGATAGGAGGAGTGCTATTATGCGTCTCCCTCCCCCCTCCCGCGTGTGGCGTGTGTGTGTGTGTGTGTGTGTGTGTGTGTGTGTGTGTGTGTGTGTGTGTGTGTGTGTGTGTGGCCTGTGTGTGGTTTGTTTAGTGTTTTCTCTAAAGAAGATTATAAGGGCTGAGTAGATAAAATATATGTATACTTAGTAAAGTACAGCATATGATTCTGTTGATATAAAATGAGTGATTAGGTTGGGAAAGACAAACCTATTATGGCATTAGACTTATGACCATATAGTTTACATGAGAAAATATATTTCTTGGTTTTACAAAACAAGCAGAAACATCTTAGCACTTATAAATGTGGTCTCTCTTAACGTTTTGAACTAAAGAAGACATTTGGTAAGAAACAAATAGTGTATCTTACATGTATTAAAGTTCAAAGATGCACTTTAGTTTGTTCAAATTAACTTTATTAACAGGTACAAATTTGCTGTTTACAATTATAGAATTCTGATTTTTTATGTCAGATGGATTTACTGCAGGAATTTTATGAAACAACACTGGAAGCTTTGAAAGATGCTAAGAATGATAGACTGTGGTTTAAGACAAACACAAAGGTAACAGTTGCTTTTGTTCCTCCTTTTGAAGAGTGGGTGGTACCTTGAGTAGTGTGTCCTAATTGTGCATACTTCCTGCTGAAAGCTTGATTTTAATAGATTGTTTTTTTTACAGCTTGGAAAATTATATTTAGAACGAGAAGAATATGGAAAGCTACAAAAAATTTTACGCCAGTTACATCAGTCTTGTCAGGTAACATTCCTTATTTTTTTTCCTTAATATTTCATTGTGATAAAAACATGGAAATAATAGTATTCAATTTATTTAGGAATGTTTGTGTTCAAGTATCTATCCCAAAAATAAAATTTGAAGAAATAAGTTTTTAAAGGAACATGAGTTCTAGGCCAGCCTAGACTATATAAAGAGGTATTGCTTGGGAGTGCAGGTGACTTTTCCTGAGTTCTATGTTTGTCTAAATGCTGGTTTCAAGTCTTATTTTTTATGGAATGAGGTGTAGTTATCAGTGAGCAGATTAGTCCCCTGTAATATATAGTAGCGTTAGTATTTACTTATTTGCTCTAAGAATATGGGGGAAGAACTTTGTAAATATAAATAACAAAGATATTTTATATTGTAATATAATAACATAAAATCATTTGTTGCATTACTCTCAGATAAAATTTGTAGTTATATTCTATATTTCTGCAACATGTTGTGTTAGATATTGGCATATCGTAATGTGTCTAATGTGAGAGAAATTATGTTGACAGATGCGTGGTAATCTGGTTATGATCTATTAGTGAGTAATTAAACTATATTTTGATATCAAAGACTTGATAAACAGTAAGTTTGGTTTAGTGTGTGTATGTTTTGTTTAGTGATATTTATAGTTACATGACTATAGGCTCACATTTGGAGAGCATCTTCCAGTGTCACCGTATGATTTCCTTGACATACCAATGGAGAGTTGAAATGAGAAAGTTTAGTGTATTTATTTATTATTTCTCTAAATGCACCCAAGAATTGCGTTTGATTGAATGTAAGGATCTAATTGTGAAGATTTAAGGAAGACCATAAGTTCACTTCCTACCTAAAAATATAAAACTACATTGATTTTTAAATTACATTTAAGCGAGAGCAGGGTATACATGTACATGCCACGGAGTGCATGTTGAGGTCAGAGGACCACTTGTGGGAAGTACTTCTTACCTTTACCATGTGGAGGATAGATAGCTTGGAGTCAAGGGCTTTCCAACATCAACTGAATAAACAGTGAGCTTCAAGTTCAGTGAGAGACCCTGTCTCAAGAGTTAAGGCAGAAAATGATAAGACATAAGGGTGTTCTTCTCTGACCTATATACAGGAATGCATGAGCATATACATACACAGCATATACAAAGTTTTTCTTAAGTGAGTGAATGAATATCCTTTTCTTAAAAAAAAGTATTTTATACCCACAAAAACTTCTGCCCTCTTTTCCCTATCCAGTAACAAGATAATAAAAGACTACAAAAGTGCCTTTGGTTACTATACAGTTAGCCATGATGCAGTAAAATCTGTTAATACATATTCCACACATGATGATATAAGGTTCCCAGGTTAACACTAGTAATTACTCAATTGTTCCTGCATTCTGTCTTGACTAAAATCCTGTTTTCCTAGACTGATGATGGAGAAGATGATCTGAAAAAAGGTACCCAGTTATTAGAGATCTATGCTTTGGAAATTCAAATGTACACGGCCCAGAAGAATAACAAAAAGCTTAAAGCGCTCTATGAGCAGTCACTTCACATCAAGTCTGCCATCCCTCACCCGCTGATCATGGGTGTCATCAGAGGCAAGTTTGGGTTAGAAAGAGTAGAAGGGAAGATACCAGGCAGGAGTCATTACATGGGACTGAGTGGCTCTTAGGTGTTTCTGTTCTACTGGTAGTAAATGGTAAAATATGAAAGTCCATAACATGGTCTGCTAGAAATTAGCATGGATTCAAAAGTCATGTTATCTTTGTATTACTCCTGAGTTGTAATGACATAAAAGATTACTTCCTTTTCAGTAGAAGTGGTAAAGATTTGCAGTGAACAGCTGGTGTTCAGTGTACTTGCTTTATAAGATGAAGGTATAAATCCTGAGTATACCCTTGGGCTGCCATGCAGAATATACAGTTAAACCTGAGGATACTCTGAGCTACTGCCTTATGGGACATACATTTAAACCCTGGGTGCCTAGGTGCCATTATGCAGGACATACAGTTAAACACCAATACAATAGCCTTCATTTAATCTTCCTAAAATAATCTTGTTACTACCGTGATGAAATGTTCTTTTTTCTCATGTTTTATTCTTAGAATGTGGTGGTAAAATGCACTTGAGAGAAGGTGAATTTGAAAAGGCTCACACTGATTTTTTTGAAGCTTTCAAGAATTATGATGAATCAGGAAGTCCAAGACGAACCACTTGTTTAAAATATTTGGTCTTAGCAAATATGCTAATGAAATCAGGAATAAATCCATTTGACTCACAAGAGGTGTGTCTGCTTTTTTTAATTTCTCTTAATAGTTGATTACCTTTTTGGAAATAAGAGTTACTTTTTAGTACATGTACATAATTAGTTTCTATTTTGTTTTTCTGTGTTAGGCCAAGCCGTATAAAAATGATCCAGAAATTCTAGCAATGACAAATTTAGTAAGGTAAGATTTATGTTTCTCTAAGGCAAACCTCTTTAAAGCAGCTCACAGAGGGGAGGGACAAACAACAACAGAGAATAGTTAATGGTGTCTGTTCTTCTGTGTGTTTGTGTAAAAGGCACAAAAGATAATGTCATTTTAGCTTTTGAAGCTATTGTGCTGTTTCTGTTAGACACAAACTGTGTATAAAATCTCATTTTGTTTATTGTTTTGTTTTATGTTGGTTTTTTTTTTTTTTCCCCTTGTTTCCAGTATGGGAGATTGAACTCATTTGTCAAGGTTAGCCTTGAACTTGTAATCCTACTGCGTTGGCCTCTTATACACCTGTTCCACCAGGCCCAGCTTGAGTTTCTCTTTTTATTTGTTATTCCTTTCTTTTATTTATTTATGTTTTGTTTGTTTTTTTATCAACCATATGTTTGTGTGTGTGACATATATGACAGTTTTAACTAATTGTCAGTGTCTCAAAACTTTGTTTCTCAATACCTCTACCTACTTCAAGTCTAAAATAACTTATGACTTGGTCCAGCATAAGTCAAGAATTTTCTGTAAGAAGAGACATAAAAAGGATACTTTCTCAATGACAAGATAAAATGGACATTAAAAAAAAAATTTTAGGGCAAGGAATAGTGTTTCACACCTTTAATTTCAGCACTTGGGAGACAGAAGCGGAGACTTTCTGTGAGTTTTAGGCTAGTCTGGTCTGTATAGTAAGTTCCAGGCCAGTAGAGCTACAGAGTAAGACCTCGCCTCAAGAAGAAAAAAGAAAGGGAAGAGAAAAAAAAAGAGAGGAGAGAGAGGAAAAAAAAAACCCTTAATTTTAGCCATAAGTAAAAATTAGTTTTGGGGAGAGGTTTTTCTATAAATATTTTATATTGCTACATTAATCAATATATTCTTCCATTGTTTGCATTTAAATCTATCTTAATGCTTGTTGAATCAGGTTGATTTTAATTGTGAAAGAGCACTTCAATCTTTTTCAAGTGGTTTAAGTACATTTGTTACATTACCTTGAGCTGATTTGACTACAAATTAACATTAAAAATACTTTTGAAACATTCTGTTTATAGCATTGGCTTTTAAACATCAATTAAAACTTAAGGAAATAATGAAAGTTTTGACTAAAAATTGTTATATAAATTGGTTAGGAACAATAAAATATATTAACTGTTTCATCAAACCTTTACAAAGTAATAATTATGTTGTATTTACTATGTCTCATTACCCCAGTGAAGCCTCTATAGTGGAACTCAGAAAGTTATTGTACTGGTACACTTCTACCCAAGCAAGTGAATAAGAATAAAATCTACTTAATGGGAAAATCTCTTACAGTTAAAATGTAGGAGTGTACAAATGTAAGATAAAATATGTGTGCAATGTTTTCACTACTTGAAGATAGCCTCCTGTTGTGCATTACAGTGTATTGGGTAGGTAAGAAAGTAATACTTCCTAATTTTATCTTCCTAGTCAGTTGCCAGCAGACTAGAGGAAAATATTTGCTGTTGAAGCACTTGAATCACCTGCCCCTAACATGAAGTTACATTGCGACCCAACAGATGGAAGCACAGCAGAGGGCGTGCAGAGTGGTTGATGATATGTCTTACATATAAAGCACACAGTGGTGCCATATCCAGAAGGTTGGCTTCTTCCTTCTCAGCACCTTTAGCAATCCCATAGTGCCTTACACAGTTGTTTCAGGAGTAGGTACCAGATCCCTAAGAGAGTTAGAGACATAAATCAGCCTCTGGCCTTCTGCAACAGGGGTTTCCATTACTGTGTCCTCTGTATGTGCTCATTTGCATTCCTGACACTTGTGTTTCTGCTATATAGGTTGGTGGGACTTTAAGCCTAGAAAGATTTGAAAATCGAGCCTTTTGAAAAGTTTTGCAGTTGCTGGTAGCTTTCTAGAAGATAAAAATTAGGAAGCTATATTTTCTGATCTTCAGAAAGGATATGCTTTCTTATTTGAAAGTTAAGGCCAAGCTCCTTTATTGAATATGTGCATGAAACCTAGTTTCTTTCATTAAGAACAACTAGGGATCAAAAATGCACAATTTAATTTGAAAACATCAAGTAATATAATAAATATTTTATTGTCAACTTTGAACAAAACTAATATTATGATTATCTTAAATGACAAATGTATCTGTATAACATCCCTTCCCCTAAACAAAGAGATTCAGTTACTCTTTCCTTTAGAAAAAAAAAAAAAAAAGTATTAAAGTTTTGGTGAGGGGGTTATTTGTTTGGTGCTGGAAATGGCTTTTTTGGGGAGGCTATGTATATGTATGTTTAATTTTGACTTCTGTGATAGAAACAATAATAAAACTCAGGTTCTTGCATATAAAGATTAAGAAGTAGATTCTGGATTCTGATTTGACACATTACTTCATATGTGGCAACATTCATACTTTTTTTTCTGTTAGTGCCTATCAGAATAATGACATCACTGAATTTGAAAAGATTCTGAAAACAAATCACAGCAACATCATGGATGATCCATTCATAAGAGAACACATTGAAGGTATGTGGTTGGCTGGCTGGATTCTGTTCCTTTATTTGATGTCAGATGCATGCTTGTTAGTGGCGCTGCACAGAATCAAATTGTGAGAGCACAAGACAGGAATATTCCTAAGTGCTATCGTGGTATACAAGACTGTTCTATAGATCATTAGCAAGCTTCATATAAATACCAGGTGTGTACATGCATCTATTTTCACTTACCTTTTATTCTAATGTAAATATTGCTGCAATTTGATTATTGATGCCTAGATTCAAACCTAATTTCTAAGGTTTATTTGCCAAAAAGCTGTGAAAATATACTGCTACCCATAGATGATGCCAGGATGGGTTTCTTCCATAGCATGTGTTAACATTGGGAAATTTTCTTAGAGTAAGCAAGGTTTAGTAAGTTCTGCTGAACTGCCACAGACAGGCACTGGTTTTGTTTTCGGGCCTCTGACAGCTCCAGTACTCCTTTCTATTAGGAACTATTTAGGGTGCTTAAATGACTTTTGGAAGCAATCTACTAAATATGTCAGATGCATCAGAAAATTTTGAAGAATATGTCTGAAGTAACGCTTTCTTGGTCTCTCTTTGCATTTTTTTTTCATTCAAGAGATTTTTTTTAAAAACGCTTTATTTTATGAGCCTAGAGTGCTACTTATACTTTGTAAATACAGGAAAATATAAAAACATTATTCATGAACTCCAAGGAAATGTCTGTGGGCCAGGCATTGGTGCCTTTAATCCCAGCACTAGGAAGGCAGAGGCAGGTGGATCTCTGAGTTCCAGGACAACTGGGGCTATAGTGTGAGGATTGCATGTGGAGTTCATGAAAGTGTAAGGTGCAGTGCACTAGATTGTGAGAGCTCTAGGAAAAGTAACTCAGCTAGTGTGAGTCAGAACTTCTCAAAATGTGTTAAATGTAAGGAGATGATGCACAATGGGATGTTGGAAAGACAGAAAACTATTTCAGGAGAATCATAACTTAAATATAATCAAAGAATTAGAAACTGGGAGAGACAGCCTCTAATCCAGTAGTTCTCAACCTGTGGGTCATAACCCCTTTGGGGGAGAGTCAGATGACCCTTTCACAGGGGTCGCCTAAGACCATCTGCTTGTCATCAGATCTCTACATTACGACTCATAACAGCAGCAAAATTACAGTTATGAAGTAGCAGTGAAAATAATTTTATGGTTGGGGTCACCACAAAATGAGGAGCAGTGTTAAAGGATCGATCGCAGCACTAGGAAGTTTGAGAACCTCTGCTCTAATCAAGCTGTGCTTCTGTCACACCCAGATTTTTAAATTCTAAACACCCTGTGTCTTTACAAAGCAAAATGGTTTGGGAAGGTAAATTGTATAGTTAATTAACATGACTCATACTTAGGTAATTGGTAAAGGCCTACACATTGTTACAAATGTTTTTGTGTTTTTTCTTTCAGAGCTTTTACGAAACATCAGAACACAAGTGCTCATAAAGTTAATTAAGCCTTACACAAGAATACATATTCCTTTTATTTCTAAGGTATTTGTGGACTTCAGTGCTTATGATTTATGTCTACAATTGCAGTATACCTTTCTTTTTTAAAAGTAACTAAGTTGGACTTGTAGCATTTTTTTAAGCAGAATATATCTAGGGTTTCAGTTTGGATTTTTGAAATAGATTTCGTGTAGGCCAGGCTAACTTCACATAGTGTATATGTGTGTAAGTATGTAAACTCATGTAACACTGTGTGGCTAAGGATGACCTTGAACTCCTAATCATCCTGTCTCTACCTTCCAAGTGCTGAGTTACAGACTTGAGCCACCATGCTAAGCAAAGTTTTCAATTTAATGTGTATTTTTCAATGTTATTTAATGTAAATTGCTTTAACAAAAAAGAACTTCCATGTTAAAGAAAGAAATTACAAATCACTTGGTTTCTAAGATTCTTTTATTTTCAGGCAAAAGAGAATAAAGCACTAAACTAGAGCCTTAATAAAGGCCCAGTCCCAACCACTGTAAACATGAGTAAGCGTATATACTCGAGCAGTAAAGAGGGCTGCGGGCACAGCTCAGTACAGAGCACTTGCCTGCTGTGAGCAAGTTCATGGCAGTTCAGTCCCCAGTACCAAAGGGACAAAAAGATGATAGAATTAACCTTTATTATGCCAGTGTTCTATAAGATACTCTGATCTGATAAGAGGTTTGTTTAAAATCTCAAGCCAGGCCTAGGAGTATAAGTCTAATCCCCAGCAGTTCAGGAAGTTAGGCAGGACAATATAGTGTAAGTTCAAGGCCCACCTTGGTTAACAGAGTACATTTAAGCCAGCCTGGCAACTTATTGAAATCCTATCTTAAATGTGAGAAGAGGGTTGGGGATACAGCTCAGTGGTATAGTGAATACAAAACCCTAGGTTCGGTACCCAGGATCATCAAAAAAAAAAAAAAATCTCTTCGTATATGGGATTGTAGCTCAGTAAGAGGGCACTTGCCTAGTGTGGGAGGTGGGGCCATCATAGTAAAGAGGAAATGTGAAACCTCTTTTATTAATGTTTCCTTTCAGTGATGTAGATTAAAGCCAAATGATTATATAAAATCATGAAGTCTTTAGATGCGAACTAGTTGAATTATATCATTATTTAATGGAATCTTTTGTCTCAGGAGCTAAACATAGACGTAGCTGATGTGGAAAGCTTGCTGGTGCAGTGCATACTGGATAAGTAAGTATTATTAGTGTGTGTCTTGTATGTGCAGGTGCCTGTGAAGACTAGAAGATGGTATTAGATCCCCTGGAGCTGGAATTACAGATGTTTGTGAGCCACTGAACATCAGTGCTCGAAACTAAACTCAGGTCCTCTGGAAGAGCAGCAAGTGCTCTTAACCACTGGCCCCTCTTTCCAGTCCTGTTGACAACTTTTTAAAATTGCAGTGTTGGGAACTGTCTTAGTTACTTTTCTATTGATACGATAAAACACCAAGACCAAGGCAGCTGAGTAAAGAAAGCATTAAACTGGGTTTTGGTTTCAGCGTTACAGTCCATGATGACACATCATGGAGGTACAACTGAAATCTCACATTTTGATTGGCAAGTAGTCGGAAGAGAGAAAGACACTGGGAATGGCTCTAGTCTTTTGAAACCTAAAGCCCACCTCCAGTGGCAACATTCCTAATCCCAACAGTTTCCCAACTCCCAAATCCCAGTAATTCTCAACAGTTTGACCAAGTATTCAATGTATGAGCCTATGGGGACCACTCTTCCAATCACCACAGTAACCATAAATTTTGGACAATGATGACAACTCAATTGTTGATTTATTATAAAAAACACTTGTGGCTATGATTTTTCTAACAGATATAGATATGGTTTCTTTCTTTTGTAAATGAATGAACATACTGAACACATGATCTCTGGAAAGGTTCTAAGTCATTTTCCTCATAGGTTTCTCATTCGATATATGACTTAAAAATGCTGCTAAGAAATTATTTACTGGGCCAGTGGTGTGGCTCTTCAAGTTAAAGCACTCAACTGCATAAGCCTGACAGCCTGAGACAGATCCCAAGATCCCATGGTGAAAGGAAAGTTACCAACTCCAAAAAGTTGGACTCTTACCTTCACACATTGTGCTGCGGCATACACACACCTGTTTGTACATACACAATGACATCAATGAAATTTTAAAGTTTTTAAGGTTTTCTTCTGGATAGGTTTTTTTGGTTGTTGTTTGTTTTTTGTTTGTTTTTTTTTAGATAGGGTCTCACTGTGTAGCTCTGGCTGGCCTGGAATTCACTGTGTAGGACAGGCTGCCCTCAAACTTAGAAATCTGCCTGCCTCTGTCTCCCAAGTGCTGGGATTAAAGATGAGTACCACCATATCCAGCCTATCGAGTGTGTGTGCTATATGTTACAAAACAGTTTGATGTCATTAAAGGCAGTATGCTTTGAAAGCATGGCAGATAATCACTTACCTTTCATGATGTGTAGGTGTCAGGTGAACAATAATGGCTGAGATCTGATGTCTTTTAAGAATTGGATAAGGCAATAAATGTCATAACTAACACTAAATTCACTCATTAAAGGAGGACAAACTGGTTTAGGGTTTCGATTTTGTGAGTGTTGGTGGTGGTATTTTGTTTGGTTGCATGTTGTGTGTGTTGGTTGTTGGTATGGTATTCTGTGAATGTGTTTACCAGAGTTGACTAGAGACCTTGTTTTCTTATTTGATTCCAGCACTATTCATGGCCGAATTGATCAAGTCAACCAACTCCTTGAACTGGATCATCAGAAGAGGGGTGGCGCTCGATATACTGCACTAGATAAATGGACCAACCAACTTAATTCTCTGAACCAGGCTGTGGTCAGTAAACTGGCTTAACGGAGAACAAGCTTTGCAGACATGCTTAAGGCAACAGTGCAGAGATGTGATCCTTAAGGACTGGAAAGGCAAAACTCCTGTGGGTTGATGTGTCCTGAAAGTGATTGGAGTTATGGCAGAAGTGCTTTTTTGATCAACTGGTTTGTGTTTTGCTGCTGCATTTATCCCAAGAAAAACAGCTTTAATCTCCAGAAGAAAACCAAAACACCATGGGATTTATGCTGTCTTGACATCTTGCCCTAAACATACAACACCGTAGTAATTTGTCATGGGCAACATGACCAGAGAGAAGATTTTTGTCATGATTTTAAATACACTGACACGCTACTGTTGGTTAAATTTAAACATGTTGTACCTGCAGAAATTCTCTCACAAATAACCTGCAATAACTTGAAATTCATACCCTTTTGAACACTTCCTTTTCTCATGTATAAATGAAAATGTTTGCTGCATTTTGCAAAATGTCAATTCTCCAAAAAATGTGTCCGTCTGTTTCTGTATTTGCAGCTAGTAAAGGCTAGATGACCCGTACTCGAAGTGGCACACTGTCACCTAGGGCTCAAGCAGCAAAATAAACAGTGCAGCTCAGAAATTGTAGTTTGGTTCTTGATGTGTTTTTTATTACATTTGGGGTTGCTCTCTTGTTTTTAGTACCTTAGAAATTTCAGGTTACTTTATCTTCAGTTAAGATTTAAAAGCCTGAGAGAAAAATAAGTTAGTTATTTGCTTTCGAGTTTTTAAAATTAGTGTTTATTGATGAAGTGAGAACTACTTTCTAACAGAGCCCTTGCATAGCACTTATTTTGACAGTGATACTTTAAAGGATTAAGATTCTTTTTTTTAAAGAATGATATTTCTTTTAAAAGTACATATTAACTCTCAGAATGTCACTTTAAACAAATATGCCAGAACATAGACAGCGAAGTGAATGTTACCTGCATAGTGACCATGCTAGAAGATTATTTTCTAATGCCAGCAACCAACCATTCCCCAAAGGCTCTTGGGTTTGCTCTTTGAGAATTGCAGTCAAAGTTAATGTAAGTAATGCACTACTAACTTTGTGTTTATACCTTGTTTGAAAAGAGTATTAACAAGCCTGTCTGTCTTCACCCTTATTTGGTACCAAATACCAGTTTCAAAAAAATACCTAAATTTAGATAACGCAGAAAGTGTACAGCTGGCTTTGAAAGCAATCCCAAAATAATTTTAAAGTATTTTGTGCGGTGGCAGTATAGTTAAGAATGAACTGTGGCCTTCCATGGTGACAGAACTCAGCTCAGTTGAATGTATTGAGTTTGGGATGTATTTGTTTCTTTTTTTTTTTTTTTTACGTTCACATTATCATATAGTGTCAAAAGAAGGAACTAAGATTAACACAATGTCCTTGGTTTTTCTATTGCTCATTATTATGTAAACGGTGAGTGACAGTACAAAAGGAAGACTGTGTGACCGAAGAGTGGCAACCAAGAATTTTGATCATTAAATCAGATTTTATAAACAGTAGAAAGAGCATGGACTTAAAACAAGGCATGCTTATTTGGTTTTGTCAAAATTTTACGAAAATATGTGATATATATTTATACTAAAACTATATAATCCTTAGATTTAGGAAAGCAGTCAGCTAATGTCTAGCAGAATAAAGCAGTATTAAATACAGATATAAGTTGGAAATTGTAGAAAACTGAAAGAAGATGAGAGACAAATGTCAATGGTAGGGAATAAAAAGTTTAAGATACTATAAAAGTATGTGTATTTTCTTCTCTTCTACATAAATCATTTGTGAAAAGTTTGCTCACGTTTTTTACAGGAGTGATATTAATTAGGACTTATTTTTCCAATACAATTTGGAGGCCCTTTGTTACCCAAATAAAAATGACAAGTTTTGTGCCTGTATCAGGTGTATGCATGTGAAAACGAGAACTCAAAGGATCCCATTGATGTGATTTGACTCATTCTCCGGCTCCTGAAACAGCAGTTCCCCTGTGCTGTCCTTGCTGCTCACTGCAGTGTGTCTTAGTTTCTACAAGGTGGTGTGCTTGTCATCCTGTGGGAAGCTAGGCCAACTGTGTAATGATAACCTGTAGCTCCATGTAGCTTCATGGGTAACAGTCTAACTCAAATCAAGATTTTTTTTTCTTAAGGATTTTTCCACTCGTCAGATTTCATAGAGTTGAAATCTTACTGTTTTGCATTTATCTTGTTTCTGTTTCATCCCTAAATGTGATTAAACTACTCTACACCAGTCTGCAGTACCTACAGCAGTGTGTGGTGTCTACAGCAGTGTGTGTGGTGTCTACAGCAGTCTGAGCTGTCTACAGCAGTCTGAGCTGTCTACAGCAGTCTAAGCTGTCTACAGCAGTCTAAGCTGTCTACAGCAGTCTAAGCTGTCTACAGCAGTCTGAGCTGTCTGCAGCAGTCTGAGGTGTCTGCAACAGTCTGAGGTGTCTACAGTAGTCAGTCTTGTGTGTGGTATCTACAGTAGTTTGAGGTATCTATAGCAGTGGGTGGTGTCTACAAATTGTATCTATAGGAGTCTTAGGAATCTATAGCAGTTTGAGGTATTCACTGCAAGAGCTGGTTTCTGTTTTGCCCTTAAATTAGCATAAAATTGTTTAAAAAAACTCTTACATCTTAATATAACATAACTCTTTCATGATATGAATGTAGATGTTCTAAGCACGACATGAATCACTGCTGACAGCTGAGAGCCTGACTTCACAGTAGTTGAAGGGGTAGTTGAAGTGAAGCCCCTTTCCATGGGCTACTAATGGTATGTAGTATGCTGTTGATTACTTTATATGAGATGTGTTTGTCCCTGGCTAGAAACACCTGTTCTTGGTATTTAAAGGGCAGAAGTGGCAGAAATTTTCCTTTTTATGAAAATACTTTAATTTTCAGTAAATATTGGTGAATACACAGTATATTGACACTGATTAGTAGATACCTCTGATGTATAAAGACCTCAGAACTATGCTAATCATTTATTTACTGAAGTTCTTTAAAAGTCTTGTTGGTGTTTCTTTTATGTTTGTTTCTTAAGTTAACCCTAAAAAAGTTTCAGTTACTTAAAGTGAAAATGGACAGTATAAAACAAGGTGTTTGGCTTTTATTCTTTCTTTCCATGGGATTTTTGTTTGTAAATTATCTAATATTCTTGTCCCCTCACCCCACCCCCAAATAAAATCTCACTATGTAGCCCAAGCCATTGGCCTGGAACTTCAGATCCTCCTGCCTTTCCCCTGCAGTGCTGGGATTAGGCCTGCAATACCACACCTGGTTCTCTAGCATTTTGGGAAAAGGGGAAAAAAAAACAAACTATGTGAACAGAGATACAGAACCAAAAAAAAAAAAAAAAAAAAAAATTGACATTGACTATCAGTTATCAAATCTCAGACAATGAGGTACAAGGCATATTTAAGGGCAGCCTGAGCTACAGAGTGCAGTGACCTCAAACCAAAATAAAAGTTAAGCAGCAAGTCCACAAAAATTCTACATTCTAAGGTGAGTGTCCAGTAAAACAAACATGAATTCATAATTCCCAGATGCCTTTAGTCTTCTAGATCTAGACTGTCTTGGAAAAGTATGAAAACCCCTTTTCCTTTGCAGCATTTCCCTCCACACACCCCAGTAACATTGGGCTTAAGCAATGGACACTGGACAGAAAATTAATGTGGACTACGAGCCACTTGACTCATTTCCACAAATCTGCTCGCTCAATGCACACAAGTTCTTTTCTGCCAGCCCTACTTAGAGTTGTCAACTATCTTTTAAAGATTTTCAGTTATTCCATGTTTTCAGACAATACTGAAAAAGCAATTTATAGAGAACCATGTTAATTCTAAGATATTAACAGATACTAAGATTTGGAATCAAGTCACCAGATTTTAACTTTTCAAGAAATATTTAGTATCAATGATACATTAGTCCAATTTTAATCTGTAATGTTTAATATCATAAAACAGTGTCTTCAAATGGCACCAAAACTTTTATAACTTCTCCATAATTCCAAAATTAAACCTTTCCAAATCTTAGCAATCTTTAATTTTTTGAGCCAGTCACCAATGCAAGTCTTAAAGGCACACACGACCTGGACATTGCATAATGATACTGAGCTTAGAACACTGGAACACCTGGAAAAATTCATTAAAATCCTCATGTACACCAAAGATGGGTACAGTAAGGAAAACCCTAGAACCCAATAAACAGTGTCTATTAAAGTGTCTAGCCTCGAGAGTAATGGGCAGGCACACCATGCCCAGCTTAGAGATTTTGTTGTTTCCTGCTGTGTAGCCCTGGCTGGCTTGAATATAGTGCTTTGAGTTTAAGAGCTATTCATTTTAACCAACTCGTGAAAGCATCAAGATTCTATCATGTTTAATTATTTCTCAAACCAAGACAGAACAATGGATGGAAAACTAGTGAGTTTTACATTGTGTTACATAATTGGTGGTGTCAAGAATTTTTGTTTTGCTTACGCTGACCTCACTTGAGTACGAGGAAGTGGTTAGCCGACTAGAACCCAACAGAGAATGGAATTAGAAGATCCACAAGTCAGCACTTGAGAATCAACCCCTGTGTGCAGGACACACTGGTGCTGTGTGGCTTGCTTAGGTGCCAGAGGTTTTTAACTTCCTACCAAATCTCTGCTGTGCTCTTAACCCCAGCAGCACAGTGATGTTAAGCAGTACAGGAGATCTGTTTGGCTAAGTATCTCAACATGCACTTCTATAAGATAACTTGAATGTTTCGAGAATGTCTCTCAGATGGTAGGGCTAAGAAATTTAGTCTTTTGGTTTGAAAATGAAAATTTTCTTATTTTAGGATTACGTCTAGCTCTGACACATTGTTGGAGACATTGACCTCTACTGAAGATTGTTGAATAATATTTCCTGGTCCAACAAATGTTGCAAACAAATGTCTTTTAGGAGTTACTCCTTCCTGTGAGGTTAAGTATTTCCAAGCAGAATTAATACACAAAAGTAGTGGAACAGTGCACTCTCCCAGGCCCCTAGTGTGGTTGCCTAAATTGGTCATCTTAGGAACTGTGATGTCAAAGAATCTTAGGAATTTGTTAGATAGTCAAAATAATTCCTAAGTGTAAGTTTATATCCAACCTAAATCTCAAAAATATAATGGTAATGCAGTCAGCTGGCTTTTGAAAATCAAAACAACTTTTGAACTAATAGCTTTGTGATCAAAATTCCATAGTAGCTATAACAGGGCCCCGGACCTTAGGCCCTGAGACCTTAGCACAACTGACTCCATGATGGAAGTTCCATTCAGTCTGTAAGACTCAACATGTAGACAGCACCACCTGCCAAAACTAAAAGGCCTAATCCATCAAAATTCATACAGTTCTGGGAAAGTCTCAAAATGTATTAACATTGCTTTTTAGCTTCTGCAGTTCCTCTTCTGGCTAACTGTTGTGGTTAACTGAAGTATGTCAACCCAGAATATGGATTTGTGCTTAAAAACTCATCCCGAGAAAGGCTCAGGGTTACACTGGGATCCTAAACAACCAATATAGTCACCAGCTGTCTAACAAAAAGACTTTCTATTGGCTTAAACCTGTGTCTGAGCAGTCTTCTCTGGTAAATACCCCACAACAGTGACTATCCAAAATCAGCATCATTTTGTAACTCTACCAAGATGTGGAACTTGCAGCTTAGCAACTTGTTTTTAAACTGTGATAGGTGGGTTACATTGATACCATCAGCCTTGCTAGGGTAAATGTGTGCTGCCTAGTTTTTTGACACAAGCTAGACTCATGTGATAAGAGGAACTCTCAATTGAGAACATGCCTCCAGAACACAGACCTGTAGGCAAGTCTGTGGAATATTGTCTTGATTGACAATGTGATCCCCCCACCCCCAGCTTGGTGGTCCTGGGTGCTATATGAAAGCAGACTCAGTAAACCATGAAGAACAAACTAGTAAGCACTCTTCCATGACCTTTACGTCAGCTCCTGCCTCCAGATTCCTGCCTGGCTGAGTTCCTTCCTTGACTCTCCTCAGTATTGAACTGTTACCTGAAAGTATAAAATAAAATAAATCCTTTCCCACTCAAATAGTTTTGAGTCATGATGTGTATCACAGCAATAGAAACCCTAACTAAAACAATATGCAATGTGTATGCCTGACGTTTTCAGCTATGTTTTGTTGTACTTAATAGTTTTAGGCTCCCAACTCTTACCTTTTAGAGTAATGAATGGAAGTTTGCTTTTTTTTTTTTTTCTGTAAACTTATTTGAAGCTTTGTGTTGTGATTGAGATTCTGAAGATAGTTGTTTTGTAGGCAGGTGTAGATAAACTGTGTTTGATTGTCGACCAATGGGCTGACCCTTAAAACCTTGCCATTCCCTTACTACCGTAGCCTTCATCCCACACGGCAGTTACAAAAGAGAGCCTGGTGTTCTGCAACACAGAAAGGAAAATGCTTTCTCTGCACTCTGCATTGCTGTTCTCGCAGGTGTCCACGGAGTGCCACTGCATGCCAGGACTGTCCTAAGGCTGAAGAATGCTAATAGAACAAATTATCCTTTTGCCCAGAAAGCAAATAAGTTAATTTCAGATAGAGAAATTACCAAAACAAATGAAAGTTGACTTCACATTAATATTAAAGAAAAAGCTGGATGTGCAGGTGTTGGGGGAAACCTGGCTCAGCTAGAGGGTAAGTACATCTGAGTTGAGCAGGACAGGCCAGATTGAATGTGACTTATTATTTGAAGTAATGAGGTTTTCTGTTTTTGTTTTTTGTTTTTCCCTAGAGTGCAAGGAGAAGCACCTAGAAATTTAAAAGCATTTTAGTTATTGCTGAAAGTACACATGGAACAGGACATAGAAACCAGTAGAGCTATATTGCAGAAGTCTTAATGAAAGATGTGGTTTGGAAGCTAAAATTCAGTGCTAAGTGCACAGACTCAAGATAGGGTCAGCAGGATTTGCCAGATTGACACAGTGGATTTATGGAAGCAGGATATTAGGTTCCTAACTGTGACTCAAACAGGAAACAATGAAGTGAGAAGTGGAATGGGTGTGTTTCACAAGACGGGAGGAGCTCCAAAGAAACAGTGGATTGAGAGTCGGAAAGAAGAGAATGTTACCTGGAGACATCTAAGGAGAAAGTCGTGGTCATGCTGGTCAGCTGGGTGCTGTGAGGAATTGAATAAGGCAAGAGCAAAGAAGGAACCCAGGATTGTACACGTTCGCGTGTGTCCAGACGGTGTGCACTTCAGTGCAGTGAGGGAAGTTCCGGCTCTACAAATGCTTAACATAATTCTCCATTAAAAACTGAAAGTTAAAAGAAGGGCCAATTTTTGGCTGGAGTGTGTGTGTAATTAAGAACACTAAGTCAACCTTGAGTTTTAAGAATATGAGAGTATTGTTAGCAACAGGCCCAGTGTTCAGATAAATGACTGACAGCCTCTATTAAGTACCTCTTGGAAACTTTTAAAACAGGCTCTCTTTATGTAGCCCAGGCTGACCTCAAACTTGTAACCCTCCTGCCTCAGCTGCCTGAGTGCTAGGATTACAGGTGTGCACCATCAGACTCAGCCTCAATAAAATATTTTAAATCCAGGGCTGTTGTTTGGTTTGGACTTTTCTTTCAGTATCATATACATATGTAACTTTCATGAATATCAACTTATATCAGGCATGGTGACTCATGTGGCTGTAAACCTAGCACTCATGAGGCTGAAGCAGGAGGATCACTCTGAGGCCAGTCTGGGATACAGTAAGTTTCAGATTAATCTGGGCTAGTGAAAGAGACCCTGTCTATAAAACAACCAAAATAGTACCATTCATAGTTTGTGTCGAGAGAGGAGGGAGGAATATTATGGCCAAATCATGAATTCTGACAAGTTTTCTATCCAGCTAGTTCAAACATAAACACTAAAACATTCAAGGTTATTTTTAATAACCTCAAATTGACAACAGCACAAGACTTGTCCTGAAATTACTGTTTTTCTATCTGAAAGCACCTACTTGTGTGCTTTTTCCAAAGCAATGTTCTCTCCACACAATGAAGGGGTGAGGAATTTACCAGGGAAACCCATGCATTTGCATACGGGGAGGTACATTCCTCACTCACAGGTGCACACCCACTGTCCTTCACAGTCCTGTTTTCTTTATTACTGATCTGAAGGAAGTCCTTTTATAATCTGGACATTAACTTCTCTCCAACTTGCAATGGTTCTCTGAAGCAGCATCATTTGTATCCAGTATTAAATAAAAAACTTTAATTTTGATGTAAATCAGTCCTGCTTTTCCTCGGCATTGTTCTTTTTTGCTCAGGATTGCTTTAGCTTTCTGGATTCTTTTGTACTTCCATATTAATTTTAAGATATTTTTTCCTGTTTCTTTGATAAATGATGTTGTAATGAACACAATGGGCTCACATCTTCTTGAATACAAAGACAAAAATAAGCACAGCCAAGTCAGAAAAGAATGGAGAAAGACTGTTCACTGCAGCAGGCAATGAGATCATGGCAGTTGTGTCCAGGGCAATGCCCTCCCCAAACAAGGGAAGGGAATTTATCAGGGAAACCTATACATATTCATATGGGGAAGTACTTTGGAATGGAGACATTCCAGCACATGCCCAGTTTGCTTCATTAGGTTGTTTGTTTGTTTTAACTGAAAGTAAAGGATATCTTGAAGGCGCATTAGTACAGCCATCTGCCTCTGCAGGTGACTGCCCTGCTTAATCACTAGCACTGCGGGATGTTGATGGGGATTGCGTTGCATCTGCACATCAATTTTGGAAGGAAGGCCATTTTCACAGTATTAATCCTACCAGTCCTTGAGCACAGGAGGTCTTCCTCAATTTATTTCTTAGGTGTTTTAAATTTTCCCTGTAGACGTCTTTCATTTCCTTGGTTAGGTATATTACATCATTGTTGCTTTGTTTGGGGTTTTGTTTGTTGGTTTAGGCAATTGTAAAGGGGATTGTTCCTCTGGTTTCTTTCTTAGCATGTTATTGGAAAGCATGTTATTGGGTTTTGTAGGCTGATTTTTGTATCCTGCTAGTTTGCTGAAAGTGTTTATCAGATCTAAGAATTTCCTTTGGCCATCTTTTATGTCTCTTAAGTATAGAATCCTTTCCTATTTGTATGCTTTTTAATCTTCGTCTCTTGCACTATATTGAGTAAGAGCGGAGAGAGTAGACACTTACTATATATACCAGGCTGGCCTCAGATTCACAGAGATCTGCCTGCCTCTGCCTGCCTGTGCAAGGATTAAAGGTATACACCACCATGCCTGGCTTCCACTCCTTTTTTAGAAAGAGTTTTCTTTAAGCTTCATTGCTTATTCTGCTCACAATTTGGACATTGTTCACCAAGGGACTTGAGGCTTTTAGGAAGGCTCATTTGAGCATTTGAGGCAGGGTTTTGCTATGTATCTGTGTTAAGTATATGCCCACCTGTGTATACACATTGGCGCATATGTGTGGAGGCCAGAAAAATACAACAGTGCATTCCTCTACTTCTCTCTGCCTATTTATTTGAGGCATGGTCTCTCCCTGAACATGGCGCTGATGCTTTCTCTAGGAGACTGGAACCCAGCAGGCTTTTCTCCATGTCCCTCAGAGCTGTGTATACAGGTATTTGTGAGAAACCCAGCTTGTTACATGGTTGCTCCGACCTGAACCCCAATCCGCACAACTGAGCAAATGTTCTAACTGCTGAGCCATCTCTCTAGCTCTTTGTTTGGCTTTTCTATCATAAGACCTGAGTTGGAATAAGTATGCAGGGTGAATGCAAGGGGCTTAGAATTGTGCTCGTAATCATTCTAGAGACTGGAGGTAATTACTCTCACAATACAACCTTTGGAAGGAGGTAATCAGTGAGGCAGCAAAGATTCAAGGAAACTGCTCTGGTTTGGATGTGATTTGTCCCCCAGGTGTTCATGTGTCCAAAGCCTGGTCACCAATGTTACAAAACTGAGACAGTGGGACGTTGAAGAGATGTAATTGTGGTAATTATGGACATCACCCTAGGACCAGATTAACGCTGATCATTCAAAATGAGTTGGTCCCCGTGGAAAGGGAAGGATACATAAGAACACATTTGATCCCGAGTCTCTCTGGCTTCCATCCCTGCAGTATGATTTCTTCCTCTCACATTCACTTCCAGTACCATCCACTGAGTCACAACACAACCATGGGGACCAGAACAGTGTACTAAATAAACTCCTTTGTGAGGTACCTAGCCTCAAAAATTATCTGCCAGCTGCAGTAACTGAGCTAATACAAAAGTGTCAGTCACCAGAAGATATTTTCCCCCCTGAATCTAGGTCTCTCTGGTTATCCATGATGTCATGAGGGTGGCAGCCCCTGCACCACTGCTGATGTCATCGATGTCGTGAGGGTGGCGGCCATCGACATTGTAGTCCTCAGACTATGAAGTACCCAGGAGCTTCTTAATATTCCAGAAAGTTCTCTGGGTAAATACAGTTGTCACATCTGTCGAGCAGTGTTGGCAAGCTCATCAAAAATGATACTTCCATCGTGTTTAATGTTTCCCTGCCTCTTTCTGTCTCCATGGCTCCTTGATGGCTTCGATGATCAGGCCAGAGGCAGAGGGTACAACCTCAGTCTGGCCTTGTCTGTTCTGAATGATCAGGTTCTCTGTAACCCTCAGAACTTTCCAATTATCAGTTGTCTTGGAGATGTCATTACCAACCGTTTTTGAAGACAGACCCAGGGCACCTATCTTGGAGGCCAAGGTTGATGTGATGTTGACCTCCCATGCAGCTCAGGTATATGACTTTGACCTCACTGGCTCAAACTTGAGTAGCATGACAGAGGTGGCTAATGACGGCTAGGCCCAGATTTGGAACAATCTAAAAAAGTTACTCCATAGCATTCAGAAAACCAAAAGTAGCATTCAGCTTTTCCTGTGGGATCCAGTATCCAGCTCAGATCATTAGACTTGCACAGCCAGCACATTTCCTTGTGGAACCATTTCCTTGGTCCATGCAGGTAATTCTAAATGGGAACTCCCTTTCTTAGCATGAATGACCGATGTGATGTTGTAATCTTACACATGCACATTTACTTTATATTTATCAGACGAAAGTCTTGAGATCTTCTCCCTAAATTATTATTCCTAGAATGTTGAGACATTCATAGATAGGCCAGGCTGTCCCCTAATTCACAACCCTCCTGCCTCTGAGTCCTAAATGCTGGAGTAGTAGGAACCATATCCAGTTTAAGTGTAAATATATTTTCTGCATGCATAAGGACCATAAAATTATTCTTCATGATCATTATTTAAACACTCAAGTCAGCAGATTGCTGATGATCCTTTCAGAAATAACCTGAGGATATAAGGCATATAATTTTTCTGTATCTGGCAAATGACTAAATGTTTCGCAGTTTGCTTTGTGACAAACATGTGCATGCTTTCAGCTGATGCAAACAGGACTGCAAGCTGAGGTGCAGTGCAGCATCTCACAGGATCACAGTGCCCTGTCCCTGGCTGCAACCTATCTTGAAAGTGACCTTTGTTCAGTGTGTGTGGCAGAGCTGAAGCAGTTTACAATAGACAATATCTCACAATAATGGCTCATTCTTTGGGAAAAAATCCAGCAAATGTCTTGGGGAAATGTCACCATACATCTGGTGGTCAGCAAACTTGGAGTGGCGTTCCTGTCTACTTCTGCGTTCCACACCCAGGCTCACAAAGAGCAGATTGTGAGAAAATCCATTTTTAAGCGAGATACTCCCACCATTTTTAAGACCTCTCAGCTAGCTAGATTTTCAGAGAAAAAGCTCCGTGGCAGGAACCCTGATTGTTACTTTTAGTAACTGTAGTGCTTTGTGGTCTGAAGATCATAACCTCTAACAGCCCAGTATTCTCATGCCCACTCTGTGCCAACCGCCCGAGCACGCTGTACACGTTTTCTCTTCTAGTCCACATAGTCACCTCTGAAGCCAGCGCTGGTT
This sequence comes from Cricetomys ansorgei, assembly GCA_026225945.1. Classification (NCBI taxonomy): domain Eukaryota; kingdom Metazoa; phylum Chordata; class Mammalia; order Rodentia; family Nesomyidae; genus Cricetomys; species Cricetomys ansorgei. The sequence continues at coordinate 25,797,364 of JAMJFZ010003875.1, read as the reverse complement.
TTTTCTGTTTCCTCTCAGGCCATGAAATGGAGGCACAAACATCCCTATACCTTAGGTCACACCCGCCAAGTGGAGAAGCTGAGCTTTCATCTGAGGTTGTTTGTAATCCCAAAGGCTGTTTGCTAACCGCTGGCTGCCTACTTCTTCTCAGGCAGACCTTGTCTCTTCGCTTCCCATACACTCACTTTGTTCTGCTGGGACACCCTAATCAGCATATCTTCTGTGATCGCTTGCATCTTGCCTTTGCCACCTCAGCTGTCTTTTAGAAAATGCTGTGGCCATTGCAGTTCCTGCCCATCTCCCAGAAGAAGAGTCAGACATCACTGCCTGTCAAAGGGACAAGTAGGAGTCCATATTAGCCATATGACCTCATTCGGAAACCTGGATTTAGATGTCATATCCATTCTGAAGACATGTACTTGGGCTCCAAACACCATTTTTTAAAAAACTGTGGGCTGTATCCAGGTCACCTTTTAAGAGACGCAGTACCTGCCGCACTATTGTGCCTTGCACATATCTACCAGACTTCTCTCTCTCTTGCTTCAGTTTCCCTCTGCTACCACACAACACGTTGTTTATTTTACTTGTATTTGTTCATCTCCGTGTACTCCTAGAGTATAAGCTCTCTGTAGAGAGTTTGTCTGTTGTACTCATTTCTGTATCTCAGATGAACAGAACAACACCTGATACACGGTAAGTATTCAACAAAAGCAAACGAGTCTCAGGGCCTCTGTGTTCCCTATCCCAAGCCTCAGTAGCACCCCAGTGTGCCAAGACCTCTGCTGTTCTTCTTAGTAAGTGTTTCTTTTTCTCCTCCCAGCCAAGTGATCGTTTTCTTGAGGGCAAAGACAACACAAGAGTTCTATTATCTGCTCAATGCTCCCCCCAGAGTTCTGGGCAGGGAGTCAGCTTCGATGCTTGATGATTAGATCCTATCTGTAGCAGACCAGTGTCTTTCAGCTGGATAGCTATGAAAACTTTCCAAAAGGGCCAGGTTACTAGGCAAGAGGTGCACATCTGTCCTCAGTGCTCAAGCTCTTGGCAACAAGAATCCCTACAACTAAGAAAAGTCAGATAGAGTCTCAGGACGCTTTCACTGGAGAAAACAGGGGTGCTGTTAACGAAAACATAAGGACAGAACCAAGGGAAGGACTGATGAGCCATCGCAAAGGGATGGAAATATCAGGAAATTGTGATTACGTAGAGGAGCATGACACATTCCAGTTAACTCAAAGCCCTGTGCCACAGAGTCCCACTATATAGTCCAGCTGGCTTTGGACTCACAATGTTCCAGCCTCTGCCTCCTGAGTGCTGGATTACTCCCACTTCTGTACCACCATATCTAGCTGAAGTTTTAAAAAAAAATAGTGGTGTATGTTATAGCATAAATAAATTTCAAAGATTTCAAAGAAATAATTCTGTTTAGTATGGAGTATCTAAAATATGCAAGTGTGTAGAGACAGAACATACATGGGTAAACAAGCAGTTCTCAACCTGTGGATCATGACCCCGTTGGGGGTCAAATGACCCTTTCACAGGGGTCTCCTAAGAACATCCGGCATATCAGATATTCACATTACAATTCATAACAGTAGCAAAATTACAATTATGAAGTAGCAATGAAAATAATTTTATGGTTGGGGTCACCACAACATGAGGAACTGTATTAAAGGGTCACAGCCTTGGGAAGGCTGAGAACCACTGGTTTAGACATAGACAGCCATAATGGGCGTGTAATTCTGAAACCGAACTGAAGCATATATTTTAAAGCAGTTACTTTGATGTTATAGAACCTCAAACGAGAAAGATTTCCATCTTCTTGAAAATTACCAAGAAAGCAGATTTAAGAATTCTGACTACAAAGAAGTGTTAAGTGTGTGTGGTGATATGTTATGTTAATTAACTTGATTTAGATATTCTACAATGTATTAGTATGTCAAAACATATTTATGGTCAATATATAATATTTTTCACTTGGGAAGTAGAGGCAGGAAGATCAGGAGTTCAAAGCTACATAGTGAGTTCAAGGCCAGCCTGGGCAGAACGAGATTCTGTCTCAAAACAAATAAATAAACAAATAAGCAATGATATTTATGTATGTATATGTTATTTGTTAAAATAAATAAAGAATTTTAAAATAAAATTTAAAAATGCCATGTACAGAGTGTTGTTTATTGAGGGTTTAAAGAATTATGAAGCTGGATGATGGTGGTGCATGCCTTTAATCCCAGCACTCGGGAGGCAGAGGCAGCTGGATCTCTGTGAGTTAGAAGCCAGCCTGGTCTACAGAGTGAGTTCCAGGACAGCCAGGGCTACAGCAGAGAAACCCTGTCTCCAAAAACAAACAACAACAACAAAAAAAAAACTAACAACAAAAGGAATTAGGAAAACTGTGATAATAATAACTCAAAAAAAGGGAAGAAAGGAAGAAAAAAGAAAAAGAGAAAAAAGAATGAAGCCTGAAAGCAATCATCTCTGAGAGGATGTCATGAGTTACTGTAAGTATGTGGGCATAATTTTTAGAGCTGAGCACCTCCTAATCTCCCACTAACCTGCGGAGAGGGGAAGCCAGACGCCCTGGTCAGGCGTACATACAAAAGCAGAGACCTTTGCGGGTCCTTTATGTTTTGTTTTGATCAAGGCTTCATGATCCTTCCGCCTCAGCCATCTGAGCGCTGGCGTGTCTGTGGTGTGCACCAATAGACCTGGCTGGAAGGTGAACGTAGAGCTAGCAGGACACTGTTCATAAAAGTGTAGCAGTTTCTAGAAGACAGAATAGCCGCTTCTCCAACAGCTGAACACAAAGACGCCACAATGTTTCATTCCCGAAAGAAATGAACAGTAGAACGAGGTAAAGATTGGCGTGCGGTGTTCGCGGCAACATTATTCGTGACGGCCCTACTGTCATAAAGTGCCCATTGAGGACAGGAGAAGAGTGGAAGTGTGGTTCCTTTGAGAGATGGAAAACTCAGCAACAAAGGCACTAGACTCAAAGCAGCCACACGGATGAGTCTAAAAAGCTAGCCTAGGCGAAAGAGACTGGACAAGACAGCCACAGACTGCTGACTCTATTTACATGAATGTCCAGCAGAGGCACACTTGTTAGGGGGAAATGCATTCGTGTTTGCTGCATGCTGGAGGTGGGCATGAACTCAGCTGTCAGTGACGGCCAGGAATTTTGTTGGGTGGGAAAAAAAAAAAAAAAGAAAACTGACGTCTGATAATGGCTGTGGTACTCAGCAAGGTCACAAATATCATTGAAATGCACACATAAGAAGAGTAAATTTTATGATACATAAACTCACTGTGGAGTTCAAGATGGTCTCAAATTTGTGATCCTCCTGCCTCAGTTGTTGTAGAAGTTAATTTTTAGTTATGTATAAAATAATTGTTTTGTGCACTGTTGGGTGAGGGGCTGCCTAGGTCTTGGCGTTTTCATTGTCTGCAGGTGTTGGATTTCTGTGGGGGATGTTTGATTGCTTATGATCTGCACGTGTTATCAGTAGAACACTTGAGGAATTCTGAATCAAAAATACCTGAGCTCAGATGCTTGGGGTTCCATTGCCCAATATGGCGCTGGCCAGGACAGTGGTTCCCTCTGCAGAGGTCTGGCAGGGTTTACATCTATGAATGTGCCTCCATGTCTTCTTTGCTGGGACGCCACAGCAGCATACTACAATTCAGTCTCTCAAGTGCTGGGATCATAGGTGAGCGCATCTGAACCTGGCTTACATACTCATTTTTTTTTAAGTATGGGAAAACACAGAGAAGAAACCAATACTTGCTGAAGCCAAAAATCAGTTTACTTGCTTCTGATCTTTTTTTTAAAAAAAAAAAACACACACGTTTTGTACACTCAAAATTAATCTTGATGTTTAATTTGTTGTCCTAATTTTCTGACAAAACAATAAGCATTGAACTAAATACAAATAGCTAAAAAACATTCCATCCTGGCCATGCTGGGTCCAACTGCACACTCTTGATGAGTATCTCCATTTTATAAATGACAGATGCTGAATATCTTTGAATAACATAATCGCTAGGGCTTATTTTTGAATCTAGCTTATCTTTAGTTATTCTGTTTTACAATTCTTAAATTTGGAAACTTGACCTTTGAAACAGAAGCGTCTTTATTAAGCTAGTTGGGGAAATGAGTCCTGCATAAGCACAGAGCATCACTTAGGATTTCAAAACAGAGCCCTGGGATGACAACAGAGAAGGCAACTTGGCCAGGCCTTGCCCTGGGGAGAGGGTCCAGCAGGCACCAGGGTCTGGGATTTGAACAGTAGATGACTTGGACTGCAGCAACAGGTCAGGAGCAAATCCAAGAAAAGGAAAGGTAGCTGAAGCCCTCAAGCAGACTCCTCCATGCCATGGCACTCTCCGTAGTTGGAGCTTAGCTGGAAGGAACCCAAGCAAAGAAAAATGATCTGCTCTCCCAACCGCTTACAGGACCAAAGCAGATCCAAACACAGTGGCAGCAACTGTGACCCAGAGTGAGACTGGCCTTGGTGTGAAGACTGTTGCTAGTGGCATTCACAAACTGACTGCAAGGATGCTGGGTTATGGGAATATAGTTAGCCCTCCTGTGTACCAGAGTTCGAGAACAGGAACAGAGGGTATCGATGACCCACTAGTCTAGATGAGCGTGACTGCATTTAAAATATATACCATAAAAATGAATAAATCGAATGTTGAAGTTTATTTTTCGTTGTGTTTAAAATAATTGTTTTTGTGAACTGTTGGATGAGGATCTGCCTAGGTCTTGGCGTTTTGTACTGTTTGAAGGTGTTGGATTTCTGTGGGGGTTGTTTAATTGCTTATGATTTCCATGTGCTAACAGTAGAATACCTGAGGAGTTCTGAAAGAATAAAAACACCTGAGCTCAGAGGTTCAGGGTTCCACTGTGAGTATGGCACTGCCCATGATAGTGGTTCCTCTGCTGGGGACTAGAAGGGCTTCCACATATGAAAATGCCTCCTTGTCATCCTTGCTGAAACCCCACAGCAGTGTACAGCTTCAAATGGTGCACCAGCGTGGGGCAAGGACATCACACTAGCTAACCCAACTAGCTAATCTGTGGAGATAAGGAAGACAAAAAATTCCAGACCTCACAGAGCCCAGTAAAGTACGCTCAGGGAAGGTATCGGAGGACAGAGATTAAGGTATTAATTGAAGACTCCTAAAGGAAGAGGAGAGAGAGAAAGGGAAATAAGCCTCTATGAAAACTGTGAAAATTAAGTGAGAAAGAGGGCTCAAAATTGAGAGCCACAGAATGGAGGCTCTTAGAGATAAAGAATTCAGCTGGGAGCAGGCAAAAAGCAAGGTTCTTACTGCTCTTCCTGACTGGAACTGTCTCTCCCTCTTGCCGCTGGCAGCAGCCAGGGCGCAGGAAACAGAAACCAGAGCATACTGTTGTATAAACTGAGTTCGTTGATGGCTTTTTGTGTGTATGAAGTCCAAGTGGGTCTTGTGTTTGAGGTCTATGAAGAAGGGTGTATGTTTCCCTGTAGCAGTGGTGAAAAAGAATGCCGAACTGCCAAGACTTTGCCAGATAATCTTGCCACTGCCCCAGAACCCCTTGCTGTTGTGGAAGCTTTGGCTTAGAGCCAAAGAGCTGCTTAGTTAAACTGAACAGTTTTTTTCCCCCTGTAAATCTGTCTACAAGGGGTAATTCCACACCATGAGGGAACTCTTCCTGCAGACACAGACTGCAAACCAGACTCTATCTTAAAATCTGGAAAGTGTTTCCTAGGGGTCAACATGCAGAAACTGTTTTCCAGAACTGGCCAAGGTTGTATCTTGTGCTGGCAGTCAAACTTGGTACTATATAAGTTAATCCAGGTGGCACTGGTTTTGAAGGCATGAAAGGGTCATGGAGAGCAACTGAGGCTTGGCATTATGAGAGGCCAGGAGAAGCCATTGGTAAAGTGCAGCCTCAGTAGCAGTTGAAGGCCCAGAATGAAGAGGTCATACAGAGAAGCTGAGGCTTGGCACAAGAGAGGCTATTGGTGAAAGTGCAGCCCAGCTGCAGCAAGGGACCCCAGCAGTTTTTGATATGCCAGTACTATGGGATGACCACCAAGAATAGCAGCAGCAGTGGAGTGAAGCCAGCCAGAGCCTGGAGGACAAGCTGTGTGTGGTGCAAAAGACAGAGTCAGATCCAAACCCTTTGGAGGAGCCCAGATCGTGATTGAATTCCAGATAATTGGACATTGATAATGTTTTTCTGCTGTACAAAGACGTTGTGAAAAGCTTGATAGATGTTTGATTTCAGACCCACATAAATGCTAGATGCTTAGCATGAATATCTGTAAACTCAGCACTCCTCTGGGGAGATGGGAGGGGGAGACTCCCCAAATGCTCACCAGCCTGCTGGTGTATGTAGCAAGGGACCCTGCCTGAAACAAGATAGATGGTGAGGAATGACACCCAAGGTTGTCTTCCAGTCTCTACACACATTGTGACATGTATACATACACATAATAATAATAATAATAATAATAATAATAATAATAATAATAATAAATCTCCAAAGCAAAATTTTAAAAACTAGTAAGTGGAAGCTGATTTCAAGCGATCATAGAAACTTGTCATGAATGTTGTAAAACCGGAAGTGGTGATGGCTACACAAACTCAGTGAACTCTCTAAAAAGCATCAAATTGTGTACTTCATAAGGGTGGACTGTGTGATATATCAATTTTATCTCAATAAAGCTGACTTAAATTTAAAGAAAGAGTTGGTTGTAGCAGAGATGGAGGCAGGAGGATCAGGAATTCAAGACCAGCCTTGGTTTCACAGTGAATTCAATGCCAGCCATCCTGGGCTACATGAGAAAGTCCCTGTCTCAGAGACCCAAGCGGGCCGGGCGTAGTGGCGCACACCCTTGATCCCGGTACCTGGGAGGCAAAGGCAGGTGGATCTCTGAGAGTCCAAAACTAGCCTGTTCAAGACTCACTAGAGTGAGTTCCCAGACAGCCAGGAATGTGTAGGGAGACCCTGTCTCAAAAACAAAACAAGCCACAACCAACAAAAACCCAAGTAAAATAAATGAATAAATACACAATTTTAAGAAGACAGTCAGAGGATGTTATATCAGAACAGGAGAGGAAGAGGAGGTGGCTTGTTGTCTGGTGGCTCAGAGCCCTGTGACTGTTTGCTGTTGATTGTTGACTGTGAGGGATTCCGGACAGGATGTGTTTCCAGCTCTGTGCTGAGAGCATGCTCAGAGACACCTGCCTGCATTGATTTATTCGGTGACAAATGGAGTGCTTGAGATTATGAAAACCAGAGTTCTGTAAGGTCCAGACTAGGAGAGAAGACAGAGTAGGGAAGGGGCAGGTAAGAAACAGCGAAGTTGCTTTTGTGCTTTTTGTGGGGAGTTTGTTTTCAGTTGTGTGCCAAAAAGTCAACTTGACAGCTCCAGCTATGGAGGACAACCCTGTATTTATTTTCTTGGACTGTTCTATTTCAAAATACTTTTCTTTGTAAAGATATCAAATGCTAGCTCCTAATCTCCCTCTTTTAGGGAGGCTATCACTGAGAATAGGAGAATCATGTAAGTACAAACAACTGTAACTGTCTTTACACCGTAAGTAGCTTAATGTAAGGTCCATTTGTATCATTTGTGGGCTCAGTCCTGTTTAAGATAAGCAGGTAGCCCAGTGTAAAGGTTGTGTGGAAAAACTAAAGCCAAGAGAAGGGATGACTTCTTGAGGCTGTCTGCTGCGTTGTAACTCATGGCAAGCTTTTCTAACATAAATACAAACCTGCCTCTAGACAGGACTGAGCATGCCTTGTCCCCTGCTCTGCTCATGATACCATTAGAGGAAAACATCTGCTTGCCAGACATAGCAGCCCTTGCCTATAACCCCAGCACTTTGGAATCTGAGGCAGGAGGATTATTACAACTTCTAGATCAGCCTAGAAAAACCGTCTCGTGAAAGCAACAAAACAAACGAGAAGAAAATGCTTTTTTAAAAATAGAAAGAAAAATTCAGCCTCTAGATTCTTTCTGCAAAAAGTCCTAGTATGGTTTGGAAAAATGCATGCTTCACAACCTTCACACAGACGCGGGCTTTATTTTAAAGTCACAATATGGTCTCCTTCAAATACAGTTTGTGCCACTTGGAAGCTGTTATCTTTAGTTTTCCCACCAAAACTAGCGTTTTTAAAGTTTCAAGAAGTCATTTGTAATGCATGAGCTCAATTTGATTATTCAGGATATAGTTTTTGCACTGTGGTGCATCTGCTGCTGTCCATATTATCTAGTTTCTTACACTAGATAATTTTATCTTCACTCTCTCCTTTTTAAGATACTCTTTTTACATTGTGTGTGTGTGTGTGTGTGGATAGCTTCTGGGGGTTGGCTCTCTCACAGCTCGGTGTGAATTGTAGTGACGGAGGTCAAGTCATCAGTGATCTGACAGCTGCTCACATAAGCACGGGCAAGGTCCCAAAAGCTACACCATTAAAGAAAGTGACTCCTCCCCTCCAGCAACCTCTAATTATCGGTAGTCCCTCAGGAAGGGTAGGCTTTGTAAGTCCCTTCCCCAGCTGTGATGGATTGTTGATGAGCACCATCGTGTTCAGGTAACCAAAGCTGCTGTGAGCTCACGGCAATAATCATGCCACGCGCAGGTGTCAGCATTTCACAGTCCTCTTCGTCATCCTCTGGCCCTTACATTCTTTCTGCCTCCTTCTTGTGCGCTGTTCCCTGAACCTTGGAACAAGTGGTGTAGATGGTCCATTTAAGGCAGAACACAGAACAGCCACTTGTTCTTAAAACTTTGACTAGCCATGAATCTCTGCGTTAGCTATCATCTGCTGCAAAGAGAAGCTTCTCTGACCAGAGTTGAGAGCAGAAGTAATCTATGGATGTAAACATAAATATTTAGAAGAAAGCTTGTTACCATATCCATTTAGTTAAATGGCAGTAGAAGGTTTCCCTCTGGAGCCTGTGATATCTCCAGGCATGGCTTTTGACCAAGGTTGCAGTACCAGACGTGAATTCACTCCCACGGCACGAGCCTCAGATTCAACCAGAAAGCTGTTGGTTACTCCCATACGTCCCTGTCACTATTGCACTGGTGCCTTGTGTACTGCAGCACACCGGTCACACCTGGGTAAGACCATTGGTAGCTTTCGCCCAAGAAGCTTGAATGTCATCTTTCTGGCACTGGGCTAGCTAACCAGAAAAGAGGAAGCTCCTAGCTCCGTTCCACCTTGATTTCTCTATACTTTCCAACCAAAGTCTGTGGTGTGATAGGATCTTACCAGTTAGTTCTGGTGGACAATGAAGAACAGCAGCAGTAGATTGTGTTGTTTGGGGGGGTGCTTCCAGCCGAACAACTCACGGGGAGGCACCCCATACCTGGGATTGCTGTTTTCACTTAGTAATTCAGCTTCTGGTAGCAGTGTTATCCATCCGTATGGAGTACCTCCACTCAAACTCTTTTTTGTGTATTATATTATTCACTCATTATTATCATTGTATTTTCTGATTCGCTTACAAAGTAGCCGATTTCCATATGGCTTTTGCATATATCCTGAGTTTCAGCTAACCTTTCCTCTTCTCGCCCCTTTCCTCCATCTTCAACCCTGCTTCAATCCTTCTGCCACCAGTACTCCGTCCAACTACTCTTCTCTTCTCTCTGCTCTAATGGTCCCTTTCTAGTTTCCTGGCCTCTTCTAGTTAAACAAATGAATCTAAATGTTCGGAGCCAGGATCCACATGTGAGAGAAAAGATACGGTGTTTGTCTTTCTGGGTCTGTGTTACTTCAACTCAGTATTGTATTTTCCAGTTCCATCCATTTTCCTGCGAGTGTCGTAAGTTCATTTTTCTTTGCTGGTGAAAAAATGCACTTGTGTATATACAACACATTTCCATTATCCAGTCATCTGTTCATGGACATCTAGGCTGGTTCCATTGTCTAACTATATAAACAGACAAGCAATGGGCAGAGGCATGTGGCTACCTCTATGGTAGGATGTGGAGTCCCTTGGTATATGCCCAGGAGTGGTACAACTAGCTGGGTCCCATATTAACCATCTTATTTTTCATAAGAGGAAAATAAACACACTTGTAGCAGTACACCTACTGTGGTGGCTCAGCAAACAGGACAAAGAGGTGCATTCATATGTGCAAACCCTGCCAGACCTCAGCAGAGGGAAGCACTATCATGGCAAGCACCATACTGGACAGTAGGATCCTGAGCGTCTCATCTCAGGGGTTTTTATTGATGTCTAAGCTCTTTGTGTGTTCTATTAATACTCGTGCAGAGCACATGCAATCAAACATCCCCCACATAAAGCCAACAATACGAAATGTCAAGACCTAGGCAGACCCTCAACCAACAATGCACAAAGCAACCATTATAAACATAACCAAAAATAAACTTCTACAACATACACTCCTCTTTTCCTCATTTTAAATGTCTTCTCAACGCATTTCAAAAGCAAGAAACCAAACTTGGAGAGGTGTCTACCATGCTGGACCTCAGAATAAATCTTTGGGTATTGTCATAAAGTGAACTAATTGGCAAAAGCAATAAAATAAAATTTAGTGGTGATTCGAAACAGAAACTTTCAATCTTTGAATTTTACCTCAGACAAGAAGGGTCAGGGTCAACAAACCAGCTATTTTTGCAAATATTTAAAGCATATGCAAAGAGAAACTGCCCTTATTTGATGTTGTTCTAGACTTTGAAGCTAGGAGACCAGTGGGAGGAAGGGGATGGGTGTCCTGAAGTACTTTCTTTTCAACTGTAGGTCAGAGCAGAGGCACAAGCTGTCCTGAAAAGCAGGAGTTTCTGCTTGAAAAATGGGAGCAGTAGTTGTATAACCACTGTGGTTTGAGGAAAGCAGCTAACCCTTAAAACCTTCCCGCCACCCACCGCTGCTAACGCCATTAAAATAAGCATGTAGTTAATATGACAAAATGATATTTTAACCAAAATTGATGAAATATTTATGGTAATCTTAAATTTTTAAATATTTTGTTGATTATTGAAGAAAAGAAGAATGCTGGAGACCAAACTCAACCTTGACTCTGACTTTTATTTGAATTTAGGGTTGTGTGTAGACTAGTAACTAAAGTGTCTACAGGACTGCAAAGCAATCCAGTTGAATCAAAGCTAGGTGAGTTTTGGCCCAGGTAAGGACACCAGTCAACTTAAACTGTCACGTGGCACCATTTCAGATTATGTATATACATACATACATACATACATACATACATACATACATGCAGCAATGCTATTTTTACCTGTGGAAAAATCTGCCTGTTTGGATCGCCTTAAAAGCAATATTTCTGTTGCAGCCACACAGGAGCAAAAGCGATGAATGCTCACTAGTACATATATTCATATGAATATTCGTGTGTGTTAAATAAACATAGAAAAATAAGTAAAATAATAGAGCTGTGGAACACTACCATCAGCATGTATTTGGATATTCAAAACAAAGTTGACTTTTTTTTTTCTCAACTAATTGTCATGTTCTGGTTAGTCTTAATGTTTTATAAAAGAATTCTTTAACAAGCCTTTAGCCCTTTGCCCTACCACATCAGGGCATGCTTGTCCCCATGTGTCACCCTTTAAACACAAACTCTGAAGTCATTCGTCCATCCTATTTGAATGTCATTTAAAATTGTAGACTGGCAAACTTGAAAATTCCTTAAAATGGAATTCTAGAAAAATCTTCAGTGTTCCACAAATCTTATCCTATTCAATGTCCTAGAGCAGACAAATTCCCCAGAGTTAGGCCACGTTCCAGGCCACCCTCCTTTTCATTTAATTATTTTGAGGATGAAAAGCTTTTTCATAGCACCCCCACAAAATCTGCTATGCCAAGCACCACAAGCAGCTACACCGAGCCCAACACAATGCTTGTGATTGTAGCGTGTCTCCCAGCTCTGCTTCTCAGTTCCATGGGCTGTGATCTGTACACCAAAAGCAAGTTTAACACTGATGGATCCAAGAGCCACACATGCCTTCCAGTATCTGTCCTGAAGCAAGGATGGGGGTGGTTCCTTCAGTGTGAGGATGCACACCGGAGACAGTAGACTCCTTTATCCTCAATCACATGTGAGCTAACTGTGTTGCGTGATGAGAAGAGGGCCCTTGCCTGCAAATAGCTGCCAAACACTCTCCTCAAAAGAAAACTGGCTTAAATTTAAGGCTATATTCAAGCAAGGCATTTTATTCCAATGCCCATCTGGTAGACCTTTGTCAATTTAATCCAGAAGCTTCACCAGAAGGTCTACTGCTCACAGACTTCATATGGATGGTGTGTGGGGGCTTGCTTTAGGAGCATTTCCCCTTTGTGTTGCCTCTGGTGTTGCCAGAGCTGGGAGACCAGAGCTAGGGTCACTGGTCCACCCATAGAGCCAATTGCTGATGCTAGGAGAGCCGCTTGGTTATCCCATCCTGTGTCTCCGGCGGGGGCAGCCCCCCCAGGCAGGTCTCAGTGGCTTCCTTGGTTTCTTTCTAATTCTCTGAATCTTATTAACTGACAGAACTGTTTGTGGTCAACCTTACTAAATATGCAGATCTCCTCTCTCTCTCTCTCTCTCTCTCTCTCTCTCTCTCTCATACACACACACACACACACACACACACACACACACACACACACACTCACAGACTAACTCTCCTACTGGACTGATGGACTCTCCCCTGCTGGACTCACTTTTATTTTTTTCCCTTTGTTGTACCTCCGTCCCGGGTATTATATATATTTTGTTAAGCTGTCCAAAATTCTTTGAAGAGTTGTAAGTCAATATGTAATTTTAGATTTATTTATTTGGCTTTATGTGCATGAGTGTTTTGCCTGCACGTATGCATGTGAGCTATGTGTGTGCCTGACACCCTTGGAATCTGTGGACACCAGGTGGTTGTAAATCACCATGTGGATGCTGGGAACCAAATCCCACTTTCACAAGAGCAGAAAATGCTTTTAACTGCTGAGGCAACCCTCCATCCCTATAAATAATTTTAGATCAGTTTCTCATAACACCCTGGGTAGAAAAAACTTGTGGTAATCATTCTTGTATTGAGGAAGCATTCTCGTACATAAGCATTTATTTAAAAGTCACGCAGACTGCTGCTAACTGGTTGGCAACATTTTAAAAGTCCATCAGTTATCTCCCTTGCAACTGTTTTTCTGCTATTTTTGGTTTGGTTTTTTTTTTTTTTTTCAGAATTGAAAAGACAATCAGAGCCAGGTTCCAAGAGCACATCTGTAATTCCAGAACTCAGGAGGCTGAGGCAGGAGGTTCAGGAGTTCGAGGCTAGCTTGGGCTTTACAGCAAGTTTCAGGCCAACCTTGGCTATATAGCAAGACCTTGTCTCAGAAAACAACAAAAACAAAGACAAGTCAATCAATAAATAGACGACAAAGACAATATTAGACCTACAAACCAAAATTCATCTAAATTTACTTGTAAATATGTCATGATTGGAGCCGGAGAGATGGCTCAGCTGGAACAGTGCTTGATGCACAAGAATGAACACCTAAGTTTGGGTTATTGCTACCTATGTAAAGCTTGGCACACATCTGTAACCCCAGCATGGGGCAGTTCAGGGTAGAGAGACAAAGGTCCCTGGATCTCATTGGCCAAGCAGCCTAGTAGAATCTACAAATTCTGAGTTCAGTGTGGGACCCTATCTCAAAAATGAAAATAAATGAGGAAAACACCTAACTTTGAACTCTGGCTTCTAGATACATCCATGCATGTGTATCTACACACATATGCACACACATACAAACACACAATCATGTGCCCATATATGCATCCCACATACACACAGAGAATATATGTCATATACATTTAAGAGAATATTCACATTGCTTCTATTGAACTGAGATTCTATTATTCTTGACAAATTGCTTCAATTTTCACACGAGGAACTACAGACTAAACAGACTTGACATCTAGTCAATAAATTAAAGACACTAGATTAGGATAAAACACACAGGAAAGTAGGTTATGTCTCACACGCAAAGAGATTTTGCAGAGATTTTAGACTAGTGTTTAATTTGATGCATGGCGAGGAGTCTGGATCCGTCCCTGGTGAGGAGGTGAGGAGGGTCAGTGGGGGAAACAGAAAGAGAAACATGTCGCTGTCTGAGGCTAGGGTAGAGTGAAAGATTAAGGAAGGGCTGGTCCTGACCAGGTACAAGCAGTGTATAAAAGAAACTACCTTGGGTAATTTGTTTCTAATTATCAAACTGCACAATGGCTAAACTTAATCCCACCCTAGAGCTTTGTTAGATCAAGGCAGAACAAAACCTGCTGAGACGGACATGGCCCCAAGATGATTGTTGACTATCCTTTGCTTCAGTATAATGCTATCTCCACATCGTCAGCCTTGTGAAACACCGGTTCCTGTCACGCATCTGACACCATGCCACATCTGGAAAACTCCGCGTGAGGACAGAAAAGGGGAGTGAACCCTACCCCAGAACCCTGACCCAGTCCTGGAATTCTCTTCCTCAGCTCATAAACTATCTTGTGCTCTAATAAATTTTGCCATCAGATGAGTTATCCAAATGCCAAATGTAGTCTCTTAAGAGCCCTCAGGAACCCTTTGTGCATACCTGCACCCTGTGACAAACTCCTTCCCATTCTTAACTTTGTCTCATCTCTGAATTCTTTATTAGAAGGCGGCCATCTAGTATAATAATAATAAGGAAATAATATATAATATATAATTTAAGAATATAATAAGAAGCCCTGGATAGAAGGTGTTAATCTGCTCTCTTACCCTTGAGGCCTCCCTAACCTGCAAGCACAGCAGGATAATATTATTAGAGACTCTAAAACTTTGCGTAGAGAAGTCAAACTTTTTTACAACATTCTGCATGTATTTTCCTTTACAGTAAACTCATACTGTAGAGCATACACTTCTCACTATAAAGCCCAGGCTGGTCTTAAACTGGGGATCTTTCTGCCTCTGCTTCTCAAGTGCTGGGATACGTGTATATATATATGTATGTGTCACCATGCCCAGTTTATAGCATATATCTCTATGTACAGAAATACGTTCTTTTCATGCCTTCTTGATAAGCCATATCAAATTAAACAAGGTGATAGTTCAGTGGAGAATAAAAAGTCAAAGCTAATCTCAGTGTCTCCACTTGAGTACTACTTGGGATGCCAGCGCCTTGTGGAAGTTTGATTTGACAGACTTTTCTTTCAGACATTCAGTCTTCGAGACCTTTTGAGTAGCTGGCATCTATCTGGAACTAGACTAAATCACTCTTGAATATTGCTCTCTGTTATTAATTAGTGGTTCTTTCTCAGAAAGCACAGCTCAAAGTTCTGCATTATTGTTTGCTAACAAAGAGTAATTTCAAGTACTTTAGATTTCTCTCTGACTCCCTGCTTAGAATTAAAACGTTATCGTGCTGGATGTGGTGATGCACTCACTTCTTTAATCCCAGCACTCTGGAGACAGAAGCAGAGACAGGTGGATCTCTGTGAATTTGAGGCCAGACTGGTCTACAATTCCAGAACAGCCAGGACTGCACAGTAAGACCTTGTCTCAAAAATAAAATAAAATAAAATAAAATAAAATAAAATAAAATAAAATAAAATAAAATAAAATAAAATAAAATAAAATAAAATACAAAAATAAAACTAAAACAACCTGAGAACCTTTATCAGTTGTGCAAATTGTCATTGTGCAATTTTTCGTTGTTGTTGTTTCCCACAATCCGTTCCATCTATCTTTCCTCAGCATCTATTGCAAACTCCACTAAAGGTAAAATAAACACCGTACGAAAGTGCTGAAGAACGGTCTCCCGATGGGTCCGTATACCCAGAATCTCAGCTGCCATTTCTCTCTCAAGGCTCTTTCATCCACAGACTCTGCATTTACTTTGGGGGGCTGGGTGGGGGGAAGACAGCATTTCATTAGTTTGGCTCAACCCGTTAGCTCTCCGAACAATAGTTTAATTGTCAGTGAAATTAGCCTTTGCGCAGCTACTCCATGCTTTCTTTCCCACTGTGCTGTGGCAAGAGCCACCTCCTCTTGCTTCTTTCATTTGTTTTCTCATTCGAAAAACAAGCTGGGCTAGGAGAGTCTCAGCGTGGCTGGGAAAAACCAGGACCAATTTCTCAAAAATAGCATTCAATAAATGTGGATTTCTTTGTCCTCGAAGACGCTTGTAAGAAATGATACCAACCAATCTAAGCCCCATAAGGCAAGAGATCATTTTTTTATTCTGTGTTTTACATCCAGGCTGTGGGAAATAATGCATGTTTTCAAAATCCTCTCTCAAACAACTTTCAAAAATATAAAGCAAAGAAGAAAGTCCAAACTGAAAGCGTAAGCAAAGCTTTGAAAAGTGTCCCGTCATTTAGATTAATACCTAACTAAACACTACAACGACAGAAAAACTCCTCAGAGCATTGTGTACCTTTCTTTATAATGCTGATCGGGATTACGATTAAAAGCTTTGGGCACTGGCAATATTTTAGCAGTCTCTCTTTTTCTCTCTCCCCACTCTCCTCTTCACACTGTCACCCTGGCTGCCTGACCTGGAGTATCAGTTTCCTGCCCCAGACTCCAGAGTTTTGGGATTACAGGCATGAACCACCATGCCAGGTTTGAGCTTTGTCTTGAAGGGAGAAAAGGTGTCTGCCTTGGCTACTTTTATATGTATTCCATATGGTTACTTCTATATATGTTGACACACAGTAGGTAGTTTAATAAATGTCTGAAAAGTGAATGAGGAAACATTGACTGGCTGGGTGTGGTGGCACACACCTGGAATCTCAGAGCTTGGCTAGAAGATTTGGGGTTCACAGCTAACTTCAGCTCCTTTGCAAGTTTGCAGCTGGTTTGAGCTAAATGGTGTCTCGAAAAGATTTTAAAAAAAGAAAGAAAGAAAGAGAGAGGGAGAGAGAGAGAGAGAGAAAGAGAGAGAGAGAGAGAGAGAGAGAAAGTGATGATTCTGAAAGGCTTGCCCGAGACTGCTTGCCCAACATGGATGAGGTTCAGGCCTTAACCCTCAGTACTGTGAAAACAAACACAAACAGAAGGTGAATCCATGTGATTTATGGGGAATCTATCAGTAATGTTTTCTTCCCAGTTGAGCTTGCTTTCACTTGACCCTATCTCATTGACAGAATCTGCCTCTCATCAAGCTTACCTCTGCTCTGTAAATAGATGCTTTAATAGTGGGGGAGGCATTGAGAGCAGAGGTTTCTATTTGGAGAGGTTCTGATGCAAGTCTCTTTATTAAAGCAAAATTGTTGTCTGTGAAACAGTGTTAGTTAGTTAGTTAGTTAATTAGTTAGCTAATTAGTTAATTCATCACAAATGTCCTGACTGGCTGGAGGGTGTGAGAGCTAAAGTTAAGGTTTAAGTTTAAATTACTGTTCTTAAGAGAGCTATAAAACAAACATGCTTCTAACCTGTAAGCCCCACTTGCCCAAGGACAGATGACTCCCTGGCTAGGGGCCGTTGTTCATGTAAGATAACAAGCCACTGTTTCTGTAAACAAGTTGCATGTGTTTGATCACATGCAAACAGTAGCCTTGTGGGTTTTTGCCTTAATAAGCACCTGACTAATATGTGGCCATTCTCTGAGAATCCTGGACTGGATCTGTCCAGTGTCCATCATCCTGCCTAGTAATTAATAAAGCTTGCTTTGAATTTGGTTCAAAAATTGCTGTAGTGGTTTCATTTTCACCTGGTGTGGTTAACAAGAGGAGTTCATTGGCTCAGTGATTAAGAGCGCTGGCTGCTCTTGCAGAGGACAGAGTTCATTTCCCAGAACCTATATGGGGGCAGCCCACACTGCCTGTAACTCCAGGGCTCTGTGCACACTCTACCTGCACACACATGTACATAATTATAAATAAAAATAAAAAATTTAAATGTGCAACTGCTTCTTCCTTAGAACACTCATTAAGTATTCTTAGGACACTTTCCTGAAAGAGCTTTTCCTAAAAGACAAATTCCATTTTAGTTTCTGTCTTTTTCAAACAAAAACTCAACTTGCTACAGATAAACTAATTTTCATCTGTTATTTAACTACAGCTTCATTGGAAACTATATTAAAAATTAATCAGTAGGAAAGACAAAAAATGTAATTTTTTTTTTAAATGGGGGCTAGGAAGGGGATGGAGGCACAAAGAGTTTAATTCTCCAACTTCCCTTTCTCCTGAGGATGGGATTGGAAGGCTCAGGAGCAAACCCTTCTCTAAGTGTGGCAGGAGTCTTTTCTGATCATTCTCCATGGCTTTAATATTTGGGTTTACAGGTCCTTCCATTTACACATCACATAGGCAGTAAAGATACACAAAATGCCCTACTAAGAGCCACATTCTTAGAAGAAGAGGGGCAGCCATTTTGCCAAGCTTCCTTCCACCCATGCCTGACCATAAATAGGCAGCCGGATCAATGCAAAAGTGCCACTGTGCCTGAGGAGTAACACATCCCGGATCCCTCCATGCTGGCAAAGCTTGGCTGCTCGGCTGCTCAAAAAGTAGGTCCTAAGGCTCTACCCTGTGTCAGACAGGGGACAGTAAGGGAGCCTCAGTTTAGTAAATGTACCTTTTGTTACAAAATAAAAGAAAGAGAGAGAGAGAGAAAGGAAGACGGAAACCAGCTGCTCAGCTTTCCTCTTTTTTTTTTCTTTTCTTTCTTTTCCTTTTCTTTTATTTCTTTACGTGTGTGGGTGCTTGGTCTGCCTGTGGGTCTGCGCCAGACACCTGCCTCATGCCCACTGAGGCCAGAAGATGGATCAGATCCTCTGGAACTGGATTTATTGCTAGTTGTGAGCCAACATGTGGGTGCTGGGGATCAAACCGGGATCCTCCAGAAGAGCAGCAAGTGCTCTCAACCACTGAGACATCTTTCCAGTCCCTCTGCTTTTTTTTTTTTTTTTTTTTTTTAATGTAATGCTTTTATTGCTTTTTGGAGCATTTTAGACATATGTAAAGTATGTTTTGATTATATTCATCCCTACTCCTCCCCCTAACTTTTTCCACTTCTTCTCCCTCCCAGCTTCCTGTCAAAAAAACAAATATGAAAAATCAACCCCCCCCCACAAAAAAAAAACAACCCAGGAATTCCAATTTGTGCTGCCGGTATAGTCATGGGTGTGGTGGGTCATCCCTGAAACCTACCAGGGACCATATCCTTAAAGAAAACTAACCTTCAGGGGCTGGAGAGACAGCTCAGGGTCTTAACCTCTGCTCTTACAGAGCACCCAGCACCTAGTCACCTGGAACGCTAGCTACAGGTGAGCCGACTTCTGCTTCCCATCTCTGTGAGCAGCTTCGCTCACATGTGAGTACCCTTTACAGACATACATGAATATTTTAAAATCTTAAATAGAAGAAAAAAACCTAGACTTTCCCTCCTCCAGAAGACATATTAAAGTAATTGTCAGTAACTCCTCACTTCAGGACTGGAGCATAGTGAGCCCCTCCCCTCCCCCCCCCATGCTGGAATGGTGACCGGTTTGAACTTGTACAGGCAACCACAGCTCCTGTGAGCTCATGAGTGCAACGACTCTGTCATGTCCAGAAGACCCTACGTCTCTCTGGTCCTCCCTGACCTCTGGATCTTACAGTTCTTCTGCTTGATAGGAATATATGTATATTATGTGTATATATACATAGTATACATATTATATAATACAAGATACATGTATATTATACATATGTTCCTACCAGGAAGAAAGAATATATATATATATATATATATATATATATATATACACATACATACACACACACATATATATAATATGTATATTATATATGCTTATATATGCATATATATATATATATATATATTTAAATGGTGGCTCAAACCTTTAATCCCAATACACAGGAGGCAGAGGCAGATGGGTCTTTATGAGTTCAAGGCCAGCCAGGTTTACATAGTACATAGTGATATCTTGTCTCAAAGGAAAAAAAATTAGTGTGGGGCGAACTGGGTAGTTAAGAGCACTTGTTGCTCTTAGAGGACCAGAGTTCAATTGCCAGCACCCACTTGTTGGCTCACAACCACCAGTTTCAAGGGATCTGATGCCATTATGACCTCCACAGACACCAAGCATGCACGTGGCACACATACATACACATAAGCAAAGCACATACAAAATAAAATTAATAAGTCTAATAAAAAGCTTTTAATTGAGTATGTGTTTATGTCACATGGGTGGCGGTCAGACAACGACTTCTGGGAGTTGCTTCTCTCCTTCCTCTGTGGGTTCTGGGATCTGACTCAGAGACTGCACCAGGTTTTCTAGGTCAGGGTTTTTACCTGATGAGCCCTCTCACCAGCTATCCAGGCACTCTCTGACAAAGGTAGGTCCTTTGTACTGTTTGTCAAACCCTCATGGGCTCCAGTAAGCACCAAGGGACTGAAATGTGTGCAGACAAAACCCTTGAGCTGGGCTGTTAGATTTCAAAGGGATAAAGACCTCTGACTCTGAATATGGGTAGTGCCCATCCTTCCCCTGCCCTCAGAGCAAGACTGTGCACTTAGGAATTACTTCATAACCTGTGATGATGTATATAATAGGTGTGTAGCTGAGTTCAGGCATTGTACATTAGCCAGCAGACTGTAACATTCTCATGAAATTAATCAGGAAATTACATTTAGAGAAACACTGTTTTAAAACAGAAGAGGATAACTGGGTTTTGTTTGTGGTGTTTTTGTTTGTTTGGTTTGGTTTTTTGAGATAGGGTCTCTCTATATAGTCCTGGCTATCCTGGAACTAACTATGTAGACCAGCCAGCTCAAATTCACAGAGATCCATCTGCCTCTGCAACCAAGTGCTGGGATTAAAGCCATGAGCTACCACACCCTGCCTGGAGGGCAGCTGGGTTTTAACTAGTCTCTTCACTTTCCCTGTTTTTCTTTCTCTGTTTCTACTTAACCTGAGTCAATGACTCAGGTTGCTTTTCCATTTCGACCTGCTTTTCATCAGTACAGTCTTATGTAAAGGAGAGGTCCATGACAGGGTATAGCCTCTGTACCCCACATTCCCACCTTGTATTTCCAATTGCTAAGGATGGCCTCAGAACTACCCTTAGACCATGCCATTCCTTGTCTATAGGCTCACCGTTAGTATTTCCCCACCCAGCATTTTGTCCCAAACCTCTGTGAATCACAATAGCAATCTAAGACTGCATCCAGAGTGCAGTAACCATGGAAACTCCATCACATGTAACAATAATAGGAACTGAGTAGCAAGATGATTTAATATGTTATGATAATTATCATGGGGAGCACATCTTATGGAAGTCAGCTTAGACTCATTCTATGCAGTTCTCTGAGTCCTAACAAGGAAAGCTGAGAAGTCACACACACACACACACACACACACACACACACACACTGTATTAAAGATACAAAAAGTTCCTAATAAAACCTTGTACAATCATAAAATTCCAATCACTAGGAGTATTGAAACAGAAGACAGATTTGACTGTTTGATGGAGGAAAATATTCTATTTGTGAGGCTCACAATTAATTTCTGTTTGCTTTTTATTATTATTATTATTATTATTATTATTATTAAATCAAAGTCTTGCTATATAGCCCTGGCTGTCTTGAAATCCCCTGTGTAGAGCAAGCTCAACTTGAATTTCTGGCAAATAGCACTCCTCCTGCCTCTGCCATCCAAGTGCTTGGATTACAGGCCTGCACTACCATGGACTCAACCCTCCAAATTCATTTCTCTATTCATTGTTTGGGGAAAATTTATGGACAATTCACTGTGTGGGTTTTGTTTCTAAATAGTGCTGGTACAATAACAAATTCGACAGATCAGCATAGCAAAGAGCTGGGTGTTGGGCAAATACACTGCAATATAAGGTGGGGGGCATAGTAAGAGAGGATGGGCCCAGCTGATATCTGTGCCAGAGTGCTCAGACATTGAGCTACTCGCTCGGACACCACGCGGAGCATCAGCACGCTCTTCACCACTCCCAGCCCCTGTAAAGCAGCAGCTTCTGCAGCAGGATGCACGATGTAGTTGTTTTAAGCACTGTATTCTAGGGCAGTTTATTATGAAGCAATGGAACAACTAGAGTAATGAGATGAAATCACCCACATAAAAAGCAGACAGCGGTTGCCTCCCAAGTGCCAAGTATTCATAAATATTTACCACTGGGGTTATTTTATTTTATTACCGCTGTCATCATTATAAAAATAGCATGATTTTTTTTAAACCTTTTTTGTTTTTTTTTTAAGGCAGAGTTTCTCTGTGTAGCCCTGGCTGTCCTGGAACTCACTCTGTACACCAGGCTGGCCTTGAACTCACAGAGATCCACCTGCCTCTGTCTCCTGAGTGCTGGAATTAAAGGCGTGTGCCGCCACCGCCAAGTGAAAGTAATATGATTTCAATGATGTTGTGTGGCATTATCTGTCTTGGTTTATTCAGCTTTGCCATTCTTGAGCTGTCTGCTCACATCTCCCACTGTGTCTCCTGTGACCCCTCTTTCTTCATCTGCTGGTTGCATGGCTCAAGGTCATTGATGTAGCTAAGTACCTCACATTTACTGTTGACTTTACCTGGCCTATTTCACTATTCTACTTTCAGATTGTTCCTTTAGATCTAGTCTTCAGATCTATTCTCTTACATAGCAACCAGAGAGAGTTTTTTTTTTTTCTTCAAATATGCCCTACTTAAAACCCTTCAGTGGCTTCCACTGTTAGGATATAGCCTCCAGCCCTGGTCTTGGCACCAATCCCTGTGCAATCTGCCCTCTGCTTACCTTTCCAGGCTTATCTCAGTTCAGTGTGCTGCAACAAGCCCAGCCTGTATGTACTCTCCTTTCTGCCTCTGGGTTCTGGAACACACTGTTCTCTTTGTTCCTTCGAGTCTTTCAAGGATCTTTTATGAGACTGACTATTCCTGTTATGGGGCATCACCTTAAGCCTTGTTTGCTCCCAGCAGACCCCATGTCCAATAGCACATCTTAAATGGCAAATAAATAATAGCAGTACTTATTTGCATTGTTGTGTAGCTATCTGTTTAATGTCTTCTACAAAGATGGGAGTGATTTCTTCACAGCCACATTCCTTCAAGCCTAACACACGGGAAGCAAATGAGGGTCAAAATGGTTCATCGTGTAAGGTGTGACCAGTATCTTGACATTGCGTTTTATTGCTCATGTTCACAGCCGAACTGAATGGATCATACAGAAAGCTCCCTTAGAGCCCCATCCCCCACATTCTCAGCACTCTAGTGTGATGATTCCTGGTCTTAAGATGTCCACTGCACTCTCTAGTGTCACAGCGGATTCACTTTTTTTGCCTTTAACCTTTTCTGCACAAGACTCAAGAAGAGCTCTCCGAACTCTCACGACCTGGCACTGCCTCTGTATGGTCAGCGACCTTAAACATGTGAGTGGAAGCCTCACAGCATCTTCCCCTGCAGCCAGGGGTTCAGGAAAGAGGACCTGACTGACAGGAGATCTTTGGGAAAAGGCATGCTCTACTCTGGCCAACGAGCATCTCAGGAACTTTGGTCTGCTGGGCCCCACAAGTGTAGTGCGAAAGAGTGTGTCAATGTTCACAGCTTGGACAGAAGGAAAGGTATCCTGGCAGCTGGGAGCCAAGGAACCACATAGCTCTGAAGGGAAAAGTTTCCCCAGTAGAAGTGTTGTAGCTTTGAGGGGAGGAGATCCCCGACTGAGCTGAAGTGTTAGAGCTCCCAGCTGCAAAAACAGCGCCATGTAGCAAATTTCACAAAAGAGATCTATCGGGTGGAAACAAACAAAAACAGCAGGATGACTGCATCCAATCGGGAGGAAGGCTACAGCTGCAGCTGGCAGGACTGAACGGAATGCAGCTCTTTATATAGGGTTTCTTGGGGATGGGTGGGGAGTGGAGCTTTCCAGGGTGGCCTGGGATTGGTGGGATTTCAAACTCAGGGATTGGTGGGTTTCTAGCTCAGTGACTGTTCAGTGATTGGTGGGTTTTTCAAAACCCAGAAGTGAGCTCAAATTTTCCAGTAAGCTTGGACTTTGCACTCTGCAGCCCAGACAAGCTGAGAGTGGGGATGCTCCTTGAATTCCTGGATTATTATCCTCTCTGTAGTGATTCTCAACCTTCCTAATGCTGTGATCCTATAATACAGTTCTTCATGTTGTGGGGACCCTCAACCATAAAATTATTTTCATTGCTACTTCATAGCTGTAATTTTGCTACTGTTATGAATTTTAATATAAATGTGTGATATGCAGATGGTCTTGGGAAACCCCTGTAAAATGGTCATTTGATCCCCAAAGGATTCTTGACCCACAGGTTGAGAACTGCTGCAAGGCATCATTGGGGAATCCAAGGAAGCCTTCTCTTACATCTGCAGAATCCCCATCCTAATCTCTTCTTCCTAGCTGATTCTTTCCAAGCCCTCACAGATAATTGGAGCCACATGTACTGTCCACAGACACAAAGGGTGCTGGGAAAATAAACATCTCCATTTCAGCTGTGCACCAGAAAAGGAAATGAAGAGGAGGGTGTGGAAAATCGGATCATTGTAGGATTGCCACCAACTGCAGCTTCTACAGAAAATCGAGAGCCATGCCTAGACGTTTCTTTCAAAATTAATATATGCAAACACATCTACAAAATTACTCAGATGTTTTCCTACCCAAAAAAAAAAAAAAAAACCAAGACCTCAACTAAGGAACAAAAGCATCTGCCCGTACAAAGGCTTGTCATAAAACAATATTATCTGTGATAGCTCTAAACTAGGAACCATCTAATGATTACCAAAGAAGAGCGAATAAGCAAATTATGGTGAATCCATACAACAGGATGATGTTCCGTGATGAAAGTGGATGAAACGATAACACACACACCAATGCTCATGTGGAAGAAGACAGACCTACAAATGAGTACATACTGTATGGTTCCACTTGTGTGGCGTGCTAAAGACTGAGAAAAACTGGCGCTCCCCCAGTCACTGAAACACTATTCACAGAAGCCAAAATATGGACTCAAGTGAGGTGCCCAGCAATGACTAAATGGGTAAAGGAAATGTGGTATATTTGTCCAGCCTTATTCAGCCATAAAAAGAGTATAACCCTGTCATCTGTGGCTACACACAACAAAAGTGGAGGACATGATGCAAGTAAAATAAGCCGGCACAACAGGCGAGTGTCACGTGTTTTCTTTCATATGTAGAATATAAACAGTCATTAGAGGCTATGATGAGTGGGGGAATCTGGGGATTATATGCTTCCTAAATACACTTGTCACCAGGTGGTGGGTGGAGCACATCTTTGATCCCAGCACTCAGGAGGCAGAGGCAGGTGGATCTCTGTGAGTTCGAGGCCAGCCTGGTCTACAGAGTGAGTTCCAGGACAGCCAGAGTTACAACAGAGAAACCCTGTCTCAAAAATAAATAAATAAATAAATAAATAAATAAATAAAAACATTTGTTAATATGCTCATGGGCCCTGTGTCCCATTATCATGAACATCAAAGTACATTCAAATACGACATATAAGCTCCAGTAGGACTGTAGTTCGCAACAACTGATTAAATGTCTTATTGGAGGAAAAGGAGCTTGAAGTTTCCCAACACAAAGAAATGATACATATTGTACACATGTGCTGTATTGTTGCAGTATATCTCATTAATCTGTGCAATTATTATGTTAAGTTAAATTGCAAATAATTCCTAAACTGCAAATTAATCTCTGCAAGCAGAAGAGCAGAGTGGTAAATATGGTCCATTTATTAAGGTATGTTAATTATACCTCAATAAAGTTGTGAAAAAAAAAGGTGGGGCACAGTGGTACTCTCTCAACACCTGGGGGGTGGAAGCAAGAGGATCAGAAGTTCAAGGACAGCCTTAGTGACAAGCTGAGTTTGAGGCCAGCCTGGGCTCCAGAAGACCCTGCCTCAAACACAAACCAGCCAAACACACAAACAAATGACGACGACAACAAAAGAAGCCTGCTGCCTGGGTGTTTATTTTCTGGGCAGTTGGTGGTGTACTGAAACAGAAAACCACAGGCTTGGAGGAAGATTTCGAGTTGTGTTTGAGATGTACTCAGCTTGGGGTAACGGCAGAATTCCCAAATACGGACGTCAGTACATTTTTGAATGTGAGAGTCTCTCTGAGGATGACTGTCTGGGCGGGATCCATCGCTTTCCTGAAATATGTGCACTGGACTTTGTGTTATTGGCTTTTAAGACTGAATGGTGAGGACAGAAGCCAGACTGGGAAGACAGAGGGAGAAGCAAAAAGAAGTAGAGAGGGAAATGGGTAACTCTTCATGCAAGCATGACTCTTGTACGGAGGAGAGTAAGCTGAGGGTAGTGCTTGGCTCAGTGTAGGAGAGAAGGGGCGGTGTCTGGACACTGAGAGGAGTTCCAGAAGGAGGTGGAGGATGAAGACCCAGAAGCAAGGAAAGATGTCAGATGATGCTAAGTACACTAAAACAGAAGGGCTGGGTACAGTGTGCTCCTTTGCTGTAAGCCCACTGTAGCCCCTAGAGACACTTGCAAGGGATATGTGCCCAGGAGTCAGTGGAGGTGAGATGTGCACGCTCACTGGAGAATGCCTGCTGCTGACCTTATAAACATGTGTTCAGCATCCTAACGCTGAATCCCAGGTGTGCATCATCCAGTCACTGTCAGCTGAGCCTCTCTTACTGTGACACCTATCCAGATGAACTTGAAGCAGACCCTAGATTCTTTTACAAAGAGTACAAATACTCAACAAATGGGCCAATAACCTGAAGAGACAATTCTCAGGAGAGGAAACACAAATGACTAACACATGGTTAAAGTGTTCAGCAACCTTAATATTAGTTAAATTCAAATCAAAACTACTTTGAGATTCTCTTTCACCCCATTCAGAATAGCTATCATCAAGAAAATAAACAAGATTGTGGGGAAAGAGGAACACTGACACCCTGTCGGTGTGTTAAACTGCTCAGCCACTATGGAAATCAATGTGCAGATCTCTCAAAAACCTAAAAATAGTGTGGGGATTTGAATGAGAATGGCCCTCGTGGACTCATATGTTTGAATACTTGATCCCCAGTTAGTGGAACTGTTTGGGAAGGATTAAGAGAATTGGCCTTGCTGGAGCAGATGTGGCTTTGTTGCTGGGAAGTATGTCACTATGGGTGGGTTTTAAGGTTTCAAAAGCTCACTCCAGGCCCAGTCTCACTCTCTCTTTGCATGCATCTTTGCAGGATATAAAGCTCTCAGCTACTGCTCCAGCCCCATGCCTGCCTACCTGCCTTCCAGCATGATGACTAGGACTAACCTTCTAACATTGCAAACAATCCCTTACTTATGTGTTTTCTTTCATAAGAATTGCCTTCCTTGGTCATGGTGTCTCTTCACAGCAATAGAACAGTAGCTCAGACAAATTGGATTACCATATTACCTAGCTACACCATCATGTATCCAAAAGACTCTATATCCTACCATAGAAATACTTGCACACCCAGTTTATTGCTGCTGGTTTCACAAAAGCTAGGAAGTGAATTCAATCAACAGGTGGATAAAAATGAAAATGTGGTACATATGCATAATGGAATTTTATTCAGTTCTTAGGAAAAATAAATTTTCAGGAAAGCAGATGGGACTGGAAAATATTATGTTAAATGAGGTAACCCAAGTTCAGAAAAGCAAACAGTGCCTCTTCCTGATACATGGAGCTCTATCTTCTAACTTTTATACATGTGTAGTTACATGGGGTGAAACACCAAGAAAGTGACCAGGATGGGAGAAACACATGTAAGGTGCAAATGGAATGGGGGAAGGGCAGCAGCAACTGTGGAGCCCAGAGAGGACAAGTTGAGGAGCACAGATGTCTTCCAATGCTCAGCTCAGTCTAACAGGTGAACATTTTCAGGAAGAAAGATCAGGCAAAGGTTTATGTTGAATTGCCCACCAAGTGCATTCCAAGCATCCTCCAATGCAGAAGAGCCTTGAGAATACAGAGGGACCACAGCCTCTGCCAGGGGAGGAGGTGTGGTCAAAAAGCTTGCATCCCAGACCCTGGCCTACGACAAATGCAGACAGATCTGTGGCCTCAGCAGCACCTCACTACCCCAGCCACCCACTAAATATGTACCAAGCATCTGAAGGTTTACCAGGTGGGTGCATAACTGAGAAGTCTCTGATGGGATTCAAGATTCAAGACCACTGAGATTCCAGGCGATGTTAATGCGACTGGGTGGGGGATTACACTCTGACTGCTTGATAATTAGATCCTGTTCAACAGAACATTTTTGTTGACTGGTTGGTTAGTTGGTTGGTTGGTTAATTTTTTGCTAGAATCCAGGAACAGGCACATGCTAGGCAAGAAGTCTAGTACAGAATTACATGTCTTCCCCCAGTCTGCAAAGCCAGCCAGTTTTAGTGTGTCTGCAGGTCTTCAGTCTGAAGCAAATGGCCATTGTTTAGGAGGCTATTACAATAAATAAAAAGTGTTTCAGGACGTGAGTTCTGCGTAGAAGTAAAAGGTACTGAGCTCTGCGTATTAATAAAAAGGGAGAATGTTTGCTTTCTGAGGAAAATTAGAGAAGAGAAAGAAGATGTTGGAGCCAAAATGAAAGAAGAAACACGGTCAAGAGAATTTTGGGACAAACTGATTGATGGTGTTTGCTTTACTGCGTCCCAGCAGAATCCTTGATGCTGTGTCCAAACATTTTGATACTGCTTTGCCAGCAGTATTCGGGGAAGACGTGGGAACAGGTATGTCTATTCGAGTTGGTGTGGCACAGAAAAGAAACACCATGGAAGGTAAGACTTAGGCCAAGTGTGAATGATTTGACAGAAGCCAATATCAGAATCATAAGTGAGAGGAAGAAGGAAACGTCCCCATCTGAGAGTGTCTGAGGAAGGGTTAGAGCGCATGCTCAGAGGCTTGCTCTTGTAATATTGTGAGGATGGATGGATGGGCTCATAATGCTGGAGAACTTGGTGCCACCATCCACTGTCAGCTAATCCTCAGCCAGGACTGATACTAACTTGTGACAACACTTGTGTGTTGCAGATACTGGAAGCAGAGTAATGACTGAGGCAGAGAACTGAGTCAGAAAGGAATCAATAGAATACACTTACTCTAAGAACAGAATTCCCTAAACACCTGTGGTGAGGGTGTTTTGCCACATTATTAATTAAGATAGCCATGGAGCTATGTAGCCCAAGCTGGCCTTGAACTCTCGATCCTCCTGCTTCTGCCTCCCAAGTGTTGAGACTACAGGCCTGTGCCACTACACCCACTCTGGTTAGTTTAAACTGCTAACATTTGGCCAACGGAAACAAAGGGAGAAATGCCACCAGCAAGAATATTCTGGTCAATAAATGTGGTTCCCCATGATATGGAACATTATCCAGGGGTGGCTGGAGAGATGGCTCCGTAGTTAAAAGCACTGGCAGTTCTCCCAGGGGATCCGGTTTAATTTCTAGCTTCCATATAATGGCTCACAGCAATCTGTAGCTCCAGTTCCCAGGGATGCAACATCCTCTTTCTGCCCCTGAGGGTACCAGGCACACACATGGTGCACACACATACATGCAGGTAAAATATCCACACACATAAAAAGAATACAATTCTACCAGGTGGTGGTAGAGCAGGACTTCAATCCCAGCACTGCAGAGGCAGAGGCAGGTGGATCTCTCTGAGTTTGAGGCCAGCCTGGTCTCTAGAGTGAGTTCCAGGTCAGCCAAGGTTATACAGAGAAACACTGTTTCTTTTTTTTTTTTTTAAGAATAAAATTCTGCATGTAAATAAAAAAATGAAATAAGATGGAAGGCTGAGGGGTGGCTCAGTGGATAAAGCACCTGTCATGCAAGCATGAAGATCAGAGTTCAGATCCCCAAAAGGCTGATGCAATAATGCATTTCAAAAAAATAAATAAAAAAGAATGGAAGAAAGGAAGGGAGGGAAGGAAGAAGGGAGGGAGGGAGGGAGGGAGAAAGAGAGAAAGAAAGAAAAGAAAGAAGGAGAAATGTTATTTCAGCCAGGTGGCACATGCCTAAAACCCCAGCATTCAGGAGCAGAGGCAGGAGGATTGCCACAATCTTGAGGTCAGTCTGGTGTACATAGCAAAGTGTCAGTCAGCTAGGACTACATGGTGAGTAGAGAGATTCTGTCTCAAAAGAGGAAGGAAGAGAGGCTAGAGGGATGGCACTGTGACTAAGAGCACTGGCTGCTCTTTCGGAAGTTTGCTTCCTGGCATTCGTATAGGGTCTCACAACTCCCTGTGACTCCAGTTCCAGGGGATCCTCTGCGAGTACCAGGCATGCACGAGGTGCACAGATGCACATATAGGCAAACACTTATACACATAAAACAAATTAAAAAGAAAAAAATTTTAAATGAAGGAAGATAAGAAGTGAGGGAGGAAATAATAATTATCCCTAGATTCAATCTGGACTTGAGTGCCAAGTAGCGTTAAGACCACAGGCAAAACAGAACACCTTGTATACAAAGAAGCCCTGAGATGTCAGTGCTCTCGTTCTCTCTCTGCTCCCCCCTCTTTTATGATAATGAACTAGCACAAGATGTAATGGTAATAAATGTTTAACTGTCTGAAAAGCACTGCCTTGGGAGGCAGAACTGCAGTGAGTTAGTCTTTTGTGGAAGATGAGTATCGGAGGTCCCCCCTCAGTTCCCCACGGAAAGGGCAGAGTCCCATGGGCGGCAGTGGACGGGTGCGTAATGCAGCCACAGTGTTTTTTTTTGTATCTTGCTTTAATGTCTGATCATTTGTCCGTTTTCCTTGGAGTAAGGGTCTGTGTCTCTCATTAGGTAGTAGAATATCATATGCCCTCATAAGACGAATTGTTTAAAAAAAACAAAAAAACAGAAACAAACGTGCTAAGGCTTGTATGTGTTTTACCAGCCAAAGGAAACAGCATTGGGTGTCAGAGTCTTTCTCCATGAAACGACAGGGCTGAGCTGCAAGACTGCTGAGCCAGATGCTGAGGGCATCCTCTGCCCTCAGACATTTGATACTGTTGAAACGATTTAGGACTTCCTTGGGTTTTCACAAGAATTCACCCTCTGCTGATTCAAGCAAACTATTAGCAGAGGGCAGAATATGGCATCCTGGAGACCAGGTTCTCCCAGTAAGCACTGGAAAATTCCAAGGCTGTTAGAAACGTTGGAATGATAATATGGTGATTTTTGGGGGGAATCTGCCATTTCATCTTCAATAACAAATGACTGTATGAGAGAAAGCAGTGCTTAAAAGGCCAGCTATTACTTGATCCTGCTTACATGAAATATCCCGAAAGGGTAAATCCCCAGACAGAGGCAGCAGCCTAGTGGTTCCTGGGGCTTCAGGAACAGAGGGAGGGATGGAGGACATACATCCAACAATGCTGACCCTAACCCTAACCCTAATCCTAACCCTGACCCTAGGCTTCTTATGGAGGAAGGGAGAATTTTCTGGAAGTAGAAGAGATGACTACTGGGCAACAGCCTGAACGTCCTAAAGTAGCTGTACTTCACACGGTTGCTTTTATGTTACACAAGCATCGTCTTAGAAAAGTCGTGACAGCCTTGAGCTCCATGCAGATCTACGTCAAAGTGAGTTAACAAACCATCGAGCTTTGATGGATCAAACTGCATGTGGCTTATTTGCACTGAGTCTATAATTCCCAGACCCTCTTTTCCAATGAACATTAAATCAAATCAGCTATATTATTAATCATCACATAGATCCACTTAATCAAGTGGGTGCTGTGTTTTATATATTTTCTCATCTCTCTGAGGGAGTTAGTTTACCCAATTCTTACAGTAAGCATGAGAAGGCAGTACAATTATTATTTCCATTTTACACAGGACCAAGTTCCTCCACCTGAACAGGTCATGGTGTGACAAGAGTAAGGGTCTAACCTGGCTCATTCTAAGCCCAAGCCTGTTATCAATGACCTGAAGATACAGTCCATGGTAGTACACAACACATTTAATGACACTTTGGTAAATTAACCAAGCTCTTTATGTGATTCTAGTTGCAAAAAATCGCACTTGTTTATTTTTCAAGTGAGTGAGTGTGATGATGGATCCAGTTGGTGAGCAACAGACTTGTGGTAAGAGATGTCAAACAGGTGAGACCCAGTTTGATAGGTCTCCACAATCTCCAGGATTGTGGGAGATACTTTGCCCTTCTGTTGACACCCTCTTCAGTTAGCTGCTACAGTCACTCTGTGTCTAAGCCCTTGTACCCCCTCTCAGAAGGCTTTCTACAAAGGTATCTTTGGCAAAGCCAGCCATGTGGATATAGCTCTGTTAAAGGAGTCTGGGTTTTTTGACTGTTGAAATGTCTTGCTGTGCTGTCTCATTCACCCGTTCACCTACTTACGTATCCTCTTAGTATCCTAAGACATATCTTTAATTCCCAAATGTGAGGCAACATTCGGATCTTGGTGACCCATGAATCATCCAGATCATCTGATGTCAGGTGATGTGACCTGATGGCATGAGATCTGGGCAACCATCCAGCAGCATTTCAATAGCATTTCAAAGTGGCCTTTCCTGGTCCAGAGTCCACACTGTGGAACAGTGTTGCATCTTCTTCATCCGGATTTCTGCTTGGATCACATTCCCATCCCCAGTAGTGAGAAGAATGTTTTCATACTTCCGAAACCAAATCCAAACAACTTAAGCTAACATGTAAGCCAGGAACACAAAAATACCAACTTGGGTCTAAGAGGAAACAGAGTGGTTGCCTGGATCACAGCCTGTTACATGCCTGTACCTCTCCTGGTAACTTACATGTGGAAGGTTGCCATGGGGCCTTGGGGAAAGGGACAAGGGCTTGGGACAGTTGCGCCATGGGGGTGCCGCCACAATGCTGTCAGGTTTCAGCCTCTAAGATCTGACCTCGGTGAGCATGCTGTGAACATTATGGATTTACTATCCTTCTCCTCACATTCTTAGCACATAGCAAAGTAAACACTCATGCTCTGGGGCCAGGCTGCCGACTCTGAGTGCGAAAACCGAGTAGGGGAGAGTGAACAACGGACACACGGTTTAAAGAAGGGCAGAACAGGAGAGAACAAGAGGGGAAGAAACTGGGACACCGGATCTGCAGGAAGTCTGTGTGAGAGAGTCTGCGAGGAAGCTCCTCCTCCACCCACTCCATTCCTGTTGATGGCCCAGGTGCCCGGCAAGCAGCAGGCTGGGAGCGGCACTGCCTACCAAACTGGACAGCTTCACACCCAGCCCCGGGCACCAACAGCCCTTCTTTTTTGTTTTTGTTCTTCGCTTGACACTCATTTCTCCTTTTTGTGTGTTTTCCTTTCTGCTCACGCCTTATCCTTCAGCTTTCTCTCGATTCACCTTTCTCCATTATTTAAAACAAACGTTACCTAGTTATTGTCTGTAAAGGGAACCACAGATAGGGATTTTTTTTTTTTGGTCTGTTTGTTTGTTTTTTGTTGTTTTTAATGGAGTAGTTAGAGGCAGGATCTCACTCTCTGTAGTTCAGGCTGAGTCTCCTGAGTTCTGGGATAACATGGGTGAGCCACCTTGTCCAGCCAGGCCATAGATATTCTTATGCCCAGATCTACGGTTTTTGCCTCTCAAGCTGCTGCATTCCTCTCTGTCCCCAGTTAACTGGCCAGCCAAAACCATTTCCTCATGCCACAAAGGGGTTTGACTAGCCATAGGAGAACCTTTCCCCTGGAGCCTTACTTCCTCTTTTTGTCTAAGTCAGGCCATATTATTTATTTTTCATGCCAGGGTAGTTCTGGCTAGCATGGGGGAGCAAAGAGCTTGACTAAGATGGTGAGTGCTAATGTTGGGTGTGAGTCATACCTTCCAAGTAGAGGGAGAGAGACACACAGCATTTAGGAGGCTTGTCCATCTCCTGTGTCCAAAGCAACACATGCCAGCTGTGGTAGTCTCACCTCCAGGACTGAGCAGTCTCTTTAGTGTGTAAACTCTTTGGTTTGCTGATTTCCAGTCCAGCCTTGCCACCAATCAACTACACAAGGAGTTTGTGCAAAGCTAATTAAGATATGTAGCTGTCCCCTTCTGAAGGAAAAACAAAAGCAAAACGTAGGCAATGATTTCTACCTTAGGGATTGTTGTGAGGGTTTAATGAGATGCTCTCTACAAAGGCCTCAGTACCGAATGCTAATGGTGAGAGGCGACTTCAGTCTTGCCAGCCATGATTTTTGACCACCAGGGACTGCAACTCCAACTGCCTCTCTAGCAGTCTTGACAGGTTCAAAGCCTGTGATTTGTAACCTGCTAGAACTTGGCCCTGCCACAAATCTAGAGACCTCTGGGCCAGCTGGATAAATGACCGACTCCTCTGTTGCCAGTCAAAGTGAAGCAACAGGGCAGGGCAGCCAGGAGCAGCATGTGAGAATTGCTATAGGAGATGTCTTCCTTGAGGGTCTGCCTGACCACTGTGGAAGGACCAGGGGAGAAGCTGAGGGTTCAGAAGCAGCTGGAATTTCTTGTTGACTTTTACTGTAGATGGGTCTTAGATGAAACCACAAGGGGGAAGTTTTGATATTTTCTTTGTATTTCTAAGACAATTTTAGGATTTTTGTATGATTGTCATTTTCCAAACACACATATGGTGATGTTACCTTGTAGCCCCAGATCCAGATAATGTAGGCAGGGCTTCAGTAGCTTGGCAGGGGATGGGGTCTAGCACACTGTCCTCATGAAAACTCCAATTACCCTTTAACTAGACGGAAACCCTGTTGTGTTTGGTATCAGTGCTGGGACCCTGGGTCTGAGGAGCTGAGCATGAGGCACACTTTGGGATCAGTCATGAGACTAGGCTCCCCTAGTCTGTTCCAGGCTCCCCCAAGCTCCCACATGTCATTCAGTCAAGTTCTAGTGCTGAGAGTAATGATTCCCTTCTACCCTATTTCTAGACAGTGAACATACAGGGTGTTGTATAGTCTAGTGCCTGCAAGTTAATCGGTTAAAACTGCTCATGCTGCTATCTATGCATTCAGAAAAACTGAAACTATAAAAACTCCTCTATATGTTAGAAAGACAAGTTGTGGGTAATCTTTTTTGTAATTTTTAAAATTAAATTAATTAATTTTTTAATTAAAAAATTAAAAAATTTAAAATTCTGTTCTTATTGCTTTGGTCTTATTTATGCAAAACCTCTTAGAACTCAAGACATGGAAAACCCAAATTCTGTCATTTGGAGCAAGAACTCTTTTCAGAAATGTTATCCACCACTTTTGGTTATTTAAGTGACATTTCTTATGTTTCCTCCATGGCTGGTGGTCCCGGCTTGCTCAGTACATGGCTTAGAAACATCAGGGAGACCCTAATGGCATACCAAGGTTGACAAGAGGGCTCACTCAGAAGGTAGATCTGCATAGAGTCTAAGACATTCCAGAAAGAATATAAGTTTGGGGAGCTGTTGATAGGAGTCACTGACTTGAAAATTCTAGGTCGCTTATTCAGTTTACAAAGGTTTATAAAGGCAGGGTAAAGAAATGCTGAGCTGAGAGAGATTTTTCCAGTCAGGTTACATAGCACTTCCAAACAAAGAGAAACTATCAAAGATTTGTTGTCCTGGCTGTCACAGAGTGTTTTCTGAGGGACGACTGGCTGAGTCATGCAATTGTCCATGAAAATAATCTGAAGCCCTCTTGCCTAAGTTACTCTCTGTTGATGTGATGAGACATCATGTCCAAGACAACTTAGCAATGAAAGCATTTTTTACTTTGAGGTACATGGTTTCAGAGGGTTGGAGTTCATGGTCATCATGGCCAGGAAGCATAGAATAGGCAGGCAGACATAGTGCTTGGCTAGTAGCTGAGAGCTCTTGTAATCCAACCATAAAAAGAGGGAGAAAGAGAGAGAGATTGGAACTTCAAAGCCCACCCCCAGTCACACACCTCCTTAAAAAAGGCTACACCTCCTGCTCCTTCTGTGCTGGCTAGTTTTTATGTCAGTTTGATATAAGCTACAGTCATCTGAGAGGAGGGAGCCTCAATTGAGAAAATGCTTTCAGAAGATCTGGCTGTAAGCAAGCAAATCTGAAAGGCACTTTCTTAATTAGTGATTGATAGGGGAGGACCCAGCCTGTTGTGGGCGGGGCCATCCCTGGGCTGGTGGGCCCAGGTTCTATAAGAAAGCAGGCTCAGAAAGCCATGAGGAGCAAGTCAGTAAGCAGTGCCCCTCCATGACCACTGTATCAGCTCCGGCCTCCAGGTTCCTGCCTTATTTGAGTTCCTGCCTTGGCTTCCTTCAGTGATGAGCAGTGATGCAGAAATGTAAGCCAAATAAACCCTTTCTACCCCAACTTGCTCTCAGTCGTGGGGTTTCATCACAGCAATAGTAACCCTAACTGAGACACAGTTCCGCCAACTGGGGTCCAAGCTTTCAAACATATGAGCCCGTGGGAACCGTTCTCATTCAAACCACCAAACCCCGTCATAAATCTTGGAAGTTATTTCCTGTTTTTAGCCAGCCTGATCTGAAGAACTCACTGTCATAAAAATGAATGCTATGACTAAGTTTTAAAAGTCTGATTCTAAAGTCCACTGACGTGGCAAATGATTTCCTTTTCAAATCTCTGTTACCTATGCTGCATCATTTGGATACTGTTGTGGCTGGTTTTAGTGTAATTGACCTTCCCACCCACAAATCATTTGGGTTTTTTTTTTATTATCTTCTGCTTCTATTTTATTCACATACAACTTTATAGTTCAAAGGATTAAACGGGTTCCATTAAACCTACCATTTAGTTACCTCTCTTCTTTACTTCTGGTGACTCTGAGTCAGCTATAAATGAAATGCAAGCTCATGCATTTGTTCAACAAACATTATTAATTAACACTTATCAAGGAATGTGTACTCAGAAAATAACAACCGCATAGATAATTATACACAGTATACTAACAATTTAAAGCAGGATGTGTCACAAGAGGGGAATTTCAAGGCAGACTCACACTTGGCACAAGCTAGGGGAAATTTGAGGCTGAATGCAGGAAGTGGATGAAATAATTTTCAATCTGGGAGGGGTCAGATAAATAGGAAGCTCTGCACTAAGTCAGGGAGATAAGGGTACTATTTAATGAAGCAGTCCTTGAGGTTTTTAGACTGGTTACGACACATAATCAGTGCTTCTTTCTGCAGTAGCCACCATGAATATATGCCGAAGGCCTACTGTGTGCTTGGTGGTGATTTAAGCACAGGAAATATCCAGCAGTAGACAAAATCCAAATACTCAGCAAACCCCCAAACCTTTATCTTCATGGAGTTTCCCTGGAAACTGATGGTCAGTACATCAAACGATAAGATGTAGAGAGTGACAGATGATGCTAAGAGCCATACAGGAAAAGGCTGGGAACCAAAAGGCAATGCTATTTTGTTCTTGTTTGTTTGATGGTACTGGGGATTGAGCCCAGGACCATTAAGGCCCTCTTTTGACTTTTCATCTTGAAACAGAGTCTCACAAAATTGCTCCTGCTTAGGCTTCAACTCTGTCCCAGACAGATTTGAACTTGCAATCCTCTGCGTTTCTGTCTCCTAAGTAGCTGAGAGTACAGGCCTCAACTACCAGGCCTGACTTAGAGGTACTATGTTAGGGGAAAAGCAGAGGCCTCAGTCAAAGGCTGGAATCACAGTTAAGCGAGGCGAGAGTGTTCCAGACAGCAGAAGCAGCAAGTGCACAGACTCAGAAGCAAGCCTGTTTGGTGTGTTTGGGGACTAGAATGGAGGCCGGTCTACAGGAGCCAAATGTGACAGAAGGAGTAGGAAACGGGACGGAGGTCTGGTGCAGCCTTATCAGCCCATCTGATTTGAGATTTTATGCCTTATTCTGTCTGATTGCCAGATTATCTGCCCCAGAGGTTGTTTCCTAGTTTTAAATTGCCCCCAGTGCCTTGGGTTTAATCCCTAGTCCTTTTAAATCTTTATTATTATTGTGAGTGTCTGTGGACAGCTTCCAGAGTTGGTCCCCTTCTGCTGTGGGTTCTGGGGCTGGATCTCAGGTGTCAGGCTTGGGAAATACTTTTCATTTCTGAGCGATCTCATCAGCTTTAAACTCTTTGTTGTTGTTTGTTTGTTTGTTTGGTTTTGGTTTTCTCAAGACAGGGTTTCTCTGTTGTAACTCTGGCTGTCCTGGAACTCACTCTGTAGACCAGGCTGGCCTCGAACTCACAGAGATCTGCCTGCCTCTGCCTCCCGAGTGCTGGGTAGCTTTAAACTTTTTAAACTGCCTGGCTAGCTTTAAACTTTTTTTAATAATAAAACTATCCAAGATTTGTTTTTTATGTCTTTGAAGTACTAATTCTGATGTCTAACCCTTCAACTTTATGACAAATACACATTTGACAAACTTTTTAAAAATTCTCCAAATGGTGTGTGTGTGTGTGTGTGTGTGTGTGTGGTGGTGGTGGTGGTGGTGGTGATGGTGAGGAGGACCTGATGATTCATGTAAATACTGCTTTGCAGACCCTGTTACTTACTTAGCTTCCATCTCCAGCCCCATGAGACAAGAGATGCTTCTCCTGATCTCCAGCCAAGGAGAGGAGCTTTTAGGGAGATACTTGGAGGCTTTGACAGCATCTCCTGGAGTCTGAGAGAATACAGGGACTTTACTGAGACACCCACGTTCCAAGCAAAGAGAAAAGAGGCTTTGTGGGTACAGAAAACGCTGCCAATAGGCTTCACTTTCACTAACTGTCAATTCATAGATGAAAGCATCTATATGCAAACCGAAGTCTGCAATATGCTTTGATATATACCTGAAGTAAGATGGTTGAATGGCTAGACAGAGGTAAAGCTGGATAGGGAACCATAGGACAAGAGAGTAACAAAAATGCTCTAGAGTTTGGTGGGAGGGAATTCTTCCCAAAACCTCTTGAAATGGGATTCCACCTCAAGGCTGCCGGCCTGAGTCCTCAGGGCATCAGTTGAGAGTGCCAATTCCCCAGAAGCTCAAGACCTTTGATTTCCTAAATACATACTGAGTACTTGTGATATGCTGGGCACTCATATGATGGTAAAGAGTTGTGTGAGTTGATAGAAACAGAGATGCCTTAAAAATCACTGGGGACAATGATGGTATGTTATACCTTTAAGAAGTCTGGGCTACAACGGTGCATGCATTTGTTAAAACTAAATTTGGTTGTAACTTCATTTCTTTTGTTGTGAAATTTACATCTGATGACATGCACACATCTTTAAAAATATATTAATTTATTATTTTATTAATTAATAAACATATATTAATTTCTTATTTCTTAATAATTTCTTAATTTATAATTTCTTAATTTAAAAACTTTTTCATACAATAAACTCTGATCATGTTTTCTCTCCCTGACTCCTCCCAGATCCTTCCCATTTCCCTACCAATCCAACTTTATGTTCTTTCTCTTTTATTCAAAGAAAAAAAGAAACAAAATACACTCACACACAAAACAACTAAGAAATAACCCCCTACAAAACAGAAAATAAAAACAAATAAGCAAAAGACCAATAAGTCAAAAAAGCCCAAACAAAGCAAAATGAAACAAAAAGCATACAAATGTACCACTGTGTTTATTTTGTGTTGGCATGCACAAATCTTATGTTTTCTATATTGTTTGACCTTAGTTTTGCTCTCTCTCTCCCTCCTTCTCTCTCTCTCTCTTTCTCTCTCCCTCACTCTCCTTCTCCCTTTCCCTCTCTCTCTTCCCCCAGGGTCTCATGTAGCCCAGGGTGTCTTCCTGAGTACTAGAATTACAGGAGTGTACCACCATACCTGGCTTGTTCTCTTAGTTTTAATGAGCAATGATCACCACAATCCTGCATCCCATTACCCTCAACCCCACCCCTACCCACCTCCTATTTCAAAGAGAAAATGAAAGTTATTAAACCATACCCCTTCAACTCAGGACACCGAACTTAGAGTAAACATAACTCTAGTTGTAATGTATCTTTTCTCCCTTTCTCTTTGTCACTCTGGACAGTATCTACCTCCACAGGTGGCTAATTTCTTCCAGTAGCATTTGTATCCTGCAACCTCCAAATTTCTCAGAGAGTTTGTTCCTGGGTGTGTGTGTGTGTGTGTGTGTGTGTGTGTGTGTGTGTGTGTGTTTTTGGTGCCCTTCTAGGGATTGAACCTAGGTCTTTGTGCATGCTAGGCAAGCACTATATATAGTACTGAACTATATCTCTAGCAACCTGTCTCCCTTTATTTCTTGATTCTGAAATAGAATGTAAGTTTCTGGCTAGACGCTGACTCACTCACTATCTAGCCCGGGCAGCCCTTGACCCTGGATTCTTCTTACCTAGCAGCTAGAGCAGTGACCTTTTCTCCACTACACTGCTTGCTTGATCTGTTTAGAGTCTGTTCTTCCAGATCTACCTTGTCTGGTTCCAATCCCCATTCCTACTGAACTTCTTTGTCATGACACACTTCCTTTGGAATTACTTGCTGTGTGTGTGCGCTGCCCACAAGACAAATATGGCCTTTGTCCTTGCCATAGCCTTAATTGCTGCCCTCCGGTGACGAGCACTGTGCTTGGCACGCTGAATGTATTAACATTTGTTGTTAAATAATTCATTTGTACAGCCCATAAATCATTCTTTAAATTTCTTTGTTTTCTTCATAGATTTAATATTTTTTTTCCTAATAGCTATAACCATCCTTTAAGGATTACATTAAATTAATATGGCACTGTGACACTCGTTTCTATAATTCTTATAATTGACATAAATACTGGACTTAGAAAATTCTCAATAAGAGCAATTTCAGTCACAAACGATCCTATAATGTGGAAAGATATTTAGAGATTTTGTATTTAAATTCCCTCTTACAGATCCTTGGAAGAAGGGGAAAAC
Organism: Cricetomys ansorgei; assembly: GCA_026225945.1. Taxonomy (NCBI): domain Eukaryota; kingdom Metazoa; phylum Chordata; class Mammalia; order Rodentia; family Nesomyidae; genus Cricetomys; species Cricetomys ansorgei. The sequence goes on along the minus strand of JAMJFZ010003875.1, from coordinate 25,756,575 downwards.
CTCAAATACATTTATGACTTTTTACTCAGATGGGGGTGTCTTGCTGCCGAAGACCACCGGAAGGGGTTCATTACGTCCTTCTGTTTGAAAGGAGGTCGAGCATCTGTTAGTTTATGTAACTGCCCCGTATAAATAGCTTTGTTTTGTGGAACAACCTTAAATTCCTTCTGCATTCATTGAATCCCGAGCAGGGGTGTGTAATAGACTCTAAAGGATCTAACATTTCACAGCTCGCACACCTAACACAAATGCGTGTGCAATTTAAATAAAAGTGTCTATATGGCAGAAGAATAAAACCAATTACACGAGACTCTCCCTGTACAAACATAAATGTCTGTCCATCGTGCATACCAGCCTTCATATGTCTTGTTGATATCATACAGCTCTTCAAAGCTGACCAAAAATAAAATACAGCATCTATACTTCACAGACCAGCCTCTCCCGGGAGACCTTAAGTAAAAACATCTCCTGAAGCATGATGATGAAGCAAATTTTTTAGACTTCTCTTTCCCTTTTCCAGACATTGATTTCCTTACCAGTGACCCAAACAGCAGCTAACTCTACGCTCTTTCTTCACTGGAGTATATATAATTCAGCTTTATCAAGCCAGAACTCTTCTGGAGATCTTGTGTTTGTTAGAGGCTGTGTCTTAACTCCCCAGAGGGAATTAACAGTTAGGTCCGGTTTCAAGGCTGCCTCTGTCTTTAAGGAGCTGGGGACCTGACGATTAAAAGGAACAACCCATAAGCATAGGGAGAAGGCAGGGGAGAAGATAATCACTGGGTACAAACAGGGTTGAAGAAGGGCAAATTAACCTGGAATTGAGGCTAGATGTGAATCTGGACTGGACAATACATTAATCATTATTCGTGAGGCTTTTAACAGGGCTTCTTTCCCATAGCTACTCTATGTATGCGATTTATTTGTGCACTTTTCTGAAGGCAAGATTGTTGTCTTCATTCTTTTAGATATTCTGGCAGGATCACACAACTTGTGAGCAGCTCACGCTCTTCCAATAATCAGAGTTGGTTTTGCCTCTTGAAGAGTCTCTGAGGTCCCAGCAAACTGAACACTGGCGATCCGAGTTCGAGGCGGCCCAACTCTCCTAGTTAATCTGTCCGGGGAGGAGTGCGGCTCGAGGGACCCAACCAGGCAATGACCCTGGCCCTGGCTGTCCGCCAGACGCCCCCGCTCGAGTCGCTCCCGGCCGTACCCCAGTACCCCCCCCCCCCCCCCCCCGCCATCTGCGCGCAACTCCATTTCCTACTGCGCCTCCGCCCTTTCGGTCCCGCTCGGCTTCCGTCCCAGATGATCCCTCCCCGGGGCGGCCACCGCCTCCACCGCCGCGAGCTAGAGCCGCCTCCCCGGCCAGTGGCGTAGCCGAGTCGGCGTCAGGCCGGCGGAACGGAGCGGACGGAGCCCGGCGGGACCGAGCGGGGGGCCATGGAGAAAGCGGCCCGCGGCGCTGTGCACACCGACTAGAGCCGGCGCCCGTCGCCGGCGCCATGGACCGAGCGCCGGCCGAGCAGGTACGCTGGCGCCCGGGCTGCTCCCGGGCCTCCGGGCCGGCCAGGCCGCCTCGGCTCGAAGGCCCGGGGAGGTGGACCGCGGCCGGTCAGGGCTCGGCGGCGACAGGCGTTGCTGTTGCAACGGCCTGGAGTGTATTCCTTTTATGAAGAGACTACCGTGGCTGCCCTTTATTTTCCTGTCTAGTTCCTTTTGCAAATATTATCCTTTTGAAATGGAGCAAGAGTTCATTTTAAGCCCCCTTTTCGTATTCGCACAGTAGTTCCGTTAGTGGTCTCGTTGGTTTTTGATTGCATCGAATTCTTGCGGGTAAGTGCTGGGAGGAAGGGCTAGTGACAACGTAAAAAATAACTTAAAAGAATAGTGTCATGTTTCTTTTCCTCCTACCCCCAGTGTTTTCCAGCTTCTCTGCAAACGACTTAATTTGATTCAGTCTGATTTTTGTTTCACCGCCCATTCCCCTCTTCCAAGGTCTTGGTCACATAGTTGAAGGGAGAGGAAACGCTGGTGACTTGCCTGCTAGTTTTGTAAATAGTTAATTAACTCGAATAAACGAAACGGCATCTCTCAAATTTCTGTATTTGTTTATATGTAGTTAATGGCAGTTTTGATTCTGAATTGCATTCCTTTCAAGCCAAAACACAGCTTTCTAGTTTTATACACCTCGTCGTTTCTGTTGTTGAGACTTGTCATATTGTCCATCTTACCCTAGATCTCATAGGGGCAGGGGCGATCTTCCTCCTCAGCGCTTTCCTCGGGGGACCTCTCTGCCACAGACTTGACTTTACAAAGGAAAGAAAAGCTTCGTGAGAATTTAAATGTGTTTTTATCAAAGAACACGCATTCCCGAAGGAAAACTGATGTGAGGCCTCTTGGTAAATACATACTTCCCTGTGGCTCAGAGCATTCTGTTAGGGCTTGTAGTAACTTTAGTTAAAACATTCTGAAAGTAATTCCGAAAAAAATCCGAGATTTCAAGCCTTGACAAAAGAAAAGGAATTTTTTTTTTTTTGCATGTGCATCTCTAATGAAAGGGTTGGACATTTTGCTCCAAAACGGAGATGCAAGAACCAGTAATGCATAGGTATAATCACAGCTCCTTTCATCTTAGAGGAAATGTAATTACCTATTTAGATGGTAACATTTAGCATAGCTCTCTGCATGTGATTATCCTAAGAGCAAGTGTTACCAGACTATTTAGAGAGCGTCCTCTGGCATCCCACAAACTCCATCATCCACTAAAACCCATGGAGATTTGAGCTAGGAAAAAAGCCACGCAAAAGTGTTTTATATTGAGGGTCGTTTTTCCTCCTATGCCGCTTGCCTCAGCTTGGCCTGCAGTTGGAGGACTACCAAACAGCATTTAGATAGGTAAAAGCCATCAAGAAATATTTGTGGTATGGCCAAATACACATCCCCCTCAAATGTTTTGGTTTTTCCTTCTGGAAATGCCTACAGCATTAACTGTTGTAGTGCTTAGCAGTTCACATAAGTTGTTTTTTTAAATTATACTTAATATAGACATTGCCTTTCGATTTAACCTAATTAATATATCCTTGGAGGACTGCACAAGTATAACTTAAATCTAAACATTTGTGTCTGAAGATATTCATAGGCCTTCTAATTGTCATTTTACATAAGCACTTTTCTTTTAAAAAATAAAAAGCAAGTCATTGGTAATATAGTACTAATCTTAACTGTGATAACAACTGCTTGAAATAATCTTGTATCCAGTAGAGCCTTTCAGAGTATTCTCTTTTACCAAGTCTTTTAAGTAGCTCAGTTTTAACTGCCAGAGTTATAACAGTTGTGAGAACAGTTATTATTTGGTATGATGCATTTTCTTATGTGTGTATGTGTGTGTATATTGGAGGTGGGTGAGAGTGGGGAGCCAAAAGTGCATAGTGTACATGTGGAGGTCAGAGGTCAAGGTTGGGCAGATATCTTCCTCAGTTGCTCTTCACCATACTTTGAGACAAGGCATCTCACTGAACCCAGAGCTCACTGATGGCAGCCAGCCAGGCTGCCTAGCAAGCCCCAGGGATCCTCCGGTCTCTGCCTCTCAGCACTGGGGTTCTAGGCTCCTGGGATCCTCCTGTTTCTGCCTCCCAGCACTGGGGTTCAGGCCCCTACCTCCACAGCAGCTTTTTGTGGGCGCTAGGGATCCAAACTCAAGTCTTCCCTCTCCCACGGCAACGAGCACTTTATTGATCAAGCGGCACCCTTTTCTTAAAAGTAATAGTAAGCTTGTGTAGGGGTGCAAGGGCTCAATCACGGGCCCCATTTGTTTATAAAGGTCCGGTGTCTTGACTTTTAGGACATATAGGAGTGTTTTGGAGTTTTTAATAAGTAACACGCTTAGAAGGGACAGGACACTTGAGGTTCACAGTCTGTTTCATCTTATCTTTAGTACATTAAGTACAGTCCTTTAAAAGGATTTACGAAAATCACTGATTATTCCTCTTTCATTCCTAGAAAAATAAATGCCCCGAATGCCGGTGGCTTCATGTAGTTTTGTTGCAGATAAGAACTTAAAATTGGGCTGGTGAGCCTGGGCCATCTCGGCCATCTCAGTGGGTAAAAGTACTCGCCACCAAGTCTGATGCCCTGGCCATGGAGACAATAAAACACTGTCCTCTCCACACCCCATATGCACCCCCCCTCCCCACCAAACACAGACAGAACAAGCAAAGTGTGAAGTGTTTTTAACTGTGTGTTCAGCTAATACAAGCACTCCAAACCAAATGAAGTCAGTTTCCACATGTGCAGGTTCCACATCTGAGACAGTCAACTGATCCGAAAAAGTTGAGTCTGTACTACACATGTGCAGGCTTGTGTCCTTGTTGTGCCCTAAACATGGTATATGATATATGGTATATGATACTTGCATAGCCCTGGCATTTGTTAGCTGTTGTAAGTAGTGGAGAGACGGGTAAACAGTACACTGGAGGGTAGACATAGCCTGTGTGAAAATGCCCTAATGGCTCCAAGACCCGAGCATCCATGACTGTCCAGTCTGTAGTGAAGGTCCGGTAACCCACCTTGGACACCGAGGGACAACTGTATTTTAAGTGTTACTGTAGAGCCTTTTTATCCAGTTGCACAGCTCATGCTTTTATATGATGTTAACAAAAACATATTATATTTCTTAATCAGGGAGTATGCTCATTTAGAGAAAACATTTAGAAATTTAAAAAGATATTTTCACACCTTTATATCAAAGACAAAATGAAAAAGAAACCCAGAATGATAAATCATTAGAAAAATATTAACTAATATCAAAGGTCAAAGACAAAAAATAGAACGATAGGTTATTAGGAAAGTGTAACTATGTGTCACACGAAAAACTGTGAAATGCGACTGAAGCTGTGCTCTGAGGCAGATAAGCATCGTGAATACTTTGTGTTACATAGTTTAAGGGGAAAATCAAATTACCTGTCCGAGGCAAGAGGTTGGAAGAGAAACTTCTTATAAAGCAAGAAAGAAAACAAATGTAAAAGCAGAAATTAATAAATTATATACTATGAAAATTAATTGCATGTAAAAAGGTGTTTTTTTGGGTTTTTGTTTTTTGTTTTTTAGAAAGCACCATCAAGTTTTAACAGACTCTAATAGTCCTGTGGAAGAATGTGTGGGTTGTGAGCTACGGGGTCACCCTCTGTAACTCACTCTCCACTTTCCTAGGTGTGCTCTGAAGTCTTGAACACTGAACACTGGCTGTAATTTGTCTTGGCAAGCGGTTTACTTTGAGACAGGGCAGCCAGCAGGTATCTCAAGTTCATCCGTTTCCCCTAGAAGGCACTTATGTTATCTGCCATAGTTTGGAAGAAGTACTCTCAGGTCTGATGCATCTCTGCCTTAACAGAATGTAGAGGCTCCATCGCCTCCTGTGGGTGTGCGGTACATACTCTCAAGTCTCACTGTGGGAGAATGGCTCATTATGTTCTGCTTCAGCTCTGATTTTAGGTGGGCGTCTCTTCTCTGTGCCTAATCTGGGAGATTATTTGCATTCTGCTGGAGGCCTCTTGAGTTCAATGTGCATTCTGTGCCCTGATGTGCTTTTGAGTGCTCTCTGCCTGTGTTCCCTGCTCACCCTGTGTGATGCCTTCCCAAGCTTGTGCCCAGAGCGGTTGTCATCTCTGCCCACTGTCATCCTACTGCATGGCTAATGAACTCTTATGGAAACTTTTTATACTTTTATATTCTGATAACATCTTTGGTTTCCTAGATTATTTATATAAATGACATTTTACTATTGACATTTGCTTTAGTCTGTACAAAATTAAAAATAAGTGAAATGCACAAACAGAATTACTCAGATTTTTCATTAATTTAGGAAATCCTGAAATAACTTATGAAATATAATTTTACCACTGAATTAGGTTTTTGAAGTAGACAGTAATACAAGAATGGTTATACTGTCACTATAGTTCAATCTTACTTTATATTTTTTTATTACTTTACTCTATGTATATGGGTTTTTTGGCTGCATGTATGTCTGCACATGTGCATAGCTGGTGCCATGGGGGCCAGAAGAAGGCATCAGATCTCCTAGAACTGGAGTTACAGCAGGTTGTGAGCCACCATGTAGGTGCTGGGAATTGAATCCTGGTCTTCTGGAGGAGCAGGCAATACTCTTAACCACTAAGCCATCTCTCTAGCCCATATTTACATTTTCTTTTACATTAAGGCCATAGTTCCCTCCTAAAATTTACAGTTTCTCAAAATAGTTCCCACTTACCTCACTGACCTGCACATAACCACTACAGTCATACATACATGCATAAATATAACTAAAAAGAAAAGATGCATACATAAATATATAGAGCATGACCCAGACATGGTGGTGCATACCTATGAGAGTTTGAGGCAGGAGGATCCTGAGTTCAAGGCTAGCCTGGGAATAGTGAGACACTTTTAAAAAATGACAGTAAGGGGCTGGAGAGATGGCTTAGTTGTTAAGAGCACTGGCTTCTCTTCCAGAGGACCTGGGTTCAATTCCCAGCATTGACATGGTAACTCCTAACTATCTGTAACTCCGGTTCCAGGGGATTTGACACCATCAAACATGCTGGCAAAACACCAATGCACATGAAATAAAAATAAATAAATTATTTAAAAACACTTTAAAAAATGGCAATAGAAATTAGTGGCTAAAACATAGAAATTCAAACTGATAAATAATATTATCTAAAGTATAAAGTAGCTAGTCAAATTTTTCAATATTTTCAAAGGCATTTTTAAAAGTTTCTAATATTAAAAAAGGCCAGAATTTACATTTTGATATTTGGATTTTCAAATATCCAAATATTGCATTCAGCATTGCTTTTTGAGCTGTTTGTTTAGATGCATGGTAGAAAATTGAAGGCTTCAAAGTCACAATGAACAACTTTGGAAAACATGTAAAATTGATACTGTAGGAGAAAGCTAGTCAGTCTGTTCCTTCTGGTGACATCTTCTGCCCGTGCAGCTGTTGACTACAGTGGCTTCTCTCTTTTTCTTTGCTAAAAACAAAGGATCATTTCAATGTTTGTGAGTTTTATTGTTAACTTTGGTATCAAGAATTGCACTTAAGAGTAAAAACAAGAACAAGCCTTAGTCTTCAAAGATGTGCATGTGTGCATATGTGTGTGCTTGTATGTGTGTCTGTGTACACACATCCGCTTAAGTACAGCTGTGTACACATCAGCTTAAGTAGCCATACATTCCGAACAAGTTACCTGGGGCCATGGCATATTTATATAAAATACAAATTAAGCTATATAAAGAAGTTTGTTGCAACTTTTGATCTAAATAAGAATTTGAATTTGTTACCAAAGTAATTGATTAGGCTTTTTTGTTTTTGATGAATTTGTTGTTTTTGGGGGGGCACACAGGGGAGGAGTCAATAAAAGTGTTACTTTAAAACTACTGATAGTTACCATGACTCCTTTTTTTCTTTGTAGACTATTTGATGTATTCATATTCCTTGCTTTATAAAAAGCTAATAAGTATTAGTCTAGATTCTTACAACTCTACTCTTAAGAATTCTTCCATGATCAGAAGCTCTGATTGTTTGTTTATTTATTTATTTTTGGTTTTGTTTTTTTGAGACAAGCTTTCTCTGTTGTAACTCTGGCTGTACTCACTCTGCCGGGTGCTGGGATTAAAGGTGTGTGCCGCTACAGCCTGGCTTGATTTTTTTTTTTTTAAAGAAATCTTAAAAATTATATTTTAGTGTAATTAAAATAGGATTTTCCCTGGTGTTTTTTTTCTTTTTTCTTTTTTTCTCTTCTCACCAACTCTTTATTTGGGCTCTTATGTAAAAAAAAAATTATTTTCCTTCTTTTGTCTAATACATATTAACATTCTTCCTACTCTTCCTCCATTCCTCCCAGCTTCCCACATCCTCCCTCTCCTCCTATTATATATCTACCCCATCCCTACCCACTTAACCTGCCCCCCCCACTCCCAAGCTTCTCTCCATAGAAGAGAGCCAACCTCCCAGGGTCACCGCTCAAACATGGTACAGAATTGGATAAGTCCCCACATCGAGAGTGGACTAGGCAGCCCAGCTGAAGGAAATGGGTCCCAAGAGCAGGCAAAAGCGTCAGAGAACCCACATACACTTTAGCCTGCAGGATCTCTGCAAGAACCCCAAGCCAGACAACCACATAACATACTAGGAGACCCTTCAGGTTTCCTGTCTTCCACTTCAGGCTCTGAGGGACCCCAAGAGTGCTGGTCATTGACTGCATGGAACCTACTCTCCTGATGTCCCCAATCCCTTGAATTTTCCCTGTTTTTGTGCCTATGTATAGACTATATAAAACAAGTTTTCATCATCTGCATTGTTGGGAATCAGCTTCTTTTCCCAAGTAAGAAATCATTTATTGGTATATTGTGTATCAGCTTTAGTTCTAATGAGTGGCAGAGTGAGTCTTGCCGTCTCTCTTAACACTTGAAGGTGTTTTGTCTGAGTTGTATTTCAGGAAACCACCCATAGTTCACAAGTACGTGCTCCTTCAGGTTTGGTTAACAGTGTGAATACGGATTCCATAGTTCCATGGGTCAGGGAGGGCGGAGCCACGCTAATACAGTCTGTAGTACCGATCTGTCTCCTCTCACTCTTTGCAAGCATTTCACCTAGGTACCTGGATTGTTTATAGATCACTTGGCTTTTCTGAGTAAAAGGCTGTCCATTAAGCCTTATCTTGAAATTTTTGTACATTTGTTACTACTTTTGTAAGAAAAGAAACGGATGTTTGTGGTGGGAGCTTTTATTACATGTAACCTTAATGAGTTTATTAGGAAAATGTCCTGTTTAAAACTTGTTTTTTAAGGTAATTGTTTTGAGTGGTTGGAATATTGACTTGCATCTTACCAACTTTGTTTTATTTTTTAAAAAGTTCAGTGCTTTTTTAGATTATAAATTTACATGGTCAACATTCTGTTCTTGAAGAATATACTGTAGCTTTTTAAAAAAAATTCATTTTTGTTTTTGAGGCAAGGTATCTAGCCCAGGTTGGTACTGAATTCTGTGCAACAGAGGACAGATGACTTTGAACTCGTGATCCTCCTGACTTTTCTACCTCTCTAGTGCTGGGATTATAAACCTATGTGGTGCTAGGAATTGAATCCAGGGCCTCATGTGTGCTAGGCAAGTACTTTACCAATTGAATTAGACTTCCAGTTAGCCACTCCCTTTTTTGGAGACAGGGTTTTGGTATATCCTGGACTGACTTGAACTCATGATTTAGTCCAGGCTGGTCTCGGGCTCAAGGTAATCCTCCTGTTTCAGCCTTATGAAGGCAAGGATTACAGGTATGAGCCCTGTGCCCACCTCCTATAGATAGTTTTATGTTTCAAAAACATAAATTTGTTAAATATAACATGCAAAAAATTACTAAAATCAAGGTACAACTTGAAAGCAAGTTGGATGACTTTTAAGCTCCTCTAGTTAAGACACAGAACTCCCCAGGGAAATTCTTCCTTCTTTCCTAAGAGCACGTACGTTCCTGTCCTGAACTGGAGAAGAGAAAAGGAACCTGTCCTGATAGTTACAGAGCTCATTTCCAGAGTGTGTGTTTTCCCAGGGTACAGCTTTATATGGCTTTTAACTGCCTACTGTGTTACAGGAAAGATACGCGGGAACCAAGGAGACCAACGTGGAAGTCCATGTTGGGGCCACATTAGTGTGTTCAGGGATCTGCTGGGAGCAGTTACTCTCCAAAGTTACCCTCATTTCTTTCTCTCCAAGTTTAACTATGAAACATGATTTTTCCCCTTACATTTTTGAGTCATCTTAGACATTTCCCTTCATTGTAATTTAATGATACGACTTAATTTCCTGCAATGGGCAGAAATGGATTACTTTTTCAACTATTCAAAGAAATGTAATTATTCTTCAGAACTTACGTTGAATGACTTTTTCCTCTTACAAAATTAGCAAAAATAAAATTCACTGTTTTGCCTAAAGAACTAGATTTCCTACTACTGTTTCGCTTCAGTTTTAGATCTGAGGGTGACCTCCTTATTCTCCTTTATTCTAACAGCTCGATTGCATAAAAATGATTTCCTGGAATGGTGTGACTTCTGATAAGTCCTTCCTTGTTTTATTGGTTATTTGGTTACTTTAAATTGACATGGCTGTTGCTTCTACGTGTTCTGTGAATGCTCTTTGTAGAGACTCTTTAAGTGCTGAATTTGCATTGGCTGTTCATTCTAACCCATGCATTCTGTTTTCTCTTTGAAGAATGTCAAGCTTTCAGCTGAAGTAGAGCCGTTTATTCCCCAGAAGAAGAGTCTGGACGCATTCATGCTCCCTATGGCTCTCCCCAGTGATAATGGAAGTGTTTCTGGGGTTGAGCCAGCTCCAATCCCCAGTTATCTGATCACTTGTTACCCATTTGTTCAGGAAAACCAATCCAATAGGTAATTTCTTTATTCTGTTCTTTATTGGTGAAGATATAGAACTTGGCAAAGTACACTAGTCTTTTTCTTTTGTAACTTTCAACTTTATTTTATTTGTTTGTGTGTGTGTGTGTGTTTGTTTTTTTGTTTAGTTTTGTTTTGTTTTTGAGACAGGGTTTCTCTGTTGTAACTCTGGCTGTCCTGGAACTCACTCTGTAGATCCGGCTGGCCTTGAACTCACAGAGATCTGCCTGCCTCTGCCTCAGGAGGAGGAGTGCTGGGATTAAAGGTACGCCACCATCGCCCAGCTTTATTTGTATTTTTTAGGAGGAAGTAAAAATATTTAGAAATTTGAAAGCTGTCAAAATGTGTTTTCTTTTTTATTCATTCTGAGAAGAAATGCAGTTTTCTGAGCATGTCATTGAAATATATTGCAGTATGGTGATCCAAGGGAGATATGAAATGTAAGAGACCTTTTTTTTTGAGATTAGATGCTTAATCTTAAAACTGCCAGAACAGAATCTGGCACAAGAAGAAAACAGAAGGGACAGGTATTGAGGTGCCATGGTTGGTGAGCATGTGTATCTGCTGGTTTCTGTAATCTAGCAAGTTCCAGCAGCACATGCCTGGTAGCATCCAGACGTCTGATGGAACCCTCACTGCTACAGTTCATTGGATTGACATACAGTCATACTTTCAGCCTGTTTCAAGTTATACCACATACAGGAAGTGGCAGTTCTTAGCACTGTTGGATAAATGGACAAGGCAGCTGTGGCCCTTTTGCTCTGGGCAGCTGTCTGCGGTCTGAAGCAACCCGTACTTCTCCACATACATACCCATTGTGGCCCACTAGAATGTCAGGGTTCTGTCTGCAGAATTCTGTGTGTGTGATTTATGAGGCCACCAGACTACTTTGTGAAATAGTAGTGTCCCAGTGAATATTCTGAGTTTCTTATGCAGACTTTCCAAGGTTGGACAAACAGCAGTGACGAAAGAATCCTCTCAGTTAACATTAGACTTTATTAAAAATCTTTGAGTCAGCTGAGTGTGATGTCACATGTGTGTGATCCCAGCACTGGAGAGGTAGAGGCAGGAGGATCATGAATTCAAGGTCATCCTTAAATACATATTTAGTTTAAGGCTAACCTGGGCTTCATGAAACCCTGTTTTTTCTTTTTTGTTGGTTTTTTAAAAGATTGTTCTGTCAGATAATATAAAGAATTTTTTATAAACTAATCTTAATAATCTAGATAGTCATTAGGAATTCATGAGCAAACCATCCTTCAGATTATCTTTAAGTATTTTTAGGATTCTGGTAGTGAACTTTTTTCTTCTGTTTTGCTTTGTCATTGCAAAAGTGAGGAAAAGGACCCCTCATTCCTCAACAGCAACCATTGGCAAGGGTCTGCTACGACAGGACAGTGTCTGGCTGGTGCTCGGTCAGAGCTGAGTAGAGAATGAAGGTATCAGTGAAGCCTTCTTCCTGGCTTCCTTGGGCATGGACTACAGTCGCCAAGGAGAGAAGCCAGGACAAGACCTGAGCTGGCTAAATGATTAGGGGAAGAGGAGGTATCACAAGAGCCACTGTGTAAGGGTCACATTACATGCTGAGCATCTTGCTCTGCTTTTGCAGAGGGCTGTCACAGTTGTGGGCATTGGACAGGGACTGAACTGTTGTGCTGTAGACTGCAGAAACTAGGTGTTTCACTTTTAGGCAAACAGATCTTGAGTTTGAGAGCAGATTTGTAAACAGTAAAGGGATGTGGAATGATGCAGGCTCTCAGGCTGATTTCTTTATATTGTCATGTCCATTGTTATCACAAGTGCTGGTCATCTCTTATTACAGCAGAGGAGCATGATGGTGCTAGCTTATCTTTTCCCCTAGAATTATTCTGAAGGCTCTGTCTGTAGGTCTTTATTGTTTATTCTGCTTTAGCATTGCTCTTGGACTTAGCAGTAAATTTGTTTTCTGTTTTGATTGGTTTTGCAGACAATTTCCTTTATATAACAATGATATACGATGGCAGCAGCCCAGCCCAAGCCCTACTGGACCCTACCTGGCCTATCCCATTATATCTGCTCAGCCACCTGTTTCCACAGAGTATACCTATTACCAGCTGATGCCAGCACCCTGTGCCCAGGTTATGGGCTTCTATCACCCTTTTCCTACACCTTACACCAGCACCTTCCAGGCTGCAAACACTGTCAATGCCATAACCACAGAATGCACGGAACGTCCAAATCAGCTCGGGCAAGCCTTCCCATTGTCCAGTCATCGGAGCAGGAATGGTAACAGAGGGCCAGTAGTGCCAAAAGTGAGTGGCCACTTTCTTTGTGTATAGTTTTTAAATGTGATATTTCTGATGTTAGTACTAATATAGATAATCTACTACTTGTATGCATTGGCCTTTAATGCTTATTTGCTACAAGGGATTCATCACTAATAAGGTATTCATCACTAATAAGGTATTCATCACTAATAAGAAGGTGTCATATTGTTTTAAAAAGTCATTTTTTTGTGATATTTATTGACCCTCTTGATTGATAATGCAATTTAAAGTCATCATTCAGAGTTTTGCATAAACATAATGAACTATTATTTCTGAATTATTTTAATTTAGTGCTAAAATTGCACAGTGACTAGATCATGTGGTTGAATGTTAATGTACCTCAAGCTGTTGAAGTCTTTTGAAATCAGCAGGAGAATGGAAAAGAATGTTGGTGGTTCCTCAGATCTCTTTAACCTCAGTGTCTACATTCTGAGTTGTTAGTAGGAATAGCATTTTGTCATTAAAGAGTAAAAAACAAATAGGTGGTGAAGCCACTTCTCTTGAGGGCCAGCATTTGACTTGTTTTATATATTTATTAAAGATGCAGTGCAAGGCCCCTGGGAGTCGGGACAGTTCTGCTTATCCCAGGCTGCTTTTCCGTTGAGGGCTTATATTGAAGCTGTAAGAAAAGTCTGTTTATAGTCAACACTGTGGAGCTGATGGAAGGCATTCCTCTACCATTACTACCATTGAGAATTGTGCTCTCCCCAGATTCCATTAGCCAGCTTCTTCAGTAAAAAATCTTCACTGCCTTTTGGCATAAATTTTAAAAATTAAAAAACAAGTAAGCAACACAGATTACTTTGAAAAGATTTTTGCCTTGGTTCATGGAAACATTGTGGGTCAAAGGAACTCTTTTTGGGACCTCCGAGAGCAAAAGGAAGTAGATATTAAAAAGCAAGGTAGTAGTGTAGGATTTCCAGGCATTGGAAGAATGGGATTTTCCAGAATGCTTTCCCAGCAGTTCCAGTTCAGGAAGCTGGAGTTAAATGCAGAGTTCTAGTGTGTTATGTGCTGTTGAGGAATAATTGGTCCCATTTTTTAAAATTTCAAAAAGAAACCAGTTTTTTAATATTTTCTGTTTGGATTCCAAGGTAGAATTATTTTGCTCATCATAGTTATAAGTCTGAATTTAACGATGAGGTAATTTTTCATGCTTTTATTATCTTTTAAAACAGAAATGTATAACCCTTCATATGACACTATTAAAACCTTGTTAATTGTTAATAATTGATTTAAAAAGTAAAATTGCAAGGAGAAACTAAAATGAACTCAGATTTTATTAATCATAGTGTTTATAGTTATCTAAAACACACGTGTAAGTGTGCTTATGATACATTATTTAACCTCTGGTACTTGTTAATGAATAATTCCATAAAACCAGCTAAGAGCCTCTGATTTGTGGTGTACATTTAGTTTTTTTAATGGATGTGTACTTTATATTTAGTACATTCACTGTTTTGTTTTTTTGTCTTTTCAACTTAACTCAGCCACAACTTTTACAACAACATATAAAAAACAAAAGACCGCAGGTGAAGAATGTGGCTACTCAGAAAGAAACAAGTGCGGCAGGCCCTGATAGCCGATCAAAAATCGTGCTTCTCGTAGACGCTGCACAGCAAACCGGTAAGGCAGTGGTCCGTTTGTGCACTTGTTTGTTCTTGTGGGGAGACGTGCGATTGGCTCCGCGTTCGTGCTGCGTGTCCTCCCCAGTCACTTTCTTTCCCACATACCGAGGCGGGGGCTCTCGCGAAGCTGGACCTGGCTGTCTTGGCTAGTCTGTCTAGCTGTCTTACCCTAGGGGTTCTGTCCTTGCCCTGTGAGCTTAAGACCAGCTTGGCTACATACTGAGACCTTGTCTGAAAAGTGTGTTGTAAGGACTGGAGAAATGGCTCAGTGCTTGAGACTTTGTGCTGCTCTTATAGAGGACAGGAGATTGGCTCCCAACAGCCATGCTAGGTGTCTCACAACTGCCTGTGACCCAGCTCCGGCGACTCTGATACCTCTGGTCTCTATGCGCACCTGTACTGACAGGCACATTACTCTCCCCCCATTAAAAAGAAGAAAAATTTGTAAATGTCATAATGAAACTCACTACATATAAGTGATATATGCTCATTAAAAACTTAAAAAAAGACTGTCACATACAAGATAATCCCCCAAACAAGGTCTGGATTAAAGTGAGTAAGGTGGCTGGTTGCTTTTCATTATCCAGCCTTATTTGTCAGATATTTAGTCATATGATCTTTTACACATGCTTAGGTCCTTCAGGAGCAGAAAGATGACCTGGAAATTAGTTAAAAGCCATATTGCTAATGGTCTGGTGCGGTGTGGTTTGTAGGGCCTAACTCAGTGTATTTAATAGGCTGACATGTTTGGAGTGATTGTGGGGAAAATCATGTGTTCCAAAGCTGTTCCTCATCATAGTGACCCATTTATGCATCCTTTTGTAAACCTTAGCAAGGTTCTTAAAAGTACTGTCTGAGCCAGGCACGTGGCACATTTTTGTTTGTTGAGTCAGGGTTTCTCCGATATAACTCTGGTTGTCCTGGAACTCACCCTGTAGGCCAGATTGGCCTCAAACTCAGAGATCGTCTGCTTTTCCCAAGAGCTGGTGTTAAAGGTGAGTGCCATCACACGTGGCTTTTTTTTTTTTTTTTTTTTTTTGGTGGTGCTGGTGGTAGTGGTGGTGGTGGGGAGCATGTGCTTTTAATCCCTGCACTAGGGTAGCAGAGGTTGGTGCATCTCTGAGTTTGAGCCTAGCCTGGTCTACAGAGTGAGTTCTAGGACAGCCAGGGATATATAGAGAGACTCTATCTCAAATAATGATAATGATAATAATAATAATAATATTACTAATTACTAATAATAATGATACTACTACTACTAATAATAATAATAACAGCAACAACAATGGGTTGTCGTACTTTGCTCCTGATAAGGACAGCCTCCTGAAATACAAGAATTGGGAGGCATAAATTGAGGAGGTTGTAGATGCTACCAGCATTTTCATTCCTTAGTTTGTTTTTAACTTCTGAGGATCACCTGGCATTGATAAGAAATAAAAATTGCTTAGTTTTGTAGAATGTCTTTCTACTTGTAGCAGATTTTTACTTTTGAACAAACTTACATTGTTATGTAATAAGAATTTAAGGTGGCTAGAGTCCAGAAAGGGGAGTTGCAAGATGGCTCAGCAAGTGAAGGCATTCATTGTCACATTGGACAACCTGAGTTCAATCCCTAGGACCTGTATGGTGGGTGAAGAGAACCAACTCCCACAAGTCCTCAGCCTTCTACTCTCACC
Source organism: Cricetomys ansorgei (assembly GCA_026225945.1). Taxonomy (NCBI): domain Eukaryota; kingdom Metazoa; phylum Chordata; class Mammalia; order Rodentia; family Nesomyidae; genus Cricetomys; species Cricetomys ansorgei. The sequence continues at coordinate 25,740,522 of JAMJFZ010003875.1, read as the reverse complement.
ATGGCACTCATGCCCACACATCTTAACACACACATAAGATAAATAAACAAAATGTAAAAAAACTAGCTGCCTGGATACAAGGTAATATACAAACCTTAGCTGTGTTCTCAGATGTCATGAGCAAGCAAAATTTAATATCGACAGCAGCAACAGAAACTCAGGAGTTTCATGGATCAAGCTTAGGGTTATGATATTGAGGGAACCCTGAGACCTTCAAGACCTGAGTATCAGACGTCACCATTCCTAAAGTTAGCCTGCAGTTTAGTACAGTTATACTCAGTTGGAATTTTTAGGGAACTCGACAGAGTAATTCTAAGATAAAGGGGCAGTGGTCTGGGAAGTGTCCTTTTTGTATTAAAGCTTAGAGTCATCTTAATGCTTTTTTAAGTTAATTAACTTTGTTTATTGACAATTTCATTCATGTACAAATGTCTTCTGTTTTCCTCACTCCCCATGATCATCTGCTCCCACCTACCCCATGAGCACCATCATTACAAACTCAAATGCCTTCCCACATTCCTATCCTTCTCCAGGGTTTTATTATCCGTGTAGTGTATAAGGATCCAACGAAAACCCAGAAACACATGCATGGGTATGATAGGGGCAGCACTGGGTGTCCCTAACTTATACCTATTCAATTGACTGCAGATCTACTAAGACTTAAATGAGAGAGAAAGCCAGTGAGTGGTAAGAATGCAGATACTTCTTCATGACTGCATGGCTGCAGTAAGAGGATCTTTTCCAAATTACAAATTTTAATTTAAAAGAATAAATTACAAGCTTGGAAAAGATTTCTTTTTACTGTGTCTAATAAGAAAAGATTAGTGTGAATCAATAAGAAAGTGTGGTGTGCTATCCTTGGGGTGTGGTGTCAGGGAGCTGGAGCAGGTTTGGCTTTGGGGATCTTTCTTTTGATGCAGTTAATTCATCATGGGTGTGTCCATGTGGAACTTCCTCTTTGAAAGAGATTTTAAATGTTATTGCAGTGCAACAAAAACACTGTTTGATGACAAATGTGTGTTGTTTCAGTGCAGCAAAAATGCCAGAACCTTTCTAGGGTCCCGTGACAGGTGACAGACAGTTCGCAAACACACGGGAACCATCTTGTAGTGGAGTGTGAGGACTTGTCACAGCACAATGACATTGCATTAAACAACGCAGCTCCAAATTATATCAGTCAGTTGTGAGGGAGGGGCTGGAGGGAGGGCCAGTGGATCAGAGTGCTTAATGCTTGCCAGAGACCTGAGTTTAGTTTCCAGTGCCTATGTTAGAGACTCACACAACTTCCTGTAACTCCAGCCCTCTCTCCCTCCCTCCCCCCCCCCTCTCTCTCACACACACACACACGTACACTCAACAAATAATAAAATGAATCTTTTAAACTTGTGAATTAATAGAACTATAGAAAAAGGAAACTTGTGAATTGTTGAGGTAATTATAAAAAGCCTTTAAAAAATGTCTTACTATAATTTGTGAAATTAGACAACTCAGTGGAAAATTTTACAGAAAGCAAACTAAAAGTAAAAGTGACCAGAATTTCATGAAAGGAGAACATTAGGAGCTAAAAACATCTGAAAAGACTCTTAACCTCATTATTAAGTGCAAAGTACAAATTAAAACCTGTAGTAAGCCACTTTTCTATGCAGCAGATCAGCACAGGATACAGTTGGAGAGGCGGGGTAAGTACTGGGCATACTTGCATGCTGCCTTTGGATTGTAGGCTGTTTTAACCACCTTCAAAAACAATTTAGCATTGTTAAGTTTGAATCTGTGTGACCTGTAAGACCCATTCACATTTGCCTTACAGAAACTTCATGTGCACACTTAGTCATGTGTCTCAGTCTGTTAACATTGATTGAGTTCCTTCTTTGACAGTTTCATGCATGTATAAGATACATTTTGCTTATTATGCACCTCACCCCCAATCAACAGTCGGCTGTTTGTTTGTTTTGAGATAATCTCACTATGTAGCACTAGCTGGCTTGAAACTCAGCTCTGTAGACCAGGCTGGCCTAGAATTCACAGAGATCCTCCTTCTCTTCCTCCTGATTGCTGGGATAAAAGTCATGTGCCATCATGCTCAGCCAACAGTGTTATTTTAAATATCAAAGCAACCAAGGCATACAGTTGTAGTTAGCCACTGTGTGGGCTCACCAAGAGAGACACAGAGGCATATTCATATATACAAACCCTGCCAGACCTCAGCAGAGGGAATCACAGACATGGCAGGCACCATACTGGACAGTGGAACCATGAGTGTCTGAGCTCAGGTGTTTTTATTGATCTGAACTCCTCAGATGTTCTACTGATAGCATGTGCAGATCATGAACAATCAAACATCCCCCACATTAATCCAATATCTGTTGCCTAGGCAGCCCCTCATCCAACAGTGCACAAAACAATTATTTTAAACACAACTAAAAATAAACTTCTACAACATACTGTGAGTGGTAAAAAGGATACATGTATTTGGTATATCCACATAAAAGCACTCTGTACTACGAAGGCATTAATTGAGCACATACAGCAGAATCCTAAAAGTAGTGGTGAGGTAGCCTGGAACAGGAAGATGATGACTGATATTTTAGTAATACAACCAAAAAGCTGCAAAAGTATATGATTTCTGTTTTATGACTATAAAAATCTATGGAAACATCTATAAAGAAAAGTTAGTGAAAACTAAACAGAGTGATGGTAGCATGGAGGAGGAAGATGCACTGGTGGGCACACATTTCACTTGTAAGATTGGTGATGTTCTCTTTCTTAAATAGCTGATGATTTTTATATTTTACGATACAAATATTTTCACAATGACACCGTGTTATAAGTTATTAGGGACATTTTAAAATGATCTTTTTAAAGAGTCACATATTTCTTCATTTACAAACTCTGTCATTTTAGTTTTCTTAGAACCTTTATATTTAACAAGCATGTATACATTTGGTCATCATAGAGAATTGTCAACTTGCCTTGCCTTGTAGATTTCCCCTCAGATATCGCTAATAAGTCTCTCTCTGAGAGCACAGCCACAATGCTCTGGAAAGCCAAAGGCAGGAGGAGAAGAGCATCCCACCCTGCTGCAGAATCCTCCAGTGAGCAGGGGGCCAGTGAAGCTGACATCGACAGCGACAGTGGTTACTGCAGCCCTAAACACAATAACCAGCCTGCCGTAGGGGCTCTGCGAAATCCTGATTCTGGGACCATGAATGTGTGTATTACCTCAGTATCTGATTTTTTGTTACTCCTGCTGTCAGTACTATATTTGTGTCCTTTGTGTCCTTTGCTGAAGCTGAAGTATCCATTTTTTGGTTTTTTTTTTAGCAATTCTTAATGATAATAGTGTTTTACTATTTATGAGTCTATGAAGTAATTTTCTAAGTTAGTAATAAGTATATTTAACACTGTGCTAAATTATGAAACATTTACAAAGTATGTAATGTTGACTTAATTAGAAAATAATCATCTTTTTTTTTGTTCTGTGTTTTTTAGCATGTGGAATCATCTGGCTGTACAGGTACTTATTTTTTTTTTCCCCCCAGTGATTTTTTTTTTTCCCTTGTTTTTTCTACTTTGTCCATTTCAAGGTTTTCTTTAAATGTGGAGTTTACCATTGCTATAAACAAAAACTGTAAGTCTCCAGTGATTCAAGTTAATTGTAAAAAGTATATATAGTTTTAACAAACAAGTTGAGAAAATGTGACCTAGAGCATTCTGCAAGATGACATTTGTGTTACTAAAAACATGAATGCCACTTTAAATGTACAGGAAAAATTCCATGTCTGTAGTGACTCAGTTGTTTTAGATTTTTGGCCTCATTTATCAGCAAATCTTATCTTCAGTATCTTTACATTTTTAATACAGGTGGTGTAAACTGGCCCAAAGTAACTTGCCAGGCAACTCAGAAAAGACCTTGGATGGAAAAAAATCAGGCGTTTTCTAGAGGTGGAAGGCAAACTGAACAAAGAAATAATTCACAGGTACTTTGAGTAAGGTTGGAAACTTGATGAGATATGAGATGAATAATGTTAAATTTATTATAACAGTGGTTTAGCAATTAGGAAGCGCAATATCCTTAAGTTTAAAAGGTGCATAAAATTCTCTAAATGTGACTGCTGTGGGCTGTCAGTAAAGTATAAGAACCTGAGTTTGTATACCCAGAAGCTCCTTAAAACACTGTCATGTAACAGTACACATCTATAATCGCAGAGCTGGGGAGGCAGCCAACCTAGCTGAACTGATAAGCTTTAGGTTCAATGAAAGACTGTGCCTCAAAACAGTGAGGGAGGAAGGGAGATAGAGGAAGGCTTACAAGTATGACTGTATACTTGTCATGCCCCAGGCCAGTGAGAGACCCTGTCTAAAAAAAGGTACACAAACATCATGCGTGTACAGCACACATACACACACAGCTCTCGTGATAGCTATAACGGTTTAAATGCCTTAGCCAATAAAGCATAAGTAATGAAATGACAACGTGTTGAATGACAACGAGGAGAATAAGGGTATAAATGGTACCACGTTTGTACTTTGTGCCTGGTTGAATATGTCACAATTTTAGAGAAGGATGCCCTCTGCATATTATTTAACCTGTGGTGTCTGTTTCCATCCATATCAAAAATTAGAATCTTCTTTTAAAAATGGTTGTTTGACTTAAGGACTGTAGTTTGGCCTGTAGTTTTCTAAATGAACATTTATTTATTTTATTTATTTTGTGGGTGTGAGATTAGGATGCTTGCAAGAATAAGGATCAATCTCAGATCTTGCTAGCAAACACCTTTACCTGTTGAACCATCTCTTCAGCTTTGGATATTTTGATATGGCTTATTAACACTCTGCTATGCTAGTGGCATTGTTACATTGAGGGTTACCTGGTACCACAGTGAGGCCAGACTGAGCAGTTTCTTCACAGTCATGCTGAGTAGACTGTGCTCAGCTATGCACTTACAGCGACTGTAGCTTCATGTGTTGATTGGCTATTAAATCAGGGAATTGTTTATTGGTCATTATTTCTCCTTTTCATTTTAGATAGATTTCCTGGATTCCTTATGTCTAGTTAAGGAATTAAAGCTGTCATACAAATATGAATGGACCAAAAGTAAGAACAAGATAATGGATTGTATACAGCAACTGCTCGCTGCTCTTGGCCTCCCTGAAATGAAGCACTTCAGATACCTCCTTACAGTACTTAGACTGCCAGGGAAGCAAGAATATGCCCCACCCTGTGATTCTTGTAAAAATCAGGCCATTTTTGTCCCACGCTTATGAGGCAATCTAGCGTTAGCTTTATTTGATGATAAAGATTAAACAAAACCTGCAAGATGTTTGTTGGGGTTTTCTGTTGAAATTGAAACTGCCTGCCTTGGCAAGTTTCTGGTCTGGGGCTGGCTTTGGCCTTTGTGGTTGTTTGGTTTGTATCTGTGTCCATTAAAGGAAATAACCCTGAGATGGAAAACATTTGAATGCTTTTTCTCTGCCTGATAACTTGTGGGGAAAAGAAGCTAAACAATCATATAGTTTAAGTTAATTTGTTTGTTTTGAGAGGAGTCTTGCCCTGGAGCTGAGACTAGCCTGGAACTTGCTGTGCAGCCCAGGTCTCTCTGAACTTGTGGTCTTCCAGCCTTAGTCTCCCGAGTGCGGGCATGCGCCATCCACCGGGCACGTTTGTTTATTTTATACCTTCCTCACTTCTAAAGTGTTAGGGCCAGATTTTGGCAGTGTATTGTTCTGTCTACTGCTCGTGCTCCACTCTCCTAATGCTTTTCTTACGTATATACTTGATTTTTTCCCAAATATTTAACATTTTCCCCAAATGTTAAGGCAAAACATTTTTGCCCTTTTGTAATTTCTAATTATTTTTTAGACTTTAAAGGCTTTTAGAAAGTAAATCCTCAGAAAATATTGACCTATATTTTTTGCTAGCCCTTTTTCCGTGTCTTTGTGTGGGTGTGAGTATGTGAGTGCGTGTCAGCAGGTAAGCTGGAGTCCTTCCACCTTCATGTGGGTTCCAGCTGTCAAGCATAGGCTGCAGGCTTCACAGCGAGCACCTTGACCTGCTGAATTGTCTCAGCAGTCCTTGTGCTCCTTTCTTACAGTGCAGTGTTTTGTGGTATTTTTATCAGAGACTTAACTTTGATGCATGGTAAATCATGACGGTGATCTAGATTTTCAAAGCAGCAAGTACTTTTTAGTCACTGATTATGGGACTGAAGGAATCTCTGAGTGGGTAAGAGTGCTTGCTCTGTAGGCATGAGGACCTAAGATTAAGTCCTCAGCACTGGCTGTAGTAAGCCAAGGTTAAGGTACAGGAAGGCCGGCTGTCTGGTGAAGGATTGTCTGACAAGGTCTGCTTCCTGGTTCTTAGAAGGCTGCCTTCTCACTGTTGAGCCTAAGTGGAAGGGCAGCTGAGGGTTCTCTGGGCCCCTTTTATAGGCTTCATAAATCCCATCCGTGATGCTCTGCTCCTGTCACCTAATGACTTCCCAAAGTCCCTGTCTCCCAGGGTTTAGGGTCTCAACACATGAATTTGGGGAGATATGAACAGCTCCTATAGCAGGATAATACTTTATGTGATTGACTAAAGTTCTAGTCCCTTTCACCATTTTTTTCTTCTCCGTTTTTTTGGGAGGGGTGTTTAATTTTGAGTGAAGATCTTGCATTATAGCTCAGCTACCTGCCCTTGTTGGCCCCAACTGCACAGTCCTGCCTCTCCCTCTCTGGTGCTGGGGTTATAGGCCTCTGCCACCTTGCCTTTTCAGTCCCTTTCCTCCAAGGCAAGGCTCCTACTGAATAATTTTCTCTAGGGATGCTTTTTAGCCCAGGCTGGCCAAGGGTAACCTTGAATTTTTGGTTCTCCTACCTTTACTTCTTGTTGATGTAATCCTTTCAGGGTTGGCTCTTTCCACTGGAGATTTCCAGCTAGTTCCCTGGAGATTGTTTTAGGTGATTAGATTTACTAGCCGCTCACACTTCATGGCCCGCCAAGGAGTCATCTGTCATGGACATAGCCCGTTAGTAGGACCATTCACCATCTGGAGGACCTTAGGCTCATCAGGCTTTGGCACTTGTGAATAAAGCCGATAAAAGTACTCAGCTTCTATGGGGAGAAAAGTGGAACACCTTAAGGATCACATCTTGTTTGTCTTGTTTTAGCAGACGCTTTGACTGTCTAAGATCAGCCTTGCACCTTATCAGCAGTCCTTGCGTCACACACTTTCATGTGCTCCTCTACATGGAAAGTGACTTGAGAGTAATACTTCTCTCCCCTCCCCGGGCTACTTAGGTTGGATTCCGATGCCGAGGACACAGCACTTCCTCAGAGAGAAGACAGAATTTGCAAAAGAGACAAGACAGTAAGCACTTAAACTCCACTCAGTCTCACAGGAGTGACCCAAATTCTGACTCTTTATATTTTGAGGTAATTTTTTTCAAATTCTACTTGTAAACTATTCTAAAAAAAAAGTCTTCATTAAGAAATTAATTTGGTATGTTGTTATGTTATAAATATTGTAAGTATTTTCATATCTTAACATGTTGCTCTGTTAGATTATAAATGATTGAAATACTGGCTCATTTTTATTCGTCTTGGTTGTGTTTATGTAAGCTAACATTCCCTTTATTGATGTCTGTTTTGAAGTTTTGTCATGTGTTCTTTTGAGGTGGTATGTGGATGAGAAGCTGATTTTGTTGTCTTTGGGTCTGTCTGTAAGTTTTCCGATTTGAACAATTCAATTTAGATAATTCCTGTTCCCATTTGGGAGTCTTGGAGAAAAAAGAAAATTGGCTATTTTGTTGTCTCTCCTAGCACTTACACCCTAGCTCCCTGTTTGTAGTGTTTGCTCAGCTAGCTAGTTTTTCTCCAGCCTAGGACTCTAGCAGAAGGTGCTGTGAGATGCAGGGAGGAGGGTAGAGATGTGTACCACATGCTTGGTTGGCTCCAGAAGAAGCCACCGAAGTGGATCTTAAAGAATAAGTTGTTTGTTGTTGTTTCAAACATTTCTTGTAATTCATCTGTGCAACTCACTTTGGCTAGATCATAGATTTTTATAAAATATATTAATAGATGACTATTCAACTGGAATTCTTGAAGTTAGAGAACAGAAATAGTCTGTTAACTAAGCTGAATAATGTTCTAAAGGTCTTGAGAGTGCATCTGTTCTACTCTGCCAGGAATGGTGCTCACTGGCTTCATAAATACAGAAGGTTCTAAGAAATATGCCATTATTTTTATATTAACTAATATAATAGTATTTATTATAACTAATATTAATATTTATATTTTATATCAATTAAAATTTGGAAACCATGAACCAGGCTTTGTGACTTAAATGTGTAATCCTAACTCTCAGAAGGTGAGACAGAAGGATTGATACAGCAATACACTGCTGTGGAGTCTCACCAAAGAAGACAAGGAAGCATAATCACAGGTGTGACATACTCTGTCAGACCTCAGCAGAGGGAACGGCCATCCTGGCCAGCACCATACTGGACAGTGGAATCCCGAGTGTCTGAGCTCAGGTGTTTTATTAATTCAGAACTCCTCAGGTGTTCTACTATAGTACACAAAGATCATGAGCAACCAAACATCCCCCACATAAATCCAATACCAGTAGACAATACAAAATGCCAAGACCTAGACAGATCCTCGCTCAACAGTGCACAAAACCATTTTAAACATAACTAAATTTCCACAACAGATTGCTTTAAGTTCAAATTAGTATAGGTTATCTTGAGACCATGTGTGAGACTATGTCTCAAGAAAACAAAACAAAAATTAGGATATTTAAATTCTTGTTAGATAATACCAGAATGAATGGTTTTCTGTTAATACTGAAATTGGACTGCTACTTTGATAACAGTCCCTTAGGAAGTCAACTGCATTGGCTTGTTTGTTTTGTTTAGGTCTCTCTGTGTTGCCCTGGCTGTCCTGGAACTCTCTATGAAGACCAGGCTGGCCTTCAACTCACAGAGATCCTGCCTTTTCCTCCCCAGTGCTGGGATAAAGGTGTGTGCCACTACACCTGGCTGGCTCATTTGAATGTGCTGGGGCTTTACTGAGGCTAGAGCTCAGGACTTCGTGCTTGCTGGGCAGGCATTCTGCTGCTGACCTATCCCATCAGCCCCTGGTGTTTTTTTATTTATACAGATGATCTAAACTTAAAATGCCAGCTGGATGTTTTGGTGAACACCTGCAAGGAGAGTGAGTTGGGCTTTTGCCTGAATCCTTGGGTTCAAGACCATGTTTGTGTGTTTGTCTCCTTATTTGCTGTATGTGTGGTTCCCGTTTGTGGGTGCACGAAGGCCAGAGGACAGCCAGAGGTCTTATCCTTTAGACACCGTCCACCTTGATTTTTTTTTTTTTTTTTTTTGACAAAAGGCCCCTCATTGGCTGGAGCTCAGTAAAGAAGCAGGGCGGGCTGGCCTGTGAGCATCAGGGCCTGTGTGTCCTCTGGTCTCAGCACTGGGCTCTCCATGCCTGCCGCTGTTTAGGGATCCGGGAATCGAATCAGCTCCTCATGCTTCCAGAGTTAGCATTTTCCAAGCCATCCATCCCCAGCTCTCAAGCCTTTTAAACTTAGTCTTCCTTTGCCCTCAGATGGGAAATTGTGTGGCGTGGCCGTAAATCCTGGCTTGTCCAGTCTTTCTCTTCACTACTTGTGGGCTTTATAAATGTTGAACATTTTTGTGATTGATAAAATATTACTTGTACTTCTTCCTTTTAACAAAAGTTAATTTTAATCTTAGAAGAAGAATAGTTTAAATATAAATATGACAACTTGATTATAGGTATGCTTGTGTGATTATTTCCATGCAATCAGAAGGATATTGACTAAGAAATTAATTTGAATAAAAACATTTTAAACATTTATTCTTCAAATTGTATATAATAGGGAATGGAATAAATTTAAGAATGAATACTAAACTATTTAAAATCTTCTCTAAATTATCTGAGTGTGATAAAAGCCAGTTTGAATTTTTTCCAATTACCTATCTATCTTAGGGTAGAATTAGTATAAAAATGAAGAAGTAGTTACAGAAATCTAAAGAACGGGTGGACGGATATAGATATGATTTCTTGCTTGAATAAGAAGTAAATTTAGCATTGGAGAAATACAGTCTTCTTTTTAAGGCTGACAGAATAATAGCTCAACAAATAATGTACAAATGTACATTATTTTCCAACCTTTCAGAACTGTCAAACAGTATAGAAAGTTCTTAGGCTGGGGAGGTTGCTCACTGTAGAATAGTTACCTAGTATAAGTAAGGCCTTGGGTTTGATCTCCAGCAAACCTTCCATGTTCGTGCGAGCACACATACACACATGCACACACACTCCCCACACATGTGCACAGCCCCCCCCCACGCTGAGCACACACCCATATACACGTGCAGTCATGCAAGCATGCGTGTGTGTGCACACGCACACACATGTCCTCACACACCCTTTTGTAGGATTAGCCCTGAACATTTTCACTAACATTGTGAAACTATTTCAGGAGGAAGAAGGGTTTCAGGAACTAAGTGAGAATGGAAATTCTAAAGATGAGAATATTCAACAGAAACTTTCTTCAAAAGTAGTAAGTAACTCCTTTCAAAATTATAAGAAAACTAGAACACCTTTTGAATTTGGGCTGTGTGGAAAGAAACCTTGAGGTTGGTTTAGAGGCCTAGGGCCGCATGCTCTGTGGGGACAATGTGTGTAGACCTTACTGCAGTTGTTGTGTTGTGTGTGTTATGGGTGGGTGGGTGCGCGCTTGAGGAAGACAGGAATCTCGTAGGAGGTGGCTCTCTCTGTGGAACCAGGTTGTCAGTCTTGGCAGCAGGCTCCTGAACCTGCTTCGCCTTAATGTTCCTTTTTTTTAAACAAAAGTAGTTTCTAGGAAATCCGCAGTTGTATAACTGGATGAGAAAACGTTACATGTTGCCATACAACATGCAGTCTATATGGAAATTTTCCCCAGACAAGCATCACCTGTTACATTCATCTCTTTTGTTCCTCTGTCTCCTGATCTAAAATGGTCCTTCTGCTCAGCGTTCTCTTTATGACCCGAGTCCTCTGAGTCTCCTCTGACTGCAGAACCTGCCTCATTCTGCATTCTCTTTCCTTGCGGTTTGACTTCTGTGCAATGACTAACAGATATGTTTCTCTGGTTTCATAGTTGGATGACTTACCTGAAAACTCGCCCATCAATATAGTTCAGACTCCGATTCCCATTACCACCTCAGTCCCTAAACGAGCCAAGAGCCAGAAGAAGAAAGCTTTAGCTGCAGCTCTTGCCACGGCACAAGAATACTCAGAAATAAGTATGGAGCAAAAAAAATTGCAGGTATGCAGTCATTTTATGCACAGTTGTGCTTGTCTGCCGGACTCAAGATGGACAGGAGTAATTATAATTTGCCATACTTCTCTAGCCGCAAAAAAAAAATAAATAAAAATTCTTTCTTATCTACTTTTTAGGAAGCTTTATCAAAAGCAGCTGGAAAAAAGAATAAAACCCCCGTGCAGCTAGATTTAGGGGACATGCTAGCTGCTCTGGAGAAGCAACAGCAAGCAATGAAAGCACGCCAGATCACCAACACCAGGCCGCTCGCATATCCAGGTGATTCCTTAGTCTGGGCAGTTTGCTGCAGCCTTTGGGGATATGGCTGTGTGCTCTTGCTTTCTCCCTCTTTCTCCCTCCTTTGCACTGTAACTTTTTTTTTTCTCTCTCTCTTTCTCAGAAAATTTGGTTGTGCATACCACACACAGGTGTTGATGTCAGAGGGCAATTTTAGGAGTTTGTCTCCTTCTGTCATGGTCCTGAGGATCAGTCATCTCAGGCCATCAGGCTTGTAGGACAGACACTTTCCTGCTGAAAGTGTGGACACTTTCCATACTCTTTGTTTTTTCTTCTTCAAAGGTTAAAATAAAAATTACAGGGAAATTTGGTTCTGTGAACTGTGAAAGCATCCAATTAAATGACACATTTTGATAGTTTTGTATGTGTAGATGAAACAGTGATCTGGCTTCCCATTGAAGCTCCCTATTTTAACCAGTCTTTTCAGGCTTAGAGTTCAGAGTTTGATCTTCCTTCTTTCCTTTTAGAGGGGTAGGGATAGCACGAAGGAAGGAAGGGCACCAATTAAAAGGACTAATGTTGAGAAGCAGAATTTCCTGTCTGTTCTATTCCCAGATTTTCCCAGTCCCGGGATTGTTGCTCAGTAGGTAATAAGATAGGAACGTGTGACTATATCTGTGTGCAAAATGCTGACACTTGTAGCTACTCACTCATTTAGTGGTAACCTTTGCTCTGAAATAGAGGTGATAGTGAATGCACAGAGTTGCTTGCTGCTGAGTTGGGAAGAGTGGCAGTACCCTCCCCCTAGACACCAGGGGGGAGGGAGGAGTGCCCTCCCCCCTGCAGCTCACAGCTGGGGCTTGAGTCAAACTGCTGAGATTGGAATCCTGCTCTTGGGTGTATTTCTTTAGGAAGATACTTATATTCCTGTACTTTAATTCCTTACATTAAGATGGAGTAGTGATGGTACCTGTTTCAAGGTCGTTTGGGGGAATAAATGAGATGGTAGATCTAAAGTGCTTTAAAAAATCTGGGTTGAAATCACTCAGGAAACTACTGAATGCTGTTATGAAGATGAAGTTACTAAACTGTGATCATTACAACTTTGTTGGGATTTTTGTTGTTATTGATGTTGTTTGTTGAAACGGGTTGAAGTAATCCCTCTGCCTCAGCTTCCCAAATGCTAAAACTACTGGTATGAGCCATTTTGCCCAGCTATTTGTCATTTTAGACATTTATTTTTCTTTAGTTGCTAGGAACTAAACCCAGGGCCTGTGCTTGGCTAGGCAAACACGTTACTACTGAATTAAATCTCTAGCCATTTTATTTTTTTTCCAGCGCTGGGACTTGAACCTAGGATCTTTCAGTGTCAGGCAAGCGCTCTGCCACTGAACTGTATCCTCAGCTCTATAGCTTTGATTGATTTAATACATGTTATTTTAAACAAACCTGAGTATCTTTGTGCAGAATGTGCTTTCTGGAACTGTTGAGATTATGGAGATGATGATGATAGACCCACTGAAGAAGCTCAGCTGTGAGCCGCTCAGCTATGAGGCGGTTCGGCAATAAGAGCTTGTTTTTCTTGCAGTGGACCTGGGTTTAGTTCCTGGCACTTGAGTGCAGCTCACAACCATCCATAACTGCAGTTTCAGGAGATCTGATACCCTTCTAACATAGACATCAAACAGCCACATGGTGCATATGCACCATCCAGGCAAAACATTCATGCACATAAATAAAATAAGTATTTTAAAAAGTTTGTAGTCTAGTGGGAGAGGAGACATACATAAATAACTGACCAACAGTAGTGCCTTCGGAGAGATTCCAGCGAGTTCTGTAGCCTGCAGAAGTGAGTGGTTTACAGCAGTAGACGGTGAGAAGTGAAGAAAGTTTAATGAGTGACTTCCTATAAGGCAGTGTTTGAACTGGGCTTTGAGAAAGGAGTAGGGTTCCTGGCAGACAGAGGTGAGACTCCCTTTGATCACCAGTCTTTATTTGAAAGCGTTGAATACAACAAAAGCTTTTGGGAAATTCAAGAAAAGAATGAGATTATGGGAGTGAAAATTTTGTAAGGAATTAATGGGGTATGGAATAGCAAGATATAGAAGTAGGTCAAAGACAACTCCAGGGTGTTGGAGAGATGGCTCTATCAGTACCGTGCTTGCCACATGAACATGAGGATCTGAGTTTGGATCTCTAGTACCATGTAAAGCCAGGCTTGGATGGCAGTGTGCAACTGTATTCCCAGTGTTAGAGAGGCAGAGACTGCAGATCCCTGAAGCTCATTATCCAGCTAGCTTAGCTGAATTGGTGAGCTACAGCTTCAGGGAGGGACCATGTCTTAAAAACCAGTGTTGGGAGTGATTATAAAGACATAGCACCCACATCTGGCCTTCACACAGATATGCACCCACCCTCACACACATATGCCATATCTGTGCACTCCGGCTTAGTGAAGAGGGCTGTGAGGGAACACACAGGACAGTTGACAGTGGCCTTCAGCTTGAAATGCTAGCAGAGGAGGCCCTGGTGACCTAGTTGTCGTGTGTTTATGAACATGTAGTTCATGTTAGAGGTCACTGCATTTAAAATGAGGAAGAAGCCTGTGGAGTGACCAGGCTTCAGGGACAGAAGGAAGAAGAGCCAGACAAGTAAACATGAGTGAGAGAATGATGGGTGGGCAGCCCAGGAAGAATTTTTGAAGATTGGGAAATTGTATTTGACAACTGCAAGGTTCTGTTGGATCTTGATAGTAATAATTACAAGAAAGCGGGTAGGGCCAGGCTGGATGGTGGCCCCATCCTGTGATTTGGAAAGGGATGATGTCAGAATGATGCTGAAAAGTTTAACTGGGAGGGAGGGGGCAGTAATAGTACCTTAGGCTGAAGGCAAGCCAGTTAAGGACTAGGCTTTATGGGTTTGCCTCCCAAACTCTCTTTTCTTTTAGATAGAAGAGTTGGGGGATGGGGGTGGGTAATCAATACACATGGAAAGGAACAGAACAAGGTCCCAGAGAACTGAGACATCAAGTGCTGAGGTGGTTAGTGGGCCTTGGACAGGAGTGAGGATATCTGTCCCTCTCTTTGGATGGTTCTGGTAACTTGGGCAGTGTCTTCTCAAGGAAGTGATGGGAGCATTCTGCTCGAGTGGAGGGAGAGCCAGTGTTCCTTCCTTACAGTGCACTGGGGAGAGGAGCAACAGGCTGCAGAAGTGTGTGAGTAGGGTTTAGCTAGCTCTGGAGGAGTGCGCAGCGCAGCTTTGGAACACCAGAGCTAGACCGCTCTGCCTGGAGGCCGGTTGCAGAGATGGTGCATGCTTGGTTGCTGCAGTGGAGTAGAACTGACAGTCCAGGCTCACTTCAGACCTCTCAGTTGGCTCATCTTCCTCATCTTCAGGAGGTCAAAGGATTGGAAAGAAGCTATATCTAAGAGGCTCTGTATAGCCAGTTACTATTATGCCATTTTTGTCTTTTCCATGGGAAGAGAATGCTTGTGTGTTTTGAAGATTTGTCACAGGAAATTGTCAAAGTGTGAGGACTTGGCTTAGTAAAACTAATGTTCTTGTCTGGTTTCAGTTGTCGCCACAGCCACTTTCCACACTACAGAGTCTGCTAACAGAAAACCTTTAACCAAAAGTCAGCCCTGTTTGACAGCCTTTAATTCTCTGGACATTACCTCTTCTAAAGCAAAAAAAGGAAAAGAGAAGGAAATTGCAAAGCTAAAACGACCCACAGCACTCAAAAAGGTAACCCCGAATCTGGAGATGTTTCTTTCATAGGACAACTAAAAGTTTACTTTTTATTTCTTTGCAAAATTAGTTGGTTTAGGAAGCAGATGTTGTTAATATACACGTGGCTGTGTGACTGGTTAATTCAAAACCAGCACTATGTGGCAGGCTTCTTGTATGTAAGAAGGCCCTGCAAAGTGAATTTTTCTATAAGGTTTAAAAAGTAAACAGCTAAACATTTTGTATCCAAAAGTGTTAGACCCTCCTTAGAAATAAGAAGTCCTTTCCTTAGAAACCCAGTCCTTTCCTTCCTTTGCATTCTTCCTCTTATGTGTGTATGTGTGTGTGCGTGTCTGGGTGTGCTTGTGTGGGGCCTGGAGTTTTCTCAATTGCTCTTTACTCTGTTCTTTGAGGAAGGGTCTCTCAGTTGAACCCAGAGCTCACCAAAATGCTTGGTTTGGCTAGCCAGCCTGCTTCAGGAATCACACCTCAGCCTTCTGGGCCCTGCTTCCATGGGTAGACCACCACACCTACCTGGCATTTTTGTGAGCTCTGGAGATCCAAACTCCCATCATTATGCTTGTTCAGCAGATACTTTAACCACTGAGCCGTCTTCACAGCCATGCCTCCCTTTCTTTTTTCTCTTCCCACCCCCACCCTGGCCAGTCTCCTCTTTCCCTCCTTCCTTTCCCCTCCCACATCTTTCTTCTCCTTCTCTCTTCTTTTCAGTTGGAGATCTGATTCAAGGCCTCATACATCTGAGACAGGCACTTTGCCTCTTAGCTAGCCAGCCCTGGACCTTAGTAACTTCAGTGTTTGCTCTGTATGAAGTAGAGCACCTTTCGGCCCACGTTTTCACCTCCATCTTCCTTACATATAACCTGATGATGGTATCTGCTTTGGTTTAGTATTAGAGGTCAGGATGAGATAATCCATGCCTGAAAAATTAAAAGCTGTAGCATGTAAATCACATGAACTGTATGAGTCAGTTTCCAAACTTAAAAGTTATCACTGTTTTGGGAATCCTTCTTGGTCACCTGGGACTTAAAAGTTGAGGCAGATGGGGTGTGTTTGTGTGCTCTCAGCATCCTGCTTCCTTTCATTTGAAGATGGAGACAGATGAAGTGTGTCTGGCTGTGCACGCTTAGCACATTCCCCATGTATTCTCTGTACAGCATTCCCTTCAGCTTATAGTTTCTAAAATAATAGTCACAGTTTTGCAGGTCAGCTCCTGTGTAGCCAGATAGTGCAGCCAACTGTGCCTGTGTTCTAGTGTAACATTGTAACAGTTCGTACCTAGGTGAGGATGAGTGGTGGTTAAAGAATGGTGTAATGGCTCTCAGGTTATTTTGAAAGAAAGAGAGGAGAAGAAAGGACGTCTGACTGTGGAGCACAGTGTTTTGGGAGCCGAGGAGCTGACAGAGATGCATTTGGACCTCGTCAATGACTTGCCTCAGGAGACTATCTCCCAGGAAGGTGAGGACGCCCTCTGTCGTGGTGGTCTGCAGTGCTGCCTTGAGAGGAAAGCTTCACTGCTGTGCCTGTAGTGGAAGCTGCACGCTGTATTTTATGTGTGTTGGTTTATGTGGTTTCTTTTGAAGACGGGTGACTGAGAGGGTGGGCAGGTGTTACTTAGCTGGTCTCTGATACTTGGGAGGCTCAGCTCAGACATTAGGATCTTCCCAGTGCCTGGGACCCCTGGGATCCTCGTAGCTCTCATTCATCATCTTTTACATAGGGAACACTATTGATCTGTGATTTTCTTCATAGGACTGTTTTTCAAATCATTTTTGTTGATTTCTTTCCTTGCTTTGGGGGAATTAATACGTAAAGCACGAGGAATACAGAATTGAAAAGCAGAATAAAGATTCTATTCATATCTAACACATGTGATTCCAGCAGAGGTTCCATCTGGTGCAATAAGTAGCCATACAGCATTATGCATCTAGGTAGATCTGATTTGCACAGAGGTTAAGCAGGAGTCTTTCTGTGCTTTTAGAAAAGTTAATTTATTCCCAAGTATTGTCTAGGACATGCTTGGTTGGGATTCCCCATTATTCTCAATATGATTCCCTTATATTTATGTGTGTCCATCCATTCTTCCCTCTGATGTTGACTGAGTAACTACCAAATGTGTTCAGTAAGTAGTGAAAGTAAGAGACTGGAAATACAGTGATCAAGGCTGCTCTCATGGGCTAATAGTCCAATAAACAGATAGGATTAGCATGCAGCTTTGGTAATTATTAGACCGAATATACAGAATTTACCTGTTGAAAAGTAGTAATTTAAAGAAGAAGTGGTAGAGTTGATGGTTTGCATCTAAAAGTCTGGCTGCCTAAGCACAGAAGCAAAGGCCAGATAAGTAGGTGGGGTCAAGGAGAGTCAGAAGAGACATCAGGAGGGTGAGCAGGTATGGAGTAAGGGGAGTCAGGAGGGTGAGCAGGTGTGGGGTAAGGGGAGTCAGGAGGGTGAGCAGGTGTGGGGTAAGGAGAGTCAGGAGGGTGAGCAGGTGTGGGGTAAGGAGAGTCAGGATGGTGAGTGGCGTAGGATTGTCATTGCCAGTACCGGGTAGAATTAGAAAGAAAGATTTCTAGGAAATAGACAGCCAAGTAGAGATGTGTTAACAGTGCTACGCAGAAAGGTACAGATCCCTGGGCATACATGTCTTAGATAATTTTGCTTCCCCATCTCACCTGTGGAAACTTCTAAGCTGTGCTTGCTTTTTCTTGGGTATGCTGTAATAGGTAGTAGGAAGACTTCATTCTTTTGGGTTGTAAGAAATAATTTTGATAGGAAAGTGCCTGACTTAACTAGCTTCCAGGGTATATGACCTGAGAAAGTCTACCATCTATGTTACCTGCGTCTGTCTGGAGCTTCTTCAAAGTTAACTTTCCAGGTTCTTCCCTTTAACCTCGCATCTCCACAGAGACTGGACTGAGCATGCCCAGTGATGCCTCACTCTCTCCAGCAAGTCAGAACTCTCCGTACTGTATGACACCTGTGTCACAAGGCTCTCCTGCCAGTTCTGGCATAGGCAGTCCAATGGCATCATCAACGATAACCAAAATCCACAGCAAAAGATTTCGAGAGTAAGTTTTTTGTTGTTGTTGTTGTCCCTCGATATTGAAGTCAAACAGTTGAAGGATCTCGGCTGTTCTAAATCCATCCCCTTGTTACCTAGTAGCTGAGCAAGGGATTGGAGGCCGTGCTGCTCTTTCTCTTGTTTAACAGCTGGTTGGGATCTATTTAAAGCAGTTCCTGTTGTCGGGATCCATGGAATGGGATTTCATGGTAATATGTTTTCTGTGTCACATATGATGTTCCTGTCCCAGAATCCTGGCCTCTTACATCATATGTAATGTTGTGTATCATGTTTATGTGTATGTTATGCATATGTGCACACAGAATGTAATGTACCATGGATTTTGCCCCTCTAACTACTTTTGTTGTTTTTTGCATATAAGTTTGTATATCAGTCAATAACATGTGATAGGGTTCTTTGTCTAAGATTCTGAATCTGTCACATAAAGCCATGTCATTTTGTTCTTATTTGCTGTTCATTTCTGTAGTGCTAGAGATTGAATTCAAGGCCTCTTCTTTCCCGGTCAAGTGACTGACCACTGAGCCACACAGTCAACCCAAGCACTTGCTTTTAAGCAAATATGTCTAGGTTTAAGAATTACGATAATTAGGGAAATCACAGAATCCTGTCTATGAGTAACCTCAAACCAACAGCTGTGACATGTTTTAATATTTGTGTGGATGAAGTGGCTTTACCTTTAAAAATGACTTGTGAAGGAATCCTTGAGTGAGAGTCAGTGTGGGTCTGGCCACCGGTGCTCTGTTCTGCTCCCTTCTGCAGAAGCCTCTCTCCAGGCTCTGAGCAGCTAATTCTGTTTCAGGCAACAGATGTGGAGCAAATGAAATGCATGGAAAATAAATTACATATGTATGAAACGAACAGCTTGAAACAGGAAAGAAACAAAATGTAGTTTGATGTTATATTCTTTAATTTTGAGTGTTTATGACAGTTACTCTTTCCTCAATCCACCCAGTTCTATGTTCTGAAATTGTGTCATACTTGCTTAACCATTCTCATGTAAAACATGAAATTCCTGGATACATTTTTAGGCAGGCCCATGTTTCCACTGTGTGATGTAGGTACCTGCCTCTGGTGATGGCCCACAAGCCCCGGACAACTTCCCATCCTGGAGCTGAGTGCCCAGTGACTGTGCGCACTTACTTGGTGTTTCTGATAGAGATGACATGTTCAAGCAGCCTCACTCAGTTGCTTTGTTTGATGTAAAAGCCTGTGACTTTTGCCCAAGACCTCAGTTTATCTATTGAAGTCATCGTCCATAGCCATCTAACTGAACTTATTTTTGTGGCTGGAAATGCTTTTGTGGCTGAGACTTATCCAAGCTCAAGGATGAAGTATTTTTAGGTTTCTTGGCGTGCTTTATAGCCTTTTTTCTTTTAGCAAAAGAAAACAGGTTTATTGAATACACTGTAAGGATCAGTGGGCTGTGCAGTAATGAGTACTGTTCACCGCCTTGAATTTTTTCTTTGATTTAGCCTCAGAGGGGTGGGTTTCATTATGACATTTTCGTACATATGTATCATCATGCTTTGTGCTCACTTGTGCCCCTGTCCCCACTGCCCACCTGTGCTGCTTCACTTCCTCATCCCAAAGAGTCCTCATCTCATGTCACTTAAACTCCATCACCTCAATGGTGTGGTGGCACGCCTTTAATCTCAACACTCAGGAGGCAGAGGCAGGCGGTCTACAGAGCGAGTTCTAGGACAGCTAGGGCTACATAGTAAGAACCTGTCTTAAAAACAAAAACAAACAAATGTTTCATTACCTTCTGTTTTCCTCCTCCCTCCCTTAAGATCCCTTTGCCCTCTTGTGATCCTTTTGCACTTTCATGACTTTTATGCCTGTGCACATGCACAAACTTAAATCTAGATTCTACATGAGAGAAAGCGTGCAGTATTTGTCTGAGTCTGTCTTACTTCACTTAACATGATGATTGCTAGATCCATCTGTTTTCTTGAAAATGTCTTGATTTTATTTTTCTTGACAGCTGAATAAAATCCAGTATATATTAATAAATTTCCATCAATTTTATTTAGCCATTCATGTCGAGGCTTGTTCCATTTCTTAGCTATTGTGAATAGTATAGCAATAAACATAGGAACACATTGATCTCTTCGGCCTTTTAACTTAGGGTTCTTTAGGTTTATACCCAGAAGTGGTATAGCTGAGCCCTGTGGCAGTTCTGATTTCCAGGGTGGCTGCACCAGTTTACATAATCAGCAGTGTCAGGACTCCTCTCTCCCTGCTCACAGGACAAATTTTTATTAAGAAATTCAGAAAAGTTGCATTCTTTTCTTGCTAGAAGTAATCTCTAGTATTTACCACAATGACATAAAAAACTATTATCTCTTAGCAAGCCAGTATTCAGTTTAAATCTTTAGAAAATTAATAATTGGGAGTTCAGTAGTACTTCCCCAAGGCAGCCTGTCCTGGACTAAAAGCTACTTCATTGAAATTCACAAGCAAGGATAATCAGTATTGCTGTGCTTCTAATTGACATATTTATAAATCATAGAGACGGGTGACTCTTTATAAAAATGCTGTGTTGGGTGTATTTGCCCTCAAGGATATTTTCCTAATGTAATTCTGTAGGGAAAAAAATTAGGATGGAATTACCCGGCTCTTTTCTTCCTTTACAGATATTGTAACCAGGTTCTTTCTAAAGAAATCGATGAATGTGTGACCCTCCTTCTGCAAGAGCTTGTTAGTTTCCAGGAACGCATCTACCAAAAGGACCCTGTGAGAGCTAAAGCCAGGCGGCGGCTGGTCATGGGGCTGAGGGAGGTCACCAAGCACATGAAGCTGAACAAGATCAAGTGCGTCATCATTTCCCCAAACTGTGAGAAGATCCAGTCAAAGGGTATGCACACGCATGCTTGCTTCACAAATGTTTATCATTCATTTGTTTACAATTATAGTGAGTTAAAATAAACTTTGTAATTGGAAACAACATCTATCACCACAGTATAGTTATGAAACAAATGTTGAGCAAGAGAAAATGAAATCCTCCAATACCTAAAATTAAGTAGGTATAATTAAGACTGGATTCTAAAGGTGCTCCTTACGTGTGAGCTGTGGGTAAGCATCTCAGTTGGTCCCACCGAGTGTCTCCTTACTGTGACCAAACTAGAAGTAGTCAGGGTGCATATTTTTTGCATCTGTATATTCTGCTCTGAAAACTTTACATAACCTTCTTTTAATGACTTTTCCCTCTTTAAAAATAATTAGAAAAAAGGTAAAGGTCTCAGTTCCTGCTTTGGGTGGAGATTTGTCTCTCAGAAACCAGAAGTTACCTAATATCTTAGGCTTTCTGTTGCTGTGATAAAGCACCATGACCAGAAACAACGTGGGGAGTAAAGGGTTTATTTCACCTTTCATCTTATAGTCTATGATCCAGGGAAGCCAGGACAGGGACTCAAGGCAGCAGGCTGGAGGCAGGAGCTGACGCAGAGGCCATGGAGGAGTGTTGCTTACTGGCCTGCTCCCCGTGGCTTGATCTGCCTGTTATAGAACCCAGGACCACCAGCACAGGAATGTCCCCACCCACAGTAGGCCCTCCCACATCAATCACTAACTGAGAAAATACACCCTAGGCTTATTCATTAATTGTGGTTCCCTCTTGCCAAATGATGCTAGCTTGTGTCAAGTTGACATAAAACTATCCAAAACATAGATAGGCTGCTCTCAGGTAAGCTAGCACATGTGTGTACTACAGGGCATGCAGCTTTGTTTGACCTTGTTGGTGGAGCAGACAGAGCTAGGTGTCAGGTAGCAGTAGTAGACAGTCCCCAGAGAAAGCACCTGTAAGCCACTGTGTTCTCCTGTCTCCTAACATGATCCGTCATCATGGGAACTTAGAGGCTGTGAAAGAGTTAGCTACTGTTAACAATTCCAATTAATTTCTTTATAATAAATGCTTGTTACATTGAAACTTAATTCCTGCTATGCTAGTTCCTATAGAGAAACTAAAGTACTGGATTTGAAGGGATTTGGAATTTAATTGTGGAGAAAGATATGTGTATGTGTGTTTCAGTTCAAGACATTCCTTTGCTGCAGTTTTCTGTCTTTTAGCCAGGTTAGTCCAACATGGAGGTGACTGAATGGAGGCCTCTCTGTGTGTTGATTTCCTTAGGTGGCCTGGATGAGGCCCTCTACAATGTCATAGCCATGGCCCGAGAACAGGAGATTCCTTTTGTGTTTGCCCTTGGAAGGAAAGCTCTGGGGCGCTGTGTGAACAAGCTGGTTCCTGTTAGTGTTGTGGGAATCTTCAACTATTACGGTGCTGAGGTAAGAACTCAGACAGGGCCAGGAGGTAGCTAGCTCATAAAGGACCTTCAGTCTGATGCCCAGAACCCACGTCAAGCTAAGAAGGCTATGTACTGTACTGACAGCATGGGGAGTCAGACAAGTGGATCTCTGGAGCTTTAGTCTAGTCTACATGGTAAGCTGCAGGCCAGTGAGAGATCCTGTCTGATAAACAAGCTAACTTGACCTTTGAGGAGCAGCACCTGCCATTGACCTTAGTGCATCCACATGTGTACACACATGCACAAATAGAATAACTTAGTAGACATACTCTCCTGCTCCTTTCTGTTAATACATGCTAGAGTTAGTGACTCAAAGGAGGGGGGCAGCGTTTCTCTCTTCAATATTTTCTTCTCTTCCTTTATATTCTTTGGTTTCTGTCTCTGTCTTTCTTGCTTATAATACCTATGTTAATCTCAAAATTATATATATCTCCATGGCTGTTGTGGGTTTTTTCTACTGGTTTCACTTAAATGCATGACTTGTTACACACTACAAATAAATTTTGTCATAATGCTCCACAAAGGGCCTGCTTTTAACCAGTCATCTTTCTCTATAAAAACAGATAATGAACGCATGTCTGGAAGCTGGCTGCTACACTTGCCTGCCTCAGCAGCCAGCACAGTCAGCAGCAACACTTCCTGTCCCTAGTCCCTTAAACAGCAGTGTGGCAGGCACCTTTGCCGTGCTTTGATCCTGACATAACAGCAGTGCCTTGATGAGTGTACTTCTCCCACATTGCTATTTTACTAAACAAGAGAATGCCCCATGCCTGCTCCATTTCACTTCAGTTATTTCATTTACTGATTTTTGTTCTACTCATGGGGGAAATTTAGGCTAACTGTTTATTTCCAGGCTCTGTGTTCCATTTTTATAGTTTGTCTTTGGCCCAGTAACCATGCTTGCCTGTTGTGCTTTACTTCCGCCATGGTCAAGCCCTCACCATCCACACAGACTGACTTCACTTTAGCTCTTTTCAGTCTTCCCACAAGTAAGCATTGCAGATTTTTTTTGGTGGGGGGGCGGGGGGAGATGGGGAGAGATAGGGTCTCAACCGTATAGTTCTGGCAGGCCTGGGATTCACAGCACTCGGCCTCCCCCCCACCCCCACCCTGCTCCTGCCCCTGCCTGGATTAAAGGCGTACACCCCAACACTTGGCTAGAGGATTTGTAATTCCTTTGGAAACTGCCATCCTCTACACTCTTGACCACTCCCTGCGCATGCTCCTTCCCTCATGGTCCAGGTGAGACTGCAGCTGCCCCCACACCTGCCTTGTGCTTCTCTTGTGCTTCCCTTAATTTGTGATTTTACATGCTTAGCTAGTCAAAAGTGCCCCTCCTTCCTTCTCAGAACTGCACCTGTTTTTCAAGTTCTTCACCAGGTGTTAGCTTCCTTAAGTTCACAGTGATGCCCACAATTAGATTCAATGTCTCCTCTAAGAGCTACAGTGTTGTTGATTTTTGTTGTTGTTTTAAAACAAAAAACAAACAAAAAGCCAAAAAGCTAAAAAGCTCTGCAGGCATTTAAGCTACTGTAATGTGGCTGCTTCTGTCTTTTCCCTACAGTCATACACAAGTTTCTGTTGGAGTACAGTTGAAGCTCCGTTCTTACCCTCCGTGGTGTCAGACTAAAGGGGAGTGCATTGGCTGAGCCTTTTAAATATCTCACGTTTAGAGGCTAGTGTTAGAGTAAATTGTGTCAAGCCTGCGAGAGTTAAATAAGCCACATGTGTGTTAGGGACATTTCATAAGGTTTGCATACCGCCCACATTTCGTCTGGACTAAAAAATGTAAGAAGTTTAATAAAAACTAAAGTTGACTAGTCATAGACGATTCTCCGGATCTCTGTCTTTTTAGAGCCTGTTTAATAGATTAGTAGAGCTCACTGAGGAGGCCAGGAAAGCATACAAAGACATGGTTGCAGCAACAGAGCAGGAGCAAGCGGAGGAAGCCTTGAAGAGTGTGAAGACCGCGCCACACCACATGGGCCACTCTCGGAACCCCTCTGCAGCGAGTGCCATTTCTTTCTGCAGCGTTATTTCTGAACCCATTTCTGAAGTAAATGAAAAGGAATATGGTAAGTTGTCACATCCCATTTTAAATGAAAAAAATCAAGTGGTTAAAACCATTTTGTACATAACCTTCCATTCTGCTTCTTGTGCTTGATAACTAGTTCAACATGAGGACAGAAGGCTAAGTGTGTAATAGGTCAGGTCTGTGTACATGTGAAATGCCAGACTTAAAAGCACACTACAAGATAAGTGCTTAGCATTCTGGGATTGGATACATGGTAGAGTGATGCATGCTCTCCATATGGGTACACAGGAGGGAAGATACCCCCAACAGTTCTCAGAGTTTGAGTACCAGATTTATGGCATTCAAATGCAATCCGTAGTTTTTAACATTCTACCTAAGAAGTAATTAAATGTTGAAGCTCTCTTTAGGAAAAAGCAAAAATGTAAATGTAACTTTAAGGCTTTCTTTTTCATAATTAAATGTATGTGAAATAATTATTTTTAATTTCTTTTTTTGTCTTCTGAGACAGAGTGTCTCTGTGTGTTGTCCTGCTGTCCTAGAACTCACTCTGTAGACCAGGCTGTCCTGGAACTCAGAGATCTGCCTCCCTCTGCCTCCTGAGGGCTGGGATTAAAGGTGTGAGCCACCACCACCTGACCTATTTTTAATTTCTCAAAATTTCATTTATTGTGTGTGTGTGCACATGGTAGGGTGTGGTATACCTGTCTACAGCATGCTCTGAGGGTCAGAGGTCAGCTTTGTGGAGTCACTTCTCCATGGGTTTCAGGGATCAAACTCAAGTCACCAGGCTTTTGTAAAAAATGCCTTTACCTGCCGAGTCATCTTGCCAGCCTTTCATAGATGTTTTAAAAAACGTTATTTACTATGTGGAAGCCACAGGAACACACATACGGTGGGAGTGAGGAGGGCTAGGGTGGAATAGCAACAGATTACTTAATGCTTTTGAGTAGTTATTTCAAAGAACTGTGGGTTCAGGTCAGTGGACGACCTCTCCTAGGAAGGTCAAGAAGGACTGCTCCAAAGAGTGGTCATCAGGGATAAATAGGAGTCTCGGTTTACAGTTGTACAGAGCAGTATATGCTAAGGCATGTAAGCAGTGCATGTAAGTTTACACCGTGACTGCAGGAGCAGTGAGGGTTTAGTAATACTCTTGGCAGCTCACACGGTCAGGGGCAAGATGCAGTGTGACCAGAAAGACAGACAGGTAAGGGTCAGATGATGAGGAGCTTACAAGTGCTCTCTAAGGAGTGTGAATCTTGTCTTAAGGTCAGCAAAAGCCAGTTAGAGAGAAAACCAGCTTGCAAAATGAGCTAGGAACATAGAGCAGATGGGCGGAGAGATTAAGACCTGAGCAATGACCAGATGTAGTTTCTGAGCTAGAAGTGTCACAAGGTAATGGGTTCTGTGGGATAGAGGTCTAAAATAAGGAAGAAAGACAGGACAAGGGTTACCAACTGGTTCCCACGCTTTTACATTGTGAGTGCTTGTGCTGTTGATGAGACCAAGCATAGAGGAGGGAAGACGGCGTCCGTGAGGTAGGAATGAGAGTGGAAGGGATCTGTGCTATACTGAAGCCGTTGGAAGAAAGGCTTTTTGTGGTTTGTTTTCCCTTTCTGTGTAAACTGTGTCCCCGCTAAAGTACCATCTGCATCAACGCATATAGTCTGTGGGACACACTGTGTGTGTATGTAGCTTTTTCTTTTCAGTACAACATGATAATATTACTCCTATAACATGAAAATTACTATAACATAATTGGATCTTCTTATTTTAAAAAGAAACCTAGAGGAATGGGAAAACCACGCTCATCCTGGGGTCCAAGTCCTTAAAGATGGTTTTGTCAGCGCTGTGTTATGTTACAAGTACTGTGAGCTAAGTCCAGACACTAGAGACGCACGGTTAGATTGAGTGTGTAAATGAGACATACGACCCGTATGAGCCGAGGTGATGTGCTTGTCCACACCCTTGAGGCCAGAACTGTGTGTGCAGGACATCTTGGCTCTACTGCCTGTGAGTTGGGGATCCTTGAAGTGAGCATTGCTGTAGGGGACACAAACACCAAGACAGGACATTGGTTCTCGTACGTGGGTTTTATACATGAGCACCAGTAGATCTGTTGGCATGCAGTCTTCTACTTTCTGACACAGTGATGTATTTTATCTCTTAGTTCTGCATTTTAATACACACTGTTTTGAACATTGCTCTCTCTTTAATAACATTTAAACTTATTGTAGAACAAACTCAGGTGCTGAGGCAACAAATTTCTTTATTTTGCTTCTGTCCTTATTTTGGTGTGTTAAATAAGTTCCATGATTCTGAAACAGTGTTGCTGGTCTCAAAAATGTGCTTCCTGTTCGTAGAAACTAATTGGAGAAGCATGGTTGAGACTTCAGATGGCCTGGAAACGTCAGAAAACGAGAAAGAGGTTCCCTGCAAGCATGACCCTTCTGAGAAGTCCAGTAAAATCGCACTGGACACCAGCCTTGTGGGTAAGCAGCCGCTGCTGGCTGCAGGCAGCACTACCTCAGCGCCGAGCCAGGGAAAACCCACGAGTGACAAGGACGAGCTGAAGCCCGACGACCTGGAGTGGGCCTCCCAGCAGAGCACCGAGACGGGCTCCCTGGACGGCAGCTGCCGAGACCTTCTGAACTCCTCCATCACCAGCACCACCAGCACGCTCGTACCCGGCATGCTCGAAGAAGAGGATGATGAGGAAGAGGAAGAGGAGGAAGATTATAATCACGAACCCATATCTGTGGAAGTGCAGCTCAACAGTAGAATTGAGTCCTGGGTCTCTGAGACCCAGAGGACTATGGAAACCCTTCAGCTCGGCAAGGCCCTTGCTGGGTCTGAGGAAGACAACGCGGAGCAAAGCGGGGAGGAAGCGGCGGAGGCGCCTGAGGGGCTGGAGGCAGGGGTGGACGTCGAGACCTGGAGTCCTGACCAGCAGCCGAAGCCCAGCAACTCCGTGAACGAAGAGCGCTCTGATTCCAATTCTGCTCCCCAAAACATGTAACTCAGGAAGTGTCAGCTGACTCCAGCCGTGAACCTGACGCTCCATCTCAACGTTTTCCACCGTCCAGTCACTTACTATGTTTTTAATTCCCAACAAACTTTTTGTAGCTTTTACCTATTTTGTTATGACCTCTAGCTTTGCTCTTCATTAGGTGTCTAAGTCTTTTTCTAAGAATTGTGTAGAAAATTCAGACTCATTTCAATTTACTTTGTAATGAGAAATAATGATTAAAGAAAGAAGACCAAATTCTAAAGGGGGAAAAAAACCTATTGGCTATTTAAGGTTATTTACAAGCTAAAGATCAAGATTTGAAGGACTAGTGTTTGTGTGTGGTCTCCATCTCCTTCAGAACAGTTTGTCTGTTGGGGTTGTGAAGCTGCTTTTGTAATGAGCTGGAGGTAGCATCAGGGACTAAAGGCTGAGGGCAGCAAGGCAGCCAAGCACAGATTTTACTTGGTTCACAATGTTTGTTTTAGAAGTCACTTGTCATCCATGATAGTTGGAATGGACTAAAACAGCCTGCAGATGCTAAGCGGGCACTGGAGCAAAGTTACCACAGCGGCCTCTGGCCTCAGTTGTGGGAAGGGGTAGATGTCTGTAAGAGCCAGCCGTCACTGTGGTAGGACTTGCCAGGTTCTGTCTAACACTTGCCTCTTACCTCAGGAATGCTCTTGTACATAGTATGTAAAAAGTTAGGCAAACTCTGACAGGTGAGTAGCTTGCAGTTTGTCACCACAGCTCTTCCCTGGCCTGCTGTGTTCTGATTGCTTCTGCCTTGGGACCCTCTTGATGTGAGGCATGGATCTGTTTGCATATTCAAACAAGTCCACGGTATAAGTCATTTCGTCTTTTTTAACTGTATGATTCTGCACCTTCCTCACAGCAGGAACCACAGTTGCAGGCAGTGAGGGGAAGGAGTTTTCAGTTTGTGACATGTTCAGGAAAGGCTTGGAAGAAGCTGTAGGAGGAAAGAGAGGGTTTTTCTAATTATGCTGATCCTTCAGATGGCTTATCATATATAAATATATGCAGAAATTAATTTTTATTCATGACTATTTATCTCTATCCTTCCCTAGGAATGTGTGTGTTTGCTTGGGAGAATCTTAACTGAACGAGCTGCTTTGTTGGCTGTCAGTGTCTTCAGCAAGTGTCTGTACGATGGGCAAGCCCTGCCTGACCCATCCTCTGTCTTCCAGTCCCCTTCCTTCACCCCCACCTACCAGTGCACATGTGTACACGTGAGCTTTCACCTGCAAGCTCCCAGAAGCAGGCAGCAGCAAAGGGGTACTCTCCTTCCCTGGTTTTGTGGACCAGGACTTGGCCTCTCAGAGGCAGAAGAGACAAGTTAGAGAAAGTCTTTACTGAAATAATTGGGACCTACTGTGATAGTTCTGAGGTTTTATAATGCCGGAGAGATGAGATTCTTGGCTAATAGCATAGTATTTGTGACTTGTGAAAGTTTAGGAGCATTGCTCTATAAAAATGTAAGTCTGTCAACTTTTTGCTAAAGGGGACAGTAGTATGCCGTCCAGTCTAAACTGTTGTCCAGTGTAGACTTTAGGCACTAATTATCTGCTACTTGGGTAGACATAAGGAATGAGGCTGACACAGTGAGCATGGATTTGCGCAGCGGATTCTTACTGTCTGCATATTTGGAAGCCTTAACTTGTTTACAGAAATGATAGAGGTTTTGAATGACTGACAATCTTGAAAGTGGATTTGAAAACTTTCCCTGCTTTTCATGATGTTATTTCCTACTTGATGTCAGTGGTTCAGATAGCTCTTGATCTTGAGGGAGTGGCTTTTCAAAGGTTTCATGTATTTTATTCTCTCTGGACATGAATCATCATTTCAGAGTTTTGACACTTGTACCAAAAGAGAAGTTGAGGAAACCTTGAAAATACCAGTAACTTAATTTTGATGTAGTCTGAAGTTCAGTGAGTACCCTCTCACAGGCAGTGGCTTTCCTGCCACACATTCAAGGGACCACAGGCTTTATATGGGAAACTGGTCACTTCTAGAGGACAGCCCAAAATTCACCAAAGGAAGTGCCACCACGCTGAGAGTATCTTAAATATGCATCAGTGATGTCTTTATAGTTTGTTTCCTCTGGGTGAATTTGGGGATGGGGTGGTATTTGTGTATATTGAGTTCCAGGCTTTAGAGGAGGTATGAAAAATAGGAAAGTTTTATTTTTGGACATAGGTATGATTCACTCTTTGGAGAATTAGAAATAAATCTAATGGCAAGAGAAAGAGTTTATCGGCACAAGAAATAAAAACTGATTTTTTTCTTAGTGTGTAGATGTAGTTTTACTGGCAATAATTAGTGTTAGATTTTTATCAATACATGAGTATATGAATTACAGTATAAATTACACTCCCTGGTTAGACTCCCTCTGTGGTAGGCTTGTTTGTTGTGAAAATTACTCCTCAAAGACAGGTGTTCATAATAGCTTAATTTTTTTGATTTTAATCTTTGTAAATGATGTAATATAATTTCTTTTGACTAAACATGGAAAAATAACGTGTGTGTTATACATTGAAAAGTTTTTACAGGCTTTGACTGGAATCATTTTTGAAGAGACGGTATTTTATATGCTTCCAGTATTTGGAAAAGAATTAGTCAAAAGGAATTCATATAATTTAAATATTGACAAATTAATATCCAAATAACATACTTGTGTGATTTTTTTAAAATAACCTGGGGGGAGGAAGGGGTGGGAACTACAATGTGCAAATAAAGAGCTATCTTTGCATTCATTTTTGACTCTTAACACGAAACTGCTAAATCGTAACACATTGTTACTTTAATATATGTACAAAGTATTACTGTTTGTAAAGCTGCTGTTTGCTTAAGAAATTATCATGTAAGTATTTTCTGTACATTGTGCCAACAGATTAGAACATTAATTTAATTTGCTGAAAGCTTATCTTTTTATTTAAATTTTTTTCTGTGGAATATTTTATTTGCAAACATCTTTTCTTCTTCTTTGTCCCTTTCAACCTTTATTCACATCAGAGATTCTGCAGAATCTAAAACTGAACCCTGGTTAATGATAACATTTAAACTTTGTTGGCACATCACACCTTAAAAGTATTTGTATTGTTTTGTAATTTAATTTCTAAATATACCACCTGAATTTATAATTTAATGTCTTAATTGTAATGCTCTAATAAAAACTAGCAAAATTAGTATGGATTATACCGAGTTTCTGTGCGTGTGGTTTTTTTTTTCCTGTGTGAAGGATAAAAAGTATCTCGCATTTGGAGGTTAATAATAGCCTTTTTGCTCTGTGTAAGTACTAGAAGGGTGTTCTGTACTAATAAAGTGGTTATTGAAATGCATTCTGTTGCCATCCCAGCTTCTTGACCTCCCTGTGCAGGGTGGAGTGTAAGGAGTTTATCTACTCTGCTGTCCACACTCACACTGCTTTGCCAGGGTTCTCAGGAAGGAGCTAATAGCAATCTCTATGGGAGTGGTCCATGTGATCTGCGGCACCGCCTGTCTTCTGAGCAGACTGTCCTAGTGTTAGGCTCCTGTGGATCTCCCCTTTGACCCTCAGGGCTCACAGCAGCCCTGTCAGATTGGTGCCATGGCTGCTCTGTCCTTTCCAAATGGTTCAGCTGGAGAAACCAAGAAACTGTCCGAGATCCCACAGCCTGTAAGTGGCAGATGTGGGATTCAGACTGCAGCCACTACTGTCTTTGAAGAGTGCCCAGGAATGCACGCTCCTTCTGAGCAGTATGCACTATGAGCAATGAACTGCTGCCACACTCCTGCTGGTTGTTGTCCCACTACAGTGTTGAGACCTGCTAGAAACTTATCACTCTCGGGTTTTCTTCAAATTGACCAGAAGAGGGTGTGCGTAGCTCCTGAAGACAGTCAAAGCTGCTGCGAAGCACTGCTTTTCTGATGGGAAGGAAAGGAAGTATATTCAACAGTAGGTCTGCCGTGAGCCTAGTTCTGAGTCTGGCAGGCTATATTTGAAAGCTCAGTTCCAGACCACCCAAGAAAACAAACACTTGCCACAAAGCAAGTCACATGACACATTTGGTTTCTCTGCGTTTGGAAGTTATGTTTACACTATGCTGTAGTTTATTGGGTGTGTGATAGAATTGTGTCTGAACAATGAATGTGACTTTGTTTCAGAATATTTTATTACTAAAAACCACCTGCAGTGAGTTGTAATTGGAAAAATGAAACGTTGATGTTGGCTGGAAACAGATCTAGTGTTGGTTCTGATGTCAGGGTGCCTGTGGCAGTTGCTTCCATAGGAAGGAGAAAGCACGAATTCTCTGGCTCTTCATTTCACAGAAGGTTTCTCTAGTATGTTATACTGATGTTTCTGTGGAGTCTGGAATTAAGCCCATGCTCTCATGATTCTAGGCAAGCCCAGCACTGAGCTGCAGCTTGGTTAAATGGCAATTTAGTGTAAAACATGACAAGTCACAGTGAATCCTGCTGCTGCTGCTCCGGTTTTTTCAACTGATCTGAATATCCTGTCTTGTTACCATGACAGCAGTGCTTCTAGCTTCTCTGCGAGGCACAGACTCCATCACAAGAAGCCACTGCTTTTGCTCATGTGTAAGAAGTGACTCATTACTAAAGCTTTGTATGAGAGAGTAATTCTCTCATCACATCCCAAGTCTGCTTCTGTTTCTGGTTCTTTTGCTATTTCTGCCATGTCCACAGTTTACCCTGCTAAAATCTGGAGCCCTTTGACATCCTCCATGAGAGCTGGAATCAGCGCTGACACTTACCTTCTCCCATGGATCGTGTCTTTGTACATGGTGCTGGGGATTGAACTCAAATTCCTGCACACACCAAGGAGGCAAGCACTCTGTCTCTGAGGCACATCCCTAGCCCACTACTGTTGGGAGGGGGGTGTGTGAATTATTGAATGTGGAAGTTTACAAAATTGATGCATATTTGGGTGTGGGTGTGTGTTGTAGGGGGATACATATTGCTCATCACAGCTCCTCATTCTGCTGCAAGCTACTGAGGTGACTTACAGAATTCAGCCAAGAGCGCTTTGACCCTGTTGGCCCAAGTGTCAACAGAGATCTGGTCCAAGACACCTAATCTTGTGCTCCTGGTGACCAAGTAAAGGCCAAATGTAAGGATAGTGCCTTTACCCTTGTCCCATTGGCCTTCCCCTACTGGCCAATGGGGTGCAGCCATCAGACCAGCATAAAGTTGCCATGTTGGTGGGAAGAGGCAATAGCCACAATTGAATGAGTTGCTAGTTAAGCGTGAGCCTGGCAAGAAACAGGTCCACCTCCGGATCTCCCCACCTCCCAAAGAGGGTGATTTCTCACTGCTGCCTGTGTATCTCGTGTGCTTGGGCCCCTTCCGGTCCACGGGTTTCAGTCCTTTGATCTAGCTTTCCTTCCTAGGGAGCCCTGGCCAAAGGACGTGCCTTCCACACAACTGACCACTGTCGCAGCAGCCAGGCAAGCACATTTCTATTTTCATCTCAATTCCCAGCATCTTGGGAAAGAACTTGGCTCTTCCTCTGGACCAGACCCCTGCGGAGGGAGGAGCGCCTGCAGGCTCCTTCTGTAACCTTTCTTTGACTTGGGCTCAGAAGACAAAGGTGATCTTGAGTGCTGCGGAGACACAGCTTCCCTTTATGCTGCCACCAGGCCCCGGGAACCGCCTGCTCGTCAGCACTGAGGCCCCTTTGTCCTGGCGGGGGACTGTGGCCTCCCTGCCTGCGCCCCTCCCCGCGAGTGGCTGTGCCTGAAGAAGCCTCTGGGCTCTCCCGGCGCACACTGGCTCTTTCTTCTAGGGCTCCTGTAGCTTTGGTGCTGCGCGCCGGATCGCCTGGCCCCTCGGCCTAATCCGTGCGAAAGCGCCTAGTCGCCCTCCCCGCCGGCCCCAGCTACTGCCCGAGCCAAGGCCACAGCCAGTGGCGCCCAGGGCCGCAGTTCCCCCCGCCGCCCCTAGGGGGCGCAGCACTGCATCAGGAGGAGGCTTTAGTATCTAAGCGAGCAGCCAGCTTCTAGAAAGTCATTCGAGAAACGGGCTTATGCGAGGATATTAAGAGAGGAGGAAATCAACCAAATCTTATTTTTTTTTTAAAAAAAAAATCCAAACAATGAAGAAAAGACGAACCCAGAGAGAGTGGACGCTCATAAAAGTTTATCTAGAGCGCTTGACTAGCATTTTGGTTCCAGCAGTTAACCTCTGTATGAACCTCAGTGCCTCCGTTTAGTAAATTATGGTGCATTTACACAATGGTACTAGATTAAATAACCCATCTGCATTTGCATGAGAAATATTGGGATTTCGCCAGACGGGGAAAGATTAGGTGGAAAATTGCTTGTGACGTTACGTTGTTTTTGTTAGGGAAAGAGAAAAAACGTGGTTACATATGAGGACGAATATGTGGATGTGCTTTGCGTGAGACTCAAATGTCAGCAAAGATTGCGTCTAAATTCGGATGTGGATGGATTTGATTTTCATCTCTGGCTTGTTTTTATATCTAATCAACAATGTAGTTCTATGTAAAATGAAAAGAGGGCTTAAAAACGTGAAGTCAGCTCAGAGGTGGAGGGGGCTGGTGGGACTGTAACAGCGGGCTTTATGCCAGTGGAAGCCAGTCTCTTTTACACCTCCTTCACACATGACAGTGTCACCATGCCTGGCCGATTGCACCTCCACCAGCTCAGCACAGCCCTCCTTCTCTGGGTGCTGCACTAGCTCACAGACTGCACCCCTTCCATCCCCGCTTCCCAGGTCACCTACTCTGAGTTCCCCTTCTGCCCCAGCCTCAGTCTCTGCAAGAGACAGTAAACAGAGAAAAAGCCTGTAGAATGAATCCCTCCCTTTAAAGTTCTCTGGCTTAGCCCAGAGGCAGCACTAAGGGGCCCTTTCCCATCTAAATTCTCACCAAGAACACTCACTTTAGGGAAGGTAATTTGGCAATACTTAGCTTTAGTTGGATGAACTCAGTTCTTCTGCCTCAGCCTCTTGAGTGCTGAGCTTACAGGTATATGTCTGCACACCAGTTTTGTTTCCCAAAGCTAGCCTGGGCTACACAGCAAGACCCCTACCTCGGAAAACAAAAACAGACGAAAGTCCTCAAACAGAAATTAAAGAAACATAAAGTTCATATAGTCTATCAGGAGAGTTAATGCGAAGCAAGCCTGCCAAGTTAGAGACCAAGCTAGGTAACAGAGCAATGGAGTGACAAAGTTTGAAAAATAATTTATCTCCATTTCAGACAAGGTCTTCAAGTTACCACGTGGCTGCAGAGTTTGAGCCCTTCTTTGTGGTAAAACACCAAACCAAACTCTTGAGTTGTAGTTGTAGACAGTTGTGAGCTGCTGTGTGGGTGCTGGGAATCCAGGTCTTTTGGAAGAACAGCCAGTGCTCTCAACTGTTGAGCCATTTTTCTAGCCTTATTATTTATTTATTTATTTGATGTGTGTGTGTGTGTGTGTGTGTGTGTGTGTGTGTGTGAGAGAGAGAGAGAGAGAGAGAGAGACAGACAGACAGACAGAGACAGACACAGAGAGACAGAGAATATCAGATGGAGGTCAGGGGAGAACTTGCAAGAGTCAGTTTGTCCTTTTTTCCATCCTAGAGACTGAACTCAGATCAGGCTTGCAGCAAGCACCTCTAACCATTGAGTCATCTTACTGGCCCCTTTCTTACTTTTTATTCATGAAATGGCTCTTGCAAAGTTGTGAAGGTTGGCCTTGAATTCTGTCTGTAGTCCAGGCAAGGATTTGAACTTGTGATCTTCCTGCTTCAGCCTTTCCAGTAGCTAGGGTTATACATGTGCATATCTGTGCGAGATTGTAGTTGTTAGCTGTTACTGTGTCATTCAGCAAGGAAGACAAGGAGGCATATTTATAGGTACAATTTCTGCCAGATTCCAGCAGAGGGAACCACCATCATGGCCAACGCCATACTGGGCAGGGGAACCCCGAGTGTCTGAGCTCAGGTGTTTTTATTGATCCAGAACACCTCAGGTATTCTACTGACAGCACATGCAGAACATTAGCAACCAAACATCCCCCACATAAACCCAACACCTGCAAACAATACGAAATGCCAAGGCCTAGGAAGCCCCTCACCCAACAGTGCACACAACAATTATTTTATACATAACTAAAATTAAACTTCCACAACACCAGATGCTGTGATTGTGAGCACCATCCCCGCCCACCTCTTCCAGCATTTTACTGAAAACATTTTATTGTCCTTTGGATAGAACTAATTTGTCAGGACGGTCCCATAAAACTTCTGCTGAACCAGCTGTGGCCACCACACTGGTGATGGCCTGAGTCTGGGCCACCCAGCCTGAGCTTTGTGTCTATAATGGTGCAAACTGCCTACCCAACATAGCCTAGTCCAGGCTGTAGATACGCTCAGGTCACATATGAAGCCCAGATCTCTGTATTCCCAGATCCAAGGCTACCTTCCCAGCATCTGAGAGTTATTTTCTCTTGACTCATGCTCCAGGATTTCTTCAGCCATGGGCCACACACTGCAGTGGCCTCGATGATGGTAAAGGACCTGAGGATGTGGGTGGCTTTGGAAAACACAGGGGTCTATGAGCTGTTCCGGGCTTTGAGTCTCTCTGTCTTTGTTCTCCCTATGTGAATTCAAGGCAGAGGCTGGTGGATGGAGGTTTGCATGTGGCGTTCCTGTTTTTGCCTTGATCTGCTTTGATGGACAAAAGAAAGAGGGTCAGGTTCCCATCCCAGGCTATGCCTACTTTTTTTAAAAATCAGGTGCAAAATGTTCCTATTTTTCCCCTGATGTAACACAAAAATCACTATGTTGTTATTAAAAACAAAACAAAACAAAAAAAGTTGTCACAAATTTAGCAGCTTAACTAACACAAATTTATCAGTTTTCCATAGGCCAATTAGTCCATTCTCTGTCCATTATAAGTCCTCATATTTCTGGTACACCATCCATTCCCTTCATCCCAAGGTTCTCTGTTTATTCCCTGTTTAGTCTCCTACTGAGTCACAGTCCAGAATCTCATCTAATTTATCTGCTCAGTTGTCCCAAATCTCATTAAGTCATCTAAATTAGGAACGGCTGAGAAAGAGCTACCCTGGGACCAAGTATTCTCAATTTGTGGACCCGAGAAAGAGAAAAAATAAATTGCCTGCTCTTAAAGATATATCAGTAAGGTAAGCATGGGAGAACAGCTACAGAAAAGCCAGCACTGAGAAAGAAGGAAATTAAAAGCAAAAAATATCATTGTATCTCAAGCAGTTTACAAATACGGCCCGGCAAACTCAGGTTTGCAGGCCTGGAATCAGTCTTAGGAGGCATGTGAGTCTGTCCCAAGTCTGCTTGTCTTAAGATAGAGGAAGGGGGTTACAAAGTTAGAGGTATTGATAGCCATCTTCGTGGAACCCTTCACAGCAGTGATGGGTTTCAAAATTCAGCTACAATGGGGAAATCTGGGGAAAGCTGCTTAAAAATCTACCTGGAAAAAAGGAAATGCAGAGGCTCACGGTGGGCTTAGATGTACTGCAGAGCCACCATCACGTACAAACTGAGGTTGGGGAGATTGTGGCAACCGTTCTGTGACAGGTGTCAGTGTGGGCACAGGAGGATAGTGAAGTGACTTCACACTCTGGAATGTTGGGGGCCAGGACAAAATTAGACCTTTGTGGGGACATCATTTCCAGAACACCGAGCAGTAATGACAGACAGCAGATTAAAAACTAACCAGAATGTTAGAAGGTGAGCTCAGAGAGGCAGTTTTATTGGTGTTTGTAACCAAGCAGGATCTTTCCAAGGCTGTGAACATGGCAGATATCAGCTACACTTGGCCGACATTCCCTTCACCAGAGAAAATGGCACACTTGGGCCACCCGTTCCATCAGTAGGGATGGCCCGGACTGGCTCTCCGACCAGCTCGAAACCCAGATGTGATCAGTGCATTACCCACGAATCATGGCAAAGCTCTCTCTGCCTACATGTGCATATGTGAGGAGCCCATGGGTTTGTTTGGTGGGAATTGGGGTAGCTTTCCACACCATGCCATTCACACATGACAGGAAAACAAGAATTACGTTAGAAACGAAGACAAAGCAAAAGAGTATTAGACTTTGAATGCTACCTTCTTCCCCATTAGCCTTGAAGGGTCCCTCTGGGAATATCTTTGACTGGAAAAGCTGAGAGCTGGAGCTGAGCAGGTCCCATTGTTAGAGTCCCAAGGCTGGCATCTCTGCACAGTCAGAATCCTATCCCATTGGACTTTGGTGCCTCTTTGCAAAAAGGAAGGAAGAGGCGGCTATTCTTCCCATCATACCAGAGCTAGCAGCTCACTTTTCAGTGCTTAAAGTGATCTCTCAAGTAGAAACAATAGCTGTGCTGCGACCACAGGTGTAAAGAGGATCAGAATGATACCTTCCCCCTAAGTTCTGTTTCACTCCCAGCTTCCTGGTATAGCTTGTCTTAGTCAAAGGAACCAGCGAGATTTTTAGTAGAGTATCAAGACTTGTAACCCTGGAGGAGTTTCCAGCCCCTCCCTCATCTGCTTTTCCTTAGAGTAGTGACCTATGAGGGCTCATACTCACCCCCTGTCCCCATGGGCCACAGTGGAGCAAATGTCAGCTGGGGAAGAAAGGCAAAGTGGCTTCTGTGTTCTGATGGACAAGGCCATTGCCTTGTCCAGCTGTCCAAGCCCACCACGAGCTCTGGTTGGTCTCTGTTTCCAGAATTGCACATCTGTGAATTCTGAGAATTCGTGAGGAAGTCACAAGGTTAATGTTGGGGACAAAGTTCCTAGCCACCCTCAGTACTCCCTGAGTTGGGGTTCAACTTTACTCTGAAAAGTATCACTTTTCTAGCTGCTGTCATGGCATAGACTCTCCTTCCGATGGTAGCCATGTCTGATGTGCTGTCTGAGAATGTGTGAGGTGACGTCTCTACAGTTAGTGACAGGAAGGGCCAAAGCTGAGCTAGATTCTCTCAGTCCCAAGCCTCTGCCCTGACAACTCTTGACCACATGTGTACCTAGACCTTGTACCACTTAGCCTTTTAAAACTTCATTTTCAAAAAATTGATTCAGAGGCTGGAGAAATGATGGCTCAGTGATTAAGAGCACTTGCTGCTCTTCCAGAGGGTGGCTTGTAACTGTAACCCCAGCCTCACGGGGTCAGATGCCCTTTCCTGGCTTCTGTGGGCACCAAGACACTGTGGTACTCACTCACACAGACATAAACACATACACATAAATAAAAATAGCTAGAGACATGGCTCAGCAATTAAGATTACCTGTCACTCTCCCAGAGGTCCTGAGTTTCATTCCCAGCACTCATATTTACAACCTTCTCTAATTCCAGGTCCCGGGGACCTATTGCCTT
This sequence comes from Cricetomys ansorgei, assembly GCA_026225945.1. Taxonomy (NCBI): domain Eukaryota; kingdom Metazoa; phylum Chordata; class Mammalia; order Rodentia; family Nesomyidae; genus Cricetomys; species Cricetomys ansorgei. Next base: position 25,701,432 of record JAMJFZ010003875.1, on the reverse strand, counting down.
CTTCCGGCCTCCAGGGGCACCTGCGCTCAGACAAATACATTCCCATACACAAGCATACTCAAGGAAAATTTTTAATTAAAAAAAAAGATAATGAAAATGAATCCTTTTAAACATGTTGATTCACATTATAGAGAAAGGGAACACAAGGTGAATTTTAATGACATTAGCCTTATTTACTGGTAAAATAAAGTTATGTTAGGGAATATATAATCATAAATGTGGATTGTAAGGCTTTTCTTTTAGAAGTAACCTTAAAGAAGGTTCACTGCAATACTGGCAACTAGATCCAGATATGATTTTTTGTAGAATTTCTGAGAAACAAAGAGACTACACATCTCCCTTTGGGTGGGAGTCTTTTCTCACTTTATAATTATGCTTACAGTGTACTCAGCCTGGTGCCAGGTCATAGTAAACACTCAGTGACTGGACAGGAATAAGGGGGAAAAAAGAAAGAAAACATTCTGGCTATGTATCCCAGGCTACATAGTGCTGGACCACAGATGTGTGTTTCCAGTCTCGACTCCTGACTCGCTTTTGATGTGTTTACAACTATTTTCTCAGCCTGTCTTCGGCCTGTAGAATTTTAGGGTTAACTGCCATGTTTCATTTTGTATTCCTGCTCTCCATTTCAGTTAGCAAGGCCAGTGGTGTGTTCTTAATAAAAAAATTCTCAAACACCTTATTGATCTCTCATATGTCATGGGATGTACTCTCTCAGTCCCAGGCTAGCTTGAATACTCTGATACAAAATTTTGTGTTTCACTGACAAGGCTAGAACAGACGAACAAGTTTTCTAATGTATGGTATAGTACGTGTATGCGTATGCCTATATGTGTATGTCTCTGCCTATGTACATGTGATGTATGAGTGCATGTGTGTCTGTATATGTGTATGTGTGTGTTTGTGTGTGTGTGTATGTGCATGTACATGTATGTGTGTGCATGTATGTATGTACACATTGGATGTGTCTGGTGTTTACAAACAAGCATAGCCCTGACTTGCTGTGTATACCCTCCTCTAGAGAAACAGCACGCATACATTTCTGAGTAGTAGTACGTGGCTGCATAAGCATGCTCCACTGTAATTTCCCTGCTTTTATACGTTAATAAACCTACATCTTTTTTCTCCTAGTCATCTTCATCAGTTTATCCCAGCAAACCCTAAGAGGATGGTGGGGAATGCTCCATGCTGCTAAGAACTTTGTATATATACTATTTGGGGGCTTCTCCCATGTGTTGGGGGCACAGAGATCCTTGTATTCATTGATAAGGACTAAGGGAAATCAGGAATTTTAAACATACAGGGCATCTCCTTGATAGAGGAAATGAAATACCCGTATCCTACCCAGAAAGCTGAGTGTGGATGTTATTAACGACCTGGTGACCTTTTGCTATTTGTAGAGGCAGACCTCACCCAAGCCCCAGAATGTCTATCCCAGATTCCCCCTCCCTAGAGCTTTATCTTTAGCTCCCAGTTAATAGGACCCATTCTTAGGGGAGATGTCACATGTCCTTTGTAGCCTGCTGACCTCTGTGCTATCTCAGTCAGACACCACACTAGAGGATACATAGGCCTTTTAGCTGTAGAACCCTTCTTCCCGGTCACACGTACTTTGCAAAGGAGTTTCTGTAGTCACACTTTAAGCTTTATTGTGCACTTGGAACTGGAATGACTGTTGCCTGGAAACTTTATCCCAAATTGTACTGTGTTTAAAGATGCTAGCAATAAGCAGCCTGGCAACAGACTCCTGAAGTCTGATCCAGTCTACCTAAGTCAGACTGAGCTGAATTTTCATTGTCATTTCTTCTCAAATTGTTTCCTTGTCGGCCATGACACCTGGAGGGACCGCTGAATTCATGTCCCTCACCTGATGGGGCATTAGCCTTGTCTTCAGGAACAGTCTGCCTTGTGAGAAGGTGATGGCTTCAGGAAGTCTGTATCTACATCTCCTGGACTGTTTCTGCTCCCTCTGCATTCGGTGTCCCTCACTCTCTATGCCCTCCTTTTTCAAGAGCTGGCAGGCGTTCCAGTCTGGAGTTCTCTCTTGTTCTCCCCTGGCTGATTCTAGACTGGCTTAGCCTAACCTAGCTCTTCCTTGCACCTGCAGACTTTATCCACAGAAAGTGTTCAGGGAGGCTTGCTCAGGGCAAAGGAGGTGGCCTGCTATGGTCAAAGCAGAACTTTATCTTCAAAAGGCATTGATGGATTTTTTAAAATAATTTTCTTGACAACATGGTTTTTCTTATCTGTTAGTCTCCTCCTTCTGAAGGATTTTGGTTGTTCCTACATTTTACCTCCAAGGAAGAGAAGAGGGAGGAATGAGCACTTAGTGATCACGGAGCAGAAGTTAGGTTTCTGTGTCTACTGGATTACATCATGGTGGTCAAAGGCCTGTTCCATTACTCCACCCTGCCCCTCATTTGTACAGTGGCTTGGACAAGCTGCCCTAGAATTGTTGACAGCTACAGTTGTGAAGCACTTACCTTACAAACTGGTCTAAGAGTCTGCCACATAGTATTGTCATTCCTATGTCCCCAGCCCAACGCTGCCCATCTTACAGGCAAGAAAATGGAGCAGCTTATTGAACAGCCCACCCCTGGCTCTCTAACTCCCAACCTAATGGATTCCCCCTACCCCTTAATGGTACTAGAGATTGAACACATAGCCTCATGGGTTCTAGGCAAGCACCAAGTTATACCTCCTTTTTTTAAGTTATTGAGTTATTGGCTTCGAACTCATTCTACTCCAGCCTGGCCTTGAGCTTGTATTCTCCTACCTTAGCCTCCTGAGTAGCTGGGATCACAGGTCAGTTCCACCAAGCCAGGCCAGCTAAGTGTCCTTTCCCTACATCAAGCTGCCAAGTACACAGAACGTATGGGTAGTGGTTTGGCCAGCAAGGTTTCCTATGACCTCTATCTGGAGTTATCTTCATTTCTAAGACGTCCTTGATGGGCTGCATACACTTCCTTTTCTCCTGGCAGTTTTGTAGAGGAGATAGGAAAGAAAGAAGTAACAGAGCAGTTACTTTCTGGCTGGTCTGAGAGGGCAGACTCAGGCTTCTCCACAGTTCCGGAACCTGTAAGAAGAACCCCTCCACACCTCCCTCTTCCCACTCAACTGTTTGCCAGAGCTCTGGGGAGCAATGAGATGCCTGTGGTCTCAATAAGAGCCAGAATCTAGATGTGGGGTTTCTGTGTTCAGGAGGCAGTGGCTACAGCAGCCATGCTGGCAGCATCGTGACTCAACAGCTGGGGCCAGGCTGGGGAACTTGCTTTCCTCTATGCCTGCACATGTGTAAGACAGCACTGGTGCAGTCATTGCTAATATTTCCTGGCTGTGGGTGCCCAGGGGCAGTGGCGGCGGCGGCAGCAGCAGCAGCGGCTCCAGTGAATGTTGTTGTATTTGTTCCTGTTTCTGGTGGAAAATGATATGTTGGGTCACTTGCCTACCCACTTACCTACAATGGAGCTTGCTCCCTTTAACCAGACTTGTCTGGGTCTGCTTGCTGGACAGCCTTTCAGCAGATGTAGGTCAAGGTCTTCCAGACTCCCCGGATAGAGAAGTGGCTCACAGCGGTCATTCTTGCTTTCTTATCTATCTGTCCCCACCTCGCTCTGCACACAGCTTCCAGAATGCCCTATTGTGCTGGTCAGAACAATGCAGACTGGGTGAGAGGGCCTTCCAGGTCCTTCCTTCCTGTCCTGTAGGCAGGACAGCTTCCTCAGGCCTTGAAGTAGCCAGCAATGTCACCACATTTTCCCAGGGCCCATATGAACATTGGGAATAGTTTCTTGAAACACTATTCCTTTTCTTGGTGTCCCCTACTTTCTGGTACTTTTTCTTTTTGATTACTTAAGATGACAGTATACTTTAGCAAGTAGGGACACTGCTTCAGGGGGGACACTCTGATTCCAATGGCTTTTTATTTACTTATTTATTTTAAAGATTTATTTTATTTTTTTACATGTGTGTGTGTGTGTGTGTGTGTGTGTGTGTGTGCACATGTGTGAGTGCAGGTGTCCATGGAGTCCAGAAGAGGGCATCATATCTCCTGAGCTAGAGGTACTGTGCACTGCCTGACACAGATCTCAACTCAGGTCCATTGCAAGATCAGAAATACAGTCTTAACTGCTGAGCCCTCTCTCCAGCACCCCCCCCTCAGTGGCCTTTTAAAAATGCTGTCCAGTATGCTTAGGGAGGCAGGTACTCTCTGGGAGCTTTGTGCCAAGACATTACAGGGATTAAAGTTATTTCATAAGTCTCCTTACAGTATTCACTGGCTGCTTCTCGTAGACGAGGACATTATCACTCACAGAGGCAAGGGACTTACTTTCTCAAGGCAGTATGACGTTACTGTGGCACAGCATAAGTAAGGGGGTGGGGGACGACCCAGGGGAGAAAGCAGAGGGGATGAAAGAGGTGCCAAGCTGATTATTTCAGTCTTGCCTCCATCCCATCTTCCCAGGGTCCCCAGCATATGAGTTCTGATTTAGCCACTCCCTTCAGTGTTGCCAAGTGTAGAGATACGAATAGAAAGGATTGAAAGGAAGGCTTACGAAGCTAGAGGCCTTTCTAGAGAAAAACACATTGGCAGTGTTGGCAGTCGGGATGCTGAAAAAGCCACTCTGAGCCTAAGCGCAGAGGAAGCTGAGCTGGGGCCGCTTTCTCCTGGTCTCCTGCAAGGTTTCATTCAAACCTAAGTGTGGATGGCCCCGAAAGTGAGGGCCAAGCCCTGAGCACTTGGGAGCTGAGGCAGCCTGTGGTCAATGAGAAGATGAGGTGGCCTTCTTCCCAGATTCTCTTGGTTGCTGGCTTAGCTTTTGAATTCATGAATAGTCTCAGGTACTAGAGCCAAGGCTCACAGAGAAACCCAACCTCAGCGGCTTCCTCCCGGAGAATCTCACCCCACCCCCAGCCCAGGGTCTCAGCGGTTCCTTCTTCTCGCTCCCGAGCGACCCAGCGCTTCCTCCGCCCAGCTGGGGCTCTGGCTTCCTGTGTGCTCAGCCTTCGCAGTCGTCTTCCCGGGACATTTGATGGGCTCGGAATTGCACCAAACGGAAGATGGAGCGTCAATCAATTAAAAATAAAAAGAATTACGTTTCTAAGAAAAATGAGTCTAGGCTTCGTACAAGAGTTATGCACCATATGCCCTAATGTCCGTGGAACAATATATCTAATTTCTAGCTCTTTTCTCGCCCCTCCCTATCTCAACAAGAAAGGAAATCGATTTTTAACCTTCTGCTTCCCAGCACACTGACGACCCAGGAGCAAAGACTGCCATTACTTTAACCCATTCACCAGATACCACCCTTCCTCCTCTCCGCCCTGGCTTCGTTTCTCCCGGCTACTAGTTTAGTATATTCACAGTGCATGACTCATGAAGCCGCAGTCTGATTGGACGAAAATCAAGCACCCCCCACCCCAACCGGTCAGTCAATTACAGCTATTCTCGGCTCCATTCACAGATTTATTAGCTCTCACACAACGAGGGAAATTCATTCGACAAAGTTCATTCATAAAAATTTCAACATCCTGCGATATCTATCATCTGCTCAATTTAGCCTTCTGCTGCGCACAGGCCCGCGAAGGAGACTGCAGGAGGGTCGGGGAGGGAAGGGCGCCCTGAGAAGGGGTGGGCTGGCGGGGATCGGACTCTAGCTGCACGGGAGGATGCCCGGACCTCAAGCAGGAGGAACAATGCGGACCGGCGCCCGTCGCTAGGACTCCTGGCTGGTGGCCCAGAACCAAGATCCTCCGAGAGAGGGCAGCCGTCATAACCCCAGCCCATACAGAAGGGCCTTTGACTCATGTGCTTTATTTTTTCCCTTTGAAATGAACAATCACGGAAACAAATAAAGGGTTAATGGGCCGGTCGCTGCCCCGCCCCGTGGGAGCTGGAGGGAGCAGGTTTGAAAGTTCCTGCGCGCAGAGCGTAGGGGGGTAAATATTTCTGCTAAGGCTAGAGGCGTGGTGGCACCCACTGCCCCGGCCTGGGGAACTCGGGGCGAGGACCCCCGGGGCCTCGGCCAGGGCCCGGAAGGGCCTGCGATCCGGAGCCGTCTTCCTGGGCTGTCATCCTTGAGCAGCCGCCAGAGCAGAAGTGAGAGGTGGGTGTGTTGTGGACAGCGAGGCAGTTCAGGCTTCGGTGCCCCCTCTCAGCCCTGCCAAGGCTATGCGAGAACGCAGCCAGGACAGCCAGGCAGGACTCACGCTGTATGTAGGGCTCTTTGGGCACCTGGGGATGCTTCACAGGACCAAGTACAGCCGCTTTCGGAACGAGTCCATCACGTCTTTGGATGAAGGGAGCCCTGGAGGCTCGGTTGGAAACAAGGGCTCGACGCCACCGCCTCCCTACCCAGCTCTGACCCCTCACCTGCCGGCCGAAGATGCCACTGTGCCCACCCAAGAAAGCCCCACCGCGCTGTGCACCTTGATCCCCCGTATGGCAAGCATGAAGCTGGCCAATCCAGTCACTTTTATGAATCTGAAAACCTTTTGCCTGGGAACCAAAGAGGTGCCCCGGCTGAAACTCCAAGAGAACCAGGATCAGGCTCCAAGCAGCCCAGCTTCCCCAGAAACCAGTCTAAATAGAACTGGGCCTGCACCTACACTGCATCCGGACCAGGTTGGACGCAGGGCCATCTCTTTGCCTCCTGAACTTTGCCCACTGCCTGGTCCTGGAGAACCAACCCCCAGGAACAGACAGGACAGGCACTCTCTGCAGCACCTGTTGGGGACCGGTCTGAACTATCGTGTGAGGGTAAGTTCCTTAAGGTCTGTTCCCGAGCACTCGCAGAAGGGCAGCTTTGCTCTCTGCAGGGACTTTGCTTTACCTGGCTGGATTCTAGGTTGCAAGAAGACATACCATTCGACCAATGGAAGGGAGAATTGGCTGTACAGATTCTTACAGGGATCTGGCATGTATCAGAGTCAGACCCCCTTTGCTCCAAGAGTGTGAGCTGTTGCTAACCCATAGGCAGCTCTTGATGCAGACACAGCTTCTCATAGAAATAGGCAAGATGGCAACTTCTAGTTTCCTCTGGTCCAGGATCAAGGATTTTACATTGGATTCATAGTTGAAACCTAGTAGGGTTTTTTTTTTTTTTTTTTTTCTGGCCATTATACGGAGATGAATGCAGTAGAGATTTCTGTGCTAAGACAGAGAGACATATGGTATATAAGGGACTTGACTTGGTTTAAGATTTTTTAATTTGACATTTAACAAGCACTTATGAAAGCCTAGCACAGTCCTGAGTGTTGTGGCTGGAGCTGGCTTTAGCACTTGCCTGCACGGCTCGGGGTAGGTCCCATCCATGTGCTGTGTCTCAAGTCAAGGTCCTCGCTGGCCTTGTGTCTGTCTTTGTCCAACCAAGATCCGAGTAAGTGGAAACATGACTTCTGTCTTTTAGAGCTTAAATCTCAACTTCATGTATGTGTGATGCATAAGAGCAATGTTCAGCAACCGATGCTTTCTGGAAGAAGACTTGGAAACTTGGGAAGGGGGAGGTAGTTGGGTTCTGAGATTATGAGAAGGTGTGTTGTGACAATGGAGAACCTTGGTGGTCAAAAGGGGATTCTTGACAGGTACAAGAGTAGGATGAAAGTCACTTCTGTAAGCTTCAGGGCTTTGTTCTGGAGAGAAGGGGGCGGGGCTAGCACCAAGTCTTTAGGAACTGAACAAGTTAGCCAGGGAAGAGAGTGAGTGGTATCAGAGCCTCAAGGGCCAAGTGAAGAGGCTGTAAACACTGGTGAGCAAGACCCTCATAGGTTCTCAGGCAGATTATGAATGTAGTTTTAAAAGATCCATCTGCTGGTTTGTTTAACTTGTGTCGAAGCAGGAAGAAGAAATCCCCGAGATCACTGAGAAAGCTTTCTGTTCTTCATAGAGAGTAGACGAGTTAGGATGAAGACTAGCAACTGAAGAGCACCTTCCAAAGTTAAGTCTTGGATGACACTCATGATGCCAGAGACAGAAGCAGAGTGAATACAGAAAGAGGATGAATACGTTTGCTTTTGACCTCTCAGATTACAGCAGTGATGTCTAGAGGTGCTGATGTACTGGCAAGTAGTCTTGCCAGCCTAGAATTGACCTTAAAAAGTCAGAACCTGAAGGTAGAAACTGAAGAATGAGTGGCTACATTGCAAACTGACCACACAGATCCTGAGGAAGGCTTAATGATAGATACTGGAAGGATTACAGAGAGAACAGGCTTGGGGTAGACGTGGTGAACTGATCCCTACAGCCCTTAAGGAAGAGAAGCACATGGAGCCCAGCTCCTGCCCTCCACAGCCAGCAGCACACGGTGGCCAGATTTGCATGCATATGAGGAAAGTCCACAGCACCTTGCATTTGCCAAGCTGGGGGTGCCAACCCTTTATGGTTTGGAGTGATTCGCAAACCTGGGCTCTTGGCACCTGCCTATTGCTTTCAGATTTCCACCCTCAGCCGCCCCACCTTTCCTTCTGCCCTGAACCCCTCACCAGCTCCCCACACTCACAGACCTATATAATAGATATATGGGTATAATTTTCAGTGTGAAAAGAATCACTAACTTTTGTTTCCCCGGGAGGTACCCTTACCAGTGCTTCTGGGTTTTTCGTGAGGATACCAGCTGTCTTCTCACCGCGGTAATAACTTACTCCAGGGGGAGTGCTGACTGCGACCCACTTGATCTCACAATGCTGCCTCGATATTGTGATGTGCACCTCTGGTTTTAGTTGCCTTTTCCACAAAGCCTAAAAGACCTTAATGTTTATAGATCCCAACTCGAGAAACAACAGGATGGTATGTATCATGTCATCAACTTAAAATGTCTCTGAGGGAAGTGAAATTCCAAAGAAATAATTTCCAAGACAAAGCAGAGTGAAGTCTGGACTCATGTCTCCTATATACCATTCTTGGCTCTCTTCCCCACAGGGCCCCACCCTGGCCACCATCCTGTTCCTGAGAATTCTACTGGGATGTGATCCAATTTTTTAAAATAAAGCACCAACCTCTTAATCTTCAGTGAAAAGTATTGTATTGAGAGAGGCACAGCGTATGGAAGACGTAAATAAAAGCTTGCTTGGGGTGGTCGATTCGGGTCAGAGGATCAAGAAATACCTGAATGACAAGTGCACACGAGGCCAGTGAGGATTTAGGTGCAAATTTTGTAGGTAAAGGGAGCCCCCATGTTCCACCTCCTTATCCACATATGAGACGATTGCCCTCAACTCCCAGTCACTCATTTGTCCAACCTACATGAGTTGTGAGCCAATCATAATGCAGGAACTGCATTATGGACACTGGTCAATGAAATAGACTAATAAGCATCAGAATAGGTGGAGCCTTTCATAAATAGACAAGTCGGTGTCCTGTTTCAAATGTTAGGGACACATGGAGAGTATTAATGCAGGGCCAACGACTTGGGTGGAGATGAGCCACAGCCTTTGGGTCAGAACCAGCACTCTGATGACATCTTCATTCATTGCAGCAAAGACTGTTTTCCATCTCCTTTAGTTAGAGCTGACTTTGAGTTAAGCAGTCTTTAAAAATGATTCTTCTCATGGTCTTATGATGTAGAATTAGTAATGCTACCAAAATTTTTCTGTGACCCCTAAGTGCCTATTTTTAAGGAACTTCCGTTTAAGCTCATATTTGGATTCTCTTGGAAGTGTCTTAGGGAAGGTAGCCTAACAACCCACTCTTTGTGAGATACCAACCCAGGAATGGAACAATGAGGCTGTGGTCCAGTAAAGTACTGGAGTAGGGGACACTCATCACATAGCGTCAAATGCTGACTTTTGTCTTTACCCTAAGACAAAGTCTCACCTCTCTGAGGTCTTCCCAAGATACTTTACTCATCAACAGATACTCTCATTGGTCTCTGCAGTGCCTACTACAATCTGCTGTGGGTCTGGAGATCAGAAGGAGTGAGCCCCAAGTTCTTGAGAATCTCTTATACCAGCATTTAAAGACCCCAGGCTCCTTTCTCCCTTCTCTCTCCTTTAAAATGTTCGTTTCATTTCCCACCTCTCTTCAACTCTAACATAGTTCAGAGACTAAGGTAGAGGGAGGCAGCTGGGAGACAGACCTCCGCCTGTGGGCCTTGTGACTATCCCCTGCAGATGTTTTCTCTAAAACAGCTCAGAGAGTGTATGATGTGTGTACTCAACAGCTAGTAAGTAGCAGACTGAGGTTCCCATCCAGGTTTGCCTCATTCTCACCCCCTTCTCTTCCCATTAGCACCCCCCAGACAGATTGTCTAGAAGCTTCCTAATGGAGCAAAGCAGATGAAGGGCATGCCATGCAGGAGACCTCTCTCCCAGGATCAGCTCACACACCTGGCCTGGCTGCTCATCTATATGAGAACTCCTCTCTTTACCCAGCCTTTCCCAACCATTGTTCTAGACTGGATTAGCTACCCAGGGCTCAGGTGGCAAATGCCACAAATTGAGTGGCTTGTGCAACAGAACTAAGGAGTCCAGAAGCCCCCAGTGAAAATGTTAGAAGGGCCAGCTCTCTACCAAGGCTCTGTGAGAGGACCCCCTTCTCTGCCTCTTACAGTTTCTGATGTGTGCCGACAGTTCTTGGTGTTTTCTGGTGACAGGTACACCCCCCCCTCCCCGGCCCCCGCCTCTGCTCTCTGACACTGTATTCACACGATGTTCTGCCTGGTGTCTGTGGCCAAATCCTCTCCCTCAGGAATGATAGCTGGATGAAGGCCTGCTCCAATCAGAGGCTCTCATCTTAATTACATGTCGACTCACATGGGCCTTCTTGTATTCAGCAGCTGTGCAGGAGTTGAAGGGTTTCTTCCTTTCCCTTGTAAATATCACAGCCTGTTCCTTCCTGGCTATGTCCTCCTGTCTAAGGATGTGTCTGATTCGTGAGCCAATAAGCTAACACTGAGTCCTCTTTATCTGAACTCTATAGAGTCCCCAGTACTACGTGAGAACGTACAGTTCCTTCTTTGTGGGAGAGCCCAGGACTAGGAGTTACACAGAGCTGCTCCCGTCTTCCAGCGCCAGCACTTTGTGGCTCCAGATCTCTGGGAAGCACTCTTGTTCCCTTAACTTTGCCTTGTTTATTTCTCCTGGTTCCCTGTATCAAATGCGCTCCCGCAGGTGGCTCCGCCCGGTTAAAATAGTGGGCATGCTTTTGAAAGATCAAAATGAAAACTTTTCTCTTTAAGGAAAGTTGCCTTAAAAATAATAGAAAGAAAGTAAACGAGCATGGGAGAGTGGCCGGGCGCCTGTGTTAGTCTGTTTTCCGTTGCTGAAGAGTTATCCAATGTTGGGATGCTATGGAAAGAAAAGAGGTTGACTCGGCTCACACCTCTGGAGGCCGTAGGTCCAGGGCTGGACACCCATCTGCTTGGTCTCAGGTGAGGGCCCCTTGACGGTTTCATAGCATGGTAGATGGCAGCTTGGCGAACACACTCGTGAGAGAGATGTTACTGGAGAGATAAAAAGGCAGAGTGACGCAGAGTCCAGGCTTCCTCTCTCATAGCAACTCACTTTTGTGGGAACTAGCTGAGGTGCTGCGAGAACTTCCGAAGAGGATGCACCCAAACACCAAGCTCTATGTCCCCTCCTCCCACAGGTTCTAGTTTTCAATGGTCCCATCACCTCCTGACGATGCCACAGTAGGACCAAGCCTCAACACCTTTTCGGACATACTCAAACCATACCCAAACCTTAGCAGAACCCAAAGGGAGTACTTCTGCCCGTTTCACTTTTGTTTAAGGAACATTTTGTGGGTGGCACGTGTCCGTCCATGTTGGAGCAGAGAGATACAATGTGTGCTGAGACTGGTCTACGTTTCATTCACCTCCCAGAATCCTTTGTGGCTGCTTCATTACTGTGGCTTCCTCTCATGCACACCTTTCACTCAGTGCCACTGGTTCCCAGCGCATGTTCCTCTCAGCAGGAGAGTGGCCTGCACCTCACTACACCCCTTCCACTCACTCCAGGTTTGCACTTACGCCTGTGGCATTGTGGAGTGAAGAAATGTCTAATCCCTTTATCTTTCATTTCCCAAATCAAAAAAAAAAAAAAAAAAACTCGATGGACAAGCGGAGATGTCTTTTGGGGTGAACATACTGGGGCTTCTTTCTTCCCTACAGCGGGACAAAGATTACTTGGAGACGAAAGTGAGGGCAGGATCCTGCCTCCTCTGTGGGAAAAGCCTTTTATGTCCTGCAGATACGGCGGGGTCCTACACATTGTCCGTGTTTCACAAGGAGTCGTGTGTCAGAAGCTGCTTTGTACATCGGTTGTTTGGGAGTGATAAATTTTTTTAAACAAATTTTGCTTGCACTTGATAAGCTATCTCATGTGGTTAGGGACAGGACGAGAGGAGAAAAGAATGCAAACACTTTGTAACAAAACTTGCCTCATCACGGGGAGGGACGGGCATTCAGAGGTCTGAGTATTCCTAGGTATACACTGGGGATAGGTGTGTGTGTGTGTGTGAGGGGCGGGGAGAAGGTGAGGGAGGGAGAAGGAGAGAGAGATATGAAATTTGACCTTGGCACCTCACCATGATGCTACTGTGTCTTCTCTAAGAGAAGCCAGTCACCCTCTGGTCTGCTCTGACCCCTCAGAGCAACAGAGTAAAAACCTTCTACACTGTGAAGGTATTTGTTTATCTTGCTGACTCTTCATTGCGTTATTTCCAAAAGTCTCCCAAGGAGCCCCTACATCTGTTTAAAATTGTAGATTTCTAACCCAGATCCTGGACCAGAATATCTGAGGCAGAGACCCAGAAACCTGCATTTTGTTAAGCTCTCTTCATGATTCTAATGCACATAGAAATGGAAAATGCTGCCTCCAGGGAGTGTTATGGTTCATGCCATTTGGCAATACCTGGTGATGTTTTCGGTTATAACTGAGAGGGAAGGAGTGCTCTGGCCTTAGTGTTTAGATGCAGCCAAACATCTCTCGATTAACAGACAGCTCCCATAACAAGCCTTGTGAGGCCTAAGCTGCCAACAGTGCTGAGTCATTCAGAGAAAGCAAATAAGCCTGGATGTGGGTCAAGAGCTAATAGTCAAAGAAGGGATCAGCTAGGGCTCCCTGGAAGCTGCAGCCTAATCGCATCCCATACTCCTCCTCCTTTCTCCTCTCTTACACCCATACATTTCCTGAAACTCATGCTTTCTCACTGCACTTCCTACCCAACAGGACCCCCACTGCCCTCAGGATATCAAGCATACTAACAGCAAGATTAAGTGTGCCTAGGTAGCAGCAGCTTCTACAGCAACTCAGGCACACTCCAGGGGAAAGGCATTTTAGAATCTAGATTGGTATGTGTGGTGGTTTGAATAAGAATGGCTCCCATAGACTCATATAGGTGTGGCCTTGTTGGAGTAGGTATGGATTGTTGGAGTAGGTGTGGCCTTGTTGGAGTAGGCGTGGTCTTCTTGGAGTAGGCCTTGTTAAGCCCTTGCTAGGCCCAGTCTCCCTTGCTTTCCTTCTGAGTATCGGGATGTAGCTACTGCTCCAGTGCCACAAGTGCCACCATGCCCCCACCCTGATGATAATGGTCTAACCCTGAGTTGCCTTGATCATGATGGCTCTTCACAGAAATAAAACAGTGACTAAGACAGTATGCTAAGTGTCATGTTCTACCATTATTAGTACCTGCATTTTAACAGGCCAATACATTCAGAGATTTAATAACTAACTTATAGGCCTCAAACCTATTCTGAGGTTGGAGATTCTCTCTAATTAAGAGAAAGACGTGGCATAAAGCAAAATCCTTGAAGACTATGTGGTATAAGGATAACATTAGAAACTGGATTTTTCTCCTTAGCAGTTATCTTAGTTAGGGTTTCTATGATGAAACACCACAACCAAAAGCAAGGTGGGGAGAAAAGGGTTTATTCGGCTTACGTTTCCACATCACCGTTCATCAATGAAGGTAGTCAGGGCAGGAACTCAAACAAGCAGAGACCTGGAGGCAGGAGCTAATGCAGAGGCCATGGAGGAGTGCTGCTTACTGACTTGCTCAACACAACTTCCTCAGCCTACTTTATTATAGAACCCAGGACCACCAGTCCAGCGGTGGCACCACCAACAATGGGCTGGGCCCTCACACATTAGTCACTAATTAAGGAAATGCCCTATAGCTGGATATTATGGAGGCATTTTCCAGATGATGTGTCAAGTTGACACAAAACTATCTAACACAGCAACATTAGAAAATAATTCACTCAAGCTATTTATCAGAAAATGGTTAAATATATGATTTAAATTTAACTGAAGGGAGGTAGGAAAATGGATCAGTAAATAAAGTTCTTGCCTTGCAAGCATGAGAACCAGAGTGCAGACCCCTATAAATTATGCAAAAAATTTGTGCAGTAGCACACATCTATAACCCGTGTGTATGTGTGTGTGTTGGGGAAAGAGACAGGTGGATTCCTCTGGCTAGTTGGATGGCCACCCTAGCCAATCAGTGTATTTTGGGTTCAGTGAAAGAAGCTGTCGCAAAAGATAAGGTGGAGAGCAGTAGAGGAGGACACCGGACATTTATCTTGGTCTTCACAGACACGCATGCACACCTGCACACGCACCACATTTCTTTACACATTCCTCTGTTGGTGGGCACCTAGATTGGTTCTTTAACTTAGTTAATGTGCTCTGTGCTATAATAAACACTGATGGGCAAGTGTCTCTGTGACATGTTTACTTGGAGTGGAGTCCTTTGGTAAAAACCCAGCAGTCATACATAAGGTCTAATTTTAGTTTTTGGAGGAGAATCCAAACTGGTTTATGTTGTAATAAAATAAAAAAAACCACACACATCCCACCTGCAGCCTCCTTGTCCCTCGAGGCAGTTGCAGCTGGCCAGCAGCTATAGTGGCTCCCAGGCAGGAAGCCAGCAGATGGGGATGGGGAGCTGCCATGGTTCTTACTGTGTACCCATCCTGTCTTTGATCAGAGACCCATGAGTCAGTGAGAACAAGACCAGGACCCTTAGGAGTCATTATCAAAAGAACATCTCTCAGCATTTAATCAAGGGTCATTATATTTGTAGGGTGGGGGCAAGGGAGGGTCTTTGGTAACCAGGGATAGGAACCATTGGTTAAGACAGGGATGCTGGAATAGCCATATTTATATTCTGGGGTGCTTTGGGGCATATTCTGGGAAACAGGGACTTGGGAACTTGGGTAAGCAATTCAGCAGATTGCCTTTGGGAGGGGCCAGAGTTTTGCCGTGGCTTGTGGTCTATCAGTGCCGAGGGAAGGGGCCAAACTCCCACCAGCTCTTTAGGATGACAGCTCAGTCGAAAGTGCCCTTTTTTAGATCCACAACTGCATGACCATTCCACAAGGACACTACAGGTTACATAGAAGCTGCACAAATTTCCAATCCCACCAGCAGTGTATAAAGGTTCCTTTTTGTCTATTTCATTAATTCTGTTTATTATTGAGCTATTTGAATTCTTGTTTAATTTTCTTAGTTTTTCTATGTTCTAGATACTAGTTTCCTATAACATTTATAAATAGCAAAGGTTTCCTTTTATTCTCTATGCTGTCTCTTCATTCAGTGACCTGTTTCCTTTGCTGAGCAGAAGCTTTTCTGTTTCATAGGATCCCATTTGTCAATTGTCAGCATTATTTTCTGAATGACTAGAGCCTTTGTTTCAGAAAGTCCTTGCCTATGCCTGTGTCTTGAAGTGTTTTCTTGTCTGGTAGTTCCAGAGTTTTGGGTTTTGCATGAAGGTCCTTGATCCATTTGGAGTTGATTTTGTGGGGCGTGAGAGATATAGATCTAGTCTCATCACTCTACACGTGGATTCCCAGCTTTCACTCCCTGTTTGCTGAAGACACTGTCTTTCCTCCAATGTATATTTTTGGCATCTTTGTCAAAAATTAGATGGCTGTAGCTGTGTGGGTTTATATCTGGAGCTTCTATTCCACTGCTTTACATGCCTGCTTCTGTGCCAATACTAAGCTATCTTTATTCTGATAGTTCTGATTTATGCCTTGAAATCAGCTATGGCAACACCTCCAGCATCATTCTTTTTGCTTGGGATTGCTTTGGTTTATCCCAGAGACTTTTTGGTTCCATAGGAATTTTAAGATCCCCCCCCCCACCCTGTTTCTGTGAAGAGTGGCTTTGAAATTGTTATGTAAGTAGTCTACTGGCTTTTCTACTGACTTTGAATCCTGCCAGTTTGCTGAAAATGTTTATCAGATCTAAGATTTTTCTGGTGACTCTTCATGCTCTCAAATGTACAGAATCACACCTTCAAATAAGGCACTTGGCATGCACAGGGGTTGGGGAGATGCCAGTGAAAAACATGGAGACCCCAGCAGGAGAAGAAGCATCAAGAGGGAGGTCCCATTTCAGACACATTGAATTTGGTGTAGCAGAGCCATCCAAATAAGAGGGAGGCCACCAGTGGCAGCAGAAGTGTGGAGAACATCTGCCTCATGTCCTGCTTTGTAGATCAGGCTAGTGGTCAGTCATCTTTACCTGACAACTGTCTAATTAAATCAATGGTTCTCAACCTTCCCAATGTGGTGACCCTTTAAAACAATTTCTCATGTTGTGGTAACCCCCAACTATAAATTACTTTCATTGTTACTTCATTACAGTAATTTTGGTACTGCTATGACTCATAATTTAAATGTCTGATATGCAGATGGTCTTAGGCAACCCCTGTGAAAGGGTCATTTGACCCCCAGAGGAATGGCGAACCAAAGGTTGAGAACCACTGCATTAAATGAAGTGAAATTAAACTTCAAAGAGTGGTAAAGATTGGAGTGCCTCTGAAAGCTGCATAATAGAAGGACTCTTCTCTGATACCCTTAAGACTTGAAAAGAAAAAAGAGAAAATGTTACATATATAATTTTGACACATAGGTAACTTATATAAGTACACATTTGTGCTGTGAAGTCAAGGTCCTTTATTTGAATGCTATACACAATGAGTCATATTCTTTTTCATTCTTTTTGAGTGAATTCTGCCCACAGCATCCCATCTGCACTACACTTCTTCATTTCTCTAAAGTGGAAGGTGCTCTTACAGACATCTTCAAAGCAGATGAGGGCAGAGCCCACTTTGTGTTTTATTGTACCTTTGAATAGCCTTAGCTACCCACAACTTAACATTATTTTTAAAAGAGACCTGCCATCACAAAGTAGCTTTTACCAAGCTTTTGACTTTTGACTTATTTTCATAGGATGACTTTAAAAAAGTTAAACCGAACATTCACACCTTATCAATGTGTGTAACGTCTGTGACTGCTAAAGGAAGATGCAGCACAAACACAGAACTGTGAGCCCACAGCTCACAGCCGAAGACACCAGTCTAGTGACACATTTCTGTGTAGGTGTAGACACACCAGTACCCTGCTGCATGCAAGAGGTTGGTCAAGACAAACACAGTCCGAGAATTTCATTGTAGTGTCACGTGCTAGCCATTCTGCCACATGATTGTTGACATGGCTCACAATGCACTTCCAGATTTTGTCATGATGTGCATTGTCCCAGAGTTGCGATACATGGCTCATCGACAGCCTGCCCCTTTATAGGAGCTGTAAGTTCCCTTCACTCTTACTGCTTTTACCTACTGCAAACTAAGAGAAGATGCCTTGATTTTTGTTTTTCTTAATGATAGCTGTGCATCTCCTGGGGCCTTTGCATCTTCATAGCATTTTTGTAAACATTAACAAGATTTGAATAAAGTTTGTTAAGAAGGTATAATTTATTCTCAACAGTTTTTATCATTCGGTAAAATACTTTGCTCAGGTAGGACAATGTTAGCAATTCATAATAGACTCTAGTGAAGAATTAGTCTTCCCCAGAGATGAGCTACATAGGTGGTTATCCGATCTCAAACAGTCAGCTCTAAAACGTATATACATATGAGCAACACTGAGAACAAAAACAAAAACAAAACTCTCTCGAAAAAAACCAATGTGCTTTTCTTTATCTTTTTGTCAAAGCCCAAGCTGCTTTACCCTATAAAGTGGATGTATGTCAGCACATCTGTGACTCCAGCCGCTGGCACAGGCATAGGCCTCGGGCTTCTATTGAAGAAGATGTTGTCTCACTTGACCACAAAAGCGAAAGGAGGGTGACAATGACACTAACTTCTCTAGTTGTTGTTTTTGTTGCTGTTTGTTTGTTTGTTTGTTGTCTACTCTAAGTTTTTCATCATGTGTTTCTCCGGAATGTCAAAGGTGGCTGGGGACAGACTGTATTCTCCACCAAGCTTAGGATGGTAAGAATTGTGAACCTGGGACATTCGATGATTTCATAGAAAGGCTCTACTTTCAGATAGCAGAGATTAAAATGTTAATCTTGCTGTTTAGGAACTGTCGAACCTCTATTGAGAAAGCTGCTTGGAAAACATTCTAGAAAGGAGGGTGGGCGCTAAGAGGAGCAAGAGCTCTTCACTGTCACGTGCAGAGCGTGGGTTAAGAGGCTCCTGGTCATTTGGGAGAAGATTTTATGGGAGTACCATATTATTGGGGTACCTTTTTTTACTTATATAGAATTAAAAAAAATGTCGACTATCAGGCTGGTGATGTGATGCGTGCTGGAGTGCTTGCTTAGTATGCACAAAGCCCTAGGTTTGACCCCCATCACCACATCCACACCCCCACATCCACACACACACATGAACTCACTTGAACAGACGCGCACACACACACACACACATGCGCGCGCTGAAAACCCAGAAATGAAGAGGAGAACAGTAGTTACCAGGACGAGGACAGAGACAGGGAGATATATGACAAAGGAAACAAACTTGCAGGTCAGCGTGATGATTAGGTCTAAAGCTCTAGCATTCAGCACAGAGCTGAGGTTAGTAATTTCATATTGGACCTTGAAAATTTGCTAAGGGGATAGATTTCGGATTCTCTTATCAAGCATGCAGAAAGATTGCCAACAAGAGTAATCTTTTAGTCACGCTGAGTTGTCCGTCTCATTACTTACACCTCCCTGGAGCTGTACTTGAGCATTCCTTCTGTGTTAACTACTCTTTCCACTGTTGTGACAAAACTCCTGTTAGAAGTGACTTAAAGGAAGAAGGGTTTACTTGGGCTCACACTTAAAAGGAAATATGGTTCCTCAAGGCAGGAAAACATGGTGGAAGGGGCACGAAGCAGCTGGTCACACTGTCCATGGCTAAGAAGCAGACAGAGATGAGTGCTGATTTTCAGCTCTGTTCCCCTTCTTGCCCTTGGCATTGAATCCTGACCCCAGCGTGGAATGCTGTTGTCTGAATTGCAGGTGGGCATCCTAGCAGTTAAGCCTCTTTGCAAACACCCTCACCGACAAGTCCAGAGGTGTGTCTCCTGGGTGATTCTAGATCAAATTGTCACTAAAGATCAGCCATCACACACCTGTGCTATTGATTACATACACTGAATCATGTTTCTACAAAGTTATTTCTCAGTGTCATGTCCAGTAATACTAACGACCCGCCTCACACTAAGGGACTTTAAAAGAGACTGGAAGCAGAACATGGTGACATCACGATAATCCCAGCACAGGGGAAGCAGAGGCTTGTGAGTTCAAGGCCAGCCTGCTCTACCTAGGAAGTTTCAAGGTCAGCCACAGCTATATAGTGGTTCTATCTCAAAAAGGACAAAATAAAATAAAATAAAATAAACCAACCCCCCAAAAAAACCAACCCAAAACTCCAAACACACACACACACACACACACACACACACACTCATACACACACACACAAACAACAGCTAACCAAACAAAAAGAGACAGAGAACTTCCTTGTACCCTCTCTTTCTCCTCAACTAAAAAATATTTTTTCTCCCTCTAAGGAGTACAAGCCATAAAATATACAATTGAATCTAAAGTCCTATTTGAGATTGATTCTGAAGGAACCGGTCTGACAGAGGGCATTATCTAAGTCTGAATCACAATCACAGGATAACATCCTTGGGAACTTTCTGTCTATGATAAGTGAACAACTTGACAAACTTCCATGCTCAATGAGAGCAGGATGATGGTGACATTTTTCGGGTCACTTCCTGTTTCAGACACAGAAAGATTTTATGACTCAACATGAATTGTGTTTGTTTTAAATCACATCTATCTATCTATCTATCTATCTATCTATCTATCTATCTATCTATCTAGAATGTGTGTGCGACCACCAGTGCGTGCTCGAGATCAAGCCTGCACACGTGTGGAATCAGCTCTCTCCTTATACCATCTTCCTGGAGATTGAAATCAGGTTATCAGACTTTGCTTCTGTTGTCTTTATCTGCTGAACCATCTCAGGCCCAGTACCACCTATTTTTAAAATAGTGACTAGCAAGATCACCCTTCCTGAAGTACGGTCACAGTGAACCTTGGCTAACCCTGAAGTGACACTGTGGCTGTCGAAGGCCTGGGTCTGGCAGCCATCCTTCCCAGCAGCTCTTGGACTTCCACAAACAGGGGCTCAGTCCCAGTTACTTACAAGAAGATGTAAGATTCCTCCAAAGCCACCCAGACATAGGAGAAGGGCAGCTGCTAACCTCCCACTCCGGAAGCTGTCTGATCCAAGGACTAGGTTGGACCCAGCTCATATGAAAGACGATTTCTCTGAATCAGGCCTTTTGAGCTGTGTGAATGTTTCCGCTCTCCCCTCTCTCAGGGACTATGAACTTGTCATAGTCTCTCCTCTTTCCAGTCATCGTCAGCATCGTCATTGAGTACATTCACGCCTCTGTCACCCTTAAAATCACCCTTCTCCTTCGCTATCTTTTCTTTCACTGAAGGGCAGATGTCTACAAGCAAAGGCAAAACACAACCCTCGTGTCTTAATGAGCTTTCCCCTGCCTCCCCTTTGCTTAGACACGCCACAATTACTTTGTTGAAAAATAGAGGAATTGGAATGGGTGGTCTCTGAGCTTCCTCCGAGCCTGGGCTTTCCTTCAGCCCACCCTCCAAATCAGATCCCACTACAGAAAACGTGTGTTCCGCTGGAAAAGAAACACGACCATGGACACTTGGGGCACAGCCCTGCAGAGGCCCGTGGCCTGTTTCTTTTTCAGAGACATCGTCTAAGCTGAAGACTAGCCGAGTGTCGCTCAGCTCTTCAGGGCCTGGCGGGAGACTTACAGCGTGAGACACGGTCTCAGCACTGCGAGGCCGGCCATCTGTGTAGGACTTCTGTGCCGGGACTCGGAGGGAAGGCAGGGTGGTTCTTTGAACGGGGGACTACCCATGGGCCATGGTAAAGTCCTAGAGAGCAGGAAAGAGGAGGCCGCCATCACCATGCTCTACCGGAGATGCCAGATTTCACGAAACCTGGCAACGGATGACAAATGATTTGGCTTTCTCCAGTTGTTCCTTTTCGGTGACACTTAGCTAAGTGGCAGCCACAGTTTTTGGTTTGTTTGTTTTGTTTTGAGACAGGGTTTCTGTGTAAACCAGGCTGTCCTAGAACTCAGAGAGATACACCTGCCTTTGCCTCTTGAGTGCTGGGATTAAAAGCATACACTGCCATGCCTGGTGTCGCAACAATGTAATTTAGCTGTCTGTATCTCCTGCCAGCCATGGCTTCAGATTTTTACTGAGTGAAAATATGATTGCATGGGCAGGAACACTGTTCTATAGGTGGGAGGCTCTCGAAGGCCAAGGGTACAGACACTTCTAGGCTGGAAAGGGGAATGGAGGAGATTGCTGGCACCCCCATGACCCTCTGCACTGAGCAATTACTAGCAGATGTTCATTTGTGAGCACACAATTTGTTTGTTTGTTTTTCAGCATTGTTCAATGCAAACACTCGAGGTCCTCGCTTCGCAAGGCTAAGTCGGATTTGAAGGCAAAATTACCTTTTTTCAAGGACTCAGAATTGAGAAATAATGTCATACACAAAGATGTTCCACTTTAAGTAGATTATGGGTTGTCAGGAGAGATCATACACATCATTATTAGGTTATATTACATCCCAACTTAATTAAACAAGTATGCAAAATATAATTTGTAGTTCATTAATTAAGCCGTTGGACTGAGTGACTGAGTTATGGTGTTGCCTTGGTTACACAAGCAACACTATTGAGGCCATGGCCAAAAAGAAGAAAAAAGAAAAAAAAAAACCCACAGTGGACCTGCTGGACCACTAGGATGATAGTCACCCCATTTCTTTGTCTACACCCTTGAGCACCCTTCTTAGCACCTGCCTCTGGGCCTGCCTCTCTGCTGCTCTCTAATGGGCTGCTCAAAGTGCCAGCCCTGTGCATCTGGGCCTGGCAAGCTAAGCCTCCCTGTAGCAGGATCGTGCTGGGTATCTGAACAGCATATTGCTGGCTTTATGCCTAACCTTTCAGAGCAAAGGACATCCAGCAGGACTCTCCTGGGAAACAGATTAACTTCTGTGAGTCACTGCTTTTCCATCTCATCTATGATTCATGACCTGGGCTGTATTTTTAGCTTTTATTTATTTGGGTCTAAGAAGTGGGTTGGAAGGAAATGTAGTTTGGAATCTCACGGAAGAATGAGGGGAAATCAGTATCACACCTAAGCTAGGGTTGGCTGAAATTTGGTAATGATAATCAAACATTCAGCAAGCATTCAGAAAGCTCACTGTGGTCCCACAGGGTTCTGGGTTCTGAGAATAAGAAACTCCAGAAGACTCAGCTTCCACACTCCAAGAGCACATCAGATGTTAACCGGGGAGTGAATGTAATGTAATCTCTGCCAATGTCTTCACTACATCTTCATACTTTAGTCTCACTGAAGTACTTAGAATTGGGGAGCACCCCTCATTCTTACCATTAGCTCTTGTATATGCCGTGCCCACTTCCTGGGAACCCCTCTTCCAACCTTCCTGGCTTGCCTTTCCTAGCTCCCCAACAGAGATTAGCTGAAGCTCCTCCTACAACACAGCCCACAGCTCCACAGCCTGCTGTTGGCACACTCCTACAGACAGTGCTCTTGATTGAAGTCCCTTGGCAGCTGTTGAGGCCTTTTCCGTCAGCTCTCCAAGCTCACCAGGTGGAATTGAAGCTGTCTGGGAAGAGCACTGCCATAGCAACACAGTGACTGCTATTCGCCGAGTCCTCTCCACAGGCCAAACACACGGGTTGCAAAATTGAACAGCTAGTACATGCAAAGCTCAGATCAAACCCAAGTCTGTCCTAGTTTTGAAATCCATGTCCTTTGACTTTGTGTGGTATTCTCCCTTCCTCTCCAGGCTGACCCTGGCAGGGCCAGAGTTCTGCATGAACAGATCAGGGCAGCGTCTCAGTATTTTCTCCCTCTGCACACCCGCAGCACGTTGGCTCAGGCTCTGTTGTGTGTCATTCTCACTCAACTGCCTGGGCCAACAGTAACTTCCAAACTGCAAGAGGAAAGAAATAGGACAGCCCACTGTCCTGTGATGTCATCGGCCAAATGAGGAGCTGTGTCCAACTCCAAAGAGGCTCAGCGTAAAATCCGTGTGCAGAGAAGGGGATGCTGGAAACGTTTTTGGATCGGCACTAATGATATGTACACATATACAAAAGACAGCATCGGAGGAAGCAGAAAAATTAAAATAAGAGGAGACCGTGTCTGCAGGAATGAGAGTCTTCAGGGGAGAAGAAAGGCCTGCCTCTCTAACCACAGGCCCCCGATTTAGCAGCTGCCGGCATTAATTATTCAGTTGTTCCCCCTTAAATTAGCACTTTTAAAGCTTTTTCTCCTCTGAACATATTCGTTCTTTGACACACATGGGGATTCCCCTACCTCCACCAGGGGAGAGCCGGGAGAAAGCAGTCAACGGCTATCACAAAAGCGAACCTAAGTAGGGCAGGCTTTGCAAGCCGTGATCTCAGCTCACATTTGCATTATGAGCAATCAGTCCCCGAAGGTTGGAGACTTTCTCCCAGAACAACAGAGACTAGCATCCATGGTCTCCTTGGATTAGGGCTTCACACATTGATAAAGATCTCTTAGCTGCTTAGAAGGCTTGGACACAGTGCGACAAAGACTTGCTTAAAGGTATTAGTTGCAACTTTTGAATTTTAATCACAAAATTAAAAACCATTGAATACAAGATACTAAGACCACAATAACAATTATTGGCAGAAAGAATTCACCTTCGTCTGCTCCAATTCCCACTTTCACAGAACACAAAGGATGGTTGGTATGAGGTGAAACTGAAGACACACTTACCATCTTAGGTGGCCAGGTTCATATTCTGATACTATTGTTGCCAGAGTTGTTAGAGTCGGAGCCTGGTTAGCAGCAATGCTGTCAACCTAGCTTTAGCCTGTCCTCACTTGGCCAACTAAGGCAAAGCAAATAGTGAAAAATAGAGCAAGTAGATGTATCCAATTTGGTCACATTGGGAAGAGGTACAAACAAAGGGGGTGCAGTGTCCCCCAAGTCCATCTTCAGAGTCCTGGCATTGGGTTTATGTTTAGGTGGGAAACATGTTCCGTTCCTCTTCTGGCCGGCACCAGGCTTCAGCTTTTTCCTTCTCACAGCATGAGATTCCTGGGGAAAATTCCACTTCTTGGGGTCCATTGATTCAATAATCTGATCACCAGAGGGAGAGCCCAAATGTCTCTACTTGGAATATCTTTATCCTGACAGGGCTGTTACACTATAACATAATGCTCAAGGTGGGACAGTTTATAAAGAATGAAAGCTTTATTGGCTCGTGGTTCTGGAGTCTGGAGAGTCTATATATAGGCATTCAGGTTCCTGATTCATTTTCATCTTAAACATCTCCCTATAGTATACCTATTTTGGTACATGGCACACTTTAAAATGGTAGTCACTACGGGGAAACCACTACCTGATTCAGGACTCCAAGGAGAACTGTTATTAATAGCTGTCTCCTGGATAAGATGTCAAAATCTTGAGTTCAAAGCAGTGTGCAACTCCAGTGTTTGTGGTGTGTGTGTAAGCATGGATACATTATCTTATACTTTTTCAAACATCAAAGTATTCTGTCTTGTACTTTTTCATAGACCTAGAGGGTACCATCTCTCCTACAAGTTAAACTTTTTTGGGACAGTGAGATGTCATGATACAGACATTCAAACATCAGAAGATCTGAGCTCTATATCAAGCAGCCTCATGACCCTCAAGCAGAGCACTGAGCATCTGACAATCTTCTGACAAGCTTCTGAGCTTTTCCAGCAGTCAAACAGGATCGTACACTCTTTAGGTCCTGCCCCAGTCTCACCCTGGGGATCAAATGAGGTGACGTTCATGAGACTAGACAGAGTACATCCCTGCTTGTGCAGAAGCACGTGGTGACATGCTGCGATTGTTCTGCCTAGGCACAGCAACAGAAAGAACCACTTGTGGCTTCAGTGTTGTTCCTAGGAGAGGTCACAGTCCTGAAAATGCTCTCAGTGTGGTATTGGCCTCAGGGATGACCTCTGGTTGGGCTATTTCATCTGTGTTCAGGTCTGTAGGCAGAGATGAGACGTCCCTCAGTTCAAAACATTCCTCATGTGTAAGGGGTTTTCAATGGAAGTAGGACGGTTGGAATGAGGGAAGAAATGGCTGGCATATTTGCCTTGCCCACTGATGACCAGCGCCTTTGTCAAACGAACTAGAACATTTTTATGTACAATCATAGGCAACCCCTTTCCCAGTTTACTAGCCATTTCCAGGTGATGACAGGACTCAGGTTTTTATTGCATATTTTCTGGCTTCTTTTCCAAAGTCACTTTATTTTCAGGATCCTAGGTTTCTCTGTCAAAGAGAAACTCCTGAATCAACTGAAAGCCTCACTTATATCTAAAAATCATCATGAATTTATACTTTAGGTGTCAGCAGCTCTGCTTGCTTCGGGAGAAGTAGAATGGAGACAATTCCCTCCACAGTCTCTGAGTGAAGTATCTGTTCAATAGGGGAGGGAAGCAGACAGGGATCTGGTTCCAGAATAATAGGCCTTTCTAGCCCCAGGCCTGCCACTGGGCTTGGACTCCCTCCTGGAGCACGAGCTCTCCCTCTTGGTAGAACAAGCAGAAGGCACAGCTTAGTTTTAGAAAGTTCCATTTTTATGAGCACTAAGGCCTCCAGAAGGCTGAAGTGCCGCGTATGCCGAGTCTCTAATCGTAAACGAGTGAACAAGTCCAGGTTTTTAAGCTTTGACCTTGGTGTAGAAAGAGGAGTTTTCAGTTCATGCTTAGATTGTTTTCTAAAAAGGGGTAGGGGTTCGATTTAATTAAACAAGATGTATTTGAGGAGCTTCTGGGTGCCAGGCAGTACTCCAGGTATCGACAGAGCAATCCTGATTTTCACTACAAATCTTCAAGTCAGAGACAGAAAACAGAAAACACGTAGTATTTTCAGCTATTGCATGAAGAGAAGCATAGAAGTGGGCAGAGAATGGAGGGGAGGGAGACGGCGGCATCCCGCTTTCTCAGATGCTACATCACTCCTAAGAGGAGCAGTGTTAGTCTCTACCAGGTCTCTTCTGGAGAGGTATAATCTGAGTGGAATGTCTTCCCAGTTCAGAGGAAGGGTTTTCCCATCCATTCCCGGAAGACCCATCTTTCAAATCAAACCTAGCAGGAGAGCTTCAGGCAATTTAGCTTCAGAGTTATCTTAACCAATGCCCTACTCCTTTAAGAATGAGCGTATTTTAGGTGGTCCGGCCAGGATGCAGGCTATTTTGAGACTTCCTGAACACAATTTCTTGGCAAATTCCTTGAAATAAATCATGTATTGCACTGTCAGACTAAGACACCACCCCCCCACCTCTGTCCTTGAGAACCCTGTAGTCCGGCTGGAGCTCAGACATTGAAACAATCTGCAGCCTCACTGGGTCAGTGCAGCATGGAAGCGTGACCCAAATTCTCTGGGACCCCAAAGGGTAAGCAGGGCATATTGCCTCCAGGGTATTGGGTAACATTTCAGGCTGTGATAACTTCTGATTCTTGGTCCACTTATCCACTGGTCAGCCACTCGTACCTGAGTGGCTTATTTCAGGGTCATGTATGCGGACACTGTTTGCTTGGCCTCTTAACTGTTGTGGTCTCCGGGCAGTTGCTGTCCTGGGATGTAATTCCCATGCAGTGTGGTTTACCTCCTCGAAGTACACCACTCATTGGGGTTGATTTTTGTATAGTCATAGAGTTGTACAACCATCACCAATCTTAGAGCACTGGTATTGACTCTGAAAGAAACCACACCCGCCTGCAGTTACACACTGTCCCCCACCCTTACCTGCTCTATTTTCTAGCTACTAATCTTCTAGAGCAAGAAACAGAAAACAATTTCTACACATTTTTACTAATACTTTGTGTTTTTTGGAAAATTATTGCCTCCCAAAGGGTATAAAGTAGTTCGGTTTGCATTTCTCCAACTGATGAATCGTGTTGAATATCGTTCCATGTGCTTATACCTGTTTCTCTAGAGTAATTTCAAACTCAGATTGTCAGGTTTGGCGGCAAGGGCTCTAACCACTGAACTATCTCACTAGCCCAGGCCAGACATTTTTTTTAAGCTTCCCTAGTGATTCTAATGGGGTTGGAAAAACATTTGCAAAGACTGAGAAGAACAGGGATAATTGTTTAGAAAAAACACAGAACGAACAAAAAGACACTAACAAAGGAGACTGAGAAAAGGCCCTTTTTTTTTTTTTTTAAATGAGGAGAATTAGAAATTATTTACAGGTGGCAGGAAAGTCTTGCAGTGTCTTCTTGCCAGTGTGGTGGGGTATTGGCTGTAAGGCAGCCTCACTGTATGATACTTGGTAACAGTCTTTAAATGTTCTTTTCTGAAATAGTTTCTTCTTTATCTGTTTTGCTTTGTTTTGTTTCAAAACAGGGCTTCTCTGCTGTAACTCTGGTTGTCCTGGAACTCACTCTGTAGACCAGGCTGTCCTCAAACTCACAGAGATCCGCCTAGCTCTGCCTCCCAAGTGCTGGGATTAAAGGTGTGAGCCACCACTGCCCGGCTCTTCTTTGTCTTATTTTACACTTACCAACTGCAGGGTCTATCACTTAAATTTCTCTCACAGGAGCATCATAGTCTTCCCTACTCTGAGTCCAGGCTTAGTTCATTGTAAAGATGGCGACCTAGTTTGTTATCTGTTGCTGTGATAAAACAGCATGACCCAAAACAACCTGGGCAGGAAGGGGTTCACACAGCTTACAGGCCAGAGGCTACTGTTGAGGGATTCCAGGGCAAGAACTCAAGTCAGGAACATGGGGGCAGAAAGTGAAACCGAAACCTTAGAGGAATGCTACTTACTGGTTTGCTCTCATAACTTGCTCAGCCTGCTTTCTTATACAGCCCAGGCCCACCAGCCCAGGAGTGGCACCACCACACAGTGGCTGGGCCCTCTCACCTCCATCACTAGCAAGACTATGCACCCCAAACATGCTCATGGGCATTTAATGGATTTAATGGAGGAAATTCCTCAGCTGAGGTCTCCTCTGCCCAACTGGCACTAATTTGTGTCAAGTACGCAAACACTAACCCAGAAGGGACTATTCCATTGGTTCAAAGGCCCTTAACTCTTCTTAGTAAACTGTAAGCTTTTTTTTTTAATTTTTTAAATTTTGAATTCTAATACTACAGATTTACTTTTTTAAAAAGCCGGTCCTAATGTTTGAGTGATTCCCAGAGCCCAGCAAAGGGACCATGTCTCTAGGGCCTGAAGACAAGGGGCAACACACCAAAGCATGGATTCCCTTCCACTCTGCCTTCACTGACTCAGCATCTCCCAGTGTCTGCAGTCGCCATCACGGCCTTTGTCTCACCACTATTACTCATCTGGATCCAAGCACTTACCTGAGCAGGCTTCAGTTTTTTGTGTCTATTCCAATGACGATGATGATGGTTTGCCTCTAGAAAGAGACCCAAGTCATTCTTCCGGAGGCTGCCCGTGGTTAGGATTTTAGGATCAGAGATTGTGGATCTGCATTTAAGAAACCAAAGGTAGCTGTTGTCATCCCTGGCTTATCCTAATAAACTAAACTTTTCGCTCCGGCTTTGCCATTCAACAAGTCTTTGCTTACGAAGTTCCGAAGTGCCTAAACAAAGAAATGGGACAGACCCTTTCTAGGCACTGCTCCCTCCCCAAGTTCACTGGGCCTTGGAAGTGGCAAAAATCCACGGTGGCTTTTCCCACATGTGATCCAGTCTTGAAACGGGAGTTGTCCCCACTATTAGACAACTCCGTATGACTCCATTTCTCTAGAACCGTGTGTTGTGTCATATGAGATTACCTGACAGTGTTACTTCTCCAATACTGTGAATTGCTGTGGAGGTTCATTTGAGGAGAAGGGGTTTCCAAAGCAATGCCTGGGTCTACCTTACAAGGAAGCAGCTATGAGGTGATGACTTAAAGTGTGTGCGACTAAGAGGGAACCTTTGGGATGACCCTCTCTTTCCTTCCCCTACCTAGGAAAACACTTCTTATTGACGGCCTGATCTTGTTAGTGAATCATCCCACCGGTTGAGAACCCCACCTATCCACACAGGGTCTTGGGGTGTCGGTCACATCTGATGGTCTTTGCTCTTTGTCCTCTGCTATTCAGTGGGCTCGCCTTTCCTCTCAGGCTCTACCATCCTACTCCACAAATCCTCCTGTCTGGGCTGGCGGTCTCTAGGGTCTGAAGTGAACAATACTACCCATGGAGCATATTACCAAGAGATCCAGAGTCACTTCAAACTCCTGCTGCCTTGATTTCCCCACCGTGATGGACTGTGCCCTAGAACTGTGAGTCCAAATAGAACCGTTCTCCCTTAAGTTGCTTCCGTCAGGGTACTTTATCACAGCAACAGGAAAAGAAGATAAGGAAGTACCCAAGTCTTTTTCTGAGAACTTGGTGTTCCTTTTCTTCTTCAGCACAGGGTGGAGAGGCTTAGCTAGACTGTCTTCTCCCTCTGCCACTTCTCTTCTTTCTGCTAATTTTAAAGGTACAATAGAAAAAATTAAAAAATAAAATTAATAATGGTATACACGGTAGAGCATCATATACTTACTGTAGAATAACAAATGTGTTCTCTCTCTGTTTTCTTTTCTCTCTCTCTCCTTTCTTTCTTTCTTTCTTTCTTTCTTTCTTTCTCTCTCTTTCTTTCTTTCTTTCTTTATTTCTTTCTTTCTTTCTTTCTTTCTTCCCTTCTCAATGTTTGATGAGTACCCTTGGGTGCTGGGCACACTCCCAGGCCCTTCTCTGTACAGTGATTGCAGCCAAGGGAGCAAGCAAGCAAATTAACAGCTAAATCTGACACTCAGTGGCATGAAAGAGAAGTAAGGATTGTGATCATGAGCATCAGGAGAGGACCTAAGGACAGTCCATGTCAATTAAAACCTGCAGGATGAAGAAGAATCAGGCTTGTAGAGTGGAGAGAGATGCATTAGTCAGAGAGAAATGACAAGTGGAAAAGCCCCATTGTTGGGAAGAGTTGGGTGAATCTGAGGACAAGGATGGAGGCCAACATTATATCAAAGTGTGGGAAAGGAGCACTTAGTATGGGGAGCAGAGAAAAGCCAAGTTCTAGGCATTGATAGTAATGGCTTTGTTCTGGTGATGAATGTGAAGCAACTTAAGCAGTGAGGGTAAGTCATTAATATATATATTTTTTTATTTTTTAGAAATCTCTGTGTCTGAGTGTGAAAATAGTTCCTCTCATCTTTCCAGGCATATACAGAGAGGTCAGCGAGTTAGTGATTTACAGCTGCCAGGGAAAGTACCCACCTCAGCACAAAGTAGGCACCCTGGAGAATTGGAAGTGTAGCCCAGACCTATTCCCAAACTTGTGTGTAGACTCCACTATTCCCCAGATTGGTATGTAGGAGATGGGGTGAATGAGTCAGGTTCTGGGGTGAGGAGGGTAGAGAGGGCCGTGCAGTCGGAGCAGCCAGTAGGGACTCTCAGGCAGTCCTTTCCACTTGCCTCATTGTGGAGTGTCGACCCCAACGTTCTCCTTATCACAATTCTGAAATGCTCTTCCAACAGAACCCTAAACCCCTAAACCAACCTTTCTTTTTCTAGTAAGTCTTATGTGTCAGTCAGTCCAAATCTCTTAGCATTTTACTTTCCTGTGGTGCCCAAGCCTTAGGAAGTTAAACACTAAGAACATAGAACGTATTCTTGTGTCCGTATCAGAGACCGCAGGAGGAGTGCGACTATGGGGTCTGGCTGAGAAGATCTCTCCCACACCAGACTTATGGCAGCCACTGAACACCCAGCCAGTTTTAGGATGAGCCATCTACAAAACCTCTCAGAAATACTACTAGAAGGATCTGGGTGGGGGTACCCCCTCCTCTTCCCATCACCAAGGCAGGCTGGATGGCCTCCAAAGAACAGCCAAACAGGAAGCGGCTCATTTCTGAGGACCTGAAGTCCTTCCACTCATAACCTTCCCAAGGCAATTTTCAGTGTAGCACTCTCCAGAGTCAGTTACTGCTCTGCTGAGAGCATCTCCCACAGCCTGGCTTGTAGAGATGCTCAGAAAGCTGTGACTGTGTCTCCCACTTCCCCTCCGCCCCATCCCTCTCGCTGCTTTGTCCTCCAAGGGACCCTAAATTTGATTTTCAGTTGTTAGCCTGTTACTTCCTGGCTCCTCTGCTGGTGTCTTGCAGTCAATGGGCCCCAAAGCAATTCATTACCTTCCTCCCTGGCCCTCCTGGTCCTGTTGATGGCACTACGGGTTCCTCTGTGCCCTGCTTGGAAGTGGCTGAGTCATCCTTGACTCACTCAGATTAACTGCTGAATCCTGCGGTATGTCTTTTCATGATGTCACCTGAGCCCATCTCTTCCTCACTGCTACCCTCCCTCCTCAGAGTGGGCTGGCATTACTTCCCTCTCCCAGGGAGCATCCTACCAAATACTCTCACTATTACCTACCTCCACACATCCCTAATATGGCTCCCCTGCTGCCAAGTTAAATATGAATAGTCTGTTTTAGAAGTCACAACTCCTCCAATACTCCATGTTCAAGGTGAACTTACCAAGCACTGTTTTGGGGAATGGTTTGTTGTTGTTGTTATTGTTGGTTGTTTGTTTGACCACAATGATCTTACAAAAGATGATAAGATTTTCTTAACATTACTAAATTCTGTCTTTTGTGCGTTTATGTGCTTGTCCCTGTGCTTATGAGATTGGACAGTCCTGGGTTATATGTCTTCTATTTATTTTTGCTTCCTCTGACATTTGTACAGCTATGCTTTCTAAGCACTGTTCTAAAAGCTTTCCATTTGCAAAATTATTTAGCTCTGAAAATGATCCTAATTGTATTTTCATTTCACTGAAACCGATATAGAAAAGTCGGGTCACTAGCTGGGGCTTCAAACTGAAGCTGTGGCAAAGCCAGTCTGTGAGTCTGCATCATGCACAGTGTGAAAACCTCTGAACCCAAGGCACCTGCATTCCCAATACTTGACTTTGTATTTACTTTGTAGTTAGCTGATGTTTTACAGCCAAAGGGACATATGTGCACATTGGTGGTCAGAAGTATCAACACAGGTCATGTTCACACTCATGGGGCAGAGATGGTGTTGTGGTATCTGTGTCCTACTTCTCTCTATCTCTCTTTTTTTCTAGTACATGGGCTGCATTGAAGTGCTGCAATCAATGAGGTCGCTGGATTTTGGAATGAGAACCCAAATCACAAGGTAAGAGATTGAAACTATAATGGATTTCGGTATTTAAAGTTAAAGTCACCATAGTTTCTCCTGTGGGTCTCTTATGAAGTCTTCAGACACCCACGTGGATAGAAGGGAGGAATACTCCACTGACCTCTCATTGTATGAAAGCTTCTGACCTGTTTGGAAAAAGCATTAGTGTTACATATGAGGACTTACAAGGTGGTCCTTGGTTCAGTCTACAGAAATAACTATTTGCCAAAGTGTTTAAAAGCATGCCCAGAAATAAGGCATTAAGAGTCTTCAGCACATCAAAGAGGTGGCTCAAAATAAGACAAAGCAAGAACTTTCAACAATATAAAGCTCAGGGTACCCTGTTCATTCAGGCTCTGACACGAGAACCTGCCTGGGCAGCTCGCCTTTTGAACAATGAAGTGGGAGGACCTCTACCCAGATCGCCCATGTAGCTTAATAAAAGAAACCAGAGCCCTTGTAACACAGGGTCAAGTCCAGAGCATCGGTACAAGGCATGTTTCATTAGAGTCAACTTTAAAACAAGGATGGAGAGGGAGAAGGTGACGCCGGCAGCCGGGAAAGCTGTGGTGGGAAGATGAGCTGACGGGCTGGTAAATGGTTCGGAATGGAGGTTGGGACATCTGTTGTACAGGGTGCCAAGAGTGCCTCAGAGGCCTGCCAGAGCTCCCATCTGGCTCTGTGACTGTGAGCCACCTGCTCTAAGGTGAATGCTCTCATTATGGAGAGAGAATAACCTTTTCCGATGCTCATCTCCTGTGATTCTAGATGTAAAAGTGTCATGTTGTCCAGAAGCCAGAGAAAAAAGACCTCCCCCTCCAGGAGACTGGCAGTACACGATGATTTGTTAATTCCTGTGCTAAGGTTTAAAAAAAACTTATTCAAAATGTTCTTAGGTTATCTAGACAAAAATAGGTTTTTATATAGTAAAACGAACTCAGGTATCCCTGGGGTTCCAGGAAATGCACTCTAGGGAATGCTGAGTTGGACTTTGCCTTTGCGAATTTCTCCTCACCGATCATTGGCGTTCCTTTCAGAACCGTGCTTAGTAGGCATAACTGCACAAAGGTCAGAGGAAGCAAAAACAAATCAACACAGGGGCGGCCCATCTCCTAAGTGCATGACAAGCATATAAACGCACAAAACACAGAATTTAGTATCAAGATCTTCTTCTGTAAGGTGTCAAACAAATGACATATAATTGTATTCATGACACCCGACCTCAGTCCCTAGACCACAGAAGAGACTTGGTGGATATTTATTGACTAGATGTTTCTACCTGGCTGCAGCTCCAGCGTCTGGAGGTTGCCACAGCATCTCTCCTCTCTTATGCCGCATTTTTCACATTCTTCCACCCTCTGTGCTACCCTCCAAAGGACACAGGTTCTAGACGCATTTCCACCCTGTTAACCTATTTAGGCTTCACTTTGACACTCTTGCAACTGAGAAAACCCTTCCTGGAATCCTTCCTACCGATGCCAGGAAGAGGGTTGTTCCTGGGTGCCTGGGGTGGGTGTATATATAGTACAGAAAATCCCCAACTGTTCTGACCTGAGTGCTAGAGTCTGAACGCGCCTCTGTCCACACAGCGAAGAGTGTTCAATGGTGTGGTAGTGCTACAATAGGACGCCTTTTGGAAAGGAAGTAAGTCACAAAGGCAGAGCTGTTCTTGTAAGTGGAATTAGTGCCTTTTCAAAGAGGTAAGGGGAGCTGCTGGCCCCTTCTTCCATGTGAAGATAAAGCAAGGGCTCTCTGCTGTGAAGGAAGGAGATTTTGCCAGATGCTGAGTCTGTTGGTGTCTCTCTCTCGGGTTTCCCAGCTCCCGGGGCCATAAGAAATAAATTCCTTTGATTTATAAATTTCTCAGTTACAAAATTTGTTATAGAGGCAGGAGCCCTAGACTGAGACAGAACGAACTTATTTTCTGTTCTTCCATCTGTTGACACACAGACCCATTCTTTCACCTGAGTATTTATAGAGGGCCCACTAAGTGCGTAAGCATCATGGGTCCTGCATGCGTAAGACAGGGTCTGCTTGTGTGAAACTTAACATTTGAGGTGGGAAACAGATTATAAAAAGGAAGTAAGTATACATTGTGCTTGCAGCTAGCAACCAATACTATTGCTCTAACGATAGTGCTCAAGAGATGACTGGTAAGCAGAGCACTTCCAGACTTTATTGTCTCCTCGTTACACAAATACCAAACAGTTATTAGAAGATTTGGAAATACTGAAACACATGAAAAGAAAGACTACTTATAATCTCACCCAGAGATGACATATTCTATCATTTTGTGTTCAGAATATCTTTCCAGCCCTTACTACACACACTAGATTACAAAATATAAACA
The DNA here is from genome assembly GCA_026225945.1 of Cricetomys ansorgei. Classification (NCBI taxonomy): domain Eukaryota; kingdom Metazoa; phylum Chordata; class Mammalia; order Rodentia; family Nesomyidae; genus Cricetomys; species Cricetomys ansorgei. The sequence continues at coordinate 25,666,540 of JAMJFZ010003875.1, read as the reverse complement.
ACTTTGTATAATATCTCTGCAATGCTGAGCATTTTCCAATTTTTATTGCGGTTAATTATATAAAACAAATTTACCACTCTAGCCATTTTTTAAGTTCAGGAAATGTATGTTGATTCACACTGTTGTATAACCATCACCAGCATCCACCTCCAGAATGTATTCACCTCCCCAGACTAACATCCTGTACCCATTAAACACCAACTCCCTACTCTCTTCCTCCCCACCCTCTCCCACAGTCTCTGCCAAGCACCGTTCTGCTTTCTGTCTCTGTGGTCTTGACTAGATCAGATAGTTTACGTGTATGAAAAGTTTTTGATTTATGTTGCTAGGTTCCTCTCGACAGTATAGTTATATTCTTTCTTACTAGGCATATATTGGAAACAGATCCTTCTCTCGTACAATACATCCTGACCACAGTTCTCCCTCCCTCCACTCCTCCCAGCTCTCCACCTCTTCTTCTCTCCCACAGATCTACTTTCTCTCCATTTCCCTTCAGAAAAGAGCAGGCTTCCAAGAGACAACAACCAAACACAACAAAACAAGACAAAATAATACAAGGCAAAAACCCTCATATCGAGGCTGGACAAAGCAACCCAATAGGAGGAAAAGAGTCCCAAGAGTAGGCAAAAGAGTCAGAGACACACTTGCTCCCATTGCTATGAGTGCCTCAAAAACACCTAGCTAACAGAGATTGCATTTATGCAGGTGACCTGGAGCAGACTCATGCAGGCTCCTTGCTTGCCCATTCAGTCCCTGTGAGTCCATATGAGCCCTGCTTAGTTGATTCTGTAGCCATGTTCTCCTCGTGTCCTCCATCCCCTTTAGCTTCTACAATCTTTCCTCCCCCTCTTCCATGGGTTCCCTGAACAAATCATAATATCTAACCATACATTATTTAAAAATATATAATCTAAGGACTGGCTATGAATCAGTCTAATATGTACAATACCCTGAATTTGGTTCTCAACACTACCAAAGAAAAAGAAAGAAAGAAAGAAAGAAAGAAAGAAAGAAAGAAAGAAAGAAAGAAAGAAAGAAAGAAAGAAACAGACAGACAGACTGACTTCATAATACCAGCTCTGGGGAGGCAAGGCAATCTCTGTGTGTTCAAAACCAGCCTGGTCTACATAATGAGACCCTGTGTAAAAAAAATAGTGTTTTGTTTTTACATTTTTCCTCCAAGAGTTTACATATTGCTGAAAGTAATAGTAATTTTTTTGAAACTTTTCTCTGAAAACACATGTCTTATGTGGCTATTCTTCAGGTGGATGTTATGAGCTTCGGTGTTAGTATACAATAATAGACTCATCTTGTGTAATGTTTGGATCAGAATATTTTATCTGAGTCCAGAGTCTTCCTTTGGGTCCCCCTCTTCCATGGACATTAGACCAGCATAGCTAACTGAGTGGATATCTTGAAGACATGTCATCAAGCCCCTAAGCAAATGGTTCATTCCTCTCATATGAGCAGAATAAGAAAATGGTTCACCTTCTCTGTAGCACCTCTCTCTCACCTTGGTTCCCGAAGGCTTACTCTTCCCCCTTCCCTTTTTATTTTATTTTATATGAATGTCTGTGTCTGTGCACTATGTGCATGCCTGGAGCCAGTGGAGACAAAAAGAAGGGGTCAGATCCCCTGGGACTGGAGCCACAGATAGCTGTGAACCGCCATGTGGGTGCTGCGACTTGAACCAGAGTCCTCCGCAAGAGCAGCCATTGTGCTTAACCACTGAGCCATCGCGCCAGCCCCTCCCTCATGGTTCTTATCTAGGCCTCCAGTCCTGATGCTGGCCCAGATCTCAGTTGTTAGCAAGAGAGGATTCGTGGGAAGGGACAAGGAAGCAGTCATCTCCTGCTAGTACAGAGAAACAAGATTATTAAGGAAGCAAAGACCCGCAGTCACATTTGTCTTCCAAACGTCTGGGAAACAGAAACAAATAGAAAAGAAAGAAGAGGAAAGTGAAAAGCATGTGGCAGGTGGTATGGCCATTTGCTCTCCTCCATAAAAAAGCCCATCTCCCAATTCTAAGAAAAAAAAAAAAGTTAAACAAAAAAACTTGGTTTGCCATAAATCAAGAAATAAACAGGTAAAAATCAAGTCATTAATGCATGCAGTCCTGTGTTCTCCCCTGGACTATGCACATAATGACAGAAGAAGCCATCACCACTCTTCTAAGGGTGCTTCATCACACAGGTCTAGGTGGGAACCTGTCTGGCAGTGAAGGAGAAACAGATGAACCAGGGTAACCCCAAGGAGTAGAGCTTTTGACTTTCATCCGAAGAACAGAACTTGATATTTTGAGCTTCAAGGAAATTGCGAAGGCCGTGTGTCTTTACTGTTCTCTTGCTGTTAACAAGGGAACTTATAAAAGAAAGCATTTAACTCTTTGGAGGTTCAGAGAGTGAGTCCATGACTATCATGACCGGGAGCAGAACAGTAAGCAGAAAGGAGCAGTAGCTGAGGGTTCACATTTTATTCTCAAGTTATTCCTCCAGTGACAGCGAGACTGAGCCTAGCATGAGCTTTGAAACCAGAGGCACACCTCCTCCAACAAGGCCACGCCTCCCAATCCTTCCCAAACAGTTCCACCAACTGGGGACCAAGCATTCAAACACATGAGCCCATGGCAGCCATTCTCACTCAAACCACCACAATCAGTAAATATCTATTACTTTTTGGTTCGAGCTCTCATATCTTTGGATGGCTCTGGAGGTCTTGAAAGATGCATGGCTGCTCATGGTTAGGAAAAGGCAGGAAAAAAAAAAGATTAAAAAAACCTAAGACATAGGAATCTGGAATCTTGAAGAGTAATTCTAGAATAAGGAGGCCTTGGGAAATGGCTCAGGTCCTTGTCTGCTCAACCATGGCATTTGGCATTTGTATTTTGGCTCAAAGGGAAGACATAAATGCACCACAGAACCCCTGCTTGGTTTCCAGTGGCTTGATCTGAAAGGGCTGCTTCTAGGAAGAGAGTGACTTCTAAGTCTGAGTGCAACAGACTGTGCTCCAACCTCTTTCTGGGTGAAGGAACCAGGTGTGGTGTCCAGTTATCAACAAGTGGCCAGAAGTTTATTATTAATTAGTAGGTACTATTACCAGCCTTTTCATCATCATAAACTCTAGCATTCATATGTTCGGTGTTGCTGTGCATTGTGTCACCCATGCGAACACCGAGGCTCAGAGGCATTGAGGGTTTTACAAAGGTCAGATCACATGTCAGGGGTGGGGGAAGCAGAAACCCGGCCTGGTGACTCTCCAGCCCTTCCACTCCCAAGGAGAAAAATTTAAGGGACAAATCTTAGGAAAATGTTAAAAGCCAGAAGTGACTGAGTAAGAGGACATTTAATCCTCAGTTGGAACTGGGCCTGGTTCTCAAATGTCAACCTCCTTCCTCACTGGTGAGTTCTCTCCAAAACACCTTCAGAGGGCTTTGCAGAGACCTGTAGCTGGGGATATTTTAGTGTTCTTTTCTGATCTTGACTAAGAGAGGGAAAAATAGCCTTAGACAGTCTCAGCTGTTGTAAAAGGGCTTGTTGAAGACTGTTGGAGCGTGTCCTTGGAATTTTTGATTCAGGCATTTGCGTGTCCAAGATCCCAGGTGATGTCCATGCTACTGGTTAATGGACCACACTTTGAGACTCAGATGTAAGAAATGCCTGTCTGGTTATTTGAAAATGAGGACTCCAGTTAGACCAGCAGTTCTCAACCCTCCTAATGCTGTGACCTTTTAATACAGTTCCTCATGTTGTGGTGACCCCCTACCATAAAATTATTTTCGTTGCTACTTCATAACTAATTTTGCTACTGTTAATGTAAATGTAAATATCTGATATGCAGGATGGTCTTAGGCAACCCCTGTAAAAGGGTTGTTCGACCTTTAAAAGGTCTCAACCCACAGGTTGAGAACTACTGAGTTAGGCTGTGTGTCACATAGAAAACCCTTATTTTTTGAAAAGGTAGTTCTTAGAAAATTATAAAACCATGTGTAACTTTCATTTTTTTTGTAGGTCAGGAGATTAGAGATACAAGGACAGTGAGTTTTCATTCTTCAACATCTTACATAGACCGAGAAGTTAGTGATACAGTCCTTTTTGAGATAGATGCTCAGAGGCCCCTATAATCCATTAAACGTGAATCTCATCCAGAGAAAGACCTTACTTTGATTAATAGAGAGCTTCTGTTCAAAGAGAATGCAAGCCAGTTGGTGCGTCTCCACCTGATTGAAGGCTTTTCCATTTCCTATTGCTCTCAGAAAAGCTGAGCCTTGCCCAGCAGGATACATACATGTCCCCAGTCCCTCTTAACAATGTATCATTGAGCCATACACATTAGAGCTGTACAAGAGCTGTGTGTTTTGCAGATATTTGAACCACAGCAGGGTCTTTAAATTTATTATGATGTATTCTCGAAAATTATGTCTTCACTGATTCAGTATCACAGTCTTCGGAGGGAAGGAAGTCAGCGTCAGGTGTGGGTGTATGCAAACGTGAGGACTGCATCAGCAGCTCTTCATGGGTCTCAGGTAGACGGAGAGCTTAGTAGGGGCTCTTGAAGCCAACCCTCGACACAGTGAGGGAACAAGTCTAAGCAAAGGGAGGGGGTGAAGAATGACCGTCTCCATAGACACCATGGGCAGTCCTGGGACTTGGCTAGTCCTTCAGGGTTGAATTGAAATGAAGTGACCAGGCGTCATCCAATACCTGTTGTCCCTGGAGATGGGACAAATGCATGGGCGAGGTGACATCCCAGGAGAGAGAAATTTCTGAAGGAACTGAGCTTCGAACCGTCGGCAAGCGTTCCGGCACCTGAAGGAATTAGCGCAGCCATCCTGAAAGGGCTTGTCTTAGTATCAGTGCCGTTTCCATGATAAAATAGACTGAAGAGCTGCGTAGGAGAGGAAACGCCTTATTTGACTTATGGTTGCAAGTTACGGTCTATCATTTTGGAGAGGTCAAGCAGTTAGTTACATCACATCTACAGTCAGACCAAAAAGAGAATAAACGCTTGCTAGCTAGCTTAGTACCCAGCTAGCTTACTCTACCCTTATAAAGACCAGGGCCCTGGCCATGGCATGGCACCACACACAGTGGGCTGGGGCTTCCTGTATCAGTGAACAATCAAAACAGACCCCACGGACCAACCTGGATTAGACAATCACTTAATTGAGATTCTCTTCCCAGATGACTGTAGGCTGTGTCAAGTTGTGGATTAAAACTAAGCATCAGGGGCTCTGGCTTATGTAGGAAGAGGGAGCCACACCCCATTTCAGTGTCATAGGCATGCCGAAAGCTTATGTCTGGAATGCACTGCGCGGTCCAAAATAGTCTGCTAGGTACCATGAGGTACCTATGGGAAATCAGACACATGATCTATCTCTAGAGAGACTTGCATTACCTATTACGATTGTATGGAAGACAGAATTTTCCTATTACCACCACCCCCCCCCAGTTACTCAGTAGAATCCTTTGTACTAGACATTGTACAAAGGTTAGATCCAGTTCTTAAGGCAGGTAGCCATTTTAAGGACGAGAAAATGATGTAATTTATGGGGGTGTTGTTCAAAGCATCATTGACTTTTACTTAATATATTTGAGGCATTGAGGCACAGAGACATTTGAAAACTTGTTCAAGGCCGCAGAGACTGTAACAGGCCACTGGAGTCTGAATCTGACTGGGCATCCACCTAACCGGCTTTTCTTTTTCCTCATTATCCTAGCGGACAAGACGAGAGAAATTAAGTCCCTCGTTTTTGTCCCTTTTGTGTTTACTGAAGCTCTGTGCTTCTGTTTTATTCCTGTACTCTCACATGCCTTACACTGTATTGTGTATGTGGCACAGCTTAAAGAAGCTAGTTGGTATTAAAAAAGGGGCTTCCTTCTCTGTCAATTCCACAAAAAGAAACAGAATGGAAAACGGAGAGTGGTTCAACACTGTCTGACCTCTGTGGGCGAAATTCAACCTCCAGCTTGATTTTTTTTGGTGGGGAGGGGGCTACCTTGTCAGCCCATAGTGCTTTGGATACTTTTAACTAGTTGAAAAGAAATCAAAAGAAGTATTCTGTGCTGTGTAGAAATTAAATTTAAATAGCAGTGTCCATGAGCACGTTTGGCATTACAACCATGCCTTTTGTCTACATGCTGTTTGTGCCTTTATACTTTTTATATATCGCATATGGCTGTTCTTTTAAGTCACATAGTAGTAAAACTATGATAGACTGTATGACTTGAGAAGCCTAAAATATTTACTATTTGGGCTTTTTCAGAAAAGGTTTGCAGACCGCTGCCCTTGAGTTCTGCTCAGCTAAGGCTTAGTTGGAAGTACTTGGGAGACGGTTGAAAACTTGTAGACCCACAATTGAGAAACAGAGGCAGGGGCATTAGGAATTCAAGCTCATCCTCAGCTGTAGTAAGTCTGAGAGCCTTGGTTACATAAGACCCTGTCTCACATACAAAGAATGAAACAAAACACTCACAGGTCCTCTCTTTCCTGCGCTAATTAAATCAGAATGCCTGAAGATGAGATCAGGTCTGCAGTGTGTTAACACTTTCTGGTGTTTCTGCTCTGTGCAGCCAAGGCCAAGAAACACTGCTTAGTGCCTGCATGCATTTGGAGGGGCAGATGGAGGCCTCTCTGCCCCTAGGCTGCTAGACAAAAGAGAGAATGCAGGTCACTGTCACCACCTGTGTGTGCAAGGGGGGGTGGGGCATGAGACCAAAAAGGGTCAGACCTAAACAACAACAACAACAAAACAAACAAACAAGCAAAAACAAAAACCAAAATACCACTTTCCATGAGCAGCCAGGGAAGAGGCAGAGGGAGAATCATACCAAAGTTATCTATCCTAGCGCACAGAATGACTGAATTGAAAGCAAATTTTCCCCACAACGGACTATCGTTAAATGTACGGACAGTCCATCCCTCCCTCTTGCAGCTTCTAGGAACCCTAATTCCTTCAATCCACAAATAGAGCCATTTGGTTAAAGCTGTAGAGCAGAACCAGTCACCCTGTGCAGTGTGTGGCAAGAGAAGGGTTCATTCACTGTGCAACCCAGGCCGGTGAGCTGTGCTTTGAGGTCATGTGCACAGTGTGTTAAGCTGTGTTGCTAGGCCCCAACCTAGATGTGCAAAGTCAATATCTCTAGGAGTAACTCCTGATATCTGCTCTGGAACCAGCTACTAGTGGGCTACTAAGACCTTTGGCAACTCAGTCACTGCTTACTTAAATGGCTATGGTATGAATTCTTGGCAGATGTGCAGATCAAGGCTGTCCTTCTACTATCTACCAGTGTGGACTTGACTGGTCAAGCCAGTTAGTGACTCCTCTCTGCGTTATAAACATGTATGTGTTGAAACGACAGAGCTCCCACATGGCGTCTATGGCAGATAGGCCAACTGTACTCTAGGAGAGCTCATTCCATAAAAAGAAAGGCATAACAGAAGCTACACATTCATTCCATCAGCTGCTGTCTTTAAATATTACAGGCATCTCTAAGGCAAACTGTCCAAAGCAAGATTAAATGGAGCTACATCTTCCTCCTTTGAAGATAGGCCTAATTTTTAGAAGCGCATACTCATTGTTGAGAATGAACTGGGGTAAATAAAGTGGCTGATTGAATTGGCTGACCTTGCATTTTTTAAATAAGTTTTTGCCTCCCTCCCTCTTTGCAGAGCTAGGGATCAAATCCAGTGCCTCCTACATGCAAGGCCAGCACTCCAACACTGTGATACACCTGGAACCCAGAAAACATGTCAACAGTCACACAGAACAAGATTCATATATTTTATATAGTTTATGTTAAGCGGAGTTGCTTTAAGGAAGCCCAGCACATCCCAAAGTAAAGGAAAACTTTTGGATTGACAATCTTTGTTTGAACCAATCTATTTCTTTATTGCAATTTTCAGAAAACTTAACCATTTGCAATCCCCGTGAGCCATCAGTTTGGGGTGTAGGTGTTCAAATATCGAACCATATGACTCTCTTATAAGAAATCACAGCAAAACGGTGCCAGACATCATACTATCTGTTAGTTTGAGAGACTTGGGGAGATGTGATTCTTAGGAAAGAATGATTTTTCTGTCGGGTTCTAGTGTGATTTATGGGCTCTCATTTGCATCCAAGCCAAAAGAGAAGCCGGGGTCAGACAGAGCCAGCAATCCACAATGAGCTGGGTCAGATGGCAAATGCACCTTTAGTCAGACTTTAATCATAACTCAGTTCAAGCAGACACAGAGGGGCGAGAAGTCAGAGGGAGGGTAAAGACTGCGCACACTGAAAGGCTTTATTTGACTGCTCCGGGACCAGAGAGGCCAGTTTCTAAAGTGAAAGGATGTATTTTAAGAGCTGGGTGTACCTTCCCTGGGTGCTGGTGATGCCCCTTGATAACAGCACAAAGGGAGTGCGAAGCCTTCCGCTGTGCTGTGCGCAGTCTCTGGGCCCTGACTGCACTCCTTGTGTTCTTATCGCCACCAAGGCAGGCCGGGTTCCACAGTGCCCATGGAGGCTTTTACAGCCTGTCTTTCATTTCGCCAAGCTGAACAAAACTGAACGCGCAGGCCTCCGAGTCCCGATGTTTTGTAGGCAAAGATTTCCCGTCTTCCCAGGATGATTCCAACAGCTTAAGGGGCCTGCGGACTCTTGGTCAGGGCATGAAGGCCACAGTGGGCTGTTGGGAGACAGCCAGTCATTGTTCCAGGGTTCACGTGGAGATGAAAAGTCAGGGAATGCCCTGGGAACTACAGACAATTCTATTTTGCTTCAGTATTACTGACAATAATCTGGGAAGGCTCTTGTTATGATTGGTATTTCTTTGTGTCTCTCATCTGTTTGCTGTAAGCTGGGGGCAGGGAGACAGACATAACCTGTCTCTGCTGAGGATGGTGAGGAACCGTGAATGATTCCTGCTGAGCCCTTTACTTGGATTCCCCCATAGTTGTTTTCTGTCTTTCCTGTTGACCGAAGGACTGCATTTTCACTAGGCAAAACGTCTGCTCCACGGCACCTCCCCATTGAACGTGCTGCAGCGTCCTGGACCGTACTGTCTTCCAAACTTGAAAGGCGGCGGGGGGGGGGGGGGGGGGGGGGGGGGGGGGGGGGGGGGGGGACGACGACGACGACGACGACGACGACGACGACGGACTGCCAGGGGAAAAAAAAAATCTAACTTAAGTCCCGCAGTGGTCAGAGTTCATAAAGAAAGATGGCTTTGTTTGGATGATTAGTTTGGACTTTATGGAGATAGGCAAAATTTCTTTTTTGGTCCTCTGGTGTGGGCGGGGCTTTACAGTTTCAACAGCAAACCTTCAGCTGCATTCCCTTTGCCTTACATCAGCCCACGCTCCCTTTGCCTCTCACGTGGAGAATCAATGAACAAAGTGGCCTCTGTTGGTGCTGTGGTCAGCCTCTCTCTCTCTCTCTCTCTCTCTCTCTCTCTCTCTCTCTCTCTCTCTCTCTCTCTCCCTCTCTCCCTCTCCTCTCTGTGGTCAGCCTCTCTCTCTCTCTTTCTCTCTCTCCCTCCCTCCCTCCCTCTCTCCCTCTCCTCTCTGTGGTCAGCCTCTCTCTCTCTCTCTCTGCCTCTCTCTCTCTCCCTTTCTCTCTCTCTCTCTCCCTCTGTTCTCTTCCCCTCTCCCCTCTCTCTTTTCCTTTCTCCCTCCCTCTCTTGGTCTCTCTCAGAAAAGCTGGCTGAGTGGGCACGAAGAAGGCAGCCTGGCACTCTGGACCCAGGAGAGATCCCTTCCTGTCCTTCTGACTTTCTACAGTCAGTGCCTTGGGCTGGGAGTGTGGCCGAGGTTCCCGAAGTCACTGACAGTCACCCTTGTCCTTGGCAATGTTACAGTTTATTTCTTGGTCTCCTCTCAGGGACAGAAAAGATCTTTGTGAAAAACACAACAAATGCAGCAAATGCAGTGTCTCCTGTGACTGGGATTCCGGGTTAATTAACGCATCTAGGCATCAGGAAAGAAAGCAGAAATGTGAGAGCTTATTTGGAAGCAATTTCTAGAATGTTTTCAGGGAGGCCAGGGTGGAAAGTGATTACATTTTGTACAACAGGTCTGCTTTGGGAGAGATAGGAGTCTCAGGTCTGTGTGTGTGTGTGTGTGTGTGTGTGTGTGTATGAGCCACACAGAGAGAGAGAGAGAGAGAGAGACACAGAGACAGAGAGAGAGAGTGGAGAGAGACAGAGAGAGAGACTCACTATATCACTATATAGCTAGCCCAGGCTAGCTTTGAACTTTCAGTAGTTCTCCTATGTCTGTCTCATGGTGCTGGAATTGCAGGTATGTGCCATCACACACATCCTTAATAAAGTGTTTTAGAAAGTGAGTTCACCAGCACAGAGGTACAGGCTTCCCTCATCCTTTCGAGGACAGCTATAGCCAGAGACCCTTACACTCTAAGAAGCCACACGAACCTCAGCTGGCCTAGGTTGTACGAGTGCACCTTGCACAGGGCCAGCTGTGAGGGCTGGGGGAAAAGCTAGTAAACCAACAGAGCCTGTACTGAGTGAGCCTCTGCAGCCATTTTCCCTTGACTGTATTACAGCCTCACTGGTGTAAAGGATGTCCAGAGTGCAGACCCATCTCTCTGTTGGGGGTATTGGCAAGCGAAGGAGAGCCAACACACACCTCCCTCATCCCCAGAGCTGGAGGCTCCTTCTCATGCTTGCTTCCTGCCGAGCGTGGGTCTGGATTTGTTCCCCGCCTCTGGTGTCATTTGCTGCCTTTTTAGGAGATGGTAAAATTTGAATCTATTCAAGTTTATATTCCTCTTTTCAAAATGGAGTCAAATACTTGCCTTGAAATGGTGTTGGTGAGATTGGAGTTGCTGATGTACACAGAGGCCAGGTCAGAGAGTGACCAGCAAAGCAAGACTGGCCCAGGGAGTCAGTTTGTTAATCCCAGCATGCTGGACTGTCAGGAATTCGGGACAGTCTGAGCCTCCCAGTGAGACCTTGTCTTAAAAAACAAAACCCAAACAAAACAAATAACAACCACTAAAAATATTTTTAAAAGAATGCATACTTATCCAACCAGCTTCATATGGAAGTAAAATGTTATTTATATTGTTCATATCTAAATACGACAGAATCAGAAACAAGAAATAATAATCCAGGGCTAGAGATGGCTCACAGGTTAAGAGCAGATATTGCCTTTTAAGAAGATCTTGGTTCAATTCCCAGAGCCCACATGGCAGCTCACAACTGCCTATAACTCCAGTTCCAGGAAATCTGATGCCTTCTTTGACCTCTGTGGGCTTCTGCACGTACGTGGTGCACATACATACACTCAGGCACACACATAAAATAAATAAAAATAAACATTTAAAAGAAAGAGAAATGCTAAACCATAAGTCACAATTATCAATAAACAATTCAAGTTAGTGTTTGTAATTCTATTTGTTTTTTTGGGTTTTTTTGTTTTTTTTTTTTTTTTCTTGAGACAACGTTGCTTTGTAGCCCAGCCTATGAACTCTCAACCTTCTGTCTCAGTGACCAAATGCTAGGCTCACAGGCTGGAAGCATACCCATATAACTTCATAAGGGATTTCTGTAGTACTGTTTGTACAGGGTGAATGTAGCCAACTTGTTGCGTTCAAATGTTTGAATGGAAGCAGCATGTCAGATCCGAAAGTCTACTCTTTCCCCGCAGCTTTATGTATACCTCCTCCTAGCATTTCTGTGGTTTGCATACCTAACATCCCGATCACAGTATTTAGCATCTACATTTCATCTATCGCCTGACTGTGGGTCAGTATTTTTATGCTAAAATTAAAGTGTTCCTGTTACGTACACAGTATTCAACTATTTCAATCACATTCTCTCCCATCAAACTCCTGGTAACTTTATATTTGTTATTTTAAACTATTTTGCACTTACATTCATTTACTTACTGTGTATGTGTGTGTGGGCGAGCATGCCATGGCTCACTGGAGGTCAGAGGACAACTGGCAGGGGTCGGATCTCTATTTCCGTGTGTGGGTCCCAAGGATCGAACTCAGGTCGTGATCTTGGTAGTAAACGCCTTACTAACTGAATAACTTCACAGAGCCAGTATTTGTCAAATTTTACCAAATTACCCCTTAGAATAGTTTGATAGGTCCCGAACAATGGATAAATATGTTTGAGCTAGAATTTTCCATCTTTCCTAAAAAACAATTTTGTATTTTCTTCTGTTCTAAATTAAATGTTTATGAGATATCTCGTAGTTTTTTCCAATTTTCAATTTTAAAGTTATGGTGAATATAAACGTTTTCCCATTATTTTTTTTTATGTGTTTTGCTACATAGCTCAGGCTAGCCTAGCACTGAAGATCCTCCTGTTTCAATCTCCTGAGTGCTAAGGTATGAAGCAACCATACCTGGCTTTTTCGTGTGTGTGTGTGTGTGTGTGTGTGTGTGTGTGTGTGTGTGTTTGATTTTTTTTTGTTTGTTTGTTTGTTTGGGTTTTGGGGGGGGGCGGAATTCCAGACAGGGTTTCTCTGTTGCAACTCAGGCTGTCCTGGAACTCACTCTGTAGACTAAGCTGGCCTTGAACTCACAGAGCCTGCCTCTGCCTCCCTAGTGCTGGGATTAAAGGCGTGGGCCACCACTGCCTGGCTCTGGCTTTGTTTTTTAAGACTAAACTTTTCTATTGTTGTGTAAGTGGCTTAATTTGTGGAATGGCTCACTATGGCCCATCAGCCAGATCTGGCCAGGCCTTATTCCTAAAAATAAAGTTTTATTGGCGCACAGCCACGTTCACTCGTTTATACATTGTCTCAGGCTGCTTTTTGTTGGAACTAAACACTAATGCATTTGCTATCTGGCCTTTAACAAAGAGAGTTTTGAACTGCTAATCTGTCTCCCTCGTGCTCACTCCTGCTTTCTACGCTAGGCTCCAGCACTGTCATATGCTCAAGCCCCTTCATCCAGTACTTGGTGCCTTCTTGTCTTCGCTTCTATATCTGTAGTTACAGTCTCCACTCTGCCAGGATGGTTCACCTTCTGAGAGGGACCATTCTCATCAAGTCAGATTCACAATGCTAATTTCATTAGAAGATATTGACACTTGATGTATGAGAAGCAGAGTGTTTGGGGAAGCATTTTGTGGAACTACAAAGGTACTATATAAAAGCAGCAACTTCTGGCACTAATTAGCAATTATTGTATGTGTCAGCATCAACATCCATCACCGTTTCTATTGTTACTTCAAACCACTTACCTGGCACTCTCATTGGCTCCCGTGGAGTAGACAGTCTTCCATTTCTTATAATACTCTATTGAATTCTCTTAATACAGCCAGGAGCCTAGACGAGTTATTTTGGCTGTTCCAGAGCTCATCTTGAATCAATGATAAGAATCTCATCAATTCAAATAATGATTTAGATGACTAAAATATCAAGCAAACAACCAAACAAGGAAGCCCAAACTTCTGCATTATCCTTCTGTTAATTCCAGAGAACAAAGGTTGACATATCGGAGAAACAATAAACATGACCTCTCAAGAGAGTATACTAAACCCAAGAGCAGTTCTTTCCTTCGCTGAGTTGTAAATGCAAGTAGTTATGCAAAAGGAAAACCCTGGTAAAGAGTTTAATTTAATCAGAGAAGAGTACAGATTCTGATCTAGCACATGCTGCGTAGACAATGCCCCACATCTTTGGAAAATCTGCTTACTTTTGCAAAGCTTTCTCTAGAACATGGAGCTCCAACCTGTCCTAACTTGCTTTTTAGAAGCACATCTGCAGTCCATGTTCTGACGGCTTCTCCTTTTCTCTGAATTATCATAAAAATATATTTAAGAACTATAAATATAGCATTGCATGTGTGTATAGAAGCAGTTCGTTAATTTTAACAGTGATCTTTTCCCTTTGCGTTGCGAAAAGGCTGATTGAAAGAGTGAAAGCCAGGTCGGTTATGAACGTTCAACCTGGACCAGAGGTTCCTTCTGGGAGGAGAGCGCCTGCTCCCTCACATTTCCATTAACCAGTGGCTCTTATTTATTAATAGTGGTGCCTGTTCTTCAGGAAGTGCAATGTACAGTAAGGCCAGGAAATATGCAAAGAAGATAACTTGATATTGATTTCTTTTTTTTTTTTGTCTGCTCCTTGAAATTACATGCAAGTTCAATGGCTTGCAGTAGCTGAGTCAATATGGCTCCATTTGGGGCCACCTTGAAGTTCAGTGCTCTCCCCATCCCTTCTAAGCTTCCTCCACTGTCAGATTCATTCATACTTAATTGTCTTTTGTGGTCATACAGTGTGACCTTTATTTGCAACACCACAGTGTGGGATTTTGCTCAGGGTAGAATTGTGTTGTATTCTAGGAGAAGAATGTTTTTCCCTTAAAAATCAACAACACAAGGGGGGAAAAATCTAAAAATACAAATGGACTATAAAAGATCAATAAAGCCAATCATAGGACTCTTTGTGAGACAATTTTTCAGTATTAGAGTGTTGCTAAGTCTTCCTGGGTTTGAACTGTAGAAAAATCAACTATAGCACCTTGCAGTGTGGGACTGCGTGAAGTCACTGTGTCAGCCTCACCTTGCCGTCTCTGTAAACTCCCTGAATACTGTTCTTGATCACTTGCAGACCATAGGGAGAATGTTAAGACTCTGCGGTTTCTGTCTTTAGGGAAGCAATAAGCCGCCTGTGTGAAGCTGTCCCTGGAGCCCATGGAGCCATTAAAAAGAAAAAGGTGAATATTTACACGAGTTTCTTGTTTTATGTCCCTTTAACTATGACAGAATGGTATAAAAGCAGTCATTCTATTCCTAGGCTTTTACATTTTTTTTCCATTTGTGACTCCTTTTTGCCTGAGAATTCTATCCATGTGTGTGCATGTTTGAAGGTGGGTGTGGGTGTACTCATGTGCTTGTAGTTGTGGAGGCTTGGTCTCCCACAATTTTTGTTTATTTTGGAGACAGGGTCTTTCACTGGCCTTGAACTTGTCAAGTAGTCTAGGCTGGCTGGCTAGTGAGCCCAAGGAATCCAAAAGTTTCTGCCTCTCCTACTCAGAGATTACAAGCACACACAACTCCCTTTTGTGTGTGTGTGTGCATGTGTGTGTGTGTGTGTGTGTGTGTGTGTGTTTTATGTGGGTTCTGAGGTGCAACCGGGTTCTTGGACTTAGACTTTTCCAGGATGAACTATCTCCACAGCTTGAGAATTTACATGATCCCAGCTACAGAGGTATATATATATATATACACACACAAACCAAACACTTACTGATAATAAGTCACAAATAGATTTATTTTAAAACAGTTCTCTGGGCTGGAGAGATGACTCAGAATGTAAAAACACTTGCCACGAGCAAACCTGATGATTTAAATTTTGTCTCTGGGTCCCATGATGGACAGACAGAACCAGCTCCTGAGAGTTGACCTCTACATATCTGCTGTGACATGAACATGCCCACGTTTTTAAACACACTTTTATACACACACAAAATGATAGTAAGTAAATAAATAAAATTGTCTGGTATACATATAATATGTAAAACATTTACTAGTGGTGAAAGTACATTTACGTACTGAGGATATACTTATTTGCTTTTATATGAAGGATTAATGTAGACCATCTTACACGTTCTTTAGATTTTACCAATATTTTATTTTGTGACCATCAGTGAAGAGAATGTCACTTCATTCAGATACAAAGTACTAAGTGGCAGAAGTATGTCTATGGCCATTTCAGAAATTGTTTGAAATTTTGGCCTAATCTCAAGCCAAAATTCACTTAATGATATTTTACGAAACTCAAGCAAATGACTCAAAATGCAATTTTTCTTTCATATCAAATAATATAACACAACACAAAGATATAATAATTTGATACCTATATGCTAAGGAATGACAGTTGGAAAATAGTGAGTCTTTTTCTCTTCTGCAGTTAAACCGCTGTTTTTCATAAGAGCAGGAAACTGAAGGTATGATTAATTACCGCAGTGTTCATAGCCTAACATCATGTCTTATCTGCGCCAAGACATTGTAGACTCCATGCGTTACCAATGAATGGTGAATGGGTTCTCACGCATGCACATTAATATCCCCATGTCACATGAAGAACCGAGGCTTCAGTGAAGTCCTAACATACGATTACCCCAACATTCGGTTTATGTAAAATAAAACAGAGAGGAGGCATTTCACAGCCATAATTTTTTGTCATTTTTAAAGGCTCCCGTTAAGTTCCTGTCAACAGTGCTTGGAAAAAGCAATCTTCAGTTTTCAGGAATGAATATAAAACTGACTGTTTCGACATGCAGCCTCACACTGATGAACCTTGACAACCATCAGGTAAGATAGTCAATGATCGGGGTTCAGCGTATCAGTTTTATTCTAGAAGTCTGTGGATAATAAAGAGAATAAAGTGTCAGAGCATGCTTACAATTTAATAAGCCACAAAGGGAAAAATTGCCCAAGATTTATACACACCAGTAATTGTACTTTCTAACAGAGTTACTAACTTCTGCTGGGGAGTTTTACTGCCTCCAAAACCACTTACTGCACCTGATTGGCTTTGTACAAAGAACTAAAGATAAAAAGTTGTAGTTAATATTTTTTTGCCAATTGTTATCCTGATGTGGTTATTGGACTGGGGTCAGATGAAGGACAAATAGCAAAGGTATTCTGGGGTTACTGTGCTCAGTTAATGTGTTGCGAGAGTTTTCTCCATGAATAGGGGACTAGGCAACAATTACCTCCACCTCCTCATAAGGTCCCGATGACAAAGAGATACAATTCCACCAGAGTTCACCCTGGGGAACTAATGTTTTGTTAAGCTCACTTACCCAGCATAGGTGAAAGGTTACAGACATGAGCATGGATGGTCTTGAACGGTCACACTGGAGGTCCGCACCAGCATGAGTGATGGCTCTCCTATGGCTGTGTAAATGGAGCATTTCCCTAGCCCTTCCCTCCTTACAGAGTTCTAGCTCCTCTCTGAGACCACATGCAATTAGGGCAGAATTGCATATGACTGGTTGGATGGAGAGGCTGGACACTCTGCTGAGGGTCCCAGGACCGTCCCTGCCCTTCCTTCTTGAGGGAGAATGTCAACAGTCTTGTTGACTGCTCTTTTGAAAACGGATGCAGTCGAACTCTTGAAAATGGAAGCAGGCTGGCTCAGAGAACAGTCCTGACAAACACAGCTAACTGAAATCTGTGCAGAAAGGGTTACCTTACAGGTTGTTTAGTTGAAAAGCTAAGATGCATCAGTGCGAGCACCATTTTCCTCCTTTCATGATTTATGATCCTGTGGTGTGCCTGGGTTTTTCTGCAAACATTATTCACTAGAGAAAAACACTCTGCTGCAACAAACGCAGAAGATGCACAGATACTGGGCTAACTATGAATGGAAACTGCAGTGTAAGATCTTCATGTCGAGTTATTTATGCATGTCGGAGCCTGGTGTTGTCCTGCGTCTGATATATAGTAACGGAGGCTGTGAAGATTTGACTTTTCCCATAGGGAATGCTGTCTACCAAGGACTGGAAGGTGGTTCAGTCTCACTGGCAAAGCACATAAGATGCTTGACACCCTAGGGGCTTTGCCACTTGGTGACAGTTTTCCTTTATCTTTAAGCTTCTCTTTTCCTCATCAGTGACCCGTGGGTCACAGTACCTATCTACAAAGACTTCTTATATGTGGATGCTGCGTTATAAGGTTATTTACAAGATCAAGTAAGGTAATGAATTAGTGATTAGCTAATCAGCCAATTAATTAGCCAATTAGTGATTGGCTCTGTACAAAGCCAATCAGTGTGGTGCCTAATATTGTTTACTCATTCTTTCTCCAAGGCCTTTTCAGACACACAGCCAGCACCCCAGAGGGTAAACGCATAATGTGAAAAATTGCCAACAACTTCATTGCTCCTTTTTGTTTTCTACTCAAAACCAGGATGAAATGCACAGCTCATAAAATACCTCAAAGGACACTGTTAAATATGGAAAGACTTAATAGAGTCCTGTCTAGTTGATGTTGATCATCTATCCAAGTATAGGTGATATCTATAGTGGGTATCATGGGTGCGTAGCTTTGAGGGACAAATTGTAGAAGATGCAACCCAAGTAAAATTCCATTCACTCATCCATTCATCCAATCCGACCTCCAGGTATCTGTTTATACAAACTGTAGTTCTGGTTTTACTTACATCTTACATATGGAACCATGGGGACTCTCCAGGTTTAGGGATGGCATCCCATTGAGATACCTGAATTATTCGTTGTTTTTAAGAGGCAAATCTGGAGGTATTGTGGTGACAGCCTTATGTACAGAATCTAATCATAGTTTTCTTTTGTTCGTTTTTAAGACAGGGTCTCCCTATGTAGTCTTCACTGTCCTAGAACTTGCTATGTAGATCAGGCTAGCCTTGACCTCAGAGATCCTGCCTCTGCCTCCTGAGTGCTGGGATCAAAGGTGTGTGCCACCATGTCTGGTTAGTAATTGTTCTCTAAATGGCCCTTTCCTGGGAGAGACTAAAGTGAAATGGGGGAGTGTAAAAACAGAGGGGTTGTGGTCATGTGGTGGTGAGGATTGTCTGTTCTCTCTTCTCTCCATCTCCTTCTTTAACCATCACAGTTAGAGGTGTGTTGTGTGACTTTTGCTGGGAAATGTCAATGAGTATCTGTTCACCCCAGATAAGGCACCGGTGACAGACCAGTTGATTCCACCCAAATCTAGCTTAGTGAACAGTGAGTTTATTGAATCTACTTATAGAATGAGTGAGGGGTTACTTACAGGTACATGGAATACCTCAACAGCAGCTGCATGTGTGTGTGTGTGTGTGTGTATGTGTGTGTGTCTGTGTGTGTGTGTGTGTGTGTGTGCACATGTGTGTAGTGGGAGCCCATTGCATCATGAATGAGGACTTGGAAGAAATGCATTTCTGGAGCTTCCTGCTGTTTGTCCTTGCTGGGCTGTTTAGAGGATCTCCTCTGCCCATTGTTACTGCTTGTATAGCTGTGAGCAGGGTCCTCTGGAATCATGCGAGTTTCAGCTGAGAATTGTCTTACTTCCTGAGCCTCTCTGATCTCTTCAGGAGTATTTCAATTCAAAGGAAACTGCTACCCAACCAGTGGCCCATCGAGGGGCTAAGTAGACACGGGATAGCTTCGACTGCTAGCAATCACAGCAAGTGATGTGCCTTTGAAAGCAACTCACCTTTCCTGCTCAGGGGCTGATTTGAGCTATTTTGTAGGGCTGAGGGAACTCCAGTGTGTGCTCGTGCACACGCCACTGTGAGTGCTTCAGCAAGTTTCAACCAAGGGATGAAACCAGTGGAGAAGAGTTCTTCTGAATACAGCATGAGAAAATGATATTAAATATTTAAAGGTTTGTAGGAAATTTAAGGGAATACGGCTGTTGAAATAGTTGGGACCTTGGGATCCAAGTGGTGGAGGGAAGACCTGACTCCACAAGTCTTCTGAGCTCCATGTGTGCCATGGCATGAGGGAGCATGTGCAAGTGCACACACATACAAACCTTAAAATGTAGTTAAAAATGCCTTTATAAAAGATGCCAGGCATGGTGGTGCACGCATTTAATCCAAGCACTTGGGAGGGAGGTAGAACTGTGAGCTCGAGGCCAGCCTGAGTTCCAGAACAGCCAGAGCTACATAGTGAAACCTAAAACAATCCGGTAGGTACAAAGAGGGCCTAGGAGATGGCCCATAGGGAAATGTGTTTGCCACCAAGCCTGATGACCTGTGTTTGATTCCCCAGGCCCCATGTGGTGGGAGAAGAGAACCAGCTCCTAAAGGTTATCCTTTGACTTCTGCTTGCTATAGCATGCATCCTCCCTACAAATACAGAGAGAGATCAGTGTAAATTTAAAAATACAAAGAAATACCAACGCTCGACTCCTCATCTTAACTTCCAAGATATATTTTGGCCCCCAAATATATTCAAATGTATGGACATTGTATTACTTCCCCAGGGGAGATGTGAGCAAAAGTCTATTTATCCCAAGCAGACACCAGTAACAGAATAAATGATTCCCCCAAATCCAATTAGTGAGCAGTGAATTTACTGGGCAAGTAAAAACAAGCAGGGCTGAGGGGTCACTCGCCAGTGTTTGTAGCCGCAACAGCCTCCCAAAGTCAGTCCCATCAGTTAACACCCCACCTTTCATATATTTTAGCACCCACTAAAAGCACATGCAACTGGGGCAGAACTATGTACATTTGCTTTGGAAGCACAGGAAGGACTGACTAGAGCCTCAGATGAGGGTCTAAAATTAAGAGGCCTAATATTGGGGTTATTTCTCTCCCTCTGCATGGGCCCCAGAGATCAAACTCAGGTGATCAGGCTTGGCTGTTGTAGCAGAAGGGGCCTTTACAGATGAGCCATCTCACCAGCCCAACCTCCCACACAAGATGAATGTAAAAACCCCATGAAACCTTGAGAATATCCTCCCTTACTAGCTGTCCTATACTGCCATCATGGCACAGGGACATCCAGGACTTTTTATTCATCATCAATGATGTGCTTATACATCATTTTTCTTGGCATGGGCTTTGATGCAATTACTGCTTCAAGGAATTTCAGCATCTTCACCAAATAACCCCAGCAACATATTCATAGAGCTGGTTTTTGTAGGCTGGCAAATTCTTTTAGAAAATTCTTGAGTTTATCTAATTTAAACTGTTCAGAACCCATTTGTCAGGTATTTGAAACCTGTCCATTTTACATTTGTTATAAGCACTGTCTTGTTAGATGGACACAGTGACACACATAGTAAAAGAATTTTGTATCATGTATGTATGCATGCAAAGCTATTAGACAAAAGAAAATACACAGAACAAGAAAATTTATTATAGCCAATGCTGGTGCATAAGGACTAACAAGCATAATTAGAAGGAGGAAAGAGGAGAGGGGAAAGAGAGGGAGAGAGGGAGAGAGAGAGAGACAATATGAATATCAAGTACCCAGGTGGACTTCTGGGCAGGTTAAACATTCAGAGTTTGACAGCATAATAACTCATCAAGTCTTTTATAGATACAAGTAGGGTTTCCTTTTACTTGACAATTTTCACAAACGGTTCTCACAATATGAAGTTCAGCAATAGTCTTACCACCTGTCAAGGTAAAAAATAGCAAGCAAAATTTCCCTAGTATAAAAGGGCATTAGAAAGTTTGTCTTTGGGCTTTCCCATACATTTTAATGCATTAACTTAAAACTTTAAAAAGACATCCTAGTTTGTTTGAAGTTTTACTTTAAAAATCATCACAATGGATTTTCCCAAATTATAGATCACAGCTTTACAAATCATGAAGATACATGTGCAATCAAAATTCCAAAAGCTCTTGTAACACATTTAAAGATAATAGAACATATGATAACACGTTTACACTTATACACATATGTTTACTTTGCTTATCTTTTGGGGTTAATGAATACTCAATCTTAAATCTCAAATTTAGCTTTTGATAACTATATCTGTATAAACCACAAAATAAAATTTGGAAAGTTTTCTCAACAGGCTTTCAGTTCCAATCAAAGATATATTGTGGAAGTATTTTTCCTCATTCTTGAATGAGATTCTTGAATTAAGATTCTTGTACTGGCAGTCACGATTCACTCTTGCAAAACCATCTTTACAAGCTTAAAACGAGAAAGTTCTTCTCCAACGTGAGGAAAATCATCTCCATCAACAGTCTGAGCCAGAGGTTTTTGTCCTTCTTCCCTTGATTCTCCTTTTCCACAACAGCACGGTCACGGTCATTCAGTGTCCTGTCTTCTATTCCGAGAAACAAACAAACAAAAAAAAAACCGTTTTTAAATTTTTTTTTTTTTGCACGAAACTATTTGGAATGAACCCAAAAATAGCAGAATGTTGAATCTCTCCCTCTCAGGTAGTTTCCTCCTCTTTCGTCAGCATTTACTCTCGATCAATGATCTCATCGCAGCCGAGCTCCTCGGTCAGGCGGTTGACGACCATCAGCGAAAACAGCTCTTCGATAAACGCTAGCTGGTCGAACGGGCTCTTCTCGCAGCGCGCCTGGAAGCCGCCATCCAGGGCATCGCCGGCTCGCGCCGACCTCAGGAACACCTTGTTGGCTTCCTCCAGCGCGGCTGACACCCGGTGCATCGCGCCGCTCCAGCGCTCCTCCTCCGGGAAGTCGTAGTCGTCCTCCCAATCGTCAAACTCGTCGCCCTCCAGGTCCGCGCCGGCCTCGGGGAACAGGCCGCGGGCGCGGGCGGCGTTAGGCGCGGCCTCCTCCTCCATGGGGCCCTCCTCCGGGGCCGGCCCGCGGGCCCCGCGGCCTACCTCCATGTCGCCCTCGCCGGGCATCTCGTCCATCTGCAGCTCGTTGCTTTCTTCGTACAGCTCGCAAAGCTCAGCCATCTCCGCCATGGTGGACGCCACTCAAGCCAGGCAGAAGCTTCCACACCGATGGACGCGCGGGCGGGTGTGGCGCGCGTGCGCAGACGAGTTCAGGGCGCGGCGCGCGTGCGGGAGTGCTTGCGTGCTCTGGCGAGTGGGCATGCGCGGGGCGCGCGCGCGGGGCGCCGTACACGTGCGCAGACCAGTAGGCGGGGCGGGGCGCGCGTGCCGGCGTGGCGCGCGTCGCAGGCGAGCAGTCGGCCTGCTGGGCGTGTGGCCGGGTGGGCGGGCGCGGTGCGCGTGCGCGAGCTCTGCACTCCCCGGAGCTTCCCGGGTACCCGCTGTTCTGAGCCGGGCTCCTGCTCCAGGAAGCTTCCGCTGGGTCCGAACCTTCCACCCGGGGACCCGCTCTAAATCCTTTGCCGAGACCGCAGGGCCTCTCCTCCATCTCCCTGCTCCCCCAGCAACCCTTAGATCATGGTGTCCATCCAAATCCAGCTCGCCCGCCGGTCTGCGCGGTGTAAAAATTCAGCTTTTTTTTTTTTTTTCTCTCTGAATATACTGAAATTGACCTAATCATGGACGAGTGGTGGTGATGGTGGTGTGTGTGTGTGTGTGTGTGTGTGTGTGTGTGTGTGTGTGTGTGTACACGCGCGCGCGCGCGCATACATCACCGGAAAACAGAAGCCCCAGGATAGGGAAAGGTGGATCATCGGCTATGCATATTTTAAGTAAACGCAGCTTTTACAGTTTCTCTACAGACTTAAGCTGTGTCCAGCAGTGTTTGAGAATATCCACATTCGTGCCACATGTTGTTTTATATTGAATTAATAAAATTAAATTTCAGCCCCATCAACTCGATCTGTCATTTATGTATATGGGTGTTTTTGACTTAGTGCAATGTGTAATGTCTGGGAGCTGTAAGTGTGTGTGTGTGTGTGTGTGTGTGTGTGTGTGTGTGTGTGTGTCTATCGCGCTTGCAGAGTCCAGAAGAGGATGTTGGGTCTCCTGGAGATAAGTCACCATTGTGCCCTGCTTTGTGGATGCTGGGAATAGAACCCGTCCTTTGGGTGAGCACCCAATGCTGATAACTGCTAAGCCATCTCTCCAGCCCTAATTGTATCTTTATAGTCTTCCATAACTGTATGAATACTTTCCTCTTCCTCTTCCTCCTCTTCCTTCTCCTCCTCTTCTTTTCTTTTGTTTTTTTTTTTTTTTTGTTTTGTTTTGTTTTGTTTTGTTTTTTCAAGACAGGGTTTCTCTGTTGTAACTCTGGCTGTCCTGGAACTCACTCTACAGACCAGGCTGACCTTGAACTCAGAAATCTGCCTGCCTCTGCCTCCCGAGTGCTGGAATTAAAGGTGTGCGCCACCAATGCCTGGCTACTGTTCTTCATTTTACATAGGTATTCTTAGAGTATGTATGCATAAAGAGTCTTAGATAAACCTTTTAAAATTAGTTTTTATATAATCAAACAATTCTTTTCTATATATATATATATATATATATATATATATATATATATTTAACTATTAAGATGGATTTTCCAACTTCAGTAATATGCCTTGCTGACCTGACAAGGTAAATCCTGTCCACTTATTTGAAAACTTGCCTTAGCTGTTTTTTCATACTTATTCTTCCATATACATTTTTAAAGCAACTTAACTCCCCCTCAGCCCTCCAAAATTAATACCCTCCCTCTTTGTTTTGTTTTTGAATGACTCACTAAATCCACGCGGAAGCCCCTATGTGCTTGAATGTGGGACCATTTACTGGAGCATGGGCAACCTACCAGCAACCAGCCCTCCAAAGAGGGGTGGTTCTTCTTCTGCAAGCAGCTATCAGTTGCTGATGGCTCCTCAGTTAGGGACCTGGCATTGAGAACATCTCCCTACCCATGCTGGAATTTGGGCTGGCTTGATCTTGCTGTGGATTCATGGGTGCAACAGCCCTGTCATGTCCAGAAGATGGCATATCACAGTTTCCCTCTTTATCCTCTGGCTGTTAATATATTTTTTGCCTTCTCTTCTGCCATAGGTCTTTTTTTAAAAAAAAAAAAAACCCCAAAACTCTTCAATGAAGTTTTCTGCAAAGTGTTACATGATTCTTACTAGTTTTATACCTTGGTATATATGTATAAAATTTTCCTCTTTACCCATTATATGCAGTTTCCGATGGGCTATTATTGAAATATGATCTTTGCATGTTGATTTTGTTCTTGCTGGAATATGAATATAGAAAAGTGCACAAGTAACATATGTGGCTTAATTATCACAAATTGAACATATTTGTTTACCTACTACTCAGAAGAAAAAATGCCATTTGTGGATCCCAGAAAACCACTCTTCCTTCTTCTTGTGCCTCACTAATAACCACTACCCAGACTTTAAGCAAATACATCAATAAAAACATTGCCATTTTTAACAAATTAAATGATGCATTAATATATTCTTTGTGTTTGATTTTTTTAAATTCAACAAACATGTTGTTACACTGCATTTGTATATACAGTCACCTCTGGGATTGCTTCTAATTCAGGACTATATTAATAACATAGTTATTTCTTCTCCTGAGAATACATTTTGTTGCACATATTTATCCAATTCTCATTGGTTGTCCACCTAGGAGCCAATTTGCTTGGCTGTTTTATATGTGTAGCCTTAGTAGGTCCTGCTACACAGTTCTGAAATCAGCGTTGATTAGGAGTTGCATAGTTGGTATTTTAATGAACCGTTAAAACCATATAACAAATAACCTCTACAAATCAGTCATTGTACTGTGGTTTCTAAACACAAGCAAATTAGTATCTCAAATAACACATTCATTTTGGGTTAAGTAATGCAATTATTTGGCTACTCATACTTAATATTAGAAGTCTTTAAATTTTGAGTTGTTTTAGATTCATTTTCGTTTTATGTGAGTTAGTGTTTTGCCTATACCTATTTTTATGTACTGTGTGAATTCTTGGTGCCTCCAGAGGCCAGAAGAGAGTGGTTAATCCGCTGGAACCAGAGTTACACATGTTTTTGAACCAACATGTGAGTGCTGGACATGGAATCTGGGTCCTTAACCGCTGAGCAACCTCTTCAGTCCCCATGTTAGAAGTCTCAATATGAATGTACTGTGGATACATGGTAGTGAACGAGTAAAACAAAAGTAAATAGAGTAAGTCTACAAATAGAAAAAATAAATATAGAGGGAAATGGAAAATGTGCTGGTTAATGTGAAGAAATACATGTTCCCACCATTCTTTTTCTGTTTTTAACTCTCAGCTCTCAGTTTTTCCAGAAGGAAAATTTCATATTCCAGCAGACTTTGCCCACATGACAGCAAAATATTACCCCTAGAAACCTTGTGCCAGTGTGGTCCTTAGTGGCAGAGAGAGATGCTCTCTTTCCAACTACCTATCTCAGCTCCTTCCACAAAACACTGATTGATTGTTTCCAGAGACTGGTTTTTGCCGATTGGGTGGGTAGATGTCAATCACATGTCTATCTAGGTGGAGAGGGGCAGAGAGAAAGAATTGTCAAACCCATGGGTTGGGTGAGATTATTATTCAGAGATTGGGGACATAGCCTAGTGGTAGAGCACATACTTAGGATACACACGCTTTGGCTTCGACCTCAATACCAGAAGACAACAAAAAGGATTTATTTTAGAGTGTAGACAGAGTAGTTTCTAAGGGGCTGTTACGCAGATACAAACAAAACAATCACATTATACCGTTATACATGTTCAATGTTTTTTGTTTTCCAGGTTATTGCAAATCATCAAATGCAATCAATTTCATTTGCCTCTGGAGGGGACCCTGTAAGTATGGATTTATAAATTCTTTTTGGGAGTCCTAGAAACTTTCATATGCAGAATGTTAACGACTTCATATCTTTTCCAGATATTTCAATCTGTTAAGTGCTACATATATCAGGTAGAAAACAAAACAAACAAAAAGCAACAACAATGGTTTGGGAAAATATTTCCTGTGTCTGAATTTTAGAAGGTTAGGCTTAACAGAAGGACTGCCAGCATGCTGTTGTATTAACACCCACCGGTGTTAACCATCTTGTTAACATCAAAGTCATAGAAGTGTGTGTGTCTTCCTATGTGCCTTGTCTTTCCCCTTCCAGAATCATTCCCAACAGCAGTCTAAGTAGACTATCAGTTGGGTTTAATCCCATTCACCATCAGTGTTGTCAACCAAGACCACCAAGCCCAATCTATAATGACCATCCAGATTTGCAAAAATCTGTGGAGACACTGCTCACCTATGGCGGGGAGAATTTGCAGTTCCTCTCTACCAAGAGACTGCATGGTGCTCATTTCCCACAGATTGTGCAGGGTTTCTCTCCAAGGCAACTTCCCAGAGTGTCATTCCTTTATTCATTACTGCTTTATTTCTGGGCCTGAGTCTTTAGAGAGGGACTCCATGTATGCTTAATTAACTGTTGATCCCTTAGCAAACAGGGCATGTAGGATGGCTTGTGCTTCACAGTGTGAGCCCAGGAGTATATTTATACTCTAATCTATCCAACTTCACCATCTGGCCTCAACTATGAAACCAAAAGTTGGATACCAAACAGAGTGCAATGTATCTAGATGGGAAAACACTGGTGCGCTCTCTTCTCTAGCCATTAGATTTATCATGACGGGACTTGGGCACTTTTTAAAGAGACTGACTATTATATCATGTACTTAGAAAATAATAATTGGTATTTGCCCTGAATTTACGCTGCTGAAGTTTTCAGGATTGTTTTCCTGTTAGGGCTGTTGCACAGACCTTCATCTACTCCACATCTGACATAATTTGTTACTGTTCTTCAGAATCATGTCTTTCCATCCTGCCTTCACATAGCTTCGAAGCTTTAAATTCATTGAAGCTCTGTCCCTGACAAAATCAAAGCGAAAAGAGTCTGCAGCCACTGTGGGAAAATTTGTACATCCATACAATCAGTGGAAGCCCTGTGCTCTGCAGTTAAAAAGTCCACTGGCTTGGGTTTTAAACGACGATCTGCCTCTACCCTAAGCATTGGCATTAGGGACCCCCTCAGTGAAGTTTTACCCTCAGAAAGGCAGTGTAGCTTAGTGTTAAGCATTAGAGTTAAATGTACTAACTTTTCTAAGGTTTGGGTTCTTTCTTTGCAAGATAGTGATAATTCTTGTCACCTCAGTATTGCAAGAATCAAGTGAGATGGTGCACGTTAGGGCTGGCAGTGCAGGGCACACAGGCATAAAGAGGCCATTACAGCCCATGTCTGTATTTGCTTCAGGATAACCCACTAAGCTGCTTCAGTTAAATAGCTAACTGGGTACAGGGTTTGTGAAGTCAAATTAAAAGTCCCTGTTTGACCCAGCATTGGCACTTTCTACCAATTTTTCTCCAGTTTTCAAAAATGTGGATCATTCTTTCTAACCTGTGCTATTTTCTCACCTTCACTTTTATTCTTTTTCAAAAGTTTTTGTCTTTCTAGTAACTGTGCAAGCAGCTCTTGTAAATGCTTCGACAGCCATCTATGCTTTCTCTGTTTTGGAAACATGGTGCAGATCTGTGAAAAACTCAAGATATTTCACATATATTCTCCGGACACTTGTTCCTTCCTTTTAAGTATGCTGCACTGCCTCCCGGACATTTACAGTCATAGAATTTTGAAACCATTAGAAAGTTGGAAGTCACTTGGAAGACAGGTCATGAGGGGTCTCGCAGCTTCTTTTTCATCGGCACCTACTACAGGGTGACCTTGTGGCACCTCTTCTGCTTGGCAAGGGTGGTCCAGACTGCAATGGCCGTGGTTCTAAGATAACAGAAAGCAAAGCTCATAGATAGGACCGTACTTGTTTAGAAGATATTTCAACCCATTTTTCCCTATAAAATTTTGTTAGGTGTGTGCTATTTTTAAAAACGCTTGAAGACAAGTTCTGCTGACCCCGAGATCTGCTTCCTGCATGATTCATTGTGGTTGTTAAGTGATTATCCTGGAGGGCATCACCAACGCGGATTTACTTCCTGCCAGTAAATTGCATATTCCCTCTAGAGACCACTCTGATACTCTGAAATGGCATTGTAGGTACTTTTTCCCTCCGAGAATTAAGATAACAAAAGCATCTTTAATTATTAAAATCTTACCATTCACCAGCTTAGCATTTTCAATATAAGCTGGAATTTCCAAGCTCCTTTTCACTTGTTTTCACGAAGTCAGCAGCATATCTCTTTGAACGTAAGTTATTCATAGGTTCTCCGTTTTGAAACGATTTGCCTCTGTCTATTGATGAGGTGATCTATATTTTTGCTGTGTTATTCTGAAAGCTAGCTCGCATCACACACATGCAAACCAACAGGTCTCTGATCAACTCATTTCCTGATGCACATAAGTCTGCTTAGAGACAGGCCAATTGCAATGCCACATCCCAGCTCCTGCTGGCTTTGTGACGACGCAGGTCGGTGCACATTTCAATCCAGCCTGGGGAGAGTCAGTTCCTAGGCAGTTTTAAAGAATACCTGAGCTGTGTTCTTTTTTATTTTTTTGTTTTGTTTTTGTTTTTTGAGATAAGGTTTCTCTATGTGTAGTCCTGGCTGTCTAGAACTCACTCTGTAGACCAGACCTGTCTCTGCCTCCCAAGTGCTGGGATTAAAGGTATGCTCCATGACTGCCCAGGTCTCTTTTATTCTTAATGACACAGTCTGCCTCTGAATTTTCAATCTTCATAGTCTTCCTATGAGGGTCAGAAAATGCTGATTTAATCCTTAAACTCTACTGAGTATACCATAGAGAAACAGTTATGTTTAGGATTTTGCCTCAATGTTGGGTCCTAGGGAAGTCTTCCAGTGGTTATAATTTATTCATTTTAAATGCAACTGTTTCCTTTTCTTTATAGGATACCACAGACTATGTTGCCTATGTAGCTAAAGATCCAGTCAACCAACGAGGTATGGAAAAGTAACTTCTGGGTTTTCATGAGAGCTGTTAGGTACCAACTATAAAAATAAATGGTTATTTCTAATGTACACAGTGATGAGAGTCACACAGAGCAATGGTGCCCTGTCACTGTAGTGTGCTATTAAAGGACTCTAAGAAAACTATGTAGATTTGAATTGGAAATAAATAATCCTACCAGCAGAGATAAGTGGCAAAATTCACAGGCAGTATTAAAATCTCACCTGAAAGATTCACAAACTAAAAAGCTTATGTATTTACGTACTCAAAAGAGAAGCTGTTTTGGCTCGGGTACCAGAACTCTCATATCCGTCAGCGATAAAGAAATTCACATAAAACTCAATGAGGCATTTGGTGTTGTATGTGTGCGTGTGTGTTTGTGTGTGTATGTGTGCGTGTGTGTGTGTGTGTCCCTATGCACTTGTTGCTGAAAAGCCTGGAATGTCGTTTTGAGATTGAGTGTATGACTTTTTGGAATTTTTTTTTTTGACAAGGCTGGTCTTGAACTCACTATATAGCTGAAGACAACTTGGATCTTCTGATCCTCCTGCCTTTACCTCCTGAGTGGGATTTATAGGCATGTGGCACCATGCCCTGCTTTATACTGTACTTGGTAGGTGCTAGGCAAGTCCTTTATGTCTCAGCTCTGACATCTCTTCTTTTGAGAGGTCTTCGACTGATGACATCTCCTGCCTCCAGTCATGTGCTCCCACCCCCATCACAACAGGGCATTTCTCTTGTTATGAACAAGCCACACTTTGTTACTTGTTTTTCTGTCACATTTGTTTGAATGCTTCACGTGTTCTTTCTATTAGGCCGGGATCTCCTTGAAGCCAGAGACCCATCTCTCTTACTATGGTTTCCCAGACATTCTTCACAATGGCTCAGACATACGTGAAACACAGAAACTATGTCTTGAATGACTGAGTGGAAGAGTTCAGCGAATGTCTCATCCTAGGGTATAACATAGTTGTCTAATGAATGCATCTCCTGGCCATGCTTTGAGTCACAGGCCTGAGGTTCCTTAGAAGGTTGGACCTCTCTTGGCAGATGTGGTTAGTGCTGTTTCTCATCCTTAACCTTGGGGCATTCAGACTCTTCTGAGAGATGAGTTTAGGCCAAAATAACAGAACCTTAAATAGAACCTGGGTATTGGGGAACTTTTTCCACCCTAGCGATGGAATTTGCCCCCAAATAATTGATTAAATTAACATGGAATTGTATTTGGGAATTGGAAGAACTAACTCACAGAGGTGGAAATGTTCATGGCACATTGGGGAGCACAACTGCAGACTACACATAGAGAAAGGAAAACTCTCTACTAGGGCAGATAGGAAGAGCTAATAGCAGGGTCTTGGTCCTGGGGCAGATGGGTAGAGGTGTGTTGATTCTTTTGCCTGCTCCCCTCTCAGGGAGGTAGCTAAGCCCTTGGCCACCAGCTCAACTCTGAGGAGGAGAGCTCAGGGTGGTAGGTCCGAGGGTCCATGCAGGTCTTAGATCAGAGGCTGAGAGCCGAGCCAGAAATGAATTCTGGGGAGGCGGTTTTCAGTGAATACAGCTCCGTTTATTGACGCAAGGGAGCCACATTTATAGAGTAAAGAGGGAAGGGGAATTGGTTAAGGCAGTGTTGCTGGGGCAGTTCCATTTACATGTGGGAGGCTCACAACCAGACCTAGATGGCCATATTGTCATTGTCTGGGGACAAAGTCCTGGGGGAGCCTCTTCTGTATGGACAGTGGTCTCACAGGGTCAGAGAAAGATACCTTATAAGGAGAGGGGCCCAGCCCAAGGGCTTCCAGCCTCAAGGTCAGATAAGCATCAACCAGGTCACAGTTCTTGAAGAGGCAGGATCTTATCAGTGGCATGCTGTGAAATACAGCAGCATTGGAGCTAGCAGGGATTTGTCAGAGTAAGAAAATGGAGCAGCCAAATACCTTCTGCTCTCAGGGTGGGAATTCCAGGGTTCAAAGCATACTTCAACCCCCTTTTAGCTCTAAGACAGCCCACAGAGGTATTAGTTGCAAAGGAGAGCTCTAGAAAGACTGATGTGGCAGGCTGTAGTATGTGCATCTAGGGAGAAACTTGAAGCCATGGAAGCAGTATGATTGTCAGAAAGAAATCATGAGAAGCAGCTACTGCCATAGAGCTTGGCACATTGTAGATGCTTGGTAATTGCTTGCTAAGAAAGACATAGTCTGAGAAGGTGGAAAGGAAAGAGCAGGTGGCAAACACTTTAAAATAGTCCATTGAAACTGAGTCACTCTGAGCTGCATAATGGTGAATGGGTAATGGTCAAAGAGTGGGTAGGAGATGAAGGAGCAGGGCACAGGAAGAGCACGAGCAAAGAGCCACCTGACTAACTGCTTGCTATGTTTGGGAAGACCTCTAAATAACATTTATTTTTCTTACCATAAAAAGTACATCTGACGAAGGAGGGTCCTCCATAAATTTGAGGCCAGTCTATGTTACAAACTGAGACCCTGAGACCCTGTTAAAAAGAGGATAAAGAAAAGCAACTGGAATCTAGCCATGAACCCATGTTGGCATCTGTCACTGTCTTAGTTTGTTTCCTGTTGCTATGATCAAATACCATATCAGAGCAACTTAAGGGAGAAAGAGTTTATTCTGGCTCTCTGCTTAAGGGTGGGCATCATAGTAGGGAAGTCAAGGCAACAGGAGCTTGAAACAGCAGATCCTGTTACATCCATCATCAGGAAGCAGAGAAAGGTGAATGCATGCTTGCTGCCCAATTCCCTTTCCTCATGTTTATAGTCCAGGATCCCAGCCAGGGAATGATGCCACCCACAGTGGGTGGGTCTTCCCATCTCAGTTAATACAATCAAGATATTTCCCTCTAGGCATGCCCAGACTCCCATCTGCCAGGTGATTCTATACTCTGTCAAGTTGAGAGTTAACACTAACATCAGAGTCACTGGATATCTGTAGACATGTTGATGCTTTTGCTCTTAAGTCAACTGTAGAGAAGAGTTCAAAGTTCAGGGTTAGATACTGAGGGTGAGGGCCATGTAATTGCAAATCTTTCACATTGCTTAATTAAGTGAAACAAGCAGAAAACATTAGGATACAGTGTGAGTCCCTGTTTTTTGGCCTCTTTGCTGGGATAGCCAAGCAGTTGCACACTAGCCCAGCCTCAAGGAGGGAGAAACAGTCAGGAACCATCCAGGAAAAGAGGATCTTGGACAATGTTAGTGAACAGCTCATTTATTGAAGGAAGGGGAGTGATACATATGTTGTAGGAGAGAAAGGGAGAATGACCTATATGGTGATATGCTATTGACCAGGGCAGGGGTACTAAGAAAGCTCTATTTGCATAAGCAGAGGTTACAGTGGCCTGGGAGAGAGATCTTTTAAGGTCATATACAGAGAGAGGAAGTCCAGTCGCAGGGTCCTCCAGTTGCAGGCATTAGGTAAACATCAACCAGGCCACATGCCTTGGAGAAGCAGGATCTTATCAGTGTCTCCATGACCTAAGGCATGTCAGCAACCAGGGGAGTTTTGCTAGCTGTTTAGCTGGGGTCTGTCAGAGTAAAAAGGGGGAGCAGCCGAATGCCTTCCACTCTCAGGGTGAGAAACCCTGGGTTCAAAGCATGCTTCAACCCTCTCTTAGCCATGGGCCAGCCCCATAATACAGCATGTTGATTCAGATTGCTCCCTCTGGGCTGAGTGGTTCAATAGAGTTGAGCTGTGTGAACGGAGTCCATGGGATCGTGGCATGTAGGCTTTGAGAAGGTATTCTTGAGTGCTGTTGACCAAGATCATGGATGGCTTTTCAGAACCAAAAACAATCCAGAAAGTTTTTTTTTTTCTTAATGTATCAGCTTGTTATACAGGTAATAAGAGCAAGTCCCAAGTCATAAAGACTGTGTGGAATAATAATGTTTCCTCATTTCAGTGTGAGATGATAGGTTGATTCCAATCCTCAAGCCTCAGTGTATTTGGCCTGTCTTTGTTTTTTATATGCTCACATGCATGTGCCGTGGTGGGCATGTGGAGGGCAGAGGAGAATTAATAGGAGTCCTTTTCTCCTTTCATCATATGGGACTTAGGAATTGAACTTGGGTCACCAGACTTGACAGCAGGTAACTTTACCTGATGACCCATCTTGCCAGCCCATAGTTGTCTTTCAAATTTAGCCTGTGGTGTTTTGTGATAAATAACAGAAAATACCTAGAAAGCATAGTTTTGTTTTTCGTTCATCTTTCTTTGGGAAAACAGTTCTATCAAAACAAATAACTTAGAATCACAGGGTGATTTTTCTGCTTTTAAAATTTTGTTATTTCCCCATTACCTGTTCCTCCCTTTCCTGTCCTGTGTATCTGCAGAGAAGAAACACCATAGCTTACAGAGAGAGAGACAGAGAGACAGAGAAGAGATTGTATCCTAGTGCACAAAGGGTTAAAGGGTGAGTTAGCTGCTATGGAAGAAAAGTATGGCTACCAGAGAGACTCACCATCTATGGACAGATGTAACCTGTAGGACATTCATGGAGGAGGATGGCATTAAGGGAATAGAAGCTTTCGCAGAGTCCATGCTCAGGTAGGATCTGTGCAGAGGAAAGTGCAATGTAATGATATAACCGTGTGCATAGCTAGTCATGGTGTCCGTAAAGATAGGGTTTCAGAGAAGGAAAAAGACCAGAAGCCAGGGAGCCACAGCTGAAAAGATAGGCCAGGAAAAGACTGTAGAGAATGGAAAATGCTGATAGGTCACTATCAAAGATCTTGAGGCACCAGCAAAGATCTTGAGCTTATGAAAAGTATTGTGACTTCTGCCATTGTATTGGAACTGTAGGATGTTTTTTCTTGAAGTTGTATCTGTATGATGATATTGGAGAGAAGAAAAGAAGTTGGGAGGTTTAGAATCCAATTCAGATAAGGTCTCATTCATTCTAGACAAAGGCTGTTAATGGTTTAAATTGCCTTGAGGATGAAGGGACAGTTTAGACCAAATCCGATAGTATCTGATGAGCATTTACACAGAAGGGTTGATGAAGGAATAGGAATCACATGTTCCCGGGGAGCTTGGTGAGGTATTGTCTTCAGTACAAATAGCTCAGTGACTGGTTCACAGTTACTACTTGCTAATTATCATTATCCATTGTGAGCTGTAGAGAAGTTGCCACTAAGGAGGTGGAGATTCTTGTTGAAAGAAAAATGACAAACAATGAAACAGAGAAACAAGGCAAGGCAGTGGCTGTTATTTATTGCACAGTCACACATTGCAGACATTGTTGGGTGCATTTCATCCACATTAACTCATGTCATCTTCACAACACTCCATAAGGCAGGTAATAGTGGCACACACACACACACACACACACACACACACACACACACACACACACACACACACGTAGAAAAAAAGTAAGGTGTTTTAAATCCAGGCATGCAGGCACATACCTACAATTCCAACACTCAGGAGGCTAAAGCAGGAAGATATTGAATTTGCAGCTGTATAGAAATACCTCATCTTGGGAAAAAATGAAGAAGGTGATGTTCCTAAGGCCACTAGCCAGTAAAGGGGTGGACCAATTCCAAGTCCTGAGCACAGCTTCCTTACAAAAGAACATTTCAAGGCACCAAGAAACATTTGAAGGAAATGTAGCCTTACTAGCAATCAAAAACACAAGAGTTTTAGCTGTTGTATTTCATCTTCAAATTTCTAATATTGGGAAATGGCAAGTGTGGTTTAAAGAAGCGTAATTTTGAACACACCAACAAGAGCACAGATCCA
Organism: Cricetomys ansorgei; assembly: GCA_026225945.1. Lineage (NCBI taxonomy): Eukaryota > Metazoa > Chordata > Mammalia > Rodentia > Nesomyidae > Cricetomys > Cricetomys ansorgei. The sequence continues at coordinate 25,631,556 of JAMJFZ010003875.1, read as the reverse complement.
ATCATTCTGCAGAGCTGTTGGATAATTTGTATCAAAAGTCTATTGCCCAGACTGGCCTTTCAACCAGTAGTTTCATTTCTTAGGAAATAATTAGGATGTACACAAAGACCAAACAGTTAAAATCACTGTCATGTGATGTTTATATGTGAGAGCACATATTAATCCAGTATTCATCTCTCAAAAACTAAATCGATCCATTTATAATGATGCACTAATCAAGGCTGTCCTAGGAGAAGGATCAATGACATGGGCAATATCTCCTCTGTGCCATTAAGTGCACAAAGCAGAATATGAGCAATCTGTATATTGTGACCCCAGGTAATTTTTGAGGAGAGATTTACACAGAAAAAAAAAAACCAAAACAAAGCAAAACTAGAAATATCTGTGTCAAGCCACTGATTATAACTGTCCCCACAGAGTAGAACTCAGGTGATTTTAACTTCCTTTGTTACCTTTGTATCTTCTACAATCCTTACAATGAACATTCATATTTTTAAATGCCCTAAATCCTTGAATAAAAATAGTGGAATCAGAAAGTTAACATAAAGTTACCTAGTGAGTTAGAATTACCCTGAAGGAAGGACAGCTCTCCTGTCTAAGTGTTACTGGAGACTGGGATTCCCTTTCATAGGTTCTTAGTATCATTAATAAAATAATTAAAACAGACTGAAGGAAATTCAAAGATCATTTTTATTAGAGTTTGAGAGAAAAGCCACAGGACAGAAAGGCTGTAAATCCTGACAGCTGCCTGGAAGAGGCAATGGAGACGATACGGAGAACCAGCCAGGCCTTTGAATTAGGGTCAGCAATGGGAATCTGCAAGCAGCTGTAGAAGTGGGATTAGGGGGTGTTCACAGAAAACAGTGAGAGAGCCCAGAGTACCAGGGCAAATATGCCTAAGACTCTGGTTGATATCCAGTGAAGAGACAGAAAAGGGGGAAAGAAAAGTTAGGGTTTTTAGTTAGGACTCATAAAAGCAGAAGGCTTAGCAATGAAGATCTGCCAACAACCGCGGAGGGAGGGGCTTCTGGAGTCTTCGGGCAGACTGACTTCCAGGAGACAATTATCAGTCCTGTCTCCTCAGCTTATCCCCTAGCGTTCCTGACGGGTGGACTCCTGGCCAGGCGAGTGATAGGCCCCACTGGATTCGGTGGAGAAGCCAGAGCAGACACGATGTATTTAGGGTGTGTGGAAGTGTCATGTGTCTTCCCAGGGCCAGAGGTAGAACTCCGACTCCGTTCCTCCGAGCAGGAGGAAGTAGCTTTCTCTGCATGGGCCTCAACAAAGCCCCAATACCTCCACCTCTTCGCCCGGTAAATGGGAGGTGGGGCCCAAAACTGACCATGAGACAGGCATTCGTCCTTCATGGCCTCCATGCCTGCTAATGCCAGTCGGGAGCAGGTCTTGGGTGGTGACGGTGCAGCTAAAGACAGGGGAGGGAGAGGTAGAGAGGGAAGACGAGGAAGAGAAGAAGAGGGAAAGAGAAATCAAGAGCTAGCTTCAGGTGCAGGGTTAGAAAAACTAGCACTTCTTAGCTAAGAGAGTAAGATCCCCAACAGAAGAAGCCAGAAGGTCTCCGATAGTGGAGAAGTCAGAAGAAAAGGGGAGGAAGCCAGACCAGAATGACCTGCTCAGGAGGAATAGCGCTCGGGACGGTCACACCCTAAGTAGTGGGGGCTAAAGGAAAGTCCAGCAAAGAGTAGACAGACTAGGCTACCTTGGGAGGAAGGAGCCAGACAGAGGCAAGGGAGAGGATGAAAGGCTCACAGGAAGTGGAGGTGGGCACGGGAGACTAGACTTTCTGACAGGAAGCGGAGGTGGCCACAGGAGAAAAGGCTTCCTGCTAAGAATCCTTAATGTGCCACCTCCATACACCTAGTTCAACTTTTCCATCCAGATCAAGCTGGTATCACATTTTCCTGTCGTGGCTAGGGCCCTTGGCTGAACTCTTCATTTTATGAGAGACTGTCTTTGTAGAGAAGGCAAGGTCCAGTAAAAACGTCAGCAATGAGCTCAGCCTTCTCCCGTAGCTGCTGCGAGGAAGGCCACACCATCCTCAGCTCTCCGAAGATGGGGCAGACTAAGGAGGTTTTCATATTTTACCTGAACTTAGTCTGAGAAGAGGCTCCGGTTTGCCTGGACTATTTATGTATAGGAAAGCAATGGACTGAATATTGAAAGAGAATTGTAAAACCAACACTTCCCCCTGCAAAGCAAACCAGCCTTAAAGGCTCTACTAACTTATATTTATGTTTATGGTCAGGAGGTCCTCAGGCTGCTTCTGTGGGATCTACTGTTGTTTCAGTCTGTTGCTTCAGGAGGCATGCACGCCATTTACATCCCACAGCACCATCTGGTGGATGGTCGGATCCACTGCCCTTTGGACTGTATAGCTTTCAAGATCTAGTTCTAGACAAATGCTGGTCTTTACTTTTAAAAAAAAAAAAGAAGAAGGCTGCTAGCCGAGAGAGGTGTCGCATACCTTTAATGTCAGCTCTCAGGAAACAGAGGCAGGTGGATCTCTGTGAGTGGAGGCCAGCCTGGTCTACAGAGTGAGTTCCAGGCCAGCCAGGGGTATATGGCCCTGGAAAAGGTATGTTACTGGGGATGGGCTTCGTGCTTTCAAAAACTCACTTCATTACCAATTAGCTCTCTCTGCCTTATGCTGCTCGTGCATCAAGATGTAAGCTCTCAGCCTGCCTGCTGCCATGCTCCTGGCCATGATGGTCATGGGCCTACCCTCTGAGAAACTTGTAAAGAAATAAAACGCTTAAAGAAGGTCTTCTATCCCCTAAGAGTAGTTATTTTGTGTAAGAATACTGTTAGGAACCCAAATGAAGGGAAATGCTATGATGCCTATGACTCTTCTCTTAGCTGATACTCACAGGTAGAACTGTGTGGTCTTGGGAAAGAAACCAGGTCTGCACTGACTCCAGATGTGGACAGCAAAGCTCAGACCACTGTGGCTATTATGATATCACCAAGGGTCACTTCTTTTGGGGGACCAAGGGATTTCTTATGTATTTGTCTTTCTTCCTTTGCCTGGTAGCTGTAGATGCGGGAGTTCCAGACCATGCATTCTGGCTTGGCATTTTTGTATGTGATTCACAACCTGTTTCTATGCTTCTGGCCTGTCATCACACTAAAAGAAACAGTTCACAGAGTAACACTGTCTAAATAGGGGAGTCTCCTCAAGGGAGGCTGGGCATGGCACCTGTGTAAGGCCAGCCTGCCTCTGGTGCTGCTTTCATGGAGAGAGACAGTCCCCTTGGTTTTTTCTTTTTCCATCTTCTTTCAGTTCGATCTTCTTAAAAATTAATATGCCAGCAAAAGGGTAATCGAAGCAAAGCAGAAGGCTATTTTGGGGACTCTGCCTATGAACAGACAACCCCAAACCCTCTAGGCATTCAATTCAGAGAAGTTGCAAAAAATACCAAAACATTTAGAATGTGCTCAACTGACAGAAGATGGTTACTAGGATTAATTCTTCTCATGTGTCCAGCCTGCTTATCCTGTTCCTCACAGGGATTAAGCTATGAAAAAGAAATGTTGAACTTTCTCTAAAGTAAGCAGATCGCCTGCCCCATTGTCTTTGCAAAGGAGGACCTCACCATGGAGCAGTGCCGTAGCTACTTTTCTATTTTGTGTGACAAAATGTCACAACCAAAGCAATTTATGTAAAGAAGAGTTTATTGATGATTTGTGGTTTCAAAAGGTGGTCCATGATCATAATGGCAGAGAATATGCCATCAGGCAGGCAGGCATGGTGCTGTAGTAGCTGATACCTTACATCTTTATCTGCAAGCAGGAGGCAGAGAGGGGCAGAGAGCTAACTGGCAAAGAACTGGACTGGTCTTTTTGAAACCACAAAGCTCACCTCCAGTGACACACCTCCTCCAACAAGGCCACACCTCCTAATCCTTCCCAAACAGTTTCACCAACTCAGGACCAAGCACTCAATTTATTATATGACCTTAAAGGACCCCTTCTTATTCAAACCACCACATGGAGTATGTCTGGGATTACACAAATGGCATGATTTGAATTCAAATTCAACTCTGAATATTTTTCAGAGTCTTTCCAGGCTCTCATACTCTGACCTCTCTCCCTGGAAGTCGATGTTGTCTGTTCATTCATTTATGCTGGAATCTCCTGCCTCTCTTCTTCTTCCTGATCTTTATCTCCTGACATCTTTTCAACCTGAAGAAAAGAGTTACAATTGTTGGCTCTGTTTTGGTATCACTCTCGTTTTTAAATCATTTTTAATTGAGCCACATATGTATGAGATTAGAAATGAACGCACAAGGAAACCTCAAATAAAAGATCTTTTATATAATGCAATGCAACCTGTCTTGTTTCGTCTAGAGGACGCATCTCCAAGGGTACTTGGCGCTTCTCAGTATATGAGACTTGACCAGAAAAAAAAGACTTTTGTTTCCTCAAACAATAGAAGCAACTATTTATCACTCGATTTTTTTATTTCAATAAACTCCACAACTATTTCTTAGGCAGTGATATTGATGTGATGAAGCAACTATTCATTGAACAAGATATTCTTAAAACAACTTCTGCATAGTTTCTACCCTGGAAAGCTTCAGTAGAGAAAAATAAAGGAGCAATACAAAATGACAGTCTAAAAAGAGACCAGACATTTTCTGTCAGTAGAGAATATGTAAATTTAAAGACATTTTTGAGTTTTCAAAATTATAATTAGCTCCTAAGTCTGTCTCAGGATTTGAGAGCAGTTCCTTCTGAAGGTGTTCAGAGACGTAAATCTTTTCAATACAGGTGTGGAAAGGTAAACATCATGTGTTTTCTCTCAAATGTAGGCACTGAGATTCTCTATAGATACACAAGACAGCTCGCTCTCCCTCTCTCTTCCCTCTCTCTCTCTTCCCTCTCTCTCTCTCTCTCACACACACACACACACACACAGACACACACACAGGCACACACACACAAACACACAGACACACACACACACAGACACACACACACACACAGACACACACACACAGACACACACACACACACACTGTGACTGGGGGAAGGGATGAGACTATGGGTAAGGGACAGAGGAGGAGGGCTGGAGGAAGAAGCGGGAATGTGTGACTATGCTCACAGTGCATGGTACACTTGAACGAAATTATATGAAACCCAACACTATGCGCAACGAATATCCACTGCTAAAAACATTGAAATAAGGAGATTCAGATACAATGTAGAAATTAGTAAAATTATTCACCCAAAATTCGGGTCAGTTCTGGAATGGGAACATGGGAGAGCCCTTGAGCTGTTACCAACCTGAAGTTAAGAAATACCATTCCAGATTCTACAGACACTCACTGTCTGTCAGCTCTGAGAGTTCTGGCAGGAGGCTGTGAATGGCTTTATATGTTCATATGTATGACGTCTCTCCCAAGACTCACACTGTAGGTTAGAATGGTTAAAGGCTCACAGGAGCAGTCCTCCCCTCCTTCCTCAGATTTCCTTGTGCTTAATGTGTTCCAGTGATTAAGTTACAATTCAAAACACCCAAATGGTTTTCCCAGTACTTCATTTAATTCCCTGTGTGCTCTTTTTAGGTTACTCCACCTTCTCCTGCTTTCCTATTCTAAGAGAATAGCTCACTTAAAACATTCTTACATATGTTATCAGAATTTCTCTCATGACTTTATTCCCTCAATGCTTTAGACTATCCAAATATTCTTCTTTTTTTAAATCTTATTTCTCACAGGACTTACTACCCCTATCTTTTTAACCTTTTTGCTATTATTCTTCTGTCTGTAAGTTAGCCTAAGTATTCTTCCTCAGTCATCCTTAGAAAAGGTCAGTCAATTAACTCTCCATATTGCAAGGCAGTAATCATGAGACCACTCTCTAACCAAGTCAAGAATGACACTGCCTCTGGGCGTGGTTGCAGAAAACTAGTCACTGCTTCTATGAGAACACATGTAGTAAACCCATCAGTGTCTTCTTGTAATGACACCGCTGCTTAATCTGGAATTTGGTTCTTGTTGGAAAGTTCTTAAGTGGGATTTCAATGAGGCTCCCATCCCCGTCACTGGTTTATAGCAGCAATGGTGAGCAGAGGAAGGAGTGAGTCTTCCCGATCCTGTATCCTCGCCAGCTGCTCATTTAGGGGATGTGCTTGGAAATTACTGTTTGTTCCTGTCCTCTGTAATCTACCATGCAACACAAGGCCTCAAACCTGGCTTTCCTGTGTGGCTGCTGCCCTCTTGATCTCCTGCACGGAATTCAAGAGCTAGCACATAACTGGTAGCGAAATGATTTAGTTAAGACGGTCTTACAGGCCCAGAGCCATGGCTCGGTGGGTAAGCAGAGCTGCTGCTAAGCCTGATCCCCAGGACTCACATGGTGGAGGGAGTGAACTGACTCTCACGAGCTGTCCTCTGACACACACACACACACACACACACACACAATAAATAATTGTAAAAAAATTTAAGATGATATTATTAAAGTATGAGCCCTAAATATCTGCCTTGAGGACAAAATTTCTAAGTCTTTTAGATACAAAGATTTTAAGGGTTTTTTTTTTTTTTTTCTCACTGATTCACATGGAATATGAGGCTTGACGGTATCATTTTAGAGATGAAGGAAGTTTGTGAACCTAATTTTTTTAAGGTAATTCTGAATTCGTGTTCTGGACTTGACTTTGGATAAGGTCCTCACAACGCTAACGTCTCTGTGTCCCCTCGCAGCATGCCACATACTGGAGTGCCGCAGTGGAATGGCCCAAGATGTCATAAGCGCCATAGGGCAGGCCTTTGAGCTCCGCTTCAAGCAGTACTTAAAAAATCCATCCTCGAACACTTGGGAGAGGTCAGTCGAAAGTTCCGTAATTATTTAACTTTCTGTCTTTCTGGATATTTAAAATATTACAGTGATGGCAGGGCATGGTGGCACTCGCCTTTAATCCCAGCAGTCGGGAGGCAGAAGCAGGTGGAGTGAATCCGAGACCAGCCTGGTCTACACAGCAAATTCCAGCCAGTCAAGGCTTCATAGTGAGGCCCTGTCTAAAAACCAAACACCAAAAGATTAACAAAAACTTGCTATGATGTTCTGAAGTTCCCCAAATGAGATGAATAATTTTCTTATAACTAACAGGTTAAGTACAAAAATAAGAGAGCTATTTACATTTCTTCCACTCATATTTATCCAGATATTCTTCTGACAGTAAGTGTGGGAAGGAGTAAGTCTATTTTTCCAGTGTTACACAGAACTATGAATTGTGTAGTTATAAAATAACAAACATTAACAGGTTTGTTTCTCAGATTTGCTTTAACCCCAAGTCCCATGAATGTTAGTAAAAACCAATCCAAAACCAAAGAGTGAAATAGTGAGAATCGTAGGTCTCTGCAGGAATCTGTTAGCTGCTGGTAGGCATTGTGAGCAGCGGTAAGTCTGTGGGGTGAAGCCAGTGTGTCGGTGTGACCCAAGATACTGGTGGTCCTGTTTATGTTCATGAAAGCTGATCCTTTCAGGCCACCAGCTGTCACCAAGTTCATGCCCAAGAAATGAAACCCTTGGGTATTTTTAAATGTACCCCTCCCCAAATTGCCACCCTCTGTGCCAAAGCATACTAGGTTTAGAGATCCCTCTTGGTGAGATAGGCTGTCTAGAGCAACAAAGAAAAGAAGCCTCGATGCTAACTTTTGCTCAGGATCATACAAAATCTTGTGGGTTGATAGAATGGGCTCATTCTAAAAAGACTTGATTCGGCTTGGGAAGATGGTTCAGTGGGTGAAAGTGCTCCACACTCAAGCTTGACAGCCCGAGTCCTGATCCCAGGAGCCCAAGTCCAGCGGTGGATAGGGTGGCATGCATCTGCCATCCCAGAACTCGTGTGGTGACGTGGGAGGTAGAGACAGGAGAATCACTCGGAAGCTTGCGGGGAGCTAGCCTGGAGTCCACAGTGAAGCGCAGAAGTAAGGGAGCCACTCCCTCAAAATGAGGATGAAGGCAGCAATTGACACCCAAAGTTGTCCTCTGACCTCTACACGCATGCTGTGGCACACACATGCCTGCACTCAACCACACGTCCCCCCGCAGGCCTGCAAAACCATAAAGAGATTTTATTTGACTTATTCTTTTCCAATTTGGAAGAGAAGCCAGTTTGTTTCCTTTTTTTTTTTTTTTTTATCCTGTTTCAATTTTTGAAACAATTGCATGTTTACAAAATTCCCCCACTTGGCACACGTGACTCTAATAGTTCTTATGAATGCCATACTCGTTTGGATTTGTGCAGACAAGATAGCTGGCCACAGCTCTCTTATTATTATTATTTTTTTATCTTAGTTTAGTAAACTGGGCCAGGGCCTCTACCCAGAGAACAATATCTGAATTTGCTTTGACCAAAACATTTCCACAATGAAGCTATTGAAAGGAGCCAGCATGCCCAAGAAGACTTTGCATTTTTATGATGCTTTGTTATACAGCCTCCATTTGGTCAAGCCATCCTTCACCACCATCATTGTCACAACCATTAACTGGAAAGAAATGGAAAAGTCTCACTCTCGACACTTCTTGCTGGCTTCCTCCACTGGGATTATCTACAGACTTTTAAACACTTTGGCTTTGCAGTCCAGATGCTTGACATCGCTTAGGTACAGCCATGCCTTAAAACATAGATGCACGTATTTCTGGACGGTTTGCTTGGCTCTGATCTCTTTGCATCCCCTATAGCCTTTGAATTCCCACCAGCCTCTTGGGGTTCTTTCCACCCTCTTACAGTGAGGAGGTACACGTGGATGGCCCATCTGAAGACAGAGATCATGACTATTACAACGCAATCCCAGGGAAGCAGCCGCCTGCAGGAGGCATTTCAGATGTGCGGATCAAGGCTCAAGCTACAGACAAAGCGGCTTACTGCCCTATCCGGTGTGAAAAGTTGTGCTATGTCGTAAGTAATGTTTTATTGTTACTGGTACCAGAGCTGTGATTCTGTTTTTACCACTAGAGGTCTCGATTAGAGGATATTCAAATGCGAGTTTAGTGACCGTACCATCTTCCTCAAAAGCAGGGTAAATCACGGTCTACACTGGGCTATTTTTATTCCCAATATTCTATCCATAGCTTCTGCAGATGGCATTACATCTGTCCTCACTAGGAAAGCTAAAATCACCCAATGCACCACTTGCAGCTTTACCTCCCCACATTTCCCAGTCTTCCTGTGCTCTCTCCTCTTCTTGAGTCACTGTGTTCTGACCCACCCCTCCTGCCAGCCCTATGCCCTTGTTCTGTCCAGTCTGTCTCAGAATCACCCTGCTGACACTCTCTCTTCTCCTGTGGGTAAGCTTCAGCTGCTGCAACCCAACCAATACTACCCCACCTTCTTTCACTTACCCTTCTACGGACCTCGCCTTGCTCTCTCACACACACTGGACTTTGAGAGCCGAATTCTGCTTGATGACCTGATGTAAATAATTTACAATGGCCGCTAGTGACTTATTTGCTAAATGGGCTTCTCTCTTTAGTAGTCTTCTGTAGGGGAACACTGGGAAGAAGTTTTTGTTGCTTTCGTTTCTTTAAAAACACAAAATGGCGTTTAGATTAGGTTTGTGTTTCCACCCCGGCTGTGGTATAGTCGTTTATGAGTAGGATTTGGAATGCTTGATGCAGCTGGTTATAATCTGGTCAGGTGCAGTGGTTCTGGCACCTGTTGATTGTTTTTTGGGATTGGCTGCCGCAGTGGGTTTATGGAAAATTTTGGCTTCTGTTGGCTTTCTAAACATTATTTTCATTTGGGTGCTCCCTTCCTGAACCTCTCATTTACGCCCCCAGGTCCCTGTCTCCCTGTCCAATATTTTTATTATAGTTGAAAGAATCCACAGTGAACATTCACACGTGTATTGTTTGGATCATTACATGTGCTCCCTCACGTTTGTTGCTATTTGTAATCCATGATCCATCTTGAAAAGAATTTTTTTGCATATTTGTATATGTTGTATGTAGATATGTACACATGTGTAATCATGTGTGTGTGAGCACCCATGGAGGCTGGAGGTTGACGTCCATCACTCTTCACTGTATTTACTGAAGCAGGGTCTTTTGCTGAAGCTGGAGATTGCCTGTACTGATAGTCAAGCACCCAGCTTGCTCAAGGGATTCCCTTTCCCTGCTTCCTGCGTGCTGGGATTGCTGGGAGCTGTCTGGCATTTACTTGGGTGCCAGGGACCTGAACCACAGTCCTCAGGTTTGCCTGGAAAGCTTTCTATCCACTCAGCCATGGCCCCATCTATTTCTGGATCTTTCAAAAGCAAGTTGAGTCTTTCCTTTTCTTAAATCACATTTTCTTCTGCTTTCTCCTTAGATACCCAGCTCTACCTTGCTGCCATGTAAGCATTTTCCCTGGCTTCTCCTGAGCTTAGATCTTGCCTCAAGCTTAGTAGAGGATATGTCTGTCCTCTACTTTTTCTGCCTTCAGCCCCTACCTGTCTCTTCAGCTCTAATACCAAATTGCATCGCATCAGGTCTCACTGTGTAGCCCTGACTTGAACTCACTGAGATCCACCTGCCTCTGCCTCATGAGTGCTGGGATTAAAGACACACACCTGCTCGGTTCCTCTATTGCTTTAGTCATATTTGTTCATGCTGCTGTCCCTTTTCACACATTGATAGACTTTACCCTTTTTATATTTTGGGGAGCAATATCAACTTGTGTCCAATATCTAGGCTTCTATCCTGCAATTATCATTTTCATCTACTCAGGCTTTACTGAACCTTATCAACTTTTGGTTCTATTTGCCTGAATGACTCTGAAAGCTACATGCCTGTCACTGATTTCGTGCCCTCAAACCATATATAGTATCGTCAGATAAGTCTATTAATTATTTTTATACAGTTTTTAAAAATGTGTGTGTGTGTGTGTATATATATATACATGTTCATGTGTGAAGGCATGTGGATGATGCAGAATGCATGTAGAGGTCAATCTGAAGGTGAGTCCTTGCCTTCTATTTTGCTTAAGACAGGGTCTCTGTTATTGTTGTCTGTCTAGCTGTTCTGGAAGCTTCTGTCACCCATCTCTGCCTCCCATTTCACCTACACGTGCTTTGGGATTACAGAGTTCTACTGCCTAGGGCTTTGCATGGACTCTGGGGAATCCATACTCCGGTCTCCACGCTTACACAGCAATGCTTCACGCATCGACCCATCATCGCTCCAGCCCAAGACAAACCTTTCTAAAGCATACACACTGCACTCTCCAAGGCATTAGCATGGCGGCCTCCCGTTGCCAAAGACAATACATGAAAAGTTGGAGATGACGGAAGCCCTCTAATTGGCTGAGGTTTTCAAGAATGATAAGTGAGTTTAGCACAAACCTCAGTAGGTTAGGGTTCAGGTTTGTCAGCTCAAAAGTAGGTAGAGATTGGAATAGCTCAGTTATGCTTGCTGCGCAAGCATGGGAATCTGAACTTATTCCCCTGAACCACATTAAAGAAAGAAAAGGTCAGGAGAGGTAGCATGTGCTTATAGTCCCAGTGCAGCAGAGGGGGCAAGAGACAGCTAGTCGGAGCTCTCTGACTAACCAGCCTGGCCTAATCAGTGAGCGTCTAGGTCCAGTGAGAGACTGTGTCTCCAGAAACCAAGTGATGGCTCCTGAAGAATGAAACCCAAGACTGACCTCTGGCTTCCATACTTACGTGAACACACACTTACAAACATGTCCGCAGACATTCACACAAATTAATTAATTAAAAATCACGTTCTAGCGGTGACCCTGAGTGCTGGGATGTGACTTCTGGAGCAGAGGAAGGGACTCTGGAGACACAGGACGGGGCAGTCCCTTCGACACCCCTCTGTCAGATCCACTTTTCCCACTAACTCCAACAGAAAGACCATCAAGCACTGTGCTTTCCCGCCCAGGTTCCCAACCTGTCAGACCTCTCTGTGTCAGAAAGTGAAGTCGCCTGCTATATTCTCTTGAAAGCTATCATTTCTCTTTGTGAATTTATGAATGTACTCCTGATAACATCGTGCGATCTGTTGTCTGTACAGCCCGGGAACTCCAAGTGCAGCACTGTGTATGAGAACTGCATGGGACAGAGCGGGCCAACAGGTAGGTGCAATGCCTTCCCAGCTGCCACCTGGATTCCATTTAAGACATATGAATGTGTGGGTGATCGCTATTAAATACTCCATGGCGGACATGGAGCTAAACACACAGTCCTTGGGCTGCATGCTTCCCAGAGAAGCCTGGATGTCACCTTGTATCAGTCAACAACCCCACACTTTTCCCTCGTTCTCTGTGACCTCCACGCTGGGGGCTGCGCCTCTCAGGCTCTGCATTGCCGTGACATCAAGAAAACTCTCACCGAAAGGGATGTCTTTTGTGCAAGGAAGTTATGCTCCAAAGACCAGGAGATGAATTAGTACGGAAACAGATGTGGATTCCATTGTTGAAGACAACCTGTGTTCTAGTTTGGCAAAGGGAACAGGAGAGATAACTGAGATGTGAGTGCATCTGTAACCTCCCACCAGGCGTATGGGATGGATGAGGGATCGGTAGTTAAGACTGTAGTCTCCCAGCTGGGCCTCTCCCCTCGCCATCATGTGAAATCTGGTGTGAGCTTGTCCTGTTTGGACCCCATCAAAGGGGTTGCATGCTGAAGCCGTAGGAGGAGGAATGTTGTTTTACAGTAAGGCAGTCAAGAGTAGGGTTTTGGGTGCAGGGGAGCATCGCTGCTTTTGGTACAACGTCATGGTGATCCCAGAGCACATACAACAGAAGCTTATAGATATGCTCATATAAACAGAGATGGAACAATATCATCCTGGCATCCTTAGGACACAACCATCTGGCCATCAGGTCATGAGAAATTGTGCTAATACCCATGCATCCAGTAACAGTCATGTGCCAGGCATGTGAAGCATCGCAGCTGAGAGCAAGGTGGACAACACCCTTGGTTTTACGGGACCTGCAGCCCTGATGCAGTACAGATCTTAAACAAGTAACAGAAACGAGAGAACGAATAATTCCCATGGAATGGCCTTCATAGCTTAAGTACAAACTTGCAGGAAAGCAGAGAGCCGTTTAGTCTTGAGGGTCAGGGACAGCTCTACTGAAGAAAGAAAGGTTTGAGTTGACACCTGAGGTTTAAGTGAGGCTGAAGTGACCCCTGGCAGAGACTGTGGAAGTGAAGCCAGGTAGGTAGAGTAGGGAGGGCTTGAAGCCCAGCAGAGCACCAGAAGCAACTAGAAGGTTTTTGAATCTTCTGAGAAATGTGATTGGATTCTCAGTTTTAAAAGAGCATTTGGCTACAGTGTGTACACTGGGATGGAGTGGGGGAGAACAAGCCAGGTGAGAGGGGCTGTAATATTTGTCTTAAGGTGGCTTCCCATCCCTTAGAGGTAGCTCTGCTGTGGCCTGCGATGGCTTGCGGTGGCTCCAGGGAGGGAAGCCATATGAAGTGGGTCTCGGGTCCATGTGATCCTTAATCAGAGAACCAGGAGCCAGTGGGACTGTACAGAATTCCTGGGAGCCTGCAGCAGAGGGTGTAACTCACTTTTTTCAGGAACAGGGTCACATATATAGCTAGAGAAAGGATCTCTGATATCCAGGGACAGCAGGGGAAACTCAGGAGAAACTCACTGGTTTGAACAGCAAGGGTACAACAGCCAGATCTGCATGTTGGGGCATACAGCAGCCTGGACCTAGGTATTTTCCGGGGGAACAGAGGGAGAGACCTTATATGGTCATCTAGGGAGAAATGTTAAAGCTCCAGATAAACAATTCACATGCCTTGCTGTGAGAGCAGGCAGCTTGGCTTGTGGTTTGTCCCAGCAGTGGTGAAGACACGGACAAAGCCTTTTGCTCTCAGAATGAGATTTCTCAGCTTCTAAACATGCTTCTACTTCCCCTCAGCTCCAGGACAGCCCCACAGGGAGGAACTAACATGAGGGAAGAGGCCGTTCCACCAAATGCCATTAAACACCAGCAGTCAGTGCAAAGCTGAGCTTGGCAAGAAAAGCCTTTGATAGGAGAAAAGAGCCAGACTTTCTGTTCTTAACTATTGTACCCGATTCACTGATTTACTCTTCAGTTAATTTAGCGCAAAGGAAGGAAGACTTTGCATTAAGTAACACATCCTTAAAAGAGGTTAGCGATATGCTCATGTTCAATATGAAACATTCCCTTCCCTCCCAGACCATCACCCTGAGCTGGTGCTGTTTGCTCGGCAGGCCCTGATTTCACTGGCCGTTTCTTTCCTGTCCTCCTGCTTATCTCCTGGCTGCTTTTTTAGTGGCACAGCTGACAAATGGAATAAGGCAGAGAGGGCAGGGAGGCAAAGACCGAAGTGTCAGTGTTCAGGCCTTGTTTGGGCTGCGCATGCGCAACACGCAGCTTCTTGTTGTTCTATTCAGACATGATTCACACGGCAAAAATATAATGTACTGCTCACTACTGACCACTCCAGGTATCCCCCACGAGAGAGGGATGCAAAGCGATGCTGCCTCGATGAAGCACCCCTGCCGAGTGGATCTCTTCGATGATCCCTCCTACGTCAATATGCAGGTTCTCCAGAGTACCCGCAGCTGCTACGCTGGAAACCAAAGCTCAACTCAGCCACAAGGGAGCCAGTGGCGCCCTGGAAGTAAGTGCCTTCCAACTGCTTTGATTAATTTCCTGATGCTGCCGCAGCCAGTCACTACCAATCACTATATGCTTGGTGTCTGAGAACAATAGCACCAGATTCTCTGCATTACGAAGATCACACGTCCATAATCAAGGTGTGCATTATGAAGATCACATGTCCACATCAAGGTGTCAGCAGCATCAACTCTTCTCTGTGTCCTGAACAATCTGCCTAGTGCCCCTGCCCTAGTGTCAGGGGCCAGTTGGTTACTGTCAACAATGCTTGGCTGACTGGGCACTCCAATCTCTATCAGTCTTATACCCTTTACTTCCTGCGTCTTTCTCTTTGCCCAACAGACAAGTCTCTGTACGTTGGGTGAGATGAGGTGGTTCCATAAGATGACATCATCTCATCTAAAGATCTTTGATTATATCTGCAGAGGCCCTTTTGCCACATTAAATAAGTGATTAAGACTTAGGCATATCAACACACACACACACACATACACATATACACACACACACACATACACATACACACACATACACATATACACACACATACACACACACACACACACACATACACACACATACACACACACATACACATATACACACACATACACACACACACACATACACACACATACACACACATACACACACACATACACATATACACACACATACACACACACACACACACATACACACACAAAGACTTGAACATGTCTTTTGATGGATCACTGTGTATAGGCATGGTCTGTTTTAAAAACTACTACCTTGGCTTCATCTTCAGGATATTAAAAAGATTTCTTTTTAAAAAGAGGGTTTTTGCTGTTGTTTTTGTTTTGTAATACATTTATTTATTTCTATGCATTTATGCAAATGCATAAATATGTACAAAAGCATTCAGGACAATTTGCAGGAGTGGGTTTATTTCTATCCACCTTGTGGGTCTGGGTATTGAACTTGGGTGTGAGACTCAGAGGCCAGGGCCTTTACCTGCTAATTCTTGGCCTTGTTGCTTCCCAATAGTTGACAAATCAGAACTTCATGGACATGTTATGGATTTTAAGGATTTAGCACATTTTTTAATAATTATTTCAAGACTGAATTTATTTCTATTTTTTTTTTGAGTCTGATGTGTGTTTTTGATCAAGGAAGGGCTCTCAAAGCCAGATGATAATCTTATATTTGTTTCTTTGCAAGAGAAACAATGGCCACTATCTCTGTTCTGTTTAATTGCAGTGTTAACTTTTATCGCCTCAAACCCCTTGATAAGACATCTGAAATGAGGTGACTCTGTTCTCCAGTCATACACTTCAACTGTGGGTCAAACACAATGAGGAGTGAGCAATCGTACTCCTGCCAACTTGCTTGGGGCAGTGACTGTGTGAGTAGGAACACAGAAATAAAAGCTAAATAAGCCCAAAGCCTAAAATCATTTGAAAAATAAACAGCAATGTTTTTCACAAAATACTGGGCTCAGAGATTTGTGTGATATCAAACTCGGCTTCCCCAGGGCTTGACTGGGGAAGCATTCCTTGAGGAAGCCCTGTCACTGCACAGGAGGCTTCTTCAGAGCTGAGACATTTCAAAGGAGATTTTGTTGGGCCTAACCTTCAACAGAACCTTAACCCCCTAGGCGAAGTGAGCTCTCATTGTCAGCTGTGTGACAGGCAACTTATCTTTTGGCAGAAAAATAAGATCGCTCTTTGTACCCAGTCCAACCAGGCTTGCTTTCTTTAGCATTTCAGGTCTTTACGGGCACCGGTATCTGGGTGGAAGGAAGAGAGTATGACTGGGCGAGGGGACGGTGGAGCACACTACAGGCCTGTGAGAGTTCTGGCCAACTCCACGGAGAGCCTGTGGGTTCTTCCAGCACTGGGCCACAGGGCCCAAGTGGACCTGGCTGTCTAGCCCCAGGACTCTGTCTGGATGTGGGCCACTTGAGGCAGGGCAAGCCCTTGGCTGCCTCAGCTCTGAAAGGCTAGTCATCAGGAACCCACAGCTGGGCCGGGGTGGAAGGGGTAAAGGGAGAGGTGGTTGGAGTCCTAACGGGCAGGAACTCTGAAGACTTTCTGAGCTACAGATGACACCAGCCTCTTGTCCACTATCATCAGTACCCTTTGCTGTGCCTCCTGGCTCGTTCTGCCACCCTCTCCCATGAGTCCACCTGGACCTGAGGGGGGTGTGTGCCTCTCTGGAGGCTTCTCCTCTCTTCAGCCTCTTTCACATTGCCCTGGGCATGAGAGTCTGGAATTTGTTCTGGAGCCAGAACACGTATCGAGGAAGCATGTAAATTCCTTGGGGAATGTAACTCATCCAGAAACTTGGTACAGAGTATTCCTTTATTGTTACTTTATTGTCCCATGGGTCTCTGGTGCTATATCCTCTCCTGGGTGTTCACTTATTATTCAGATAGGCCACTGTTAGGTTTATTGATTTTATAGATCTTGCTAAAGCATCTGGCTTTTTGTTTGTTTTGTTTTCTATTTGATTGATCTCCATTTTTATCTCTACTATGTTTTCAACATACATCCTTTTGATTAGTTTTTTTTTCCCTCTTTGGTTTGGCCTCTACTGCATTTTCTTTTATTGGCATTATGATTTTATTACCTCTTGAGCCTTTATACTTTCAATGCAATAGTGAAATCAGTTTAATTTTATATGAATCAGTTTTCCAAATTGTTGATTAAATACTTCCTTTTCCTTCTAATGCCTCTCTGTTACACTAAACTCCTATATATACAATCCTGTTGCTGAGCTCCTCACTCTCTCTCAGGCCAGTTCTCTAACCTGTACAGCTGTACTCATTACTGTAATACTAATTGACATATCTTTGTAATTTTCTTAGTGGGAACATAATTATTTTATATTGCAATTAATTTATCTCTTGGTATTTATTGTTATTATTCAGGATCTCACTCTGTAGACCAGGCTGGCCTTAAAGCCAGAGATCCACCTGCCTCTGCCTCCTGAGTGCTGGGATTAAAGGTGAGTGCAGCCACGCCTGGCCTTGGGATATTATCTTGACTTCTCATCTACACTTAACATTGTTTTCAGCCTTTTCTAACAAAGTTTCAGGTACTCTATTGAGGTGTAGTTTTTACTTCCAGTAATACAACTAAATTTCTATTATATATAATCTTCACAGTTAAGAAGTAGCTCAGCAAACCTTAGTTGTACCCTCAAATCAACACTCAGAGTGCTCTGGTTCTGTTTTGTAGACGTGCACAGAGCCACAGAGGCTGTCAATTCCCTACTGTTCATGTTCCCGGCAAGGGAACATTCTACCTCGTTTTGCTTTTCATGCTCTGAGCACTTGTTTCAGGCAAGTGTAGTGGTGCATACCTATAGTCCCAACACTTGGGAGGCCAAGCCAGAAGGAGCACAAGAGTTCAAGGCCACACTGGACTACGTAGTGAGTTTGGGAACAGCTTGGGCTAGAGTCAAATTGTCTCAAAAAATGAAGACTAAGGAAACAAACAGAAATTCCAAGTGTCCTTTTGTGGAGCATTTAGTGCCAAGGGTTTTGGCTTTTTTTTTACACATTTTTGTGCTATTTTTTTTTAGTGGTTTCACTGTTTAAAATAGCCTCCAAGCATTGGTACCAAAGTACTGCGTAGTCTTTCTAAGTGAAAGAAAACTATGATACGCTCTCATGAGGAAAGACAGGTTTATAAAAGTATCCATGGAGTATGAATCACAGTGCTGTCGGCTGTGAATTCAGTGTTAACAAAACATGCTACACCCAGCATCTCTAATCCAAAACGCACACAATATAAGACTGCCTTAACCGAAGAGACTATTGCAGCCTGAGGTTTGTTGGAAAGGAGACCCCGTGTTTCCTGTAGGAGTGATGGCTTGTTTTTACTAATTCAGCGTCTATGGTAACTTTCAGAAGCATAATAACTGCAAATCGCCAGAACCAAGTGCACTCCCAGTCCTCTGCAGCAGGACATGAGGTCATGCGCCGAGGGGAGAATAAGCCGAGCTTTAGAAAATGCAAATCTCCCCTCAAACTTGATAGTCTCTTCCACGTTCCCACCTGGTTGTTTCCTCAGTGATAGGACTGTCCTGACTTTGGCATGCATTTTATTCTACAGACATTTTTAAAATTCAAAAGTAATGTAGATGCTCATAGAATACAAATAATAAGGAATGGGGTGATTGAGAAAAGAACCTTTTTTCCAAGCCCTAGTACTGTGCTCAGCATTCTAGATGTCCACAGTTTTCTCTGGTTACTTCCCAAACGCTGATGAATCCGAGTATCTACTACGTATCTATCTGTCCTTCTCTACCTCTCTAAAACAATGAGCACATGTAGGAAACTCCCCTCTGCACCTGCCCATCTGTTTCAGAGATGGAGCTTTCGTACGCACACAAGTGCCCTTATTAGCATAAGTTATCTCACAGGAGCAAGGCAATGAGTAACCACCACAGCATCCGGCCATGATAGTTGGTGACGAGACCAGAGTCAACATTTTCTTTGCTTTTGTTTCCCACATTAAGTAAAAATTAACATATATAACTGTTAAAGTTAAAATGAATTGGAGAATGTATCACATATTTTGCTTCTAACAGAATTTGATGCTAAGAGAACATTTGGAATTGCTCAGCACACTGTCTTCTTGTCCTTGTCCTAATCTGGGAACCTGAGTTAGAAAACACTGCCTACCTCCTCAGGCTGGCCAATGAGCTGTTGACTGTTCTCAAGATGACATCACGTCTGTTTTTCTTTTGTTTTGTCCTTGTCCAAAAGCTGTTCATAATCTCAGAACAAACCAAAAGCTCTCACCACACAGCTGCCTGCACAGATACTTGCCTGCACCCTCACAGCTGCCTGCACCCTCACAGCTGTGGCCTGCACCCTCACAGCTGCATGCTTGCACCCTCACATCTGCCTGCACCCTCACATCTGCCTGCACCCTCACAGCTGCCTGCACCCTCACAGCTGCATGCCTGCACCCTCTCAGCTGCCTACACCCTCTCAGCTGTCTGCACCCTCTCAGCTGCCTGCACCCTCACAGATGCATGCCTGCACCCTCACAGCTGTGTGCCTGCACCCTCACAGATGCATGGTTGCAGGAATTGCCTCACCCTTGTGCAGCGCCTATTCCTGACACACATAGGCATGGGACTACTCATTAGCAGCTTTCCATTATGTCCAAGAACAGGCAGCACCAAGGCCAACTACAAGTATCCGTCATGTCTTGACACATTTCCTCAGGCCTTTTCTGGCATCAATAGGAAGAGATGATGATTTGTGGAGGAACATTTTTTCCAGTCATTAGCTTTAGACTGAAGATTTTTAACATGATATGTCTGTGGCTCTAGCTATAACTGTCATGTGCAAATAGACATTCTGAAGTAGGACAGGGCTCCAATACACCCACAGGGGAACTGGGCTATCTTTAGAGTGCTACAGGTTGCTGACACCAAAGACTTCACAGCATGGTGGGATTCAAGTTGCACAGTCTGAGTCCAGTGCATTTCTCTTGGTGAGACCCTTCCATCGAGGCCTGTAAATGCTCTTTGTGTTAATGAAATAGTGGTTTCTGTGCAAAAGATCCTTTGCATTTCAAAACACAATGTCTGGTTTCTATGGTTATTTTACTTGTTAATTTACCATTAAATAGATGACTTTTACCAAAATTTAGTCATAAAATGATATAGTTAACTATATAGTGGATTTTTAAAAATATGTTTATTTTAATTTTATTCATGTGAATTGACTGTCTTTGAGTACACCACATCCATGTAGTGCCCATAATGGCCAGAAGTGGGAGCCAGACCCCTTGGAACTAGAGTTACAGGTGGTTATGAACTAGTCTGTGGATCCCAGAAACTGAACCCAGGGACCTCTGCAAGAGCAGCAAGTGCTTTTAACCTCTGAGCCATTTGTTTTGCATTGAGACAAGGTCTTATTAAGTTGTAAGGGCTTTGCCTCAAACTTGCTGTGTAGCCCAGACTAGACTTAAACTCTCAGCAACCTTCCTGCCTCATCCTCCTAAGTGCTGGGGTTACAGATGTTCTATGTCTAGGAGATGCTGTACTTCATCCTGACAGCATTGCTACCTGCCCTTCAGAGATAGGGAGGCTAGCCAAATTTGGAAGACGGAAAGATTTTTACACCCAATGCCAGTGCCTTGGAGTTTGTTAGCTAAAAAGCCCAAGCTTTGGATTCAAATGGTCCTTGTTTCAAATCCCAGATCTACAGCATTACCAGTGTGGTTTTGACTAAGTAACTTAGCCTTTTGGGGGATCTGTCTAATTCTGAAAATAAAATGGCATGAATTATGTAAAGCCTTTAACAAGTGTCTGGTATAATAAGTGAGAACCACATAATAATTGTCATCACTATGAGCTGCAATAGCTCCATGCTCACCTGACATACGTTCTCATTCCCAATGCCTCCAGTTTGGGACAACCCTTTCTTTAGGACCCTGGGAAGCAGCCATAGGCCGAGCTCCACTGATGCTGTTCTTTCTGCTCAATCATCATGTCTGTAGTTCAGAAAGGTACAGACCACAGCACTCGGTAGGAATGCTGAGCTAAAATGCTTGCTAGGAGGAATATCTAGGTGTGCTAAAGTTGTAAATTTATAACTAGCTTAAAAATGGAAAAGAAAGAAGCCAAATGTTTAAAAAAGTAGGTATAATTAAAATTTTCTGTTGTGGGTTTAAACAGAGTTTAGAAACATTGTAGAAATCATCTATGATCCAGGGTCAGCATGAACAATCTCCTCCTTAACATGCAGTCACTGGGAAAAGAAGAGCGCTTCCACAGTTACAGAAGCAGTTCTCACCGGCTGAGCCCACTTCCCACTGAAGGAGGAACTTCTGCACGTGGGCAGCCTTTCCCAGTGACGGAATCCAAAGGCAATGGTTAAATTAGAGCCTGCCGGGAGTTTGGGAAACAAGAATGTTTGTCCCACGGTGTTGTTGAACAGTTCCTTGGATGAAGGAGGAAGAACACATGGACTGATGAGGGCATAACTTTGTGATGTCTCTCTTTGTGTTTTGATCAGAGGCACCAGAAACTGTGCAGCCAGGAGCCACAGCCCAGCCTGTGAGCTCACACTCCTCACCGCACATTAAGCAGCAGCTGTGGAACGAAGAATGCTTCCATGGCCGGCTGAGCAGGGGGGCAGCGGAGAGGCTTTTGGTGAAGGATGGAGACTTTCTGGTTCGAGAGAGTATAACATCTCCTGGCCAGTTTGTACTGAGCGGACTCCAAGGTGGCCAGGCAAAGCATCTTCTCCTGGTGGATCCTGAAGGCAAGGTATGACTGAGTTCTCATTCTACTTCACACTTCATATCCAGAGAGTGTCCAGTAGAGACTGAGGCTAAGTATTAACATTTTCTTGAACCATACACCCAGGGCGAGTGGTGCGATTGGAACTAGAAGCCACCCTGAAGCATGGCATGGAGGAAAGCCTCTTTCTGCCCTTCTCAGTTCAGTTCAGTGGAACTAGCCTGTAGTCACAGTGGACTCCTGCAGTCAAATTATAACCAAATTGACCACAGCCAAATTACAGCAAAGCAGGGTTAAATGACACAGAGAATAGAACATGATTAAAAAAAAATACTAAGACTTATGGCTTTATTCAGCATCAAGAAAACGGACAGACTTTTAGATAAGATGTAAAATAGGAAATGCACTGTAATGGGTATTGTATAACTAAGATAAAAAGATTTCTATATGTAACTGTACGCCAACACATTGGAAGACTAGGAGAAATGTGCAGGTGTCTAAAAAGACATCACATCTCAGGACCAAATCACAAGGACATGGAACCTAAAGCTAATAAAACTGACAGGAGGATGGATTTGGTAAGCGAAATGATCCCAGAAACGCTCGGGGTCAAGAGGCTTCACGTGAATGAAATCAGGATCTAGAAAATTAGCATTGGTCTTTCTTAAGCGCATGCTGAAAGGGATGCTCGAACCCATTTTTTCAGATGAATGGTATCCTGACATCAAGGCCAGATCTAGGGTGGGCCTTATCACCTCAAAAGGATCCAATCAAGAAAAACCTTTACAGGTGCGCCCAGCTGTTTGACTTTTAGTTGACTTTGGATGTAGTCAAACTGACAACCAACATTAGCCATCACAGATGGGAAAGGATTAGAAACTGCACGATCATCTCCAAGAATGTAGAAAAAGCACTGGACAGAGTCACACACCTTTTTATAATGGAAACACTAAAAAAGGTTAGAAAACAGGAAGAAATTAATAGTAATAAAATTATAGAAACAGTAGTATAAAGAACATAGTAAATGCCATATAGGAAGAGCTCACAGTTGATAGGATATATTTTATGCAAGATTAGTTGAGTTTCTATACACCAATGGAAGCTATCCAAAAGGAAATGAGCAAAACAGTTACATTTATAATTGCACCAGTAATAAAAGGGGTACTTAAGAATAAACTCAACCAAGAAGAAGACATGTTTCTGAAAGGCACTAAATAAGATGCAAATAAATGGAGAGATGACTCCTTCCTGGATTAGAAGACAACATTATTAAAATGTCCACACTACCCAAAGCAATCTACACACACACAATTGCAATTATGTTTGTTTATTTGTTTGAGACATGGTTTCTCTGTTGTAACTCTGGCTGTCCTGGAACTCACTCTGTAGACCAGACTGGCCTTGAACTCACAGAGATCCAGCTGCCTCTGCCTCCCAAGTGCTGGGATTAAAGACGTATGCCACCACTGCCTGGCAGAGTTGCAATTCTTATAAAACTCCTGATGACATCTTATAGATATAGAAAATCCTAATATTCATGGTCAACTGATACAGAAAATCTGAATAATTTTTACTCTGTTTTGGAAGAATAATAAAACTGAAGACCTCAAAACATATTACAGAGCTACATTAATCAAAACAGTAAGGTTGACATAAAGTTAGACATCCAGACTAATGGAACAGAATAATGAACTAAGGAATAAACTCACATGCACAGTCAAGTGATCTTTAAGATCACTGAAGCAAACACTGGAGAAAGGATGCCCTCCAAATCCAGGAGGGAAACTGAATACACCTGTGTGGAAGGTTGACCCTGGATTCTTACACTATTAACAAACGTTAACTCAAATGGATCAAAGACATGTAACTACAAAACTCCCAGGAGAAAGCACAGGAGTGCTTCCACAATGGTAGTCTTATTGACCATTTGCTAGATGAGATTGCCAGAATACAAGCATCTAAAAGCAAACACAGACAGGTAAGTCTGCATTAAGCTAAATGCTTTGTGCTGCAAATAGCCAACCCACAGAATGAGGTTAACATTTGCAAACTATGTGATAAAGTTAATACCCAAAACACATAAAGAAATCCTGCAGCTCACAAAAACAAAACAAAACAAAACAAGAAACGCCTCGTCCTCCCGGATGAGACATCTCTCCAGGCAAGAGAAGGTGCACAACTAAGAAACAGGTGAAAAAGTGCCCAGCATTTCTGATCAACAAGAAATGGGGATCAAAGCCGCTGTAAGCTATTGCCTCAAGTCTATTGTGCTGGTGATCATCTAAGACTAAAAACCAGAAAACAGTTGGAAAGTTTCTCAAAGATTTAAAAATGCAACTGCCGTGCACAGTACCAGCCTCGCTCTGGGCAGTTGTTGAAAAGAATAGGACATCTCCAGTCATGCTTCCTGCAGTGATATTCCCAAGAGCCAAGAAGCAGAAATCATTTCAGAGTTAGTTCATGGATGAGAGGAGAAAGAAGATATGCTGCATACATATAAAGGAGTGCTGGCTCAACCATGCAGTATGTTAAGCAAAAACCAGCTGGTCCATGGACACACGGTACAGAATTCTGCTTAGATGAGGTATCTTAAGAAGCTAGACTCCTAAATGCACGGTCGAATGCTGGTTGCATCTGGGGGATGGGGAGTCTGGTTCTGAAAGTAGCATGGTTTCAGTTGGAGAAAGTTTGAGTTGACAGTATTGGGCTACACTTCAAGTCTCATGTAGTGGATTTTTCTAATCACATGGTTTTTAAAAGCTTATGTGGGTGGGGTTGCAAAGGAAATCATCTGCAGGTCTGACCAGTATTTAAGAAAGTAGAGTGGATAAATAATGGTGTACACAAAGGGTGTAGTTGACTCTGTTGAACTGAAAAAGCAGTCACCACTCAACTCTACCCAACCGCTGCCATGCAGAGTGGGGGCCCAGTAGGGCCAGGCTTATTTCCCCATAGAAGCCACCACATAGAGTTTTATGTTCACGCTCTTCATTTTCAAGTAAGAATGTTAAACTTCTGATATAATGACATCTGGTGCATCAGGCCAAAATCAATAGTTTATGATCTCTGTACTAGGAAGGTTAACCTAACATCTTTCTGCAGGATTGATCAGAGAAGGCACAGTGAGGAGAATGGGAGTGGGTCGGGGAGAGACAGAGACAGTAACTGGGTGTTTCAGGGTGGGAGATGTTGTGGAAGTTTATTTTTAGTTATGTATAAAAATAATTGTTTTGTGCACTGTTGAGTGAGGGGCTGCCTAGGTCTTGGCATTTTGTATTGTCTTGCAGGTGTTGGATTTATGTGGGGGATGTTTGATTGCTTATGATCTGCACATGTTATCAGTAGAACGCCTAAGGAGTTCTGAACCAAAAACACCTGAGCTCAGATGCTTGTGGTCCCACTGTCCAGTGTGGTGCTTGCTGTGAAGGTGGTTCCCTCTGTTGAGGTCTGGCAGAGATTGCACCAATGAATATACCTCCTTGTCTTGTTTGGTGAGCCACCACAGTGGCATACTACTACAGGGAGAGGAGGGAAAATGAATGGGAATTAAGAACACAGCAGGTTTGGTCAGCTAAACTGGAGTAGGAAGAGGGAAACATCATTAAGGTTTGAGGGCCTTAGAGAATATGCTAAAGTCATTGTGTCCCTTTCCTTGTTTTGTGTGCTTATAAAACTAAGGACACTTTCTTGCATAACTCTAGTATAATAATCAAAATTAGGAAATTCAATTATAGATATCATTATCTAATTTATAGTTCATGTTCAAATTCTGCCAGTTATTCCAAGATGCTGAAACCAATAAATGAGCAGAACTCAGAATCACCTGTAGAAAGCTGGCAGAATTGTTAAGTAGGTGTGTGCTGGCCACAGGCCTTCTCTCTCCTGGGAGGTTGCAGCTGTCCTCCACACAGGAGCAGGCATGTGATCAGGTGACCAAGTCTGTGGCACCCAATAGGAAAGCATGCAGAAGTTAGACACAAGACAATGCTAGGAGGAAATCCTACAAATCCATTTCCTTCAGCATGCAGACAGTGAATACCATGAAACAAACATTTATGAACTGGCTACTGTTTATGAAGTTTGCAGGAAGGCAACATGAGTGCCTGTTATTAAGGCCTCGTGGGGAGACAAGATTTGTATGGAGGCTCTAAGGAGAAGGCAGGCCTTCTCTGAGGAGCCTGCTTTTGTCAGAGACAGGGTAATGTGGTGGTACTCCATGCTATGGAAGATAGTTATAATCCGGGAATGTGCCTGTAAATCAGCTAGATATTTATAGTAGCGGCAACATGATAGAACTTATCAAACAACAGCACTGCAGAGAGTCTGACTGCAGATTTGAATGTAATGACAAGTGCCATTTTCGAAAACTTTAAGAATACTGACTGTAAAATAGTAATGGGGAATGATAAATGCATTTATTAAGGAATGCAGAATTGAAAAGCACAGCTCCTTTACTCAGGAAGATATTTACTTCAGGGATATCCCCATCAACACCCAACCTCTTTCAAAAGAACTGCTAGTATTTGATCTAAATATATCTGTGCTTCCTTTTCCAGGTGAGGACCAAGGACCATTTGTTTGATAATGTTGGCCATCTTATCAAATATCATATGGATAATAGTTTGCCAATCATCTCTTCTGGAAGCGAAGTAAGTCTTAAACAACCAATAAGGAAAGATAATAATACAGGACTTCCGCACTCCAAGAAATGAGAACTCCAGACATTGCAGCAGCGATGTCAGGAGAATATCCTTTCTATGTCAGGAATAATGACAATTCAAACCTTTTCTCCAGATAAAACAGAACACAGACTGTGACATATGTCTTTTACAAAACAGAGAACTAATAAAATATCTTATGAATATGAAAATCAGAGAAGACGACATTTGGTCCATTTGAAAAAGAGTTATCTATATGCACAGAGGTCACTTTTTAAAGGTCACATTGCATTGACTAAAGGCTAAAAGCACAACTACAATTTCATATGCTAAAGACGAATTGAACTGCTCAAGTAGCGGTATGTGCCTTCAACTTGATAATCTGGGGACATTTTCATATGGGGGAGATCCATTACAAGTGTCTTCATGTTCTATAGCTACAGAACCAGTTGCCAAAAAAGTTTTTCCTTGCTAAAAAAGCAAGAAGAAGCAATTTGACCTATAGTGTCAACTTTGTTACATTTTCTGTTTAGTAGCACTTTTTTGCTGCCGTGTTCAATATGATACCAACATCAAATTCAGACCGTGCCTATGCTTGTGGAATGAAAGCAAAAGCCACCGGTGGTTTCATCATCATTCTGCTTCAATTGTTGGTTAAACGTTTGGGGCCCAAATTCACTGGCCAGCGTTCCTCAATCTTTGCTATCTGAACTGTTCATAGGCAGCATGGGACAAGTTCGCGAGGCCAGGTCTCTTGGTGATTTCTGATTTCCAGTACATGGACATAAAAGATGGCAAACAAGACCAGTGTTCATCATGCTCAGTCAACACTGGTTCCATTCTCATCGAAGGTACAGAAAGTAATTGAAAGTCTAGGAAGTTTTCCTTTAGATTGGCTGCTGCTGAATCTTGGTGTCACCTCTATATGTGTGCTACCACCCTGTACGTGTGATGAGTAGGCTGCCACTGAATCCTGGTGTCACGTCTGTATAAGTCCCACCACCCTCTCTACATGTGATCAGACAGAATGCAGAGTGAGAAAACACAGGGTGGCATGCCTAGAAAGGCCTTCCATACACAGCCCAAACATGTAGACTGGTAGTGAAATTAAGAAGTCTAAGAGAAGCTCTGGACACAGACCATTCATCTCCAGGACTCTTGGCATGTTGCGAAACCTGTCTGGATGCCAGTTTTCTTGTTTATAAGATGAGGGAGCTCAGAGATGCCTTCAGAGGTCCGTTGTCATCCTAACATAGTTTTTCCTTTGTTAGAAATTAATACTGAGAAGCATCCCATGTAGTGAAGGGTAAACATTTAGGACTTTCCTTTGATTCTGTGTCTATACTCTATGGATAAACGGCTTGACCAAATCATCACTCACACAGTTTGACTCCCAAGCATTTCGGTATAAAGCAGGTAATGTTGGCACAAGTGTATCTGGTTGTAATAGCAGAAATGCTTCAATGAGTCCTTACTTGCCTTTGCATACAAAGAAATGGCCATTACTGAGAAGGTGTATGTGTGGGAATTAATCCTGAGTTTTCTGGAGAGTCTGGATAGTTACCTCAATATCACTTCATTTTGGCTAAGTAGATACAACTTAACCTTTGTGATTATGACATATTTGGTAAGTTTTAAGTACAATATGGGATAGTTTTTTTGGATAGAAATCATCAGAAATCAAGTAGATTGAAGTCTGACATTTTATGTAACAACTCACTGTTTTATTTCTGCTGCCATTGGCTTCTTTGGTAGGTTTGTTCCCTTTCCATAGCTATAAAATAATGAGTATTTCATTGATTTCCTCCATGCATCTTAGGTCTTAATCATTTTTCTTTAGAAAAGGGATCAGCATAGTGATAGGAACTTGTAGGCAACCTGCATCAGAGACAGGGCAGGACCATGGTCTCCTTTTAGCTGATGAACACAGACTGGGTGACCAGAAGGAGTTCCAGATGCAGGGAGCAATGGTGTGAGCAGCACACATGGGTAGCCAACACTGGACTGAAGTGGTGTTGTAGCTAGGGAAGGAAATACTGCACTTTCAGATACTATAGACGCTGTTCACACACCCAAAAAGATGAGAGAAATGTCTGCATGCTATTTTAATCTCATATTCTCAACCTCTATTTTAAAGTGGCAGTTCATTTGCCTATAAATAACTGTAAATGACTTTTTTCTAAAAAAAATAAATGATAATTGCTTTGTGACAACTGACACTATCTGTCTCTTATTTGGGCCTTGGAAATTTTATCATATGTGTGGTGGATCAGTGTCTTGGCAGGAAACAGATGGCTCACTCAAACTAGGTAATCTAAGGAGAGATTAATAAAGGGTATGGGCAAAGCATAGGGAAACCACAAGTAGAACTCAGTGTTCTAGGACCCAGTAAAAGGGAGAAGGTGGGAGCAGTTATCAAATTTGGAGGAGAGCTGGATGGCTGCATGTAGGAGCTGTAGATGGTACTGGGGTGGGGGGGGTCACAATTGATATTGGTGATGCAAAAGAGAGGATTACCTAAGGCCATTAATAACCTGATTTTTTCTGCTTCTGTCTCTGATCATCTGGGGTTCTTCACCGTTTGAAATAAGTTGAAGAGAGCTTGTTGATGTTGTCTTGAAGGTCAAGTTCCCGGGGCACAGAGGAGCAATACCAGGGAAAGAAGGATCCCCCTTCTGGGGTTCTTAGTCTCCTTAGAAAAGGAATTTAAGAATGGACTCAAACAGAAGCTTGAGGATAATTGTATTAGAGTTCAAAGAAAACACTCAGGGTAGGCAAGCTGTAATTCTTGGGAGCTGCACAGGGAAGAAAAAACCATGCTATCTACATTAAGCTGGACTACAGGCCAGCTACATGGTAGACAGGCAGCCAGAGGGCAGGAGGGGAGCTTAAGGGAAAGAGCAAAAAATCTCAAAGTCCCAAAGAAAACATAGTTGGGCTCATGCCAGCATCCAAAAGCAATAGAAGAGAAGAAAAAGGGAATGTTAAACCCGCTAGAGTCAGGATCTGCAGGCAGGTAGAACCAACAGAACTTTGTGGCAGACCTAGTTTGAGTATGCCAGGGACAGAAATTCTGGAAGGAAAAGTACCTTATCTCAACAAAGAGCAAGTTATTCCTCTTATGTCCCATTCCATTCTTGCTGTGGTGTTCCATTGTACGCCTCAGCATAGGACCCTAGACATAAAGCACGCCCAAGTCTTAGTCTCATCAGCAGATAGATACCTTGGCTCACTTTCAACAAATGCCATTTACCTGAATGCCTTCTGCCAGTCTTTTCTGGGCCCAAAGGCTTCCTTTATCTGCCGATTCCTCCATGTATTCACTAATAAGCTAACGCTGTTGTTTTGAGTGCCTAGCACGGGTCATGAAACTTGATGATACAAATGCTCAAGTAAATACCTCAAGACGTTCATATTGTTCTATGAGTGAAAGACATACAGATCATAACAGGGGAGAGATCCATCTTTTTCTTGTAGTAGGTCTGCACTGTGCTCTGGCAGGGAAATCCAGTTCCACTAAGTGAAGCAGTGTGTATCCGGAGGGTTGAGTGGGTGAAGGAGGGCCAACAGAAGGGAAAAGCAGCTCGGGGGAAACAAAAGCAATCCGGGAACCATTGGCAGTTCAGCCTTGTGATCTCGTTCTGTTACTCCGGATCAAGCTCTCATTCTGTACTAGACTCCCAGCTGAGGTGTCAGTGTAGACATTACAAGGATGGGATGGCAGGTGGCAGAGCAAAACTAGCCTGATCTGGAAGAGCCGTGGATAAGTATTTTACTCCACATGGGAAACGTTTAAAAGGATGTGGGAATCTACGCCACCAAGTTCTTGGTATTCACTGAAACTCTTATTACCAAAGAAATCAGATAAAGTTCTGTTAACAGAACTTAGGGGTTACCCGCCGTGACCATGCCAGGTCCACAATCAAGAGAGACAAACTAGAAGTGGAAAGCGAAATGAGATTTATTCAATGTGGTTGTGACATTCAAGTTCGATGATATAATGGGATTTAACGACAGGTTAACATCTAAGAACATCCACTGAAATTCAAATATATAGCAAAGAAGGAACCTGGGAGACATCTGGAAGGAAGCACGTACCATCTTATCAGTAAAGAAACACACATTTAAACAAGTCAGTCTGAAGATAATGCCAAATTTAGCAACCACCGAGGCTGGTAGTAACATTTCAGAGAGCAAAAAAAGAGTTAATGAAAGAAACTAAAAGTTTAGTAGCTGGAAAACGGAGTGTTTGCACTTAGCTTTGCCAGGGCAAAAGCTCCACCGTATCTAGGCAACCATAAGCCCGCCTTCTCAGGAGGCTTTTGTGATTGGCTCACCATTTCCCCAATGGGCGCTCCGGGGGCTTCCCGCCGCCGCTGGCGCCCTCTTCAAACAGCCGCGCACCAGCAACTGCGGGCGACATCTCAACCGAACTTGCAGGGGGCTGGCTTTCCGCCCTGTCGCCCCGCCCACCTGGCCGGCCCATCGAGCGGCGGCGGCGATTGGAGGAGGCGCCTGCTTGTCGAGTGGCTGGGGTCTCGGGCTAGGTTGTACCGGGAAGGTGTTCGCGTGCAGGCAGCGGGTTGCTGGAGGGCTCTTCGGTGACTGCAGTCTTACGGCCGGGCAGGCTGCAGCGCGAACGGGAGCCGCCTTCGGGTCTTCTGCACCGGGGCGGCTGTGCACGCTGGCTCCCTGCCCGGCCCTCGGTTCCGGCGCTGCTCCGGCAGACCGGTGTGCGTCCCTGATTCCCGGACGCCCGGCCCAGCTCTGTGGTAAGGCACTGCGTGAGTACACTCAGTCGAGGGAGCCTCCTGTGTTTAGGGGTGCTGACCTCTGTTAACCCTGCTATGTCCATGCTGCTCTTGGTACTACAGATCTCAAGAGATTGTCATTACCTGTGTCTATGGCTGCTTTGCCCTCACCTTCTGGGCTTCTCCGTGCGCTTTTGTTGTCGGAACAGCGCTCGGAAAGTGAAACAACCCTGTGTGTTCTGACTGTTTCCATCCTGTAGAAGTGAGAGTGTAAGCTAGTGAGTGCAGTTTTTCTTTTTGACTCCCAGGGCACTTATACTTAGCCCACCTTGTAGTCATGAATTTTAGTGTGACTTAAGCAGAATCTCACTTTGTAGCTTCACAATACGTGATTGTTTTCATGTAAATAAAGGCTGGTTTGAAGCTGCAAGCAACAAAGGATAATAAGACATGTACTAGAGTGCGTAGTGGACTTCTGATGGAGCAGGAGTCCGGAGTCCTCATCGCGGAGGGGTTGTAAGCTTTTCCACAGACAATTACATTCACTTCTCACACCTACGCTGTGTTTACCCGGTTCGTTAGTAAAGAAACGGAAGCTGTTTACGATTGCAGAGCTGCCCAGCCCAGGTTTTTGAATGAGGACCTTCAGTGTTTAATTCCTGCAGCCATATTACATCTTTTCAGATCTGTCTAAAGATCTTTTCGCAGCTGGAGAGACCGTTCAGCGGTTAAGAGCTTGTTACCCGCTCTTGCAAGAGGCTGTGAGTTTCTCAGCACACACATTGCATAGATCACAATCACCTGTGACTCCAGCTCTGAGGGATCCTAAGGCCTGTGACCCAGTGGCTGTATTCGCTCATAATATTAATATAATAGCAATAATATTTTTGAAAAAGAAAATACAAAGTTTTGTCACAAAAACAAGATTCTAACACAAAGTATTGGAGATATTTATCTCTTTGTGACCAACCAGGGACAATACTGACAAGAAAATGAGTGCTGGGTTAAAGGGCCTGCTGATCTGAGTGTAAGAACAGACAGATGTGCTAGAATGAAAGTATTAACCAGGTAGCTGTATTTTAAAAGCACACTACCCATATAGTCTGTGCCTTGATATATATTTTTTTTTAATTTTTTTTAATTTTTATTTTTTTCCCTTTTTAGTGGTCAGCTCTCTGAGCAAACATAGGAGGATATTATTGTTTCTACTAATGGCATGATTTGGCTGTGTTAACCCAGAGGCAGCTTTACTAGGGCAAATGTTCATTTTGGCGCACATGTGCGTGTGCTTGTGCATGTCTGTGTGTCTGTGTGTGTGTATTTGCATGTGTAAATATAGATACACGGGTGTCAGGCCGTATATGTAGAGGTCAGAGGACAACATCTGGTGTCAGACCTCAGTTTCTATCTTGCTTGAGACAGGGTCTCTGTTGCTGTCACAGTGTGTAGGAAATGCTGTCTGACCTGTGACCTTCTGCACATTCTCTTGTCTGTGCCTCCCATCTCCTCGCAGAAGCTGGAATTACAGATGCCTGTGCCCTGTGTCTGGCTTTAATGTGGGTTCTGAGGATTTGAACTCAGGTCTTCACACTCTGCATTGAGACATCTTCCGAGCCTGAGCTCAGACTCTTAATGATGTTAAGTGAGCATTTATATGTCTTTCTAAATTGGATTTTCAGGCTATTTCCCCTTCTTAAGTTGTCATTTTCCTATTTTCTTGGAAAAAATTGTTTATTGATACTTTTTATTAAGTGTTTTGTAAGTAGTTTTGCAATTTTGTAATTTTATTTTTTGATTTTTTTGTTAATACATTCTATGATAGCTACTATGTAACTTATGACTGATGTCTTTTGCTTTATACAGTTTAAAAATGTATTTTTATTTTATGTCTGTGGGTCTTTTGCCTGCATGTATGTTTGTGAACCACTTGCTTGCCTGGTGCTGTGGAGGACAGAAATGGGCCTTCTGTCTCCTAGAGCTGGACTTAAAGATAGTTGTGAGCTTTCATGTAGCATGTAGACACTGGGATTTGAACCTGGGTCCTCTGCAGAAGAAACAAGTGCTCCTAACCACTTCACCATCTCCCCAGTCCCTGGAAGGATCTTTCTTTCTGGAGGATGCCTTTGGCTTGACAGTGTCCCACATCATGGGGGTGATAGATTAACCTGTACCCCCATTTCCATCATCTGAGCCTGTGTAGGTGTGATGTCCACTTGAAGCAATGAACTGAACCTGGGGATGTGGGAATAGTGTTTTCTTCTCACTATATCAGCCATCTTAGGTTGTCATATTCTGATCTTTATCTTATGATCTATACAAGAGAATCCCAGCAGGTGCTGGGTAGAGGCAAGGCTTCCATTCCCCAGTGAGAGTGTGCATGTGTGTATCATGCCATGTCTTGTTAAAAGCACACATTTTGTACTCACATTTTAACAGCTGTAAAAAAGTAGTGTTGTCATAATGGAATTGGTTTCCTTTTCTTAGTGTACAAATGGGACTACATTATACAACCAGAGGTGTCTTAGATCTGATAAAGGGGTTTTCTTCTTTTGTGCAGGGCTAATGGTTACAAAGTTTGTGACCATAGTTCACAACTGCTAACAAAAGGGAGTTATCTTCCTTATGGCAAAATGCATTTGTGTTGCTGGTCCTTATGCTTCTTATGTGACTCAGTTTTCTGACATTTTACAGCTGGAAGTTATAGTGAGTGAGCTGGGGCTCAGACCACACACAGTTTCGTGTACATTTTCATGATACAAAGGGCCTGGATTGAAGAACAGCCAGGCCACTGGTAGCACAGACTTACAGTTTTTTTTGGACAGAATCATTCAGTATTTTGAAATTTGGGGACTTTAGGTAGAGTATCGGGGTCCCCATGTATAATTAAATAACCAGAAGTCTGTCTACTGTTAGTAGTTGTTTCCCTGAGAGCTTTTGTATTATAACTGTGTGGTAGCACAGCCTACAGCCTTCTCTCCTTCCCTGTAGTATTTTGCCAGACCCTGATCGCTGAAGAGAGAGTCATGGAACCCTAAGCTTTTTGATGTGTGGATGCTTTCTGGGTAGCAGTCACTAGCTCAGGATTGAAGAGTTCCCTTCTGGAAAGTGTGAAGTTTGCATTTGCGGAATTCAGAATGTGGAGCAGAGTCTAGAGGACCCTTACTGTGTTCAGTGCATCAACTTGAGGCTTTGCTTAAGCTTAGTCTTAAGGTTTTTATGTTCGGTCTTTCTAGTTAGCATTTAGGTTTTTGTTTGCAAGTATCTTACAGTCACTTGAGAAACACAGTCACTGTTTTGTTGACTATTTGCATTTTTTCTTTGCTATTGAATTGCTGTTATATGGCAGGTTTTTTTTTTTTTAAATGAGTCACAATCCCCCCTCCCCCCCCCCAACCCCAGGAGGACCATGTCATTGGAGTTTGGCAGTGTAGCACTGCAGACACAAAATGAAGATGAAGAATTTGACAAAGAAGACTATGAACGGGAACAAGAGGTGAGTTACTTGGAAAAAAAGTCCCTGAACTGGTTGTTCATCAACTGATCATAATTATGTCATCTTGTGTCATTTGGAAGGGATTTATAATTTCTTGTAATTCAACAAAGCAAAACCTGTAACCTGAACAGGACTTTTAAATGACAGAGGAATGAGGGCTGGAAAGCTGGATCTGTGAGTTCGGGGATCCATCTCCCCAGCTCCCATCGTTCCTACCGTACTGCAATTGCACATAGGTATTGAAATTAGCCTCGTTTTAGCTTTCAGGTACGCTTTTCCATCTTCGAAGAGCAGAGTATCACATGTCTTTTGCTCTGGGAGTTAGATGATTGTCCCTAATCAGTCCCTCCCTAGAGGGTCTCTAGCACGTTACCAAAGCTCAAAGGCTCCCAGACCATCTGCTGCTGCTGCTGTTCCCACTACCTGAGTAGGATGCACCTGGAGACTCAGGTTTCCTGTGGGATGCCTGATGGTCACGCCCCAACATCTGATTTCTGGTGAAGTGGGATCCTGAGAGGCAGGTCTGCACTGTGGAACCCAGCACTGTGAATGAGTGTGCAGTAATTACGGTTTGCTGTGCTTCCATGAGGAAGCTTTTCTGTTGTGATGTGTACGCATATAAACCTGACACCCTTGTAGAGAAAGTAGAGCTTGCTAATGTTGATCATTAATCCTGGTGTCATGCTTTCCCCTTCCCTCAAGTGATAGACATGATTCATGTACAATTTAAGGACCTC
Organism: Cricetomys ansorgei; assembly: GCA_026225945.1. Lineage (NCBI taxonomy): Eukaryota > Metazoa > Chordata > Mammalia > Rodentia > Nesomyidae > Cricetomys > Cricetomys ansorgei. The sequence continues at coordinate 25,596,049 of JAMJFZ010003875.1, read as the reverse complement.
ACTAAATGGAGGAGTAAGAAATCTCTTTGCGCAGTCACTCATCGGCTTCAAGGCAGCTTTGGGTGGTGTTTTGTGCTTTAGTCTGTGATATTGATGTGACTCTTCTGACTCAGTTGCAGCAGCTTCTCACAGACCTCCCTCATGACATGCTGGATGATGACCTCTCCTCTCCTGAGCAGCAGGATTCTGACTGCAGCATGGGTGGCACAGCAGGAGAGTAAGGACCTGGAATCCTCTTGTTTATTGTACCCCATAAGACTTCCTTTGAGTCTCTGACTTTAGACTTATTCCTAAGACATTTGGGTTAAGGTTGAAGGAAAAACATATACTAGAATCTTGGGGTTCTTCGTGTTATCTGTCCAAGTATGATAGAGTGTAGATCTAAAGTATTGCTCTTTCTCAAGACTGCATCCTTCTGAGCAACTGGAGAGGAAGTGGATCGAGTGTGACATACTGCCCAAATCTCACAGTGTGAACGTAAGTGCCTGTGGTGACCATGGTGCTGATGCGGGTTGTGGAGATCTTAGTGTTTTACTCTGGTTCACTAATAGGGCGGTACTGGACTTGTATTTTGGAGAACAGTGTGGCAATGGCTGGGAAGAAAATCGAAGCAAAACTGAAGACCAGCATCTTGGATACCATCCTGGAGAAGGCGGGGATGAAGGCGGAAGTGGATATAGCCCTCCAAGTAAACGAGAGCAGGCAGATTTGTATCGCCTTCCTGAAGACTTTAGACCATACACCGGTGGTCAGAAGCAGGAATTTCACAAGCAAGCAGCTAGTGTCATTACGTTTACAAATTCTCAGAGGGACAATTTTCAGGTATTGTAAGAATCTGACTTTCAAGAATTTGTGTGTGTACATGTATTTGCACAGTGTTTGTGTGTTAAAGGAAGTGTGCAAATGCAATGGTAAAATGATTTACAACAGTGTCTCAGAATCTGCTTACTTAAGTTCATGCTAAATTAGTTACACTTTTCTGTTTATAATTGCATGCAATTGCTATACCAAGTCTGATGTTTAAAATGAAAGTTTTTTGGAAACAGTTATCTAAACATTAAAGGTTAAGTCAAGGAGTAACTCCTCATTTACTGTTGCTTCTTGCTTCTGTGGGACTACTTCCCAGAGAAGCATGCAGTTTTTAAAGTGGTGATTTCATGTATATTACAGCATTTAATTGTAACTGATATCTGATGATGTATCTGGGCTCTGAGCCTTATTTGTTTGGAGCCAATTGCAACTGTTACTTTTCATTTGTAACTGAACTCTGCCTCCTGGCTCTCTTGCCCAGCTTGTAACTTCTTGTATCTGAAAGCTAGTTCTCCTGCCACAACTGCTACTGAAACAGATTCTTGGAGCTTTTTTAACCCCATCTCTACTGTCTCTAAAAGTTTAGAAAAGAAAGAACAGAAGCCCCTTCTGGTTGTCTGTTTACACCCGGAGAACTGGACTAACTTCTAACATCATTTATCCCACTAACTGTCCTCTAACATGCTTTCCCATCAACTGTCCCTTGTCTCAGCCTGGTGGCTGCCTTCCTTCCCAACAACTGTCTTCTGCCTCAGCATGGTGGCTGCCTTTCCATCCACTGTCCCTTGCCACTAACTGTTACCGCCACTGCCTCTTTTATAGGATTTCTAACCTGTTCCCAGAAGTCCCAAGTGGCATGTAACCATAAGGAAGGCTGCACAGTACAAAAAAAACTGTCAAAGTGTCTCACTACATTTAGTTTCCTTTGTTTCAATGTTCACCAGTTTCATAAGAAATTTAAAAGACCAACACTTTAAATCCAGTTTTGCTTTTCATAGTGTCAAAGCTGTAGATGGGGTGACTGTTAAGGGTTAATACACCATGCATTGACTGTGGAAAGTTCTAAGAAAGTATCAGGAGATAGTGTGCCTTAGATTTCTCGATGACAAGAAATGTCTCATTTCCCAGGTGCTGTTCTGTATCATTCAGTGACAGGCTATTTATTTATTTGTTGTCCATTAAAAGATAGTTATTTTCTCTTTATCTCTGGAGAATGTTACTCATTGAAAAATAATTGGAAATTTATTCTACATGAGATAGTATCACATATTCTCATTTATTGGGCGTGTGCATCAATAAATGAAGATGCACAATAAAGATGGCGACATCACCTTAATCATTTGTGATACAATGCTTATATACAATCTCATTGCAACTCTTAAGTTTTATTTTTGAAATTCACTCCATTTTATTCTCAAAACAACTATGAAGCATTCACAGTATTCAATTACAAAGAGTACTATTTTTGAGCAGAGTTGAACAGAGTTGAACAGAGTTGATCATGGGCTGGGAACGTAGCTCAGTTGGTAGACTGCCTGCCTGGCACACATGGGGCTCCAGGTTCAATCCCCAGCATTGCATAAACCAGGTGTGGTGGTGCACATCTAATTTCAGCCCTTAGAAGATGGAGGGAGGTGTCTAGTAAGATAATTTTGGAAGAGAAGACCAAATCTTAATTATTAATTTTATTTTTCGTCTTTTAATAGCAATTTGGTTCATCCCAAGGACCCAACTGTCAAGCTTTGGAGCCATATAAAGCGAGATACAAACCTTACCCACCTTCTGTCCAGAATAGTAGTTCACCAGCCCAGGAGATAGTCGGAAGTGATATGTTTGAAGGCTTGCAGCAACAGTTTTTAGGTGCTAATGAAAGTAGGTGTTCTGTTTGTATTTACTTGTTTGACTGTTTTTGTTTTGTTTGAGCTAAGGCCTGACTCTGTTGCCCAGGCTGGCCTCACATTCATGGCAATCCTCCTGCTTCAACCTCCCACACCTAGCTTTATTATTTCTTTGTTAATATAATTGGGGAATTTTGAACATTAATGAATATTTGTATGCACATTCAAGAAATAATATTTTTAAATAACGATAATAGAATTGTTGACATTTCCAAGAGCCTCTTTTCCTTATTTTGAAACTACATACTGAGCTATCTATGAACTAACTAGTAAGTGCTTGAATATTTATTTCAAAGTAGTATTTTGAGCTAGTGAGTGGTGATTCATCTGTCATCCTAGCTCTTAGGAGGAAAGGCAAGAGGATCTGACACTTTTAAGGCTAGTCTGAGTATACAGTGAGAGCACTCAAGGTCAGTCTGAGTACACAGTGAGCACTCAAGTTTCCTGGTGAGACCCTGTACCCTGTCTCAAAAAACCCAAGGGCTTCAGCAGCAGCTCGATGGTAGGGGGCATGTGTGGTAATTATATGACCCTTGTTTTCATTCCCCGTTCATCAGAAGAGAAAATGTTTGTAGAGAACTGTTAGTGAATTATATATGCCGTGAATTATAACTGCTTCTTTCAGATTCACTGTGCTGTGCTCCTGAATGTAGCAATATTTGAAACTGAAATGTTGGAGGAAAGTTTTTACACCATGAGTACTTTAGTCACCCTGAGCTTAGTGTTTCTCTTGTCTGCTTTGGAACATGAATACACATCTCACTGGTCTTAAGAGTTCTCACTCTGTAGACCTGTAATTAATAAATTAGGCTGTGAATTTCTTATTTTTTCTTTTACCTTTTATATTTTTAGTGTCATAACTGTATAAATCTGCTATTGTATTCAGAATTGATGTGGATCTCAGGTTCAGTTATGTGTTACTTTCCCCTGTCTTTGTTACTGTTCTGTTCCTGCAAAGATACATTATGACCAAGGCGGCTCTTATGAAAGAAAGCATTTAATTGGGGCTTGCTTATAGTTTCAGAGGTTTAGTCCATTATCATCATGGTGGAGAGCTTGACAGCATGCATGCAGGTGTGTGAGCAGTAGCTGAAAGCAACATCATGATCTGTAGGCAGAGAGAGAAAGTCACTTGGCATGGGCTTTTGAAACCTCTAAGCCCATCCCCAGTGGGACACTTCCTCCAACAAGGCCACACCTCCTTATCCTTTTAATCCTTTCAAATACTGCCACTCCCTAGTGGCTAAGCATTTAAATATAGGAGCCCATGGGGGCCATTCTTACTCAGGTCACCATACCCAGCCTTTTTTTTTTTTTTTTAATGTAGAGTATGTATAAATATAATTATAAGGAAAACACTTAAAGCCACTAGAGGCTTTTGAGATGAAATACTAGTTTAAAAAAAAATTAAGAAAACCCATACAAAAAAGCTGTACAGTGACTATTGTTAGTGTTTTCAGAGGTAGAAGCTTCTATCATCATGCTCCTGGGGACTAAATTAACTTTGAAACCACACCGGCTATTGAAGAGCCAGTGTGATTCAGTGATTGGAGAAGTGTCCTATATGCTGGACACCTGGGCAAGGCCAGAGAGAAAACTGTACTTCTTTGTTTAGACACAAACTAGTGTTGCTGTAGGTGTGTTTGGGCCACAGAGTAGCTGTAGGGAGTCCCAGAACTTACCATTCTTGAAGGCGGCAACAGTGCCTGTGGGAGGGGCTTATCTGAAGTGCAGTGAAGAACAGATGTGGCCCACGTGGTTTGAGTGTGACGGTGGACACAGTCAGGCCTGCATGGGCTCCTCCCGTTGCCCAGCAAGGGACATGCTTTGTGCCTTTCACCACTGATTCTAAAAGTCTGCATTTTATCAAGTTAATTTACTTGTAAGATGATCATGCATCCTTTTAAAATTGACCTTTAGAGTTAAGTGAGTAACTTGATGGTAGTAGCAGGTTTCCCAGCAACAGCCGTTAAAGAACGAGTTCACCCAAGGCCACACGACCTCAGGAAGAAAAACCTGCGTGTTCTCCTTCATGTGGGAACCTAACCAATAATATAGGCATACGTGTAAACAAACGTGGCTATAATAAAACTTGAAGAGGACAGGAAAGGCTAAATGTTAGGGGAAGAGGAAAGATAATGTAAGAATGAATACGAGCTGTGAAAGAGGGCAGAAGAGCTAACTGCTTTTCTAGCTCTAACTACCTCTTGGAATTTTTTTGTTTGTTTTTGATGGAGATTAAGTGCATAAAATGTATTTGATAGTGAAATGTAAAATCCAGTGTGAAGCCCCACAACTTCTGTTTTGAATGGCTACTCTGTTTAGAAGTTCATTGAAATGTAAAGACTTGGGTCTGGTTAATTTTGGTGTGTGTGGGTTTTTTTTCAGGTTTCATTTTATAATAAAGTTTAAAATTTAAAAAAAAAGTGAATTTGGAGAGATGGAACTTTGAGACTATTTATTTCTGTCTCCTCTTGCTATAAGGCCAAAGAGATGCTTTTAATATTCAGATATTTTTTTCTTTTCTTTTTTTAAGACAGGGTTTCAGTATGAATCACTGGATTTGAACTCACTTTGTAGACCAGAATGGCCTTGAACTCACAGACACTTGCCTGGCTTTGTCTGAGTGCTGGGATTAAAGGCATGTACTACCACCATGCCTGGCCTTAAGTTTTGCTTTTTAATTTAGAAAAGAGTACAAATTATTTTGTTACTAAATATTTAAAAATTTTCAATATGTACTTACTGATTGTAAGCTTACAGAAGCATTGGCCTAGCAAGGAATGCTTCTGACACCTCTCATTTTCCTTTTTCTGCCAATATGTGTGTTCTGTACAATGACTTTGTTTTTGAGGACTTCAGAATTCCTTCCTCTCTTTATTAGCTAGTTAATATAGCCATTTATGTGCCAGTATAAACATAAAACAATGTATTTACTTCTTCTGCTAAAGAAAATATTTTGACAAGGATATCTAGAAATGTTCCTTTCAAATAATCTGTATAGTTTGTCTATATTTTAAAAAGGATGCTAACCACAGTCCATGCAAGTGGTTTCATGATATGCCATCAAGTTGTTTAAAAAGCTTGGAATACACTACTCTAGCTGATCACCTATTTATATTTTAGTATGTTTTTATCTAATAAATTGTCTCTAATTCCAAAGCAGACTCTGCAGAAAATATACATATTATTCAACTCCAGGTTCTTAACAAAGCAAAGGAGAGACAACTGGACAGCTTAGTTGAAAAGCTGAATGACAGTGAACGCCAGATTCGGTATCTGAACCACCAGCTTCTAATAATCCAAGGTGAGGCGGCCACTGACTTGGAGTTTTTCCCACTGCACAGGAGCTAGGCAGTTGGTTTCTAATAAATTCATTTTATTCTGTTTTATCTTCCTGTGCATTTCATTTCCAATACCCTCATTTGACCTGGTCAGAGGGCTCATGGGAGTTGGAACAGGTCGGAAGCCCAGGACGTCTGAGACCGTTCTTCTTTCCTTTGATCTTGTTCACCTCCTCTTCCCAGGTGTTAGAATCAGTGTGTGCACGCATTGTTTAACTGTGCTGATGGCCTTCCGCACTAAACAGTTGGTGTTACATCATTACCTTGATAAAGTGTTCCTCTTTCAGGTGATATGTTTAGTGTGTAATGCAGTTGCCATTTCTGGTGTAATCACATGGAGGAAATAGAACAGTTTTTGATTGCTTATTCCGTGCTCTAGCTTTAGTCAGTGTTGAGTGTCCACTTGTAAAATTATACCATGACTGGACTCCAGATCATTTCAAATTTAATTGATAGTGAAAAAAACAAAACAACAACTACAACAAAAGCTCCTGTAATGCTCACAAAATCTCTTTGGAGAGAATTTGTGAGATGTTGTAGTGAAGTATTTGGGATGGACTGAAGACTGGGGATTCAAGAGCTCCTTACAAGTATGTGGAAGAGTGATTGGTCCTCAGATACCTTGTTTAGGGAGTTGGGGTCTCACTATGTTGCCCAGTTATCTTGCCTCAGTCTTCTGAGTGCTGGGACTATGGGTGTGTACAACTATGACCTGCTCTAGGACACCTTTTTGATTGGCATGAGCTTGTTGTATCTGTGTAGCTTCTTAAGGAACAGACACAGGGAATATTGGGGATCCTTTGCTGCAAAGGGATACAACTAGAATTTAAAAGTAGTGGCTCTAGTTCTTTAAATTATGTTTTTGATTTTTCTCCAAAGCAACTAAAGCTCATTTGCCTGACTTGAATTTAATTAAGACATAGATCTCATAGAGGTCGTGACAATTATGTTCCCACAACAGTGACAGTGTTGATGTCAACATTTTTAATGCTCCAGATGAGAAGGATGGCTTGTCCCTCAGCCTTCGAGAATCCCAGAAACTATTTCAGAGTGGAAAGGAAAGGGAGACCCAGCTTGAAGCTCAGATAGAAGCACTGGAGGCCCAGATCCAAGCATTCAAAGTCAGTGAAGAAAAGGTAAACTGTCTTTATTCAGCCAAACTGGAGTGGGGGCTGGAGATGTGACTCAGCAGCTAAGAGCTCTGGCTGCTCTTCAGAGGAACAGGGTTTGATTCCCAGCACCCACATGGGGGTTCACGAGTGTCTAACTTTAGTCCCAGAGGGTCTGACGTGCTCTTCTGGCCTCCGAGGACACCAGGCACACATGATGCACAGACATACATTCAGGCAAAACATTCATGCAGATTAAATAAATAAAGGTAAAAGAACAAAACCCTTTAGTTTGTACAAGACTAAATTTAGAAGAACTACATATCATAGATGTCCTGGCACTCACCTGGGGTCATCTGTCGGTTCCAGGAGGAGGTGGCAGTCCTTCTATGTTGACTCCTGCATTTCTGTCTTTCCTGGGCTTTATGTTCTCCAAAAGTCTCTTAACTACTCTAGTTTTACCCTTTCTGCAAATTCTCTTATGGCTGTCTGTATAATCTTTCCAGAATATAGCTCTAGTTTTATTGTTCTCTTAATCTAAATGCTTTGCATGAACTACTTCACCTGTGGGACAGGTGACCTCTCCATGGGTCAGCCCCCCCCATGTCTTATTTTTATATGTCCGTGCACACCACCTCTTCTTGTGACTGTCTGCTCCATGACCACTGCCGTGTGACTAACTAGCTCCTGCTTGCAGCTTTCTTTCTCCGGAATCTCTGTCCTTAGGGTGACTACCCTCTTATAACAGATGGAAAATACCTTAAAGGCATCATTGGGCTAGCTTGTAGCTCTGCCATCTAGACTAGTGTTTGGCACATAGTTGGTGGTCAGTGTATGCTGAGTGACTATTGTTCAAAATTAACCTACTTGTATATATGTTTCCTTACATATTTTTCTGTTCTGTTTGAATGCTGTCATGATGTAGCCTTATGTTATATTTTAAAATAGGCAAACAAGGGTTTTCCCTATTCAGAAAAATTTGAACCCACCCATTTTCTTCTTTAGATTTTGCAAATCGTTGTTTAATGTTTTATAAAACAAAAAGTTAATTGGAATTCTGATTTGAAAGGCACTATGCTTTGCCATTTTATACATGTGTTATGCTGGTCTTAGAAAGACAAATCCTTGCTCAAGGGTATAAAGTTATTGACAAATCCTGAGAGCCTAAAGATCTTAAACCATATAGTTCCCTTAATCTCCTTATTTTAAGGTTGTATGATTAGCAACTTTAATTTTCTCTTGCCGTAAAGCATAACACAATCACAGATTTTGGGCCTTGAAAAACCAACCATCTGTGAGTTGATATTTTACCTACAGTATCAGCTATGCTTCCAGAACTGTTTCTGCTTGGGTGTGGTGCATGTGTCTGTAGTCTTAGCTACTCAGGAGGCCGAGGCAAGATGATCATTTGAGCCTGGGAATTTGAAGCCAGCCTGGGCAGACAGTGGGATCCTCTCTCAAAGAAGAAAACCAAAAAAATCTTTATTTAGTAAGTGAGTGACCATTCGAGGTTTGTACTCTTTGAAGGAGCAGCACATTTTTCTGTGACCCTACGATTGGGTAGTCTGTCACTTTGCTCATAAAGCAGTGCAAATAGGGCTGATTCTGCAGCAGGCCCACCATGCTCTTCAGAACACTCATTCACCTCTACATGCAACTGCAGTCTAGCTTGTCAGGGGTAGTTGTTGCCAGCAACGATGGGCTTGTGAGCAGCAGCTGGAACAGTCTTGAGGAGCAGAGTTAAGATGCTATCAACATGAGCATTTTGTGTGTGTTTGCTAGCTGACCAAGAAGGCCAGAACAACGGAAATCACCCTGGAAAGCTTGAAGCAGCAGCTGGTAGAACTTCATCATTCTGAGTCACTCCAGCGAGCCAGAGAACAGCATGAGAACATTGTTACAGGCCTCACACAAAAGTATGAAGAGCAGGTGTTATCCTTACAGAAGAATTTGGACACTACCATAGCAGCCCTTCAGGAACAGGTCAGGCGATTCCTAATGAGCAACTATCAGTCAAGTAAAGCTGCTTATTTATTGTAACTGATGTTTTGCAGTCCTCCAGATAGAAAGTTTGCTGTTAATGATAGGTATAGGTATGAAATTGTACCTGAACTACCCCCCCCCAAAAAAACCCTCAAAATAATTTTTCAGTTATAAGTATGTCTGAAGCCCTAATTTTGGATACCTTTTTTGTAGGATCAATGAGTACCTTCTTAGACCTCACAGTGCTAGTCAAAGCTTCATTTTTCATACTATTTGTACATATTGTTCGTATTGTGGTAGAGTAAATGTTAACTGAAAAGAACGAATATACCAGCACTGCCCAGAACCTGAGGTTGACTGGGGGTCTTTTGTAGGTCTCTCAGTATTCACCTCTCAAAGAGTATTGAGAAATGGATTTTAGCTGGGCGGGGGTGGCACATGCCTTTAATCCCAGCATTTGGGAGGCAGAAGCAGATGGATTTCTGTGAGTTCGAGGCCAGCCTGGTCTTCAGAGTGAGTTTCCAGGACAGCCAGAGTTACAACAGAGGAACCCTGTTTCAAAAAACAGAGAGGGGGAGGGGGATGGTCCTTGGGAGAAGATTAATTTTGAGAATAAAAGTTAGGTATCTGGAATGGCAGAAAGATGCTTCAATTCGAAAGTTGCATACCGAACCTCTTGTGGACATGTCACAGTCTGTATTGTATAAGAAAAGACTTAGGACTAAGTATATTATGCCTATATATGTGTCCTAATTTTTATGTCAAGTTGACATAAGCTGGAGTCATCTCAAAGGAAGGAACCTCAATTGAGAGATTGTTTCCATAAGATCCAGCTGTAGGCAAGCCTGTAAGACATTTTTAAAATTGAAGACTGAATATAGAAGAGTGCAGCCCACTGTGGGTGGGGTCACCCCTGGGATGGTGGTCCTGGGTTCTATAAGAAAGCAGGCTGAGCAAACCACAAGGAGCAAGCAGCACTCCCCCATGGCCTCTGCATCAGCTTCTGCCTCCAGGTTCCTGCCCTGTTTGTGTCCTGACTTCCCTTGATGATAAACTGTGATGTGGAAGTGTAAGCAAAATAAACCCTTTCTTCCCCGCGTTACCTTGGTTACGGTGTTTTGTTACAGCAGTAGTAAGCCTAAGACAATAACATTAAGTAAATTTCATGTTTAATCTTGAGTCTCATCCCTAACATATCTATATGTATGCTCAAATTTTCCAAAATCGAAGTGTTTCCCATGCTGGATACTTAGTCTGTATGCTGTATAAAGTAGGGAAGAAAGTGTGATCCAAGAATGCCTGTGATTCTAAGCTTGAGTATATTTCAAAATCAACTTTTGTATTTGTGTCCAAGAAGGAGTAAGTATTGGAAACTCGGGGTGTGTAGTGGCAGATTTACTTGCCATGTGTCCAGAACCCTCGGTTGATGAATACAGTTTCAGAATGGATTTTTCTTCTTATTGTAATTTAAGAACTAATTTAACCCAAGAGAAAAAGGAGAAGAAACTAAGAAGTGAGGGTATGACAGACCTACCACACCCCAAATTCACCCTGATATGGTTGTTGTCTCTGACTTACATGACCAACTCTACCTTTTCTGATGACTGGTGGACATACTATGGCAGAGTAATTGTTTGTGTAACATTTTACTCTGTTATGTTTATTTTATGTTATATATGTTATATTATCTATTGCATATATAATATAATATATGTTATATATCTTATCTATGGCAGCCTCACGTAGCCCAAGCCATCCTCAAACTTACTGTGTAGCCAGGGGTGACTTTGAACTTTACATCTTCTGCCTGTGCTTTCTGGGTAACAAGCCTGCACCACCACGCTCTGCTTATGCAGTGCTGGGATTATGCCCTGGTCTTGGTGCATGTCAGGCCAGCATTCTTCCACCTCATCCCCGGCCCATTTTATTCTTACGTGTACTTATTACGCATTTTATTCAATTTATTAATTGAATTATTCCTTTTACGTAGAAAAATGTTGTGAATTTGATCATAATGGATTTTTAGGGTGGGGAAAGATAAAGGTATGCCCAATCATTGAAGAATCTGGTTTATAGAAACTTAACTAGAATTTGGGGTACAGTTTTTTGTTATTTTACTCTTTTTGCCAATTGTCTAAAGAGTTTTTATTTATTTAATTTTTTAAATAAACTGTAATAACACACACACACACACACACACACACACACACACCCCAAAATTAAACAGACCAGAGTCTGTACATCTCAGTGACCTTTTATATCATTAGAGGACAGTTGTTATTTACTGTAAAACATTTGTTTATTCGTATTACCTTTTGTAAACATATTGGTATTACAGTCATCAGCGGTCCTTGGCTGATTTAGGAAAGTGGAATCTGTTAGCTCCTGTGGGGTGTTTGAAGAGCACCGTCTCTGGTGACTTGACACAGTCTCACTGGGATGGGGTGGGAGGAGTTCCCAGTGTGTTAGGAAACCTGCCTTGTAGGAATGGTTGGTACAAATGTTGGTAGACCCCATAACGGCTCTATGGACAGCCTCCTAGGTTCTGGCCACTCTGGTACAATCAGTTCCTTCCAGTCTATGGTTATTGCAGGACAGATAATGGTGCAAAGCCTGGGCCTCTGGCTTCTTTATCTGTCTCCAGGCCTGCCATCACTTCTTCAGAAGAGTGACCTTAGACTAGAAGAGAGAGCATCTTGGTTCTGTGCAGAATGGGCTTCAGACTCCAAACCATGAGCTCCATTTGCTGTAACTTATTTTTCCTCCCAGGGAGTGTTTGTTTGTTTGGTTTTTGTTTTTGTTTGTTGGTTGGTTGGTTTGTCTTTTAAATTTTTTTATTTTATGGTATCCCCTTGTAAGCATTATCAGTTGGCTCAACAGTATTTAAAATAAGAACTCAAAGTACTTGTACCTGATTTGTATTATAATTCAATTGGTATTCCTAATTGGAAGAGTGCTACAAAAGTCAGGTTCACAAGGTAAGGAATTTTCCATGATTCATCTTCTACACTCTGTGCTCAGTTCCTCCTTCATTCTCAACATGCTTACACTGTGTGGAATCCTTCGTATAAACTTAAGATATTCAAGTTTGTTGTACCCACAAAGCAACTTGCTGGGATGCTGAGAGCACACGGACCCTGTAGGGAGCAAGTGATACCTCAGTGATACTGAGTGTTCCTGTTGTGAAACATGGAGTGCCTGTCCAGTTATTGAGTTCTTTATTGATTCCCTCAGAGTTTTGTATTGTCTCCAAATAGATATTATCCATGTTTTGCATGTCTACTAAAGGCCTTCATTTTTGGAGTGGTGTTGTAAATGGCATGGCACCTTTATTTCGAATTCATCTGGCTCATTGTGGTATTCAGGAAAGAGACTGTCTTCCCCGTTAACTGTATTCTGCAGCTCTTCTGTAATTGCTTACTAGTTTTAGTAGGTTTTCCCCAGTCTGATTTTCTGTGTAGCAGCTCATGTCATTCATGGACAAAGAGAGCTTTACTTTCTTTGCAGTTTGTGTGCCTTTTATTTCATTTTCTTTCCATAGTGTGTTGACAAGAACTTCCAACATGATGCTCAAAGGCAGGAAGGGACAGCCTTTCCTTGGTCCTCATCTTTATGGGAAAGCTTCATGTTTTCCTTTTAAATATGCTAGATTTAGATTTTTCTTTTTAAAGAGAAGTTGAGGAAGTTCTTAAGACTTATTTTTCTTTTAAGTCATTGATGGGTGTTAGTTGCATTTTGGAAGACAGAATTCATCACGGAGACTGCCTACTTGCATGCAATGGGAGATGCGACAGTCTGACACAGCTTTTTGAATGCCTGTGTACTTAGTGCAATTTGAGAAGTGTATGGTTATAGAATATTATTAACTCGGTGCTTTCCTTAAATATCAGATTTTTCTATGTAGAAAAGACTGTATATACGGCATATTGTAACAATTCAAAATTATTGAGTATGAATTTGAGTGTCGTGCCACTGTTTCATGACAAGCATGATTACTGCAATCCTATTAGCTCATCCTGCCTCAGCCATGTTATGCTGGCTCGTTAGAACCATGCTTTCCAAGCTGGCCTGGGAAACAGCAGCAGCATGCCAAGAACTTTGTAGCACTAAATAAACATGTACTGTTTTCCAGAAGCTTCATTTTGCTAAAAATCTGCTTGAAAAAATGTAGAGCAAACACAGCTGCATTATGACATAGAATACGAAATTCACAAGAATTTTCAAATAAAGCAAGAGCCTTCAGACCCCTTTCCTTTGCACAGGAATGCCTCCATGTTCACTGCATTTCAGGTATCCTTGTATTTGTGACTGGACAGTGTTATTGAGGTTTAGGCTATGCTAGGAATCTGGTACCAAAGCTTGTGTATTCTGACTTGAAGTTCTTGCTACTGGTTTTCTTGAGGCCTTCTCAGAGAGTTTCAGACAGTTGCCACATTGATTTCTTCTGTTTCTTCCATGCCTTGATCGACATTCAGTCTGAGCACCTTTCAGGTGAGAAGTGATGATTGTTACAGTGATAGTTTCTTCGACCTGGGCTTGAGACTCCCATGGTTCCTTATTCCCACGTATATTTTTCTTTTGGAGAATGTTTGCTCTTTACACAGTATCTTTGTCTCTCCATGTATGTATGTAGGCAGATGAAATCCTTGTCCCATAGTGTGTATTTTTTATATATCCTCATATAGTCTCATTCAACAATTACCATGTCTTTTTTTGACACTAATTTTTCAAATATTCATTATAATGCTTGCTATGTATAACCTTGCAGAGATGCCTTTGGGAGACAAGAGAAATAAGATATGTAAAAGGTAGAAAGAGAAATGTAAGAGAAACAGATCAAATTTAAAACAAACTCAGAAGAAGGAAAGATTATTTTGGCTGCTATGAACAGAATGAGCCTTTGGCTGCTCAGAATAGAGTTTCCATGTGTTCATCTGTTTCCTTGTCTGAGGATACGGATTCCGTGACTCAAAGAGGTTTGCCTACATTTGTATATATATGTTAACACAGCATCAAATGAGAACAGGACTGTAATTTATTTCCTGTGCCATGAGTGAAATCTGATTTTAGAATACCAGAATCTTATGATGTCCTTTGTTAGCTGGGCCTCCCCCAGCTCACAGTGATCTCTTGTTCTCCTGCTGTGCACACATTAACCCTGGGAAAGATCATAACACCAGGTGCTGATTTTATATTTGACAATTTGTTTAACTCGTAAAACTGATCATGGAAGTGACCTGTTGACTTCTCTTCTGTTTAGGAAGATGTTTGCGTTCGTTTGAAGGATCACGTGCAGCAACTGGAGAGGAATCAAGAAGCAGTCAAATTGGAAAAGACTGAGATCATTAACAGGCTGACAAGAAGTTTAGAGGATAGTCAGAAGCAGTGTGCCCACCTGCTGCAGTCAGGTGCGTGTGGTGGGGTGTCCCCCAAGGCTACTGTAGTGCATGTACACAACGAAGCTGGATCCCTGACCTAGAGTTCTGTGTTATTATCGTGTATGTGTGTGTGGAGAGGAGTGTGGGCTTGCATGTGCACGTCATGGTTCACATGTGGCGACCAGAGGACAAGTTTTATAATTCTCTCTTTCAACATGGGTTCTGAAGCTCCAAGTCAGGTTGTCTGCAGTAAAGGTCCCCTTGTGGGTGGAGTTCTCATCACCATCACCAGTATCTGGACAGCTTGTCCTTCTTTTAGTCAGATTTACAGAAAAAAAAATGGTTATTTTAACTAAGTGGCTTTTTGCCTCCATGCTGCAGCTTTCACAACAGCAGGGGGTCCTGAGCCAGTGGGAAGAATTTCAGGTTGAAACATTCGAGTGGCTTGGTATTCTTCTCACCACCGCTATGGGGAAACATACACTCTTCTTCATAGAGCTCAAACACAAGACCCCTTGGGCTTCACACACACAGAAAGCCATCAACAAACTCAATTTATAATATAGTACACTCTGGTTTCTATTTCCCATGCCCCTGGCTGCTGCCAGAGGCAGGAGGGAACATCAGCTCCATGATCAGGAAAGGCAGTCAAAATCTTGCTTCTTTCCTGCGCCTAGCAAGGAAATTTTACCAAGAAAATTCATCCCAAACATTTGTTGGAAACATGGTCTCACCTCAGAACTTTTCTCATTTATAATTTTCTCTAATAGAGCTTTCCTTTTATTAATATCTTAATCTCTGTCTTCTGGTAACTGTCCTGAGTGTACTTTACCAGACTCTGTGAGGTCTGGAGTTTCTTTCTCTTCTTCCTTGTCTCTAGGTTGGACTAGCTGGTGTGATGTCTTGCCCTACTCTGGGCACCATTTGCGGTTGTTAGGCTGCTGTGTCAGCCCAGCAAGGATGACAAGGAGGTATTTTTCATAGGTGTAAACTCTGCCAGACCTAGTAGAGGGAACCACTATCCTGGCCAGCGCCATACTGATCTCAGGTGTTTTTGTTGATTCAGAACTCCTCAGGTATTCTACTGATAGCATACGTAGATCATTAGCAATCAAACATCCCCCACAAAAATCCAGCACCTGCAGACTATTCAAAACACCAAAACCTAGGCAGCCCCTCATCCAGAAGTGCACAAAACAATTATTTTAAACACAACTAAAAATAAACTTCTACAACAGGCAGTGGTGGCACATGCCTTAAATGCCAGCACTTGGGAGGCAGAAGCAGGTGGATCTCTGTGAGTTTGAGACCAGCCTGGTCTACAGAGTGAGTTCCACGTCAGCCAGAGGTACAGAGAAACCCTGTCTCGAAAAACTCTTCCCAAAAAAGATTTTCTAGTGTGGCCTCAGATATTTGAGGCATGCTTTCTTGCTTTTTATGGTAGAGGTACTTTTAATTAGTTGTTTCTGAGAGGGCTGTGTTCATTTAACAGAACCGCAAAGGCCCTTTGAACTGGAATCTCTTTTAGTACGTTTAAAATAATTTGTTGGGAATGGAGAGAGGACTCAGGTAAAGAGCACTTCCTGCTTTACAGAGGACCGACTGGAATCCAGTTCACAGCACTCAGTGGGCTCACAGCTGCTGTAACTCCAGCTCCAGGGGGCCTGACACCCCTCTGGCCTCTGGGTGCATGTGTACACACACACACATACACACACACATCTTTAAAATAGTAGTTTGCTAAAATTTCAGAAATACGGCTGTAATATACTCCTTTCTAATGTGGTTGGAGATGAGGATGTTGGAGATAAAAGCATTTAAAAAGGCAGAAAGATACAGTTTACTTGGAGGTAAGGATTGGGAGGGTAGAACTTTCCTGGTTCTTTGATCTGGAACCTTATGTCCCCACCAGCTAACTCTCATTCTAGTCTGTAGATGCAGCAGTGGCTGACAGGCCTTGCACGGTCTGAGGTTCCAGTTGCCCAGGCCTTGAGCTCCTCGAGGACTAAGTCTCAGAAACATGTGGACCAGGCTTAGGTCTTTGTGGTCTCCCTTGATGCTCCCTATATGGCCCTAAAAATCATAATAAACAAATTCCATCTCAAGCCTTGGGAGATCTGGGTACTGTGGACATGGTGCCTCTTTTCAGTTACCTGTCTTGTGACTCTTGCAGGCTCCATGCAGGAGGTGGCTCAGCTGCAGCTCCAGTTGCAGCAAGCACAGAAGGCCCACATCCTAAGTGAGAGCATGAATAAGGCTTTGCAAGTGAGTACTGTCTCTTAGAAAAGACGTAGGCAATGCCACAGCACCATTTTTCAACCTTAGGTTTCTCTGTGTAATAAAAGTGGCTGGTCTGTCTTCAGACCAGCCCAAGAAAGTTTTTCAGGCTCTCACCCTCACCACCGTTAGTAAGACCCAGGAGTTCAAGCCTAGTTCTGATAAACTGCAGAGCGAAGCCTCTGCCTCCTCTTAACCAGTCTATCCACTCTCTCTCCTGCCTGTGCAGGTGTATCCACAGGAGTGGGGAATGTCTAATTGGACTAAGATTGTCTCACATCCTTCGCCACTTTAACTCCCCTTTAAGAAGATGGTGGAGAGGAGTTCTAGTGTTGCCCCTGCTGAAGGAGGTGCTCTGTCTGTTGAGCCTGCAGACAGAACGTAGCACACTCCTGCAGGCAGATTAGAGTTCACTTCTGCAGGCAGAGCATAGCATGCTCCTGCAGTTGAGTTTGGATATTCTTGGCAGGTAGAGCTTAGCAACCTCCTGGCTGAGCTATCTCTTCTGGCCTCTGCTTCAGTGAGGCCAGAACACCAGAAGCATCCCAGCTCAGGGGTTTTTGTAAATAAGAGGGCTGTGGAAAGAACTGCCTGCCTTTGCTTCCTCATTCATTTGGTTTATTTGAAATTATGGCAGGAACTGGCCTTTATGAAGTTATTTAGAATGAATGTTAGGAATGCATTTGGAGAGGCTTTTCTGCCTTCTACTAACATTAAAATAAAGTTTGAAACAGAATGACTGATTTTGTTATCCAGGAAAATAATGAAAGTTATTTTTGATAATTTTGTTCTAGGAGGAATTAACAGGGCTTAAAGATGAGATTTCTCTCTATGAATCTGCTGTAGAACTTGGAGTACTTCCAGGTGACTCAGAAGGAGACTTGAGTATAGAGCTCACTGAATCATGTGTGGACTTGGGCATTAGAAAAGTCAACTGGAAACAATCCAAAGCTAACAGGTACTGCATGAATAGTTTACTGTAGAAGACTGTTAGTAAAGCTGCCGATGGAGGCTTAGTTCACAGGTGGCACCATGCATAAGATGAAGACCCGATTAGGGGACAGTGTGCTTTAGAAATTCTTACTGATATATAAACGCTTGAAAATTCAAATGATCAGGAATCTGAAGCATTAATATTATATTTGTAGTCCTCATCATGAAGATAGATGCCAGTTATAGAAAGGTAAGGAGTGGTTTAGTTAAAATGTAGTTAAAATATACAGATTATGGGGTTGGGGAGAGGGTTCAGTGGATAAGAGAGCTTGCTGTGCAGGCGTATGGACCTGAGTTCAAATCCTTAGCACCTATAGTAATAGGTAGGCATGCCACATGTACCTTAATCCCAGCATTGTGGGAGGCTGAGACAGGAGGATAACAATTACTGAGTTCCAAAAATTGGTAGCTATTTCTGTTACTTTATAGACGATTAGTTAGAATGTGCCATTGATCAGATTTTACACTTATCTACTTTGAATTCAACACATACTTTATAAAAGCATTTTGCTCTTCAGTCTCATGACAAATGTTGGCTTTCCTGGAGCACAGAGATGTGAATCGCTTGGCTCAGGCAGTCACTGGTTCTACCAGGACTTGAACTCACTGCTTAGGCCTGGCCTACTTTTCTGTCTGTTCACATTTGCATGATAGCCGAGTCTTTTTACTTTAAACTTCATTCTTCTTTTATCTTTCTTATGTTGAAGATTAAAGATATAGTTCATTCAAAATATTTTTTTCCAATCTGTTATTACTTTATTTTAGCGTGTACAGTTGGCCTTGGTACCGAGTGGTGAATGCTTCATTGTTGATCTCTTTCAATAGATACCCTTTATCTTTATTCAGTGAACTGAATTCTACCTCATGTACATTTTTGTTTGTTTCATTTTTGTTTTTTTTCCTTGAGATAGGGTGTTGCTGTGTACTCCAGGTTGGCCTCAAATTCACAATGCTGCCCTGGCCTCCTAATAAACCCTGTGCTTATCAGCATACACCAGCATGTCGCTACTCTTGTAATGTATATTTACTTAAAATGCCTAGCACAGTGTAGAAATTCTAAGAATGTTCCTATAGCTAATAGACTTGAGGCACCCATCTTCACCATTATTACAAACGGCTGACCCGCTCAGCTGGGAAAGTGGAGAATCACTGAATCGGTGTGGGTAATCGGTGAGAGCTCTGGAGAAGACATTCAATAAATGCAATGTCCAGAGGAAACATCTAGCTTAGAACCATGTCACCTACCAGCGGTTAATATTTGGTCATCCATCTTTGAGACATTCTCATATCTAATTTAAAGGGTATAGGAAAGAAATTTGTGCTTTTCTTCCGATGAACCGATTTGGAAATAAAAGGAAACAAATTTCCCCAGTGTGACAGTTTCACTTTTTTGTTGGCTTGAGCTGCTTTCAAACCACTGACCCAGACATCAGTGGCTCCCAGCTTTTTCTACCAGTCACTACTCCCTTAGGCTACTGCCTAGGAAAGTTTAAGGTTTAGCCTCAATATTCTATTTTACATTAATGGAATTTGAGTAGCTAAATCTATACACAGCTTGCAGACAGCTTCCTCTCTCCATTCTTATAGTTGGCTGCTAAGCTCAAATAATAAACATTTCACAAGTGGAATGCCTCTTCCCTTTGGTCTTCTCAGCAGGCTTCATCAGGGACTGCAGTTTATTTGGGTTTTGGGAAACCAGTTTCTGTGCGGTGCTGTGAGCCTCAGGCGGACTGCTCACTACTCTGACTTTTTTCCTTTTGAGAAAGGAAAGAAAATTGTTTTACAAGCATTTTCCCTCCTCTCTGATTTGGCTTCCTCTAGGAGTACAGGGGTTATTTCAGTGGCCTGCGTTCGGTCAGAAGAGGAGTTATGGTGCCTCATTTGCTAGCTGAGTGAACTGAGTGCTCACTCTTCACCATGTCTTGTAACAGAGCACTTCAGTGTCATGTATTTTCTGTGTCTTACATAACTATATCTGTTATAGTTACGATTTCTATTTCTGTAGAAATGATTTACATAGATGAGGCTTTATATGCGCAAACATACATGTAGAATATATTTATGTATATTGTTATGTATGTTATATATAATATATCCATCCTAAGGAGTTACATTTATATTGTTAAAAATAAATTTACCTAATGATTTGTTCATTCTCTGTTCACACATGTACAGTATTCTACATTTCATTTAAAATAATTGAAATCTTTCAATTTCAGGAGTAAAAGCCTTAATTCAGATACCACTGTTTCTTTTTTAAATAGCATTTCTCTTTTAGAGCATTTTGGAAATACAGATTTATATTTTACACAGTTGTATATACTCAGCTCCCATGTTCTCTATTAACATCTTGTAGTAATTGTTAAAATTAATGAACCAGTATATTTACATTATCACTAATGTCTGAGGTTTACTTGGCTGTCCTTAGTTCTTACCCAGTGTCTGATTTTAGATTACATTCTAGCCACTAATTAACTGTTGTTTAGAAACTTACATGACTGTCTTCAATTTAAAAGAGATACTTCTATTAGCTGAGAATTCCATACTTGCGTACAGTGTATTTTGATCATATTTACCCTTACTCCTCCCCTTAGTGTTTCCTAGTCTACTCCCAGCTTGATGCCCTGTTTTGTAGCTTTTGTTTTAAATAACCAACTGAGTCCAATTTGTGCTGGGCACATGGGTGTAGGACCATCTATTGAAGCAAAGACTTACCAAGGTCCATGATTAAAGAAAACTCACTCTCCTTTCCCAGAAATCATCAGCTCTGAATAGCTCTTCAGCAAGAGTGGGAACCTGTGAGCCCCCCTCCCCCTACTTCTTCCTGCTGCAATGCTGATTGGTGTGATCTTGTCAGGTCTTGTACATGCAGCCACAGCTGCTGAGAGTTCATGAGAACAGTGGTCCTGTCATATCACGTGTGCACATGTGTGAGTGCTCTCTCTCTCTCTCTCTCTCTCTGTCTCTCACACTTACACACATACACACACACACTCACACACACACACACACATGCACACACACAAATAATAATATGACTTTTTAAAAAAAATTAGAATCTTATTCTAGGCCTGAAGCTTATTGAAAATAGAGCTGAGCTTAAGGACTGGGATACAGCTGAGCTGCAGAGCATTGCTTAGTTCTCATGAGGCCACTGGTTCAGTCCTTACTTCTATAGAGAAAGAGGGGAGGGGGAAAAGAGTTTAGATTAGAGTAGCTTCTGTTTTTCAGTGTTCTGGTTGCTTGGATTCCACCAGACTTGTGAGTCAGTAAGTTGGAGAGATAACAGTAGTTGTTGGTTAGGATAGCTTATGTTTAGTATTTCTTCTTCTGAATATCCATATTGCCTTGTTCAATATCACTTGCCACATACCAAAAATCACAAGTGTGAGCTATGTCATAATTAAACTACTTATATCTAGGCTGAAAGACTAAGGGGAAGAGTATCTTCTGAGGAATGAACGTACTTTTGTACAGAAGTGATATCCTTGTATATGACAAAGTTCCAGTTTATTTATTTGTTTTGGTTTTTGTGTTCTGCCTGCATGTTTGTATGTGTACAACACGATTGCCTGGTAACTGTGGAGGCCAGAAGAGGGCGTCAGATCCTTTGAAGCTGGAATTACTGATGGTTGTCAGCCATCATACAGGTGCTGAGAACTGAACCCAGGTCTTCTGAAAGAGTAGCAAGTGCTCTTAATCACTGAGCCATCTCTCTAGCCCCCAACTTCTAAATTCTTTAGACTGAGTGTGGATGTAGCTCAGCATTAGAATACTTGCCTAGCATGTATGTAAGGCACCAGAAAACAAAGAAACGAAATGTTGAAAATAAAGTTGATGCAAAATGCTGTGACTACAAAGGCTTAAAAACATCGTTACCTCGTGGTTAGTTCTTTAGTGTTTCCAGGAATACCTGTGTCTTGTCTCTTACTTGAGTTAATCCTAAAACCAACAGCTTCCCCATCAGCACTGCACAGCAAGAGGCCCCAAATGAAGAGCTTTCCAAGGATGAGGTTATCCTAAAGTTGAAGGCACAAGTTCAGCGCTTGCTGAATAGCAACTCCGTGAAGCGTCATCTGGTGTCTCAGCTACAGAGAGATCTCAAAGACTGCCAGAGGACAACCGAAGCTCTCCAGCAACTGAAGCATGGCGACAAAGGCACGGAGGTGAGGCCTGTGGGGCATATGCAGTTACAAAGCCCCTTTGAAACTTGTAGTAAAGAGAACCTTTCACTTTGTAGATGTAAGTTAACTTTTTGGTTTCCTGGGGTTCATTTGACTCTTAGAAATAAAGCTCACAGGGAAAGAGTCACTTGAAAAGATATTTTTGCCTTGTTTTGGGCACCTAGTAAATGAATGGCAGTTAAATTCTTTGTTCACAGATACAAGGAGTACTTTGTAAGAGGGTATGTGCATTTGATCAGGGTTGGCTTGAACCAACCATGCTTTAAAACTCTGTTAATAATCATTTCCAGTGGGATCCCTTATAGGCTCCGCTCCTGTGCTCTCCCTGGCTCTGTTCTTATGAGAGTCCACCTCTGCAAGGAAATGGGGTGCATAACACTGGTTGATACTTACTTTTGAGTTGGATCTTTTAAATTTGAGATAGGGTTTCTCTCTATAGCCCTGGCTAGCCTTCAACTTGTATCCTGTCTCTTGAGTAGTAAGATTGTAGGTGTGTGCTACCATGCTAGCTTCTGACATCTGCCTCAGTATTCTTTAGCTGGTATCTTTGTAGGTGAGGAAAATTAAGATTGGGAGTCTGGCCCATCTGAGGTTTCACAGTCAACTTTAAGAAATTGAAATTACACTACATGACTGGGGTTGTTGCTGGAAGGTCCTGTGACCTGATCTTGAGAGTAGCCTTTCTCTTCCTTATTTCACAGACTCTTACCATCTGTACTGCCAAGAAAAATAATGCAGAAATGAATTTATAATTAAGAAAAGAAAATTGAAGACTGAAAGGAATGTAGGGAGTGTGCTCCTTTTCTCCTAAAGGGAAATGATTTTTAATATGTTGCTTTTTATCTCCTGGTTCTTATGCTAGGAGTCCTTTTCATTAAAAAATTCTGTCAAAGTATGTGAGATGTTCTAAGGTGCCAATCACTATGACATTCTTAGCAAGTTGGTTACCCTATAACAGTTGTGCCACTGTTGCACGCGTCGACACCTCTTGTCGTAACAGTCAATACAACAGTTCATTGTTTCTGGCTGAGTGAAACTGCTGATTAATTTTTCTCCCTAGCAACCTGCATAGTACCATAAAAGCCAGAAAGTTGGTACCATAAAAGCCAGAGAGTTGGCTTGTTTTTTGTTAAACATTTACATTTGTGACTATGTTGTATGATGACTGATTAGCTCATGATTACCTTGGAAAGTTGCGTGGACTCTCGTTTCCCAAATCTTTATAACAAAACTTTCAATTAGTCAATAATGTTAGAAAGCATTATTGGGAGGTATCAGGAGATCTCTGGAGAGAAAATAGTTATTCACTTTTGTTTTTGAAAAGCTATTTTGTATAAGATTTTTGTGGGATTCACTGATAATAGAAGTATGAGATGCACATTAATATTTAAAGGCAGTTTGGTTATGTGGAGCGATGTATAATTGTACTTTGGAACATCTACAGTTAAAAATGGTTTCTATTAAAAATTATATTAAAATATTAAAAATTAAAGGTGCACACCTTTAATCCCAGCACTTGGGAGGCAGAGGCAGGCAAATGAACTCTATGAACTGCAGTCTAGCTTAGTTTACATTGTGAGTTCTAGGCCAGCCAGAGCTACACAATGAGACCCTGTCTCAAACAAAACAATCAAAGCATACTGTTTTGTGACATTTCTAGGATAATAAATGATAAAGATTAGGAGACTGCTCACATACAGCATTAGGCAGTGTTTGAGAATAGGCCAGATATGCCATTCATTCCAGTTGACCAACTGAACAATTAAGATAGAATGTAGTTGGACAGAATGGGGTTAGAGATATGTCTCAATTGTCAAGAGTGTGTACTTTCTCTTGCAGAGGAACTGAGTTTGGTTCTCAGCACTCTTATTGGGCAGCTTACAACGGCCTATAACAACTGCTTCATGTGTTCTGAGCCCTCTTGTGGACTCTTTGGGCATTGCATTCATTTTCATATACTGGCACATACACATAACTAAAAATTATATATAAGAAAAAAAATATATATATATATATTTTTGACCTACCAGTGGTCAGGGTCCATATACTGAATTCTTTGTGAACATAAAAGACAGAAAGCTTTCTAAGTCTGATCCCCAATAAATTTCTTTTGTGTGTGTGTGTTTGTGTGGGTGTGCACACTTGTCAATGAGCTGAAAATAAGTGACTCTTGAGGGATCAGCCCTAATATACACAGTGTCTATACCATCCCTGACAAAAAGCAGCTTAGGGAAGGTGCACTTTAACTCTGGTAAAGGGCATGGCTCACCGTGGTGGAGAAGTGAATGGTGGGAGAGATGACGTGGCTGGCCAGGCCGTCACAGTCAGGGAGCCGAGAGATGGATGCTGGCACTCATCTGGCTTCTTCTTCCTTTAAATTCGTTCCCAGTCTATAGTCCATGGAATGTTGCCACCTAAGATTAGAGTAGTTCTTCCTCCCTCCTTAGTTTAAATTCCTTAAAAATGCCTCCCCAGGCAGTCCAGAGGTGTGGAAGTTGATAATCCAGACTAACAGTCATCACTCCACCCTTTGTCAATGTGACACCAACATATCAATTTTAATTATAAAATTCCTCCTCTGCTGCTCAAACCTTTTAATGCAGACACACTCAGTGAGGAGCGTGAGGTCTCGCCAAAATAAACTTTAACAGTTACAGTTGTTTTTCTTATATCTGCCATGTGTGTAACTTTAAATTTGTTCACATTCCTTTTCCTACCGAACGGTATGTTTTTAATCTTTCTGCTTTACCTGTTCTTTCTCACAGAACACTTGAATGAGAATAGAGCAGAGCAGTGAGTAATAACCACGTCTCCGCCCAGATGCTGTGATGTCTTAAAATTTCTTTCCCAGAACAAATTAGTCCATTACTTTCAAATTTAGCCTCCCTCAGATTCTCAGAGTGCAACAGAAGGCAGCTGGGTTCTTTTCTAGAATGTTACATGAATGGCCTGTAGTCCAGTTGCCAGCTGAACCCAGAGAGCTGGACTTCACCATCTAAATTTCTGTTAGTCTCCTATCTTCCCATGATTCTACTGGAATAGCCCAATGAGCTCTGCCTACAGCTTTCAGCATTTTTCTAGCTCACAGGTCCAAAATCTCTGAAATTCCTTTGGCAAACCAGTTCAAAAAGCCCATTTGCCACATGGTCATTCAGCCAGGACCACAGCGCCTCCTTTTGGAATCTGTGTTACCCTTTTCACAACTATGACCAGATAGCATCGTGGAATAAATTCCAGAGCCAGGTATCATAAACCGAGTAGATATATTTTAAAATAAAATTGTGACTGTCCTTTAGTGAATAAGGAACTTAGAGATATGGAAATTGTTAGTGTTTTTATTCAGCTTGGACCGAGATGAAAAAGTTGACTGGCATTCTGGAGCCCAGGAACTTCGTATCTGACAGGAAGGTGATCTGGTAGTCAGGAACCCATATGGCTGATGTGGGGAAGGTGTCCCCATTGGGAAGGTATCCTGACATTCGGGAAGCCAGGACCCACACAGCTCTTGCAGCTCTGAGGCAGGGAAGGCTTCCCCAGCTGAGCTGGAGTGTTAAGAGTGTAATAGCTCCTCTGCTCTGCTCTCTTAGCTCAACAAAGCTCCAGCTTGACTCTGCTCGGCTGTGAGGGGAGAAGCTTTCCCAGTGTTGCAGCTTTGATGGGAAATATCCCTGGCTGAGCTGAGGTGTTCCTTTCTTCTTTGTGGCTGTCTCCACTTGGGAGGAAGGCAGGAACTGAAGTTGCACCCCCTACTGAGCAGAGTCCAGAAGGCTGCTCTTTATATAGTATGGGGGGGTGGTGAGGGTGGTGGGGGGTGGTGGTGAAGCCTCTCAGGGTGACCTGTGATTGGTGGGATTTTTTTTCCCCTTATTTGGCTAGTCTGGAGAGGGTTGAGGGGCCCATCTTAGGGCCATGTGTTAGTTGGGGCCATTTCTGTGTTGCTCTGCCAGGTTGGGGAACCTGCAGCTTTCTGGGAGTGGAGTCCCTGATAGTTACAGAGCTCCCTGGCATTGCAGAGCCAGACTCCCACAAAGGGGAAATATGTGGGCTCCCCGGTGGTCCTTGGCACCATGGCTCATGGTGGGCACACGGGGTGGTGGCCCATGCCCCAGTCTACCTAGCAGGGTAGTGAGGGAGGTAGTGAGTAGCAGTCCTGAACAGCAATTGGCAGTAGGAGGGGCTAGGCTGCTGGGAAAAATCAGATTTGCTCCCCTGGCAGAAGCACAGATGATAGTGAGGTGCCATTTTGGGTTGGGAGCTGGCAGCCAGCAGCCCAGTCCTCACCTTAGTCCAACTGCTGCCTTGGTCGGCTGAAGTGGCTTGACAGCTGGACACCAGGAGGAGGCAGGCCAGGAGAGTTGGGTCTGGCAGGGGGGGTGGGGCTGAGGTGGACTCGCAAAGAGGGGTTGGCAGAGTGCTGGCTGAAGACTGCTGAGGGGCAGGGGGGCTGGAGCTCAGGCCCCCATTCAGTAAGTAGAAAGGGGCGTGTCGGAGCAGAGCCCTCCGCAGAGGCGGGAGCCCTGGACTGCAGGCTCCATAGAGTACAGACTCCAGAGACTACGGACTCTGCATGCTGTGGAGCCCCTACAGAAACATTCAGATGGAAGGGGACACACAGTTATATAAACAGAGGTTCCAATCTGATGGCAACACAGAATGCAGGTAAGAGAGAGAACTGTTAGCTTCCCCTTTCCCATCTAGTTCAGTAACTGAAGATAATTGCTGACATTGGAGGTCAAGAGAACTGATTCCTGCACCATCTAGCAGTGTGCTCATACTGTATGACTTGTCTAGAAAGTAATATACCAAAGTATATATGATTCTTAAAAATATTACTTACTGAATAAAGTACATACATGAGGTATCCGTGTCCAGGGAAGTACATAAACAGAATATTTGTTAATCCTACTGAGTAAAAGTGTGACAAATAAAAAAAGGGCTATTGCATAATCTCAAAATAACCTTCTCTTAAGATACACCTTACAAATTACGATGTGTGGAGACACTAGCGATGGCGCCCATGCCTGGGAGGTTCTGCTTTCAGATGACATCACCAGTGATGAGACACGTTTGTGCCCTGTGTCTCTTACATGAACATATATCATTTTTTGGCATTCATGCCAAAGATGCCTAACCTAGATCTAATAAATAGCATTAAGAAAAGAAAAAAAAACAATTGAGGGAAACATTCTACAAAGTAACTGATTAGCACTCCTAGAAAATGCCAAGGGTTTGAAAGACAGACTGAAGCACTATTATGGCCTGGAGGAGACACGACAATTAAATGTATTGTGGCATAGATCTAATCTTGGTGCAGAAAAGAAAGTGGAGGCATTTCTATAAGATCTGTAAAATAATTGACTTTGCATCCATGTTGACTTCCCGTTTTGATAATTGATTGTATTTGAGAAGGAAGATGAAGAAAGAGACATGGAAATTATTTGTTTTATGTAGTCCTTTTTTTGTTTTTCTAAGTCAAATTTTAAGGTGTATAGTTTTTTGTTTTTTGTTTTTAACTTAAAACCTTTTAAAACTTTCAGACTAAAACAGATACCTCTGAAAAAACATCTAATCAGTTATGGCTTGATTCTTCTGAGGCAGTTGTCAGAGAAAATATTCTGCAACTGAAAAATGAAGTTCAAGTTTTACAGCAACAGAACCAGGTGAATAAATGTCCTGTCTTTTAATGAGAATTTTCATGGCCTTTTTAAATGCAAGGGTAGTGCAGACTTCTGTAACAGGAAGTTTTGTGGGTTCCAGCTGTTTCCTTCACTCGGGCTTTGGGTGGTTTTGTTATTGGAAGGTTAAGTGATTCCCACTTTATGTGGTGCCAGACCAATAGACAAGCTCTTCTCTCAGCTAGCCCTGGACCAGATGGCCCAACCTTGCTGTTTAGATGACGATAGCTGAGTTCTAAGACTTGTTTTAAGGTATCAATTTTAGCTAATACTTCTCTGATTAAACATTTTCATTTGATGCATTTCAAAACAAAACATTTTAATGTTTGCTCCCATTATAATGCTACTTGCATTGGGTGTTTTTCTGCTGTAGAATTATAAAAGAGATATTGTATCAAATATTATAAGGCCAAGGGTGTTAAGATGTTAGACTAAGCAATGCAGGTGATGTCTATTTCCTGTAATGTATACTCTGTGTCAGGAACTTAAAGAAGCTGAAGAAAAACTGAGAAGTGCAAACCAAGACCTGTGTAATCAGATGAGACAGATGGTGCAGGACTTTGACCACGATAAACAGGAAGCTGTGGATAGGTGAGTCTACATTGATGTCCAGTGCCTATCTCCTGGGTCTCCTCCCTGGATAGCCCAATCTACCCGTTGTAGCCCCTCCCCCAGTCGAGTTAACTGTCCCTGTGGAGGTCTTATATTGAAACAGGTAAGCCCCCACTTCCCCGATTATAACTTGGAACACCGAGACAGTGTTATGTGGTGGGCTAGCTCTAGCTCATCAAAACTTCAGTTCACTGAAATACTAGAGTTGCCTCTAAAGGCTCATCTGGGAAACGCAGGAGGAGGTTTGTCTCCCAAGTACTGAGTTAGAAATTTGCAAACAGTCTTTTCGAAGATGACTTACAAGTTGGCTACTGCTGGTATTTGTGTATTAAAGATGTATGGTTTGAATTTGGGGACTATTTCTTGGTTATTTCAATTAAACAGTTATTTCTTTATAAACAGCAGTCCTCAGTATAGACTAATTTCTGTTTGAAATTCTGGGACAGTCTCACACCCAAGTGTCCCAATTTTCTCTAGAAATAAGGAGAAAGAAAAGTTTGAGGATCCCTATAACACCATTGGTTTTCAATTAACTGCTCCTGTTTTTGGTTGAAGGAAAATAGTCTGACTTAATTATAATTTGTGTTAATGAAAACGAAGGCAGGCCGGCTGGTCAGTTTATCCTGTCCCTCGTGCTACATGGCTTTTGTCCTCTTCTGCTAGGTGTGAGAGGACTTACCAGCAGCACCATGAAGCCATGAAGGCCCAGATCCGAGAGAGCCTTTTAGCAAAGC
Source organism: Cricetomys ansorgei (assembly GCA_026225945.1). Classification (NCBI taxonomy): domain Eukaryota; kingdom Metazoa; phylum Chordata; class Mammalia; order Rodentia; family Nesomyidae; genus Cricetomys; species Cricetomys ansorgei. The sequence continues at coordinate 25,567,052 of JAMJFZ010003875.1, read as the reverse complement.
ATGCTGCGGAGAAACAGCATCTCTTTGAGGTCTATGAGGGGAACCAGTCACAGCTCAGGTGAGAGGTGGCTCTGCTGCCTGTTGGCTCTGTAATTTGGAGGAAGTGGTTCGTTATACAGAAGTTTTATTTGTGTGTGTGTGTGTGTGTGTGCGCGCGCGCGCGCGCGCGCGTGAGTGTGTGCGCATGCTCACTTGCTGGTTCTGTGTCTCCAAGGTCTGACCTCGATAAAGTGAACAAGGAGATGGCCTCTGTGCAGGAGTGTTACCTGGAGGTATGCAGAGAGAAGGATGAGCTAGAAGCTGCTCTCAGGAAGACTGTGGAAAAGGCTCAGGAGCAGAAGGTAGGCTGTTCCCAGCATCCTCTCATACCTCCCTCAGTTACACTAAGGCCTGCTCTGGGGAAGTGTGGAAAGCTGTTCATGGAGGCCCTTTTTTGTATCAAACTAATATGGCTCACAAAGTTAAAAAAGACTGAAATTGTTATTAAAAACTTTGTACAAGGGGTGACTATGGGGGAAGATCACATTTCTTTTTTAAAATATATTTTAATTTATGATTTTTTTATTATTCTTACCTATGTGACCTGTGTGTCTTCGTGGGTATATGCACATGCTTGCAGTTGTCACAGGCCAGAAGAGAGTGGGATCTCTGGGGCTGGAGTTACACTGTTGTGAGCTGCCCGACACGGGTGCTGGGAACCAAACCAGGTCATCTGCAAGAGCAGTATGCACTCTTAACCATGGAGCCTTCTCTCCAGCCCCATCTTTATAGACTTACTTTGGAGGATAGAACAGTTTGGACCAACTCACTCCCCTCAGCCTTGTGGCATCTCCATTTTCATGTGTTTGCTGCCTGTGCCTGCCCAGGAGGTCTTGCATAGCTATGAGTGCTGCACAGAGTGTGCCATCAGCTGCATAGAGTGTGCCGTCAGCAGCTATGAGTGCTGGCACAGAGTGTGCCATCAACTGCACAGAGTATGCCATCAGCGGCTATGAGTGCTGCACGGAGTGTATTGTCAGCTGCACATAGTGTGTCGTCAGTAGCTATGAGTGCTGCACAGAGTGTGCCATCAGCTGCACAGAGTATGCCATCAGCTGCATAGACTATGCCGTCAGCCGCACAGAGTGTGCCGTCAGTAGCTTTCCCTATACTTCTGTTGCTCTCAGAGTAGATGATCACCATGTTATTGTCCTGGGAAGGACAGGCGTTTGAGTGCCATCTCATGACAAGCAAGGTGAGGCTCTGGAGAAAGCTGTGGCCACTGGCCTCTCAGGGGAGCAGGAGAAGGAGGAGTGGGTTCACTCTCTGACCCATCCTTCCAGCTGCCCCTGCTGAGTGTCCAGGCATGTAATCATGGTAAGCAATGGTCAGCTCTGTCCTCTGGGGATGGAGATGTGGCTGTGTTTTGCTTGGTCCAGCCTGCAGGCCACAGTTTGAAAGCTACCTGCTTCAAGACTAGAAACTAGGTAAATAGTCTTGACTAAATATTCTGTCCAGGCAGTTTTTAATATGATATCTTAAAGCAAGGTATTGCCATCACATATGTGGGAAGGGCAGTCATGAGCAGGTAGGCTGTTCAGTTCATGTAATATTTTGGTTATATTTCAGTAGGTCAACATGATGGAAAGCATGCTGTGTGTTTACATGTTACTCAGTGGAAAATGAATTTTTAAAGGGCTCAGTTTTAGTCAGTGTTGACTACAGAAAAGTTACAAAGGATTTAAAGTCATTTAGCTTTTAGTGATTTTATAAAAATTAAAATAGGGAGAGAATCACTGATGTGAGTGTTAGGTAGGGAACTTAGCCTGTATACAGAATATGGAAACACGTAAGACCAAGATGCATGTCATGTGTTTTGTTTTTTAATAAAGACAAAGTCTCATACTGTAGCCCAGATTGGCTTTGAACCTGCTATGAAGCCAATAGTAACCTTGAACTCCTGAGCCTGCCTCTACTATGCCTACATTGGAACAATTTTAACTTGGTGACTGTTATACTGCACAGAGATGCTTACTTGAGTTTTATTTGCAGAGACAGCTTTTGGAAGACAAAGAAGAATATGTAGGCAAACTGAAGTTAGAACTGGAAGAGAAGTACCAAGAAACAATTAAGATGGAAAAACAGAACTGGCTGAAAGAGCAAGAAATCACTGTTAAGCAGCAGCTTGAGAAAGAGGTAATGTCACCCAGAACACACTGTCATGCCTGACAGGAAGGAGCGGGGCCAGAGTTTCCTCTCATCACTCTATCTTACTTTATTTTCCCCAGTCCTGGCTGGCCTGGAACTCGCTGAGTAGAACAGCCTGGCCTTAAACTCACAGAGATCTGCCCACCTCTGCCTCCTCAGTGCTGGGATTAAAAGAATGAGATACCACACCTGATTTCTGGCCGTATTTTTAAAAAATGCATTAATAACTCTAGATGATTCTTCCTGAATGTTTGATGTTTTATTAATTAGCAGGTATGTAGATGACCATCTGTTCTCTCTCAGAATCTGGCTGTCGGCATCCATCATATCACTTTGACTTTTCAAAATGACTACATGATCTTTATCCAAATTCAGGATACAAGCTTTTTGGGATATTCTTTGATTCCTTGGAATGAAACTATGGTCTAATTTCCTATTGGGAAATGACTCTGATAAGTCTACACCAGATGAGAGATGATGTATTTATCTTTCTAAGACTGACTTAATTTGCTGGGCGTAATTATCTTCAGCTGCACCCTCTTTCTTGAAAATGATTGGGAATGCATTTTTGTGGCTTAAATTTCCAACCCTCATATAATTACTACAACAGCATTTATTAGGCGTGTCCAACGGCTGCTGCAGGATGCGTGCAGCCCGCTGCGCAGATCTTTAAACTTACCTAAAACATGAGATTGTGTGATACAGGACCATGAATCATTGTATCACAGTGTGTCAGGCTCAGCACGCCTCCACCAGTTTTAAGTACTTTTTAAGTTGCTTTTTTGAGTACCCTTTAATTGTAGTTTTCACTTTATTGAGTACATTTCTTCTCGTATTCCTTCTGAAAACAGGGCAGACAAAAACTCATTCAACAGCTGGAAAAGGAGTGGGGGTCCAAACTGAATCAAAGTGTGAAGGCTCTGAGAAAGGTGACTTCAGACTGTGGGATCCAGACAGACCCAGTGGCCCTTCTTGATGCCATCTCTAAGACCGAGGCAACGGGCCTGGCACAGGAGCAGACTCGCAAAGTCTGGCAGGAGCTGGAGCAGGAGAAGGAGAGTGCTGTCAAAGAGGCGGTGAGGAAGCTCGAGGTTGAGTTGGAGCTCAAGTACTGTGAGAGCATCACGCAACAGGTGATCAACACGACCCAGGGAGCCGAGTGTGGGGTTGCCAATGAATGAAAACCAGTGAAGTGCTACCTACCTCTGAACTGGGTTGTAGCTTTATACTTTTTAAACATTATGGCATTTCTAGAATAGAAAAGCTACTGCAGTGTCTCTAGAGCTTTTAAAATTTCTGTTATAAAGCTTTTTATGTGTGTTCTTTGAGTTTTCAAGGTTCTTGTTTTCTAAGATCTAAGTTTTAGGATGCCTGAAGGGTGTGTGTGTGTGTGTGTGTGTGTGTGTGTGTGTGTGTTTTTTTTAACACTCAAATTAAGTAAGAATCTTTTACATCTAGTTTTATAGAAAATATTCCACTAAAGTATTTTTCTGATAGTAATTTTAGACTAAGATATTTGGCAGCATTGTTGTTAAAGTTCTATGCAGAATGGTCTGCAGGTGTGCCCCATAGCCGACCTTCGTAGTTCCCACCAGTGGCCAAAAAGTGGTGCCATCGCCTTTCCTTCGAAGCAGTCAGCCTCACTTTAAATGGGGTGGAAACATTCTCAAAGCAAGAGCACACAGGAGTGTCTAGCACATGTTAACGGAGTGAAGATGGCTTGTTTGCTTGTGTCTAGGTTAGTTAGTATAGCGGTTCTCCTGGAGAGCTACACTGTTTATGTGTGAGAAAGCAGAGTGCAAAAGGCAGGTGATGTCTTAAAAATCTATTATACATTTATTATTTTAGATATTTTACTTACACTAAATGAGAAGCTACCTGGTGCTGGGGGTGTGGACTAGTGATAGAATACCTGCTTAGCACAGCGAAGCCCTCATCTCAATTCCAGTACTAAAAAAAGCAGAAACCAAAAAACAGTAACCGAAGCAAGGTGTTTAAATACCCTTAGCTTCTGAGAAATACTCTGTTGTTTGTACATATGCATTGTTCTGCATGATGTTATAGGATATCTTACAGTCAGGAAACAGAAACATACACAATGTATCAAGGACACCTGCCATCATCAAAAGTTTCCAGAAGCTGGGCCTGTTGTTTTACTCGAAGAGGCAGGAGGATTACCACAAGTTCTAGGCCAGCCTAGCCTGGTCTACATAATGAGTCCCAGGCCAGCAGTTTTCTGAAGTCTTTACTGAGGTTAATAAAATGTTCCTGAGAGAAGGTCTAAGAGTGCTTCTTTGGCATGTATGAAATTTTAAATCATATGAAGAAAACTCAGAAAAGCAAACACAATACAAGAGGAAATGTCTCCAGAAGGACATACATTTCTGTAGCAACTCTTTGTCTTCTTGCCATAGTTTAGCCACCTGGAGTTTCTGTGCACTTGCAGTTAGTACTTTTATTGGAAAGTGTTTGTGCCAGCTCTGCATTGGTATGTATGCATCTGTGCTTTAAAAGAAAGAAAGAAAAACGTTTAGTAATCTATGTCCATATAATTGCTGGTAGATTATAAATGGACCACACTTAAAGTTCATCATGCTTAAAGAGTTTTTGTCTGAACCTGAAGGGTCATGTGCATCCTTATGTCCAAATTTATTCTTGACAGCAGCAATGTGTGCTAGGCATGTAGTTCTTAAAATTGCAGTGGTTTGCATGTGTGTATGTGTGCATGTGGCATGTTGAGCATGAGCTAGGAGCTGGTGGGAATAATGATTGACAGCAGCTGGCACTAGGTGACCCTCTGGAGTACTCTTTTTTTCTCCTAAGATAAATAGCACTTTGTTGGACATGACAGGTCCATTGTATGAAGCTTTTGATGACTGCATTGCTCATCAGATATACATTCCCACTTCCTGTTTTGTGTTTGCAGGGGACAAAATATAAATTTAGAAAGAAGGATTGCTGTTTACTGTTTGGTCTGAAGTCAGTGTAGTTGTGACATAGAGAGACACAATGTAAAATACATATGAGGTCATAGTTGGTGAGCCCTGAGAAATTTCACTCTTGCTCTGTCTCTGTAATCCCCTGTAGATCGAAACGGCCGTGCAGAACGCCCGTAGTCGTTGGCTCCAGGAGCTGCCCAAGCTTGCAGAGTTCAAGGCACTGCTGAGAGCCCAGCAGCAGGAGTGGGAGGAGCAGCAGGAGCTGGCTGTGGCACAGAGGGTGAGTGCTGTGTGGTTCTGCCACCGTCCTCCCTCCCCCACTCTGGCATGTGTTCCTGTTCCCAGCATTGGATCCTCTCACTGCACACTGAGCCTGAGCAGGTGGAATCTGTTCCTGTCTCACTGTAGAAGGCAGTATATCTGAGCACCTTAAACCTCTCATCATTGGAAAGATGGCTGTACTTAGAAATTAGCCCTGTTTTATCACGAACTGTGTTTGGTTGACGTTAAGAGCAGGATTCTTTGCTCCCTATTATCCTTTCACACATGTGATGATTCCCTGAGCTGTCTGAAGTTCTAAAGCATGCTCACTTTGTAAATACCCAGCTATCTAGAGATTTCATTCTCTTCAAAAGAAAAGCCCAGGTGTGCAACCTAATTTATGAGTCTTAAACTAATTCTATTCAAATGGCAAGTGAGCTGAAAATTACTTTAAAGTTTGACACAGTAATTCTAAAATTTATTTTGAAAAATAAAGGACTAGACTCTTTTCACTGTTCTGGGAAAGGCACTGTAGTTAACACAACACAATGTATTCTAAAGCAAAAACTGCCTTGAATCACAAAAACACAGTTCGTACAAGACAGACTTGAGGATAGGCCCAACTATGAATATATGTTTTAACAAATTGTTTCAAAACGAGAACGAGGAATGAATTACTCTGTGAATAGTCTTGTGATAGCCCAGTAACACTTTGGGAAAAGTAGTTTTCCCACCTACTATGTATCATAATAAACTTTATGTTGATAGAGTTAAATGTTTGAAAAATAAAACTGTGTGATAGTGCATACCTGTGACCCCAGCACCTGAGAGGTCTGATGCTCAAGGTCGTCCTAGCTGTAGAAGATGGGATACGTGAGATCTTGTCTCAATAAGAATTAAATAAATACATTTCAGTATTTTTTTAACAATGTAGCGAGTAGTACATGAATATTTCTTATATATATTTGTGTGTCTGAAATATGTCAGAGGGAGAAAGAAAGGAAGCAGTATGACAATGAGACTCGGAAGTCAAGTAAAATGGTAAAGTTGGGTAGAACGTAGGAAGCAGTTAGCTAAAAGGTCTTTAAGAATACAGGAGGCACTTACAATGCCAGCATTCGGAAGGCTGAGGCAGGAGGATTGCTCGTGCCTCTGTGGGTAGAGTACTTGTTATGCAAGCATGAGGATCTGAGTTGGGAGGCTTCAGAAGCCACATAAAGCCGTGCACGTGCACCTGAAACTCCTACCCTGGGCTTGGCTGGAGATGGAAGGGGCTGGGGTTGCTGGCCAGCCAGTCTAGTGGAAACGAGCTTCGGGTTTAGTAAGAGACTTTCTCTCCGAAAAATAAGACGGAGCACAAAAGAGGAGCAAATCCTACTGTCAGCCCCTCACACTTCACAGGTGAGTGCACCTACACACATGTGCGTGCACGCGTGTGCACACACAAGCATGTTTACAGAATGTCACGTCTAGATTTACTTTTGCCTTTATCTTTTACTTTAAATTGCTTGTTTACTAGGAAGATTAACCCAGATACTTAGGGTTTGTTGTTAATAGAGGCTCAGACTTTCACACGTGTGCTGCTATCCCCTTCACACGTGTGCTGTTGTGCTTCATCACACATGTGCTGCTCACCCTTTTTACACGTGTGCGGCTGTACTTTTTCATATGTATGCTGTTGTCCCTTTTAGCTGTCACTTGCACTCTCTGACGCTAAAGAGAAATGGAAAAGTGAGCTTGAAAATATGAAGCCAAATGTAATGCCTGTCAAGGAACTGGAAGAGAAAATTCACTCTCTCCAGAAGGAACTGGAGTTGAAGGATGAGGAAGTCCCCGTGGTTGTCAGGGCTGAGGTGGCGAAGGCCCGAACAGAATGGAACAGACAAAAACAGGAAGAAATTCACAGGCTTCAAGAACAAAATGAGGAGGACTATCGGCAGTTTTTAGACGATCACCGAAATAAAATTAACGAGGTGCTTACGGCAGCTAAAGAGGACTTTGTGAAGCAGAAAACTGAACTGCTTCTTCAGAAGGAGACAGAATTCCAGGCCTGTCTGGACCAGAGTCACAGGGAGTGGACGCTGCAAGAGGCCCAGCGGATGCAAATGGAAATCCACCAGTATGAGGAAGACATCCTCACCGTGCTGGAATTTCTCCTCAGGGACACGCAGAAGGACGATGCTGGTGATTCACAGGACAAGCAGGTTTTGGAAGTCATGTCACTTTGTTCTTCAAAATGGATATCTGCGCAGTATTTTGCGAAACTAAAAGCCTGCGTACAAAAAGCATTTCAAGATAAGCTGTCCTTGCTTGTAGACAGTGTTGCCTCAGAGTGGGAAAAGGTATGTTCTCAGAGCTGTTGAATACCAAGGGTATTATGTGATTGCAGAAGGTGAATATGATGGGTTTTTTGTCTTCGTTTTATGGTTAATAGGTTCAGTGATTAATATGTATTAATGATGTACAATGATTAATATGTATTCTCACCAGTGATTTTACAAGCTCTTATTATAGCAGATCTAGTAGACTACATTGTCACTACATTAATTTTTTTAACTGCCTCATAGCTCCATCACTGTGAGGCAGAGTATTTAGCCTCTTGACATCTTTTACTTAAATATGTAAATTATTCTTTGTAAGGCATTATTATTCTTTGTAAGGCATAACATTTTAGAAAGTAAATAACTGTGGTTCCTAACCACTTCAAGAAATATATGTCCTATCAAGACAGAGGGTTTTGCTGGGCGATGGTGGCACACGCTTTTAATCCCAGCACTTGGAAGGCAGAAGCAGCCAGATTTCTGTAAGTTCGAAGCCAGCCTGGTCTACATAGTTCCAGGACAGACAGAGTTACAACAGAGAAATCTTGTCTTGGGGTAGGGGATTAGGGGGTGGGAAAGACAGAGGGTTTTTGTTTTAGTTTAAGTTTTTGTTTTTATGAAAATGTTAGAAGTCAGTTTTTGTTCTTAATGAATTTGTCTTATTTACAGAAAATGTGCCAATCAGGTCCTAAAATTGTTAAAAGGAAACAAACAACCAAGAGGTGTGATTCACTTGCCCAAATCTTGGAGTCCAGTTTCATAGATGCCCCGTGTGTGTTCATGCAGAATGAATTCCCTGTGTTCTTTTAGTCATAAAAGTATTGTCTGAGACCAGATAAAACTAGTCTGACCAACTTATGATTGAAGGAATGAGGTATTCATGAAAATTTCAGAATCGTCTAGTGTTGTGGCCAGCTTGTTTTTAGTGTTTAGAACCAGAAGTGGGGAAGTGTCTGATAAGACTCTCTGAGGAAAACTTTGAGACTAATTCGAGTTTGGGTCTGTGGAAACATCACCATTAAAGGCTTCTCAAGGCCGTTTTGAGCATTTGGTGCTAATGCCTACTGGAAATGCTTATAAACTGGGTCAGGGGGTAGTTTGGTATAGGAAACAAACTAGTGAGTTGCTTTGGACAAACCTGTATTACGGTTGGCCAATCATGGCATCTGTTTGCCTGCCTGCCTTCTACCTAGGAAAAAGGACAGAACTCTGGAGCCAGAGGGAGCAAAATGGTCAATCTGCCTCATCCCAGTTCACCCCAGTTTATACATTTATCCTTGCTTTTACAAGGATGTTACTATTAAGTAGTTGCCATCAATAAAAATGACTGGCAAGCTCACTTCCCATGAGCATTGCTTAATAATTCATTGAGAATCTTGGAAAAATAATTAAAATAAGAATAACAACAGGTTTTGGGAATAGAGGTGATAAAGCATCATGTTGATGCTCTCAAACTTGCTCTATGAAAAGTCTTTATAAGTGAAGAAATGGCGCCACCTTCCTCCTACGATGTTTGCTATAGGTATTTATGAACAGTCTTTATAAGTGAAGAAATGACACCACCCTCCTACACGTGTTTCCTATAGATGTCTATCATGTCCACAGTTTAGTTGCCAATGAATTTGACTTTTCCTATAGTGACAATGCAGGGTCTTCAAGGCATTCTCATTTTTCCGACAATGTGAAATCAATCTGGAGGTCTTCCAGGGCTTACAATTGCACAAGCAGTGTAAGATCATTGGTGTGACTTATCTGGCTCATTGCTAAGGACATGAGACAATGCAGCTAAGAGTTCAGACTTTCACAGCTGTCCTTGGGCGGGTCACATTCCACTCCTGAGGAGGATCTTGACGTGCCTCATCTCCTGTTTGTCATAGCAGCGGCTACAACCTGCTGCCTGTAGCCCGCACAGCTCAGGACACCGGGGTCAGTCGACGATTACGAGTTCGCAGTACACTTTCCGTAAACATGAAGAACTGATATATAGTTTATTAAATCTGTAGGGTTTAGAATTATCCATGGAAGTTGAAATAGATCAAAAGCTTGCTAAGATTGAAAGGATGTAGGAAATGAGAAATACAATTTTTAAGAAAATATTTTGTCAAAAAGATATTAAAATAGTTCATAATGGGTGGAAGAAATGGAAATATTTTTGGGAGAATTCTAAGCAAACTTAAGGCCGTGCATCCTGTCACCTTCCAGAGATAAGTTAAGCTTAATAGCAATGTCATGTGTTCTGTTTCTTGGTAGATGTAGTAGATGTCCAAAATCAGAAAATATGGTCTTAAAAACCAGCGAAATTTAGTAAGTAAAGTTCCCATGAGAGTGATGGGCGCTAAGAGCCTTCATTGGTGCTAATGAAGAAAGGGCCTCGTGCAGTGGGTTCATTTCGGTAAGCACCGCTCTGTCTTTAACTTGGCATTCAAGTGCTCATTCTTACCTAGAAACAGAATATGTTACATACTGATTTTGACTGTGTTAGGAGGTACAATATTTGTATCATAGTTGGTAGTGAATTTGACTCCTGTTGTAGTGAAAATGTGCTAGATTTTCAGGAATAATTTTGTGACCATATTGTTTATTCTGTCATTCAAATATCTCCTGTCCTGTATTACAGCTGGCCGGGGAGGCCTGTCCATTGGCGTATTGTATGACACTTATATACCATCCTAAGAGAGGTACTGCTGATAGTTCAATCAAGGTTGTTGGCAGGCAGTGCTTTCTTTTTTTTTAATATTAGAATTATACTTCTATATTCTTTAATGTTAGCATTTTAAACAAATATTTGTAGATATTTTCCCAGGCATTAAGTATGAAGACAATTTATTTCAGAGAAATGTGGTCAAGACCTCTGCAGATCCTGTCAGCTGGAACACTGGCCATGGAGACCCTGGGGTCCCAGCATCCTTTCCTGTCTCCCTCTCTGGACGCTGTGCTCAGTTCTTGTCGGCCTCGCCAGAAGCAGAAGCGGAAATTGGTATTGATTTTAGTTCCTGTTTAGATTGCATTTTGTATCCAGGGGCAGGATTCACTTAGATCCTCTTCCATCCTGATGTGCTTCCCTCAAATCACAAATGATTCTTACGAAATAAAGAATGAGAGTTGGATAGACCAGTAGACGTTTAGTTCTAAATGTTGAGAATCAAGGTTTCACGTAAGAGAATTGCCAAACAGTGAATAGAGGGGTCCATCATCAAGTCATTGAAACTTACTTCAGTCGTTTCTCTTTTTTAATTTAATTAAAATACAATTGCATCATTTAGTCTTTCCCTCACACATCTTTTTAATCCGTTCCATCCATCCCCCTAAACTTACGGTCTCTTCTATTTTATTATTGGGGTTTGTGTTAATTGTTAAGTCTGTTTATTATTGCTTAAGAGTATATGCTTTTAGGATAGACCATTTAGTATTAGATAGTCAATTAAAGGGTTCATCCCTGGGAAATACTAATTCATATTTAATTCACATTCTTCCCCCCCCTCCCTATCCCCACCTCGCTTCCTCCCTCTCTTCCTTCCTCCCTTTCTCTCTTGGGATTCCCTAGTTGCCTATTTCTCATTTAGGGGTGGGACCCTGTAAGACTTAGCTCTGCTTTGGCATGGTACCTGGTATTGTGATTGTTCAGGTCTCTTTTACGCAGCCCTGTAGTTAAGATTTCATTAGTGCTTCCCTGTCACGTCTTGAAAATGCAGTCCTACAGTAGACTTCCTGGTCCTCTGACTCTTACAGACCCCTCCCCCATTTCCATGATGTTCTCTGAGCCATGGGTGTAGGAGTTGTGTTGTGGGTGTATCAGTTAGAGATGGGTGCCCCACAATTAGCTGTAGTCTCCTTCTGCAAAAAATATTATTTAAGGAGAGATGAGAGCTTCATTTATCTTTGGGTATAAGGATAAGTATTTAGAATGCAGTTAGTAATTAAATAGGTTTAGAAAAGTGGCAGGAGTAGGTCCTCTACGATCTGTGACCTCGCTAGCCACAGTGGTAGCTAGGCTTACAGTACCAGGCGTGATCTCTCTCTTGTGTGAATGGGTCACCTAGTCCAGTACAGAACTTTCTATAAGTGCCATCTTTGCACCTTTAGGAATATCTTGCCATGCTGGTCATTGTTGTGGTTTGTAGGCATGGAGGCTGGATAGGACTATTGATTGCTTTCCTCCCTTGACAGCTTACATATTAACTTCTGGTACTAAGAAAGCTAGTCTTCAGGGAGGAGACTTTCAGGTTGGATCCAGCTCAAATCCCCCAAAATATGTGTTGTTTTCAGCAATAGGGACTTAATTTCAATTTCAGGGAGGCAACCAAGGGCAGCATAAATACCCTATATTGTTTTGGGAGTTTCTTGGACTAACTTGACCAACACCTCAAGGTTTCTCATGCCTGGTTCTGGGGTTTTTTGGGTTTTTTTTTTTTTTTTTTTTTTTTTTTAGTATTATGACTTGTGGGAGTTCATTATCTTCCCAAGTGTCATAACTTCATTTATACTGTGTGTGCATGTGTTTGTGTATATATGCATATATAAGTATTGCATATAATGTTAGGTAAATATAAAATATGATTCCCTATGGCTGTTTGAAACAAATTTAGGTGTTAGTGTTATTTACCCATCCTTTCTCCTTCTGTATTTTCTTCTTCCTTCCCTCCTCAATTAAAGCCCCCCTCATCCCATTTCCCCTATTGTTTCTCTTTTTGTATCTTTGTTTTGGGTGTGTGTGTACATGCAGTGTGGTAGGGTAAGGGGCACTGTGGAGTTGAAAGGACAGTGTTACAGAATCTGTTCTCTCCTTCTGCCATGTGACCTAGGGATAAACTCACATAGTCAGGTTGTGCTTCCACCTGCCCAGCCATCCCGCACATTCTGCTTCAATAGTTCTACTAATGGAAACCTTCAGATGCATTGTGTGTGTGTGTGTGTGTGTGTGTGTGTGTGTGTGTGTGTGTGTGTGTGTGTATGTGTGTGTATGCAGATTTTAGACAGGAGTGGTGTTTTAAATCTACTTGTTTTCAGCACATAGCAAAGTACATGGTAATGCATGAGCATTTGATGCAGTAAAATTTTAACTTTAAAATAGCATCTTTTAAATTTTTTAAATTTTAAGTGTTTGAGTGTTTTGTCTGCTTTTATGTTTGTGCACCACAGAAACCAAAAGAGGGCATCGAATCTCCTGGAACTGGAGTTACAGACAGTTGTGAGCCCCATGTGGGTGGTGGGTATCGAACTCAGATTCTCTGGAAGAGCAGCCAGTGTGCTAAACTGCTGAGCCATCTCTCCAGTCCCAAGTAACTTATGTCTTATACTGTGCATCAGCCCTTTGTATTTAGACTTTACCTGGGAATATGAGGCTGTTGCTTGTTCTCTGAGATTTCTGAACTGGGAATTGGCAGATTCGTAAGATGCCATCCTTTCCAGTGTACTGGTCCTCTGTAGTCTGTTCCTGTCATGCACACTGTCTTCTGCTGCATATTTGCCTTTTTTTTTTTTTTTTTTTTTTTTGTAACCTGGAAAGAACTGACAGTTGCTAGGGCCACTTGTGCACATTGAATCACACATCCCATGCACTTGTAACACAGTGGTCTTGAGTTGGCAGTTGTTTTCACAGTGTGCTCATCAGAGCCTTTCCCCTTCCCTCTGGGCTCTAGGTGGCTGGAAGTACCTTACTGACACTTGTGTATTTAGTGGATGGCAGTGCAACTCTAGGTTGTCTCATGTTTGTAAGAGCTTGTGAGCTACATTATAACCTGTTAAATGGTAGCCATAAAATCGAGACATGACTTGGCTTTGGGAAGTCCTATGAAGGAAGTTGGCTTGGACTAAAAAAAGGCAGCAAACTATAAAGATTCATTTTTCTTTCTTTCGTCTTTTTCCCATACGTGTACCAATAAGCTCATTAGGAAAGACCAAATCCTATGAAGTCCTTTACAGTCCACTTGCGGAAGTTACCATGGTGGACATTAGATTTGGTTATAGTTTCCTAATATTATTTTTAAGTGATTTAACCACTGATAGTGAAATATTTGGTATATGCCAAGAATATAAATACTGTGAAGGTAAGTTATGAAACTTAACAGCCAGGAAAACACCGTTTGGCTTAAGATACAGAAGGTCTGCATGTCTACGACAGGTCCACTCACAGCTTCTCCCAGCCTGTGGTAACAGAGAATCTGATTTTCAAAAGCCATTTTGTTGCTTTGTTTTGGCCAATGTGTATTATTTCTTTATTTAAACTTTATAAAAATGAATTAATGCGTATTATATTGCAATCTGATTTTTCTCCACCTAACATCAAACTACTAAGATTTGTCCATGAGCTGACACTCCCATTCAGCCATTTTTATGTATAGACTATTACAGTTTTACCATCAGTGTCTTAATTGAAAAGTCTGGAATCAGCATGCTGCATCAGTGTGATGCTTCTATGACTGTCTGGTGTTTATGAGCGTAAGTGACACCATGTAAAAGAAGAGAAGTCAGGAGAACACTACAGCTAATGTCACTGGACCACTGACTCCCATCAGTGCTTGGGCTACTCATCGCCTACCCTGTGTCTACTTTCCCTCTACTTTAGCGTATCATTTATAGTCATCGTCACCTATCTTTGATAGCACTTTTATATATTACTTTAATTTTATAGATTCTGTGTGTTACTGGTAGCAATACTGTTACTTACTGTGTTTTTACTGTATGCAAGGTACTATGCCAAAGGATTTTGTTTATGAGTCCCAAAAATTTTAAATCACTTTTCAGATTTGGAGATAGTTTCTAACTTACAAAAAAGTAATTATAAGAATAAAAGTAGTTTCACAGAACACTTGTTTAGCTGGCTATACCTGTTGATGCCAGTTTTTCTGTATTGTGCTCATATGTACATACATGTAAATGCCATTCTTTCTAGAACTATCTGAGGGTGTGGTACATACACTGTAATATTTTATGTCTAAATGACTCAGTCTGTGTTCTCTAAGCATATGGATGTTTCCCTTGAATAATCATAGTATAGTAAATTTAGCATTAAAGTATCAACCTGTTTCTGATTTTGTTAGCTGACTCAAAGGCTATCTAGTGTAGCACTTCGCTCCTGTACGTTATATTCATTTACCCTGTGTCCTTTAGGATAGTTACCTTTGCATCCTTTTATGTAGAACATTTCCACAGCCTCTCTGTCTTTTGTCACTCTGAAATGTTGAGAATTAATATTCTTTTTTCTTCCCCTTCATTCTTTAAAAACAAAACAAAACCCAGAACTATTCATTGGGTGTAGTAGATATCTACTGTAACTGATTCCTAACTTGTAACAAATTCCTACTGTGCCTTTTTTACCCTCAAAAGAGAAAGGAAAGATAGGAAGAAAGAAATTCTCGCGACCTTATACTAGTCTTGAATGAGAGAAAGAGAGAAAGGAAGAAACCTTCACAGCCCTTTCAGCTTCCTAAGCTTGGGGAGCAGGAGCTGAACCGAACTGGCATCTAACAAACCAACCAACCAGCTGCCAACTCCATCCCACCCCCGCTATTCTTCATATTCTAAGCAGAGTTCCCTGAAGTCCAAGGGACGTGCAACCATAAGGAACACTGCACAGGACAAAAATCTTATTCAAAGCGTCCTGATACAATTTGGGCTTGGTCTTCTGTTCTTCATGATTCAATTCAGGTTGTGTGTGTTTGGCAGGAAGACTGCACTGGTGGCATCTTTTCATCTCTGGAAGCACGTAGTGTCCATTTTTCTTTTATTATTGAGGTCAATGATTGCCTGATCAAAACTGTGTCCAGTTTATTCTTTATAAAATGACTACCTTCCCTCCATCTGCAGCCAGTAAGCAGTTTGTAGAGAGGCAGTTTGAGGACCATGCAAGCAGCCTTCTCATTAAAGCTTTCTCTTAGGTGTGGTGGTCCTGGTGATTCTTGCCTGATTGTCTTTACTGTATTAGTTGCAAAATGATATTTTTTCCAACTCTTAGCATCTCTCTACTTTTACCAGTTGGCATTTAGCACGTTTTTATAATGAAAAGTCTTTCTTGCCAGTCCATCCATCCAGCTGTTCATCTGTCTGTCCGACTGCGTCATTATTTGTATGATTCACATGTTCTTATTTTTCAATACTTTATGATTCATTAGTGTATTTAGCCGTCACTCAGATCACTCAGGTTCACCCAGGGAAACCCTTCAGATTATCACCTGTGTCCTTAGTTCTTCTCTTACTTTCTGGCTTGGCAAGGCTTTTGTGCTTCATTTTGTATATGCCATCTTCTGCTTTTGATGTTAGCCATTTCTCAAGGCTTCTAATTCCCTTCATGGAGAATGCTGTTCTTTATTAAGATCCGGGCATTAGTTTTCATATCAGTTTTTAAATGGATAGCATTATCGAGTTTTATGTGCCAAAACATTAAGTGGAGGCAAAGTTACCATGCCAGCAAGTAGTGGGACAGGAATTAGACCCAGCCTCTCTCTTGAGCACTCTGCTCTTTCAATTATGCTGTGGCCTTTGGTCATGAGTCCTGCCATCTGGGTGTTTTTTCTTGCTTGCCCTTAACCCAAACAGTTTTATAAAAAGGTTTTGTATCATTTAATTATTTTACAGATAAAAAGATCTCTGAAATTAAAGATTTATGCTGTGGACACTGCTTCCAAGAACTTGAAAAGGAAAAGCAGGAGTGTCAAGATCTGAAAAGGAAACTGGAGAGGTGCCGTAGGCACCTTCAGCATTTAGAAAGGACGTACAAGGCTGCAGTGGAGAAGCTTGGAGGTTAGCTCATCAGGCTCACTGTACAGTAGGAGGCTGGCAGACCTGGCTCAATGTTCAGATGGAGCGTTTTGTTTATATGGGCAGCAGTTCTCTTTGGGGGTTGATATAAACCAGTTTGGATCAGTATTTACTAATTGAATTAAAGAGCATAACATTCCTTTCTTGATTGATCAGATATCGAAGGCCCAGTGTCTGTCAGGCAGGCTCTGTCCACTGGAAATGGAAGTGTTCATCAACTAAGCAGTGCTCTGGGAGGCAGGAATAGCGTAAATAAAGCATGGGTCTGGGCCTCTTCCATCTGCTCAGGGTTATCTGCCACCATTTCCCATTGGCCATCTGAAGAAGGGGCTCTTTGGCCTTACGTGGCTCCTCTGTCCTCTCCACCACTCACCCCCACCTTGTGTTCTTGGCTGCATATTTGAAATGTTTCTGGCTGTTTTCTTTGCCTCTGGGCCTTGCCTGTGGTGTTATCACTCCGCCACGTGCACTTGATCCTGCCCTTTACTTTTTGGTCTAACTTTCGTGCTGTAGGATTAACTCACAAAATGCCACATCTGCAAAATCCCCCTTGATTTTCCCAACTGGGGTAAGTGGGCACAGCTGTGTGGTCCTGTATCCCTGCATGGGTTTCTCCATTCTCTCTGTTGCCATTCTATATTCTACTTGCCCTAGACCATCTGAACTGTCTCTTGAGAGTACGGGATCTGCCTCATCTTGTTTGTCTTTGAATTCCTAGTACCCACAATATACTGCACAGTAAATGTTTGCATGAATAATAATAATTTTAAAAATCCTGAATACCAGGGTCTCAAATAATTGTGACAGGGTGCAGGGGAAGGAAGGGGTGCAAAAGGGAGCAAGCAAACACTTGCATTTATTTTCTCCATTCACGTCTAGCCTTGCCTGCGTGTTGACAGTCACCTCTCAGTCCTTCTGCTTCCTCTCCTGCCTGATTGTCTGTCCTTCATAAGGCAGCAAAAGTGGATTGGATTGTAACACTTTCTTGTTAAGGCCTCCTCAGTGGCTGTAATTTATACATGCTAATATTTACACCTGATCATCAAAAGTATTTTAGTTTTTTATTTAGAGACAGGATTTCATTATCCTGGCTGGCCTGGAACTTACTTTGTAGGCTAAGCTGTCCTTGAATTCATAAAGATCCAGCTGCTTCAGCCTCCTGAGCACTGGGATTAAAGGCACGTGTCACTATACCTGGTGTAAAGTTAGTTATTTTGCGTAGTGATTTTTGAAGCTGATACCTTGTATAATTCCAAAACTCCAAGAAAGGTGGTACTTCTTTCAAAACAATGAACTGATGATAGGATGGGGCCAGAATGTAAATAAGGCACATTTGATAGTTGTATTTGCATTCTTGTCTATAAATCCACCATGTGAAATCTGCAGTTCTGCTTGTTTGTTTTTAAGTTCCTTTTTTGGTGGAATTTATCGAAGAGTGATAGAGTACCTGTGAGGAGCCTCACAGTCCGCTGCTTCTGTGTCTTAGATCATAGGGTGTGCTGTTGGGGTGGCTTTGTCACAGTTACTGAGCACTGATACTGCCAGGTCTTTAGAGGCTTTATGCACTTGTTTTATTAATGGTGTAATCTGAAAGGTATGTGACACTCCATTTTACACGTGGTACAAACTCTGGCTTAGAAAGATGAGGAATTTGCTCAGGCCCATCCAGCCAGTAAACTGAGCTAGTGCTGAACCTTGGGTCTGCACTCTGCTGGGCGTGCTTTCTGCTTCAAAGCTCTTGAGCTCCGTCAGCCTCCCCTGAACAACTTACACCGACTTCAAGTTATTTTCTTTGTATTTTATATTGAGGTTCTTGCTCAAGGACATCTTATAGGTAAATAAAATCTATACTAGGAGCCAAGCATACATAGAATTAGAAAACCTAGTAGGTCTTGGTGGGGAATAGCTTGGTGTAAAATTATTGCATACTATGTCCAACACTGAATTCCAGCCCTAACACTGCAAAAAACAAAGCAGATCCGTTCTGGGGCGCTTCCATCCAGCTGGGAAGCTCAGCACACAACCAGACAGTTGGACACCAGTTTCAGGATGTGTACAGTGGAGATGAAGACAAAAAAGATTTTTAAATGCCAAGGGTACAGAGCTGACTAGGGCCAATAGCAGAGAGAACTGGGAAGTAGGCAGCCTCCTCTGAAGGTACCTGTGCAGGAACTTAAGGGATGGAAGGGGCCCAACATTAATGCTGACTTTCTGTTATAGAAGAGAACAGCAGAGTGGTTGAAGAGTTAATAGAAGAAAACAATGACATGAAGAATAAATTGGAAGCACTAAGAGCCCTTTGCAGAATGCCACCACGGTAAACTTTTACAATTTAAAGGCCATTTCATTTCTAAGCACCTTAATATAGTAGGAATGTCACCCTGAATTGATGTGTTATTTCACTTAAAATATATTCACAGGAAAGTCTATGTTTTTCTTTTGTTTTATGTCACTTAGGCTGTTTATATATTCATGCCATGTGTGCAGTGGTCAGAAAACTAGTATCTGGGGATTATTGTAACCATTCACTATATGTTTAGAGAAGCATTTCCTGTTACTAGGAACCTCCTACACTGTGCCCTTCAGTAGATCCATACATTTTCAGCATATGGATTTGCCGGTATTTACTTAGGCAATCAGAATGTTGATTTGTTGATTTCATTTTTTGTTTTTGTTTTTGATTAATGTATCCCAAGGCTAGCCTCAAATGTATCTCAAGATTACCTTGAATTTCAGCCTCTATCCAGTGAGTGCTGGGATTATAGTGTGTGCTACGGCTCCTGGATTCTGGGGATGGACCCCAGGGCTTCGTGGATGCTAAGCAGGCACTCTACCAACTGAGTTTCTACCTTGGCCTTCCTCTTATTTTAAGTAACTGAGTAATGGAGGTCCTTTGTGTGAAATCCTGGGCACATCTCAGGTTGTCTTATTAGATTATATGAATGCATGTGAACCTTTCAAGTAAAGCCTTTTACTTACAGCCTCTGTTGTTTTGCAATCTGGTCTGTTGTTAGGTCACTGTCTGCAGGAACAATTGAAAACGCATGGCTGCCATGCAATGGACAGGCCTTAGAAGAACTCCGTGGGCAGTACATTAGAGCTGTAAAAAAAATTAAGCGTAAGTCCCTAGACCCTTGCTAGTATGGGCCTTTTGCACCGTTATGAAATGGAAACTCAGGGTTTACCATTTTTGTGAATTTTCCAAACTGCCTTTTTCTTCGATCTTAGAACAGATTGTTGATTCTGTCTCAAAATTACACAGTAATGGATTAGTTTGCCCAAGGATACAAGAGTAGCTTTTTTCTTTTTAAACATTTATTTTATATGTATGAGTGTTTGCCTGCATGTGTGTGTCTGGTGCGTCATGTGCATGCCTGGTGCCTGTGGAGGCCAGGCGACCACATCAGATCCCCTGGCACTAAAATTAGGGGTGGCTGTGGGCCGCCGGGAGGGTGCTGGGAACTAAAACCTGGTTCTCTTCAAGAGCAGCCAGTGCTCTTCACCACTGAGCCATCTCTCTAGCTCCAAAGAGTAGTTACTTTTACCTTATTGATTATCACTTTCTAGCCTTTGTTTAGACATTAGAATCAAACTATCTTAAAATGTAATGGCCTTACAACATAAATAATTTGTAGTAAAGAGCATGCCATTTGAAGATGAATGTGGCTCAGAAGTAGAGCTTCTTTATCCTGTGCAGAGGGAAGGAGAGAGGGAGATAACGTGTCGCGTAAGTCACATTAGCAGTACTTCCTACTGTGGGCATAGGAACTATGTGAATGAATTTGGTCAGTGTTATTTCTCCATATTCCAAACGGCTATGAATTTGCCAGAGCTTTGTCAGTACCAGCCGCCTTGCGGAGCATTCCTAAGTAGTTTCCAGAGGAAAGACTCTTGTGTATTAACCACAAAGTGCGTGACATGGGTATGTGTCTCAGTACAGTAGGATTTATGTAGAGAAACATTCTTTCCTCCTAAAATTGCTTTTTTTTTTTTTTTCCAAGACAGGGTTTCTCTGTTGTAGCTCTGGTTGTCCTGGAACTCACAGAGATCCACCTGTCTCTGTTTCCCAAGTGCTGGGATTAAAGACATGCGCCACCACCACAAAAGGGGAAAGGTCTCAGATTCTAAGTTGTTGCATATTCGAGTCACTTGGAGATGTGAAAGACAAATCAGTATCGTTAGTGAGATCTATTTCTCAGTTGTTCTTCATACTAGCAAAGGGCATAGTAAAACAACTCTTTCAAGCTCGCACTGAGAAGTGGAGTTTAAGCAGTTTTTTTATCCTAACACGATGCACGTTATGCTTTAGTTGCCTTTTAGAAGGGTAATTGGAGGTTATGTAGCAACATCATTTTAGTTTTTCCCATCTCAAAGAAGGAAAAGTAGACCCCCAGTTAGCATTTGCACACAGAGCATCTAATTTTCAGATGCTTACTGACACCGACAGGGCACTTCCTGTGTGAGTGGGCATTCCTGATATAACAAGAGTGGCGAAGTTCTCAATGTGGAATGTAGTCCTAGATTTAGTTTTTAAAAGTTAGCTTTAACCAATAGTGATTCAAATGAATGTCACGTTGACGAAGAGAAAGGTACAGATTGTGATTTTATGGGAATTTCAGAAGGGAACATGGTTCAACCCACTCTGTGCGGACATCTTGCACATCCCCTCGTGAGTTCTTACTGTTCCATAAATGCTGCTGAAAGCATTAGTTAAAAATGGACCAGAGCTTTTCAGAGTACAAAAGGAGAATATCGGTTTTCCTCCTTCTCAGTGTCTGCCTGTCTGCTCACTCCTTCTGGTTATTTCTTCCCTCTTAACTGAATTATGAGGTACAGTAGAATGAGTGCTTCCTGCTGACCATGTTCTTCTCTTAACAAATACATTGTGTGTCTTCCAATATGCTGCTATCACCATCTTATAGCTAACAGAGTGCTTTTCTTTTGAGTCTGCCAAAATGGCCTTGTGAAGTGTTCTGTTCTAAAAGTGTGGAAAGTACAATGTTTAAACCTCATCTGCCAGAAAACTGGTCTGAAGCTAGAGACAGTGAAAATGAGGCTTCACTCATCTTGAGGTTTGTTCACCCTCTACAGGTGACATGCTTCGATACATCCAGGAGAGCAAGAAAAGAGCTGCAGAAATGGTGAGGACAGAGGTGTTGCGGGAAAGGCAGGAAACTGCCCGGAAGATGCGCAAGTATTATCTGACTTGCCTTCAGCAGATGCTGCAGGATAATGGAAAGGAAGAGGGGTGAGTTCAGTGTACGCTGTGTGTCCCGACTGCAGCAGGACAGTGTGCTAGCATTTCCTTAGCCACAGACGTCACCATTTATGTGATCATAAGAGAAGCTTAGGGTGGGTCTCTCTCATTGTTGGCAGAGGTATTAGGAAACAATTCCAGGATTGAGGAATCTCGTGGTTTTTTGTTGTTGTTGTTTTGTTTTGTTTTTCATTTAAACTTTTAAATTTTATGTCCTGGAATTCCCCACAGAGCTGAGAAAAAGATTATGAGCGCTGCTAGCAAACTTGTTACAATGGCAGAGTTGCTGGGAACGATCGCAGAGCCAGACTGCAGAGTCCAGTGTGCCCAGGCAGGCCGCTCAGGTGGGTCTCTCTCATTTGATATCTGATATTCTCTATAAGGATTCTGAGCTGATTTCTGAGATTGTACATGGTGTAGGGAAAAGGGAGAAGACTGGTTTCAGTTTCCACAGGTAGACCTCATGGCCTCACCAATTGCTGCTGTTGCATCCTTCCCAAGAAACAGTGGACAAGATTTTAATGGCAAAGCGTGAAAAAAATAGCAGAATTGTAACTGGATTTTGAGCGATTGCAGTTGATAGGCCAGAGCTGTAGGTAATGCCTGAAACAAAGAAGACAGTGTGTGAGAAAATGGGAAATCTCAGCTCAAAACTGCCCTATGACAGGACAAGTAGGAATGGCAGCAAACCCATTTCACATGTGGGATCCTATGTCCCAGGAGAAGCAGTGGCCCTTGGGTGCCTGTGGGTGTCAGTGATGAGCTGGTGGTCTAGAACTGCCCATGTGGAGGCCGTTTTTATGTCTTCCTTTTCTTCCCCTCCGCTCCCCTTTCTCTTTTCCCTTCTTCAACTCTACTGTTAGGCTGAGTGGGAACAGCAGTGTCTTGGGTGCCTGGACGTCAAGGATGTACTGTTAGCCTCTTTGCCCAGTGCGCCGGCTGTCATGTCTTTCTGCCTCCTTGTAGCACACCTGTTCCCCTCTACCAGCTCCTCAGTCAGCCGCACAGTCAGGCACTGCATTCAAGACATCTAAGAGATGAACAGTTAACCAAGAATCACCATATATTTAGAGAACATCATCACCATGGAAGAGAGACCAAAGCAACAGAACAAAGCTAACAATATACCTAAGGCAAAAGAATACTTAAACAATAGAGCCTGAAAAGATGTTCAGAAGTAGTGAATGTTCTTAGAAAGATGTAACCAACCAAGAAGGAGAAATGAATATATAACTTTCAAACTACTATAGGAAAACCTTTTAAGGAAAAAGTCTTAACAAAAGCAAAAAAGAGAAAAAGCTAGCTAGAACATACATAGACTGACACCAAAAGTAGGTTGTAACATCAGCAGCCACTGAATGTGAATGGATAAGGGTTTTACAAAATATTGATACTTGTTATTTTTATAAGAACTCAAAAACTCAAGGGAATAGAGAATCATAAGCAGATGAAATGGGGCTATTAGATTGTAAACATAAATGCAGAAGTGGGCAAAGTAGAGTGTGCATTAAAGGGACAGGTGATAATGAGATGATTACCTGTGAAACTGTTTTACATGGCTTTAGAGCCTAAAAAAATAAATACTGGTAGAAATACATGAAAAAAAATTGACAAATTTCCAACTGGACACACTTCACATGCCTATGTGGAAATTCAGCTTTTGACCTGGTCACCTGGAAGCAGAGGTTGTTTAGGGACCTGACACATTTCTCATAGACTCACAAGCATTGCTTGTGTAATTTTTGGATTGGTGCGCTTTAGGTACAAAGGGCAGTGGCATGTACCAAGAAAGCAGTCTTCTTATTTGGGATGTGAAAATCATGTCCCCAGTAGAACCAGCTTCTGTCTGTAAACTCAGGGTAAGAAGATCACTGCTCTGAGATTCTTCGAACCCCGTGTCGTGGCTGCTTTCCTCTTCTGGTGCAATGTCCTGGCTTTTACAGAGGGATGTTTGTTCTGAGTGCTAGATAGATGAAGTTGTCCTACCAGACTTTGTCAGAAACTTCTGCTTGACATCAGACTCAGAGCAGCATTGCATTGCAATCAGCTCTTGAGATGTTGTAGTACCTACTAAGATAGATTAGCTGAAAACAGCGTGGCTCCCTCCTCTCCAGTGACTCCAGCTTCTGTCATAGCATAAAACTAACCAGCACAGTATGTAACGTTTAAGCAACAAAAACTACCATTTCTAAGGATATGAGTAAAAGAATATTACTTGTCTAGCACTGATGCATTTTCTTTGATAATACACAAAATTAGAAATATACTGTTCTCTATAACATGTTAATTTTCTCTTAATTTTTGTGCTCATAACTTCTGTGTTCCTTTGCACATAGTAGCACTTCCCTTGACTTCAGAGAAGCTGATGGGCATTGAAAGATCAAAAAGGAATGATGTGATTCAGAATACTACACATCACATCGAAAGCAAACCAAACAGTGGAAAAACTATCCCCAGAAGTGTGTGTGAGCAAGTTCCCGGGAGGAGGGCTGCGGCTAATTCACAGGGGCAGTTAGAGGATTCAGAACACAGAGAGATGAAGCCCATAACTTCCACAGCTTCACCTTCAGACTGTCAGTATGAGGATGGGAGTTGCAGACCCCCAGACATGTTGGCAAAGCATGCTGCTCCTGAGTTTGTTCCATGCAGGGGCGAAAGAGGGCTGCACACGAAGACAGACCCACTCGGTGGAGCTGACTCTCAGTCACTCCTTTATTCAGCCACACAAGCCTTCCTCGGAACCGCTGAAAAGAAGCCTTCACCTAGGTGCATCTCAGGGGCTACCCACACGACCCTTCGAGATCCCAGTGAAATGCCAAGGTTAAAAGCACTTATGTGTGGGTCTCTAGCAGAAACTGAGAGTGTTGCATGTGAGAAGAGTCGGGGTGTGGGTACTCAGGACACTCCAGTGAAGGATGGAGGGGGGTCCTGCAGCCCTCCAGGCTGGCTTTCTGACAGGACTTCACCCCGTGGCAGTCATGCTGTGTTGTTTCCAGGTGATAGGTCACAAAGGACTGTGGAGACGCTGGGGGACTCCTTTCAGTCAGAACAGTTTCCAGCAGCCCAGAAAAGTAACATGGTTTGTCGGAGTGGTTATACCGCAGATCTCCCCAAAGAAACCGCACATGCCCAGCAAGGGAAGATGGGTACAACTCTGGGACACTCACCTCAGCTGAACACTGATGTATTAAAGACAGATTTCAGAAAACTGAGCGGCACAGGACCATCTCCAGTGTGTCAGAAGCCTTTGAGAAAGTTAACTGCTCTCCTGACTAGCCAACAAGATAGTGGCTTTGACAGCCCGTTTGCCAATCTAGACTAATCATGTGCCATATTTCAGAAGAATCATTAATATTTAGGCAAGAAACCAGATGGGAATGCTTTATACTGAAAAAAAAAATTATGAGTTCTGCCAATTTTGATAGCCTTGTAACTGAGTAGAGTGTTCCCATGAAGTTACTTGGGGTATGTACATTGCCTTGATCCTGGAGGCCTGGATGATGTGCTGTGTGATCTGCTTCAGTGTGGTGCTCTATTCGGTGGCTAAGCCCTCTACTTTTATATTTATAAGCTGACTTATTTTGCAGTGTTAAAGTATTTAATAAAACTGTGTGTAATCTCCAGATTTGTCATGACTTATTTGGTAGTTTATAATCTAGAAATGGTACATTGATATCATGTTTGAAATCAACTAAAAAAATATAGAGCTTGCTTACTTGTGGATATGACCAACCAGATGTAGTGTTTAAGCTCAACTTATAAATATCAGCATGTTGTATATTAGTTTTCACTTAGTTAAAATATTTTCTGATTTTCCTTGTGACTTGTTTTTTGATCCATGAGTTTGGAAATATGTCACTTTATTTTCAAGAATTTACCCCCTCACCCCCGTTTTGGTTTTTTTTTTTTTTTTTTTTTTTTTCCTGTTTTCCATTGTTTTTTGGAGAGTATGTTTGAATGATTCCAGTTCTTTTCTGGAGACTTGTTTTATGATCTGGTGGAGTACCTTTCACCTAAAAAGCGTGTATCTCCTGTTCACTGATAACTTTCAACATGCAATAGGCCTTTTAGTCAATGGCATTGCCAAGTCTGCCATGACTTTGCTGATTTTTTGCCTGTTTGTTCTGTGAAGCTTGGGATATCGAGGGCTGGAGAGAGGGCTCCGTGGCGAGAGAGCTTGCTTTTCTGGCAAGGATTCAAATTTAGTTCCTAGTACCCACATAAGAGTGACTCACAACTTTGTCTAGTGCCAACTTCAGGGATCCAAAGCTACCTTCTGGCCTCTGCAGTCGCCTGCACGCACTGCAGATACACACATACAGACAAACAGATACACATGTAGATGAATAGTAACAATTTCTTACTGAGTGGGATATGTTAATTTCTGACTATAGTCATCACATTTTTTTAATTCTGTCATCTGTTTCATGTATTTGGAGATAAGTTGTAGGAGTCTGTTGTATATATTTGTCATATCTTTCCAATGTATTGATCCTCTGCCATTGTAAGATACCCTTTGAATTTAGTATTTCTTATCTTAAAGTTCATTTTCACTATAAGGACTGTAGCTACATCAGCTCTTGTTATGATTATTGTTTGCTTGGTGTCTCTTTTCTGCTGTATCCTTTTTATCCTATTTTTTAATCTTTTAATTTGATGGGTGTCTCTGGCAGCATATTGCTGGAACCTGCTTTTATTTATTCAGACAACCTTCCTCTTCCTCTCTTTGTTTTCCTTTTCCTATTTCCCCCTCCTCTCTCCCTCCTTTTTTTCCCTTTGAGACAGTGTATATATACTTTTGTGTGCGGGGGGGCCTGCCCTGGGGCACTGTCAACCTACCAGGCGTCACACCCTACACTGACCTCCCTCTACCAGCAGCTGTCAAATGTCAATGGCTCCTTGACTAGGATAGAACATCATCGCCTTACCCCGCCCCCGACACTGGGACTTTGCCTGGCTTTAGCTTGTGCAGGTCTTGTGCATGCTGTCATAATTTGAAAGTGGCTGGTCGTCCCACTCAGAGGGAGTGGTTGCCCTTGTAGCATGGGTGCCACTATTGAAGCAGTGGGTGTATTTTACCAATTAATAAAACTTGATGTTAAAAAAAATTCAGGAAGCTGGGTGGTTGGTGGTGCACCCTTTAATCCCGTACTCAGGAGGCAGAGGCAGGCAGATCTCTGTGAGTTCGAAGCCAGCCTGGTCTACAGTTATAACAGTGAAACCCTGTCACAAAAAAAAAAAAAAAAAAAATTAGATTTGAGGGAATGTCATATGCAACTTATTTTTGTGTTTTGTACTCTCTCTCGTCTTCTGTGATACCGTGTTGTGCCATGTGTCTTTGATTTTCATTATCTTGTTTATCCTGTTAATTCTGTCTAATGTGAGTGTCTGATTTCTCTGCTGTCTTGGGTCATCTTTTCCTATTCACGTTTCATAAAGTTGCTGAACACTAATAACGGCTCACAGATTGGCTGCAGCAGCTTTGGAGTGGGTATTTGAGTCAGTGTTGCTGTGGTGTTTGGTTTGCTGTCTGTGTTTGGCTTCATGTATCATTGGTCCTCTACCTTTTCTTCTTCTTCCCCTGGTCCCAAGGAAGGAAATGAGTCCAGCAGGCTTCCCATACGTGATCAGTTTGATTTCTTTGTAGGCTGTATGTGCTGGGGGTGGAGGTGGTGTCAGTATTAATGTTGATGGAATAGGAGCCGGTGAGATGACTGAGCAGGTAACAGTGTTTTTTCACGAAGCCTGATGACCTGAGTTTGATACTTAGGATTCATTAGATAGAAGAGGCACAACACTCACAGGTTGTCCCCTTGCTTCTACATGTGCATCATGGTATACACATAGGCATGCACACACACCCACATACCGAGCAAACGAGTAATAATTTTTTTAAGTTTATGTGTGGGCTACATTGTGACTGTGATGCAACAGCCAACAGGAAGGCTGTTATACAGTAGATGCCATCTTTGCAATTTTAAACTTCAATTTGTTTTGTTTCATATTAAAAGGAATTTAGATATTTTCTAGCAATAAGGTAATTTCAAAATCTCCTGGTATAATTTGGGATAAAATAAATTTAAAATCTGTATCCTATCACTTACTGGTGAGTCTGGATTCTGTATAAGAGAAATGAAGGTAGGTTGGTGATGCTGTTGGTTCTCTGCCAAACCAAACATTATCGTCTACTTCTTGTTAGATGAGGAGAGTATCTGTCCTTTCTGTGGCTCATCCATCTCTGGCCCAAGCTAGTCACAGTGGTCTCGATCCCTCATGCATAATTGATTTAGGGTGGTTCACATCCCTCGTGCAGCCTGGGAACAGCTCGAAAGCTCTAATGTTTGCTTTACAAACGCATCTCCTTCCACGCTGAAAAGGACTGGCACGTGACGCTGTGCGTCATGCACAGTACGTGCCACAGGCCACTGTGTCTAGCTGTGTGCTCTGCACCTGTTGTACTCCAGCCAGTGAGGAGGGGCAGACTCTGCTGAACGTACCCATACTACATACCTTCACTGTGGGGAAACTAGAGCCTTTCTGTGACCTGCAACCACCTTCCCATGATAGCATGTTTCATGGGGTTGGAAAACACAAATGAGATTTCTTGCAAAGGGCCTAATGACATACATAGTAGTAAAGATTCGATACATCTTAGCTCTGAGTGAACAAAGCAAAGTGCTGGTGTTAGTTTCTTCAAGGTTCCAGATGTGAAATTTTCCCCCATTGAACCCTTTCATCCATGTTCTCAGTATCTGGTAAAAATGACATGTTGATTTTATCAATTTTAGATCAAGCAAAATTGTGTTCCTAGGAGTCCCAGAGGTTGACCTAAAACTAAGCTCTAAGGACAGAGGATTCTTTTCTCCTTGGACCAGTGTATATCTGGCCCATTGCCAAGAAGAGTTGGCAACATCTCCATCTGGACCAGTGGTTCTCAAACTTCCTAAAGCTACCCTTCAATACAGTTCCTCATGTTGTGGTGACCCCCAACCATAAAATTATATCCATTCCTAGTCATAATGTAAATATCTGATATGCAAATGGTCTTAGATGACCCCTGTGAAAGGATCACTTAACCCCCAAAAGGGTCACGACCCTCAGGTTGAGAACCACTGATCTAGAGATAAAGCTGTCACCTGTCAAAGCCAGTTTTCCTCTTCCAGCCACCTTCTGAATAAGTATAGTACAAGCTGACCTTCACACGGCCTTTCCTTGAAGAAAGATTATTTACGTTTATTTACCTGTTCCAAGGGAAACATTTAAATACTGGAAGAAAGAAAATCATCAAAAACACCAAGATTACCCAGTGGCTTCCTCCCGGGAAGTGCTAAGGTTTGTCCTTTTAAAAGAAGTCTGTAAAGACTTCAGGAGTTTGATGCGGTTTGGATATGGACACCATGTGCAGCAAAGACTGCCAGAACTGAAGAGGCTTTTGTCCTTAGTCCCACAGAGCATGTTACTGTAGCTGGGGGAAGGAAAAAAAAAAAAATCTGTGGCCAAACAGCCAGAAATCTGTAAGCTGAAAAACTTGGAGTCCTTAGCTTCTCGTCCCTGACTCGGGTCAAGATCAGATGGCCCGCTTTTCTCCTGCCCCCAAGACAGTGCCCAGGGGACCTGCGCTGGCTCCTACAGAGAGGGCATAAGGTAAGTGCGAGGGGCAGACATCCCAGACCAGACTCAGCTTTCAAAACATGCCTCTGATGGCTGCTCACCTCGGCAACTGGCTGACCAGAGAAAGCTTGGCAACAACAGACACTGTCTTTCCTCAGTACTCATTCCCAGCAAGGACAAGTATGTGATTATATAATAAGCTTTGTCTCCTGGCACCCGAGGAACTGACCTACAATGTCAAATGTGCAACTTATTAAGCAAATTCCACCGAGCCTACAACACAAGCTCGTCTCAGGACGTCCAGTTGCTTTACCACGAGAGCCCTGCCCTCCATGGTTCCCATTGGCAAGCCCACCCTCATCTGGATCCTTTGCTTTGTAATCACACAGTTTCTCTGTGGGTGCTTATGAATACAAGATAAGTCGATCTGCTCTCAATGCCCTTTGCTGCCATGATTCTAGAGACCGTAGAAAATTGTTTAGGCCCAGTTTCAAAATGTTCTTCTGTTGGAGAAAATCTTTCCACAGTGCCCTGCCTCCTCAGGGGCAAGCAAAGCTTTGTTCTCTTCATTCAGATGCATGCCCAACAGATGTCTGGCTTCCATTTAAGTGGGTACACAGTGCAGAAACCTTGATTCTGAGTGCTCTGGGGTTTCCCTCTTTCCCAGTGAGCACACAGGGTGGTTGTGCCCCGGTATGAGTGGGTTGTTGTAATGTCTGGCAGAAGTCATTATTTGCTGAGGCTTTATAAAGTCATCGGTGGAAATACCTTGATGGGGAGGGGGAGGCTGTGCCACTGTCAACATGCATGAAGTTTTGGAGACGCAGGTGGCAGCAGCCACTGCTCTATGCATGTTGCCATCCGTTCTGTTGCAAGTGCAGCAGATAGAATGATATTTGTGGGAAATCTGTTCATAAGCAAGACCACATTTCTAAGATTACCATCAGTGATAGATGTTATAAGTAGATGTACGTGGAAAGCCCTGTTGCTTGCTCCAATCCCCTGAAGCAGTCAGGTGCACATGAAGTGGTGTATCTTGTATAAGTGGTAGCATGTTCTAGCCATTGCTCTGTACCATTAAAGCCAGCATATGAGTGACAGGTCGTAAGTTTTAGTGTTGAAAACCTAGAAGTAAGCATGGAGTGGTGGTGGTGGTGGTGGTGGTGTGTGTGTGTGTGTGTGTGTGTGTGAGAGAGAGAGAGAGAGAGAGAGAGAGAGAGAGAGAAGAAAGCTGATGTTCTACTCCTTGTAGCCACAGGTCTGTCACGTGTGACTGAGGAAGACTGTGTTGCTTGTTTTCAGTCGTCATTAGAACTCACCTAACTGATCAAACTCTTAGCCTCCTGGCTCAGAAGTTACTAGTGTCTCAACTTTGTCATTCTTTAATTACTAGGAACCTAAGAATAGAGGAACACCCCTCACCCCAGTAACAGAAACCAGGGAATACATGTGCGCCTGGATTCTCTTAATAGCAAGTTCTCTGAGCTGTTTCTCCAGTGGAACCCTGAAAGGGCAGCCGCCTTCTTCCTCTGCCCACTTCTCTTCCCCTGAAACTGGCTTCCGAATAAGCACCGGGGGTGTGGCCTTCTTTACATCTTTTCCCTGAAAGAGAAGGCCTCTGTTAAAGTCATATTTCTTCAATGTAAAGGGTAAAATCAGCAGCCCGGGGATCTAATCATCTTAATTGGAGAGGACCTTACCTGTAAGGAATCTTCCCTTAGCTTCTGCAGGCAAGGAACTTGGAACCCAGACAGAGTTCCAAAATCTTTGCAAACAAGGACCAGGGACACCGTGGCTGCTTTCCATAAGGATTTGTTTTCAAGATCAGGCTCTTCTGAGTGTTAGGGATAGACAGAAGGAGACCCCCGAGAAATCACCAGGACTTGAGATCGATGCAAAAGCAGGAGGTTTATTTCCAACGCGTTGGGGTCCGCTCCCACAGATTCCTCAAGCAAGGCAGGTGCAAGTGACCATCAGCACACTCCAAGCATGGTTTATATCTGCTTTTCAAAGGCAGAGCCCAGCAACAGAGTACCAGGCGCAGTCTATTGGCTACACAGTCATGTGGGTACGGACCCTCAAACTGATTGGTGCTGGCATACAGCAAGGTTGCAGCCTCCTAGAAAATGCAAGCTCAGGGTTTTAGTCAACGCAGGTGGGGGGGAAACTCCCAGCGAAAGGCCATCAGTCAGCGGTCCATATCTTGTTCGTCCCAGAAACTTTCTTATTCAAGTTCCGAAAACTGTTCTGAGTCACCTTGCACCTGACTTGGGCCTACACAGTTTTAGTGCTCTTAGAAACCTGACTAAAGTTTGGCTGCTTTGTTCTTGTCCTTTCACTGAGAATGGTTTTTGTCACCATGAAAATTGTGTGTGTGTGTGTGTGTGTGTGTGTGTGTATGTATGTATGTGTATGTGTGTGTGTGTGTGTCCTTGCTTGAGGAATGTGTGTTCTCAAAGGGCACAGGGCAGATTTTCCTATGGAATCCCTCTCTTTGTGTTCTGAAGCAATCCAGTGTGGTTGGAAGCAGCAGACAAGGCAACACCTGCAAGCATCTTCCCCACAGGATTCTGAGCCAAGCTGTACTA
The DNA here is from genome assembly GCA_026225945.1 of Cricetomys ansorgei. Classification (NCBI taxonomy): domain Eukaryota; kingdom Metazoa; phylum Chordata; class Mammalia; order Rodentia; family Nesomyidae; genus Cricetomys; species Cricetomys ansorgei. The sequence continues at coordinate 25,535,131 of JAMJFZ010003875.1, read as the reverse complement.
TATTCTGATTTAATGCTGTACTCCCACCTAGTGGTCTCACATAGCACATGGTACCCTGGTTGTAGGATGGCAGATTCTAGAGGACTAATTTTAAAATGTGTTTAAAGCCTGCTTGCGTGTTGTAGAATTTCTGTTCAAGTCTATAAAATGTCAGTATAGAAAACAAAGATCAATTAGTTCATTCCTCCCCACCCCCCACCCAGGTAAATGATAAAACAAGAGTAACGACTCACCCGGGAGGAGTCCGCCTCTGACCGTTCTTCTCACAGCTGACTGCAGTATTTAACTCACGAGCCTGTGTTGCCCACAGATGTAGAGTGCCTACTCTCGGATGCTCACCAACTCGCTGAGGGGAGGCTTACACTTTGGAGGAAAGTGGAAGTCAAATTTAGTAAGTATATTGGTGATGTTGCTACTCTGGGAGGTGAGGGCCTTGCCCCAGTAAGGGAAGGGTAAGAATTATCGAGAACCCATAGAGATGAAAACTGACCAGGAGGGTCCTGGGCTGCCCCTCCCGTGCCTGTGCTGAGTGCAATATTTGCTCAGCAGTGGTCTTCAGCTCCTGCTGCCCCCATTCTGTAATGTAAAGCCCTGCTGTGGAAATCTCAGCCCCATTTTATTCTTTAAAAATGTCACATGTTCTCCAAGGAGTTAGTTTTTTTCAACTGTCACATCAAGCTAAGCACAAAGTTTCATTTGGGGCATGAGAAATAATACAGTAGCGATATAACGGGGACAGAGCCTTTCCTGGTGGTCAGCAGAGGAACTCTTGCTTATTGTAGGGAGTGTGGTTATTGTGTGGAGACCTTGCACACTTGTGGCTAGCTCCGGAGATGCTTGATTACTGCTTGATTACAACTAGACTGGTTCTCACACAAGTAAAATTCCAAACTCTGCACCAAAATAAAAACAGCCACAAAACCCAATTGCATGGATGCAGCAGGCGGCGTATAATTACACTGTGGAGAGGGGTTGCTGTCTGAGAGGAGGGAATAGCAAGGATTCAGCTCTTAGTATTAACACAGCTTTTAACCCACTACAGCTGACCAAATGGAGTCTGAGATGCCCACTGAAAACTTATAAAGAATCAGAGCAGAGTTCAAGGTGACCATTGGCAAATGAAGGGAAGTCCCAGCAATGAGAGAACCTGAATGGAGAGCAGAGATCCTGGGTGTGAAATAGCTAAACTTTGCATTAGCCCATGAAGGTCTTCTTGGCTAGGGCACATTCTCAGTGGCTTACTCAAGGGGGAAGTGGCAGATGGGGGATTTGGGCTGCTGCACAAGAAATGGGATTTTACAGTTTGAGTCTAAAAAACTGCCGATATAAAACAAATAGTAAGTACTGAATGCAGGCAGCTGGCTATAGCTCTATGGGCTCATGCCTGGGTCCTGTTCTACCCCATTGATCTGCGTGTCTGTTTTTGTGTTGGTACCATGCTGGTCTAGTTATTATAGCTCTGCTGTATAACCTGAAATCAGTTATGCTAATAACCTCCAGCAGTATTCATTTTGCTTAGACCTGCTTTGGCCATCCAGAGTCTTTGGTGCTTTCATATGAATTCTTTGATTCTTTAGTTCCTATTTGTTTCCTTGTTTTTTGCTCTTCTTGTTTTACTGCCCTTGGTGAGACTTCAAGCACTCTATTGAATAGAAAGGAGAGGACTGTATACCCTTTCTGACCTTAGTGAAAAATCCATTGACTTTTTTTCCCATTTAGTTTGATATTGGCTATAGGTCTGTTATATATAACCTTTATTAAGTCAATCTATTATTGAGAATGGTCTCCATAGGCCTTCCTAATCCTGCAACCCTTTAATACAGTTCCTCGTGCTGTGGCATCCCCCAACCATAAAATTATTTTTGTTGTTACTTCATAACGGTAATTTTGCTGCCATCATAAATTGTAGTGCAAATGTCTGATATGCAGATGGTCCTAGATAACCCCTGTGAAAGGGTCATTCCACTCCAAAGGGGTCGTGACCCACTGGTTGAGAACCACTGCTCACATAGGCTCACATGTGTGAATACTTGGCACCCAGTTGGAGGAACTGTTTGGGAAGGATTAGGAGCTGTGGCCTTGTTGGGGGAGGTGTCACCAGGAGGCTTTGTGGCTTCAGAAGCCTCCCTCCATCCCTCGGCCCCATTGAGCTCTCTGCCCCCTGCTTGTGATTTGAGCTGTGAGCTCTCAACTATTTCTCAGCGGCTACCGTGCTTCTGCTCTGCTGTCATGAACTCTGGAACCTTAAGCTGAATTCAGTTCTTTTATAAGTTGCCCTGGCCACAGGACAGGTGTTTTATCACAACAATAGAAAAGTAACCAATGCTGATAAAGTTCTCTGTATTCCTCATCTCATTAAGACTTATTATGAAGGGATATTGGATTTTGTCAAAGGCCTTTTCTTGATCTGTTGAAGTGATTGTGTGATTTCTGTCCTTGAGTCCCTTTTTGTGATATACTACATTATTGAGTCACGTATGCTGAACCATCCTGCATGTCTAAAATGAAGCTGATTTTTAAGTATTATGGATTATCTTTTTGATATGTTCTTCAATTAAATTTTCAAGTGTTGAGGGAAGGCTGGGGTGCTTCAAATCATGATTCTGTTTGAAATTCCTACCTGAAGAGTGTGAAGCAGGCATGTTTCATTACACTCTGCCCCTGTGGGGCTTTCATTCTCTAGTCTGTATTTTACAGTAAGGTACTGCCTGCTTGGGGCCTTACACCATGTGGGGGTCTCTGGCGTGGTTAGCCCTGATGAAGCCTGTGCCTTTCTGCTGTGCTCCGTGCCCACAGGCCTTGGGGGACTGACCACATTCTTCAGCTACAGCGCTTTCCTGTGACTAGGGCCTCTGAGGATTTTCCTGGGACTGTTCGTCATATAAGCCATTCATTTGGTGACTCAGGATTTATACAAAAATATGTGTGAATATCAAGTCTGTTACCGTAAAACAGATTGTATCAGGAGTAAATTTCTAGCTGTTTAGTTTTGTGTCAAAGGAAATAGTATTAACATGTGTTTCCATCCCTGAGTCTTGTTAATTCTTATTTCCCCCCCTTCTTGTGTTTCTATTTCTTTGTCATTTTTTAAAAATTTCTTCTTGATATTTTTTTCTTTTTTCTCTTTCTTGTTCTTTATTTTGTTTCTGTTTTTTTTCCTTTGCTGTCTTTCTTGTTTTTCCTTTCTTTCTTTTTTAAAAAGTTGACATTCTAAACACAGTTTTTTTTAAAAAAAGTGGGCTTTGTCTAATACAGAAAATGATTTATAATATTTATTTAGAAAATTAGTCTATCACTAACTAGGACAATGAGGTTCAATGTCATTGGAATTATATAACATTCATTGAGTAATGATTTTCACGTAATAGCTGCTCATTAAATTGTTTTCTTTTGAATGAAACTTCATTAAAAATTGCAACTCTGCGGTGAGCACTTTGTGAGGTCAGAATGTTGCCAAGCAGACTGTACCTGTGACTCAGTCAGCCTAACCCAAACCGACAGGGAAACTGATATGGAATGTTAATTGATAGCAGCTGGGTGACTGGCAGGCCTGCAGTTGCAGGACAGGGCCAAGGATCTCTCAGCAACTATAGACCCCAGAGGCCTTTTAATGAGAATGACCTCTGGTTAAAACTAGAGTAAAGAGGAAATAAAGATAGTGATTTGGGGACTTTAGATCAACTTATTTTCCACTTAATAGCTGCTGACTTAGGAGATAAAACTCATGGAATTCTTGTAGCCATTCTGGCTTGGCTTTAATGATCTCAAAACCTGGTAAGGTGGGCTCATAACCTGTTGCTTAGCAACACTGGAAACATACACTAGGGTGGGTGGGGGAGTAACCGGAAGAACCCCAGAATGCAAAGTGCTGCTTGCCAGTACCTTGGCTGAGGGACAAAGCAGGTTGTGATGATTGGATTTGCCTCTTAGAAGAGTCCCAGAGGGGCAGCTTGGCTGCAGTTGGAAGATTCAGGATGGACTTGGGGGAATTACGATCAGCAGGAATGCATCACCAGCTGGACGCGCACCAACAAGGACCCCTGGTCTGTGAATGACTCGGCGTTAACACCAGAGTAAAGCAACAAGGCTAAACTTCATTCTGGTTCCAGGGCATCTTTGGTGGGAGCTCTGAACAGCTTCCTCCTGGGGCTTGAGAGTCCCCGAGGAGCCAGTGGTCAGCTTATCTACCGAATGAGACGAGTGGCCTGCATGTGTGAGGATGGCTGTTTGCTCTGAGGCAATACGCTAGTCAGATTTCAGGGCTGCTTGAGCTGCTCGGGCAGGCGAGTGTTGGGCTGTATGCAGATGGGCTCTTGGGTCTGTCTTGTCCTCCCACACACACTGCTTAGTATTCTGTGGCCTTTTAAACCACATCCTTGCAACATTGCATTTTATCTGTAGGCACCTAAGGATTCTGACTACTCTTGAGCAGTGCCAAGGCCATGTCTAGTTTTCTCTCAGAGGATGCCACATGACATAAAGCCAACCCATGGTACTTCCTCCCCATCCGCTACTACTAACATACCACCGTAGTATCTACATATGTGTTGGGAGCGAATCAAGTGCTTCTTATTGTGAGCTTATTTATACACCTGCTAGTGTTCTGCGAGTCAGCGCGAGAACAACCTCACCTTTATGTGTGTGGCTGAGAAACACTCCACTCTGCTGTTGGGAGTGAGGGGACTGTGGCCCTTTGGACCGCATCAAGAGCTTTATCCACTGAACCATCCTCCGCCAGCACCCAGAAGCTCTGTTACTCCAAAGCTGTGCGAGTATTTTCTGTACGCGCATCCATGCGCAGCATGTGTGTGTGTGTGAGTTCGCCTGTGTGGGGGTCTGTGGAGGTCAGAGGTCAGTGACCTGTGTCTTCCCTAGTCTCCCTTCACCTTAAGGTCAGAGGTCAGTGACCTTGTGTCTTCCCTAGCCTCCCTTTATCTGAATTTTTGAGGCAGTCTCTCTTCACCAAACCCAGAGCTTGCCCTTCTGGATAGGCTGAATGGCCAGTGAGCTTTAGGGAACTGCCTGTCATCAGCCCCTGTCTCCTTGCCCTGTCCAGGCCTGCCCCCATAGCATGGTTGCAGACACTCAAGGTTTTTTATGTGGGTACTAGAGATCTGAACTTGGGTCCTCGTGCTTACACGGCAAACATTTTACCCACTGGGCCAAGTCCCTCATTTTTATTCCCTTAGGAATATTTTTGGTCAGTATATTCCCAAGGAGTTAGACTGTGATTACAATGTAATATATTGAATGGCCAGTTCTTTCTTCAGAAGTTTCTTGGTTTCCAGAGTAATTTCTAAAACATAAGTATTCCTGAACCTTTTCATCTTGTTCTATTAATTTGCAAAGTGCTGCTACCAGCATTTCACACTATGACCATTTAGATAACAAGAATAAACTTGAATATCGGACCAGCATGGTCCCAGGTTTTCTGCAAGGGCAGTAAGTGCTCTTAACCACTGAGCCATCTCTCCAGCCCCACCTGGCTCTCTCTGAGTGCATGCTTGCAGGGGCCTGGAAAGCACCCTTGAGGCTCTGCCTCTGGAAAGTTGTACCACCTCCTAACCAGGAGCTGAAGACCAAGCCTTTTAAGGCATGGTCTCTGGGGGAGTTCTAGATGTAAACTCTGCAAGTGGTACTCCAGAGCTATATAGGGAGTCAGTAAGTAATTATAATATTTGACTTTTCCTTCACACACACACACACACACACACACACCTGTTTTCTTCTACCTCCTCCTCTTCCTTCTTTCTCCTCCTCCTTTTTCCTCTTCTTCTTCTTCTCCTCCTCCTCCTCCTCCTCCTCTTCTTCGTCTTCTCTCTGTCTCTCTCTCTTTTATTGTATTGGCTGGCACATTTAGAATGATATTAGCTTATAGTAGTGGCAGGATCATTCCTGCCTTACATCTGACAGAAAAAAGAATGCTTTTGTAGCTGTGTTCCCCAAAGTTTGTTAAGGGATTATTTAAAAAGTGAAGCATCTGATCACAGTCCCCCTCCCCATTCTTCCCAGTTCCTCCTACCCACCCCACCCCCATCCACATCTATTGCTTTTCTGTTGCTCATTAGAAAAGATCAGGCTTCTAAGGGATAACAAGACACAACAAAACAAAATATACTAAGATAAAACAAAAACTATCACATAGAAGTTAGACCAGTGAAGCCAATAGAAAATAAGAGTCCCACGAAAAGGAACAAGAATCAGAAACCCACTTATTCACACACTCAGGAGTCCTATAAAAATACTAAACTGAAAGCCATAATATATATGCAGAGGACCGGGTGCAGACCTGCGCAGGCCCCGAGCATGCGGCTTCAGTCTCTGAGTTCATATGAACTTTGCTCAGTTGATGTGGAGGGTCTTCCTCTCCTGGTGCCCTCTATCCCCTCTGGCTCCTACATTCTTCCCACCCCCTCTTCTACAGCATTCCCTGAGCTCTGAGAGGAGGGATTTGATGGAACGGAAACTGTCATCAGGGTATATTGTATGAGAAAAGAATCTATTTTCAGTTAAAGGGAAAAACTACTCTATGAGCCAGTGGTACCACTCTTAGATACAGCCCAAAGGACACTAAGTCAAGTTACCAGCACTATCCACAGTAACTAAGTCATGGAATCACCCCAGGTGCCCATCAACAGATGAGCATGTAAAGAGAAACTCTAGAATATATACACAAAAGACTTATAAATCATATCATTTGCAAGAAACTGGATGCAACAAAAGATTACTATTTTAAGTGAAATAAAATATAAAATCATTCAAATATATAAATGATATGGAGGCAGAAAGGAGACAGCACAGGAAGAAGACTGGGATGGGGGAGGGGGAGGGGAGATGAAGGAGAAAGCCTAACTGCTGGAGGTAATAATGATATACTTGGAAGAATTTGCCTGTGTGAAACCCATCACTGTGTACAATGAATATGAATATACATTAATAAACCATAAAGCCATTAAAGTGATGAGTCAAAGCCAGATGCAATGGCGTACATCCTTAGTCCCAGCACTTGGGAAGCAGCAGATAGATCTCCGTGAGTTTAGGGCTAGTCTGGTCCACAGATGAGTTCCAGGACAGTCAGAGCTAAGTAGAGAGATCCTGTCTTATAAAGAAGATACAGCAAAATACGTGATAGAAATATATTAGTGTCTTAAAGAGTCTGAAATATCTTTAGAAAAGAGCTTTAAGTGTGGTTAGCTTCTGCTTCCTAAATGCATTCAGTAATCATGAACTTCTCATCCCTTTTGTCTGGTGTGTTTACCTGACCAGTTCCAACATGGTTAAGCATTCTATTGGCTGTTATTTTAAAACCATCTTTAAGACAAAGTCATATGAATTGCTTTGATTCCTATTTGAGTATAATTAAATGCTAAAGTTATCAAATATATTTTTTAGTTTTTAATCAAGATGATTGACTTTTTTCACTTCCCAATGTGCTGAATCGTATTAATTTTTAATTAATCGCATTTTAATTTGATCGTATTAATTATTAACCATTCTCGAATTCCTAAAACCACTCAATGACTATGGATTTTGTTCCTTTAATGTCCCTCCATATTTTGCTTGCTACTATTATACTTAAGGTTTTTCACTCTTACAGCCAGAAGTTATAATAATCTCTAGTCTTCTTTGATTATATCAATATCAGCCATGCCAGCTTCATAAGACTTTTTCTAGAGTTTTTTGTTCTTTGCGTAAACCCCAACCAGAATCATAGTTTTAAAATACCCTGTTTCTGGGAAGTTTGAAGGCTCTGTCTAGAGGAACAGGTGAGCAGCTTTGACACCATGAAGTGGATGTTTGGGAGCCTCTCAGATTCTGAGCGTATCTAGACTTTCCGGAGCTGACGATTCAGGCAGCGTGATTACAGACGGGCACAGTTAATGGTTCTCTTGTGCCCACGCCAGCTCAGCTCAGCCACGTTTGAACTCAGTCTGTCCAATAGAGTCTGATGGAAGTAATAGATGCAGTTGTAAAACAAAGGCCTTAAAACGGCTTGTGTGATTTTATTTGTTTTGTTTTGTTTTATTTGTTTTATAGATACATTTTATTTTATTCTTAGAAATCTGCTTAGAATTGCTTCAAGCTGGCCTGCTGGAAAGAGAGACTACATGAAGAAAGCCAACAGCCGCTCCAAGGCTATCCCTAACAGATCACCTGACACGCAGGAGCAGCTGGACATGCGCATCGTCAGTGAGCCTCCCTTCCCACTCCTAATGTTTTCACTGTCTGAGCTTTCTGTGTGAGTACACATTCATTCCAACAGAATTTTGTATCGTTTTAATCTTAAAAAAATACACTCTTAGTTGTAGCTTATCTATAGTTAAATGTAGACTTCCAGTACATAATTCTGTTTTTTATTTTTTTAAGATTTATTATTTTTTATTATTTTATGTTCTAAATAAAATTTTTAAAAAGTATATTTGTCATTTTTACTCTTTTGTGGTTTATTTTGTTGCTATTTTTCTAGAGTTTTGGGCTAAACGGTAACTTTTTTTTTTTTTTTAAAGACAGACTTTCTCTGTGTAGTCTTATCTACCTGCCTCTGCCTCCTGAATGCTGGGATTTAAACGCCACCAGTGCCTGGCATGATAACTCTTTTTATACTAAAAATGCATTAAAAAACTATAGATGCATTTAGTTCGGCTGTGGCAGAATCTCATGTTTAAAGTTACAATGAGTTAAAATCTTTCCTCCATCTTGCTACACCTGAATTGGCAGGTTAACATCTTTTACATTTTTACAGAAAATAGAATTTAAAATTTCTTTTTTTTTACGTTTTCTATCTAACATCTAGTTATAAATTTAGGAACTTAATGTGAGTTTTCAACCAAAGGCCTTCTGAATCAGTACAATACGAGGAGGCCCTTTGTAGCTTGGATGTGAAAGACTATTTTGATTATCTGTTGTGATCTTACAAGGTGAGCTATAAAGCAGGAGATGGTAAAGACATGTGGATGCCGTTGCCAGAGCAACAGAGGGAGAGGTGTCCCAGGCCTGCGTCCTGAAAGGGTGTAGGGTGTCTTACTGGTGTCTCAGCTGAGTGCAAGTGGCAGCAGAGCCTTCCTCTGTGCATGGACCTTGACACAGAGCAAAGGGCCACAGCGATATCATAAACATTACCCCATCCTCCCCGAGCCCTACTCTGCTCATCCTTTGTCCACAGAAGTTTAAGACGTGTGCGTGTGCCTGTGTGTACGTGCGTGTGTATACGTGTGTGTGTGAGAGAGAGAGAGTGTGAACATGTACGTGTGTGTGTGTGTGAGTGTGTGTATGTGATGAGAAAGTGTGTGTGAGAGAGTGTGACTGTGAGTGTGAGTGTGTGCGTGTGTGCGTGCATATCTTGTGTGAGCATGTGGTGAGAGTGTGTGTGTGTGAGAGAGTATGTGAGTGTGAGAGTGTGTGTACGTGTGTGCCTGTATGTATGCATGTGTGTAAGAGAGTGTGTGTGAGTATGTGTGTGTGTGCATGTGTATGTGTGTGTGTATGTGTGTGTGTGAGAGAGTGTGTGTGTATGTGTGTGTACCTGTGTATGAGTGTGTGTATGTGTGTGCCCGCATGTGTGTGTACATGTGCATGAGTGTGTGTGTGTGTGTGAGTGTATATGTGTATGTGTGTGTACATGTGCATGAGTGTATGTGTGTGTGAGAGAGTGTGTGAGTGTGTGTGTGTATGTGTGTGTGTGCGTGTGTATGTGTATGCATGTGAGAGACTGTGTGAATGTGTATGTGTGTGTGGGTGTACCTGCATGTGAGAGTGTGTGTTTGTGTGTGTGCACACACAAGTGTGTGTGAGGGAGAGATAAGATATAATCACTTGGTGCCCACTTGGGAAATGCGGCAGCTTGCTGGGAGATCCATTCAGCATAGGACAGTCATGGATGGACCAAGTGTGGGTTCTGCCCAGGCTTCCTGGGGGGAAGGTGAAAGGGTTTCCCTGTTGAGGCCAACTGGGAAGTCGTGGTTTTTAATGAGAACGTGTAGATATTCATGATCTAAAGTCCCTTGATACAAGCAGCCCACAAAAGCCTTTTCACTTTACTCCCAGCAGTGCCCAAACCCACACTGTCGCCTCTTCTGCGGGCCGGGCTCCCTACGTGCGCAGATACCGCCCCAGTCGATGTTCCCATTGTTAATCACATCTTCACCAGAAAAGACTTGATGGGAATATCATCTGAAAAATCACAAGAATTTCAGATTGTTTTTCTATCAGTAATGTAATTAGTTTATAAAAAATTTTTTTTGACATGCCTTATCCAATTTTGCTAGGTTTTAAAATTAATAAACACTGAAAGGAAAGGGAATTAGTGATGGTCTGTTGATCAGCTGGGGCAAGCCATTGCTTGTCGAAATGATGACGAAGGAAGAATGTTTTGGGTAAATAAATAAATTGTGTAACTCTAAATCTGCACCAGGTTCTGACATACATAGGCAGAAAAAAATCATCTGATTTCTGTTGTAGAGGAAGCATTCTGACACAAAGTGAACCACCGGACTACCCGTGGTGTCTGCTTGGCAAGGTGGAGTTTGAGGCTTTAATATGGCTGCATTCCCCACTATCAGTAGGGTGCCAAGACCCCTGCCAATGCTAGGTTGCTATTGTTTTGGGTTTTTTCCCCCGCTGGATGCCCACGGGTAGGAAAGAAAATGCCCACATGTGCAATAAACCCTTTTATCTGAGGTATAAATCTAGAGTCCCAAGAGCTTGGCTGAAGCAAGCCTCTGCTTAGTCCTGGTCACATATATGATGTCAGTTGTAGACTGTCATCTACATGTTGTGCACGTTAGTTGTAGGTTCCACTTGAGTAGCATGTGTGGTGCCTGCCATTGTCATCTAGTGGCAGCAACTGATGAGTCTGATGGGCTCCTGTCTGTCAGTTTGAATGCAAGCCATAGACACCACCCTGCAGAGTACCCCGTTTTTGATGATTGTCTTATTCCCCAGGGTCACTGGGATGTTTCTGTGTGTCCTTCCTTCGGGTCAGCAGGTCTTTAAATACCTGTGCTTCTCCCGAGGACTGCCCTCGGAGCCTGAGAGGACTTGGTGAGCAGAAAGCATCTGTCAGCTCTTTGTGGCAGGCAGTATTACGTGTGAAAGCCCAGCTCAACTGAGGTCCACGTTTGAGATGTAATTTGCCCTCCAGAGCACTTTGGTGGTACCCGCTGGGGCTGGGGCAGTGGCTGGGGCTAAAGTCATAACCTCTCTCATCCTCTTCCCCTTCCCAGCGCCATCTTCCCTGTCCCCGTATTAGTCTTTCTGGATTCTCTTACTCAATAAATCACATATAAACCCTCATTTCAGAGTCTACTTCTAGGCAAACTGACCCCAGGCATGGCTCACGTCACTTAAGAAGAAAGTGTTATACAGGGAATAAGGTCCTTCCAAGACACTGAAAAGGATCAAGAACCAGAAGCCATCATTACATTTAAGGTTATAATGCCATAGTCACAAACTAAGGGAAATAGACTTTCTATCACCATGGTTACAACTTCTAGTAGCCAAACTTTTGACTAGCAACAGAACCAGGCACATGCTCACTATTGTGCAGAACTTATCTACAGCTGCAACCTCCTAGAAGCCACAGCAAGACGGTGTCTTAGGTTCCAGCTTACCTTTGCAAACTCAGCTAACTGGCTGAGCCTGTTACAAATGTAGAACCTAGCTGCAAGGGAGTTTGGGGAAACAGTTTCCTTTCCTGTCCATGCAATAAAGGAAATACTCAGGAGGAAGTGGACATGGAAGCTGATTGCCAGTTGATCTTAATCACAGTGGCAGGAGACAAGAGAAAATGACATGTCTTCACTTCAGGAACGTTTAGTGTTATGGTTTTTGTTTGTCTGTGCATGGAAAGTTGTCTCTTGCTTTTAGTCCCTGGTGAGCCACAGATCTGGTGTGTGTGTGTGTGTGTGTGTGTGTGATGCATGTGTATATGTTTGTGTGTAAGCACTCATGTATGTAGGATTACACATATGTACATGCACCTGTGATTGCCAGGGCTTGATATCAGGATGCCTTCCTCAGTTACTCTCTACCTTTTAATTTGCTTGTTTATTTGTTGAGACATAGTCTCACTATGTAGCCCTGGCTAGCCTGGAATTTGTAAACCAAATGGACCTCGAACTCCCAGAGATCTGCCTACCTCTGTCTCCTGAGTGCTGAGGTTAAATATGTGGGCCACTATGCACAGATTCCATCTTATTTCTTAAGACAGTCTGTTCACTGAACCTGGAACTTACCATCTCAGGTCAGCTGGCTGAGAGCTCCCGAGTACTGCCTGGCTCTGTCCCTCTGCACTGGGATACAGATGCTCAGAGCTGGCCATGCCCAGCCTTTTCTGTGGGTGCTGGGGATCCCAGGCTCTCAGCGTGCAATGACTTGGAAAACATTCTTTATGGTGTAATCCCCTGATTTACGTGTCACAAACCTTAGCACGAATACATTTGGGTGTGTGCTAAATGTTTACAGCGTATTATGCCAGGCACTACGCTAATTATATTTCCTATAACCTTGCTGTAAGTTCTGACACACAGTGAGCTTTTTATGGATCTGTTGAATGGATCCAGGGGAAAGGGACTCCTTTTTGCATTATTTAGTCACTCGGGAATAACAAACAGATTTGAGATGAGTAGCCAAAGCAAAGCAGGGTAGAGGATATCCCAGCACAGGTCCGTCAGGCTCTGGGAGAAAGGCCCTCACCGGACTAACAGAAGATGCCAGCCGGAGCTGCCCGGAAAGCATTGCTCTAACTCCGGGAAGGCTTAACCCTGACTCCACAGTGCTCGGGCTGTTATGCAGGAAGAATTCGAGCATGTGTGCATAGTGCGTTGAACAGACAGTTCATGCATGTGATTCCATGTTCCCAGGAACCTTTTCTTGTATCTTTTTGTGTGTTGAATGTGTTTGTGTGTGTAAGTGCATCTTCTCTGAGACAGGGTCTTTTGTTCTCAGCCTCAGGTACCAGGCTCCCTGGCCCCCTGGTGCTTTGGGATTCTCTTCTCCTTGTATCCCATCTCTCTGTGTGGGCACTAGGATTTCAGCCACCTCCCCCGTTCTCAGCAACTCTTTACATGGTCCTTATTGTCTTGACTAGATGAAATCTTTAATAGTGTTACACATAGATTTCTGTGCAAATATATCTCTTAACAGAGTGAAAAAAAAAGTTTCACAAGCAATGCCAATAAACATACTCTTTCTGCTCAGAGAATTCCATTAGAGTGGTGTGTGCAACCAGTTATTTCTAAAACATCCTGGAAGTGAATCGAGTAGTAGTTGGGTGATATACTGAAGAATAATAAAGCTAGTGTATTTTAAATTTTTGTTCTGTACCAAGGACTGTTCTAGGGCCATGCTGCCATGAAATTCTTACCTTTCTAGAGGTTTTAGCGGAATTTTACAAGTCGATGACCGTGTTTCATAGCAAGGCAACATAGAGCAGTGATTCCAGCCTAGCTCTGTCTTGCTCCCGAGCTGTGGGCCATGCTCTCAGTTACTCTGGCCAAAGCCAGTGGTGACTAATTGTCTAATCATGTTTCTAGCCCTTAATTGTTGCTTTCTGTTTCCTTGTGGCCAGAGATTTATTTTAATTTTTCCTGTGGTTGATGGTCCATGACATAAGATTCCACAGTCATATACTGTAAGTAAAAATTACTTATATGGAGGGCCAAGAAAAACTTCCCCTTCGGATCACAGTCACTCGAGACATTTGCCTTTACGCTCCAAGCTCGTTTTTACTGTTGGAATGGGTGAGTGTTCCTAGTTATCCCTAGCTGTACGCTTATTTTAAAAATCTGAGTATGTTTCAGAGTTCTAGGGGATATTGGCAAAGACCCTCCTTTCAGGAGCTTCCATTCCCACCGGGAGGGACACACGAATAAATTCAGTCAGGAATAAGAGGTATGGAAAGTAGGCCTAAGCACAGTAAAAGAGATGCTACGTTCATGAATGTGTAAGGTGTTCCTGAAGGTAGTCCCAGAAAGGTTTAGGATCAGGTGACGTTTGAGCAGGGACCTACAATAATTGAGGGAGAAGAGTCCTGTATGTAGCATTTTCTGGGTAGAGGGGGTGGCAGGCATAAGGGTCCTTTGAGAAATAGCAAGGGGGGTGTCCAGATGGCCGTGGTATGAAGGTGTGGGCTGGGGCGGGGATGGCGTGATTGGCAAAGGCAAGCTCGTAAGGGGTCTCATAGGCTCTGATAGAGAAAAGCTCCATTCTGAGTAAGACGTCGTGGGACACTTTTAACAGGGGTGAGACGATGCTGATCACTTTCCAGGAATGTCGTTGTGGCTTTGGGAACGATAGCATAGGGAAGCAAAGACAAGGTAGGAGCCAGACCCCAGGGAAGGGTACGGGAGGTACCCCAGAATCAACACGGATAGCACTATCGCCTGGTTGGTACGTATGGACTATGAGGGTTGCTGCTGAGAAACTGGGCCCAGCATTGAGCAATTCCAGATCGATCACTGAATTTTACGATGTTGAAATTGTTGGCAAACTTGAGCAAGATGTTTACGCAAATAGCAGCTCTGTCTTGTGGGAGACAAGGCAGCTGCAGCAGTGGTGGCTTTTCTGGAAAGCTCCACAGAGAAAGTCAACACCAAGATAACCATGAAGTGTGTGTGTGTGTTGGTTTTGAGACAGGGTCTCACTGTGCAGCCCTGGCTAACCTGAACTCACTATGTAGACCAGGCTGGCCTTGGACTCATAAAAATTCACTTGCCTCTGTCTCTTGAGTGTGCCACCACACTCGACCTTTTAAAATGTAAAATTTAATTTTTAAAGTATATTTTTATTTGTTACTTGATACATAAGAACTGTGCATGTTTGTATAACACAATGTGACATTTCTGTACTTGTGTATGATGTGTACCAATCACATAATAAATTTTTATTTGAAGATGGAAGAAATGACAGCATGTTGATTTGTTGAAGGGATCCATCTAATAGAAGAAAAATTTCCTTAGATTGGCGTGTGGATTGTCCACCTTTAAAATCACTTGTCCTGAGAAGTCACAGTCCCACTGGTTTTTTCGTTTATGGCTGGCCTGTTACTGACTGCTCTGTTACTTAATCCCTCGGGGATAGAGCCAAGCACATGTTTTTAGCATTCAACTATTTCCCCAGCAGCCCAGGAAATGCAGTGTGTGTCACATCACAGAAGCATGATGCATGCAGCATGGAATCCGCTTCTTTTAGACATCAGAGTTTTGTTCTTCTCTGTGTTAAATCACGCCCTACTTTCTTATGCAGTTAAAGGCAGAATGGGTGGGTCTCCTGAGTCCTCTAGTTCTGAAATTAGATCCATCACCAACATGTGCATCTAGATTTAAATATTATGTGGCTTCTGTCACACAAGTTATTTGAATTGAATCCACATAGCATTGACTGTTTGGAGATCAGCTGGTTCTTGCTAGACAGATTTCATTAACTGTACAGCCTCATATTTTTTTCTTCCATATTGAGCCCTGGGGAAGCTGTCTCCTCAGAATTGTCTGAGAAGCTAATATAGGTAGCACTGATAATAAACTTTGGATGGAGAACAATACATTTGATTTTATGTCTTGGAATTCTAGGACATCAATTCATAAGAATAACAGGCAAATTCTGGCTCCCAGATCCCCACTGGTCTAATTTAAAAGGCCTATGCCAAAAAACTTCAAGACTTGAATATTGATTTTTTCCCTCCACTGGATAGAAAGTCAGTTTGACATAATGACAAATGTTAGGGTTGCTATGAAGTGTTTCAAAGAGCTGTCACCAGTACATGGTGTTCTAGAAATTTCTCCACATCTTCTCATTCACATCCTCTGTATGGGGCCTTTCCAACTCACCTTTCTCTTTGAGCTTTCTATTTCAATCGTCATTGTAAAACCAACATGCTAACTGTGCATAAAATATGTGAATAATTTTTTTATAACTATTTGCCACTGACTCAATTCCATTCTTCTTAAACTATATGAAATAAACCCAACACCATCTCTAGTAGGGAGAGGTGGCTGCCTTGGAAGACAGCAGTCCTGTGTGACAAAGACCTCGTATCTGCCCTGCAGCTTTTCCTAGTGATCCCAAGAATGTCAGGCATAAAATAGCATCTGCCTTCTTTTCCCACACCTAACAAACAGTGGTCAGCTCATTTGCCCCCGTAAATCTAGGAACAATTTTTATTATTCTGTTAAATTACTATCGTTTTAAGTTCCCAAGGGGACAGTCAATGTTTCACACATTTTCAAGTATTTAGATGATTTCATATAATCATACCACCATTTCTGAACTGGTGTTGCACAGATGCTAATAGTTTGCCACAAATATTTCTTGCTGAAATTTGAGAAACTATATTCTATCAAAATACTTTAATATGCTAACATATGTGTTCTTAGGAAAGCAGTCCCACCCGCTAACTCACACCCCCAGACCTCACATATGGTTTAAAAGGGTACAGTATTAAATGTTTGGACTGTGTTTACTATGACATTTCTACACATTCTGGCATGGCGAATTTATCAATAACTGGTTTCATTATTAATTTAAAACATATATTTTCATGTGTGTACTATTGGCAACTTGTAATTCTCAAAGCTTTGAACTTTACGTTTTCTTGATTTGTTTGTTGATATACCAGAGTTCTGCTGGTTCACATATTGAAATACTGTCAAGGGGCATCTAGAGATTCTCACTGACACCCAGGAGTGTCAGGAGACAGGGCTGTGGACTGACCTCTGCCTTATACACGTCATCATGCACCCCAACAGCTCTGTCCTCTTCCAGCCCCGACTCCTCTGGGAGCTCTTTACTCTATTGTCTTTTGACTTGAAGAGTTAGTAAAGGCTTCCCGCCCTTCTCACTCTTTTAAACTTTTGACAGCTTTTGCAATTCTCTTTACAAATGTCCTGAACCCCATCTTCCATGATCATTTCTTTTCTTTGCCTCTGTTGTATTTTCCACTCCCGATCACCCATTTCTGCTGCTAATTTTCAATAGGCATTTTTAAAGAAACTAGGATGATGTATTAAGACCCAGAGATTGGAACACACACAGAAAACTCCCCTAGTGACCTAGTTTATGTTGTTCGTATGAGGCAATCACCAATCACACAGGGATTGAGTCCAAGGACATTATAAGCCTTGTTTGT
This sequence comes from Cricetomys ansorgei, assembly GCA_026225945.1. Lineage (NCBI taxonomy): Eukaryota > Metazoa > Chordata > Mammalia > Rodentia > Nesomyidae > Cricetomys > Cricetomys ansorgei. The sequence continues at coordinate 25,518,009 of JAMJFZ010003875.1, read as the reverse complement.
CAGAAGAGACAGAGATTCTTAGGGCAAATCAAATACTTAGAATAAGAAGCTGGGGGAAGAGGCCTATGCAGATTCCTGATCATGAATCTGGAAGTTGAAAATTCAAAAAGAAACAGTATCCCTCGAGCTATGCAGAATTCCAGAGGCTGGGTCTGTAAGGGAGGCATTCAAGAATAAAGCAGTAACAGTCATCTCTTGCTCCAGTGTATGCAGGGACTGTTAGAAGTGCTTAGCAGTTTACAGAATCCCACCATCCCAGCCTTGAGGAGGGAGGGACACCTCACTGGCACTTGGTGGCAACACCTCACAGAGAGGAATGGGGTCCGAGAGCCCACAGGTGGGAAGCAGGAAGAAGCCATCTCTCCTGGTTACATTTCCAGAGGAAGGCAGCCAATACAAAGTCAAGCTGCTGCCTTTGTCTGCAGGTCCACAAGAATGAACTGTGTGACGGGAGTCAGGGGCTGTTTGTCTAAGGCTTTAGTCCCGACAAGGAAGCCAATGGGCGTTCACCAGAAACTGATGCGCTTTAGAGTCCAGGTATGTCTCCCTCCCGGACTGTCACTCACAGGTAGTGTAGTTCAGGACACGTTATTTAACTTACCTAAAACGATTTTCAATTCTGAAATGGGAATGCTGTCTGGAATAAGAATTTGCACTGTGAAGCCACTTGATACATTTTAAAAACCTTCAACTATCTCTAATTCGGCTCTGTTTAAAGTTAAAACAAGAAATGCAGTTATTCTAAAATATTGTCTATTTACTCTTTGAGAGTTTCATGCAGGTATTCAATGTATTTCAGTCATATTTACCCCCCTCTAGCTCCTCAGGGCCCTCCCACATTCCTTGAAAATGTCACGTCCTTTTTGTAAAATAACCCAAGTCCTATCAGTAGTGCCCATATAGGCTCGGATGTGGGGTCATCCACTGCAGCACAAACCAGCAGGGGCAACAGCGCGAAAGAAAACTGACTCTCTTCCCAGCAGCTCTCAGCTATCAGTAGTCCCTTAGCTAAGGGCGCAGCTTCCTAAGCCCCTTCCGGCTCCATGAGGCAGCATCGGCTGGGTTAGTCTCGTGCAGATAGCCACAGCTGCCGCGACTCCATGCGAGTGGTGGTCACGTGGTGTCCAGAAACCTCCATTTCACCTGGGTTCTCCCTAACCCTCGGCTCTCACAATCTTTCTGTTTTCACCTTCTCACTACGCCATGAGCCCCAAGGGCAGGGCGTGTGATACAGATCTTCCATTTCTGGCTGAGCACCGTAGGCACTTATTCCGTACACTGTGACTACTTGTGAGTCTCTGTGTGAAATGCCATCCACTGCACAAGGACGTTTTTCCTGGTAAGGTCTGAGAGCTGCACCAGTCTATGGACAGAGAAGTGAATTTGAAAGGCAGTTTGATACACTGTCTATGTAGAATAATGGTAGTAGCTTTTTCCCCCAGGAAAAAGGGCTCCCTAGTCACGAGTTCTCATCCAGATTTATAGACTAGACACGAGTTTCCTCTTATGAAGAAACCCAATTATTTTTTAAGTAACTTTTTGGAAACTAAGGAATGTTATGCATTAGAAAATCAAAGTACTAATTACTTATAGCCTTTGTTTAGATTGATAACAGAAAGCAGATATTTATATACCACTTCACTTAAAACTTCATCTCTGTCTTGTAATTGGAGAATTTCTGTGTAGATCTGTTTTAAAATATATTGAAAGAATTTTTTGTTTGTTTTTCTGAGACAGGATCTCACACTGTAGCTCAGGAAGGTATGGAATTTACTATACAGATCAGGCTGTCCTCAAACTCTGGGCAATCCTCCTGCCTCAGCCCACTGAATGCTATGATTATAGGTGTGAGCCACCATGGCCGGTTTAGAAGGTTTGTTTTAGTATTTCTAAGGACTATTAAATTATGATTATGAGTGCTTATTACATAAAATTGCATTCATTAAAGTATGCATGTGGAAACTTTTCCCTTAGAAAGATGACCATAAGACACGGATCCCACCTGCCAGGCTCAGTGAGCTTTGCCCACTCACTGTGCTAACTGCTAACTGTGAAAGTTAATTCATGAAGAGACTAAAAGACTCTCAGACCTATAAATACATCTAAGCAGTGTATTGCTTTGAAATTTCTCTGACATATACAACTAAAATGGCTCCAACAGAAGGACTTGGACATTTGAATCAGGAGCCCTCTTTTCCACAGTACGTGTGATCATCTGTCTTTTCTATTGAGTCTTCAGACCAACCCTTTCTTTGAAAACTCATAGCTCAAACAGTCCATAGTCCCATCACACCTCCAGAATTCTAAATTAAACCATTTCTTTTCGACACAGGGAGACGGGCTTCCCTGCCGTATGTACTTGCTTTCCCAGGGCTAATCTTGCAGGACAGGCATGCTTCCTGCCTTGGAAGAGGCATTCTAATTTATCTCAGGAAGGAAGAGCAAGTAAGAACAGCTCTGAGGGTTGTGGACGCTCCTAGCTACACCCTCCAGTGAGCCCTTATGCCTAGATGTTTTCATTGCCTCTGGGTTTGCTGCCGACTTTGATTTGATAGACATCATCTTTGTTGTGGGGATACGTGGGAGCCAAGCCAATGTCTACATGTCCAACCAGTGCTCTTGTTCATGGTCCCAATAGTCATGTTCCCTCCCAGCCTCTCTCACCCTAGTATAGCCTGTGAAATGAGCCATACTCAGAAGCTTCTTCCGGGAGGATGATATTATAAGAGAAACTGGGGGCCACAGATTGTAGCAGGATGCTACAATCTTTTACCCTTAATTTAGGGAAAGAGAAAGGAAGGATAGAAAGAAATCTTCACTGCTTTTGTAAGCGGCCTTGATATAAAATGAGAGAAAGGTAGAAATCTTCACAGCCTCTTTTAGGCTGTCCTAAGCTTGAAGAGGACTAGCTGACAGTGAGTCAGACTAGCATTCCAACTCACAGTCTGTAAACTCAATCTCGCCAACCTTTGTTCTTTTAAGAATTATCACACTAAGGACAGCAACACAACCAGCACACCACCAACCAACGACAACCCCAACTCTCTGGGCTTCTGGGCTTCAGACTTTTTATATACTAAGCCACAAGTTCCAATCAACCCATGCGGCACACAAATCCCCAAAACAAGCTGCAGGTGCCAGAACTGCACCTAACCAAATCATAGCCACCTGCATCAAGAATTCCAAATCTAACTCGTAAACAACTATACCCAGCTGGGGTGGGAACATCTATTTTGCGTTTTTAAAGAAATCAAAATAACAAAAACTTCCTCTAAGTGTTCATTTACAACATACAGTGCAGAAAAATCACTTGCTTATCCTTCAGCAACCCCTTCCCTACAGTAAAGAGAAGGCCAAAAGTAGCTGGTAAACCTTATCTAGGTACCTGGGGGCGAGGGCATGCTGCTGACTGCCCCCGCTCCTTGTAACCCCCATTCTAAAGCTACCTTGTGCCTCTTACCACTTCTCTCCTATTTCCTGAATAACACATGAATCACAACAGACCCTCTGAAGACATTAAGAAGTATTTTATAATTGTGCCTGCGTTTGTCAGATTCGTGAAGTCAGCTGGGAGCTTTGAGCTATTGGGTCATTTATTTTTGTGTTGGACCACCTAAGATGGTACTGGCTCTGCTGATGCATAGCATTTTCTGTCCTCTTGGGGTATCTGGATTTGACTTTCCTGGGATACCTCAGTGCATACCCCCTTAAACTTTGGTCTGACCACCCAGCTGCTAGCTTGAACTCAGACTGCCTCAATATCCGAGGTGGCAAGATTTAACAAGTAGATTTTTTATTAATTCCTAGATAATAAAACATAAAATAAGTCCTAAGATGCATTTTAAAATGTGTCATATATTATTTTAGGCACATGAGCTATGAAATAATGGCAATAATGATGTGTTTAAATCCATTAAATCATGGGGCCAGCTGAAAGTGCTCCATAAAGTAGAGTAGGAATAATAACTGTAGGTCAGACTGAAGTCTGAAAGATGACCGCACAGGGGCCAGGAAGACTCAATGATTTGTGCACCTTCTGAGGCAGGAGCCACGGTAACTGAGTCTCTGAAGCTCACAGAGAACATATTCATTCATAAAGTAAAGATAACTTGAAGGTCCAATCGCTTAATTATAGATGCCCCATTCATAGAAGACAGGAGGGCTTACCCTTTCATAAGCTTGTCAGCTCTACATGTAGAAGAACCCGGTAGGTTGGAGAACCCATCGTATGTTTGCTCTTAGGTGTTGTTAACAACGACCCCATCCCCATTCAGTTTTCTAGTGAATCCTAGTGATGTAGGACAGAGTAGATAGTCCTCTCGCCTTACAGGTGAAAAGTAAACCCTATGAAGTACTTCTCAAACCTTAATGAACATATAAAAGGACCTGACAGTTCTGTTAAATGCAGGTTCCGCTACAGTGGGTCTAGAACAGAGCTGGAAAAGAAAAAAGTGCATAGCTAACATGCTTCCATTTGAAGTTGCTGCTGTATAAGACCAGAGACAATGGGAATGCATCCAATTTTGTTGGCCAAGAAAAGTTGCAGGGTCTCAAGGCATTGCGGAGAAGTAAATGAGTACTCTGGTTTTCTAAATTAGCCTTGGTGCTACAGGCTAATCTTGTTTAGAATCAGTGTATGGGCTAGGGAGCTGTCTCAGAGGTTAAGAGAACTTACTCTTCTTGTGGACGGCCTGAATTCTATGGCTGCTCATGACCCGTGTAACTCCAGTTCTAGGGGATCCAACTGCCTTCTGGCCTCTGCAGGCTCCTGCACACATGTAGTGCTCATAAACCCTCACAGCACAAATATACATAAAAATAATGAATCTAAGAAGAGAGAAATAGTGCAGACCTCTCTAATAGAATTTGTCATCATCTTTGTGGCAACTCTGTGGGGTTAGTACTGTCAGTATCCCCAACTTACAGGACAGGTATTTAGGGCTATAGAGAATCACTTACAGCTGGGCTAGAGCCCACACACATCTTGTTCAGGACAGAGGCCGTATCTTACTGTTCGTTTTCTTTTAACAGTTGATGTGAAACTGGACTGGGTGGCTTTTATTTCTGTGAGATGGATACTTAGTCTAAGAAGCAGCTGAATCTTCTAGTAACTGTCCCAACAATAGAACGGGATGCCGTGATGGAGTTTTTCTTGAACTAGATGGCTAGCAATTGAGCAGATAGTGCTTTCCAAACTATGATTTTACAGAGTTATTTCAGAGACAATGCCAGTTGGGGGAAATGGATCTGAAGATTGGGTTCTGGACTCCTCTCTGTGCTGGGGTTCTGTGTAGATTGTGTTGGAATTGTCCAATGCTACATGCATGTTAAAAGCCTATAGGCTAAATGGCTTCGAGGCTCTTGTCTAAAATCAACATTGAGTGACTTAAGCAAGTTGGTGAATGTGAGAGTTTTGAATTATAACCAGACCGGCTGCTCTCTCAGACCATGTCGTCCCGAAGCCTAGACTTAGTATTCTCTTCTCTCACTGGCCCACTGACAAGTCTGCTCACAGGCTGAGTGCTTCAAGGGGAAACTGAGGAACTGAGGGATTTTTGACACGGAGTGTAGCTCTCCCACTAGTGAGCCATGGAAACTTGTACAATTGCTTTTTTTGCCCATCGAATATTTATCCCGCTTCATCACTTAGGTGCTGCCCTGTTGTGCACTGAGAATATTACGGTAAACAAGACAAGACGTGGTGTGACTCTCACCGGAACCACATGTGAATGGGTGATACAGAGACTAACAGGCGGATAAATATAAAGGATGATTTCTACTAGAAAGGACCATCCCTCGGTCACGTACAGCCCAAACATGTGATCGTGACAGGTAGGCTTGGTAACAATTTAAATAGGGTGTTTGACTCCCCATGACGTTTGGTCTGAGACCTGAAGGAAGAGAGTTCACGTGGTCACTCGGGGGAGAAAAAACAAACAAACAAAAAACTTCTGAGGGTGAGGTGGCATTAGATCCAAACTCGACACAGAGGAATGACTTTCGCCTTTTGAAGAATAGAATGTGCAAATGTAGACAGAAGTCTGTATGGAGTAAGACTTGGGAGGTAGGCACGGTCAGCTGCTCAGTGCCAGGGTGTTCACACTGGCTTTGCTTAGAATAACATCTGCCAGGAGGATAAGATGAGACAGTGGAAGTGAGAATGTTGGAAGGGAGACTGTATCTTGGGCTGGAATACATGTTCACGAGTAGTCATGTATTTTTCTGCCTGCCAACGGGAGGGAAATTCTCTACAAACAGGATGAAAATTCTCTATAAGCAGACAAACACAAAGCAAAGATAACTAGTATCTTTTTTCAATCAGATCCGTGAGTATACATATGTGTGTAAGTATATCTGTCCCTGTGTGTGTGCCTTGACACACACTCAGTGGGGAGGAGCAGGAGTGCTGAGAACTTCTGAGACCCCACCTTTGAAAATCTCGTCCTGTGCATGCTCAGGAAGAATGCCCCGTACATAGCTGCAATGTACTCCAGGACCCACCTCTTGGTTTTTACAGCACGTCCGGGCACTGAGGAAATCTTACGAGAAGTAAAAATGAGGAACACTTGGGATTTAAGAGAGCAAAAGGTCTTAGGGAAATTACCCATTTTACAGATAAAGAAATGAGATCTCAAGAGATCAACCTCAACAGAAAGTCATTCGATACATGCAGGTATCTAGGAGCTGGGGTCTAAGGATTCCCGGTGTAGTGCACTTTCTTGGCCCATAGTCACACTGTTCACATATGTGGTTTTATTTTGTCTAACCAAAATGAGTTGTAAAATGCTCCACTGTGCATCCTCTGGGAGCAGCATCGAGTCTGACTTGAACCCCATTTCCCTCTCCAGTGCACTCATCTGCCCAGCCATTGTTTGCACTAGTGTAAGAGCTTATCAGCAGGTCCCCAAGATGCCTTCCAGCCTTCCTGGTGTCTGACCCCATGTCTTCTCTCATCAGGCATTTGGACAGCAGACAGGATTCCTGATGGTGAGAGAGAACCTTTTGGACTGACTTGCCTCCTTCTGGCAGAAACACCACCCATCAGACCAGAGGGGAGGGTAAGAAATCACAAGAGTTTAGTCATCTAAACTCAGAGAGGCCAAAGTCTGAGTAAAGACAGACTAGCTTATTAAATGTAACTTCTCGGAAACCACCCGACAAGATCAAGATGGTGAACACTAAGGGCTGGGGATAAAGGCCCCTTTTAGCTAAGACTCCACCCTTCTGGGGAGACCCTTGTATCACACACACAGAAAGTATGTGAAGCTGGAACATGATGTTTTCTGGAGTGGCAGCATCCCAGCAGGTCCCATCTGAGAGGCGCTGGGAGGGGTGAAACTGGCTTGGCTGGGAATGGGACGTTGACTGTGCATGCTTCAGGGAATTCTGCTAAGGATGAGGTCACCCTGCTCTGCTGGGCTCTCTGCACACAGAATGCTATCAGTAACAGAGGGTTAGAAAATGCAACTGTCAATATTCCAGGAAGCCTTCACCTTGCCCCAGAGTGATGTTCCTTTCCAAGCCATGCAGCAAGCCTGTTTGGAGAACAGTGGCCCCAGAGACAGAAGATTTTACTTCAGGTTCTCCGCAGTGGAGATGTGAAAGGCCACCCAGTTATACAAAGTAACCCGTGTGGTCGGAGTATCAAAATGCCCACCTTCCTTGTCTGCTCTCTCATTCACTTGCCTATTTAACAAAACAGTTTATGTAGTGACACCATTCTAGTGCTTGGGATTGGTGGATCGGTGACATTAAAGTTTTCTACACTTATTTATCTGCGTTTATGGGGTGGGTGCACACATGCACACGTGGAGGTTGAAGGACAACCTTGCAGGAGTCCGTGTTCTCCCCACACTGTGTGAGTTCCGGGGATTGAGATCAGGTCCTCAGGCTTGGATGCAAACACCTTTACCTGCTGATCCATCTTGTCAGCCCATGTACTGGCATATTTTACTGGATACAAGGTATCTAGAAGACTTCGTTTTTACTCAGCCCGTGGTTCTCAAAGGTCTCTAGAGCTTGTTGAAGTGTGGCTGCCGATGTGATGATAATGAGAGGAGGGATGTTTGAGTGGTCAGGTGGTCAGGTGCTGTTCCCTCATGCACGGGTGGCAGCTGGAACGCCTGTCCCTGCTTCCGTGTATTGTCTCACCGTGTGATGGTTTAACAAGAGGGAGTCCTTGGTCTTGGATGTCTCAGCTTCTAGAACTGTGAGCTGAATGAACCTTTCATTATGAATTATCCAGTCTCTTGTGTTGTGTTACAGTGGCAGAAACGGTGTCAAAAAGAAAAAGAAAAGAAAAAAATAAGAAAGAAAAGAAGGAAGGAAGGAAGGAAGGAAGAAAAGAAAGAAGAAAGGAAAAAGCTGGCTCTCAAAAAATATCTCCTAGCAATCCAATCATCCCAGAAAAAAAGCAAATGGTCTACCAGAGATGTTCAGAAATTTTCAAAAAGGTGTTTTTATATCAAAGAGCTAAGACTTCACACACATGTGATGGGGAAAAGTCACGCTATGACTGCAAACATGAAAAGGGATTTTCCCAGAAGAAATGGAATATGGCTCTAATCCTTCAGCAATATATTTAGCTTCAAACTCAATGAGCGAAGAAATCTGTTCCTTTGTGAATATAAATTGACTGTCACGCATCTGAGCACTGAATGATTATGTGTTTGTTTCTGTCTCCATTTGTGCGCACTATGTATTGTATAACATTACCTCATATGCTGTAATCACCACATGTCACATATGAGATACAGAAACCACACCGCGAGTGTCTCACTAGGTATAAAAGTCATCCAAGTCTAGTTAACTTATTTTACAGAACATGCGAGCCTCAGAAATAAGAAATATTTGAATATTCTCTCCTATAAAATCATGCATTGCTATTCATCGATATCTATAATTTTAGTTTGTCCTTTTTAATTTCACTTTGGAGCAATTTAATGGATGACAGGCAAGGCAATCCTTTCGCTGAACTAACTCATGAGATGTGAGTTAGTGCATAGGGGCCAGCCATCATTTCACTCCACCGTTCTCCAGAGTCAGAAGGCTTCACTCACTGCAGAGAGAAAGTACGCTCCTGTTCACTCCATATCCGTGTGTGATAGAAAAACCTGCCCTCGCCCAAATAAAACTGATTTCAGCGCACACCTAGCGCATGCTAAGATGACTGGTTATTTGAGATTCGCATCACCTTGAACATCAGGCCCAGAACCTGGTAGGACACAGAAGAAGGGTGCATGGTGTGGCTTGGCCACTGCTGTCTTCTCCGTGCTGGCTGATTGTATCCACAGAGTTCCAACAAGAGAACACGAGCTCTGGCCCATCATGCCTTTTTGCGAACACCCCTTATTCTCAAGGGCCTAAGCCCTGTAACACACCCTTTATGATACGTCCTCTCTCCCCTCCTCTGACACATGCCGTATGAATCCTCTACCTTCCCTGTGTGCCTCAGAGTCTGGAACAAGCATCCTAGGCACAAGGGCTGGGCTGAGATGCTTTGTGTCTCGAATACTTCTGTGCTATTTTCATGCCAGGGAAGAAATAGAGGGAGGAGGGCCTTTCAGGGCTTGTCACAATCAAACCAAAGGCAGCAAGAATAAGAAGTCCTTTAGAGGCCCCTCCTCTTCTGCTGCTAAGGCTTCGGGCTTCCTGAAACCAACACCTCTGTGTTGGAGCTAAAATGTGTATTTGGCAGCCCGAAGCTCAGATGCTTCCTGGGGTACCCACTGCCATCGAGAAAACATGACATGGAGAAACCAATGGCCACTGCAGGTTGCCCGGCCCTCCTGCATGCAGCTGTTCTCTCCAAAGTCGTCTTGCCCCAGCCTGCTAGAAAAATGCATGGTTTCAGAGTGGCTATGCCCTGAGCTTTCCCAGAAGACCGAAGCAAAGGAAAACTCAAAGAAGACTGCCAGCTTGAGCTGTAATTTCTGCCCTTTAATGACAAGTTCTTGTAATATGAACTCATTTCCCCAGAAAAGGTTATATCTCTGCCTCCCAGGGTTTGCTAGTCATCCTGGCACATTTTTGAAGCAGCTGTCATTGGACAATGCTCTTCTCTTTGTTTTCATCATGAAGTTAAAATCCATAGAAATGGGACATATGAAACATTTTGTTTGTGGTTTCAAGACAATATTGAGGTAGCAACAGTACCAGATATGGGTGGACAGTTGTTACCCGTTCTTACTGAATTTGAAATTTCCCATATTGGACACATTATCTTTCTGGGAATCTCCCCCAAGTACCAAATTCCCCTGGTTTGGTTCTAACCAACATTATTATATTTCTTTTGAACTAAACTGAAAAGTGAGTTATTTTACGTGGTAGGTAATATAGAAAAACAATGCTTAGCAATCATAGTAGTCAAAAGACTGTTCTAGAATGAAAGAAACTCGACTGTGGCTTTAACAGTCATAAGTTCTAATACATCATTATGTAGCTGTTAATTTATCCTCAGTGAGTAGTATCTGTAGCAAATTGTTTAAATCTAAATGAGAAAATCCCAGCCCCACCATAATGCTCTCATCACAATGCTTTGGCATGTACTTCTGTCGTTTTCATGGTGTCCGTGTGTATAGTCATTGCCCTTGAGTATATATGTTACTGTGTATTAGTCACCTTTTCTAGAGGTTCAGGGAGGAAAGATGCGTTGTGCTTCTGGCTTCAGGTTTTAGTTCATCACGGTGGGGAGGGTGAGGTGGGCAGAGCTGCTCACGGTTGCACTGGGAAGCAGAAGGATGGAGAAATGGGAGCATCCTCTCTTCCTCTACCTCACCTGGGCCCCCGGCCTGTGAGATGGTACTGCCTGTGTTCAGGGCAGCTTCTCTCTTTTATTTAATCTTCTCAGGAAAGTTTCTCACGGGCTGCTCCAGAGGTGTGCCTCATAAATCTCCTAAACCACTTTTTAATCCATCTGAGTTGATCGTCAAGATCAACTATCACATAGGATGTGTTTCTGGTTGCTTTTCTTACCATTATGTTGTGAACATTCCCCTACATAGCTGTTTTCTTGGATCTGACTAGAAATAGCATATAAATATGTCACAGAGATTTAACTGTTGCCTTCTTATTAGTCAGTAAGATTACTTCTAATATTTCAATATTAGAAACCCTACTGCTGTGAATATCTTTACATAGAAACCTATGATTTTGATTGTTTCCTGTGGATTGATTTCTGCAGCTAACAGACTGCAGTAAATAGACATTTCTGCAGAAATTCCCACAGTAAATAGGCATTTTAGGATTTTTTTACTACAAAGAACTCAAAGCATACAGAAGGATGTCAGGATAGGAAACAAACTAGTTCTCAGCAGCACTCCGCTCAGCCTGGGCTAGCCTGCGACTACCTTGCTCCTCATTTGTTGTTTCCTGCAGTACTTCCTTGGCTATCTTAAGACTCCTGGTGGCTGGTCGCTCCATCTGGAACTCATCCTTTTCTCCCTCAGGTGCCACACATTCAGTCCGTCGGAACTCCATCGTGGCTCTTCCCCAGTGCGTGCTGGCGGGTCTATCCCCTACTCCGCCACCCCTGCCTCTCTAGGCCAGCCACAGTTGTCTTGTCCTTGAGCTCAGCGGCATCGGCAGTGGGTTTGCGGCTTCTGTCTGGACCATCTGTCTTGAGATAAAGATCTGGTATTCCCGACTTTGCTTTTAAGATCATTTCCTATAACAATTCACAGCAAACTTATCTTTTCCAGTTCTTTATTATTATTATGTTTTTACTAAGTGTATTCGTTTTCAAAGAATTACACAAGGCATCCAATCTGTTTCAGAGAGAAATTATTCTCAGTGAAACACCAACAAATTTCTCTCTCTTTTCTTTATCCCTTCTTCACTCTCTGTCTCCTCCCAACAAATAGGGGACGCATGTCTCTAAATCTATCTGTGCCTATTTTATGGGCATAAAATGCATTGACATAAGTCACTAAATAATATATAAAATCGATGTGTATTTTTGGTTATCTGTTGAGGGATAGCTCTGTCTAAAAAAAAAAAAAGAATGTTAAGGGATTCGATAAGTTTCTTCTAGGTATTATTTGTAAAGCCTTTGACATTTTTTGATATAATGTAAATTTCTGGCTGAAAAAATAGCAAGAAAAAGCCCTGCCCACTACCCTTGTTCTCACTGCTTCTCCTTTTTGCACTCTGAAATGGGCTTTCATGTTGGTATCTTATATTTGTGACTTAAGTTTTTAATTTTTAAAAATCGTTTTACGTGTATGGGTATCTTGACTACATGCATGTCCGTGTATCATGTCATGTAGCACCCGCAGGGGCCGTCAGTTCCCCTGCAACTGGAGTTACAGACGGCTGTGAGCCATCGTGTGGGTGCTGGGATTTGAATTCCGGTCATCTGGAAGAGCAACAGTGATCTTAACCACTGAGCTGTCTCTCTCCGGCCCCTGACTTAATTTTAAAGTGATTTCATTCACTACCAACTCTGAAAGATAGTGATTTTTGGAGTTAACTGACACTTGTTTGGCTAATGTGTGTTTGAAATATGGAAGATCACTGTAACCTAGAATTCCCAGGGACTCCAGGGAGAGGGGCATTCTTCCGGGTCTGGGATTGTGACAATGGGGACAGAATGTGAATGGGAGGTGCTGATGGCTTCCCCAAATAGCATGCACAGCTATATTAGGGTCACTGTCGTGTTTCCATGAACAGAGAAGCTGGTATCTCATAGGGATCCCCTTCAGCACACAAGGCAACCCCCGCTGCAGCTCCCTTCTTTTTCAAAGCTACTCTTGCTACTCACTTGAGCTCGGTTCACACGGGCCAGAACCCTTAAGGTCAGACAATATGACTATGTTTGATTCCAGGCTCCACCCTATCCTAGGAATAGCCGTGGATCTGAGCAAGCTCGTTATTTCAAACTAGGAGAAACTGATTCATAGACAAGCAATTTATCCAATATAAAAAAATCCGGGCAATGGCAAAGGGCTTTATAATTTTCTCCTATCGGTAGGAGCTATTCACTTTGACAATGGCACTTTAAAAAATAAGGCACATATGAAAACTTTTAAATCTGAAGCTAGGAGCTGGGGTGATGGCTCAGCAGATGAGAGCACGTGTCACTCTTAGAGAGAACCTGGGTTCAATTCCCAGCACCTCTATGGCAGCTCACAACCACCTGAAAGTCTAGTCCCAGGTGTTCCAGTGCCCTCTCCTGGCTTCCGAGGACATCGGGCATGCACAGAGTGCACAGACACACGTACAGGTAAAACACTCATACGTATAAAATAGTAAATGTGAAAAAACCCAAGACTTAAATAAGCTTCCAGGGAAGTGCTCAGAATGTATGTTCAGCATGCTCGGCTCCGTCATGTGTAGTCCTGTGGTCTTCCCTCTCCTCCCAGCTCTGCCTGTCTCTGATGTTTTTGTCAGGAATCCCCTGGCTGGCTCAGAGGTTAGCAGTGCTGGCTACTTTTTCAGATGACCAAGATTCAATTCCCAGCACCCACAGGGAGGGTTACAAACGTTTGTAACTCCATTTCCAGGGGATCAGACACCCTGTTCTGCTCTCTATGGATATCAGGGACACGCGTGGTACATAGGCATTCATGTAGGCCACTTACACACATAAAAATAAAGAATTAAAATGAAAAGCATTTATGAATGTTGAAAATTATTACAAAAACAAACGTGGAATTGTAGAACTTGGAGACTTTGAAAGCTAGGCAGGAGGGTTGGAGAACTTGAGTCTTGTCTCCAGAACTTCCAGATCCCGCTGCTTATGGAAACTGCAGCTCTGGAATCCTGTCTGCCTGTTTCCCAGCTGTGCTCAGGGAAGTGAGGCTCGTCTGCGTGCAGCCATCACGCTGGCTTTTAGCTGAGTCCCCCTCCTGGGTCATGGTGTTAGCCACCTTTTTATGTTCTGTTTATATGGGTTCTTTTGTGAAACAGAAATATTTTGTACATTTAAAGAATTAAGTTGTTTTAAGTGACTATCAAGTATTCTTTACCTATCCAAAAGGACATTTTTTGGACAAAGTCATTAAAAAAATTTTATGCTTTCACTTCTGTCTCCTCTCCCTATAACTTCAAATGCATGTATGTTAGACTTTCTGGTATGGCGTCATAGGCTCAGGAAGTTCTGTTGTTGTTGTTTGTTTGTTGCTGTTTGTTTAAACTTCTATGTTTATTAACTTGCTTGGGAGCATGTACGTTCCCAGGAGGGAGAGCGCGGCACGTGCATCTTTTACTATGTTTTCATCCGTTAGATAATTTATGCCCTTCAAGAAATTTTTCTCATCCCATTTAAGTGTCCATATTTATTGTTTATGTCTACAGGATTTTTAGTAACGTCCCCATTTTGATTCCTGATATTGGTGATTTATGTTTTATCTGTTTTTAATTTTTGAAGTGTTGAATTATCCATAACAGGCTTTTAGGAATGTAAAAAAAGAAAAATTAAGTGGACCCCACCCTCAGGGCGTCATCTTGGGCTAGGCAGTTCCCTGTGGCCAGTGTAGCGTTCTGTAAGGCACACAGCTGGGATCCGTTAGCAGTTAATAGCCCAGAAGGTGGGGGATGGGCTCACGGGCCCAGCCGAGCAGATCTTGGCAAAGAATTGCGTTATCTACTTAGGGAAGAAAACCCGTTCTGAGTGTGAGATAAGGCTTGAGTAAAAGCAGTAGGCTAAGCAGAAGGGGATCTGTAGAGACATAGAACTGGGCTTTGTGGGGACCAGAGGGCAGAGAAATAACCGTGAAAAGGGCCCACCTAGGCTTCCCTGGGTCACTAGGGGCCTAGCAATGGAGGCTTATGAATCCTAGCAACAGAAACAGTCTCCCACACTAACCAGAGCAGCTGCATGTATCGGCGTCCATTAGCTCATGCTAGCATCTCCCTGTGTCAGCATCCATCAGCTCCAGTAAGAGTTTTTTCTTTCTTTCCCCTTTGAAGTGCTGTACCACTGAGTTATGTCCCCACACCTCTTATACCTACTTTGGGGTGGGGACTCATTACATGGCCCAGGCAGGATTTGAAATTGCAATCCTCTTGTCTCTGCCTCCAGAGTAGCTGGAATTATTAGCCTATACCACGTCTGTAGTTACTTCTACTCAACAAATATATTTCTAGGTGCCCAACCACCAGGAATTCTATTTAAAATTCTTAGTGTATATTCATTATACAAAACAGTTTTCATTAGGAGATTTTTCTGTGGTTTGTCAAGTGCTTTGACCACATTCATCATTCCCTTGGCAGTAATTCTAATATAGACTCAAATCTTAAACTGAGAACTCGAAATGTACCATGTGATTGTGCATGTTAGGCTGGCTTTAAACTAATGATTCTCTCTTCCAAGGGGAAACGTAAACATTTTGCTTTGATAGCCTTTTCGGGTACCCACATGTAGCTGTAGTATTTCTTACTCACAGATTATTCAAAAGTGGAGGTGCTACACAACATCTTATCACCTCCCCTCCCCCAGTCCTATTGTTCCAAGGAGACATGTCAGTCTTTTTCTCCTAGTCTCTGCCAGCAGCAGAGTCTGTTTCTGATATTTGCAGGGTGTCCCTCCTATACTTTGTAATTACTCAAAATTTCTACCCCTTACCATGAGAATCGGAAACTCAAAGAGCAGAATTTGGCTGTCAAGATGGTCCTCTCTTCCAGGATAGTCTGCAGAATAAATATAAATCAAACTATGGGGGAAAGCAATTAGAAATAACTGGTAAATATAATTAATTTACAGATCCTCACAGAGCCAAATCCCAGGCCTCTCCACAAACACAGTATCGCTTCTGTCTGCTGGAAGGCTTGACACCTCTGTCTGCCTTCTGCCTCTCCTCACGGGGATCTCTTCAGAACAGCCAAGGAGCACAGGGCGGACCCATGGTCTCCCTTCCAAATTCAATTTCTCCCGCCTGCATCTCCTCCCCATTTCTGTCCACTCCCCAGACAGCTAGTTTCAAATCTGTGTCAACATTGGCTTTCCCCTGTCCGTAGCTTCTCAGATTTAATTATTCATCCAGCCATCACGACTCTGCTGTGAAATTGAACTATAATTTCCCTTTCTTTTTTCCTGTGTGCTGTCACATACTTGGAGGACATTCTCACCACTAAGACTCAGTGCTAAATTTGCTCCCTCTCCTTTTTCTTTCTTTGTGTGAAATATGTGCACAAACACTCATGAGTGCAGGTGCACGTGTACACACGCCCATGGAAGCTGGAGGTCATCGATGGGTGAGGTCTTTCTCTGTTGCTCTCTACAATAGTTTTGAAACACTGTACCTGAATATCACCAATTTGGCTATATTGACTGGCAACAAGTCCCAGGGGTCTACCTCTCCCTGACTACCCAACACTGGGACTACAGAAATACTGTGCCCGTTATTTACATGGGTGCTAGAGATCTCATGTCCATGAACACTTTACCAGCTGAGTCATCTCCCCAGCCCCTTGACTCTTTCTTATAAGATTTCTATTTTGCAGTCTCTCCTGAATGTTGGTAAGGTGTTAATTTCCAAGTCATGTTACTTTCAGAGTTCTATCTATCTATCTATCTATCTATCTATCTATCTATCTATCTGTTTATTCATTCACCATTTTAACAGACAGATTCCTATGTAGCTCAGGCTGTCCTCAAACTGGTTCTGTATCTGAGAATGACCTTGAACATCTGATCTTCCAGCTTCTACATCCCAGCTGCTGGGATTATAGGCAATATGCCATCATGCCCACTTGTCATATTCTAAATTCTTTAAAAGTGTATTTACTTTGCTCATTTACTTTTATGTGTGTATGTGTGCACTTGTGCCACAGCATGCATGCAGATATCAGAGAACAACTTGTGGAGTCAGCTGTCTCCTTCTCCCCTGTGGGTCCCAGGGACTGAGCTCAGGGCATCAGGCTTTGCTGCAGACACCTACACTCACGGAGCCATCTCCCCAACTCTCCGAATTCTTTAGTGATGTGTATTTCCCTAAATTCTTCAATCTTCTGGCCTTGACCCACTTTTAATCGTCTCTCATTCTTCTTTGCCCTTATGGAAGCCATCTGGTGTTGTCCCTGGATTTGGCCTTCCCTTGTATAAAAGCTACTTTTCCTGCTAGAGTGGAGGGCTCTACTGTCCAGCTGTAAATGATTTCTTCAGGTTGATATCCCTCAACCTCCTTCTCTCCACAGACCTTCTTCTGGTTCTGGGGTCACAGAGTTGTCTTTTTCCTTTCTGAACACCTAGAACTCAAACTCTCTGTCTACTGTGTTTATTGCCTCAGACTACTGCCCTGCCCCTTGTTCTGGCTCTCCTTTCCTTTGCTATGATGATTGGACCTGGGGTGTCCCCCATGCTGAGGAAGTCCTCTACCAACGAACTGCAAACTCAACTCTTTCTTTACTGTTTATTTGTAGACAGGGTTGCACTTACTGTCCCAAGCTGGCCTTGAACTTACTTAGAAGCACAAGCAGGGCTTGAGTGTGTGCTCTTCCTGTCTATACCTCGAAAGTATCTGGATTTAGAAGTCCACACAATCAGACCTGATTTTAGTGCCCATTTGCTTGATGTCACTATGTCCTCATCATGGCCCCTTTTACTGGAGGCAGAACCCAGACAGATCCTTTTCTTTTGTGGAACCCATGGTAGAGGCTGAGAGAAGGGTAATTAATACATGATAGGGCTGGTGACTGGGTGGGCAGGCTGGGTGACCCTAGGAGGGAGGGCAGAGAGGAGGTCAGGGTGTGGGCAGGGGAAGTGCTGGTCTGAGAGATTGGGACTTGGTGTTTCACAGCACAGGATGAAGTCTCCTGTGGGCTCAGTGATTTTCTTCCCTTCAGCTAAGGCCTTTAGTAAAGTTTATTTGTTTGTTTGTTTTTTACTAACTTTTGCTTTTTGCCGAAGACGGTCAGATATTTTCTCATTAAAGCAGTGTTTCTTTTCGATGTGACACTGTGTGGAGAAAGGCTTTCAGGGGAAGATAAGAAAGATGTCCTCCTCTCTCCTTCTCTTTCTCTCTCCTCCTCTCTTCTTCCTCTCTCTCCTTTATCCTCCCACTTTCCCTCTCCCTCTCCCCCTCCCCTCTTCCTCTCTCATATTTCTCTATTCTTCTCCCTCCCCTCAACATCTGTCTGTTCTTTGGGGACAATATCTTGCATTTCTTGGTATCCTGTGGGTGCCATCCAGTATGATGAATTTAAGAAGCTCGCTGCTGAGTTGGCTGTTTGCCTGTGGTGTTCTCCAACCTTTGTACCCCTCTTTCTCCAGTTCCTATAGAACTGTCATGGGTGGTCTCCAGTGGGGTGGATCTACCTCAGTGACTATGCGAAGAGATCCATCAGGGTTTGGGAAGAAAATGAAGTAAAAACAAAACAAAGCATTGGTTCGTACACCCATAAAAACAATTCTTTAAAAGCGTGTAAGTTTTGCAGCATAATAGAGTTCACATCTAATTACTAAATGCTTAGCAGTGACAGAACAGAACAGTAGAACGCCCTTGAGTAGATCTAAACCGTGGGTTTCCAAATCTAGATAGCCTTCAAGGAACTAGACACTTAAAAAATACAGATCCCTAAGGTGTGGTAGACCCTTGAGCAAGTGTTGGTGCGTGTCAGAAAACAAGTGTGCGAGATTTCATATGTTGCTTAGTTCGTCCGGAAGCTACCTACCCATAACTCCACTATCCACCGAAGTCTAAGCCTCAGATTTACTTGAAGGGGAAACAAAGTCTCCTACAGGTGAAATGACTCACCAAGGCCACAGCAGCTCAGCAGCAAGCTCAGACACGGATCTGGTCTCCTGGCCTCTGGTCCCAGGCTTGTGCTGGCCTTATTCACATGGGTGACTTGCAGATGAGGGGCAACACTGTCCACATTTCCGGACTCTCCCCTGCTCCCGCCGCCTATTCTATCACTCTGGACACTTCCCAGGGTGTTATTATCTGTGGAAAGATACCCAGGATGATGTCATGGGTATGGGTGCTAGTGGAATCCTGCAGAAATTGAGCAAGATCGAGCTGTAGTGCAGATAGCTTGAGGTCCAGATGGAACACACAGGGAATGAATTAAAGCTACTAAATTGTGTCCATTATGATGAAAAGAATGTTTAAACAGCTGAGCTTTAATAGATGTGAGAAACAAAAGTGAAGCTAAGACGCTGCTCGTTAGCATGCGTGAGTATGCTGCGGTCCTTACAAATAATCAAAAGAAGGAGCATGTTTAGGCATTTTGCTTAGGTATTTGTTTTCCATTTCTGTGTAGCAAATGGCCTCAAAATTCAGAGGCTTCAGGAACTCCATTTTAATTTTTTTATGATTTCTGTGGATCAGGATTCAGGCACTGATCTGCTAATTCTTTGGTTCTTACACTTCTATTAGCTGGGGTTACAGTGGCATCTGAAGACAGCCAAGCTCCTTAGAAGAACACAGCTCCCAGCAGGCTGTGGGTCCTCCGTGATTGGTGGCTTCTTCAGTTTTGTGCAACCGGGACTCTATAGGTCAATTCATAATAAGGCAGTTGACTCCGTCAGCGTGACTGAAAAGGAGAACAAGAAGGGAAGAGCAAAAATGATCTGTATTTAATATTAGAAGTAATATTCCTTCACTTCTGCCACACCGGAAGGAGCATGGGCTCAGCAGGTCCAGTCCATGCTCACGGGGAGGGGATTATGCCTGGGCATCAGTACTTGGGTGGGATTTCTGGAGGCCATTTCAGAGGCTGCTACGAAATGACTTCGGCCCTGGGAGGAGTAGGTGGAGGCACTGGCCAGGAACTTGGACATCTGCATTTGAAGCTCCAGGGAGACTCTGGGGTGGAGGTACAGATTTGGGAGTTAATAGTATGTTATAAGCACGGGGTGAAATCATGGGAATAGATAAAGTCAGCTAAGAAAAAGCTTTTTTTTTTTTTTTTATATCCAGTAATTACTAGTATCCACTAATTACTGTTAGGAGAAAATTGAGATTGAAAGTAAAAACAGATGTAGAAAAAGATAATGTTGCTAACAGAGACTGCTAGTCACTCGTGTCTTAACTAGACTTTCAGATTGCCCATGACAGTAGGTTAGGGGATGCGTTTTCTGGTATAAAGAGACTATTATTAGTGTCTCGAGAAACAGTTCATTCTCTATTAAAATTCCTTAATGTAGTGACTAATGGAAATCAAGTGTAGTTTGCCCTCTGTCAGTCTGAACGCAGAGGGCAAATGGACCTCAGGTCTTCCAGGTCTCAGCCATGGAGATAATAAATATTCTTGTGGTATGATTAATTACAGTCATTTAAGAAACTATACCCACAGGGTCAACAGTAGCCTGCTGCCCTCCATAAACAGTTAGCCCAGGGTGTGTCCCAGAGAAGCATGGGAAAATACCTCCCTCCCTTTTTGCTTTTGCCTCCTGTTCCTCTCTGGTGTCTGGAATGTTCTCCCAAGATGGTTCTGTTCGGCCAAACCCTACCCTCCTTTCAAGGCACGACTCAAATCCCATCTCGTCCATTAAATCTTCCTGACCAGACCAGTCATCCTCCTCCACCCATCCACCCCCCACCCCCAACACCCCGTGGGCCCTGTTTTGGTGACACCCAACTCTGGGAGAATTCCTCAAGCCATTTTCTGCTCTGGCCTTTGTCTTACAGGCAAGATATTGGTAAACTTTGCTCACTGGAAACCCTCACTCCAAATGCCTGTTTCATACCCTTGTGAACTGTAAAAAGTCATTTCACTTTTACACCGTTGAAAAAGATCCACAGAATGCTTCATTGCCCATGAAAACTAAATGAAACTCAAGTGTCAATCAAGGTCCACAGATAAAATTTGAGTTTTGCCTAAAAAATGCTTAAAGGAAATTACTTTCTTTTGCCTCTCAGCTTAATGTTTGACATTTATTTTGGAACTTTGCAGATATGGAGTCCTTTTTTCCTCTTCTAAGAGAAGGGTGTTTGGTAGCATCTGCAGGAACTACCACGGTGTGGCACAGAGTTGGTGTTTAGTAAACATGTGTTGATTGGCACTCTGGGAGGATGTGTTTTTAATTTGTGATAGATCCGATGTTACAGCCTTTCTTGCTGGCCAGGCCTCTTCTTTATTTCCCTCTGCTGTTGGGCTGGTATCTGTTATGTCTGGTAGAAAAAAAAAAAATGACAGGCAATACCAGGGTGGGACCCAGAACTCATGGAAAACACAAATGAAATAAGGCTGGGAAGTGGAGCTTTTGTTTTGGGTGGAGAGGAATTGTTTGCTTTGGGGGATTGAGGTAATGAAAGTTATTTCAATAACATAATTCAGCAGTCGCAATGCTCTCTGCCAGAAGTACAGCTAGGCGAACCTCACCCAGGGACCCCCATCCGAAAAATTCAAAGGTTAAGCCTGAAGTGCGAACAAATCTCCTCTCTGCTCAGCAGAAGACAAAACTATAGAGACCCCTTGGGTATGACTCTGTAAGATGTATCACAGGACAAGACTCACAGGAAATGGAGAAAAATAAAATAGTTTTTGGAATGGCGGGATTATAGGAAAATACTTAAAAATAAAGTAGTTAAAATATTTCTCTGATAAAGAAAAGTTCTGAAAAATGATGGCAATATAAATGGTCTCAGCCTTGATACGGCGGTGTTTAGCAGTGCTTGGCTTTGGTCAAGTTGGTTAAATGAATAATGAGCTCAGTAATAAAATGTAGAACATACAAATAGGTATATGCATTGCTTATCGGCCATCTTAATTTTACTTTCGTCTTCACAGCTAAGATTCATCTTCATTCCCTTCCAAGGAAGTGGAGGGGCAACAGAGGTAACCCAGATGCCATGACACACAAAGGCTCTGTCAGTGGCTGCAATGTGTCGGTCCTTTCTTTAGTACAGAGAATGAGCAGAACAGGGTGGGGTTTCAAGTTACCATCATATCACTATCTAGAAAGGGAGTCCATCAGCTCATTCAGCAAGTGTTTATGGGTCCTTCTGGTAGGAAAAGTTGTCCCATGTGGAAGTCCTGGGGAGGAGAAACTGAAAGCGAAAGGCAAGCGCTGACCTCAGCAGCCCTTGCCAGCCCCTCCACTTGCTGGGGAGAACTTGGAGATCTTAGCATGAGATGCATGGGACCCTTATTTGGGTTTGTTCTGTGCTGCCTGGGCAAAAGCCTTTGAAGAGCCCTGTGCTCAGTTGCTTCCAATCATCATGGTGCTGAGCGGTGGCCTCTGAGAGAGAGGGTCACATTACCTCTTGCATGCCACCCCAATACAGAGAAAACAGGAGATTTCCAGATTGCACAAAGGGTACACACACAGGGCAGCCTAGATGCATAGAGGTCAGGCAAAATCCTCCTCGACCCCCAGGAGCTTTGGTTCTGCCGACCTATGGTTCCTCTGCTTGGACGCCTTTCCCACCCTTAATAATCTTCATACCACCTCTTTGATTTTGGGGAACTTTGAAAAATATCCATGATAAGGTCCACCACAGACTTTAAAAAAACAGAACCTCTGGGTTCCTGTGTCTGATTTTTTTTTTAAGTTCCTAGATCTTACTGTGTATCTTTGGTTAAGAACCCTTGCTCTCCCTGTAAGTTGTCATCTTGCCTTAGAAGGGTCCCCTATCGACCCTAGCTTAGATCTAGTCACGGTCACATACACCATCTCAGCAGTGTGCTGTGTTTGCTGGCGTGTAACATTTGGGCAGTTATCTGTTTCAAGCCTGCCTTCCCTGCAGGACACCTGCTGTGTGAGGAGACTGAAACTCATGGCTTCCTTGCAAGGAAATCTGATTCATCCAGCACAGGTGGCGTGGCTGGTGTTCAGTAACTACTTCTTGAATGAATCGTTCTTTATTTTACTACATTGTGTGTGTGTGTGTGTGTGTGTGTGTGTATACGTGTGTGTGTACATGTGTGTGTGAGTGTGTGTGCATGTGTGTGAGTGTGCGTGTGTGTGTGTGAGTGCATGTGTGTGTGAGTGTGTGTGCATGTGAGTACATGTGTGTGCGTGTGTGTGTACATGTGTCTGTGCATGTGTGTGTGCGTGTGTGTGAGTGTGTGTGCGTGCATGCGTGTGTGTATGTGTGTGGTGTGTGTGTCTGTGCATGTATGTGTGCATGTGTGTGAGTGTGTGTGTGTGTGTGTGTGTGGCATGAGTGTGCTGAGTACACTGATCAGAGGACAATGTTCAGGAATCTTTTCTATCCTTCCATTATGTAGATCCTGGTGATAGAACTCAGATCATCAGGATTGGTGCTTGATCTGCTGAACCATCTCCCAGCTCTTGAATGAATAATTCCTTACTCAACAGAGGATGTATGACCAAATCCCCAGTTCATGGATCCACTAAGAGGATTTTTGAAGGCAAGGCTTTAATTAAACCAGACAATATATTTAAAGAATTATGAATTTAAAGCAGTGTTTTCACCTTTCCATCCAGGTATTAAGGCAGTGCAGTGAGTCCATCATTCTGAGGTGTGGTCCATCTCCAAATTGCTAACTTGCCCCAATCTCTATGATCTCATACCTGGGCCTGGTTTCGAGGCCAGCCTGGTTTACAGAGTGAGTTCTAGGACAGCCAGAATTACAACAAAGAAACCCTGTCTCAAAAAACAAACAAACAAAAAAAAAATCCCTTCAATAATGCATGCATTCTTAGAATCCCTATTTGTGCTGAGCGTGACAGTTGATGGGAGTCCCTGGTTCCTGCAGTCAGCCCTATGTGGATTCCTGGACCAGCTAAACTAGTTCAGGCAACATTTGGGTACTTCTGAACACCCCCGACTCTGTGTGCATATGTGCAGATACACTCTGTATAGGGAGTGCACATGTGAAAAATAGGGTTCTTCCTGGAAACCCCAATCTTAACTGAGGGTTGAGCAAGAGGGTTGCCAGAAACCCAAATCACAGGCCCTGACTCAGACTTTTGCAGCCTTCTGGATTTAGCCTAGGTGAGTGGCTTGCCCTGAGCCTTGGAAGAACTACTGCTCCAGTGGGCTCTTGACATTGACTAGATCCTTCTCTGCTAACCCACTAACCCGTTGGCTGGCTCAACTGTGGTGGCCTTGAGACACGCCCTGCCTGAACTCCAGGCCCTACAGTTTCTCCTCCGTGAGGAACAGCAGAGGCACAGGAGGCTGTGCTGCGAAGCTAGAGCCACAGCCACAGGGTTCCTCTCCTACCCTGGGCCTCCGTGGCCGAGGTGTCCAGCCTGCGTTCTCGGTGCAGGTGGCACAGCTCTGATCACAGGAGAGGCCGATCTAGGGTCTAGACCTCCCAGCCGCAGACCAGTCTAAACCGCTACTCCACTTCTCTTCATTCCTCACTTCCCCACCCAGGGACGGAATATCCCAGGCCCGGCAGGACTGGATCACCTCCGCCTCCTCCCACAGCGCTGATCCTGCTAGTGAGGGAGGCCCCTGGCCCGGGCGGTGGCTGGCAGAGGGGAGTGGAAAGGGAGGATGGATGGGGCCGGGGGTGGGGTGGTGATGGGGGGAGGTGAGGGGTGTCTTTTTCTTTTTCTTTCTTTTTTTTTCAAAAAAAGTATTTCTCTCGCGAGAAACCGCTGCGCGGACGATACTTGAAGAGGTGGGAAAGGAGGGGGCCGCGGAGTTGGGGCAGAGGCTGTGGGTGCCACTGGCGGCCACAGCTGGGACAGCGGAGGAGCAGAGCAGCCACCGCCGCCTGGGAGTGATAGCCGCCGTGGGTGTCGCGGGGTACAGCCGGGGTCGGGTGGCAGCTGGGGCTGGAGGGCCGTTACGCGGCTCGGAGGGCAGGAGGCCGAGCAGGGTGAGGGGCTGTCCCGAGCGAGCATCCGCAGCTGGCCCTCTCTGCCTGACAGCTGCAGGACCCGGGGCTGCGGCGCCGGCTCCACGTCGGATGCAGGAGACTGGCGGGGTGGCCGCGGCCGGGTGTCTGGGCAGAGAGGACCCTGTCTGGGGAGCTGGGGCGTCAGCCCGCAGCGCGCGCAGCCAGTGCCACTAAGACAGTGGACCGTGCAGGCAGCCGGCTCGCGGGGCGTCTGGGCTCCCCCGGGACGCGGTGCTTGGCCCCGGGAGGCCGCAGGGTCCGCGGACCCCAGTCGCTGGGCTCTGGCTCTGTAGCCAGCTGGGGTCGAGCGGTCCTCGCCCCTCTGAGTAAGTGCGCCACGCGCAGGCGGCGCGCAGGCTGGGCTCGGCGGCGGGGACCGCGAGCTCCAGCATCCCGGAGTCCTGAGTGTCTCTCCCCGGCCTCGGGGACTTGTCTGTGTTGCAGGGCAGGGGCTGCCCGAAGTTGGAGCGGCGCCCGGAGAAGAAAGCGGTGGGAGTCAGGCCGGGACCCCCTGCGGCGGAACAGCAGGACCGCGGGACCCCGGAGGCGCGGGGCGCTGGGAGGCTCGGCGGCCGCGGTGGGGCGAGCGGCGGCCGGCGGCACCATGCGGCGAGGAGGGCTGCTGGAGGTCGCGCTGACGTTCACCCTGCTCCTCGCGTCCTACACGAGCCATGGGGCGGACACCAATCTGGAGGCTGGGAACCTGAAGGAGACCAGAGCCAACCGGGCCAAGAGAAGAGGCGGCGGCGGACACGATGCGCTCAAAGGGTAAGGGAAGCGCTCAGCTGCTTTGGCTTGCGTCCCCTCGCCCTCCTCGGGACTGACAGGGCCGGTTCTGGCCGGTAGGGGACCCTGGTGAGACCTCCTGGGGGCAGCCTGGAAGTGACAAGGGTACTTGGTCATCACCGCTCATTCGGATAAATCGCCTTTTCCCTACCCCAGAGCCGAGGTCCTGGCTGGAGGGAATCCTTGGGCCATTGTTGAGGCAGATTTTGGGAGGCGAGACAGGCTCCATGTGGAAGAAGGGGAGGAGCTGAAACCGAGAGAAAGGGAGAAGCCCACTGCTTTTGCTGCATACCAATCCCGGTAGTGTGCTTTCCTAGTGGGCACCAGTCTTTTGGGACGCAAAGAGGAAAGGAAGACTCCAGCGTGGTCAGGAGATAGCCCTGCTCCTGAAAACCAGGGCTGTACAAGCCCTTTCAGGTGTCTGCCTTGGAAGTCTGCAGGGCAAAAGTTTCTGAGATGTAGTGTCTGGGCTGTGTGAGCTCTGCATGTCACTGCCGGAGTAATGTCGCCGCAGCGGGCCCTAGGTGTTAACAATGCGGTGTCTACTTGGAAAACCCGTGTGCCACCAGCTTCCTGTGCCCTAGTGTTGCAACAGCGATGATATAAATCAGGCAGATTGGCTGTCTAAGGCTTTCCGGAGCTGAAGGAGAGTGGAAATACAGTTCCTTTAAGAGTTTTTAAACTCTTAAAAAGGACAGTCTCTGAGATGAAGTTCAAGCCTCTATAGAAGTGGTAGGGTGGGAATAAACGGCCACTCTTCTTTCCTTTGGAGGAGCCTGCCCAGTGATCCCACACAATGCATATTCTGGAGTTCTTTTCATTTTCAGGATCCCCCCCCCCCCCCCCCCCGCGATGGTCTGTAACTTGATTATGGCCCTAGATGACACTATGAAGGTGTTCATTGAGTATTCTTTTTGTTGTGAGCTGTTGTGTGTGTGTGTGTGTAGTAATTCTTGTGTTTGTATGGCTTCAGTACAAGAAGCAAAAGTGGGGTGTATAGGACAGTTTTTAAATCCTTGTCTGGATGAAGGACCAGATGAGCATCAGTGCTAAGTACTTAGGCTGTGATAAAATGTTTGAGATTGCTTGATCCCAGCAAATAGCTAAAATTCAGTTCTATCTTTACCTTTGTGGAAAACAGACCTGGAATTTCAACAACATTGGCAATAAAATCTACAGATCCTGACCAAGCAGCACACAACTGTTGCCCTGTGTAGAAGGCTGGTGTAGAGTTCAGTAAATGGGTGGAAAGCTGGCTTTAGTATGTTCTCAAGAGGGCTTTGTTTGGTTCATTGTTTTTTCTTCAAAAGAATCTTTCTGCTGCACAATGTCATCTTAGTATCCTATTATATATTGCTCATATATACACAAATATAAATGATATTTATATATAGACATATAAATATATGCATATTTATGTGTATATCGAGAGCGGGGGAAGGATTGGTCTTTAACTATGGATGACAAGTCTTCAGGCCAGACTTTCACAGCATCCTAATGTGTTTCCATCACCCACCTGTGTGTCTCCTTGGGAGAAGACACCCTGACAAGCAGAAAGTAAGCATCCCCTTTTCTGCTAACAGAGCACTGCACTTTTACCAGTGCCCATTTGTATTGGGTTTTACTTGTGTTTATGATTGTGGACGTGCTTCTCTGTACTTCTCATAGTATCTGACTTCTGCCAGACCCAGTTCCCACTGCAGTGTTTATAAATCTTTCTCAACACATAGTTTTAGTAGAACAGCCATTATCAGTATCCCTAATTCTTATCTTACCTATAAGGCATTCTGTGTCTATTTCTATGTAAGGATGTGGTTAAAATAATTTTAAAGGATATATACTTTAAAGTATTTCCTGCCTACTTTTCAGATACATCATATATATATGTATATATATACACACACACATATATATGAAAAATAAAGGCATTACACATATGCATGTAAATATATATACATGAACATATATGTGTGCCCATGTTTTTTACTATGTGAATGTACTGCATATAATGTGGGCCTTCACTTTTCACATATTCTTAATTTATTCATATAGTAACTTGTGTTCTCTTGGTTTGTAGATTCCCATGATATGATGGAGCAAGTTACAAATGATGGCTCTTGAAATTATAATAAACATTTTGCTATTAGTAACATCTTTCTGTATACTTACACGTGTATGCATAAACTTATACGTAGCACGAGGAAATACAAGTAGAACTGCTTTTCCAAAAGTTTTCTTACAGATTCAGAACACTCTCATCCTGATGCTGATTTTCACTGCCATTATAGTATCACGTGACGAGTCTTTCGGCCATGCCCCACTGTGTAATCATCAGAAGGGCAAGCTATGCATGGCGTTTGCTTAGTTAGAACGTACAGTTTCTATTTGTGCTCACTAAAGTATTCTCTAGTTCAAAGCTAACCTCGGACTGTGCTAACAGCTGCCCATCGTCTTGATGGAAATGCTGGGCTTCTGAAGTGGAGGTGGTTTGTGGTCCCCGAGGCTGATGTGTGGCAGAGGCAACGATTTCGACACGGTGCTGATGGTGTTCACGCACCTGTCTCACATGCAGTGTCTGTTCTCTCTCAACTTCCACCTTCTGCTTTTCCTCTGGCGTGACAGGTGCTGGCCTTAAGACCTGTGCTCTTCTCCTGTCAGCTCCCTCGCTCTGCAGCCTAGAGCGGCTGTCTTCCCTCACTAGGTATGCCACCCCAGCCTGTCCTCTCTCCTGCCACCTCAGCCTGTTCTCTCCCCTGCCACCCCAGCCTGTCCTCTCCCCTGCCACCTCAGCCTGTTCTCTCCCCTGCAGCCCCAGCCTGTCCTCTCCCCTGCACCCCCAGCCTGTCCTCTCCCCTGCAGCCCCAGCCTGTCCTCTCCCCTGCAGCCCCAGCCTGTCCGCTCCCCTGCAGCCCCAGCCTGTCCTCTCCCCTGCAGCCCCAGCCTGTCCGCTCCCCTGCAGCCCCAGCCTGTCCTCTCCCCTGCAGCCCCAGCCTGTCCGCTCCCCTGCAGCCCCAGCCTGTCCGCTCCCCTGCAGCCCCAGCCTGTCCGCTCCCCTGCAGCCCCAGCCTGTCCGCTCCCCTGCAGCCCCAGCCTGTCCTCTCCCCTGCAGCCCCAGCCTGTCCTCTCCCCTGCAGCCCCAGCCTGTCCGCTCCCCTGCTGCCCCAGCCTGTCCTCTCCCCTGCAGCCCGTGGCAGCTGTTTTCTTGCCTCACTGGGCAGCAGCAGAAGTTATTCCACTGTAGAAATTGAGACATCCTCAAAATTCTTCCCAACTTTTCATGGATTTTCTTGGAGTAAATTGCCAATTTCTGCATTTACAGGAAATCCGCTTTAAAAAAAAATTAAAAAGAATCAATGTGGTCCCATTCACTCAACAAAAATATGGTTTTCTCAAATTTTCAGTGAAAATTTGCGTGTTTATTTATTTTTACATTTGACTTATTTATTGTATGTATGTGGGCAACACTGTGTGTGTGTGTGTGTGTGTCTGTCTGTCTGTCTCCAGAGGACAACTTGCAGGTCCTGAGTCTCTCACTCCCTCATTAGGTTCTGTGTATGGAACTCAGGTTGTCAGGCTTGGCAGCAGGCACTTTTTACCCACTGAGCCACCTCACTGGTCCAAAGTTTGAAGTTTAAAAATCATTCCCAAATAGTAAATGCATACAGTAGTTTTCTTTTGCTTGGCCATTGATTAACTTGTGTGATGTGACTTGATGGGAAATATTGCAGTTTCAACTGTCTGCATTTCAGTTTATAAGAATTTTTCTCAGCTAAATTTTAACACTGCAATATAGGCAAAAAGTGGAAGATGGCTCAGTAATACCCACATACACACACCCCCACCACCACCAACAGTAACAATAACAAACCAACTTTAGTTGGAGAGCAGTAGTTCTGTGCCCTTTCTTTATGATTGCCTTATTGCTTTGGTGCCCAAATAAGGAAATATTACAGTTTCATGTCAAAGGGAAACATTCCTTAAACTGAAACTCCTTTTCCCAAGTCTCCAGTAATAGGGAATGAGTCTTGTGTCCTTGTTACTGGTTTACATGCTGACATGGTTTACAGGCTGACAGGCCTACAGGCTGACAGATTGACAGGCTGACAGGTTGATGGATTTACAGGTTGGCAGTTGACAGGCACAGGAGTCCCATTGTGTTTTACAAAGTTTGCCCCCTTCTCATGATTCTTTTTGGTCTTTGTTTATTTGTTTATATTACCCAGAGTTCTTGTTACCAGAAAAACACATTTAGAACAGTTCATAGCCAGGGTAGATTATGGGATGGCAAGCTCCAGGGATTAATTACAGAAGTCTGATAGGAGAACAGAGGTTTTGCAGAGCCCCCGTGACTCACAAAGACAACTTTGGCTCCTCCGATGTCACTCGGCCTCCTGATCACATACATGGGAAGCCCCCAGCAATGGCATCTTGCGTTTTTACATTAATTGAAAAGAGGAAGCTAATGTATTGGTACACAATTTAAAAAACAGATTTTCTTAAGCAGAAGGTTTATGTAATTTCACATTTTAAATAAAAAGGGATGCAATGTTTATTTGACTTTTTCATCTATGCCTTTAGGGCACAGAGATACATTTAAAGTAAACGAGCAAGCCCCTGAAGATGTAAGTGAATAAAAACACACGGCATACAGTATCACGACTTGAGAACGGAGGAGTATGGAAGTACAGATGTATCAAGCTTAATTGGAATTTTAAATATTATTGAAAGATTCCTTTGTTTAAAACCATAATTCTACTAATAACCCACAACTACTCAACCAAAGCGCAAAACAATTAAAATATAAATTCAAAACCAAAGAACTTACGTAGGGCACTCTGGGAGCTTTAACTTTGACTTTCAATTTGAATGCTTCTTTGAAAGACGAGTAAACTATTTTAACACTTCCTCTGATTCTAGACGCTCCCCAGCAATAGGCCTACTTTAGTAATATTCTTTGAGGAAGTTGAAGCCAGTAATCTATCACACCTGATGCAGAAGATCTGCGAACACTTACTGTTTCGTGATTATTAAAACGTGATTGTCTCTTGTGTGGTCATGTGTGTGGATGAGCGCTATCGTGTGTGCAGGTGTGTGTGTGTGGGTATACAAGCACACACATGGTCGTGTATATGGAGACTCAGGGTCAGGCTGGGTGTAGTTCCTCAGGAGCCATCCACTTTGGTTTCTGAAGCCAGGTTTCTCCCTGGAATCTGGGCTTCTCTGATTAGACTACACTGGCTGGCCAGCAAACACCAGGGAACTGTCTGTCTCTGCCTCTCTCAGTGCTGGGGTTCCAGGTCTGTAACCTGGAATCTGTCTGGCTTTTTTTTTAAGTTGATGCTATGGAACTGAAGCCCTCATTTTAGTGTGAGAGGTATCTTTCTAGTCCCTAGACTCGATTTTCTTTCCCATTAATTTGTAAAATCATCAAAAGCACGAGTCAAAGCATTTGCCACTAGCATCATTAAATCAGTTTCAAAGAGTCGTTAATTCCAGAAGCCTCGGTTGAAAACCAGAATTTACTTAGTTCAATGGAACACCAGAGATGTGTAACACATGGCTTGGAGGGGCTTCATAGTTAACAGGAGACCAATAACAGAAAAGCCGCCAAAGGCGCAGTCTGGTATTAGGCTAAACAGCAACTGCTGAGACGCAGACGCTCCTTGATTTGATGGCATTACGCACTGATAATGCTGCCGAGAGTATATTGGTCATCCTGGGGTGGGGGTTAAGGCTCAGAATATGGGGTATAGTTTCCATTAAGCCTGTACCCATTCCACAGCATTATAAAGTAAAAACATTGTATCTCTAAACAGTGGCTCAGGACCCTTTGTATTAATGGCACCTGAAGTGGTGCTTGGATGGCGTGGGTGTGCAGACGCCGCTCGGATGTGTTCTGTGTGTGTTCGTCTAACCCACACAACAGTCCTCGGAGATGGCCATTTGATCCATTCCTTCTGACAAGCATGAGCAAAGTCTTAATATTCAAATTTCTTTGTTAATTTTAGTTATGGTTTTGATTTCTCGCTTCAGTGGGCTAAGATATAAGATGCAGGGCTAAGGTATCCACAAATTCCACTTAGAATTTCTGATATTCTTTAGTGATAGTTCAAACATCCTAAGTATAGCTAATCGTATCACTTAATTAAATAAAAACTGTTTTCTGAGACTTCAGCCAGACATTAACAAGTCAGAAAGAACCATAAACTGAAACAATTATTGTTAAAATGCCAAATTTTGAATCATCCATGACAATTGAAGTTTTTTAAAAGTATTAATTCCTTAATACACAGCTCCTTATGAGGGAGATTAAATATCTTTGCACATTTAACATGTTGGAAAAAATCCCCAAAGACTGTAGAGTTCCAGTCATTACCCCAGGGAAATCAACTAGAGGTAGGAAATCCGGCTTTGTAGTACTTTTAATGTAATATTTTGTTGCTTCTCAGCTAAATTCAATTTTACAGATAATAAATTTCTTTCTTCAATCCTCTTGATACCTTCTTTTCCTACAATATTCTCCTGTGGGGGCAACTCAGCATTTGCTGAAGGTGTGTCCTGTTACAGGGCACCAGAAGCACTGTTGGGAAGGGATTAATCCGAAAGTAAAAGTTCACTGGGTCTGCACACTGGACCAAGCTATGTTTGAAAATCGTGTTTGACTGACTCAGAGCCCTGAGATGTGTGCCTCTGTCACCACAGGGCTGCCTGCGCTTTGCAGCACCTGAGTGACAGCTCTGACAGGGGTGATAGAACTGCCAAACCGAAACATTTGCTCTTGGGCCCTTTACAGAGATAGTTTCAAAGACTGCAATAAAATAGGTGGCCGTCCACTGCAGCCGAGAACCCCTCGAAGGCAGAGAGGTAGATGGCTCGTGTGTCTTGTTTCTCTGAGGATTCTTGGACTTGGGCATAAGGTTGGTGCCGGTAGATGGTTGTAGATGCTAACCAATTTTGATTGACTGCCTGGGTTAGGTTAATTATATAAATTAGAAGTTGGAGGAAACGGAAAATTGACATATAAATTAAAATTTCTCACACAGGGAGACATAATGGCCCATTTCTGAGATAAGAACAGGATTCCAGATCACTTTTGGCTACCCACTGCTGTGAGACTCGAAGCTCATTCATGTTTTGGCTATCTTTTGCTGCAGAGGAAGTCGCTCTGAATATACGGTTTCTCAGTTCTGTGGGTCAAGAATTTAGACAGACTCCTGTCTCTGCTCCTTATAGTGTCTTTTGGTCTGGATGAGTGATAGCAGGACACTTCCATGTAAGTGCAGGCCTGCAACCTTGTTTGTCTTGGTGCGATTTATATAAATAGATGAACAGAGAAAAGTAAAGAAGTTTGGCTCTGGTGAGGGTCTCTCTTGTAGTCTCCTGCCTGCGACTGCTCCTTAGGATGGAGCCATTAAATATGTTTTTGTTACTGGGAAAACCGAGCCCCCATTGCAGTTGCTTGGCCTTGCTCAAGGTTGTGTCTGTTGGGGCTGTTTCTTAGTGGCATGTTGGAACCCCATATCTTGAATGCAGGCTGACTCAGATGGCTGCAGGCTGGCTGGACTTGAATGGGATCATGTCCTTGGAGTGTTGGCAGAGCTCCTCAGCTCACGAGCTTGTGGTCTCAGACTGTCTTCCATCAGTGGCCTTTCTGCACGATTTCCCCACAAACAAAGCCAAGCCCTTTATGCAGTGGCTCTGGATCTTCTGGAGCATGAAAATGGACTCCACTAGATTCTCTTCAAACTATGCCTGCGATCCTATGACCTTGAATTTCATGGCAGTGGCAGGCTTTGCCCAGATTCAAGGGTGTGGTAAACAGATGCTGTCTTTGCTCATGAGGAGCAGTGTGTCTTTAGGGGAAGAAGGAGCTCTGGTGACCACCATTGGAGACTAGTGAGCAGAGTGAAACAATGGGCCTTTGAGGGGATGATCCAATAGTTTAGGTTTTAATTCTGGCTTAATCTAGTTTGACTGGCCTTGCTCTCCCCTGAGGATGAGGATGTGAATATGTCAACGCATTTTGCTTGTGACGTCAGAATAAGAAGCTCCATGAATAACGTGCCAGCACAGCTCTACTGGATCAGTGTTAGAGAGCAGTGCTCTCGCCTCGTCACAGCGCCCCGCTGACAGCACGCATGGCCATCAGAAATGAGATTACAGTCGGCCAGTGGGTGCTTTCATTTACAGATAAGCGCTTTGAAACACACACCCTCCCCCTTTCCTTTAGAGTTGTGAAATTCGGTGAAAACTCCGATGTGCAACCGCTCTGGTTTATTAACTTAATGTGTCCAGCATTCTTGATCTAGCTTTTATATGGGATGCTATCTTCAATTTCTTCTTTCTACATCTGTTGGATAATCCATCCCATTTTGCTTTTGTTTATGTTTTGTTTTTGGAACCGGGGGTTGTAAATAATAAGCAGAAATAGGTCTGCAGTTGCCAGCGGAGTTGATGTTGTCAAGGAGCTGAACTGCACCATGCTCATCCTAAAGGGAGTCACCACATCCCGGCAGGAGAAAATCAGGTCAGGGCTGCAGTCAGGCTTGGATTGTGCGAGTTCTACCCTATAGCAGCTCTGGCTTTACATCTCCTGGGACTTTGTAACGTTCTCAACTTAAGTGGTATTTTCTGTAGAAGTTATCACCAAGTCTGTTTACTCAGCCCCCTTGGGGCAGAAGAGAGAAAGGAAAATTCCTCATCTCCCCCCATTCCCAGCCAGAAATGTATTCCAGACACAGCAGGCAGGGTGGGAGAACTGCCCCATTAGACAAGTGCTTTGGGTCAGTGTTTTGAAGGGCTGTGAATTCCTAGACCATCAGTCATACTTACATTCAAATATACACATCAAATTCCAAATATAGTACCGCCATTTATGACACTGGTGTCGGAGACAGGATTTATGTGGGTGCTATGCGTACGCTTGGTCTGCTGTTAAAGTTTATGACAATCTCTATATTAATATCGAGCCTATTCCCAGAGACGATTTTCTTTCCCTTCCTTCCCCCCTCCCTCCCTCCCTTTCTTCTTCCCTTCCTTCCTTCCTTTTTTTCTTTCTATTTTTGCCTCTTCCTTATTGCCATCTTTGTTCCTCTGTTCCCTCCTCTGTCACCCTGTTCCTTTTGTAAAAAGACAAATTATTGCTATGTAATCCAGGCTGCGTTTGAACTCACGACCCTCCTGTATTGGCTTCACCAGTCTGTGTGGTGACAAGCCTGTAATCCTAGGCAGAAGCCAAAACCAACAGTAACAGAGGTGGCAGCACAGAACCAGCTCAGGGCTGGGTTGCAGACATCACCTCTGAGCCTGGTGCTGCCTTTTCTTTTCATCTACATCCTCATCTACACCATCTCATCTTCCTCTTCTTTTTAAAGTAATGTTGTAACTTCAGCTACAGATAAAATAGAGTGGGTAGAAATATTAGAGTTTGAATGTTAAGAAAAACAAATACACCCTGAGTAAAAAGGAAGCCTATTTATATGGGAATACCTGGGATATTCCAAAAGAAAAACACCCAAGTAAGGTTTGTTATGGAAGGGAAGGCGGACACAGAAGGAGGCTGGAGGAGAAAGTTCTGGCACCAAGGTCCTTTCAGCCACAGGCTGAGGCTGGACAAAGCAGGTACTGAGTTTCTATAGATGGCTTCCTTGCTCCTAAAGGCCTGTGGTCTTCAGCCTCTTTGGGGCTTCTGAAGGAGAGTCAGTCCAAGACAGAAAAGATTCCATAGAGATACCCAGAGGAATGCAGTGGGAAGGCAGGCTAACCCATCACGTATACACCTGTGAGTGTGGTACCGTGTAGATAGTGCTGTGGGCAACAGCCAATGACTGCGGTTAGCTGTGTCTTCTCAGTGCTGATTTACAGCACATTACCAGATTACCGCAGGTTGATGTCTTTGTGAATAACTTTAAAAAGATTTATTTTGGCAGTGGTGGTGCACACCTTTAATCCCAGCACTCAAGAGGCAGAGACGGGCCAATCTTTGTGAGTTCAAGGCCAGTCCAGTCTACAGAGTGAGTTCTGGGGCAGCCAGAGTTACAACAGAGAAACCCTGTCTCGAAACCCGCCCCCCAAAATTTTTTTCATTTTGTTTTTAACCATATATTTGTGTCTGTGTATGTGTGAGTGCAGGTCCCTAAGGAGCTCAGTAGAGGGCATCAGATCCTGTGAGCCACACAAACGGGTGCTGGGAAACAAACTTGGATCTCTACAGCAGGTGCCCTTAACGGCTGAGCTGACTCTCCAGCCCCTTAGTGAATACCTTTAAAGGTTTTCTTAGTGGTATTATGTTTATGGTATATGTTTACAAGTGAGCTATAGAGAGATGGATTTTAGGAGTTTTTAGATGCTAACCAAGACCCAGAGAAGGGCCGTTAAAAAGTGCTCATGTTTCATAGCTGTAGAAGCCACATAGGGCCAGATCTGGTTTAAGTGGAAGCATGGCGTTAGGTGAAGCGTCTCTTTGTGTTTATACCCTGGAGAGTTAGCTGGTGTCTTCGAGTCTTCTAATGCGTCAGACAGGAACAAACCTCTGATATACACTAAACATGCCACTTTCCTCTCTCCCCACACCCTCTCTTCTCCTCTCTCTCTCTCTCTCTCTCTCTCTCTCTCTCTCTCTCTCTCTCTCTTTCTTCTTCTCTCTCTTTCAGGACACAGGGTCTTACTATGTAGACCAGGCTGGCTTGCTCTGTAGACCAGACTAGCCTAGAACTTGTTATATAAGCCAGGCTGGCTTTGCATTTGCCACCCATCCCTTGCCTCTGCCTCCCAAGTGCTGAGATTATAAGTGTGTTCCACTGTGCCCAACTGTGATGTCTGTCTGTCTGTCTGTGTCTCTCTTTTTCTTGGTCTTAGGCAGTGTGATCAGTGTTTCTCACTAGGTGACCCCTTGGTGGGAGAGTGCTGGGCAGTAGTTTTTAGATTTTAGACTTTTAGTTTTAGTTTTACTTTGATTTGCCTGTCAATTAGGTAGTCTTGGGAGGAATCAGGGTTTTCTAAAGGAGCCCAATTTAATGAAGGTATTGGAAAAGGAGTTAGACAAAAGGAAAGTAGGGGTCATGTCTGAGAGTCCAAGGAATGACTCACCCCCATGTCTCCCCACCCCTTCCTCATACTTCTTGGCAGGTAAGGGATCAGGAGATCTGGCATGGGCTATGACAATTCTGGATTGC
This sequence comes from Cricetomys ansorgei, assembly GCA_026225945.1. Taxonomy (NCBI): domain Eukaryota; kingdom Metazoa; phylum Chordata; class Mammalia; order Rodentia; family Nesomyidae; genus Cricetomys; species Cricetomys ansorgei. Next base: position 25,481,341 of record JAMJFZ010003875.1, on the reverse strand, counting down.
AGTTAAGCACACCTTACCCTTTAGTGAGCTTACCCTAAGTGAGCACTTAGTTATCCAATTACTGATTTATGCACTTAGGATCTATGAGATAAATACACTAGAATGAAAACATTTTTGAATTCTTGCATTTTCTTCTACAGCCCCCCATAATTTTGGAAAACATCTGCTTAATTTTAATGACAACTGTTTATTGAGCATTAGCTGTGTTTGAGTTGGACCGATTCCTTAACTCTCTCTCAAGATGAACACACTTCTCAAGCTGCTGATAGCACTCTTTTCTTCTCGGTGATTCTGGGCAGACCTGCCATTTAGAATATCTCTCTTTGCTGATGGGTAAAGTCACAGATGATGTGGACCAGTGCCATGCAAGGGGAGCCCTGACACACACCTTTCAAGTCCGCAAGTAGTTTTAATCTTTCCCAGACTGCTGCTGTTTCACACCTGAGCGTTTAGGCCACTGACCTCAAGTTTGCAAATTTTATACCCCATTACCACCCCGTGAGCTCTCTATTCCCCAGGGCCACACAGTTGACAGTTTTAGCTGGAATCCGAGAAAGTGTCTGAACATTTCCTGTGGAGTTGGCTAGGAGTGATTTGGCAGTTCAGTCATAAAACCCCAGAGCTGGTGGCTGGGGGATATGCTGTAATTACCTCACACTGTTTCCTGTTTAAGCCTGGTTGTGGGTAATGGGGTGGAGTGGTATTGCTTGTGGGACTATATTTTAAAAGATAGAGGAGTCATTTTCAATGAACACTAATTGACATTGGCCATGCTTTCAGGGAGGCTTGGGAATGTGGGGACAGACATGGTTGGGTCAGATCTTGGCTCTGCCACCTACCGGGAAGAAACCTCAGACAAGTGGCTTGACCTCTGTAAGCCTCTTTTATTACCTTGTAAACAAGATTATAGTGCACACCTTTTTGTGTTGTCCCAAGATTTAATAACACGGTGCGGGGCCACTTTCCCGGACACGTGGAGCTGCGGTGCAGGGTGGATAGAATGCTACTGTAGGTGGCCAAATGAAAGTCAAAGTTTATTTAAAACAATCAAAGACATAAAAAACAAGTATGGATATTTTCTGTGCTCTACTAATGTCTAGGAGAAAAATGAACCTAAAATAAAATAAGTGTTTCCTTTAAATTTTTGAATTTTTTTTCAGGACTCTTACAAGAATATTCAAATCATTTTATTCTTTTGTAAGCAATGTAAGACATACCTGACCACTTGTAAACAAGACTCAAGGTGTGTTGAGCTCAGGTTGGCTCATCTTCTCGTTTGTATTTTTTCTTTAGAAACAAATTATTACACCTTCTCACTAATTGAAGTGTCTGGTAACATATTGCTGAGTGATGTCATTCTGCACATTTTATATTCCTGTGACTGTAAACTATGACTTTTTCCAGGTACTGAAAAGCCAATAGCCAACCCTTATAGGCTTAACATAGACCAATGTCTTTTCCCCTTCGTATGTATTCATTTGAATTCATTAAAGATAATTCATTAAATTTATTAAAAATAACGAATGGATTCATCATTAAGAAAGATAAAGAATGCACGTGAGAATGAATCATGGCCAACATGCTTAATGACTCGCACAGGTCTGGTCCAGCTGTGTGTTCTTGGTTCTCGTTCCGGAGAGCATCAGCCTTAGCTTGCGGCTGCTGGATAGTTGAGATTCATAGAAACACTGGTTGGTTCTAGTCGATGGTTTGAGACAGTTGGGTCGGACCATTGCCATTTCCAGTCTGGGTCTTTGTTCCTCTCAGGAAAACTGAGGCGTGTAGCAGATACAGGTGGTTGGTCGAGGAAATGAAGGGAGGGAACAAGACGGGGGAGCTGGTGGTTTGTCAAAGTCTGGCAGTCAGGGTGTATGGAAACTACCAGATGATGTCACAGCACTGTCATTTGACTTTCTAATGTGCAGAATTTCAAGGTTGTACAAAACTAGGGAGAAGGATGCAATGACATCTTAGTTTCAGCATTTATCAATTAACAGTCAGTCTTGGGGCTGCGGAGCTGGTGCCACAGGGGAGAACACTTTGCCACCATGAGGACCTGAGTTCAAATCTCAAGAACCCACACAGGGAGCTGAGTATGGTTACATATACCTGATGGAGCATTGCTGGGGCTTCTTGGACACGAGCCAAGCTCCAGGGTTAGCGGGTATCCCTGTTTCAAGGCAGTGCCGTAGAGAGAAATAGAACAGGATACCTGATATCTCCCTCTAGCTTCAGCATGTATGGGCATGGGGACTTATATCCACATTTGTCCATATGCATATGACACACGGGTGCACTATACACACACACACACACACACACACACACACACACACACACACACATGAAAACATGTAGTTAATCTTGTTTTATCTGCTTCTTCCCCCACCATGAATTATTTGGAAGTCAAGCCCTGAAACATGCTTTTGTGTGTATGAGTTAGTGTGGGTGTCCACACTTATGTAGAGGCCAGAGAACACCTAGGTGCAATTACTAGGTGCCACCTACCCTATTATTTTATTGGATTGGGGTCTCTCAGTGTCCTGGAACTTGCAAAGTAGGCTAGACTGGCTAGCCAACAAGCCCTAGGGTCTTCCTAGGTGCTGCTCCCCAGCTCTGGGGTTATGAACACACACTACTGTACCTGGCTTTTAAAGTGAGAAGAGGCATGTGCCCAGATGTAAAGTCTATGTGACTGAGAACATTCTTCAGCGGGACTGACACTTCTCCATAGTAAGACTTTCTCAGTGAGGAAAGGTGACTTCTGTTCCTCCCCAGGCTCCTTGTCTGACTGTAGGATGGCAGTACCGAGTCTCTGGGTCCCGCTTGGAGTGTGTGATGCTTTGGCACCTCTCCTAGCCTAGGCACCACATTCTCATTATGGGGGCTTATTGTGTTAGCTGTGAATTCTGCTAACCTTTTGTCAAGAAGATTGGAGAAGTGAGTTGTGCTCTTTGACCAGGGAGCACATCTGTCATGCAAGTCTTTCTTTCCATGACTTTAGCCATTGATGGCCATCTCTTAGATCCTAGGAGTTCTAAGAACCACTGGTTTATTTGGATGCTGGAATGGATATGCTCTTATTCTGCTGTTCTCTGTTTATTAATGCTGCAAAGCTTGGGAAGTAGTTTTGAATGCACACCCAAGGCTTCCTAGCCAGCCAAGTTTATTTTTCTGATCAATAGCTCCGAGGGATATTAAAAACCCACAAAACATGGAATAGCAAGGATTGGCTAGCATGAGGTCAAATATTGTGGCAGTTTCTAAAGCGTGAACCTGGCACCTGAGGGGTAATGACAGGAGATAACAGCACAGGGATCTGTCCTGCAGCCCGACATTCTATAGCCCAAGTCATTGGCTCCTTGATCTACTGTGGATGTCAAGATGGAAGCAATGTTTTATTTTATTTTAAAATTAGTTAATTTTGAGAAAGGGGCTTGCTATGTAGTTCTGGGTGACCGGAGCCATCTGAGTTCACTCTGCAGCCCAGGCTGTCCTTACACTCGTGGTAGTCCTCCTGTCTCAGACTCTTGACCGATGGCACCACAGGTATGCACCACCACCCCTGGTTTATTTTTATTTTAAGAGAAGGGCTTCAGGCAAGGCCACTCTATAGGGTTGGGAACCGCTTTTCACTACAGTTGGAAAGAAGAGGTTTTTAATTTAAATTTCACTTAACGTCCAGAAGGAGATGTTTATAGTCTCAGTTCAGCATTTCTGTCTCAGGAATACTCATGTTACTTAATGCCTGAGAATAGGTTTGGTGATTTGAATGAAGGATCGCAAATCCACCGGTACAGCCAGCTTCTCCTGGGAAAGGACATGGGAGCTGGAGCCACCCAGGAGCTTCCTCAAGTGTTGGTGAGGGCAGTGTGTGCCTGGGCAGGGTGCACTGTCTGTGTGAGGGCTGTGTCTTGAGGGTGGACGTTATTCCCAAAGGTTTGAGACCTGTCTACTATCTACTGAAAAAAAATTCTCCCAGGAAACACTGGGCTTTGGCTTTTTCACCAGGTGCTTCTAGCAAGATTTGGAAACCCCAGAGGCATGTTAGACAGTAGCTGTTGCTTTGTTGAAGCTTTGCATCTAGCTTTCAAAATGAATTATAGTTTGAAACATGAGCACTGGCCCACTTCCCTGGCCCTGACGCCTGTGGAGGACAATGCTGGTATCACCTGGGTGAGAGAAAGCTTTCATGTTGGATTATAGGAGAGAGCTGAGATGCTGGGAATGGGTAGGGACTCTGAATTCTCAGTGTAACGAGCTGTGGCCTGGGAACTTGTGAACTGTGAAGATACAAAATGGGTCACTCCTACTTCATGCGGCCCACTGTCTCCCTAAGCAAGGTTAGATAGCTGCTACATCACTGGACAGTGTGCTTGCAGCTACTTTTCTAAAGACAGGACAGACTCAGAGTTCAAATGGATGTCCAGGGTGCATTTCGGAACCATCCGAGAAGCATTATATTGCTTCTGAATCATTATATTGCTTCCTACCCACGCAGACAGTTGTTGCACATTCTTCAAACTCTTAACCATTTGAGAGATGGATAACATTTTTACCAGAGGGAGCTGGCCCCATTCTGCACTCTGCAGGAACTAAGATAGTAACAGTAGCATGGTCTGTTCCCTTCACATCACCCTCCCCCCGATAGACTTTGCATAATAGGTCTAAGATGAAGTAGATTTTGTTTGTTTTTTGTTTTGTTTTCTTTTGCAGATCCAGTAAAAGAAAACCAGAGCACAGAACTGTTGTACAAATTAGTGAAAAGTGAGACACATTCTTTGGGCTATCATAGAAACATCATACTAATCGCTGCTCCAAAACTCTTCAGCACTAATCTGGGAAGGTTTCATTCATACATTCTTTTGCCTTTTATCTTGGTGATTTAAGACAGGCCTCCATGGTGTAGCCCTTGAAAAAAGTTATGTCCTTAGGCTGGTCTTTCATTTTCTCATCTGCAAATGAGCAGGGCAGTATGTTTTCCTGATAGGGTTTTGGGGGAAAACTTACTCATAAGTTCTAATGTTCTCCCAAATTTGCTAATTATTGTTTTATTTTGTAGCATGACATGACAAGATCTGGATAAATTACTAACTTAACCAATTCTCTTAACATATACACTGCTTCTATTGCTTTTTCATATGTATACATGTAAACGATCACAACTTTGATTGAAAGGGCAAAAAGCGAGCCGTTAAGTTTAGGCCGTAAGCATGTTATCAAATGCTAGTTTCAGTGACGTGATTGCACTAACTGTGAGCCTCTACCTAACTTTGACATTTTAGAAACTTAATGTTTACAAACGACTTTACTAAAATTTGTCCCTGGGGAACATGTGAACATCTCTCTCCTCCTCCTCGGGTCCCAAGGGCAAACCAGGGTCCCCTTCCATCACTGCTTCCCAGGGGAACCAGCGAGTTCATGGGGTTTACTTAGAGATCATGGGTGAAGGGCTACTGACAATAGCATGGGTGACCCCAAAGCAGCTGCACTAGAAAGTTTCCACCAGCATGGATGATTCCTTCTCCAAGGCTGCATGCATAGAACCCTTTCCCCTGTCTCCCCCAGCCAGTGTTTGCTAACCCCGTGGGTTTGCAGGGCCAAGTTTCCTTCAGGTTCTCTGCTATGGAATGGTTCCCACCAAATACTTTAAGTGGTGGTTAGGTTTCCAGGTCAGTCCACAATGGCCCACTTAGCTGATAAAGTAGTGAAGAGCCTGCGGTTTGTCTAGTATGGGGACCACACCACCACCTATTCACATCGTTTCTGTTGGAAAAGTCTGGTCTAATCTTCAAATGCCAATAGGTAGAAATAAAGTTTCAGAGCCCTATCTGCTCATCAGTCAGGAGCAGCCAGTGTTCAGAACTCAGGCTGAGAATCAACTTGCACTCCTGTAATTCCACATCCTCTAAGCTGGCCCCATTGACTTGTCACCCTGGGGTGACAAGAACACTTAGAAAGTATCATCTCCCTGGTGCAGCACTGTTGATTTAAGATTTTCTGCGAAGTATGAGAATCCTGGTTTGTCTGGATCCCCCAAGGAGGTGGGAACAGAGGATTCCACATGCTACCCCAGACTATCCATCCCTTCAAGGATCCATTAACCCTTGGGGTTTATCTGATGTTTCCAGTCATTTCTGCAATCTCATCTACCCTTTGGAGACATATAATGTGGCATTGGCTTCAGCAGTCAAAGGAAACATCAATGAGTTTGTTATGGTCAACCTCTAGCTCAGTGGGTCACAGGACTCTGAAAAGCAGCTCCTCATGATGCTATTGGTCAACTCCTCTCAGAAGTTTTAGAAATACAGTGTTGAGACGTGCCTGTTTTTCTGTTTTTAAGCAAGCTTTCCTTATGCCTCAAGGGCTAACTAGTTGCTGCTTTGGGGGCTAAAACTCCCCTGTCTGTGTATTTGATGTAAGCACCTTTCATTTATCCAGAGACAGATCCCCATTCCAGAGTGTAGGCCTCATAGGATTGCCAATTAATTATCTGTTTGCTGCTTAGTTTTTGGGGAGATCCAGGGGACCCAGATATCTGAGCAGAGGCCAGAGTACCAGAAGCAGAGAGTGCCCAGTGCCTCAGAGGAATTGGGACTCGCCGCACCCAGAGATGTTCTTTAAACATCTGGACGGCTGGTTTTCACAGTTCAGCATCGTGTTTCCTCTTAGAATGAACCTCCTGGATTTTTGAGTTTTAAATTCTTTTTTTTTCCTCCCAAGAAAAACATATACATATGGATGTTCCAGTCACTCGAGAGAGGTTCTAAAAGGACTGAAATCAACTGTCAATTGAAAGTGGCCTTTCCGGTTTAGGGAGTTGCTTTTGTGCTTTTAAGTTTCCAGGACTGTATGGGCCAGGAGTAAGGGCACGGATGTGGGTCCCCCGTGAATGGCATCTTTGCCTGTCATGGAACATTCGTTACAATTGATGAAAACAAGTACCGGTGCACAGTTACCAACTTAACTTCGTTTTCAATTCTTTTCTTTGCCTTTTGCCTCATTACCCTTTCATGTTCCCAATCCAATCAAGGGGACCTACCCTGTTACATACTACATTTAGTCAGTGTGGCTCTTTAAGCCACAGAGAATTTCTCAACTTTGTCTCGCTTCTTAACAACTGCGGTGGTACCGAGGCTAGTCAGGTGCTTTATATAATGCCCCATGGTTAGAATTCTTTCTCTAGTGCTGATTAGCCTGGATGGGCTTTAGGGGAGGAAAGCACAGAGCCGGTTTCAGGCTCATCACATCACACTGTAGAACAGCTTTGTGACTTGGGGCAAGGCGGTTAACTGATCGTGTATCTGATGTTCACACGGTGGCGGACTTGCTGGCTGCAAAAGAAGGTGAGCTGTGTGGTCTTGGATTCAATGAGTTCAAGGTGGTAACAAAATATTCCACTCTAAATGTCCTGAAAGTGGACACTAAGGAGAAAAGGGTAGGGTCAGAGAGAAAGAGGGAAGAAGGCAGAGACAGAAGTGGGTAGAGAAAGAAGGGGAAAAAGATACCAGCCCACAGTCTGGGGAGAGAAGACACTGACGCCACTAGTTGACTGGTGCCAGAGAAGGCAAGTAGGGGACGCAGTTTTTGAAAATCAGAACATGCACCATTCTTTCTGTTTATTTTTGGGTTGCTTCATAACAGTATTTTTGATGATTTTGTTAAGAAAAAGTTCTTAAAGTCAATTAAGGAAGTTGGTTGGCTCATACCTTCAAAGCAGGAAATCAGGATCCTCTGTGTCCTGGGTAGTGTTGGCTCAGACAAGCCGGGAGTGCGTCTCTGATCCGGAGTGGCTGGCTGAGACCTGAGGCGGTCATGGAAGCGCTCCCATTACTCAGTTGTTGTGACTGGCAGATGGGCTGGAACAGTTACATGTGGTATTCCCATCACTGCAGGCTTGACCTCTGCCTTCAGCAGAGAGGATCAGGATAAAGGTGTTAAAATAACAAAGGGAGGTGGTGGGACTCTGAGACGCATTCTGGGGTGTGTGCTTCACCAGGAAGGCTTATGTGGATTTTCTGTTTCTTTTCATCTTGATAAATAATAAAAAAAAAATTGCTGGAACCCAAATGAAACCATGACGTGTAGTTGACTATAGATAGAGCCATTTTGGGTATTGTTACTGTTCCACGATCTAAGACAGTTTGGAGAGTGAAAGGCTCTAACTCTGGAACGGTACCATATTAAGATATGACCTTGGCTCATGTCACGTGAGTCCTTGGGTACCCTCTGTTACATGACAGTACAGATTTCTCGAGCCTTCTCTGTGTTTATACTCAGTGGTTTCAATTGTAACTTTTCTCTTAGAGGTAGAAAAACTATGTAGCTTGTGACACAGTGTCAGCCTCATTTGCCCTTTCCTTAAACAAGTGTTTAATTGCTGCGTAGGCTGGGAAACTCTTACATGAAATGAAAGCCCTCCGACTTTGTTTTTATTGCACCAACCCTATTTGGAAGAGGCTTTGCACTTAGGAGAGGAAGCAGAAAGGCTATCTTGCTGTTAGACGGGCCAAGTTTGCAGAAGTGGGTTCTGGCTAGAGGAATGTGGACATCTGCAGACATCTTGCACAGGGGCCAATTTCTGCAATGATGTGGTCAGACGTGGTAGAGCCCAGCTGTTTGCTCTACTGAGAGAGGCTTTAGTTAGCCCACACAGCCTCCAAGTGCTGTGTCTGAACTGGATCCAAAAGCAAGCCTGTTGAGGCTCACCATCCCCCCAGCATGATGGGGTTGGGTAAGAGAAGTTACAGATGAAGAGCTATTTAAAAAAAAAAGTATCACAATGATGGAATACAATATACACGCACTCCTCTCTTACCCCATGACAATTAGAATACAGGTAAAAAACAATTTACCCCTGACCTCTAGTCTATCAGTAGACATGTGATTTTTGTGATCCATGATACCACACATGCCATCGAGTGAAATACCGTCTTCCTCTCTAAACACATCTGTGCCCTATTTATTGGTTGAGAGAATAGACTCAAGCATAGGCTTCTTGAGCTCAGATTCATCCATGACATATTTCTAAGATATGAGACTTTGGTAGTTGTTTAACCATCCCGAGGCCCTAATTTTCTCAGAGTAGAAGATAATAAAAAAGTACTCACCTCAAAGAGTTGCTATGCAAATGAAACATAAGAACAGAATACTAGCATTTAGTGGAAAGTTCTATTTCCTCTGAATTTTAGTTCTTTTTAGTTTGCCAAAGGCTACTGCTACCTGCACAGAGCCCTTGGCCATGACATTGAAGCAGCAGTGGGTTGGTAGAGAGGATGATGTAAAGAAAGAGAAAGTCATGTATGTGCTATATTCTCATTTACACGAGAATAACTTCATTAAAGAATTATCTTCTTTGTAAACTCTGTACTGAAATCTTAGAGTAATATCCTTTATAATGAAAACAACCCAGTGTGTCTCCTTAGACTTTTACACATCTTACTAAAACAACTTCCAACTAAAACAAGACATTCATTTGTTTCTAGATTAGAGCCTTTTCTTTTCAGTCTGAGTGCAAGTAGAACAAATTCCAGCTTATTTAAGAAAGTTCTGTTAGTTCACAATTCTCAAGACTGAAATTGCAAGGAAGAAATTATACTTCTCTAACATTTTCTATGAAGCCATATAAAGGAGAGTCATATTAAAAGCTATCATATGATGATGTTTCTTCAAACAACTGAAAAATTAAAAGTATTTTATTATTATAAAGGATAAAATTATCGACTGGTCGCTGGTGATGCACGCCTTTAATCCCAGCACGTGGGAGGCAGGTGCAGGTGGATCTCTGTGAGTCCGAGACCAGACTGATGATAATGGTGCTTTGTGTTTTCATTCTCCTTACATGCAAAGCTTGAATGTCCACTATTTTATGGCCGTGCACGCACATACTGCACACACACACACATACAGTCTCTCTCAAACGCATTGGAGCCAAGGCAAACATTGTATTTCACAATATGTGCTGAAATATATGAAGACCAGAGAGGCCATAAAATCATGCCTCTAGACACTTCATGCTGCTGGGTATGAGGTTCAAGGTTTTCTACTACCAGCCCAATTCTCTCCTCCGACCCTAACATCAGTCACTCTAGAGTGTGCATTGTGTATGATAGATTGTTCCAGAATTTCTAGAATTATAGAAAAGGTGAAGGACAGGAACAGACTTTACCTGAATCCCCTACCCTGCAAGAGGTAGAAGAGAGGGGTAGAGTACAAGCAGGGGGTCTTTGCATCTAGAGGTAGGATACATTTCTGTTGAGAAATATATTTTAGCTGTGCAGCTGTGTTGAAGGTTTATCCTTGACATGTAGCAGGATGATTGGAAGGAGTTTTGTTAGTTTGGTTTCTTTAAAAAAAAAAAAAACGCAAAATGGCGTTTGGACTATGTTTTTGTTCCCATCTCAGATGTGGTGGAGGACAATGAGTTTGATTTGGACTGTTCATTGCTGGTGGCTATGATTTGGTTATGTGCAGCTGTTTTACCACGGCTTGTGATTTATCATGGCTTGCATTCTTGTGATTGTGTGCTGCTTAGACTTCTGGGAACTTGGCTTAGAATACATAAGGGTTGATGCCCAGAGAGCTCGGGTTGGGTGGTTGTGGGTCGTTGGTGGCTTGGTTTGTTGGTTGGGTGGTTATTGGTTAGAGGAACATTGGTTGGAGAAATTGGGTTTGAGGATATTGAGCTGAGACGCTGGTCCAGCTCACTATCAGCTCCTGCCCCTCAAGCTTTGGACAGCCAAAAAGGGCTGTGATTATTTCTTTCTCTCTTTCTATCAAGGCTACCTACAAGGGCGGTGAAGATTTCTTTTTTTTTTTCTTTCTATCCTTCCTTTCTCTTTCCTGAAATGGAGGGCAAAAAATCATGGTAGCAACCAGTAGCATTGAGGGACTGTGGTATTTGTACTAGAAAGCCTCGGAATGTCTTCTGAAATTGACTGTAAGACATGTGACCGTTAAAAAATAATACTTTTTAATCTTTGAGAATCTCGTATTATGCGTTTTGATTCACTCATCCCCTGCTCCCTCCCTTTAGCGCCTCACAGACTCCCCCGCAAATGTCCCTGTCCCGGCTTTATCGATTTCTTCTTCCTTTCAGTTAATGACCTACTGAGTCCAGTCACGGCTGCCCATGCAGGCTGGACGTGGGGTTTGAGTTCCTCCCCTAGCAGCCATCGACTGCCAAAAGCTCCTCAGCTAGGGGTGGGCGGTCTCATGGGCCCTCCCCCAGCCATGGGATTTTGACTGACTTGATCTTGTGCGGGTAACAATAGCTGCTGCGAATTCATGAATGCAACAGCCATGTCGTGTCCAGAAGACAGCACTTCCCAGCTCTCCTGCCCAGCCCCTGGCTCTCACATTCTTTCTCCCCACCCCCCCCCCCCAACACACACACGCATACACACACACGATGCTCCCGAGCCTCCGGCCGTGAGTTCATATCATGTCCCATTCGTGTCTGGACACTCAACATACGGATTTCTAAGTAGTTGTTCTCTGCAGCTGTCGTCACTGTTTAGGCTTGGGGACCCGCACCGCGAAGTGCTGGCTTCTTCTCAGCCTGTGTTCCGTTGCGCCTTTCCCATACTGGGGTAGTCCCACCTTCACCCAGCTCCCCTCAGAAACTGTTAAAGTTCCTAAAGACCCTCTGGATTCTGAATGGAGGCTTTGCTCCAGGACACGTGACAAGCCATCTGTAAACAGTGGGCTCAGAGTGGCGCTGCTTTATATTCCAGTGATTTCTGGTGTTGACTGTTTCCAAGTTTTTGCTAAAGAAATATTTACATGTTTTGGCCCTTATTTTTTTTTCTGACTGATGGTAGAGTTTGAATTCCTGTAATTTTTGTGAAAGGAAGAATGTGGCAATACTTTAGAGGTGAGCTAGGCCAGAAAGGGGGAAAATATGTATTTTCTGAGAATAAACATTTAGAACTTTGCATGTATCAGATTTTAATGTGACCTTTCTTAAACAGGTTGGTAGGAAGTTGATTTAAATTGGACCCATATACCTAGCTCCATGTCTTTTTGCATCTGTGCATTGAGATACAGGCACTCTCTTTGGTATTTCTGGGATTTTGTTTCCTGATGGACTGTGTTGTGTGTTAGTATCAAGAATTTCCTAGTATTATTATGTCAAAATGTTCCAAATGCCCTAAAATACTCAACTTTGTTGGGGCCCAAAATTATACTGTTTTCTGTTTGCTGGGATTCACTCGGCTTAATAACTTGGGAGTTCCTTCCCTTTCATTTGGTTATATCTTATCTTTTTTTTAAAGTATGGAACTCTTGTGTTTTTGTTTCAGACCCAATGTCTGTGGATCACGTTATAATGCATACTGTTGTCCTGGATGGAAAACCCTACCTGGTGGAAATCAGTGTATTGTTCGTAAGTAATTAGAGAACCTCTCCTTCATATGTTATTGTGGCTTCAGCTGCATGGTGATACTTGCTACCGAATACTATTAATGTGTTTATAGCTGAGCCTTCCAGAGTTAAGAGTTTCCTACTTATTCTGAATCCCATTTGGGAAACACAATAACTTTCCAAAGCATTGCCATTCTTTAATCAGTGATTTCCTTTAGAACATTCCTAAATCTACAGAATGGAGCCATGGGGACACTTTGATTAAAGTTGTGTGCTGTTTGCACGCTGCTGCTCCTGGCTGTATAGACTAGTGTAATCATGCTAATAGGGTTTTGAACAAAAGCCTCTCATTGCTGACTTCCTCATTGTAATTCCTCCCCATTTGGCTGTAATACACCTGGGCCTCCCTAAACCATGTTCATTAAATTGGAGGGCAAAAGCAGGTCCAACTCTTAGCCAAAGAGCAAAGGCAGAGACTTATTTTAATGATCAAATTTGAGTCACAGCAGGCTATGGTAGTAAGCGCCATAATCCCAGAACTCCAGAGGCTGTGATAGGAGGATCAAGAGCTTGAGATCAACCTGGGTTACTTAGTCTTTAAAAAAAGCCAGGCCTGATGTATACACTTTAATCCTAGCTCTTGGGAGACAGAGAAGGTTGTATCTCTGTAAGCTCAAGGCTAGTCTGGTCTCTAGTGAGTTTCAGGCCAGCCAGGGCTATACAGAGAGACCTCGTTTAAACACACACACCACAAATAAACAAAAAAAAAATTACTAAGAGTGGTGGTGGTAGAATTTGGAGTCTTCTAAAGGAGCTTCTCAGTAGAGTCTCTCCCCCTAGTTCTTTGGAATTCTCTATGGAATGTTTTCATTAGGCATCAAAATAAACATTGCTGTGATTCTGTGATAGCTCATCTGATATCAGTTTGTCATAGCTATGAAATCGTTTTCCATGTTTCAGTGCACATTCTATCCTGTATGTTGTTTTAGCTTTTTACATCATGCTGGCCTCTTTCAAGGCTCTTAAGTTTGGGCAAAGGAACATACTGTGCTAATAAGTCTAAGAAGTAGTGACCGAATCTTAGTCTGCTGATAACTGATAAGTAGTCTATCATTTAATTTGTTCTTCAGGGCATTATCTGAGCATTTGGCTCTGGTTGACATTGACAATGTGAATGTCTCCCTGCTTGGAGAACCAACACTAAGTGGTAAACTCTGGCTTCTCCCCTCCGGCTGTCAATGTAATTCAGAGCATGGCAATTAAAAGTTTACAATAAAACTATTTGCCAAGAGTATTGTTATAAGTTTTTTATTATTAAATTATAAATTAATATAAGAACAGAACAGAGTTCCTATAAGAATATAAGTATGTTTAATTACAAGATTTTTATTTGTTTTGTTTTCTCTTCATAGCCTGTTCAGGGATTTTGATCTATTGGGTCTTATCGAATAAGCAAAAAGGCCGAGAGGGACTAATATTGATAAGGGAGCCACTGATTTCAAACTAGAGTTTCTTTACTCCAGGGGACTTCCTTTGTAAAGGAATACAGGAGGTGCAGTGGACTCAGGCCGGCCATCTGCGCACTGCACTGCTCTCGTGCCTAGCTGTGTGCTGAGGCGCTCCTGTGCTGACAGATTTCTGATTTGATTTGCAGCCATTTGCCGGCATTCCTGTGGGGATGGATTCTGCTCGAGGCCAAATATGTGCACTTGCCCGTCCGGTCAGATATCGCCTTCCTGTGGCTCCAGATCCAGTGAGTCTTAACATGTCATTATAGACAATATTATTTTATGTGGTTATGCCCTATTTTCTCCTAAATTTGCTTTTAGGTTTTTTTTTCTTTGCCTGCAATACATTTTCCCCCACTAGACCATCTGCCTTCTTTACTTTGCCCAGAATTCTTGGAAAGGCGTTCCTGGACTTAGCCTCCCCACTCCCTGCTACACTCTGTATAGGGAAATTGCTCAGGGATGTAGTTACTAGGAAGAGTGTAAAATTATGGCCTTCTGTATAGGGACAGCCATACTTACTTCTGTTCACCATCTAAGAAACACTGGGGAAGGTGCTCACTGAAATGATCATCTAAGGAACATTTTTGTCTCCAGGAAACTAGCCATTTTTATTTGTGCTACTGAAATATGTAATTGGTCTGATGAATAACTTATTTGAAACTCAACAACATGCCTTCCCATGAGGAAAACACGAGAGTTAGTGACATACAGACATGACATAAGACATGGTGTTTATTCTGTCTGGCCACATAAACATCCGCAGTTCATGCTGGAGAGTCATTGCTCTCTGGTTTTACTGTCTCTTTTTTCTTTTAGTGTGGTATCCAAAGTATTGAAATAGGGAGATGTGGAGGCAAGTGCTTATTAGTTGGTTAAAAGGTTAAAGTTCATGTCTGTGTAAACAGCCCTTCAATATGCCAACTACTGCCAAGGCAAAACAAATGTGTGTTCCTATTTCACTTCCAGTCTGGGGAGAAGATGCAACCCAATTTCTGCTATTCCATACTTGATGAGATTATCACTGGTGTGGAGTGAGTGTGTTCTCTTTGGTCTGGGACAAGTAGAGACTACAGTGTGTCAGGATCCCCTGTCTGCAGAGAAGCCTCACCTGACGTTGTGGCTTTTATGAGCCCAGTGGCTGGCTCACATGAGTGTCTGGTACAGCAGAGCATCTTAGTGCCCACTCATCTCTCTTGGCATGCACGAGGGAGCACATGAGCTCTGCCTCAAAGCTTGGTCAATGGTTCCCTGGCCAGGACTGGTCCAGAGCATAGGAAATGGGAAGAGTTGCAGGATCGGTGGACACAGAAATGACTTTCGGCCAATGACAGACAGGAGTTTTTGGACCAGTGCTCCTGTTTCTATGCTCTCAGTTTAGGTATCTCTAAGATTTGTTCTGTACTGTCTCCTAAAATACCTGACCAGGACTCAGCCTCAGCTCAGAGTAGCACTTCCTGGAATCACTCTCAAGCAAACGACTTTTGCTTTTGAAATTAATGTCTGGGTGTTTGCTTCCAGTGGAGCCCAAGTAAAGATAGCCTAATCTAAATAAAGCTGGCTGTAGATCAGGATAGAAATGCCCGGTGGGCAGGGACTCTCGCTCTACACACTGAGCACAGCGTATTCTTACCTGATCTCAGTTTGGTTTTGCATGTGCAAGCTGGCTCTACCCATCAAGGGCACCTCAGCCAAAGGACCAGAAAGAGACAATGAAGTCAACTGGCAGTTTCAGGAACATACAGAGCATCTCTGCCTCTACCAAAAAGACTCCAGACTGCCACTGAGGAGAGACAGCTTCAGTGTTGAGAAGAGCATGGCTATCAAGATCCTAATAAAACCCTTCCCTCAGACTGGCCTCTGATTCAATTAGTACTTTAAGGAAAGACTGTCACAACTGAGCGTCTCGACAGAAAGTGACAGAAAGTTAATCCAGTGATAATGTGAGTGCTCATGACTTCTTTTTGGGTAGAAAATCATGAGATGTGGACAGGATTTTAATAAGTCCAGAGATGATAATCTGTATGGTCCCGGTATGCCTTAAACTAGCTGTGAGTTTGGGGGAATATAGCAGTAAAACCTTAGGTCAGACTGAAGCTAGAGATTAGAGTCTGAGCCTTGTGGGTGCTATTTCCTGGAAACTTTAGATTTATCTTTGGTGCCTGGGCATTGGGCAAAACCCCAGAGCTGTGTGTAGATCAGAGTAGTATATGAAGAGACTATTATTTCATCAAGATCCTCAGAGTATGTGGAATATTTAACATTTTTTGTCTTGGACTCTCATAGAATTAACATTTTCTTAAGAGCTTGAAAAATTAAAGATGGCAACATTTAGAAAATTAAGTGTAGCTGAGGATGGTCTTTTGAAACCGTGTTTAAGGAATGGTTGTGCTGTGCTGTAGAAAGTCTGTTCACCCTGTAGTACTCATCAGTGTGTGTAGATCGCTCAATAACTCTCCTGATAATGAAAGAACATTGACCAATGAGATGCTTTCACTCAACTACCTGTTCTGCTAAAAGGGTCAGTTTACAGTGTGTCCAGCCTTTTCACATTGTTATAGAACTCTGTCATCTACAGATGTATGTGGTTGTATTCATAGCTACCCTAGGGCGCATGCGGCCCAGAGGCTGCAGGTTGGACGGGTCTGATTTCTATCATTTCACCAATCTATCCTATAAAAACAAATCTACTTATTATGTGATGGGGTGATGGAAGGCTGCGGATCTCTGAGCTCTCATTGTTCTCATTTGATTGAGGAAAGGGTGGAAGGAAGCTGTTCTCGCAGGTGGTGTTTGACTCAAATGCCCTATGAGAGCTAAATGGGGACACATTTTTCTACAAGTTTCAAACCACAACCAGCAGTTCTCATGGGACCAGAAAGATTCAGCTTCCTTTAGACCTAGCACATCTTGGCCACTGGCCACTTAGTACAGGAGTGGCAGAGTGATTAGCTAGACAAAGTCAGGGCAGTGTTTCTGATTGTTTTGTTTTCTTTTCTTTCTAGATTTTAAGTCCAGCTCTGTTTAGGACTTACTCGAGTTTCTAAAGCTAGGGTTGGATCTCGAGCAATTTTACTTCTTATAAAGTCTTACCATGTTTATTGAGTGAGTTTACTTCAGCTCTCCTTAAATGTGTATGTACACATACATTTGCAAATACATATTAGCTTGTAATCATACTAGGATGAAGCAGTGTTTCAGGGGGCTGGAGAGAGGGCCCAGTGGTTAGTAGCTCTGGCTATTCTCAAAGAGGGCCAGAGTTCTTCCCCAGCACTCTTGCCAGGTAGCTCACGATTGTCTGTAACTCCAGGTCCAGATGATTCCACACCTTCTTCTGGGCTCTTAGGCACCCCCACACATATGCAGGCACTCACAGAGACATAAATAACATTAAAAGTATTTTATCTTAAAAAAGAGAAGAAAAATGCTTCAGGCTGCCATAACTAAATATCATGGAACTTTATTTTATGGTTTTAGAAACTGGGAATTGCAAGATCAGGGCCCTGGAAGATTTCATGTATGATAAGGGCATAGTTTTCTTAGTTGTCACCCTCTGTCCTCATATGACAATGGGGGTCAACAGGCTCCTGGCCTGTCTCAGTTTCGTTTCCCATTGTTGTAATAAAAATACCCTAGAGAAAGGATTTATCTGGCTCACAGTCTCAAGTTGAAGTCTGTCCGTGAAGGGAAGTCAAGGTAGGAGGATCTTGAAGCAGGTAGTTACATCTCATCCACAGTCAAGAGCAGAGAGCAGGAATTTAACGCACGCACCTGTGCTCACCTCACTTTATCTGTATACAATCCTGGATCCTAGCAAGGGAATGGTGCCACCCACAGTGGGCAGCTTCTTACTCGGTAAAGGGCTACAACACCCTTTTCATGGGCTGGTGTGTGTGTGTGTGTGTGTGTGTGTGTGTGTGTGTGTGTGTGTTACTATTTTCCTGGGATAAATGTCAAGGGAATCAGCTTCTGAGTTGTGTGACAGCTGCAGGTTTAGCTTTTTAAGAATTGTCAGACTATTTTTGGACAGTTGCACAGTTTTATTTCTTTTATTTAATACAATCATATCATTTCCCCTTTCTCTCTTCCCTCCAAGTCTTCTCATAAACTTTCAAATTCATGGCCTCATTTTCTGTTAGTTGTTGTTACGTACATATATGTATGTACATATATTTTCTTAAACATACAAATACGACTTGCTCAGTCTGTATAATGTCACTTGCATGTATGTTTTTAGGGATGAGCATTTAGTATTGGATAACCAAGTGGTTCGAGTTGCACAGTTTTACATTCCCCCCCGCCCCCGCCCCCACTGTGTATGAAGGACTGAGGCTCTGTGCTCTTCCCTGCTCTCTGCATTGTTTTCCATACTTAATTTCCGCTATTCTGATTAGTTTCAGGTTCATATGGTAGCTCATTGTGGTTTTAATCGCATTTCCCCCGAAAGCTCATGATGTTGAGCACCATTCCATGTTTTTATTTGTTGATCACCTTCTCATGTGTTCATTGGCCTCTTGTCTTGTGATATGCTCTTATTTGCTGTGTCCAAACTCTCTTAGATTGTTCATTTACTGCTGTTTCGAAGGCTATTGTGTGTTCTAAATCCTAGCTCTGTCAGACGTGTGATCTGCAGACATTTCCTTGCAAACCGTTATCCATATTTGCTTTCTCATCCCATCTGCGGGCTCTTCCACAAAGCAAGTTTTTAAAGCTAGCGAACTCTAATTTATTAGCTCTTCCTTTGTTCTTTCATGCTCTTGAAGTCCAAGAAAGCTTTGCCTAATCTTCAATCCCAGAGATTTTCTCTAACTCATTTCTAGATGTTTATAGTTTTATATCTACATCCGTGGTTCCTTGCGGAGATACATTTGTGTGACATGTGAGGCTCAGGCGAGATTCAGTTGTTACCTACGGGTGTCCAGTTGCTCCAGCAAAAACCAAAACCATGACACTGTGCCATGGTTTGGCTCTTAAATGTCTTGTAAGGGTCAAGGAGGCATTGGGAGTGACGAAACTTCCCTAGGGATGGGTTTCCATGTCACTGGATGTCCTGGAAGGGGATTTGTCCTAGGCGAGTGATCCTACCCTGCCACACACTCCTGCCAGTGTGCACTGCCTCCTCGTAGGCACAGAACAGTGAGACCAAGATTGTAGACTGGAGTCTCAGAAGCCGTGAGCCAGGGCAACCCTTGTCTCACTGCAGGTTGATTAAATCAAGTGTTTGATGTAGTGATAGAAGGCTGACTAGCAAAAATTAGTTTTTTATTTTTGTCGGCATCCAGCTGGGCATGTTTTTGTGAGTCTGTGCCTGTGCTCTCTGCTCGTGCATCGATCCATCCCTTCTCCAGTATCTCACAGCCTCGATCCCTTAACTATACGAGGAAGTACATCCACGCTCCTACTTTGCTCTTTCTTTCCAGAACTGTTTTGGCAGTTCTTCACCTGTCCATAAGAAGTTTATTTTGATCTTATCTATATCCACGCAACCTTTGCATATTTGGATAGGAATTATATTAAAACTGTGTCTCAGTTGGAAGAGTATTCCCATCTAGTAGAAGCCCACCTTTTCAAATTTTGTCCTTTTCCGTTTCCTTCAATTCCAGTTGAATCTGGGGACACTTGGGCTTCTAGCGTAGTTCTGCGAACACGGGAAGACCAGGGAAGTTTGAGAGCGTGGTACTGTAATGTGCTCGAAATGCAAGAGGGTTCAGGAGAAGAGAGGCATGTGCTGTTGCTGCTCTGGAAAGAGCATTTTAGGGATCTGGAGGTTGGTTCACACTGCCAGGGAGAAGTACCTAAAAGCTGCCCAGACGTACCCTCTGGCTTTGTTGAATTGTTTTGCTCAGACCTTACAGAAACACCTTATCACAGATGTCTTTTAATTTGTCCTTATCTGGACCTTTTCTAATTCAGGTAAGTTTTGTCTTTTTGGAGGTGTCTGGCTCTGTTCTAAGTTGTGTGAGTCTGTAGAAACCCACGATGTTTATGCACCTAGGGGAATTATCATGAAAATTGTTCTTGTCTTGCAGTGACTCAGGACACCCCGGTGGATTGTTGTCTCAGGTGTGGAGTCCGGGGATTGGTCTGGGTATTTCATTTGTCTGTCTGTGATTTTCCTAGTGCTGAAATTAAAACACCCATAATGAGCCCAGAGTCACTTACTCGAAACTTTCCCCGAATGCTCTCTCTGCTGGCTGAGTCTGCCTAGAGGATGAGGGCTGGTCTTCAGAACCTAGTACATTCCGGAGGGAATCATTGCTGAGATGTTGAGACCCAAATGTCAGCCAGCATCACTTCCTTCCTGTGGTGCATGCATGCCATTCCTTTCTAGCTAGTCATTTTAATAATGAGTTTGTACTGTGCTCTCTAAAGAAAGACTTGCTACCTTCTTGTACTCTTGAACCTTCTTGTTCTTCTTGCACTTCGCTCTTCTTGCTACCTTGTCAGTGGAAGAAGTTCAGTCTGTATTTGTTGAATGATTGAAAGGACTGATTCTGAAATGAATACAAAATTTATTTGGGACCTTTTTGTGGATATAGGTAAATGTTACCAGTTTATCTTAGTGCTAGGATAAGGAGCCTGGTATGGAATGGTCTGAGACCATTTGGCCATCTGTAGTGGGACTTTCTGATTGAGGATCTGACTGCACAGGACAGCCTCATCTTGTACAATGAAGCTTAGACTCCCCTACTATTCTGTTTCTGGTAAAATCTCAGTACAGGTTGAATTTAGGCATGTGTCCTGATGTGGGGTATTTAGCACGTCCAATGAAGGGCACTGCATCCTATGTGTAAGTAGAACTCTGCTTTTCATTTTTTATTAGACTCTTGTCTGCTAATTAGGAAACATCTGGGATTCCTATTTAAAATACAGAGTAAATTTAGGATAGGCACCAGTGGGAGGATCCAGTCCATATGAAAACCTGTCTATGGGTCTTGCATCTCTCAATTGTTTCCAGATTGGGTGGCAAAGGTGAAAGCAAATATCTAGTTCTTTTGTTTTCTCAAAGAAATACTGTGTTTTCTCCCATCTTTTAAAATAACTTTTGAGACAAAATACCAGTTTATAGGTTGGAATTTACTATGGAATTTACTATGTAGCCTAGGCTGGCCTTGAAGTCATGGCAACACTCTGGTCTCAGCCTACTAAGTGCTGGGGTGTTTCAGAAATAAACCACTATGCCAGGCTCACTCCCACTTTTGAAGGGATGCTTTTTCCATAAGCTCTAAGACCCATCTAGGTAAAGCGATGATGGACGGAGGCCTCCGTTCTGATGATAACCTGGCTTGCTCTCCACTCCCAACGGCTCACGGCCCACTGGACTCTGTGACTTCTGGACTCCCAATGCCTTTTGGCCTTACAAGTTTTACAGGGCGCTTTTGTTTTTTTTAAAAGGGGAGAGAATATTTTTAAGTTGGAAAAGTTTCAACTGGAAAGGGGATTTAAAGAAATGAAAGCCATATTAAGGGAGGCTCTTGATCTGTTACAGTTCAGTGTACACGCACTCGTTCTTCCTGGACAGGAGAATTCGTTCTGACTTTCAGTTTGAACAAGTCACTGGGAAGCCACTGAGCAGGCCACTGGTAGTTCTTTTCTTTTTCCGTTTGAAATCTCAAAGAAACTGAGTGGCTTTGTTGCTCATGTGGGAATGGAAATCGGGTCCTGGCATGAGCCACTTTAATTGAAATCAGTCTGTGCACTGAGTTTGCTCTAAGGGTGACGTCATTTCCTGCCTTTTCCCAGTCCGCACTGTTTTTCTAAGATAGGATGGAACTAAGCATAGCACCAAAATTTAAAGCAATTGTGCACTACTTCCTGGCCCACTTAGAGTAGTATCCAAAGTTTTTACTGCATTTTTTTTTCTTTGTATACTTGTAGATAGCTTTAGAGTTAAAAAGCCTGTGGCTGGGGTGTTTTAATAGAGGCTAAAGAATGGATTGTGTGGATGGTTTTCTTGATGTCTATGGCAGTGTTTCAGGGGGATCTATTAGCTTTTGTAGGTGGAAGAAAAGAAGAGAAAAATATTGAATAATTATCTGCTTAGAGCTGTATAAATACGTAGGACCCAGGGGACAGCTTCTCAGCCCCAGCTGCTCTTCGAGTGTAGTTTTCATTGCCATTACTAGGGGGCATGAGCTGAGAAAATGGAATTAATAGTGCTGCTCTGGGCACATTGAGGGATGTAATTAATAGTCACGACACTTCCTACTCTCAGAAAATATGAGTTAGGGAAAGGAGAGACAAGGAAAGTACACACACACACACACACACTCACACACTCACACACACACACACCACACACACACACACACACACACACACTCACACACACCACACACACACACACACACACACACACACACACACACACACACACACACACACACACCACACACACACACACACACCACACTCACACACTCCCAAATGGCTTCATGAACTTCACCATCTCCTATCTGGTTTGGGAGGGAGGAGAGAACAGAAGTCATAAAAGAGCAAGGGAATGAAAAGACACTTAAAGGGTCTTTGAGACAGGTGGGATCTGAGGGGAACTTTAGTTTGGGTTGTAAGACTTAGGGGCAAAGAAACAGAAGCGGTCAGGAGGGGGTTCCACAAGGAAAGCAGCTCAGAGTGCTTAGCATTTTGCATGACATGTAGTAGGCATTAAGACATATTTGTTGAGGGACTGAATGGTTGGTTCACAGACCAGGAGACTGTGTTTCAGGACGTCTGAAGGGAACTTGGGACTCTGATGACGAAGTTTTGAGTGCTGAGATGCAGGAACCTTTTGGTTTGGGAGAAATGGCGCCTTCCATGATACTCCTGTGAGAGTGCAGGGTCTTGAGAAGGCAGATCGCTTTCAACCCTCCTTCTCCTCTTTGTGTCTAAGAGGGCGTAGCAAGAACAGGAGTTTGGATTTTCCTTTTCCTGCTGTCAGGCTAGATTGACCGCATAGTTTTGTAGCTCATTAGACAAATGGACTTTTTTCCCCTGTAGCCAAGTAGTCACTTCTCAGTACTTCTGTGAGGACTTCTCACTGATGAGGCAGGCCGTGGGGAAGACTCTGCTGTACTCTGGGGACAAGGTTTGACCTGCACAGTCCAGAAAGACAGCCTAAGAATGAGCATAGCCCTTGGTTCCAGCATCTGCACAGATGGGCAGCCTTAGGCTCCCTGCTGAGCCTTTTCTCCTGGAAATTGACTTTCACGCATTGGGCAGGCCAGAAGCAGCCAAACTTCCATCGCCCAACCGTGGCCTCCTATGTAGATGTGTCAACAGGACCCAAGATTTCCTTCGCCAAGCCTGTAGTCTTCTCTTGGTAGGGTGGTAACTGCTTCTAGAGATTAGGGACGAGCTGGGCCATTTGAAAGTGCCACCAGTGCATCCAAAATCCTGAAATACAGACAGACAGCACACACGAGGAATGAGCGTGTCCTAAAGACCGTTGTCCCCTCTCATAGGACAGTCTACCAGCCATGTTTAAGACTTGACTTCTCCGAGTGTGTCAGTGTCTCGGGAGGTCTGATGGTGCCCACCCGTAGTCTAGGGCTTGGGAACGCACACTTAAGTAGGTGAGACTGTGACATAGAATAAATTTGAATTATCGATGGTCTTTAGTTTAGGGTTACACTTTAAAGGAACAGCTCTTTCTGAGTTCAGTCCAGTCAGCACCCCCACTCTCCAGCCTGTCAAACATTCTGGCCATTCAATGCTTCTAGGTATATCCTTTCATCCC
This sequence comes from Cricetomys ansorgei, assembly GCA_026225945.1. NCBI lineage: Eukaryota > Metazoa > Chordata > Mammalia > Rodentia > Nesomyidae > Cricetomys > Cricetomys ansorgei. Next base: position 25,457,734 of record JAMJFZ010003875.1, on the reverse strand, counting down.
AACACCAAAATGGAGCAAAATCGGAATTTGTTACTCCGCTGTTCCTCTGGCCAGCTACTTTGGACTCTGAATCTTTTCGTGGAAATCATTGCCACCTTGAGCTTGCCGTGTGTCATTACTCAGACATTCCTTCTTTCTTATTGGTATACATTACAGAGATGACACTGAGCTGTAAGTTCTGCTAAATTGGGGAAGTCATTTAGCCCCATGAAAGCAAGTGCCAAGAGAATCTACCCTGCACTTTAAATGGTTTTGTACATACTGCAATGAGCCCTGATAGTTAGGGTTCTTCTGCTATCTGCATGATATACGAATCCCAGTGAATTGTTTTCTCTTGACAAATAGCTACAGATCGTCTCTAGTGAAATGTTGCCATGTGCTCACCCCGACTGCAGCACTAAATCATTCTTCTTTCCTTCCTCCAAGTACAACACTGTAGCATTCGCTGCATGAACGGGGGCAGCTGCAGCGACGACCACTGCCTGTGCCAGAAGGGCTACGTCGGCACGCACTGTGGACAGCGTGAGTATGCCTGGTGGTAGATGCTGGCACAGGTAGACCTGTGGAGTTATGGCACAGGTGCTGGGCATTGTCTCTGATGGCCGGGACACCCACAGGTGTCTAGGGACCCTTACAAATGAACAGATCACCCAAGCACTCAGTGCCAGATTTCCATCCTAGGTGTTGACAGTAAGTTGTTTGGTTCTCTTTCTTTTTGTTTGGCTCTCCCACCTGCCTTGCCTCGAGCCTTAGGCTTACAAGGTACAGGAGTTCTTTTTAAAAAAAAAAAATTGCCATTTATTTAATTTGCAAACTACACACTCCACCCTTTCAAATTGTAGGCTCTATAGTGCTAGCTTTTATACCACAACCTTCATCATAAACCAATTTTAGAGAATTTCCATTCCTGGTGTTAAAAGAAAGAAAAAAGATATCCTAGCATTAGTTCCAAACACTAACCTCTCGATTTGCTGACTGTCTCTACCGGAATTTTCAGGAAACATCTCAAAAGTATTTCAGAACACATCTCATCTTTCCAAACATTTCCCTGGTGTTGATTAATGATGTCTGCCTCTCTCTCGCTCCCCAAGATCAGTTCTGTCAGTGTAGCATTTGCCACAGGTGTCCAGCTTGCTGGTCCACTCACAAGCACCATCGATTGTCTCTGCACTCTACCAGTCCCTGCACACTGCACAGGATCTCACAGGCTTTTTTGTTAGTGTAGGATGAACTACTCACCCTATAGAAAATCTGGGGAAGTTCAAACATAAGAAAAATAAAGTGATCTATCATCCAATGATCAGCATATGTATAATGCCTAGTGATTATCCCCCTCACACACACACACACACACACACACTGCTGTGTGACAAGAATATTGAGTTTTGTGAAGCCCACCTTGGAGAGAAGAAAGAGTCACGGCAGCCCAGGAGGCTCTTGGGCACTGTGCTGAGGGGCGTGCAGTTCAGGGCCATGTTTTAGTGCTTTTAATAGGCATGCTGTTCCTTGCAAGTTATACAGAAAAAAGTAGTGCAACAACACAGAATAACAGAAACTACACCTACTGAGTCACATACTCTACCTTTCTATGCAGCAGGTACATTTTTAAACTACATTATCTTGGGGCTGGCATGATGATTCTTCTACTAAAAACAATTATCACCAAGCCTGGTGTCTTGAGTCCAGTCCCTGGGACCCACTTGGTGGAAGGAGAGAACCAGCTTCCTCATGCTCATGCTGGCCTCTGACCTCTCCATGTGTATTGTGCTGTGTGTGTACTAACTCAATCAGTCAATACAATCCAAAAAACTCAGCCAGTATTAACGGATTCAATATAAAACCGCTTGAGTTGGAAGCTGCCCGTCCATACTGCCTCTAACAGATGGGGACTTCAGGGCTCACGAATGTCAGTGGTTTCTCTGAGGATCCACAGGCAGAAGTGCTCAGGGTTGGGATTGGAGACCAAGTGGTCTCACCCCACAGTTCATATGTTTAATTCTATGAAATACTAGCTTTATCCACTTCATTTGACAAGGATTTACAGTGGGAAAGATTGCTCTGGGTGGGAAAAATGGGAAGTAGGAGGGGTTAAGCTCTGGCTAAAGAGGGAGAGATGGGGATGGAGTCCCTGGCCTTTGGAAGGAGGGCCAGGAGATCTGCCAGGTCTCTCTCCATGTGTATCTCCCTGATGGACTTGAGCTCAAAGCCCAGAATATATCAGACGCTCAATGAAGGCAACCTGGAGAACCTTACTTAAACTTCGGCTTCCTCATCTGTGAAGTGCAAGAGTTGACCTAAGCAGTTTCTCCTCTTTTCTGCTTCAGCATATCTATTCTGCCCTGACAATGAGATAAGAGGCAAAGAAGAGCAACAGGCACTCAGAGCCCTCTCAATTTATTATGGCGGCAGAGGGACTCATGTCTTAATTTTTGGCACTAAGAAGCACATAAGTTCAGGCCTTCTGGTGTGGAGGAGATGCTAAGATACGATGAGATGAACAAGTGACTTACTGTTCAAAACAAAACAAAACAAAACCCCGTGGGGGACAGGAGAGGAAGGAGGAATGTGGAGGGAAGGACTTCAGATTACTATGCTGCCTGAGTAGTCCAGGAGACAGAGAAGGAAGGATGGTGGCGGGAAAGGAACCGGTCTCAAGCTCAGCCGTGATGGAGCCTCGGCCAAGCGGATGGCAAGTTAGCAGTGATTGCCCACCACAGAGGCCACAGCCTCTGCAGTCCTGCTGTGAGTGGTCCTTGGCTGAAGTTGTGCTTCTGGCATGAAAACTGCAGCAGATCTGCAGAGGCAGTGGTGGAAAGCTGCCTGCCGGTGTCGGCGGGCTTTCCATCAGGAAGAGCTCGATGGCTCAACTTCATAGCTGCCCAGGTGTAGAATTAAAGTGGAAAGTATTTGAAAGAACAGCAGATTCAAACTGAGTGAGCAGGGGAGGTTCGAGCTGGGAGTGTGAGACTGGCAGGCTTAGCAGGGAATGTCCTAGCTGCTTTCTATAGCTGTAATAAAGACTGTGACCAAGAGCAGCTTGGGGAGGAAAGGGCTTATTTAGCTTCCATGTCCCCATCGTAGCCCATCATGGAGGGAACTCAAGGCAGGAACCTGGAGGCAGGAGCTGATGCAGAGGCCATGGAGGAACACTGCTTACTTTCTTTCTCCCTATGGCTTGTTCTGCCTGTTTTCTTACAGCACCCAGGACTGCCAGTCCAGTCCAGGGATGGCACCTCCTGCAGTGAGCTGGGCTCCCCCATATCAATTATTAATCAAGAAGATTCTGGACAGACTTGCCTATAGGCGATCTGTGGAGGCATTTTTTGTTTCCTAAATTAAGGTTCCTCTTCCCAGCTAACTCTAGTTTGTGTCAAGTTGACAAAAAGCTAACCAGGACAGGGAAGTATGCACCGCTCATGAAGATGCTTCAATGGGGCCCTGCATGCAGGAGTTAGAGGAAATGGTTCAGGGAGGACTAAGGCAGCACGTAAGCTCTTAGTTCTTAGAGCCATACTTTTTTTTTTCTTGTTTGGCAACTATTATGTTCTTATATTAGTTTTTCAGGACTTGCCTCACCAGTAGTGTCTTAGATCTTCTTGTAACACTCGACTGGATCTTCATTATGGTGCTTAAATAGCAGAATCCCAGCATTAAGGTTCGGTCACTTGCTGGCAGTGGTGCTGTCAGCAGGAGCATTGTTGCCCCTTAGGGCGCCCCTCAGAATTACACATCAATCATAAGCAGGAGTCTACCTGCTCACAGGCAGTTTGCATTGGTGAAGCCAGTTAGAAGCGGCCACTCCAGATGCAGAGCCGAAAGCATTTCTCAGGGGCTGCATGCAATGAGACCGTAAGAGTGACCCCAGCACAGGGTCATCTGTTCTGAGAGCTTCCTATGAGATCTGCGACCATGAGGGGTCTGTTCAAAGGAAACACCAGGGGGTCATCCAGACTGTGTTTCCCTCTCTGGGGGGTCCAAGTGCAGCACCCTGAGACGCTATCTCTTTGTCTTGCAGCTGTCTGTGAAAGCGGCTGTCTCAACGGAGGCAGGTGTGTGGCCCCAAATCGGTGTGCGTGCACATACGGCTTTACTGGACCCCAGTGTGAAAGAGGTAAAGTGTTTTTTAAGTGATATGTATAAAGGCATTCTGGTGACCAATCTGTTACTGGTTTATACTGGGATCGACTTAGTGCAGCTTCTTCCTGAAGCTGGCTGGCTGGGCTTTAGGGTTCTGAATTGTCACTGGGGAGGCCTCCAGGAAGCCAAGATGGTGGCTCTGAGTTTGCATGCAGCTCAGCAGTTGTTGGCAGTGGGACACAGTATTCCATGGTGAACTTATGCATAAGAAATGCGTGGCCAAGATAGAGGACAGTTTCCCGTAAGGGTGAAATAGTGAACTCCACATGCTCCTGATGAGTTAGAGAAACGGTTCCCCTCGAGCACACATATGGAAAGGGAAGGGTTTGGAGCGAAGAGCACACAGGATGAGCGATCGAGCCTGGCTCGCGCTCGTGTACTCAGTGCAGCCCAGGAGGTGTGGGCAAGCACACAAAAAGACCAAAGCTCAGAGATGTCCAGGGATGGCCTTCTGGCCAAACAAGTATCCATAAGCCTTAATTTGAATCTGGATATTTTCTGTTTTCAAATATAATCTTCACTGTTGCTATCAATTAAAAGAAAATTTCTACCTGCTTTGCCTAGCTATCAGTGCAAATAAGATCTTGAATTACGCAGGGATGTGTAATGTTCTTAATGAATGCCGGCTTTGTTAATCATTTTGTCTCTACATCATAGCCATTCCTAGTTTTAATCTTTCTTATTTTATTATTATGTTTTAAAATTAGTATTAAACATTTTGTCTGTCCCTGTGTGTATTATATATTGTATGTGCGTGTGTGTGTGTGCACCCATGTTATACATGTGGAGGCTAGGAGAGGATATTGGTGTCTCCTTTCCTTCTCTACCTCATGTGATAGGCTGTCTCACTGAACACATGAAGCTTGCTATTTGGGTAGATCGACTGGCCAGTGAGTTCCCGGGATCTGCCTGTTTCTTCTCCTCAATGCTGGGGTCATAGGCATGCACAACCATGCCTACCTTATATATGGCTGCTGGAGACTTGAACTCAGCTCGTCTTGCTTGCATAGCAAGTGCTTTTACCCACTGAACCATCTCCCTAGTCCCATTCTTAGCTATTTAGTAAAGGTTAAAGCTTTGTGTTATATAAACCTGCAATCGAAACTTTCTCAGGAAGCCGGCATGGTGGCACACACCGTTAATCCCAGCACTCGGGAGGCAGAGGCAGGCAGATTGCTGTGAGTTTGAGGCCAGGGTGATCTACATAAATGAGTTCTAGAACAATTAGGGCTAGATAGAGAAACCATGTCTCAAAAAAGAAAATTAAAAGAAAATTCCTCACGACTTTTCAAAATTGTAATGATCACTTTTATCCGTAATTGTATAAAGGTCTTATTCTGAGATGGAAAGTAAAGATGAAGCATCGTGTGGTTTACACGTAGCTGAGAGAAACAAAAAGCATGGAGGTTGGTGTGTGAGAAGTTGTTCATCTTTTTCAACTTGTCCATGTTGAGCTAAGTTCAGTTATTTGCTAATAAACCGATGGTATGTTTTGACAAGCAACTCTGGGGCAGTTGCTATGATTTCTGCATAAACTGTACGGCATTTCTGTTCTTCAGGCCACCCAGAGTGATGGTGTGTTATATGTGATCGGAGTAGCCATTGCACTGTCTTGGGGGCCTTCAGACTCTGTGTTTAAATGGTTTCTCTTTACAGCTTGCACATGTATACTATTGCCCTGGAGCCAATACACACTTGATGGACACAATAAAAGGATGGTTTGTAATAGGTAGTGGCCTTCTTTGGCCTTACTGTCTGCTCAGTAAGATGCTCAATGAAGAAACTGTTGATGTACAGCTTGGGGTGTGTGTGAAGGGAACCCTAGACACTGCTGCTGAGTTTAATTTGTCTTGGGGAAATGATTAATAAAACAAACGTTCTTCTGCGAACAAAGTGGTCAATGGTTGGCTGCAAAGAACAATTGGTTCCCATAGTGGGAGTACTGGTGCGCAGGGCCCCAAGAGAAGAGGGCTCCCATTACTGCCTCAAACACTTGATGCTCGCCGTGGATGAAGACATGGCCCGAATGCAAGAAGTTACTAAATTACTAATCAAAACGTGTGTGTTTTGATGCAGAGTCTCCAAGTTTGGGGTGTGTTGAAGTCGCCTTCACTGAGGTGTGAAAGGATTTGGCCACAAAACAGCAGTGCCTATGGCAGCTTTTCAGAGACTGGTGGAAGTGGAGGTTGGGGAGAGGAAGTGGGTTCTCCCTAGCTCTTACCCTCCATTGTTCTCCCAGGAACACAGCGCTGACCTTCAGCAAGGGAAGGGAGACAGGAACGCCTTTTCCCTCACCACAGGGGGAGAGGGGGTGCCTTTTTGATTGCAGAATTCATTTTCCTTTATAGACTCTTCACTGTTTTGTGCTCTTCTGAAAGCAATGTTTTTAAAGCATGGGTTACACATTCGTGGTTTCATGAATGATAAATGAATGTGTAGAACCTGTCATGTCAATCCACATCTAAGGGCGGGCGACTTCTCTCCATGACTCCTGGTTAATGAAATAACTACTTAGCTTAGTTGTGTTCTGTTTTTTAAATTAAGATAGGCATTTTGTGTCTCGACATGAACTTCTGGGAAGCCTTTTATTCCATCTGTGCACTTTCTCCCCCCCCCTTTCTCTCTCTCTGTGTGTGTGTGTGTGTGTGTGTGTGTGGGGGGGGGGTGGGGGCTCTGTCTCCTTGCCCCCTTGATAATGGTACCTACCAAATTATAATGAAACTGCAGCTTGCCTTTCCCTCCACTGGAGTGCAGGCTCAGGAGCAGCTATAGATTTAATGTCCCTAGTGCCTGATGTGCAGTACACTACCTCTGGATGTGAACTGGGCTTGTATAAAGTCTTCAGGAAATGTAGAGACAAATCATTTGATATGAATAGTATATTCTAGAAGTAAATGTTGGCTGCCTGCTTGTGGGCAGCTTAGCATTCTTACTTGTTTTATGCTAACCTTGACTGCGCAGTGAGTTCAAGACCAGCCTGGACCCTGTCTCAGAAAATATAACAATAAAATAATATTAATTATTATAAAGATAATAATTAAAAAGTTAAAGGTTCGTTTAAAAAGTTAAGGTTGGGAGTGTAGTTTTCCTCTGTGTTACAGTTCAACTAAGTTTCTTTTAAATAATTTTTAAAACCATAAAGAAAGTAGCCTTGGCTATTGCTTGGATGTATCTAACACAGGGTTCTGGAATTTTCTGACTCATTTTGATTTAAAGGTACCAGTCCACTCTCGGAAAGAGCAGTTCTAGTCTGCTTGCTGTGCATATTAATGAGCTCCAAGGACTGCATAGACTGTGGGCATCTGCACAGCTTCCTGCATCCTGGTGCATTTGTTCTGATAAATCCCTGCTCCTATCTCCATGATGAAGACAATACTGGGATCTTTACCAACTCCAGAAACGCTTTTAGCTGTTAGCTGCTTATCAGTGAAGTACAGGGGAAGCACTGTTGAAAAACTAGCAGTGGGCATGAGGTAGCACAGAGGTGGCGCCATCGCAGATGGGAACTGCTTCCTGGGGAGCTTCACGGGTAGTGCGAGTGGAGAGGGTTTCATTTGTTTCTGTAACAGTGAAAAAACAACCAGGCTGTTGTTTAGGAGGCAACCTCATTCCTGTGGGTACAGATGGTGTTTGAGGGGTCCTGGTCCTCATCCCTTAGTTTCTCTTAAGTTATAAAAAATGGTTTTGATAAGGTAACTTCAAAATAATTTCATTAGATTTTTTAAATTGTATTATATTAAGAAATCAGTAAGTATTGTATAAACCAAGAAGGGCATTGACTAATGTCTCGTGGATGGGAAAGACCACTATATAGTGATTCAGATTCATGATAACTTATGACAGTCACACAGCCCTGTCTGGGTATACCACTTCATCAAAGGAGGTGGATACATTGCTGACTCTCAGGAGCTGTTTAGGGGGCTTCATGGCTTAGAAGTTGCTTTTCTTCCCTCCTTCTCTCCCTCCCTCCTTCTCTCCTTTCCTTCCTTCCTCCTCCTCCTCCTTCTTCTCTCTCTCTCTCTTTCTTTTCTTTTAGTCTTAATTTTGTTTTTAGCATTTTTTGCCATGTAGCACAGATTGGCTTTAAATTTGCAATCCTCCTGCCTCAGCTCCTCTCCCCGTCAAGTGCTGAGGTGTGCATCACCATACCTGGCTTTAAATTTGTTGTAAATAAATTCTATGGTGTATATTTGAGGCTTACAACACAATGCTATGAGATGCATAGATACAGTAACATGACTATTACAGTGGAGCAAATTTATTTACCCTCTCATATATCTATTTGTTGGTGACAGGAGCAACGAAGACCTACTTATTTAACAAAAACCCTAATGGACTGCTGTGGTTATGACAGCACCGTTGGTAGTAGCAAGGGTATGGAAATAGTCTCATGCCCATGAATATGTAGGGAAGCCAGCACACCTGTGTATAAGAGGCTACTAGCTAGCTTTGAAAAGGGATCCTGCCATTTCCCACAAATCTATAGGCCTGGAGAGCATTATACTAAGTAGAAGAAGCCATACTCAAAAAGTAAAACATTTCACAATGTCACTTGTCATAGGGACTAAAACAAAATTCAAAAGCCAGGTAATCCGAAGCAGAAAACAGCATGTATGTAGACTAAAGGATTCTAGAGAGCTGGTGAATGGAGGGCTTCTCTTGTTCTACTCTCCCAGACATTTCTGGGATTGTCAAAATGCAGATTAACTTCTTTTTCTCCCCGGGAGTGTTTCCTCTCACTGCTTCTGTATCATTTTAAATTCTAAGCGGCTGTCACTGCTGTTCCTGCAGTGAGAGCTGCAGACCAACCCTCAATCCGTCTGGGCCTTTGGAAGACAAAGCTCTGATGCTGCAAATTTTTTCTCACAAGAGACAAGCCATAGCCGTGTCACTAACATATGTTGAAGTGTTCTGTGAGCCTCGCCTTTGGTACTCAGCCTCATGGAAAGTGACCGAGGTGCCTGGAGACAGGGTACCCTAAGGATGCCTCTGTGACTAAGGTGGTTTTACAGTTGGGCAGCTGGCAGCTCATTGAATGGATCTGACTTTCCTAGACTCCATCCAGAAACTACATCTATTGGCAAGGGTGCTCATTTTTCTGCTTGAGCAACTGTGTGTTCTGAGAGTGCACGTATCTCATAGGACTGGTGGTATGAAATCGGAAACTGCCTGATTTCTGTCTCACACTTCCTATGATTCTCTCTCCTACCCTAAGCTATGTCTTCTGTTGTTGCAGGGCATTTTCTAGTCTCTTTCCAGATTCCTTAATGTGAGCAAAGCATCCCGTGTTCTTGCTTTGACTTATGTCACCTTCCTTAAGTCATAAGTAGCCGTATGAAGGGAAAAACCAGAAAAAGGCAAATTCGACTTTTAAAAGTACTTTTTATTTTAATGTGATATTCTATTTTTAATAGATGGTATTAGAGGTTATTAATGTGATAGATTCCATTATTTTTTTCTGTACTAAGTCTTTGAAAACCCAAACCCTATGTTTTATGGCATCTTCATCTGAAGTATCAGATAGCCACATGTGGCTCATGGCTGCCATGTTGGGCAGCACAGTGCAGAGCTCTGCTCCCAGTGTGCACAGCAGACCTTAAGCAAGGTCCTTCCTGCTTCCTATTGCTTTGTCTGTTTGCTTTCAGAAAGCAGTATTCCCATGAAGAGCAAAAGAAGGCAGCATTTTATGTTTAGAAAGTAAACAATTCTTAAGAGTACCGTGAGCCTCCAATTAATCTAGTTTATCACGACCATTTACTGGAATCCCCATGAGTGATGAACACAATTATCCACATCATGTCAGATGTAACGGCTCTGGCAAATATTTAACAAAGGCCTAGCATTGACGTATGCACTGTGGTAGAATCAGGAAGTGTCATCAGCCTTGAAATGTATGTCATTTGCAAAGACAGACATGCATGTAGTAGACAGCAAAGTAGCAAAGCAGAGACAACAAGAAGTACTGTGGAAGAAGACAGTGCACAGATATTCAGTCACTCAGTTTGATCTGGGGCAGAAGGAGGACTCCCCATGGGGAGCACCATTTCATGGGAGAAGAGATGGAGCCTAAAAGGTCGTCTGGCCTAATCCCAAAGAAGAGTTGGGTACAGGTCTCTCTGAAGTTCCCTACCTCTCCGCTCTTTGTGCTTTTGCATGACATCTGTCCAAAGCAGAGTTGTGAGGTTTTAAAGAAATTCTCCTTTGTATGTGTAGGTTGGGAGAGGGCCATTCTAGCTCTGAAGCCGTTTCAGCTGTCTATTACGGGCTGCAGTCTGGAGACTCTTACCAGGTTTACATGTTTGGTCCAGAGTACAATAGAATACTTGGTGCTTGTGTTCCCTGATAGTCATGGTCTCTAGGGAGTCGATCTTTGGGGTTTATGAATGTACATTAGACAAATATCTGGAGCTTCGTGGTCTGGCTGACATGCCAAAGTACTTTTTGTAGAACATTAGTCCCAAGAGAGGTCCTTGAAATGCAGTTTCCATGGTCAATATCATTTTGGAAACTCTATACCATATCCTTATTCTTGGAGCGCACTAAGAGGATTCGAATATGAACTCCTGGGAGTCCTGTGAGAAACAAAATATTTGGCTTAAAGTTAAAAACTGGATATTTTCAAATCTATCCATCCTTCCAGAATTCTCCTCTTTCCCTCCCTTGACGTCTTTGGCAGCCTCATGCTGAAGCTCTGCATCCTAACTACATTGATGAGGGTCACTTCGTGTTCTGGGAAGATAGCTCTGCATTTTACACTGTCTGCATTCAGGTGACCATCTAAGCACCTGGGTGATTTTGGAGGAAGAGCATCATTGTACAGACACTCATTCTTTGAGAGGGTTAATCTGACCATAGATTTACATGTGTATAGACACAGCCATGTGGGTCTGCTTCTCCTTCACCTCACCCATCAGTCTCAGGCTTCGCTGCTGACATCGCCACCATGGGCATCGTGCCGTGTGCACATTTCAGTTTGTTAGTTGATGCATGTATTATTAAACTTTTGGTCTCTGTTGTTCACTTTAAGGATTGCCGCAATCCATTTTAGCCTCTTTAGTCCTGTGATGACTTCTTATTTTTCTTGAGTTTAGTAAAATTCAAGATTAATTTAAGATTAATTAATTTTAGATTGTGTGGCCAAGACTGTCTTTGGGGATTATGCTGAGGACTTTTAAAAAATGATATTTACTAAGAGGTAAAGAATGGGTTTATTCACCTTCTTAAAAAAAAAAAAACAAAGCAAACTTTTCTTTTACAAAACACAAAATCTGGAAATTACAGAAGTTGCTACAGTTTGAGATGATAAAATAGCAGTTTATGTGTGGTGGTGTCTCATCTACGCTTTGGTACTCCCCATAAAAGACAGAAGCCCGAGTCCCTCCTCTCTCATCAAGCATCAAGTCTAGCACAGCGCAGAAAGTAGGCCTCACTGAGTAGCTGGTGATTCGAATATTCATACTGAGGCTGGTGAGAGGTACTCAACTATCAACCATATCCATGATACATCGGTCCGAGATGAGATATTCTGAACATAAGGTTGACAAATGATGGGCATCCCGTCTGGACAGGACCAGAGATGCCTGTAACCAGCCTGTGTGTGAGGTGGCTTCTGGAGAAGAAATGAACAGAGCATTTATCAGCTTTTTCACCATGCTATCTCACCAGCAAGCCCTTTGCTCTGGGCTGCTTCAAAACTTTAAAAGTAGAGAACACATTGGGATATTTGTTTCTTCGGAAAATGAAAATATTCTAAGGGCTCAATTCATAAAACAGGATGTGTCTGTTTCTGTCCGGGGAGCTGTTGCCCCCTGCCCGCTGACCCCGCAGAGGCCCTGCTGACCTCTGGAACCTGGCTGCAAGCGAAGGCTTGCAAATCGGGGCCACATTTATTCAAAGGGAAAGTGTTTTTTATAAGCACAGGCTTGCTTTGGAGGCACATTGCCACGGAATGCTGATGCTTTCTTAGAGATCCCATTCTCTAAATCAGTTTCATGAACTGTAGGCCAAAGCAGGGAAGAACTCCTCCTTGATGCACTAAGCTGTGATCCAGTCTTTCCTTATGTGACTTATAAACTTCACTTACAAAGGGGAGAGTACTTTGTAACTTTCTTTAGTGTGGGAAGAATAAAAGCCAAGGCACACATAGCATCTTAATGACGTAACTCTGGCACTGGAAAATAGCGTGTAGTAGAATTGACTTGTCTCTCTTGAGGAAGACAGTGTTTAAACAACACAGAAAATTCTTTAAGATTCTTTAGAGCTCATAGCATGGAGTGTGATAGGCCTCTGTGTTTGGACCTCGTTTGGACCTGCTTTCTTCCTGGTGTGTTTCCACTTACCGAGCAGGCCAAGCTCTCACAACACCAACAGAAGACAGCAACAGAAGGCATCATGGCCCTCCCCTGAGCCACTACCATGGGTTCTCCTCATGATGCCTGGATTGTTGTTCATTACATTTTATGAATAGAAGAAATAAGAGGGAAATGAATCCCAGAACTAAATTTTATCCCAAAAGAGCCCCTATTCTAATTTAATGTTATATGACAATCATTTTAATGTTACCATCAAAAATGCTTATATAGGAGGCATAGTTTTTCCTAACTGCCTTATCATTCCTGGAATACTTGGGAAAAAGCCCAGAGCCCGGAGAGAAATCCTTCCATTTGCTGGCCCCGGGGCCTTAGACAACTAACTGCCTGTGTTTCTGTAGTTTTACTTCCCTGATCTGTACGATGGGCACCGTGGGAGGACTTGCCTCGTAAACTTGCTGAGAAGATTCCGTGAAGTAATCCGAAAGCACTTAGCGTGGGGCCTGAGTGCTGCGTTTCTGGCTACTGGCATTCTCACATTTAAGGGAAGGTCTTCTTGGGTGAATGTTACTTCTTCATAGTGACGTCATGAAAGTTTCCACGCCAACAAAATCAGACCTACCTTCAGAGGCTCCGCTGTGATCTTTTTCCCCACTCAGAAGTTTTGTCATATTATTTTAACAGTATAGTTCTTCCTCTTGAATATATCGACCATTAGGCATTGCCTTCATACACACCGAGCTACCGCATACGATTGTAACAAAGACTGACAGCGCAGTAGGACAAATTGCAAAAAAATGGAGGAGAAAGAGTTCAGCTAAATCCTTGATAATGTAATATTGATCATGGCTGTGAGAAGCGTTTGCCGTCCACCACTAGTTTGAGTTTACGGAAGGTTTTACTACTCTTACGGACACATACAGCCAAATGGAATGTGAACTTGCCCCTTTACAAAAACTCAGCAGCAAAATATAAGAGGTACTTTAGAGATGTGTTCATATTAGTTAACTATCCTCATGGCTGTGACTGAAGCAACTTCAGGAAGGTTTTGGTTTAGGAAAGGATACAGTCTGTCCTGGCGAGGGAAGTGTGGAAGCAGGGATTAGAGGCGCCTGGTCAAGTTGTATCTACAGTCATGAAGCAAGAGAGTGGACTGGAAGAAGGGCTGATAAACCCTCAAGTCCCACCAGAAGTGACTCACTTCCTCCAGAGAGGCTCCAACTCCTAACGGTTCCACAACCCTCTCAAAGCAGTGCCGCCAAATGGGGACCAAGTTCACGTGGGTGAGATTATGGGAGATGTTTCACACAACAGCTTTGCCACCCTTAGAAACGTGGCCTTCTAAAAATCCATGGGAGGTGTTAGGCACCACCCTTCAGCAGAACAACCAGAACAGCTGAACAGAATTCATATTCAGTTTCACCGTGGACGTGATGACTTGAGTCTACAAACAGCGTCATCAGATTGGTTGGGACTAAGGAAGGCTTCCAGTCATAGGACCACAGGCCACTCTTCTTTTATTCCAAAGCAATAAAAATGTTGGTTCTGGAAGACTCAAAATATTGGAGTAATTTTAACCTACGTCTTTCAAGCCATCTTCATCAGTGTTAAGTTTTGTGACACTTAACCTGAACAAAAAGACATCAGCTCTGGAGAGGTGACTCAGTGGTTAAGAGAGAGTACAGCTCTTTGGAGAGGGCCCGGGTTCTAGTCCTGCCACCCACATCAGGCAGTAACTCACAGCCACCAGCTCCAGGGCATTTGGCACCTTTCAGGTTACCTTCCACAGTAACCTGTACACACATTACATGCGCCCACACACATGCATGGAATTGCAAATAAAAATAAATCACTTTAAGGCATGTCAAGTTGAAACTGTCCTAAGTGGACAGGAGATGTAAACTTGTCTGTGATGCTCTGGTGAAAGAGCACATGTCTGTGATAGTGGATGTAAAACAGTCGCCCCAGCTCCTAGACAGGTGTTCTCATGAAGAACCTGAACGCAGTATATTAAGACACATGCACTGGTACCATAACACCTGCTCTGGACATAGTAAGGAGCCCTGGAAAATGGATTTTTCTTCAGTGCATTAGTAGCCGAAGTCTCAGGTTACATACATAGAAATGCCCCAGTGAGCCCTAAAATACTATGTTAAGGTAAAGGCGTTCTTAGAGGTTTTCTCTGAAGTCAGGGGGATCACGATCATGATGTTCCTTACGTTGCTGTTTCTCTAACGTTGTGCTTATGCAGCTCTGAGCCCCTGCTTTTCCCTGGAACCATCATCAAGTTGGAATCCGGGTGACCTAAAAACAAGGGCACCATGGAAGGGGTCTGTCGAGGCACCACACATTCTGAGGCAACGCGAGCTTTTGAGTGGATGCCTGCAGACTTATCCCCTGGGAACGCCTTTGGATGTCATAATAGCAGTTCTGTCCTCCATAAATCATTTGCTACTTGGACAAGTCATGGCTGCCTCCTCAGTCACTAGATACATTTGTAATAGTTTATGTGGGAAATAACAACAGCCACCTAGCAACATACTGTTTGGTCATGCTGTGTTTTAGAGTGAGTGTCCCCTGTGGTTTTGTGGGCTTTAGAAGGGTAAGTTCTTGCTGTGTCTGGAAGATACTGAAAACTAAACAGCAGAGAGTGACCCCAGCACATCTGGCTGCATAGAGTGGCCTATATCCGCGAATGAAATAGGGCTTTGCTCGTCTGTTATTCCACGAGGAGGGAACGTCTGTCTTGTTCACCACCTTATTCCTGATGTTTAGTACCCAGCAGCTTAGTGAGCATTTGTTACAGTTCTTATGAGACAGTTAAGAAATGATTGTCCTACCCTCTGTCCCTTGTAGGAAGGGTTATTTTAGGTTTTAGGTTAATACACAAAGTAACGGGTTTTATTATAGCATTTTCATATTCTGTTAAAGATTGCCTAACTTTTAAAATCATGAGCAGTACCAAACCCAGCCAGAGAATTCTGCGGAAAGCACTCTCCCCACCTCCACTTCATGCGCCCCTTCCCATCTGTCCAGTGCATATGGACATCCATACCTAACTTAGCCCTGGGAGTCACTCCTACTTTATAGCCAAGAGAGCTAGGGTTGGAAGGAACCCCAGAAATCACCCCCAAGGTGGGGTCTGGAATTGAGATCTGTGTCTTCTAAGACAGCCCAATCCTTGCGTGCATACTCACCCAACCAGCAGCACCCATGGATGGCTCTCTCATTCATTAGCTATCTTTAACAAACTCGTGGATATTAATGGTCTTCATTCCTTTCTCTCAGTTCATACACCTTTTGATTTTTGGATTGATGTTTTGTAATTTCTGACTAATGTTCCTTTAATCTTCATATCAGTTTTTAAAATTCTCAATTTTGTATGACTAGGACAATCTTTTGAGTTGACTTTATGGGGAGAGATTGTCTTTAATTGTAAGATTAAATTGAACGGTAGTCATTCTTTGGCTGAGGCTGTGACGAATAGTTTTTATTAAAATATGAGGAGTGTGGGACCTCATGGAAACTGGGCTGTGGCTTAAATAGGAAGAGAGTATGGTCCTGACAGGGCTTGAGATATCTTGTGTGTGTGTGTGTGTGTGTGTGTGTGTGTGTGTGTGTCTGTGTGTGTGTCTGTGTGTGTGTTTCATGCACATGCAAGCATGTGTAGAGGTCAGAGGACAACTTTCAGGAATCAGTTTTCTTCTATCATGTGGGCTGTGGGCATCAGACTTGGGTCATCAGGCTTGACCCCAAAAGGCACACTGAGCCATCTCTGGGTTTCTGTGGGTATGCAGTGTTAAAATGAGGAGCCAGAGAAAGGCTGAGAATCAGTTCTCTCTTGTGATCAGTTTGGTTTGTTTATCAGGGGGTTTGGAGTTTCTTTTTCATGAAAACAGCTGAGAGTTTGAAGTAGAAAGTGTCCCTGAGAACAAGGATTTGGGACTGTTTTACTGCAATAGCTAGAAAATGCCGTACATCTGATAAATGTTCAATGCGTATCGGAAGCCTGGATTTGTTCTGTTGCCACCTCACTATGTTGAAGGAAAGGACCTGGTTCTAAGTGGTGCGTGTGGGTGGCTGCGTGGCTGTGGTGATGTTCAGTGATCGGCTTCCTCAGTTGCCAAGCCAACAGCGTGAGAATCACAGTAAGTGTTTGCCTGCCATACAGTGCGTGCATTTCAGCCACGCTTCCTGTGGGGCGACTCCTGCTCCTTCCACTCACCTCAAGTGACTGTGAAGTCATTGTAATTTAAATCCGCATAACAGAATAGTCACTGAAGCTAATCTATTGCTGGAAGGGGGGAAGGGGGAGAATGACCGGAATTCAGAGAGTTCCTTTGGGTAGCCTAAAGTGACATGGATTAATATGCCGCCAGTGTTCTTCCCCTGAGAAACATTTGGTCACAAGAAGATCTGGCTTTAAGGAGAAACTCAAGTTCGGGTGTGTGGCTTTTGGCACAGCCCCGAGTCACTGGAATGGCCTGATGTACATCTGTTTTCTTTTTCTCATGCTTTACTTGGGGTGTCCAGTAAGACACAACTTCCTGCCTGTGGGATTATCTCTATCCATAGACTGAGTCTTGCCTTGCCAAGTCGCATGGAGAAGATAGTGTACGGAGCACGTGGAGCAGTGTTGGAACTGGACAGAAGCATCTCTGAAAATGGATGTGGGATTACATAAGGCAGGTTCCCCTGGGCAGTGGAAATTGGAGTGCTTGGTTGAAGGCCGAAAGGCAGCGTTTGTGTTCTGTTTCTGGGGCTAGGGCGTGGCAAACTTTACAGATGCCTTCAGTCATCCCCTGAAATATAAACGTCACAATTGTCAGATTGTCTGAAACCTAATGGCTATACGAGTTCTTTCAGCCATGATGTGTGCACAGGCTGCATGTCCTTGATAGCCTCACGGTGTGGGTAGGTGCCTGAGGAACAAACCAGAAAAACTGGAGTAGAAAGAAAAGGGAAAGAAAACTAAGATGTTTGTTGGATGAGAAATAAAATGTAGTGCATGTGAAATTTCAAGCTTTTGCTTTTAGCTTCAGTAACTGCAGAGAAAGAAGCATGGATGAAATGTTGGCATCCTTTTCAACTGCTCTCGACAGAGCTCTTAAAGAAGGGCCTCCTGTCCCCCAAGAAGGTCCTCAACCTTCCTAGTGCTGCGACCCTTTCATACAGTTAGTTCCTTGTGTTGTGGGGACCCCCAACCATAACGTTATAAGTGTTGCTACCTCATAACTGTAATTTTGCTACTGTTGTGAATCATAATGTAATATCTGATACACAGATGGTCTTAGGCAAGCCCTGCAAAACGCCATTCGACCCGCAAAGGGATTGTGACCCACAGGTTGCTTTAAATGGTTCTCTGGATTCTTTTCCTCTGTTTTCTTTCAGCAATGTGTTCCTTTTTAGGATAATAGTTGCCTTTTTACAGAGCTTTCTGATTTTAGAAGTTATTTTTAAAATAGACTCCTTTTTAACTTTATAAAATTAACATTGATGACAACTCTATTAGACATGGCGATTGCTAAAAAGCTACTGCCCTGCCACACTGAGGGTAACGGAAGCACGCGCTTGATAACATACCAGAGGCGTACAGCTCACTGATTAACAGCCTGTCTTAGGACCAGGAGGCTGGAGGAGCCCAGCTTTAATTTTCTTTTCCCACCGTAACACTGTGAGGGAATGGGCAGTGTGCTTGGCTCTTAGATCAGTGTGGGCTGAGGTGAGATTGACAGACTAACGGAAGAATTGCACCGTGAAGTGAGATCTTGTTGGAAGTGTTCTGGCCATTGTTTTTCAGAGTCCCGGTGAGTTTCAGCTGACTTTGGATTTCAAAGGGTTGGCTTTGGGGGACTTGAGACTTTGTGGAGTATAAAATTGAGCATGCCCAGTTCCTTCCTTGTTTATCTGTAAATACTTGTACAGCTGAATTTGAAATCACAGCACAAAAGGAAAATACATTATTAAAACCAAGCAGCCTAACAGGAATCATAGAGCTGCCTAACTTCATAGAGTAACTCCGAAATTCAGTTGACACAGCGTTTTGAAGACTCAGCTCTTAACCAGAAATGATTGATTATGAGCGTGTAAAGAATTTGCTCTTCTTTTCTGAGATTACTGCACTCATACCATTATGATGACACCGAGCCCTCCTCCTCCTGATGTTTCTGGCTCTGTCACTGCTTTCCCTGACTGTTCTCCCTTCAAGGCCACAGGCCCCGCTGGTACCCCATCCTTGAAAGTGTCTCCAGTCTTACCAGGCTGGAGATGCATTTTCAGAATTGACATTTTAAACTTCAAAATAAGTCACCAGAACACACTTTGGAGAGCACACGCCCATGGGTGGAATGGTGTCAGAGGAAAAGTGAGACCCCAAGCCAACCCCAGAGCCTAGTTCACAGTACTGTACTAGAATCTCCAAGTAACATCACCAAGAACGGTACTGACCTAACAGCTCAGCCATTTTCCTCTCTGCATAGTTGTGCGGACATAGAACACCGGGTGATTTTTACCATGGAGATGCGACCTCTTTCCTACTTCTCCATTTTAATGAAAAAATTAAAAATGAACTTGAAAGATTTGCCAGCCTTAAGGTTAGACGTTTAAGAATTTTCTTCTTCTAAAATATTGGAAACAGCAGCCCCTCTTGTGATTGCTTAGTCTCATTTCCTGGACTACAGTCTCCAAGTTCTTGTAGACAACGTGCCCCAGAATTGCGTGTTGGTGGAAAGGGGCATTTACTTTGGTAACAAGTACATAGTAACAGCCGAATTTCCTCTTGAATTGTTAAGCTGCACAAATCAGCCAGAGCCAGCTGAAGACTGCTTTTACAATAAGAGATGTGTTAAATCTACTAATGTTAACAGTGTGTTCCCCGTGGGAAGGGGCCAAGCAGGACGTTTCCCTTTCCCTAGCCAGATTACTTCCTTGCTCATATCAGCTCATATGTTCTGGAGCGTTCCCGACACAAGAAATCTGAAAGTGGAAATGGCACGGTTGGCCAGAGGGGTGATGAGAATTCTCAGGGCCACTTCACTTGAGAAAGCACAGGCTTTGTTTACTTAAGGGGCCTGTTTGCAAGTTTCTTGATTACTCACTGTGAAAATGCCACAGTCCATGGAGAAAACTGAAAGAAAGAAGATGATAAACGGAGCGGGCCAGCAAAGAGCGGTGGGAGATGCTGAAAGGCCCACCCCCTTGGAGTTAATCAGTGGTTCGTAAACTTAAAATGCCTTTTTGTTTTGAGAACCAAGTTTCGGAGTCAAGTTACACAAGAGAAAATATTATTTGGCTTGAGAACGGAAGGAACTCGGTTCACATGAATTCGTGTGCAGATTCTTTTATCATGGGGAAATTGGAATTAGGGATTCGGGATCTTGAGAACATGATTGTGACCTAGTTATCCCTGTACTTGGAGTACTCATAGGAGGTACTGGCTAGGGCCGAGTATAATGAATTAAGAGTTTCCAGCTGGGATACGATGAGAGCACTCTGGGAGTCTCCGAGTCTTGGCCAGACTGCATGGGTTGTAACTTGGAGGGACCCAAACTAGCGGGAGTATATGACAGATTTATGGCCCACTTGATGTCGGGCATCAGGAAAAAAAAAAAAAAAAAAAAGGCGAGCCTTCCACTGCCTTGAGAACTCTGCCTTCTGGAGGATTTGCCACTGGGGAGCTGAGGAAGAAAAAGGTGACTTCCTTCTGTGACTGTGTTGGGGTACTAACCCAGCCTGAGACAGCCAACAGGAACCAGCGGGCTTTTTCCTTTTCTTTCTTTCTTTTTTTTTTTCCTTTTTGGTAGCAGCTCCTCTTCCGAGACCCCTTCTTTGCCCTCCCCGTTGGCAGTTCTCAGTGTCTCCTTCCACTCTGCGCAGCTTGACGATCCAGTTCTGTTGCTAGGCCATGGAATGTCACGAGGTCAGGGACTTTCCCCAGGGTGCCCATACTCCTGTTCCCTGCTGTACCCACAACTGCTACAGTTGTGAAGTAGCTCGTGGTGGACTCTGTTGAGTGAATGGATGGCGTCATTTTAAGCTGGAAGTTCCCTCCATCTCCAATCAAGCATTAATCCGTATGTGCCAGGATACTGCCACCAGTAGAAGAGGTTCCTGCACTTCAGAACTGGTGTCTGGTGGGGATGAGTCAAGGATCAGTGCGGACGGACACGCAGATGCGGGCACTGCTGTGAAAACAGTGAGGTGGAGTGATGGTGAAGGGGAAAGTGATTGCGTCATTCCAGATGTCAAAGAAAGGTTTAGCTCATTTTCAGTGGAGGATAAGGGATTGGAAAATTAGGCTTTATAGATCCTAGGAGCATTTGTAAGACTTGATGGAAATAAACTGACTTAGAAGAAAGTATAGGAACAGGGGTTGAAGGCATGGCTCAGCAGTTAAGAGCACTAACTGCTTTTGCAGGGGACCTGGGTTCGATTCCCAGCACCCACGTGACAGCTTTCAACCTCTTTTAGCTCCAGTTCCAGGAAATGTGACATCTTCTTCTGGCCTCCAAGAGCACTGCATGCATGTGGTGCACATCCCAGCCAAAGCACATATAACATAGAAGAAAATAAAAACACTTGTGGCTTTTAAATTAAATGGATTGTAATTGTTTATGCTGCAGACAAATGCCACAGAGCAGCTCAGAGTGTTTGGTCATCTTGCTTTTCTCTTTCTTTCTTGACTTCCTAGTTGTCTCTTCACACCTGGATGCCAACAGTGGGAATAGAGTGGAGCTTGGAAACAGAACTCCTGGTTCCTCGCTCCATCGTTATTTGTAGTATGGAGACTATGGCTGTGGTGTGTGTGTGTGTGTGTGTGTGTGTGTGTGTGAGTATGTGTGGTTGTGTGCATGCGTGTGTGTGTGTGTGTGTATGTGAGTATGTGTGATTGTGTGCATGCGTGTGTGCATGTGTGTGTATGGGTGTGTGTGTGTGCATGTGTGTGTGTGTATGTGTGTGCATGTGTGTGTGTGTATGTGTGTATGTATATGTGTGTGTATGTGCATGTGTGTATGTGTGTGTGAGTGAGTGTGCATGTCTGTGTGTATGTGTGTGTGTGTGTGTGTGTGTGTGCGTGTGTGTGTGTGAATGTGCATGCACATGTGTGTGGGGGTGGCATATGCAACTGTGGGCTTGTGTGTGAAGGCAGAGGCTAATGCTGGGTGTCTTTCTTCACTATGCTCTATCCTGTGTTTTTGACACAGGGTCTTTTACTGAACCCAGTACTTGCTGTTTCTGTTCTACTGCATGCCGTGTGGCCCCTGAGGTCCACCTGGGGTACAGATGCGCTAGGTTGCTCCCAGCTTCTATGTGGGTGCTAGGGATTTAAACTCTGGTCCATATGCACAGCTAACACTTTACTCACAGAGTCATATCCCACCCCCTGTTTTTGCTTTTAATAACCAAGTTCAAAGCTGTAAGTCCGTATTAACAAAACACCTCTTTCAGCCTAGATTCTTTTTGTTAGTTTACTTTTTAGATTTTTATACGGAGGGGAATGGATTTCATGGTGGGGTCTTTACACGTTTGTTTTTCTTGATCTCCTTTCCCCACTCTGTCCCAGTCAGTCCCCCTGGTTTCTTATTTCTGGTTGTGGACAGGGGGTTTCCCTGAGAGCACACCATGTCTCCTGTGTCATTTACTGGAGTTTTCACGTACTTCATGCCAGACAGAAACCAGTTCCTCTCGGCAATCTGGGAGTGTTCCCTAGTGGCGCCCACCTTCATGTTTAGGCACTAGGACTGCCTATTAGTAAATGGATGCTTCTGTGTTGGTCTAATCTAATAAAAGCTCTGAGTTTTAGTAGTTTTTACCGTTAATATCCTTGTATGTGATGGATTCATCATCAGTATTTGTTAACTTATGCTGATATTTTAAATTATGCGAACAAAGGGATGGTGGTCTTTGTGACACGAGGCGTTTCTTGGCGGCTCCCAGGGTTTCTGACTGGGAGCCCAGGGGAGCTGCTGCTTTCTTGAGTTTTTCCATGTTCTTGATCATTTTATTAACATGTCACCAAAGCTTTTATAGCTCATAACATTTATACTGGTCTGATTTTGCCATGATAAGAACAGTGGGAAATGTTCGGGGCTCTGATGTGTCCATACATGGTACTCACATCAAATAGGTGCTTAATACGTACTTGTTGAATGAGCAGATCAGAATTATATTTCTAAAGCACGCATCTGCTTGCTGCCTTTAGGCAAAAGTCCAGATTGCTTTTCACAAGAGTCCCTGTGCCATTTGGAGTCTGGAGCCAGTAAGGCTTTGGCCCAATCTCCTAGTGCCATGGCCACCGCCCCGTCTGCAGTAGATGCTCAAAGCTCTGCGTTCCAGTCTTTCCTTTCAACAGAAACATTTTTACTGATTCATCAGATGATGAGAAGATTACCTCAAATAATCCTGTATTAAATGATTTCAGTACTTCCAGACTGACTTGGATGTATCACTGGGTCATTCCACTTTATGGACTCACCTGCTCTAGTTTGTATGTAACATGAACTTCCCTGTTTGGTTGGTTTTTTTAACCTGATCATAGCCAAGGATTAAGCAATCTGCACTGAATAAATAAATAGTGTGAGCAGGCCAGTGTTCTGTGGTCCATGCTTCACACAGTAGGACTTGCTCTTTGCAGCTGGGATGAGGCTAACAAGACTTAACACTTTACTGGGGTATCATAGTCAACCGGTGTCTCCTTGAGTCTGTTTCTATTTTTCTTTACCTAGCAATTACCTTTGCAGTCAACACATAGTGCAGTCTCTATTTCATGCTTATGCTTTGGGACTCCACTCCTGCTTCATTTTCTTTCTACTTCATTTTCTGCTGTGTCATTGTGTGTAAACATATTTTGTTCATAGAGATTTCTCTGTACTTGGCATAAGCTTCTCGAGACAGTTTGAGTACCTTAAAGCTCTTAGTATACATTGTCAGTATGATCCTGTGTGTCTGAAATTCGTGTTCTGGTTTTGCCCATTCTGATCTGCATGTGACTGCTTTAAATAATAATAAAAATAAATCCTTTGTTTAGCTTATCAATAGACAGTAGGTCTTCTGAGAGTTAGTTTTTAAAATATTTATTCTGTTTATTTGAAATATTTTTCTTGATGTTTTATTTCTCTTAATAGTCAGATTTGATTTTTTTTTTTTTTGAGACATGGTCTCATGTAGCCCAGGCTGGTCTTGAGCTAAGGATGTCCTTGAACTCCTGATCCTCCGATCACCATACCCAAAGTGCTGAGATTTCTGATGCATGTAGCACTCGGGATTGAACCCAGGGCTTTCTTTATTCATGCTAGGCAAGCAGTCTACCAACTGAACTACGTCTCAGCTCAGAATTCAGGTATTCTTATTTTATGAGCTATTTCATGGTAATATTTTTTGTGATTTTTTAATCTATTTGCTCTTGAGATTACAGATTCCTTTAGCTTCCAGAGATTGGATAAATATTTTAATTTACATTCTAGTTTTTATGTTGATTTTTAGATGTATTGACACATAGGCTCAATTTGGATTTGTTGCAGGTTTAGGACAGACACTAGTGGGACCAGTGTTCTGCTGTGGCAGTGTGAGACCAGCGCTGGGCAATGAACTCCAGACTTCATCTCCCTTTGGGAGCTTGACTCTTACTGCGAGTGTTACTTACATCAGACTAATTGGTGGTCTAATCTTAGACTTCCCACATCTCTTTTTTCCTTCTTCTGGTTGGTGGAAATCCGGTATTTGTTTCTTGAGGGTGAATTATCTGCTTTCTGTTTCTCTGGCCAGGTCATGCCAAGTCTTTGGTTTCTGTCTTGGGCTTATCAGAAAAAAACAAAACAAAACAAAACAAAACAAAACAAAAAAACCCCACCAAAACCCTACAGTTCTCAGCATTGGTCAGCCATCACTCATCTACAGGCAAAATCCCTTCCAATCACTTGGCCTAGGGGTCCTGCTCACCCATCATCCTTCAGTCTGGCCGACAGCTGCCCATCTGCCCAGCTTGGTCAGCATACATGGACCGCTCCTGCCTCCATGGCTAGCTGAAAGGCCTTCTTTTCCAACTCTGCTACTCTAGAATAAATTAAAATACTGGGTATAGCAACATCAAACTTTTGTTATTTTTCTTGAAGGAATTTTTAAAAGTCAAATGATTCAATAACTGAGCAAGAACTGACTTCAGTATAAGCAAAACTGAAGCACTGGTGTACTTCCACCTCTGTAACCTCACCTGGAAGCTCTTCGGCTGCAGGTGTACCTCGCTTCTCAGCTTTTCTTTTTTTCTCTCCAAGTTTTCCTGACGTTTGTAGTAGAAGAGGCACCAAACCAAATATTCAAATTGTAGGGCCAGTTGGAGAAAAGAGATTCTAAAACGTGTAAAAAACCCTGACTGGGGATGAGTTTAATCTGCCTCAGGTGGTTAGACATACGGATGGCCAGACGGACGGATGGTTAGACTCACTTCACAGGAGCCCTTCAGGAGGTGTGCACAGCCGTCGCGCCTGGATGGTGACTGCACATGGTGAGGTTTGCTGTCTGGTCAGCTGACAGTCTGTGTAGCCTCTTAGGTAGATGTCAGAGTTGGCTCACCAGTTAAATTTTTTTCAAAGCAGTTGTATGTTGCTATAATTTACATATGCAGACTCATTCTGTGTATAGTTCAGGACATTTTGGCTAACAGTGATGTAACCCTTACCACAGTCTAGGTTTTGATCCCCTTCACTACCCACCGTCGTGACCCTTTTATGTATTACGAGAAAATCTCCGTCCCCCAGGTCATCACTTGTCCCCTCTCTCCGTTTATGAGTTTGCTTTTTCAGAGCCTTCTGCACAGAAAGACTTACTGTTTTCAGTTTTGCTCCTTTCTTCTTTTGTTTGTCTTGGCCTTTGTTGCAATGCGGCATACGTCAGAGTCTCGTCCTTAGTTTTGGAATAGTATTTCATCAGTGAGCGCATCGTGTCTTACTCATTTTGGTAACATTGCTTCCCTTTACAGACACGCATGCCGCTGTGTGCTTCTATGCATTTCTTCCTCTTACTTTAAGGTAGATACGTAAATATGAAATTGCTAATTCATACGCTGTTTGTTTACGCTTACACTCTTAAGTTGATACATAACAGTTGTGTATTTTATGGGCTACCGTGTGATGTTTCAGGACATGCATATTGTGTAGTAATCAAATTCAGGATGCTTTGTGTATTTTTTTTTGTGATAAGAACATTGAAATCTGTGAGGATGGTCAGTTGGTGTAAGGCTTGTAGCGAAATGATAGGAATAGCTTCTAGTGTTCTGTAGCGCAGGATAATAGCGGCTTGTTAACGATTAATCCACTACTTCCAAGTACCTGGTAGAGAGGAGTTTGAATACTAACACAAAGCTAAAGTGTTACCTGTCGTTTAGTTTATCTGATCACTAAATGCTGCGAGTATGTTCTGAACATCGTATTCCTCTAAAAATGGAAATTACAACATTTGTAAATAACCTTAGGCTCCCCTCTAACATCAGGACAGTAGAGCTTATTGCTTTTATCTAAATGTGGTACCCAGAGACCCACTGAGTAACTTTCACAACAAAAAGCCAAATGATGCTCAGTGGGGCTGTGCCAATTCACACCCCATCAGCGGTGTGCAGAGTTCCAACGTCCCCGCGTCTCCAAATCACTCCTTACTGCCTGATTTCCCATTATACTCATTTTCCTAGTGACAAAGGCTATCGAATATCTTTTCATGTGCTTATTCATGTATATTCTTTAGTAAAGTATGTATCTGGCTATGTTGTTGATTTTTAAAATTCAGTTTTCTTATTGAATTTTAAGAGTTTTTCATTTTTAATAGAAGTCCTCTATTAGATGTAAACATTTTTCCCAGTCTTCAATTCGTTTCTCTCTATTGCTCTTAATGTAAATTTATTTATTTATTTATTTATTTGTTTGTTTGTTTGTTTATTTATTTATTTATTTATTTATTTATTTATTTATTTATTTATTTTCAAGACAGGGTTTCTCTGTTGTAACTCTGGCTGTTCTGGAACTCACTCTGTAGACCAGGCTGGCCTCGAACTCACAGAGATCCACCTGTCTCTGCCTCCTGAGTGCTGGGATTAAAGGCAAGCACCACTACCACCCATCTAATAAATATTTTTTAAATTATAAAATATTGTCATTTTTATTCTTTGATAGCTTCGTATATATCTAACACACTTTGTTTTTAACTCCCATTGCAATTCACAAACACTCGTGTGTGGGTATGTGTGTGTGTGTGTGTGAGGCACACACTGAATAAGTACTATTTGTATGATCATGGGTGGGGTTACTTTCTGGAGTATGGGTTTATCAGTTTATCAGTCTCGACAGTACTGAGGAATGTGATACCTCCTCCCCCAGAAACCAACAAATCCCTCAGGGGGAAGGAGACCTCTGAGCCCCTTTCTGATCTGTGATGAAGTACTGTTGGGTCAAATCTTGTGCTGGTCTTCTCCAGGTAACCGCAGCTACAGTGAGTTCATAAGTGCAAGAGCCACGTCACATTTAGAAGTTGTCTTCCTGCTGCACGTTCCGTCCTCTGGCTCTTATGTTCTTTCCGTGATGATCCCCACGCCTTGGAGGGGTGATACAGATGCTTCACTTAGGTCTGAGCCCTCTACCATCACTTGTTTTTGGCACTT
The DNA here is from genome assembly GCA_026225945.1 of Cricetomys ansorgei. Lineage (NCBI taxonomy): Eukaryota > Metazoa > Chordata > Mammalia > Rodentia > Nesomyidae > Cricetomys > Cricetomys ansorgei. Next base: position 25,430,647 of record JAMJFZ010003875.1, on the reverse strand, counting down.
GGACTGATTTCCAGCTTCTGCCTTAACCTCTGCCCCACCCTGCTGCAGCTTCTCTGACGAAAGCCAGCAACAGCCCTAATCTATTGCTTATACACGACTACCTAGAAGGTAGTTTGACAACATGTTTATCTAGCCGAACAATACTGGTAGGCTCCTGCTAGGGCCTATGACCTTCTCATCTAGGCTTTTGACCAGGTTTACAGTATCAGGAATGAATTGCCTCTACGGAGTCTCAAATCCAGTCAGAAAGTGATTGGTTACTCCATCATAATCACGCAAATATTGTACCAATGGGCACATCTTGCTTGGTAGTTTAATATTGTAGCCTGTAGAGTTCATAGTTGTGTGAGGCTGTTCATGTCTTTTACTTTCCAAAGAGTCTGCATAATAGCTTCCAACACTGTGAAAGCTAGCCAACAGGGAGAAAGCTTCTGGCTTAGTTCCAGCTTGTTATCTCTATGTCCTGTGGCCAACGTGTGTCTGATGTCTTCAGCAAGAGGGTCTTACCATCACATTCTTACCGGCAATCCAGAGCAATGGCAATAGCCCTAGCCTCTGTTGTTCTGGAGGCTTCTGGGTCCCCCTTTTCCTACAACTCACAGGGAGGTGTCCCACACTTGTCCCAGGGCCTTTCCCTTTCCCTGTCTTCCCTTCCCTCCCTTCCCCCTTCCCTCCTTCCCTCCCTCTCTCTATTCCTCCCTTTCTCTTGTGTGTGTGTCGCTGGGCTTGATCATGATAGTCAAGCTCTCCACTACTGAGTCACATCCAAACAAAGCAAAATCTTATAAATAAGGAAATTTAGAAGACCTAGAAACCAAAACAGTTAAAAAAACTGAGACTGGAGGACTTCGAAACCACAATAATGAAGAGACAGTGACTCTGGAGTGCAGTCAGATACATGGGAAAGCCTTTCCCATTATGGCCAGTTGATCTTCAACATTAGTGCCAGAGGATTTCCACAAAGGCTAAAAAAACAGCTCAGAGGTAAAAAACTCACCTAGCATACACAAAATTCTAGGTTCAATCAAAAGAATGAAAGGATGATAAACAATAACCCACACTTGAGTGCACACACGCAGACATCAATAGGGACAGAGAAAGATGAGAAATTCAATGATGGGCTGGAGAGATGGTTCAGCAGTTAACAGTGGACCGAGGTCTTTTAGCGTCCGTGAGTTCAGTTCCCAGTACCCATGTTAGGTGGCTCACAAATGCCTGTAACTCCAGCTCCAGTGGATCTGATGTCCCTTTTCTGGCCTTCACAAGCACCTGTACTCTTGTAAACATACCCACAAACACACAGAACACACACGCACATGCACACACGAAAGAGCGAGAGAGAGAGAGAGAGAGAGAGAGAGAGAGAGAGAACACAACAAACCTAGTAGTAGTACAAGTGTCTTCTTTCTTTTTCTTTCTTTCTTTCTTTCTTTCTTTCTTTCTTTCTTTCTTTCTTTCTTTCTTTCTTTCTTTCTTTCTTTCTTTCTCCTTTTTTTGTTTGTTTTGTTTGTTTTGTTTTGTTTTATTTTCTCTGTGTAATAGTTCTGGCTGTCATGAAACTCACTTTATAGACCAGGCTGGCCTTGAACTCACAGAAATCCACCTGCCTCTGCCTCCCCTGTCATTGTGAGTGGAATTTCATTTCAGAATCATTGTTGCTAGCGTATCATTGTTGCTAGCATTTAGAAAGCTTTGCTCTTTAAATACTTGTATTTTATCCTATTACCTTTCTGAATTATTAATTTTATACATCTAGGATTGTTTGGTCTAAGAACAGCATCTTACTCCCGCCTTTCTAGTCTGTGAGCGTTAGTTACTTTCATTGCCCCACAGGCTGGAACCTCAAATACAGCGTTCAGTCTCAGTGGCAAGAACTGGTACTCCTTACCGGCTGTCAGCCTTAGCCCTGTGGTTTCTCTACAGTGTGTGACACTTAATCATTCCACAGGCTCGCATCACATTGTTTTAGCTGCTTCGTACACGTCCTTGAGAGTTTTGGTTACGAATGGATGTTGGGCTTTGTGACATGCTTTGTCTGCATCTGTCAAGACAGTGGTGTTTTTCTCACCATCCATTCACGTCACACATCACAGTCATTGCTTTTCAGATGCTAAACCAGCCTTGCATCCCTACAATAAGTCTAGCCTGGTGTGGCAGGTAATGCTTGTAGCATATCCTTCTTTCAGTTCAGTTGTGCTGTGTTCAGGGCCTTTGCATCTCTGCCCACAGGAGGCGATTTGTGTTTTTTCTTGTTTTTCTTTTACCGTCTTTCTCTAGTTTTTACATCAAGGTCATACTGGCTGGTAGACAAGCTGACAGATGAGTCAGCTGGTGTTTTCCTCGGGTTTCAGTCAGGGAGGAAGAATGGTGTAGATGCTTCTTACTCTGGTGAAATTCCATTAAAATAATTTCTAATTTCTGGCGAACTGATATTCTTATAAAATGCAATAGAAACAAATCGCTTGAAAAATTACATGAACAGACACAAGTATACCTCATACAGGCTTCCCCTTTACGAGATAGATTTGGCCTGTTTGGAACTATTGGGACAAATTGATATAAATACAGAGGCTCACTCCTCCCCCACCTCTGTATGGGTGTCATGAGCTGGTGTCTCACGTCGTCCAAGCTGATCTTGAACTTGCTGTATAGTCAAGAATGACCTTGAATTCCTGATTCTCCTGGTTCTATTTCCCAAGTGCTGGGGGTTATGTGTGTATACCACCCTGCCTGCCTTCTAAAGGTTTATTCTTAATTTTTATCTTCACTTCCTCACAGACAGGAAGTAATTCTCACAAATCTGTGAAGCAACTTGGAGTAGAATGGATATAGGCTTGGCTTCGTAAACGCAATTGTACACAGAAATCATCCAAAGATTTTGCTAGATAGAAAGCAATTCTTATTGAATAGGTCTGGGAGTCTGGCCTGAGTCTCAGCATGTCCATCAAACTCCAGGTGCTGCTGCTGTCACTGTCAGTGCGCCACTCTTAGGTCCATGGGCATGAAATATAATTCAAATAGTAAATACATACATACATATATATATATATATATATATATATATATATATATATATATATATCCATGTTTGTGGGGTTTGTGCACATATGTGTGAGCACCTGTGGGGTCCATTAGCTACAAGTCCCCCTGGAGCTAAAGTTATAGGTGGCTGTGAGCTGCTTGCTGTGCATGCTGGGAACTGAATTCAGGCCCTCTGCAGCAATACTACATGTTCTTAACCTGCTAAGCCATCTTTCCAGCCCCCATATTTGGATTTTATAGTTCTGCCCAGCCCCCACAATTACTTAACTATCGGATGTTTTTCTTGGTTCCTAGCCTTCCTGGGCTTCCAACTGTGCATCTATATATCGAGGGATTTGAACAGAGAAGGTCTCTCAAATCCTTTCCAATCTTAGTTCTGATCTAAAACATCTATGTCAAGGGAGAATTGTGATTGAATTCACATTTCCTTTCTTATAAGCCTAAGGAAATGTCAACTCAGAGTTTTATATTGGAACGGTTCTTCACATGACGTCAAAAACTAAGAGTAAATATGCTTTACTAAAGTTAGCACGGTACAGAAAGGTCAGTCCACATCCAAGAATTGTTCCATGTTTGTTGTCTAGAAAAAGTGGGTGGGATCTTGTTCAACCTTCCAGTTGGAAAACTGATTAACACATAATTAACTGTGCTTAAGCTGTGGGGAGACAAGTAAAGTAGGTGTTTATATTATGAAATTCATGTCGACACAAAATAGCTGAAAGGATTTCTGCCAACTGCAATGATGTCATTTTCCTTTACATTTTGTTTCGTTTATGGAGGTGCTTCCTTTACTGAGTTACTGAAACATCCCACTCTTTGCTTACAAGCAAATAGAATTGATGGGTGGTGAATCACTGTGTCGTCCAAACCTCTGGGATCTGTGTGCACTCAGCGTGTGTGAGTGTGAGACTGCTCTTCTCGCTGCAGACACAGCAAGCTCTATGCTGATGGGTGGGGACCCTCGGCAGCCTCCAGAGAAAGTGACTAAGAATTGACATAATGTACAGAGCACACAAATAACATGTTCTTTGGGTAACAGAACAAAATTCTGGTTTACCCAGTGTATAAGAGTTCATACTCTTTTCAAAAAGATTTAGAATACTCAACCATCCTATTAAATTAAAAATTTAATTTTTCTGATTCAAATACAAATCAGCATTACATGCCAGTATCCATCTTAATAATGGAAGACCAGACATTGATTGAGTGTATATTTAGCATTTGATCATCAGCATAAAAGAGCAAATGAAAACCTGTTTCTCTAGAAATTTCTCAAAAATCTTTAGGATTTTTGGGGACAATAACAATCCATTTCTTATTATATTATTTGAATTAGCTTGTCAACATAAGACACATTTTTAGTTCAACACACCATTAGTGTTTTTATATTGGTACAGAGCTGTGATAACCCTAAAATATAAAATTATAGAATAGAAAGTTAGCGTTTTCTCTGTTTTTCAATATAAGGCATCAGATGTTTACTTAAATCACAAAGATACTATATTTCTTTTATTCTTGCCTTTTCTGCAAGATATCTTACTTGATAATTTGTTTATTGGTTTAGTAATGGTGGGATTATTATGACAGACCATTTAATTTTTTTTACTAAAATAATTTTATTATCAATCTTCTGTTTCATATTATGGAGTTTTTGCTTTCATATATGTCTGTGTACCATATGTGTTCGTGGCACCTGTGGAGGCCAAAAGGGGGCATCGGATCCCCTGAAACTGGAATTACAGACGGAACCCACCATGTGGGTGCTGGGAATTGAACCTAGATTCTTGGAAAAAGAAGCCAGTGCTCTTTACCAGTGGAGCCATCTCTCCAGACCACGCCATTTTATTTTTAATTAACTGACAGGGCATTATTTTCATGCTAACACACACCCATTGGTGTTAGGGTAGATGTGGCTCAAAATGTTTCCTGGAGATGGGCTTATAACAAAATTTCATTTCCTGTTTTCTAGTTTCCTATGTATCTTTTGAATGTTCTAGAAGGGCCTGGTTCATTTTCATTAAAAGGCTTTGTATATAAAACTTTAAAAATCGAGGAATTTTAGCTTTATTTTACTCTCAGGAATTTTTCCCGTGCCTGTTTATCATAGAGTGCCTGCACTAATGCCAGGGATCTGCTTGATTTAGGGAGAGGAGGCAGGTGAGAGCCAGCTATCTCCCTTGATCTCAGGGTGTGGTTCATCATCACACTGAAGTAATAATTCCGTGCCTCTCACCTGGAAGGGGACTGAGTCGTATATGTAGAGAACTTTTTCTGATACTTGGCGCATGAGAAGTGTCACACACGATTATTGTGGCCTGGGCACAGGGCGTGACTGCTCACCTAGGCAGTCTCTGAGGAGTCTCTGCCATGCCGGCAGCTGCTCGGCCCTGGCACAGGATTCTAAATACCAATGACTAGAAGTTTGTTAACCCAACTTTCTTTAGAGACTTTGTGAATGCATTTATAGCTTTGTCAAGAGGGTTAGTGAGAAATTAAGGTTTGTTTTGTAATTATGTAACTATTTTTATTTTGTAGATATTTGTTATATGGATATGTGAAGGTCATCTTGACTTAATTGCTTTTATGCTATTAGTAGATAGTGAACATTTGAGGAGAAACAAACCAATAACTAGAAGAAAATAGGTCCTGGGGTCATCTGAACAGTTCAGATGAAAATACTGAGTCAGAAAAGTATCTTGCCTGTGATGTCATAGCAAATCACACATCAAGGCTCCCTGACTTGGTGTTACAGACAGGCTCTGGGTCCCAGCAGGTGATTCCAGTAAGCTTGCTTCACTGATCTGCTTGCATAGGGTGCTGTCCGGCCACTAACTGTGTTCCATAAAAGCCTTCTTGGGTGATCATTGAGTGGCAGAGTGGAGCTGGCATGTGTGATGATGAGGTTGGTGGGCAGGGAAAGTCAGTCTTGTTCCATAATGCAGCAGCTGCAGCTGGACTGGAGCATTCTGCATGCCTGCCTCCCAGACCAAACATCATTGCCTTCCCCTAGAATTCCAGACCACCCACTGGTCCACTATAGCATATAAAAGGATCCAGATGCTTAGAAAGAGAAAGGACCAGTGTAGCATGTGCATGGCCCTGTCCCACTGGCCTCTCTAGATTTGGAGCACTATTAAAATAGCTGGCTTACTAGAGAAGCCAAGTGTCATTTCACAGTCCCCTTTCTGACTATTGCTTTAGAGGTGTATCAGAATTAATATGCATCATGAAATACATGCATTTTAAGGATGTGCTTGATTTTGAAGGCCTCTCCCTGAGTGTGTATTTCCACTCTATATCTGTCTTCAGTAGTACTTTGCAAACAGAGGAGAAACAGATTATCCGATGTGCATGCACATTAACCTTTGATGGCAAGAGGTGGAGAGATGGGGGAAGAACAGAGGGTGTCATATATGTGAGGGACACAAAGAAAGACTACCAAATCCATCCTCTGCATTGTGTAAGACAGATGACTAAATGTAAACAATGCACAGTGTAAGACCCACTTTCTTGGAAATTAAAAAAATAAAATGTTTCCTTTTGTACACGTTTTAGGAATGAGTAGGTAGTCGGAACCTAAGCCACTTGGCAGCTTTGCAGCAGTTTAACTGGTGGAATATGGTTTTGAAATAGTTCATTCAAACTTTATGGAAGTGACTTCCTCATTCTCCCCTAGGATAGCAGGTTTATGGGAAGCAGTTAATTCCCCACACAAGACACTCATTCATTCATTTATTTATCACAAGCTCTTCATTTCTCCATCATCCTTTTTAATGCTGTTGCCCAGTCCAAGTTCATCACAAACCTTATTTTAAAAGTATTTCTCCCAAATTACATTTCTCTTTAGAATGGTGGCATGAGAAGGCCTGGAGGTAGGCCTGGGGCAGGGACTCAGTGTGTCATGTGACTCACTTCCAAGCCCACAAAAGCCAGGCACTGTAGCTCATGTCTGTAATTCCAGTGCACCACTATGGGGAGATGGAAGGCAAAGAGAAGAAGACCTGAAGGTCGTGGGCGGCTAGCCTGGTACACACAGCAGTGAACAACAGGAGAGCCTGTCTCAAACAAGGTGAATGGCGAGGGCCAGCATCCGAGGTTGTCTTCTGACTTCCTTAGGCATCGTGACAAATCTACAGCCACATTCACAGGGGGAGGAGATGGAGGAGGAGGAGGAGGAGGAGGAGGAGAAGGAGGAGGAGGAGGAGGAGACACAGAAGAAGAGCAAGAGCTAGTTACCTGATGTTTTTGTTTGTTTGTTTGTTTGTTGTTTGTAAAATATCTTCAGTGCCTAAAGTAGCTCGTGGCAAATAGCAGAGACTCAAGTTATACAAGACTCTGAGAATAAGTGATGGTTGAATGTTCAGTTCTAAACTTGACATTTATACTGCTCCCTCAGTCCAGGGAATGTGGTAGAAGAGGAGGTAGAACGGTCATAATAGCTGGAATAGCGGGGAGGGCTGGGAAACGCCACCTTCTAGGCAAGACCTCCACTGCGATCAGGAACTCCCAGCACTGGGTCTGCATGAGAAGGGGTCCATTAGCAATCAAGCATGGATAGAGGAGGGGCTCAAGGGACCCTACCCCCTGACTGCCGGACCATTTCCTACTGGTGGATCCAGAGTAAGGAGGAGTCATTGCCTTAAGTTGTATATCCACTTGTTACCCCAACGGGCTCCTATGGAGAGTTCTAATCCGGTAGTCGCACAGAGGGCCCTGGTTAGACTAAATGGGTCACAAAACAAAATCAAAAGTGATGGGTGTAGGAAAGGTAGGGGCAGGGAGGAAGGGAAGATGGTAGAGGTGGGAGGGAGGCAAAAGTATGGGGAGACAGTGGACGGAATGCATTATTGACATGTAAGACACTGTCAAGGGCTAACAATAAAAAACATAGAAAACAAACAAAACCAAAGCAGAACAGCTTGGTTCGTAACAAATTCTTGACAAGAACATGAGGAGTAAATATTTTCTTGGTTCACTCATGTATTGCCCTTTCATTCAGCTATCCCTCAAGGGTTTATTGGAGTCTTGTTTGTACTATAAATTGTAAAGCTGGGTACTGAGTGCTGGAGTGTAAATGTTTCATTAAAAACTCCAGTCTCTCAAAAATATGTATTTAAACAATAATTTAAATTTTCCTTCTGTGGTGGTTTGAATAAGAACAACGCCCCATAGTGTCATATGTTTGAATGCTTGGTCATCAGGGAGTGACACTACTTGGGAGGGATTAGGAAGTGTGGCCTTCACGGAATAGATGTGACCTTGTCAGAGGAAGTGTGTCACTGGGGGTGGGGTTTGAGATTTCAAGGTCCCAAGCCAGGCCCAGTGACTTTCCCTCTTCCTGATGGCTGTGGATCCAGATGTAGAACTCTCAGCTGTTTCTCCAGTACCCATGTCTGCCTGCTTGCTGCCTTGCTCCTCACCAAGAAGGTGAAGGGACTAAACCTCTGAGACTGTGAGCAAGTGCCCATTAAATGCTTTCTTTTAAAGAGTTGCCATGGTCATTGTGTTTCTTCATAGGAATAGCACTCTGACTAAGACACTTCCTAATTTTCCCAGAGCTGGTAGGTTTGTGGGGGCTGATCTCTTTGCTGGCAGTCCAACTTTCCTCAAGCCATAGGCTGTGGCTGTGTACAAGCTGGCATGCCGGAGCTTCAGTGGGAATACACTGTGTGCCATCACTACCAGATTGTCACATGTCAAAGTAGCGGAAGTTTGTCCTTGAGAAAAGACATGCCTTGGTTTAAAAGATGCTATTCTGTTTTGCATAAATCCAAGGAATGGGATAACATTTCCCTTGCCGATGGCAGAATGTGATATTTCTATCCCAGTATGAAGGGTTAATCCATTTGGATGCATCTGATAATTGGTTCACTTCCTATTTGTAACACACAACACTTAGCAAAATAATGATGATGATGATGATGATGACAACATCATCAACAACATTAATGATAATGCAAAGAAAAGCTGTATGTGAGTGTACTGCCCTTCAGCATTTGTAGTTTTCCTGAAGTGTGTGTCACACACAGTGACACAGACCATCTATGGTCCACTGTCCGTCAAAGTTGCCCAAGGTGGCAAGCCTTGCAGCATATACCTGTACATGGGAATTTTATGGTCACCTTGCTCACTGTCTGCTTTTTGTTGGGGATCCTGCAGTATTCCAGTAAGCCAGAGTTACTGTCAGGGTCCAGACACCTGTTGGTAGAAGTGTGCACTGTGCTCCTGGTCCTCTTTCTCCAAATGTGGTCTGTTGGCTCCCTGCATCATCATCAGATGCTGTCGGTAATCACATGATTCCTAGATTCCAGGGGAATCAGAATCATTGAGGGTCCAGTTCAGGAATTCAAATTTTCTGTATCCTTAACTTGGACTGACAAACTTCAAGACTGCCTCCCAGGGAACAGTCACTTGCCATGTGGTTCTAGAAAGATCTGAGCATCATTCTGTTTCGGGGGTTACTTAAAACAACGTGCTCACAACAGACAGCCATGGAAGGGCAGGGGGTGCCCACAGCCTGTTTTAGAATGACTTGTTTCTCTTTGATGGGTGTTGATGATACAAACTGCTTACAGCTGAGCTTTGAAGATGGGCGATATGTTATTTAGAAGCAGAAACCCCTCATTTAGAGAGAAAACTTTCCTCTATAGGATTACGATTAGTAAAATTCTCACCACAGGTTGTTATTTTAGGGGATCAGTTAGGAATTGTTGATAGTCTACAAAGAGAAATATGGAACTTGGGTTGATAGTGACTGCATTTAACTTGTTTGTGTTTTCATTAAAAAAAAACTTTTCAGGGAATGAATGGGTACTAATGAAGTGGTTCCCTGTTAAGCGAGAAGAGCTGTGCAGAGGGTGTGTAGAGGGTGGGGGAGAATTTTCAGTCAACATTATACTTCTTGGTCTTCGGCCCCTGTGAATGCACCACCTACTCACAAATTAAGATGGTACAATGATTTAAGCATTGATATTCATTGTAGGGCCTGTATATGATTTCTCTGATTCAGCCTAGTGTTCTAGAATCCTCATCTTCCCACAAGACAGGAGGTCGTGAACACTACTGACTGTCAGAGCCGGGAAGGCACAATGTACTGATCAAGCTCATTTGCAGGAAATCACTAATTGCCTTAAACACATAAATCATCGTAGTTTAGAACCCATGATTTTACAGCCCCTCCTTGACAGACTACTCATCACTGGGGTTTTGGGTGACCTTGGACAAATCACTCAACTCTTTCCAGATGTAGTTTTCCAGACTGTGGGCACTCCCTGCCCTTCCGTTGCTGTCTATTGTGAACACATTGTCTTAAGCAGCTCTCGAAGCAGCTCTAGGGGTGGGCAGTGTCCTGCTATCTCTCTTGTTTGGATGAGATGTGGTTCAGAGGGTGACATGGTTTAAGAAGGCTCTCACAGCGGTAGGATGTCTGGCTTACTGGGCTCTTTCCACTGTGACACACAGGAGGTGATCTTTTAGGGCTCCTTCCAGCATTACAGTATTATAATCTACAGATATTTGGGGCTCAGCCGTGTTCCATGTCCTTTACAGTAATCCCAAAGAAATCAAAGCATAGGACCAAGAGGTTAGGAAATTGCATTGTATTAGAACAACGTCCTACACAGACCAGGGAGGGCATGCTTACAAATCCCATGTGGTATAATATGCAAATATATCAGATCTTATGTCACTTAGCACAAATTCTGTACATAGCTACCAAGGGGCTTGGAAGTCCCAATTTCCCCCCAGAATGTCATTAGCCTATCTAACTTGTCTCCTAAATAATAATAGTGACTGGTGTTTGAATATCCATGAAACTCTTTCTCACTGATAGTATCCTCTGATGGGGAAGGGGGCCAGAAGAAGAAGTTCACTGCCATATCCCTGTGTGGCCCTCCTTAAACCTTGGGACCATTGTAGATGGCCATCTGAAAGCTAGTGGTGGCAGGTGTTACACATGACTACACCTAACCCTCACCAGCACCTTCTAAGGAAGATGCTCTTTGACTTGTAGGTGGCAGAGTTGGGTCATTATAGAGGACTCTGTGCTGGTTTGGGGTATGCTATATCTGCCTCCAGTCCTCTCTCATCTTCATGCTTGAGAAGGCATGGGCTTGACAGATGGGCATCTTGAGAAGAAAACTTAGCTGACCTCTGTAGATCTTCATGGCAACCTTGGTCTCCTGCTGGGATCATCGGAGTCACCATTAGTAAAGCTATCTTTCTGCATTCTGGCTCCAAAATTCACCTTCAATATGTAGTAAGTAGAGAGAACTGTACTTCATTCTAAGAGATAACAGGTGGCTGAAAACAACAGTTGGATGTTCTAAACAATCTGACAATCTTTGTGTCTATAAAAAAAGGCTTTATCCGGGATAGCATACTTTGACATTGTTCCCTTCTGGGTATGTTATTCATTATTTTTCTGATACTTAGATATGAAATTTCCCCTGTCATCCTCATTTTTCTATGCCATTATTCTCTCATCCCCTTCTCCACTGCCAGAGTCAATCCATTCTGCCCTTGGATGCTGCAGAGACCTCTTGGCAGCAAAGCCTCGGCATTTGCTCAGTTGCTCTGGGAAGCCAGGGGAATTTGCTTTTTTTTCCTTCTTCGTATGGACACAGATTGGCTGGGCTGGCAGAATTCACGCAGATTGTAAAATTGTGCTTTGCTTGGGACCCTGGCTCTTGTCAGAGTCTGTCTGCTTGTCCTCAGCCTGTGTCCTCGGCAGGCCTTTCCCTGGAGTCAGACTCTTCTAATGAGAGTTCTCCAGTTTCAGTCTGGGGGAGCCCAGCCTCCACCAGCCAGACTCTCTGGAGTGCTTTCTGCTCTTGCTCAAAAGTGCCCAGAGCCTGGAGGACTGCTTCCAGCTCCCTTTCGAAAGGGTCTCAAAATTCCTTAGACATAATATATTTGTGACTACAATTTGTTAAGAAAGGAACAAGGCTGTTGAAACCAATAAATCGTGGAAGGAGCACATGCCTTAGAGAGAGAAAGAGAACCCGTGTGGAACACCAGGCACTCCTCTACCTTCCCTGGAGCTCCACATTTGGCATTTCCAGTCACTTAAAGCAGATAGCGGGCTTCTGCTGCTTGCACTTACCCAGGGCATATGTTGATGCAGGGGTGGGGTGTGAGGTGTTTTTATTTACCTGTTTCAGACAAAGTAGCACTGCTTGCTTCCAGTGTGGATGTAAATATCTCTCAAACAGCTGGCTTGGGGGAAATGGGGCAACTGAGATATCCTGACAAGGATGCTATATTAATTACCTTCCTGGCTCCTGTGAAGAAACACCTGACAAAAGCTTTTTAAGGAGGGAAATGTTGATGTAACAGAGAGTCTGAGGGTGTAGTCTATCATGGCAGGGTGCCATGGCACTGAGAGTGATCTAGTTGTGGCAGAAGGTATTGGTCACATGGCATTAACAGACAGGGTACAGAGGCAATGCTTAGCTGGCATTCTCCCTTGTATTCTGTCAGGAACCCTATGGGATGGTGCTACCCCCATTCAGGGAAGACGTTATTTGCTCAGTAACAACTTTCTAGAAACAATCTCATAGTCACAGTCAGAAGTGTGTTTCAGTGTGAGTCTAGAGCCAGTCTACTTGACAATGAAGATGAACCATCACAGACGTCCACCTGAATGTCCACACCCTGCTCTGTAGCTCACCGTTTCATCACTAAGGCAGAGTTCCCTAGCAACTACAGGTCTCCTGAATTGCTTCAGAGATGGTCATGGCGTTATGAGCTCGCTCTCAGGAAACAGACTCAGCCTTCTCATCCCACAGACTCTGCTTCTTCAAATACACATTTGATATCCGCTCCCACCAAACCTTCTCTTTGAAGCCGATAAGCTCTGTTATTTTTATATTTCTGGTTTTGTATTAGTATATACTGCAGCCAGATATTTTCCTACCTTATTTGATTTTTCTTCGCCTTTTCATAATTCTACCCAACTTCTTAGGTATAGAATATCCAAAGTAATTTTCAGTGTGCCAAAACAGCCTTCACTTTAACAAAATCACTTCGTGCTTTGCCTGACTAGGCTGTGAGATGACTCAGTTAATTTATGTTGCTCTTCACACTGAAGGGAATACCTGTTTAGAAAAGGTTTCTATCTTGGCTTGAGTTATAGCTAATAATTTAAATGCTTCCTCCGTGAATTATCAATATAAAATTAAGACTTGTGCTAATAATGTTGAAGTTGGGCTGATGTTCAAAATGGTACCCGTGTATCAATGGCCCTTTACATCCTGAACGTCCTTGTTTGGATAAGCTGATAGAGGAACAGTAAATAGTTGTGTGAATAGGGGTGTCTGAAATGTCTCATCAGATCAAAGGTTTAACAGATCTGTGAAGAGAGAATTCAAGTAGGATGTGGGGTGCTGATTATTATTTATATGCAGCTTGATCAAGAGTTCTCTTTCATAGGACATCAAATGTGAATGGCTCAGCCACTTCAGGAGAAGCCTATTTATTCAGACTGTGGAACCTTAATTTTGATAAATTCAACTCCCGCTGGTAGCTTGGGTATATTTTAGACACACTATTCAAATTGAGGGCTATGTGAAAATATTGCAAGTACATACATATCAAGTAATGGCAAGCAGCCTGGGGAATCCCCCAGAAGCAGTGTGTGTGCTCAGAGCAGCTTGGACTTGGAGAGATGCCCTAGAAGAACCCTCCCTTCACCCTTCACCTCATCATTTTCCCTTCTTGTCCCCAACCTGGGCCCTCTTGTCCAGGCTCCTCAATGAATTCTTGGCTTGAACTTCATTAGCTCAACGTTGTCACTGACACACCCATCGTACTGACGGAATCCTGGCAGGGACGGAGATTGCTCAGCTGTGCTTTAGACAAACCCTGCTGGCTGACCTGGTTTAAACCTGGCTTTCTTGACGCCATCTCTGGTATGTGCCAAGGTGAAAAAAAAGAAAAACAACTCCGTTGCCCCTTCCATTGCTTCTCTGGAGGGGAAACAAGTTGCCACCTGGCAGCGCAGTTCATCAGGTTCACATCCAAAGTGGTAACATGAGTTAGTGAGAGTAGTCCTGGGCAGGGAAGCAGAAAACTCAAGTTCAGGGTCAGCTCTGCCTTTCAATAGCCATATTGACCTTGGGCAAATCATTTCACTGCTCAGCTTTGGGTTTTTCTTCTGTAGGGGTCATTTGGGTCAGATGTTCCCTCCTGGCCTTTCTGATCCTGAAACTGAGGGATTCATTTAAGGTTAGCAAACTCTTGAATGAACAGATATCTGTGTTCTGCACACAGGCTGTTCTTCCGGCATAGCCCCTGCCTCTTCCTGCAGAGCATCACTGCTTCTGTGTAGTTTCCTGGTCTGTGCACCACTGACTCTTAGTCCGGGGCTTAGTTTTCTCACAGGCCCTCCTTCTCCTGTAGAGTCTACACTGAGGGAAGGCATCTTAAAATCTGTAGGATAGGGCAAGTAATTCTGCTTATTAATCTGTCTCTCACAGGTGGTCCACACCGAGTTACCTTGTTGTCTGCTTCTTTCCAGATGATACTTACCCAAGCATCATTGAAAAACCCTGAGCTTGAGACACAGTGTTTTATGTGTCACATCCTTCCTAAACCTGAATGGCCGGAGAAGGAATGTCTGTGATGTACATGTGTCCCTATGGTGACCCAGCAGCTCAGTGCTGATCGCGATCGGGCTGTGTGTGGGTCACATTCATCCACCCACTGCCTAAGCGCTGCTCACCATGAACCTGGCACTTTGTTCAGAGGTGTCAGGGAACATAGTGAAAGTCTCAGAGAAAATGGTTTCTTGTGGCTTTTTAGATGCCCCGAATCTCTGCCTAGCCAGCACTTTTCCACTTATTTTAAATCTAGCCTTTCAAGGGGAATTTAACTCACATGGTTCTGATCGACTCCTCATCACTCACCAAAGAGGGCTGTTTAGTAAACCTCGTCTCTGCTTATGAGAACTTTCCAGTTCATCTTTGGCTGGAATTGGCTGGATGGATCTGACATAGTTGAAGCTCTACTTCAAGCCCTTTCTCTAGTCATTGGTCCGTGGTGGCTTCAGCTCCTGAGTGGATGGCAATTGAAGGCGAGTCATGGAAGTGTCTTCTAAAGCTGTACCATTACAGAAAGACAGCCACCAGTCTCTGGGGCTTCCTACACTCACCCTGGTCTTACCATCCTAAGTG
Source organism: Cricetomys ansorgei (assembly GCA_026225945.1). Classification (NCBI taxonomy): domain Eukaryota; kingdom Metazoa; phylum Chordata; class Mammalia; order Rodentia; family Nesomyidae; genus Cricetomys; species Cricetomys ansorgei. Next base: position 25,415,432 of record JAMJFZ010003875.1, on the reverse strand, counting down.
ACTGAATTGTGTATAGTGATCTATGAGAGGAAAACCACATTGGCAGACAGTACATTTCCCTCTGCAATTGGAATGAGCAAAACTGTCTTTAGAGATAGAAGGACACTGTACAGGTTAGGCATGTTAGTACTTTACAAAAGCTGATAACGGTAGAATATTTTACTCTCTGGATCTTAGAGTGGTATATCTAGTGCAAAGCTTCCTCCAGAAACCTTCATTAAACATGTAGAAAGCAGAAGCTTGTTTGTTACCTTTGTACTTAGGTGCACTGGAGACATTCAGTTCTGATGACCTGCTGGGTTGGAGACTTAATTAACTTGTCTAATTAACTTCGCATGAACTCATCTATGGAATGTTTGTACCTATTGGTAGTTGTGAATGGCCCAAATGGATACAAGAACTAATTCTGTACTCAGTTAATACATACTTAATTCAGCAAACATTTATTGAGTGTCTCTTGTTCCTGGCAGTTGGAGAAAGAGGTCAAGAGTTCAGAGATGAACAAGAAACTTTCTCATCTTTTAGGGAGTTTGGTCCCCAGGAGGCTGTGAACTGTGCTCTTTTCTTTGTGCCACAAGGCAAGGTGGTGTGTCTCTGTGCATAGGCACATGTATATAGTACAAAGTAGAAGCTAAGAAGATAAAAGGTTCATCTTCCTTGAGCATCGGACCGAACAGGTTGCTCCTAAAAATGTAATGTTCAAATTTAGTTTTGAAGGATGAAAAGGATGTGGAAGACAGGAGAGAGTTCTGGAATGAGACAAGCCAGATGTATTCATAGGTAATATAAACAGTGCTAAGGCCAGACCCTGCCTGCCCAGATCGCTGCCCTGTGTGAATGTGAGTGAGTGCGTCTGTAGATGTACATTACCACTCTAGAAGCGCTCACCGAGGTAAAGGGGTTGTGCTTCTCAATAACAAGCATCCAGGTTGGCAGAGACCTCATGATGGGACAGTTTAGGCTTGGATCAAGGAGGGAACATGAGAGGGGGACAAAGGAGAGTGCACACAGATATAGTGTGTGAAATGTGTGTGTCCTTATTGCTTGCTATGTTTAAGTAAGTGATGCCAGGTAACCTTGAATCTGGCTTTATAGTAGAACAGTATGCAAGTAAAGACCAATTCTATGTGATGTCTCAGAAGCCAATCAAATGACGTGCCTTGGGCAAAGAATTCTGTTTATATTATGAAGGTATTATGAAGGCAATAGGAAGACCTACAGTTAATATTTCAGCACATTGTCTCATATAATTCTTACAAACATCCCATTGTCATCCTTATTTAAGAAATCTGACGATCAGAGAGAAAAGAGTTTGCCCAAAATCACATAGATAAGAAAAAGTGCTTCCATCTCTGGATGAACACAAATGTGTTTCTATGTGTGTTTTCTTATTTTTGTTTTACATCGTATGACATTAAAATATACATCATATATGTGTAAATAATAAAATAATAAGATGAACCCACCTTAAGCCCTAGAACATTAGGGCGAGTCCTTGGGCTTCTCTGCTGCATTCCCTGCCTCCCCTCGAGACATGGCTTCCGTCATGTGTTTCAACACATACTTTTTTTAGATGACATCCAAATTGATTCTGTGTTCTCATGGTTCAAGGTCAACACACTTGAGAAATCAAAATTGGGAAAATTTGCATTTCATGCAGACAGCAGCTGTTGCTGCTCACAGGGTTTGAATGTAGCTGAAGATTTAGGACATGAGTGAGCATCCAGACTTGTGCAAGCATTACTTTAGTTCCAAAAGCTGTGATTCAATCCCGGGGTACAGGGAAAGGAGAGACTGAAGAGGAGGGATGAAGTAACAAACAGGGCTCGTTCCGAGATGTGAGAGATCTGAGTTTTAATTCCACATACATGAATTTGTTTGGGTGAAAGAGAAAAATAGCTCCCTTGCCTTTTAATTTGCCCTTGTGTGAATTGCCTGATCTCTTTGGGGAAAGTGCAGCTTTTCACACTAGAAATGTTCTCATTTGAGTCTTCAACCTAGCTTTTACTCTCTGTATAACCTTGGAAAAGTTCTTCAGTGTAACTGAGCCTCAGTTTCCTCGTCTGTAAAATTGGGTAAGTCTCCCTCCAAGGGCTGTGTGAATTAAGTGGGACACATATGGAACAGCCAGCACTATGCTCATAAATGTCCATTTTCTTCTTCTTCTTCCGTGTTTCTTTCCAATTCTAAAGTGAGTGGGTCCAAAGCTTGTCTTATACATAAACATTAGAAGCACAAACAGCTCATAATTATGGCATTTCCTGTATTAAAATCCTCAGCAGTGCTCTCCAATCAGACTTGTCATCAGAAGGCCTTCCAAGATCTGGATGAACCTTTCAAATTAATAGCAACATCTGGGAGTGAAGGTGGGAGTTGGTTCTCTCACACTCAGAGTGAAGTGCAGAGAAAAATCCACTGACTCATTCATGCCCCCCCTCCACCCCCCATAGCTAAGAGTTTGGTTGCTGTGTGTTTGTTTCATGGGCCATCTATGCTGACATCTTACTGGTCACCCCATTCAATGACTGAATAATTCTCCATGTTCCTGCAATGGTAACAGGTAACTTTCGGTACCTGATCGGTAACTATTTGCATAGTCCTTTGCTTCCTTCCTAATCAGTTCTTGCTGATGTAGAGTTTGAACTTGGCCACTTTTTAGAAATATTTCCAGTGCTTCAGTTTTACAATTTATCCTCTATGCTTGTTTATGCCTTATGATCGTAATGGTACCAAATTAGATAGATATTTGGAAACCCAGGGGAGGGGATTGAGAATTTTTTTTCTTAATTTCAATTGAGGTAGTATATTGGTATATCGCTCAAACATCTCAACTGTTTAGAAAATAAAATAGGCAAATGTGATTATCTGACTGAGATATTACAAAATTTGTTTTTAAAAATGGAATGGATTTTACAAAGGAGTGCTGGTGGGAATGAGGAGCATGAATATTTTTATATTGATGTAACTTAAAAAGTATGTGTATATCAGAAAGAAGTATGCTGATGTGGTTTATCAGCATCATCCCAACATCAGACACCCTTCCCAGTCGCTAGGAAAGGACATTAAATTGATTCTCAAAGTGCAAGCTGATGAAAGAAGGTTAGGGATTCTCACTTGCATTTTGTACAAAATTTACACAATTGACCTGCTTTGCTCGCTCTTTTTGCTCTCAATCTCTGAAAATCCATGCTACACAGAAATTTCAGAGAGCTAGCATCTTATTCTTGGAAGTCTCACACATTGGTGTCTCAGTCAGAAATGTATTTGGCTGGCAGTGAAAAACCGAGAAAACTCAGCCACAACGTAAGCAGACAAGGTGAAATCAAAGTTAATTTTGTTTTAAATGTTGAAAGGCTAAGAGGTAGCTCAATGGTAGGGTATTTGCTGTGGGTCAGGGGAGAGGTAGAGACAGAGATAGAAAAGAAGAAGAGGAGGAGAAAGGAGAAGGAGAAGGAGGGAGGGAAGGAGAAGAAAGAAAGAGAGAGGGAGGGAGGGACCGGCACCTGGAGATGAAGGGCAGTAGGCGGTGGTCTGGGTGCTCGGAAATGCCATCGAGGACCCGAGTGGAGTGCTCCTTTCTTCCTGCTTACCTTCCTAGTGTATGGACATTTGTGCTCATGCCTGTAAGTTGAAATGTCCTTCCAGGGACATTATATCTTCTAGAAAGATGAAAGAGACGAGGGTAGGGCAGGGTAATCCAGAAGAACTCATTTTATCAGACAGTAAAAACATTTCTGGGTTCTCTCCTACCTGAATCTTATTGGCCAGTGCTGGACAATGCTGGCCAGTGCTGGAAGGTGGCCAGGGAGAAAGGGATTGTTTAGGTGGTGGATCACCCATCTACCTCTTCACTGAAAAAGAGGCTTTTCTGAGTAAGCCTGGGGGTAGCATTTGTCTGTATAGCATAACTATTTAGAAGGGAGTTTGATGCTATTCCAATTTAGCTAAATGAAATCTTGCCAGTCTACTTGCCAGTGACCAGTAGTTTGCCGAGGAAGGACAGGTACAGCTGTGGACGCGGTAATTTTTCTGGGGCTTGAGGGCCACCAAGTGTGAAGTGTGAAGGATGCAGTGTCCTCTCCAAGCCTGTGTCCTGAAAAGCTGGGCTATGGTGATATATTTGCGGGGAGATGATGTGTGACAGAAGCTCCTGTTGGCTATCTTCTACACTGCCCCTTCTGTATGATATAAATGACCCATCTTCCCCCTAGTCCACTGCCCTCCTAGCTCAGGCCCACAGAAGGGTCTGCAGCGCTGGCTTCTCTGATGCCAGCAGACCCATGGGATGTCTAACTCACACTGACCTGAGACTGGCACACAGACCTCCTGACTTGGCCACCATATCTTGCTTTTCCTAGGCCATCAGTTGGCCAAGTAAGACCATCGGAAGTTACCTGCTGCTCTTGGAAAACCAGCCAACATGTGTTCCTGAGGTCAAAGGCAGAGTTACCTGGGGTGACACTCATGCACTTTGTGTGGCCCTCTTGGGTTATAAATCAGGGAAAGAATGCATATGTTCCTAACTGGGAAGTATCTATATCATCTCTATATCATCTATATCTATGTCTATATCTATATCATCTATATCTATCTATTCTTTCCTTTGAGAATGAAAAGAATATAAACTTCTCTCCAATAAACCTGGGCAGCTACCTACGCAGTAGGTTCTCTTATCAATTGCTTATCAAATGCTGAGGAGCTCTGTTTGCTCTGTTCAACTGTGGGAACCGCGGGTGTGCTGAGAGCTATACATTCCACTCACCCCAAAGGACACCACTGTATTAGGTTGCATTCTGCCAGTGGGAGGTAAGGAAGCGAGTGTAAGTAGAAAGAAGAATTTATATCAACAAACATGGGGTGCACGTGCTTCTAGAGCAGGTGTGTGGCAGGGCAGTGCTTGGGGCTTGACACAGGCGAATACACTTGTAGGCTCTCTGAGCTGTGTGGGCCCTGTTCCCTAGCTGCCGTCAGACCTGCCCTTTCTCCACGCAGAAGTGCCACCTCCCACACAGTAGATGCCTTCTAACTCCCAAAGTCCTAGTCAGCTGTGAGGATAAAAAACAGTGCTCCTCCATCCTATTCCAAAGTTCTAGAAAGAGCACATGGCTGCTCATCGGTATGCAGAGTTATCAAATCTGTACATGTTGTTATGGTTTATTCAGATCCCAGAGTTCCTGCCGTGGTCTTTGAGTGACGGCTCCCTGACCACACAAAATTGGTCCCAATAACCCAATACTACTACGTTTTACCCATAAAACGTGTGCAGATAATTGAAAATACAGTTTCGTAGGGAGTGTTTTCGCTGACATACAAAGCACTTGCTGCCTTCAGAAGCTATGAATTCTGAGTATAAGAAGGCTGAGTCTCAGAAGGCCCAGCCTCTGCCTAGAATCCCAGAGTGAGGCGTCATCTCCCAGGACGTGTGCAAAGCGTGTGGAATTATAATGTCTTTACATGTCATCGATGATACCTTTCTAACTTGTAAAGGTTTGGAAGTTTCAATGTTGGTTACTGTTCTTGTGTTTCACACATACCGAGAGGTGTACAGTGTAGAACTGTTAATATTCCCAGGAAGCCAAAGTCTCCCACAAGTAGAAAGAATTGTGAAGTTATCTTCAGCTTGTCCCTTGGGGTTTGTTAGACACTTTCAATGTGGTGTCTCATTATTTTCTAATGGTATTCACTTTCCTCCTGTGTCTAACTTGTTGCTGCAGATGAACCTCTGATGTCTCATTATAAACCTCTACCAAGTGTTGAGAAGCACAGCGCAGGGCAGCGCAGGGCAGGGCAGAGGAGGGCAGGGCAGCGCAGGGCAGCACAGGGCAATGCAGGAAAGCGCAGGGCAGCACAGGGCAGCGCAGGGCAGCGCAGGGCAGCGCAGGACAATGCAGGGCAGCGCAGGGCAGAACAGTGCAGTGCAGGGCAGGGCAGGGCAGCACAGGGCAGAACAGCACAGTTCAGGGCAGCTTAGGGCAGCTTAGGGCAGCACAGGACAGTAAGGGCAGCACAGGGAAGAACAGAACAGAACAGCGCAGGGCAGGGCAGGGCAGCACAGGGCAGCACAGCACAATGCAGGACAACGCAGGGCAGCACAGGGCAGCACAGCACGGGGCAGCACGCTGTTGGAGTTTAGAGAGCAGGGGGTTGACTGCAGAAGGCTTCATCCAGGGGTGCTGAGGCTTGCTTCTCTTCACTTTCTCTTCTCTCCACTTTCACTGGCTACAGTGAAGCCAGTCGGGCCCATCTGCCTGTGCCATTTATTGTTATTTACCCCTTCTGACGGTTTCCCTATGATGTCTGTGGCACGGTGACTAATTCCAAAGGGCAGGGCACTTTGTGTCATTGCTGCTTTAAAACTGTTGTCACTTACAACTAAGTCAAAATGTGTTTCTAGTGACAAACCTGTAGGGACATTCTCGGACCAAGCACCGGTTCTGAAATGTGGACGGTCAGGAAGCAACACCAAAGCCAGCCAGTGGGGTCCAGCGCACCGGAACCTTGAGAAAGTCTGTGTATCAGATTTTGATATCTCGGTATATGCGCACACCTCTCTTAAGATTGCTTTTGAGGTGTTTGGATGGTGTCTTGTTTGTCGACTAATTGGCTCTGTATCACTGGATCCGGGCCTGCTGCTTGCTCCACGCCTTCTATGCCCATGCTCTGCGCACTTCACTCGGGAGTCCCGAGTGACGCAGTACTTTCTTCCAACTTGCCTTTCTTCTGTTGATTCTGTGCAGACTCTGAGCTGAAACAGGAAATTTCCTTCATCAGATATTGACTTCCAAAGAAAAATTCTGAGCTGCCTTGAGAGTCACTTGATAGTGTGTGTATGTGTGTCTTTTTGAGACAGGATTTCTCTGTTGTAACTCTGGCTGTCCTGGAACTCACTCTGAAAACCAGGCTGGCCTCGAACTCACAGAGACCCACCTGCCCCTGCCTCCCAAGTGCTGGAGCTAAAGGCATGTGCCACTACTCGACTTACTTGATAGTATATTAATGAGAGGAAGAGAGAGAGAGACAGAGACAGAGACAGAGACAGAGAGGAGTAGCTTATAAACCCCACAAGCAAATGCATATTTGATAAAATGCCAACTCAAGAAATAACGTTTGCCAACCAGTATACGTAAACATCCTCACAGCCGTTGGTCTGGCTTGGCATTGCAGAAGGTCCATATTTATGTGAGACATATCTCAGGTGCAGTTGCTCATGGCTGAACTTCTGTCTTCGCTTTATGCTTTCTATTAGACCTCTGCGGATTGATGACATCACAGGAATGTGGTGTGTATCCATTTACTGTGGAACGAACGCTGGCCTGGCAGCTCACACACTAGTGGTCTTGGCTTCCCATGCCTGTCATTGTCTAAAGCAGCAGCGAAATCGCTCTGAGGCGGTCCCTCCCTCCCGCCATGCCAGGATGCCATCACGCATCTCTGGTCTGTACTTACTAGTCAGGTTTCTGTGAGAAATGGCTAAAGGCATTTGAAGTAAGAGTCTCAACCGTATAGCTATGATATGAGCAAATGCTTATTTACTAAAAGGAAAAGAAGAAAAAGAAATCTAGTGAGACTGTTAAAGCATATGGTGTCAGGATTTGATTTAATACGGTTTTATTTTGTCTCGACAGAGTCGGGATTTACATGCCACACCCTTTTGCTCAGGGCCAGCCCTCTCAGCTCCAACCACCTGTCCTACAGTAGCTCCTTTGTTGCAAAAGTGAACAATTTTTAATACTTACACTTTTACCACAGTCTAGCCTCTCAATTTCTCCTTGTTAGTACCTGATCTGGAAGGCCAGGGCCTCCAGCTCCTGTTTCCCTCGTCCCCAACTTCCAATCTACCAGCAGCCTGGTTGGTCCTGTTGCTCAAGAACATCTGCCACCCAAAGCCTTCCCTCTATCATAGACACCAGTGGCTAAGACACTGCTAAAGTCTATCTCGAGTGCTTCAGTAGCCTCCCTGCAAGGCTTCCTATTTCTACAAGGAGCCCATTAGGCAGCCCTCCTTTAAAGTAACGTCTGGTGGTGACTTTCTGCCAACTTAGATATACATCCAAACTCCTCACGGTGTCCTGGAGCCTCCTTTGAAATTCAGTCCCTGACTCAAGTACCAGCAGCATGGCGGACCCTTAGCATCTGTTCTTGTCAAGTGGCCTCTTATGGCCGATGAAGCCAGGCTGCGTCTGGCTCAGGGCCACCCATCTCGCTGTTGCTAATGCCCTGGGAGCCTGTGCTGCACCATGTGCAGCTTCTTTTCATCCTCTAGGCCTGTTCATTTGTCACCTTCCCTCAGTCTTCTTTGATCACCTTACCAAGACTGCCATCCCCAGTTCCTCCCTCATGGCAGCCATTTGTAGACTAAGTCACAACTTCATGTCTGAAATTATTTTTAATGCTTAGATTTATTTTGTTTACTGTTATTGTGTGTGTGTGTGTGTGCATATGGTGTACGTGTGTGTGTGCATATGATGTGTGTGTGTGTGCGTATGGTGTATGTGTGTGTGTGTATGGTGTATGCGTGTATGTGTGTGTGCATATGGTGTATGTGTGTATATGTGTGTATGCATATGGTGTGTGTGTGTGTGTGTGTATGGTGTGTGTGTGTGTGCGTATGGTGTATGTGTGTGTGTGTGTGTGCATATGGTGTGTGTGTGTGTGTAGGGGTGCATGTGCCATGGCATGCACATGGAGGCCAAAGGACAATTCCATGGAGCTGATCTCCTTCCACCTGTATGTGGGTTCCAAGACTCGACCTCTGGTCACTAGGCTTGCACAACAAGTCTTTTACTAACCTTGATGGCTCCGAAATTATCTTTAATATATTTCTCTATTTCTTGACCACTTCCTATACTGAATTGTAAACTCCGTATGTGCAAGGCCTTCATTGCACTCCTCACTGATACAGGATAGCTACTCTGAAAAGATTGTTGAATGAATGAAGAAGCCCTTGATTCCAAAGTTTACTCCTTTGACCTAAGCTTTGAGATAAAAAATGTTTTAATGTATGCAGCATGATCTTTTTTATTGTGATAAAATGCACATATGATAAAATTTGTCAATGTGACCACTTTAGATGGGCAGTTTGGTGGGTTTCAGTAAATTCACCTTATGGGGCAACCATCACCACTGTCCATCTGCAGAACTTCCCTTTTAAATGAAATTTGTTTTTGACAATTCCATACAGATGTGCAATGCATTCTGGTTGCACTCATCCCTCCACCCTCTATCATCTCTCTCCCACCACTGTCAACTCCACCCTTAAAAATTTGCCTCTCATTTTTATGTGTTTTGTTTGATTTTTTATTTGGGGGGCAGCCATGTGGGCATGGTGTTGAGCTATGGGAAGCTAGCTCACCGATGGTTACACCATTGAAGACAATGACTTCATGCCCTCAGAAACTGTCAACAGCCTATAGTTCCCCAGAGAAGGGCTAGGATTCCTGAGATACTCAGATGTTGACAGGCCTAGTCCTGTGCAGGCCCAGTGCAGGCAACTGCAGCGTCTGTGAGTCCAAGGCTCCACTAACCACATTGTTCCCAGAAAACAGCATTTTCCCAATCTTCTTCCCCATCATCTGGCCCTTATGTTCTTTCTAGCATTTCTTTCAAGATGTTTGTGAGCCTTGAAGGGGGTAATACAGATACCCTTCTTGGGACTGAGACGTCAACAGTCAATTGTTCTTAGCACCTTGCACAGCAGTAGACCTCTGCATTCATTGCTGCAAAAGAAGAAGCCTCTCTGATCAAGGATATCTACGGATATAAACATAAATACGTAGGAGACAGTTAGCAACATGTCCATTGAACAAAATGAAAACTATAGATTCACTCCCAGCAGCCCTGTGACTTCCCAAGTCATGGCCCTTTGACCAGGTCACAGCTCTAGCTTTTTTAGTGGACCTTAGATCCAACCAGAAAGTTGTTGGTTATCATAACAACAGTCATGGCGGCATCGTACCAGTGTGCACATCTCACCTGGTAGGTAGTGTCATAGTAGCAACAGTTCACAACTGGGGAAGACTCTTGATCACTTCCCTCCCCCAGTGTCCTGTGGAGCACATTCCAGCATAGGAAAGCCAGCTATCAGGGAGGAACTCTCCACTTTGGTTGCAGCTTGATTTCCTCCTGTCTTCTAACCAAGCTATGTGGGTGTCTTCAAGCAGTAAGATCTTACTGTTAAGTTCTGGTGGTCAACCAAGACCAATGGCAATAGCCTGTGTTCTTCTGGGAGCCTTTGGGGGCTTCCTGACTAACAACTCATGATAAAGTATCCCATATTTGCACTGAGAATTTTGTTTGCTAAACCATGACTTCTGAAATTGGAATTATCCACCTATGAAGGCTAGCTCCATCAAGAACTGTTGGATATCTTCCCAAACTGAGACCCTGTTCTCACTAAACACAAACCCTGCTTTGCCATGGGAATACCCCATGTTCCTGGCAACCACCATTCTGCTGTCTCTCTGAAGCTTACTGTGTGCCTCATACTGGGTGAATTTTAATCAGTATATATTTATGACTTCTTTGCTAGCATAGGTCTTTATTCTCTATTTTATTTTGTTTTAATGTTGGTCTATTACTGAGCATCCTATTTATGGTAATAATTATTTAGTGACAAAATATCCCATGACACACCTGTAGAGAACGAGTCCGTGGAGAGGCTGGCTGGAACAGGGGTTGGGCTCCGGCACCAGTGTTTTGCAGAAACTTCTTAAGTGATTCTGTGATGTGCCAAGGAAAGGTGGCTGGAGTGAGAAATAGCAACAGCAGCAACAAGGCTGCTTCTGCTTCTGATCCTGGGACTTTTCCTCTTTTCATTTTCTTTAGATTAACAGCTTTCTGACACCACCCCCTTCCCCACCACCACCAAAGGTTGAATTGAAATCCTATTGGTCAGCTATCCTGGGAGGAGCATACCTGCTCTGACTTCTCTGTCATGAATAAATTGTTTTCTTAATCTCCTGTATGTAATTTTATGAAAGGAAGGGTTTTAAATAATTGGAGCCTAGTACCCAAAATTACATCCTTCTGAGTCTCTGTAGCTTGTGGTTCAGTGACTGTGCATGAGCGACAAGAAGTTACTGACCACAGGAACACTTTGCGAGTTTGCATCAGGGTGAAATCTGTTTATGAAGGAAAGAGAACTAATTCTGCAGTCCAAGCATTCTGCACTACAGAGATAGAAGTGAGCTGAGCTTCAGGGACCGCAGCTATATGGCCAGAACTTGAGCCTCAGCAAGGTAGCTTGCTGCTGAGTCTGATGCCCTGAGTTCAATCTCCAGGAACCGCATGGTAGTTGCAGAGAACTGATTCAATCAAAATGACCCCCTGTGTGCACGGTGGCACACACACCATATCCCCCTCCAACAATAAATCTAATAAAATTTTAAATTATTTTTAACTGCAGGTTTGTGTATATGTGTGTGGGTTTGTGCCAATGACTGTGGGTGCTGCTTCACCCAAGGTATCAGACGCCCACTGGAGCCGGAGTAGCAGATGGTTGTGAGCCACCTGACCAGGGGGCCGGGAATTGAACTTAGGTCCTCCACAAGAGTGGTCCATGCTTTCGACTTCTGGACCTTCTTTTCTAGTGTCATAAAATTCAAACAAAACAAACCCCCTCGATCCTAGAGGCTAAACTAATGGGACTAGAGAGCAGTCCTTGAGCTACCCACTCACAGTGGGTCATACAGAGGCGAGAAGTCCCACACATGATGCAAACTAGAGTAAACCAGTTGACAACAACTAATTTTGCACTGTAACTTTGGAAAGGCCTGGCCTGATGCCATAGTTCATGGAGCCCTTAGAAAGAAGTAATCATGGAACTGTTTGCAAACAGAAAATCTTCCCAATGACATGTTTGACTTACATTAAGAATAATAATTTCTGTTGAGGCCAATAGTGGGATATTACAACAGCATCCATGAGACACAGTATCTAGCATGGGCTTATATGGGAAGAAATATTTAAAAAGGTTTTAAATTAAGCTTAGTATTACACAGGAGCCATGCGAATAATTAGATATAATTGGATTGTTAGTAAGGACTATAGGTAAGTTTCTTTCTGTTGTTGGGATATTGAACAGAAATAGGGTTAACTTTAAAAAGTTACTAAAGAACAGAACAAAAACACAAGCTGCCAAATCAGAATGACATTTTTAAGCCCTGATAATGCATTATTTGCCTTTCAAGAGATTTTTATTTCCAAGTGCATTTCACCCGGATTATGCTACTCTGTCTGTAATCAGCAATTTTTTTTTTTGATGAAAGTGTGGATCTCAAATATGTTTAGCAACAGACACTGTCAAGCAAACAACTTCTAAGTTGATTCCAAAACTGCTTTGTCTGTGGCAATGAGTTTCTAGTGTAGACACGTGTGAAGCCCATAGATACTATTCTGTGTACTCAAGTTATTTGCCAAGTGTCCAGTATATCAACAAACATAGGTCCCTGTGGACTATAGAGTTGCCTAATGGACACTGTGGGAGTCAACAGGTGTCATCTCTGTTCCATGTATTTCACACTGTTCCATGTATTTCAGCATTTCATGTTGATTTGACTCTGGAAGAGTTGTGAAAGTCTTTTTGCCAAGACCTTCTAACAGGAATGCTCACTGGTCCAGAACCAGTGTTGTGCAGGGCTGATGTGGGCTTTTCTTGGCATCATGTGGTGTTCCTGGGATTTGTTGGTGCTACCCACAAAACACCATGTCCTTGTTGGTCTGAATGCTTCCATCACTCATGTGTAGGATACTCCACGGAGTATTATTAAAATGAGAACAGATCCAGGCAGTGATGAAGGGAGACTCATTAGTCGAAATCCACATTCCATTATGCTTTTTCAAAGAAAGATCGAGAATGCCATGCCGATACAAATCTGTTTGGTCAAAGCGTTTGTATTTGCCTCAGTCAATTAGCAGGAAAGAGGAGGCAAGCCTACATTGTCTGCCTTTGTTACATCATGTATTGTGTGGCTCTGGCCTTGGTTTAAGATACATAAAGTGAGACAAATCTTGATGGCTATTGCATAAGCTAAACATACTGAAAACTACGAAGAACTGGAAGTGATTTTGATGATACACAATAAGCAGATGATAGCTTGTTGAAAATTAAGCAACACTAAAACTCCGATTTTGGAATAATAATTACTTGGGGAAATATTTTGGGTAACATTTCCTGAAAGAAAACCAAGATTCTACCTTGCAAGCGACATTATAATCATATAATGGTTCTGTTGTGGTTTAAGTAACACACACATTGCATATTATATATAATGTAGTCATGTGTAGGCAAGAGTTTGAACACAGTTAGACCTTTTTATTTATGTGCCATTTGCCTTTTCCTAGTTGTCTAATTTCTTAATTTTCAATAAAAAAGCATGATAAAATATTAAATTATAAAAGAAAGAAATTCGTGGAGTAAGGATACAGCCTGCAGAGAATTGATATCTATAATATATAAAGAATTCAAAACACTAAACACCAAGAATGCTAATTTATCCAATCAATAAGGAGGCAAATGAACTGATCAGATTGTTTTCACAGAAGTACAAATAGTAAACAAATACATGCAAAAAAAGTTACATATTTTTTAGCTTCTAGCAAAATGAAGACCTAAACTTCCGATATTCCTTCTTACCCAAGTCAGAATAGCTGTCATTAAGTAATAGAAAACAATAAACAACTTGTGAGGACTGGGAGGGGAAGGAACCTTTGTCTGCTGCTGCCAGGAATGAGGATGAGCACAGTCACTGTGGACATGACTGTGAAGCTGCCTCATCAAGCTGAAAGAGAAAGCCCAGCTGTTCCACTCCTGGGTACAGATCCAAAATGTCCAGCTGAGCTCACTACACAGACACCTGCACATCACGATGATCGCAGCACCAGGCACAGTAGTCGGGTTATAGAGTCAGCTTGTGGATGGAGAAATATGGTATATAAAAACAGTGGAGATTTACTCGGCCATAAGAAGAATAAAATTATGTCATTTTCAGGAAAATGGATGGAACTGGAGATCTTATGACAGCAAAATAACCTAGACTCAAACAACTATTGGATGCTTTCACTAATATATAAAATCTAGATTTAAAATATGTGTGTGTGTGTGTGCAAGAGAACAAGAAAAATCAATAGAATAAAGGGGGAATACAATATATATGTATTAAAATGCTGATATGAAACCCATTATTTTGTGTGCTGATTTTTAAAATGGTGAATAAAATAGATAAGAAGTATTTATTAAATGTCCATGGGGCCATGTTTGTAAAGATGACTTCAGTGTTCCATTTTGTCCATAGTTTTATCATGTGAGTGATTTTGTGGCACTGTACCCCAGAGTCCAGTGACCTCTTTTTGTGAGAACAAAAATATTTTGTTTTTGAGATTTTAGTCAGTAGATCAGCATTTTTGAATCCTCTTTTTAGCTTAGTACCTATGGAAGAGAGCAAGCTCTGAAGAAATCCAGAATATTGTCTAGAGCATCAACGTCTACACATGCACATTTTAAAAGCCAGCAGAGTAAAAATATTAAGGACTCATGGTGTGATGTTAAAGGAGTTTAGATGGGGTAGGCGGGTTCTCTGTGGGTAAAGATGCCTGCTGCCAAGCCTGGTGACCTGTGTTGACCCCAGGGATGGACTGGTGGAAAGAGATAGCAGAGTCCTACAACCTCTCTGAGCTCCACATGTATGCCATGGCATGAGAGTACCCCACAGCCCCCCCAAATAAATACGTGTAAGAACATTAAATCAATTTAAACATTTCTGCTTCGATTAGCATTTCTTTTTGGCATAAACTTTCAATGTACTTTTACCTAGAGTTCGAAAAGCACATTGCATTATTACTGTCTATAGTCAACTATTGTACTGACTGTAACTAATGTTTAGTGATAACTTCCCCTCACTCCTTCTTTCTCCCCATTTTGCCCAGCCTTTGGGAGCCACTATTTTACTCTCAACTTTTGTGTGATAACTTTAAAAAGCTCACATATGAATCGAGTACTTGTGGTACTTATCTCTCTGGGCCGCCTTAATTAGTTTACCATAACCGTCTGTTCTTTCAAATGACAGGGCTCCATCCTTTTCATGACTGGATACTACTTCCAGGAACATTTGGACCACAGTTTCTTATTCATTCATCCATCAGCTGGCAGACACCTGAGTTGCTTCCATTTTTAGCAATTGCGGACAGTATCAATGAGCATGGGAGTTCAGACATTTCTTTGACATTTCATTTCACTGAAGTGCCTATAGAACATGAAGGGGCTGATTCAGTATAGATACCTAGACATTTTCCTGACTCAGTGATTGGGTTCTAATGCCAGTGATTGGATAGCAATTGCTTTAGCAATCAGGGTTATAAGGAATTTCCCTAAATTCATCTGACTCCAACGAGGCATCTTCAAAGTGGACAGGAACCAGTGTTCACCCCACTTTGTAGGTGAGAAAAATGGGGTTTAGAGGTGGAAAGGTTCATTTGGTCTCTACAAAGAGTCAGTGACGTGGGAGCTTCCACATCACAAGTCTAAGTGTGGAGCTGAGCGGGATGGGGCTCAGCTGCCCCTCTGAATGCTGGTCCTTGCTCTTCTGGGTTTTGATGAGACTCTTATTCTTCATTTTCAGATTACAGAACAGGCCCGTGTTTTGCTGTGGTCAGCAACCAGATGTGCCAGGGACAGCTCAGCGGGATTGTCTGCACCAAAACACTCTGCTGTGCCACGGTGGGCCGAGCCTGGGGCCACCCCTGTGAGATGTGTCCGGCCCAGCCTCACCCCTGCCGCCGTGGCTTCATTCCCAACATCCGCACAGGAGCTTGTCAAGGTAACGCAGCGGGAATAACAAGGAAGGAGTCCTTTCCACAGGAGGGCCATTCGCTCCAGCCTGAGGGCACAGCTGAAGCCTTGGCATCACGGTTCTTGGAGCCAGGAAGGCTTGCTAAGTCTGCCTTGCCAACGGCCCCTCTGGCCCAGGAGTGGTTCCGTGTGCATCTGGCACAGGGGCAGCAACTGTGTGGGGGCGATGCTGGGCCTGATGGCAGTGCTTTGTAGGAACACAGTGAACAAGGTGGTTGTTGTTGCTTTCTCTTCCTATGAAACTCTTAATGTCCTGGGCTTGAGGTTGTACTTAACTGACCTGAAGAAAATTGCTCCTCTGGACATTTGACATGCTACATTATGCTTTTTTTTTTTTTTTAACAAGTCAGAAATAAATTCGAATTGGTTTCCCTGTTTTAAATACCCCCAGATGTTGCCTTAGCACTCGTAGGCCCTCCTCTAGAATCCTGGTTTTGGCTTTGACTCTTCCCCCAGCTGTGTAAATTCTTTCATTGTCTGGATGTCTGGCAGGAAAGAGGAGGAAGTGAGCAGAGACCACTCCACACTAAACTGATGGGCCCCAAACTCTCAGCCTATCTCTGCTTCCGTTAGACGTCTGCAGGGCTTTTTTTAGACAACTGCAGTAATTTTCAGAAAATTCAGAAAATATGATTTTCCGAGGCAAGTAGGTTGGAGCTTGGCTGTTCTGTGCGTTCATTCTGAAGGTCGGGATGCATGAAAGCAGGATCTGAGCTCTCACCGTGCTGTGGGCTCCACTAGATTGACTGTCAGCCCCAGCTTCCTCTGGGTGCCCTTGAATGTGTCCCCTCCCATGTCAGGAACAGCCAGAAGGAGTTGCTTTGAAACCCTAGAGTTGTGAAGGGCTGATAGGAGTCTCCTATCAGCCTCTCCTAAGCGTTTCCTTTGATGTCTTATTTTTCTCATTCTTAGAAAGTCTCCTTGAGTTTTGAGGAATTGGTGGGCCATTGTGTTTTGAAGTTGCCAATATCTATGGATTGTTGACAGGGACTTGAAAGGCAGATCTCCAATTCCCAGCTTCCTGTCAGTGAGCTTATTGTCAGAGGTTTGGATACCAACAGAAGTAAGGGAAAGGGAAGGCTTGTTGTTGGTCTCAGACAATCTGGACTTTTCCCAAAGTTGCTTCTGTCCCTTCATGGCTGCCTGTCAACACCTAAGATGGGGAAGAGTAAAGGTAATTTGGTGAAAACCCAGGACAACGAAACAGCAGCATATACGGTTACTTGTAAAAAGAGATTTTCAAAGTATTGTATGTGGCCAGGAGGCCTTCTTGTTGGTGTTTCTGGCCGCTGGGCCAGACACAGACTGTGGGCAAATGGGTTGACAGAAGCCTGTATATAGGCGTAGTCTGGGAGCACATGGTCAGTGGGGAAGTGCCCTCATACACATTCCTGTTGGCCAAAGTCATGATCAATAAGACTATCTAGAGTAGTCTATCTGTCTGTAAAATTGTGATTTCAAGTAACATTTTAATAAACATTCAGAAAAATTCTTACTTAAGAAAAAATGAAACTGGCTGTAAAATATAATCCAACTGTTTCAATATAGTCATCCATTTGTGGGACAGGACATTCTATTAGAATAGTGACACTTTTATGCCCCAATAAATATTTCCCCTCTAGTTCCCCTTTCACCGTGGGTGACTTTTCCCAACAGCGTAGGCTGAGAGCCTGCGAATGGCCATTGCTTTGTTGTTCTCCCAGCATCCGGACCTAAAGAGGGATAGTCCAAGAGGAAGAAACTTAAGATTCCCATTGGGGCTCTTTATCAAATCAGGGTTTTCTGTGTTCTGAATGAAAAAAATGGAGAGAATACACTTGTATACACTGTCTTCACAATAGAATCCAGGCAGCCAGCATGATGGATGAGGAGGTTTCTGTTGGGAAGATTAATTCAGACTATATTATAGGACCAGGGGTTAGTCCTAGGTGCTTGGATAAAGCATTGAGCAAGGTGCACTGAGTCTCTGCTTCAAGAAAGCCTATGATGTTGAAGAACAAAACACATTCATTATTAGGATGGCCAGTGGTGAGAACCAGGGGCCAGATGTTGCTATCACACTAGCAGGAGCAAAGTGTCATTGGAGCAGAGATTAAAATCTGAGTCAAAATGAACCATGCATTCTCCAACAGGTAGAAAATTCCAGAAAGAAGGGCCACAATTACAAAACTCCAAGGCAGGCATATCTTGGCATATCTGAGGAAACCTGGGGGGAAGGGGAAAGAGGAAGGTGCGAGGGAGATAAGAGCAGACAGTGGAAAGTTACGGACTTTCTCTGACTTAGCAGTGACCTGGAGGGACATGACCTGTGCTTTGAAAGTTCCTCCCTGGTATGTGCTCTGGTGGGCAGATCTACAGCCGAGCCTGCACGTTCTCCAGCACAGCTCTCGTTTCTGGCCCTGATATACTTTTCCTGCACGAGACAGTCTTCCAGAAGGTGAAAGGGACATGTGTATGAAGATACAAGCTGTCCTGTGACAATTCTAGAGGCTCTCAAGTAAATTTTGTATTACCTTTGTCATTCGATGTAACACTTGACGGTTACAGACATGCATCACATTTTGACTTTGGAGAATACCTTAGATACTTTTGATTGTCATTGCCAATCTGAAGATGAAAATGACACAGTAAAAAAAGGGTCATTTTAATCATTACATGCTTCCAATTTGCAATGTATAATAAAGCCCTCAAATTAATAGAAATAGTCTCCTCTGCCTTCGGGAAGACTGGGCTCCCTCTTGCTGAGTGTTATTGGCTAAGCTACCTTAATAACTTGGTTATTTTATAGAATGTAATCATAACAGTTGCTAAGATGATGGCCTGAAAGCTGTGACGGCTGCTGTGACATAAATATGCTAATATAATTGTGAACACCCTATCATGCTTTCTTCGGCAATGAATCTTTCTCTCTTCCCAAATCTGACAGATGTGGACGAATGCCAGGCTATCCCTGGGCTGTGTCAAGGAGGAAATTGCATTAATACTGTTGGGTCTTTTGAGTGCAAATGCCCTGCTGGACACAAATTTAATGAAGTGTCACAAAAATGTGAAGGTAAGCAACTCCATGTGTCTCAACTAAAGAGAATGGGGGTGGGGGTGGGGAGGGCGGACAAGATGGCGTCAGCAGCAAGTCAGTTTGCGGCTTACACCTAAGACCTTCTGTCTTTGTTGTCCCTGTGAGAGTGTGAATATGACAGTCCAACAGGAATCGTGTGCCTTTGGACTGCAGAACCAAAAAAGCCCCTGTGACTTGTTCTTCCTTTATAGACACAAAATAAGAGGCACATCTGAATCAAATTAAATATTAAAACATGAAATATTTTAGGCTGATATTTGCTTTAAAATGTTCAAGACACATGTTTCATAAAGTTCTAGAGGCATGAATTTGAATTTGATCATTAGATACCATTCAAAATTATACCACTGATATTTTCTAGTTAAAATGTAGAGTTTTGAGGGGGAGACACACTCAGATAAACACCTATGCTCCTAGTTAGAGCTTAGGATTTTCTTTTCTTGTCACAGCATATGTTTACCAGATGAAAAAACTTTCTGTTGTTCACCAAGCAGAAAATTAACCTGAAGTAGCAATTTCTATTTGTGTTCAGTTTGGAGAGTAGGCTTCTAAAATGTATACCCGGGGACATGTTCACATCTAGCACTACTGTCATGTGTCAAAGTGGGCCGGCTTCCGGTGCCATGGTTTGTTTCTGAGACGGATGCATCTCAAACTCAGAGAGAACACCTCCTTATTCTCTTCTCATCCCACCACGGTGGCCTGAGGTGTCCACTAGAAGTCTGTATTGCTTGTTGAACACAGTTGCGTTATTTACCTTCTTAGACTCTAGCAAAGAAACGGCTCTCAAAGTGGAGCATCTGTCCTTGGTTTCTTAACCTCCTTATGGGTTCTCCAGTCCATCAAAGCAACAGAAGGTAGCTTCTGATGTGAAATACTATCAATAAAATATAGTCAGACATTTAATATGGCTTGCCCAGAATGGAATGACCTAGTTGTCATAGAATTGCCTTTGTGGGTTAGAGTGGTTTTTAAAAGTATTGACATAGTTTATTTTTTATTATTTATTTTATTTTATTGGGTTTTTTTTTTTTTGAAACAGGGTTTTTCTGTTGTAACTCTGGTTGTCCTGGAACTCACTCTGTAGACCAGGCTAGCCTCAAACTCACAGAGATCTGCCTGCTTCTGCCTCCCAAGTGCTGGGATTAAAGATGTGCACCAGCACTGCCTGGACTATTGACACAGTCTATAATTGTTGTTGCAGTGGAGGTGTGTTATAGGCAGGTGTTTCAGCTGGAGAACCATGAGAGAGTCTGGTTTCCTTTTTGAAATCAGATTTCATAAAAACATCTTGTGTTTTAAAGAACACTAAGACTGGTTTCCTCTAGGGGAATGGATCTTAGAAATGATAGGTGAACGAATGAAATAAGAGTACTAGTATTACTGGGGGCAAAGGCCTGCTCCACTTTTCAGCATTATAAATGATGGGAGTGTGTTCAGAATGTTGAATGAGGCTGTTGAGGTGGCTGTGGAGGCTTCACGCCGGTGCTGACTGAGTGCATTGTGTTGGCTTTTTTCCTAGAGGAGAACTGTTGTCTCATCTTTTTTCTTTTTTCCCTTTTCTTTTTCCCTTCCCTTTTTTCTTTCCTTCTTTCTTTTCTCCTTCCTTCCTCCCTCCTTTCTTTCTTTTCTTTCTTTTTTTTTGAGACACTCACGCCATATTCCTGGCCGGCCTGGAACTTACTATGTAGACCAGGCTGGCCTCAACCTGACAGAAGTCTGCCTCTCTCCACCGTAAGTGCTGGGACTATAGACGTGGGCTGCCACGCCCAGCCTCCGTTCTAACTCCAGTATTTGGAACTCTTTAAACATGTTGCGATATGGATGTCCAGCCCTTTCTATGGGTGTCATCTGTGACAGTGTAATGAGGTTCCTTGCGTGCGGAATCCATGTCGATAATGGGTTATGCTCAACATTTTTAAGCTTTCTCAGCTTACTGTAGTCAGTAACAAGAAATACAATCAGCTCCAAGATTTAGGGCGATGGAGACCACATGCTTTGTCCAGCCTGTGCTTTTTTCTTCTGGGATCACAGTTATTTCCATCCTGAGGAAAAAAAAGTGATATTCTGCCTTTTGCTTTTTTGCTTGATCAAAATAGTTTACAGTCCATGGATATGCATCACACCGAGATGCAGATGTAATGTTCACACTGTAAAAAAAGAGAGAACTCAGATCTGTTTATTAATGCTGCGAAGCCTACTTTGTGATATATCTAATGAATTAAAAATTCAACCTGAGAATTATTTAATATTTTTGACAACAAAAATAAGTTCTCAACTGCACAATTGCAATGTGTAGCAAGACGGAGAACAGAACCTTTGGCTAGAACTCATCTTTCCTTTGCCGTCTACAGTTCCATTAAATTTGGGTGGTGGTTTTCCCCTTCTCTGTTTTTCTAGGCAAGTTGACGTCAGATAGGGTATTTTCTTGTTAGTGACACATGTGCTCTGGCCTGGGGCTGGTTGGAACATTGTTGATCGGTCTTGTCCTGGTAGAAATGTCATCAGAAAGTCTTCCCAGAACCCTCTGCAAGCTGAGTCCCTCTTTCAGTTCCTTTATTGTATTCCGACTCCAGAGCACTAGGAAAATGGTAACACTTTGGGCACAGGCTGTCCTCTGTGGTCAAGGGAGGGAGCCTAGCAGATCTAGCACACAACCACAAAGAAGACAAGAGATGCCCTTATTCTGTGCCCATGTCTGTAAGTTGGCCTTTCATTGCAATAACAAAATACCTGAGGTGATCAACTTAAAAGGAGGACAGGTTTATGTGCATGTATGTATGCACCATAGGACACATATGGAGGTCTGAGGACAGCTTGCATGAGTAGGCTCTTTCCTTCCGCTGTGTGGGTCCTGGGGACCAATCTCAGGTGGCAGACTTGGCAGCAAGTGCCCTTACCTGCTGAGCCATGTCGCTGGCGCTGTAGCTGGCTCTGTAAGTGTATTTTCCCCTGACTTAGAAAGGAAGAAATTACATAGTTCTTATATTACCTTAAAAATAAAAAAGCCACTTCATTCCAGCGAGTATTAGCAAATTCCCAAGATGCCAGTGACCACTCCTCCACTGCAGGCGGCTTCATTCAAATGCTTTTCGTAAGTTTCCTCTTCAGAGTTCTCTCTTTCTGTCTTCCTTTTCCTAAAGCCCCAGTAAAACGCTATAGAATAAGTTTTAATAAATATGCACAATTCAGAATAGCAAAAATGTAAATTAATAAGCTGAAGCAATTCAATATTATATTTTAAACATTTTAAAAGACAAAGATTGAGGCTAGCTGTGATTTGGGAAAGGGGACCAGAGCTCATAGGCACCTTTTGCTGATTTTTCTTATGACATGGAGCTTGTGTTCTGAAAGAGCAGAGGCACCTTCTCCTTCTGGAAACTGAGCCCATATTTGCATAAGTTACTGAGGGAGGAAATTAAGAAATTTAAAAAAAAGTGCAAGTCACTGGGGAGGGGACACTAGGGAATTCAAAGGTATTTACACCCCTTCATGTGTGACAATTTTGCTTCATCCCGTTTCACCTCAATGAGTGAACATTACGGGTGTGTGTTGTAATACAGCTCCTGACATACAGCATTGAAGACATACGTCAAAGGTGGACGTCTCAGGGCCTAGCCAGTTGAAGACTTGGATTTAGCATCACTATAAACGATAAACCTGTTTGCTTCCCCAACCCCTTGAATTGACCTTGACCTAAGCATGCCAGGAACATACTCTAAGTAAACACCATTGTTTACTTCTGTGGCAGAGTTTTTCCAGGTTTCCCAGGCTGGCCAAGGCAACTGTAGCCTAAGCTGGCCTTTAACTCCTACTCTCTTTCCTCTGACTCCCAAATAGCTGGGAGCAGAGGCCTGTGCCTCTAGGCCTGGATCTTCTCCTATTTCGAGTTTTACTCTTGTTAGTTTTCTACAGGCCTCAATCATGAGAAGGGCATACCCAAGCATCAGACATGGAGATCAGGTCCCATAATCACCACCATGGTGAGGGTTAGATGAGTTAGGTTTTTTGACTTGACCTGACTCTCAACACACCAGAACTCTCATTATCAGCACTGTTGTTTTTTTCCACAGACGATGCCAGTCACACGGGCTGGTGGAAGACGTTCCCACATCCTGCCAGAGTTAGTTATGTTTCCCAAATAGTCTTTTCTGATATTCATAATATCTTACTCTCTTTGGATATTGATATATTATGCTAAGTGGCTTAAACAAAAACACTAGCATTTGTTTATGCTACTAGATTGAAAATTATTTTAACAGCATCATCACATGATCTTTGTAGGGCAATATGTAACATTAATATTTGCAGACCCTTTGGCAAGGGTCTTCGCTGTGTAATTGCCACAACAAAACACCATGACTGAGGTAACTTGTAAAAGAGAGCATTTAACTTGGGACTCACAGTTCCAGAGAGCTGGAGTCTGTGACCATCATGATGGGAATCAGAGCCCACCCCAGTGATACACATCTTCCAACAAGTCCACACCTCCTAATCCTTCCCAAACAGTTCCACCAACTGGGCAACAAGCATTCAAATACATGATCCTAATCCTGTTGGGGCCATTCTCCTTCACACCACTACAAATGACTTGCCTCACAGTTATGTCTCCTCTGTCCTTAAATGGGCTTTTGCATTTTGCAGGCTCACTGGTACACTTCTTTGTGCTCAGAATAAGTGGGCCTGCAGAAAGACAGGAGGACACTGAAAACGGAGTTACTGTAAGGAGAGTCTTAGGGCATGGTGCTGGGCCTAGAAATGTTCACTGTGCCGTGGCTGGCTCCCTGCCAGGCTGCTCCTCTCCTGGAAATAGCTTTACTTTTACCAATGGCAGAGTCACAGTGATAGTGCTGTGTACCATTGCTTTGACTCTGTGTTCAGCAAAATTGCTTCAGCCTCCAGGCTGCTGCCATAGAAGAACGATTGTCTGGCTTTTCGTGGTGAGTGGGTCACTGATGGCTTTGTGACTGTAAGGCTCAACTTGAGTGAGAATATACTGGAATGTATGAGGATGTGCTTGAATGCGGTTCTCTTAGAACCCTGTTTCCCATTTTTAAATGAAGAGGAGCACATGGATTGTAGATGAAACGGTCTCATTTAGTGGTCCTAAGTCTTCCTGTGTCAGCAGCATCAGCCTGGTTGCAGTGGTTCTCCGAGGAAGCTTGGGGAGATCCCTACTTTCCTTGGCACAGTGTAGGCCACCCTTCTTGTTTGGGTTGAGATGACCAGACTTCTGCTCATCTTCCATGATTAGTTATGGGCTACCTAGGAAGGGTGTAAACTCAGTTAAAGCAGTCCCGCAGCTCAACGATACCTGATGGGACCAGAAGTCAGCGAGAGTCTGTTGACCACATCTCCAACAGCAGAAGCAGTGAGTGTTTCCCTGAAGAGAAAGCTGACTAGAGCACCCACTGTCTACTGGGTTCACAAAACACACATTCTTCCAATGCAGGACCATCTTCATGGTCATTGGCCTGTGCTACTGAGAATCCAAGTTGGTACTTCCTACCCCTCTTCTGGTCACCCCAGATCACCAGGTCCTGATCAGGCCACAAGGTCTTCTCTGAAGGATTGCAGTATCTGCCCTGTGGGAAACCTGGTTGATAACAAATACAGAAAGTGATGCAGAATATAGAAAAAATTAGCAGAGGAGTTTCATGTAGCATAAAATACACAGAGAAAGAGAGCAAGCTTTCAAAATAAACAGCATCCGGAATATCAGCATGCTGTCAGCCTGTTAGCTGTAGGTTCTAAAGAGGGTGTGTTTATTTGGCTCCATCTCTTGAATTTGATAAATCCCTCAGGAAGATCTGTCTGAATAGGCTCTTCTCTGGCAGTTGATATTTGGTGTAGACAGCTGCTTCTGGGGGCTTGACTTCCCAACCACTCTGTCTGCATGAAGTCTCATGTCGCGCCCTCTAGATAACGGGACTCCCCTTGGTGTTGCAGATATCGACGAGTGCAGCACGATTCCTGGAGTCTGTGATGGTGGAGAATGTACGAACACGGTCAGCAGCTACTTCTGCAAATGTCCCCCTGGTTTCTACACCTCTCCTGATGGCACCAGATGCATAGGTGGGTGTGGTTACAGATGACAGGCGTGGTTGGTATACATCATCACGGTGAACCTCTCTCAGAATAAGTTTGTTAATGGGCCAGTTGAGGGAAAGGTGAACATTTTATGGAAATGCGTTCAACAGTGGAGCACTCTGGTAATGCACTTGTTGCCTCCCGTAAAAGAAAGATCCAGGAGACCATGCAGATGTCCTCAGCCCATGAGCTGAGGTGCAGCTGTGCTGCTTCTTGCCATGCCATCTCTCTATGATGACCTTTAGTCACTTCCCAGAATCTATGATAATCTGGGTCTGAAATCTTGCAATAATCTTTAATTTGTCTAGGCTTCTACACAATCTGCTTGTCAGACTTACCTTCCTGAAATAGTGATTTGATTAAACAACATTCTTAACGCAAACATCTCAGGTATTTTTCACCAGGACACGGAAACTAACAATTTTCAATTTGTGTCCAGTGGTTCCACATATACTGTAGGCATGTCAATACCTACATAAATACATACTTTAGGTAAATACATACACACACACACACACACACACACACACACACACACACACACATTCCAGACATGGAGTTCTGCTCTTTTCTGTTGTGGTGGTATACTTGCATGAAGACAGAAATTAAATGAAGGTTTGATTAATTCTTTTTTTAAAAAATAATTTATTTTATTTTTAACCGTGCTTGTGAGCACAGGTGCCTGTGGCGTCCACAAGAGGATTGGATTCCCCAGAGCTGATGCTAACAGGCAGTTGTGAGCCTCCTGATATAGATGCTGGGAACCACACACCAATCCTCTGCGGCTGCCATTTGTAATCGAGGGCTGCCAATAACCCAATGGCAGCTTGTAATGTCAGCCCCAACAGTCCCATCTTGCCGTATCGATCAAGAGTCCCTGACTCACTGGTTTAACATACCAGTAAGCCAGATCTGTAACATGGTATCAGTTAATTTGCAAAATAATAGTTATTAACCCATTAAGAGTTTAGCATTGGCAGCTGTAGGTCCCAGCTTTGCTGCACAGAAGAACCCATCCATCTGCAGATTATATGTAGACATTTCATGATTTGGTCAAGTGTTTACACTGGGTTTTAACCACCAGCTCCATTTGAAGCTGGGATACAAGCCAGGCTTGAGGCTCTCTCCCATTCTTAATAGCCTTTGGGTTCCATGCCCAAAATATTTACTAAAAAAGCATATAAAACAGTAGCTTTGAAGCATTTCAAGTTAGAATGCAGAATTTCCATTTCTCCACCATTTTCATAGAGAGGTGCCCCACTGTGGGCTTCACAGAGCAGGCTTGTCTGCACCCTTTCTGTAGCTACTCTTCCTGGATCTGGCTGGAATAAAACCGGTCCTTGCTGAGACATTTGCCCAGGGGTACAGGTACTGTAACCAACGCTTTCTGGGAATCTCCTCTATACTTGATAGTGGTTATAAGTACAACTCAGAAATCATCTTGTGTCTGTGATGCCGACCCTTAATCTTTTTCTATAGTTTGTTTAGGTTTGTCTTAACCTTCTTTGCTTAAATTATATAATGTAAATGTTCCTAAATTATGCATGTTTACTTTTATGTATTTTATCAATAAAATCATCAATATTTGAAGGCTTTGTATTCTTAAGAATGATTCAGACAACAAGTGTATGTGGATGACATTCTATGACAGCAGTTCTCAACCTGTGGGTTGAGACCCCCCCACCTTGGGGGTTGAATGACTTTCACAGGGGTCGCCTGAGACCACCTGCATATCAGATATTTACATTATGATTTATAACAGTAGCAAAATTACAGTTAAAAAGAAGCAACAACAATAATTTTATGGTCAGGGGTCACCACAGCATGAGGAACTGTATTAAATGGTCATAGTGGTAGGAAGGCTGAGAGCCACTGCTCTATGACAAAGCTTGATGCTTAATATTCAAACTTACAGCATGTAGGGATGGAGTTCTGACTGAGGAAGCATCTTCACTTTAGAAAAGCTATTCCTGCATATCTTACTTTAAATGAGAAGCGTATTTAAGATATTATTTACTTTTCACAACTCTATTGTGTGTAGGCTGTATTTTACTTAGAGAGCCACACCCTCCATGTGTAGAGAAAGGTGTTCAAACTTTGCTATGTGTCTCCTTTTTTCACAGGAACATCTCAAGGGTGCCCTGAGCTCTTTTGGTAGCTAAGAGTGGTACCACAGTGTGTCAGCTGTTGTCATGACAGTCAGACATGATGTAATCCAATAAAAGTGATCTATAGAAGTGTGCCTCACTGTGTTGCTTTCAGAAGATACTTTTCTGCCAAAAAGAAAAGACCTCATGTAGAACTGTTGGATCCTATGGGACTAAGAACCTGCAATCATTAATACTTTGGAACTTATTCATAATTAACCCTTTAAAAATTACTTATAGTCTCAGCATAAAAGAGAAACTGATTAATAAGCATTACATCTGGCAGAAAATTGGCTCGTCCCTTCAAAACACAACCTCACAAGTCTGAGGCACAATTTCAGACTAAAAATTAATGCACATGCCACAGATGAATGTTGTTCTTAAATGCATTTGTGTAAAAGTTTGCCTAAGGTGTCCCAAATTGAGTAGTTTAAGCCAAAGACAACCCAGGCTGTCTTTAATATAGAGACATCTTTAGGAATAACTGTCTGTCACCACTAGTGATTTTCTTAGTCTTTTTTTCCTATGGCACATTGATTTTAAACATTTCTTCTCACTTTATGCATGGAATGTGGAATTTTGGCCAAGCATCTCAGTGTGCAGGGGGAAGGAGCAAGACAAGGCAGTTCTGATTCCGTCCTGGGTCAGCTTCCTTTCCAAGCACACATGCAAGGGTCAGTCCTGTCACGGCCTCAGGGTGAGGTTTGGAGGTGTTGAGGCAGAAGAGTGCCGTCTCAAACTTGATCACAAAGGCTAAGTGTGTCTTTTTGTTCCCTTAGATGTTCGCCCTGGTTACTGCTACACGGCTCTGACAAACGGGCGTTGTTCTAACCAGCTGCCACAGTCCATAACCAAAATGCAGTGCTGTTGTGATCTTGGCCGGTGCTGGTCTCCAGGGGTCTCTGTCGCCCCTGAGATGTGTCCCATCAGATCCACTGGTAAGAGCTTACCTGTAGCATCTGTAGCATATCCCAACACAACACTTCCAGGCCCGTGACAGTGTTTGCAGTATAGACCCAAGGGAAAGCCAGGTAAGTAAATAAGACTCCAGAAAACTGAAGTGTAGGCACGGAGGAATCCCCCAGATGGTGCACAGGTGAAGGCTTGTTTCCAGATCTGCTGGTGACCTCGTTCTCTCATTGCCATGGACCATCAGCTGTCTCAGGAAGTTCTTGTGTTTTCTTACTCTCAAGGAGGGATTTGGTGGCTCTCCTCTAGTCCTTACCAGCTCAGTAGGCTAGCACCCAGTTCCCTACCACACGCATCTCCTCCTTCCCTAACATTCGTCACTTTTCTCTTCCTGCTGCCAAGTTCTGTTTTTTTCCTTCATAGCTTCTCATTTGTCTGTCATATTCCTTTCATTTCCACTAAAAGTTTATCCTTCTGAAGCCAAAATGATTGGCCTCTCATATGGCAAGTGGGAGATCCTGCCATATACATTTCCCAAAGTCTAATTCACTTGACATTCCCTTTAAAAGTTGTCTCTCTCTGGAGAGGGTGTAGAGAAAGACATTCACGATATTTTTTCAGTATGGCAAAAGGCAAGATTTGTTCATCTACAACATGTCTTTTGCTACCCAGAAATATTTATGTTTTGGCATAGCATTTGGAGTCCTCAGATCTGAACCCAGTTCTTCTTTTAACTGTTAACGTTATAAGAGTTTTATTTTCCAATTAAATCGTATGTGTTTCCCTTGAACAGTCTTGGCATTTCCAAAGTAAGTTGATTATTTTTTCATAAAATATATGCATTACTCTCTATTCCCTCTTCCTACAATTCTTGCTGGTTATATAGCCTGTAGAGGGCTAAGGATCTGTGCAAACATAGCCTGACACACAAACATGCCAAGATAGTCACAGCTGGAGGTGTGGCCGCATCCCCATGGCCCGCGGGTTCTGGTTCATTCTCCGCTGTGTTCTAGACCTGACACTGCTCTTCTTTATGCTTACTTGTGTATTGCTCTATCACTTGTTAATAAATCTCATCAAGAGTCATCATTGTAGTCTTGTATTTCTCACCCTCTCTGCACCTCCGTAGAATTTAGCAAAGCCTTGCTTGTAAGAGGCATTTAGGTAGAACATACAGCTCATTAAGAACATTAAGGACTCAGCCTTTCGCTCCTCCTTTTCATTTACTTTTTAAAAACTATGTTTCATCCCTGAGTTGAGGAGACAGAAAAAAGTAAAGATTATTGAGAAAATTATCCCTGGCTGCTGATCCTTAATGTAAAGGGGCTCATGGATAAAACCATTATGCTGTAGAAAGTAAGGAGTTTAGGGTCCAGTAAGATATATTTCCTATGAAGCTGAGGTAAATTTAATGGTGTTCTTAAAGTAATATACTCACATAATTAGCAGAAATACTGATAAGCCATCTATATCTATATCTATATCTATATATATATATATTTAATTTAATTTAAAGCACTGCATAGATGTGCAGTGAAAAGGTCCTTAGGGAACAATTGATGTGGTATGTCTGGGTGATAATTCTGTAGGAAGAGTCACTGTGGTTTAGTTAAAAGGAACTATAGTATCCTGAGACAGGAAAGTACAGACAAGGAAAATCTCTTCCAAAAACAGTAAGATACCAAGAATTTGTGAGACAAAATTCTAGATAAATAATAGAGCATGGTAATAGAATTCTCTAGAAGCTTAAAGTATGTCTGAGGTATAGGTGTGAAGTAAGACTGAAGAATATTCAGAAACAGACGAGCTGGTAACAGCAGAGTATATGGAGTTTGGTGTGTTTAGCCAAATGTTAATTGGCAGGATGTCCCGTGAGGTCAAGTTATGAATGTATTTCAGTAACCCACAGGTAAAGAAAAATAACAGCCTAATTTCTATTAGTGGCCAGCACTATATAGAAAATATCTATATAAGAATCACTTTGTGACTGTGATAATTAAGTTAGGGACATTCTAGCCAGAAAGCAAAGATGAAAAGTCACACTGTCTGCTTTATAGGAGGGCCCCTGATCAGCTGTGGCTTGGAGGCATGCGGCACATTAGTAGAACAGACCCCCTAAAGCTACGTACTGTCAAAAGTACACTCCCAGGGCCTCCCTTCTCAGCCTATCTGGTTGTTTTTAATAGACAAATCCTCAGGGCTCTGCTCTGGACTTCCTACCTCCCATATTTCTAATTAAAACTCATCCATCCCATGGCTTTAAATATGACCTCTCTACTGGTAACTGAAAAGTTTGACTTCTTCCCTGGGCTCCGAACTCTCCTCAACAGCTGTTGTGTGATACCTGTATTTGGCTGCCTGATATCTCCTAACTCAAATGCTCCAAGTAGAGTTTGGCTTCTGCCCATCACACCAGCCTCCACCTCCTGAGCGCTTCCTCTCACAGTAAAGGACAGCGGTGTTGACCTGTGTGAACAACCAGAGCACTAGCAGTCATTCTTGATTTCTTATTCCGGCTGCTCTGACATTCACCCCATCACCAAACACTGCCATTTATTTATAAACCATCCTTGGGACAGTTTTGTGCACTCTGTCAGCTCCATCACCACCTCCCTGTGCATCCGTCCTTATCTTCTCCTTCGTTTTCCACACAAGCCTTTCTTCCCTCTAGTTCTTTCTCTGTGTTATCAGCAAGAGTGATCTATAGATTCATATGATCACATCCTACCCTGCCAGAGGCTGCAATAGCAGTCTCTTTGCAAAGCTTCCCTTTGCACATAAAATAAAATAAAAGCCATATATACATACACATATATATATGTATATATACGTGTGTATATATGTATGTATATATACATCTGTATATATACGTATATACGCATACACACACACGTATATATACATACACACACACATACACACACACACACATATATATGGTCTCATATAACCCAGGCTGCTCGTATACTCACTATGTACCCAAGGTGCCTTTGAACCTCCACTTCTGCTTCATCTGCTATGTCATCTCGCTGGCCTTATTCTGTGTGAATACAGAATGAGTTTTAAAACTGTTAACACACAATGTAATGGGTTTCACTCTTATCATTTTAATCCGCCTATGCCAGTGTACTTTGCTCTAATTAGGACACAAGCCTTCTGCGTGCTTTTTAGATTCTTGTGACGTCCACACTGGGGCTGAGTGGAGAAGGCAACCCCTAACATTTTTCTTGGTGACTTTCAATGCATAAATATCTTTCTAGATTTTGGAAGAAGCATGCGGTGCCTGCTCTGGAGACATGTTTTTTGTTTGTTTAAAATTTTGAATTGCTGTCTCAATGTTGTTATTGTGTGGACATTAAACATATGAATGAAGTGTTTATTCCAATTGGCGAATGCACTTTGATTTCTTTTAAAGAGGTGTCTTCTCTGGCCTCCCAGCAGCCACGGTTCAGCTGATTGTATCGTGTTGTGTTGTATTTTTCCAGAGGACTTCAACAAGCTGTGCTCTGTCCCTCTGGTAATTCCAAGACCAGAATACCCTCCCCAACCCATTGGCCCCATTCCTCCAGTTCAGCCTGTTCCTGGCTTTCCTCCTGGGCCTGTGATTCCAGTCCCTCGGCCACAACCGGAATATCCGTACCCATCTCCATCACGGGAACCACCACGTAAGAATTCATAAGCCACCTAGTTATTTTTTCTTGCATTAATCAAGTCATAATTTTGATTTAGGCTACTTTCATCATTAAATATTTTTACCAATTGTTTGATAAGAATTTTTACATAGTATTGCAAATTTCTTAGTTTTATAAAATAAGAACAGAAGTCTTGTGTGTTCTGGAGATGAATGTCTTTTTGTTGCTGATATTTTCAATTAAATCTGGGCGAGGCGTGAGAAAGACTGAAATCTGATTCAGAGAATGAATTGATGTATGAAACTATACTTCAGCTCATTTAGTGTACAAAGTAGTTACCTGTCAACAGCTCAGTGCCATAGTTATTTCTCAGACTAGGGGCTTAAGAGAGAGAGGAGGTTGAGTGAGGTGGGGAGAGGTGGGCAGAGAAGCCGCTGGGCTGTACCTCTGCCCCTGTGCCCGGGGTCATGTGCTCTCTGACGGCTGGATGGGTTTGTGCTCTAGAGGTTGGCTCACCCTGGTGACTCTTCCTTTAGGACTCGGCATTTGTTTATTATTGGTGGATGAAGAGCTGATGTCATAGATATGAATGATTTTAACGGGGCTCAATGTTGTTCTTCTAGGGGTGCTGCCTTTCAACGTCACCGACTACTGTCAACTGGTCCGCTATCTCTGTCAAAATGGGCGCTGCATTCCGACTCCCGGCAGCTACCGGTGTGAGTGCAACAAGGGCTTCCAGCTGGACATCCGCGGGGAGTGCATCGGTATGCAGTTGATCGCTTGGTCGGCACTGAGAGATCGTGCAGTTCTTTTGAAATTGTCTGTGTCTTAGTTGGTGTTCTGTTGCTGTGGAGAGACACCATGGCCATGGAACTCTTATAAAAGATAACATTTAATTGGGGCTGCTCACAATTTTAGAGATTTAGTCCATTGTTATCATGGCAGGGAACACGCTGGCAGGCAAGAAGACATGGAGCTGGACAGTAGCTGAGAGTTATGTGTCTAGATCTGCAGGCAGAGAGAGACACTAGGCCTGACCTAAGCATTTTAAACTGCAAAGCCCACCCTTAGGGACACAGTTCCTCCAACAGGGCCACATCCCCTAATCTATGGTCATGTAGCACCACTCCCTAATGACCAAGTATTCAAATACAAGAGCCTGGGAGGTGGGGGGTCCTGTATTGGCTTTCTCTTGATGATGTAAGAAATCACCTCAATCAGTGGCTCCAAACAGTAGAACTTTATCATCTTTGGCTTCCAATACAGGGCTTAAACGCTAGGTGTTGGTAGGGTTGTGTCTTTGGAACCTCTGGGAGAGAGACTCTCCTGGCCTTCTAGAGTTTCTCAGACTCTGGAGGCAAGTAGTCCCCGTGGCCCTTCTTCATCCACACAGCCAGGAGGGCAGCATCTTCAGTAGACAAAACAAGGACAGCTGGGCAGCTGGGTCTGACCACACCCAGTTGTCATCTGCTCTTTTGTCTTTAGATAAATACAATTCTTAGTTCTGTCAGTTCCTGTTTTCTCAAAACCTTTCATTTCCAGAGGGAGTGTGTGGCTAAGGGTCAGACTTGACTCCGCCCCCAAGAAACCTGTAGACCAATAAGCCTTCGCTGAGCCTTAGTTTACTGATCAACAGCAGTGTAGGCCAGTGGGCCCTGCCATTGAGTACTTATAGCAACTGTAACACTTTGGGACGAACACTTTTGAGACCACCTGGCGAGTGGTACAGGAGAACCTCCATCTAAACGATCACCTCTTCATTTTTTGTTCTCAAATTTTTAATAGAACAACAGGATGCTTTGAGATGGGAGAGACTTTCCATGTATTAAAAAAAAATGGAACCCACCTCTGAAGTAAATGTTAGTCTGATTTTTTTTTTTTTTACCTCCAGCGCTGGGAATCGAACCCAGGTTTCCTATGTGCCAGGTCAGGGCCCTGCCACTCAGCAACTTCTTCACTGCTCTTCTCTTTTTGTTTTTTATTTTTGGGACAGGGTCTCACTAAGTTATCTAGGCAGGCCTTGACCTTGTAATCCTCCTGCCTCAGACTCCTAGTAGCTGGGGTAATAACCCTGTACTTTCACGTCTGTTTGTCTTTTTGATTTTCTTAGGCCAGACTCACAGGAGAAAAAAAAATGCTTATTATCTCAGAGCATATACGTATTCTCTGAAAAAAGTGACACAAGAAAAGAATGGACATAAGCCTGCTTCACTAGGCTTAGTGGGTAGAGATACAAGGAAGGGGAAAGAGTCTTTCTGTCTCCTTCCTTCCTTCCTTCTTCCTTTCCTTCCTTCTTCCCTTCCTTCCTTCTGTTTATTTTTATTTCTATCTTGTTCAGATAGGGTCCCACTATGCAGCTTTGGCTGGCCTGAAACTCACAATATAGGCCAGGCTGTCCTTGAACGCATAGAGACTCATCTGCTGCTGCCTCCCTAGTGCTGGGATTAAAGGTGTGTACCACCATGCCCGGCTTTGCTATTTTCTTAAGAGAAAACGTTTTATATGCAGGAGAAAACCTGTGAAGTCTTGGAATTATTAGTGGTTGTTCAAACTTTCACTAAGGTATGCTGTGTTTTACAGATGTTGACGAGTGTGAGAAAAATCCGTGTACTGGTGGAGAGTGTATCAACAACCAGGGCTCATACACCTGCCACTGCCGAGCTGGCTACCAGAGCACACTCACCAGGACCGAGTGCAGAGGTAAGGGGACTGGGAAGTGTCTGTGCCAAATGAAGTCTCTGCTTTGAAGGAGTCAGAGGATTAACAAGAGGCCAGTCTGCCCCCCCCCACCTCACTGCTTCTCTTTTGGGTGCCTCATTCCAAACATCTTTGAGGATGTTGCTATAAAATCTGGCAAGCATTCAGATTATTTTAAAAGCTATCTCTGTTCCTGGGGGAATAGTTTATATTCACTTCTTTTGAGTTATTTTTGCTGGTTGTTGATCTTCCATGTGGAAGGTAGGGGATGTGGTTACTCTGTGTGCACACAGAAACCGGAAAGAGTCTCTGTTAGAATTGGATGTCAATAGCTTCTCCATCGAAGGGAGGATTCGGGTGCTCTGCTCCTTGCAGAGGTCAAGCAGCCAACAGCAGGATCACCCGAGGCTCACCTGAAATGACGGCTCCCTAGTCCTTTCTCAGACCCACCGACAGAGCCAGCATTTGGCGCCCCTCCCTGCCATCTCTACGCACACTGACGTTTCAGAAGCACTGACATAAATGTCCTCTCCTCAAGGCTGCCCTTCAGTCTCATTTCTTTTCCTTTTTCTAAAATACAAAAATTTGGAGAATTTTGGACATCAAAAATGTACTTAGATAATTTCCGCCCTTCCCTCCTCCAACTTTTCCAATGTCCCCTTGACCCCCCCCCCACAAATTCATCACCTCTTCTTTAGTTATTGTTTACACACACACTCATACACACACATGCATGCACTCAGGCACACACACACACAAACACAGCTTGCTGAGTCCATTTGGTGTTGCTCATATATATCTGTTGATAACCTATCAGGAGGCTTGTCCCTGAAGAGTATTGAATGCCCCTGAGTCAGCAGCCCTTGATCCCCTGTAACTCTTCATGTAGTAGCTGGGACCTTGTGAGAGTCCCCATCCATGCTGGCATGTCACAGGTTTACTTCTTAAATAAGTTATTAAGCTGTCCAATACATGCCTTTGGTGAAATGACATTTATGTGGTAAGTTCCTGAGGTAGAGATGAGTAAGATACAGTATCCACCCTTCAAGAACTAAAGGCTTTCTCTACACGTTCGGCATGAAATGAGTTGTGTCATTAATCTAGGAAACTAGATAAAAGTGAGCACTATTAAACACAAGGCAGGTAGGGTGATTAATAGCACTTAAAATGTGAATCTGCTAACGTGGGATGTTTTTATTAGCCTCCTTTAGCAAAGGATTTTTGTGTGAATCAAGTAGGTTCGTGCCTGAACTATTTTCAAAATCTTGCAATTTAGTCAGATTTGGAGATATATCACCATTACTGTATTTAGTAATACACACTGCTAAACATGTCCAACTTTGAGCAGAAAAAACAAAACAAAACAAAACCTGGAAGCACAGTATTTCTACACAGTTCTATCAACAGCCTACAATCTGAATTATTTATCTGAATCAGTTGATTATTTACCTGAGTTAAGAACCTTCTTAATTCTTTAGCTGTTAAAGTAATTAGCATGTCAGTGGTATATTGGCCATTTTTCAATAGAAGAAATCACTATTAAGAGATTTTGTTGTTCAATAGGCAAAGAGAAGGGATTGGCTGGAGTGAGGGCCAGCCAGGGCAAAGGCAAGCCATTACCCTCAACCTGAGGCTCATTAGAGATAAGGTTGGCCCACAGCTCCAGTACCATCTTCTAAACGATGTTAAACTTACCCTGAGTGTAAGAGCACACCTGTGGTGTTTGGTAGATAAGAGTCTCTGCAGAGAGATGCAGAAGGCTTTGTCCTTAGCTCAGAAGATGTGCTCAGATCTGAGTGGGCAGAAGAGATAGAAACAATGGAAGACAAGTTTGAGTAATAAGCTTTTATGCTGTCCAGATTTCTAGAAGTACGTGCTGTCTCCCGCAGCATTCCAAAAGTAGGGAGAAGAAAGGAAAGGTGGACAACTTTCCTTGTTTGTTTTAACCTCAAAAAAAATTATAGAATGCTAAAATTGGTTCAAGAATATGTGGATTTTACTATTTTACTTTGTGGAATAAGAAATATTTTAGTGAGCATTAAGAATAAAGGAGGAAAAAAGAAAAAGAAATCAGGATTTTGGCACAAAGATCAGACAGAAGAAAAGCCCAGACTGCTTTTGCTAGTCCAATGGCTCACGCAGAAACCACTGTGGGATCAGCCTGGAAAGAAAGTGCGTAGGAGGGTCAACCACAGACACCAGGCAGACGCTGGGCAGACAGGATAACTGGACAGGCCATAAAGGCACATTCCTCTCTTGGGTGTGCAGGATGCACACTCAGGCACTCAGGGCCTCCACTCAACGTGGATAGGTTGCTCTCATTCAGCTCTGCCTGGTTCTGTGTCTTCTGGATACAGGGGATTCCGGGTCAGGGCATGGGGCCATTGTATGCTGCAGGGACAAGGCTGTCCTGTCTGTCCCTTTTCTGTTCGTCCATTTGTAGTCCTTAGGACAGAAAGAATAGACCCAGGCTACCCTGCTGTCTCCTGGGTAGGGGGGTGTTAATCATGAAATTAGAGATCAGGTACAGGTTATTTGAGTTTATGCCATTTTAACATTTCTAAGTTCTGTTTATTATTATTATTATTATTATTATTATTATTATTATTATTATTATGGGGGAGGGGACACAGGACCAATGCTTTGTTTGGTAGGTAGAACAGTCATAAAGTTTAGAGTAAGAATTATATACATAGGGAATGAAACTATACTTGGCCTAGAACTGCTGTGAAGCAGTTGGATATCTTGTTATGGGGAGGACGTTAGGAGGAGTTGAGCAATTTAAAAAAAATAGTAGTTCTGTTTTACTCTGATATTGCTATAAGATTTGTCCTTTGTTTGATATGATATCCTCCAAAGTTCATATCATGTATACCACTCAATAAACTAGAAAAAAATGCTGAAAATTATTTTCTTCACGGAACTGAGATCTAAGTAGTCGTAACGGAAAGGAAGTAAGAGGGGACATGGTCCTGTAAAGGTTATTTCTGTCCCATATCTTTCTGACACACACCTTATTATTTGGTATGACACGTATGGTGATGGATATCATCTAGTTATTGAAGTCCAAGATTAAGGTCGTATGTTTGGACATGGAGGGAGAAAGAAAAATAATCGTAAGTCCTCCAGATTACGTTCATCCTTTGTCATTTTGACCGCAGACATTGACGAGTGTCTACAGAACGGCAGGATCTGCAACAACGGGCGCTGCATTAACACGGACGGCAGCTTCCACTGCGTGTGTAACGCAGGCTTTCACGTCACGCGGGACGGAAAAAACTGTGAAGGTAATGGCGGGTCACAAGGCTGCTCCTTTCCCGTTGCAGCTTCAGCGGGGAGTCCCGAAGAAGACGGGGCCAAGTGCTGTGTGAAAGGTCAGGCTGTCGAGTGTGTTTCACATGGTGCCGTCTGCAGGGCAAGCCTGAATGTCCACATTTTCAAGTCCGCAATCATATTTGTATGTAACAAATTTACCCACACTGGCAGCAGTGGGCGTTCGAAGGTACCTGGTGGTGGTGAAGCTTTTGTAGAATGTTCCATTACTTCCTGCTTTTATGAGTCAGACTTTGTATATTGTGGCGTTTTTATACAATAACAACAAAGGAAATAAAACAACAGCAAAACCACATTTAAGCCCACAGCTTCTGCAGTCTCCTATCATCCTTTTGTGTAAAGTGCCCGCCTAGAATAAACCCGCCAGTCGGTGTGTGGGCATGTAGAATTGCTTTGAGAGAAACTCGGGGTGCCAAGAACCAGCCTTTTATGTTGCCCTCTGAACTCGGCACGTGACCAGCTTTTCCTTGCGAGGGAAGCGAGACCGCTACGGATGAGTCCCCACTGTGTGGGCCTTTTGCAAAAAGTGAAGAACGCTCCTTATCGTGTTCCCCGAGTTCTTTCGGAGAGATCCCAAGACTCTGTTAATATGTTGAAAGAATTTCAAAATTGTTCTAAGGAACATGTTTGGCAGAATATTATCTCAGTGATTCAATCCACAGACTCAATGCCAAAATTCCCAGTTAGGGTAAAAATCTATTTTTTTAAGTAAAAGAAATAAAGAAAAATCATAAATTACTTTGGTCTGACTAAAGCCTATAAGTGAAAACAGGTCATGTCAAGAGGTGCCAGCCCCCTGGGATGACTTCGATGGCTCATAGGCCAGCATGCCCACGAAATTAAAAACCGTTTCTGTGATCAAAAGGAACTGAATATGAGTAGGCTCAGCTGGATCCCACAGCCGAATCTAGCACTTACTAAATCCATCTTTGTAATATCTACTTCAAATTGCTTCAGAGGACAGCCTTCCTTCTGCTTTTTGTTATTCTTCATAATTTTTTTGAGAATTTCATACACTGTAGTTTGATCGTATTTTCCCCTCCCCCAACCCCTTTTAGATCCTTCCTCACCTCCCTGACCACCCAACTTCATATTATTTCTCTCTATAGTCTTCTACTTCTGAGCAGAACTAGGATTTAGCCTAAATACGTTTTCATTCCCAGTAGCCTTAATTTTTATTTATTTTCAGCTTACCAGAACACAAGTCTGTGAACTAAGCTCACTGAGCTGTTAGCACTCCTTTTGGTTTGTGAACTGGTAATCCCTGAAAGGATCCCACTAACCTGTTGAGTCACCCTGAACTTAACCTGAGACGCCTGTCTCATGTGACTCCTCTTCTCTTTGTATTTATCATCTGAATGAAAATTAGCCTTAGGCTGGTGATTCTCAACCTGTGGGTTGCAACCTCTTCTGAGGTCAAATGACCTTTTCACGGGAGTCACCCAAGACTGTCTTGCATATCAGAGTACATTACAATTACATTACATCACAATTCATAACAGCAGCAAAATTATAGTTATGAAGTAGCAATGAAAATAATTTTATGGTTGAGGGTCACTACAACGTAAAGAACTGTACTAAAGGGTTGCAGCATTAGGAAGGTTGAGAGCCACTGCCTTGGGCTATAATAGCAACAAAAGAAAGAAAGAAATGTGAAGAACCAGAATTGCATTATCCAGGCTGCCTTCCCTTTTGACCAAGAGAACGTGTTTCTCTGTTTCTAGATATGGATGAGTGCAGCATACGGAACATGTGCCTAAATGGGATGTGCATCAATGAAGATGGCAGCTTCAAATGTATTTGCAAACCTGGGTTCCAGCTGGCATCAGACGGCCGATACTGCAAAGGTGTGTGCTAGAAAACCCTAAAGTGTGGTCTTTGCCTGCTTTTGCTTTCCTCTACACCTTCTGTGCAGGTGTATAGTTCTTTCCTGTATAGTTCCCCAGGTTCTGATTAGAAAAACTGAATGGTATTCCACTTGTGTTCAGCCATCCAAGGAGCCATAGGTAATGAAACAAGGCTAGTCTTATTTCAAAGAAGGTATTTGGGTTCTTCTCAAAGGAGCCTGGGATCAGCTGAGCTGTGGCGATTTAAGGAGCTGAAGTGCCAGTCTGTCTCAGTGGATCTGAGGGTCTTTCTGATAAAGATTCTACCTTTTCCTTCCAGCTGTGGAATGAAGGCAGTTTGGCAGGAGATCCTTGATCATTGCTTTTGACCACTAGTTACATCTTCCCTTGGGAAAAATGCTGGCTTATTTGTGGTGTTGAATTCCTTACTGTTTCATCTAGCTATTGTAAGGAAGAACAACAATGAATTTAAGTTTTACCAAGTTACATAAGCAGGGGAGAGGAGGAAGGGGGCGTGGAGGACAAAGCAGGAGAAATAAACCAGGAATCATGGAGTAGCCTGCTAACTTTTGAAATAATCTTATTGATTCAAGTCTTGGAAGGAAGACTTGTGAGTTCCATTCGAGCTGTTGGGGTTCTAACTAGAGTTGTTGGAGACACAACTTGTTCCTATCGCCTGCTGTATGAAGTCAGGGATAGGTAATGGTTGAATGTAGGTACAAGTTGGAATCGAACTTCTCAGAACCTAGTATGTAATGTCAATCCAGGAAAGCTACTGAATTGCCCAGAGCCTCTGGTCACAGCTTCTGTTACAGAAATATAGCACCATGTGCTGAAAAGACAGGCCAAAGTCACAGGGCATCTCATATGAGTGTCCTTGGTGTTCAGCTCTCTGGCTATGGTGCCGTGGAAGAAAGCCTTGTATTTGTTAGGTTCTTGGCGAGGTGTGCACTTTCTCCGGGCTTTAGAGAGCTTCCAGCCCTTGGTTGTTTACCTTCATTCTCTGTGACCTTCACATCGGTGGCTCGTAATACTGTGGAAACTGGTCTTCACTGGAAGACACATAACTGAGTTTTTCAAAATTTGAAGTAGAGAAATGGTTTCTGTGCACACTGAACCCTCCTGTGCCAGGGGGACCTGATGTGAGGAAGAGAGGCCTGTGACACAGAAACATTCTACAGTAGAATAAAGCATCAGGCTGTGCAAATTAAGTGCTGTGCAAGTTGGGGGAAGGGAAAGAATGTGATGGCTGGGATATTTGAAATGACAAGGTGTGGTGACCCAGGAGATAAGCCTCTTCTTGGATTTAGGTCATGCTGTTTCAGAGGACATTATACCTCAAAGACCAGTGTAGGCTCTGAAGCCATTGGTGGTCATAGAAATTGTGTCTCCTCCATAAGTAGATTGTTGAATTGTGTGGAAGAACTGATAATTGAACTGGATCACCTGGACTTAGCATTGTGGAGAGAGGGAAGGAAGAAGAGAGAGGGGGGAGGGAAGAGGAAGGAGATCAGTTTATATTTCATCCTCATCTCCCCCCACCCTGTGCATAGAGCTCAGATAAACATACTTGTCGGGGAAAGGGAAGCAGCCATCACAGCTGCTTTCCCTACGTCCTGTTTCTCCTCTTACTATGGAATGAGATTTTTCTCTTTGCCCATCATCCTGGAACTACAACTGCATGACTGCTGACAGCGTGGTCAGCATAACCTCTGCTGGTTGAGAGACTTTATGTCCCACTGAAAAACCTTCAGGCTGCTTCTCAGAATGTAGTCTCTCCTGCTGACCCGGAGGTCTCTCCGTGAACAGAAAGATGCTGGAAACAAATGAACCAATCTGAGTTCACGGTCTTAAATATAACTGCTGTTTTAAATCCAATCTGAACATGGCCTCTTGGACCATTGGAATGTATCTTATGCCAAACAACACAAGCTAAGTAAAACACAGAGGTGTTTCACTCTCAATTTGCCTTTTTAAGGTCAGAAGAAAGGAAACAGCCACATACTCTAGTTGTATAGTGTAAAAGGGCTATTAGAAAGTGACTTGTTTCTGAGCATCCTTGCTTTCCAAAGCTCAGTTTGGGTACCCTTTCTACTTCTTCATATTAATGGGGGAAAGCTCTATTATTGCTGATATGGACCCAACGACATCCTTCCTGGTACTTAAGGATGCACACATATACTAAAATACTCAACTGTGCTTAAGAAAGACTTCATTGTGTTCCAGTGGCTTTCAGTGTTGTACTGACCAAGGGCTTTCATCAAAGTCATCCTGTATTTCTTTCTGTTCTGTCTCTATGTCTGGGATAGTGTCTGCCTTTACTAATTGTCCCAAAAGGCTCAGGCAAGGCTGATACCAGCAGGGATGCCAGCTGGGTATCCAGCTGCGGAAAAGAAAAGCTTCCTATCTCGGCCAAAGATGTGGTT
Organism: Cricetomys ansorgei; assembly: GCA_026225945.1. Classification (NCBI taxonomy): domain Eukaryota; kingdom Metazoa; phylum Chordata; class Mammalia; order Rodentia; family Nesomyidae; genus Cricetomys; species Cricetomys ansorgei. Next base: position 25,373,431 of record JAMJFZ010003875.1, on the reverse strand, counting down.
TATAATCAAACTGGATTTCTGGCATGGCATTACAGTGAGATGCGTTACCCAGAGTTCTTTGCCTTCTAGCAGTCATTTTTTCTTCCTCCACCAATTCTATCTGGCATTTGTGCTTTTATTTTTTATATAAATTGTCTTGGAAGGATTCTATTGAGATGGCTTTTATTAGAAAGCCAGTAGCAAGCTCAGCTGATTTCTCTGTTTCCCATCTCTGGAAGAACACTGAACAGGCATCCCACTAAGATGCTACTGCGGCCACTGGGTATCATTTTCCACATCACCCATGCTCTGATATCATCCCAGTGAACTTGTTCAATGATGCTAAAGAAATGCCTCTTCCCACTACAGATATCAATGAATGTGAGACCCCTGGGATCTGCATGAACGGGCGTTGTGTGAACACCGATGGCTCCTACAGATGCGAATGCTTCCCAGGACTGGCTGTGGGTCTAGACGGACGTGTGTGCGTTGGTAAGAAGAATCCGTAGCCCGACTTATGATTAATACTCCAGTAATCGGCAATGCTCATGTTATAAGATACAGTGAATTTTGCAGAACAATAATCTAACAAATTCAGTTCTCTTCTTGAATAAACTGGTTATTAATGTTAGGAATAGAAAGATAAAGAAAAATAAAGGAAAGGTCCAGGACCCTCCCCTTTTCTTCCATCTTTTCTGCCTTGAATATATAGCCACCTTCAATTTTCTCCACCTTCCTTTGTGGATAACGATCTTCGGCACTGGTTTGTATGTACACCGTTTCACAGTGAACATTTTAATAGAGAATTAGATGTCCGGGGTAGTGCGTGATGCCACGGAAACACGGATAACTCAGAAACATGCAACGGTAGTTTTATGCGGCTTTGAGATTTGTTAAATAACAAGACTTTTACCCAAATTATTTTTAGAAGATACTCAGTAAGCCCTTTGAATTAGGGAAGGATTGGGTGAAGCTGGAAATTCCTTCTCTAGAGATAAAGATAACACAGCTTAGTTGACCAACATCTGCAGGTTTATACAATGAACCTTTTACAGATGAAACTTTCTCCTTTTGGGAAAGTTGACCCAATTTAGACATTTCAATAACTGCTTGTTTATTTTCGAGTAAGCCACATTTCTAATAAAGGTCTTATTTATCACGGTGTGAGATCCAACCTTCTTGCAGTGTTTATAAAGTTCTTGCTCTGTGCATGCCTGAGGAAGACAAAAATGAATGAAAAATAATCCCAGCACTTAAGGGCCGCACAGTTTGCTCAACTACGATAACTGGAGGAATCTGGTCGACTCTGGCCTTTGGTTTCCACTGCTTGGAAGCTAATGTACTTTTTAGAGTTTTGTTATATTTTTGTTTTCTCACTGTTGAGTCCTAAGAACATAGGCATTCTCTGTGAGTTACAACAGGGACAATGGAGAAATGAAGGCAGCTTTGGCTTCGATGCCGGGTCTCTTACGACAGATGACGTGTGCTTCCTTCCTCCTGTTTAGACACACACATGCGGAGCACATGCTATGGGGGATACAGGAGAGGCCAGTGTGTGAAGCCTTTGTTTGGTGCTGTTACCAAATCTGAATGCTGTTGTGCCAGCACCGAGTATGCATTTGGGGAGCCTTGCCAGCCGTGCCCTGCACAGAATTCAGGTAAGTTCTATCATGGAGGTGCCCTCATCCTGCCAGCTTGCCACCATCCAACGATCCTTGCATTCGTAGAAGTCACCGGGGAAGGCTGCGTTATGCTTCCAGGGATATCCTGTAGACACTCCAGGGGTCTTTGCAGAGGCTAGCCAGTGTCTATTCTCCCCGTCCTCGCAATCATTTGCCATAGGCAGTGCGTGTGCCTCTGTAGGAACCGCCCCACTCACTCCTGCTCACATGCCCAGGAACACATGCAGCTTCAGGATGCTTGCTTTTTGCAGAAGCTGACTATTATAAAAGCAGAATTTTTTACACAGTGTAAAAGTAAATAACTTTCAGATGACCTGAGTATTTCCAACAGCTTCCCAGAAGGCCATTTGTGAATTTTGTACACATCCCACATGTTGACTTTGGTGTACTTTTCTTAAATGGCTTTATTCAACCTCAGGGAAAAAGTATTTTTCTGCATTTGAGGAGGCACACATAGTGAAAAGACAGCCAGGCAGTGAGTCAAAATTCTGCTCCCCGATCCACAGGCAGAAAGATTTCGGGGATTGTTTTTTTGTGTGTTATTTTTGCTCATTTAAGTATTTGAGAAGATGTACATTAATGAAAATAATTATAAAATGGAATTATACGGGCAAGGGATGCTTAGTGTTCTCACCTACTAGATGGTCCTATGCAGATGTAATCGTTTGTATTTATAGAGAAAAATAGTCCATTGAAATAGCTCATGCTGTCTCCCACATGAAAATCGTGTGTGTGTGTGCATGGGGGTAGGGGGGAGAACCAGTGAGATGGAAGGAAGAAGAGAGAAATGGGATATCTTGACACAAGAGCAGAAGCAGGGACTCTTTGGGAGGAAGAAGAGGACCAGGGAGAGAGAGAAGAAAGGGTATCAGGAGTAAAACTGGCGTATGTTTAGGAAGAAAAAAGAGTAGCTTATTGAAATAAAGATGGTAGATTTTTACTATTTGAATATGATCTTAAAGTGGTTTGGTAGTTGACTTTTATTGTTCTAAAATAAAGCTAGGACTAAATTTAAAAGATGCAGCTAGTGAGTTTTCACATAAGATCCAGTTATTCCATCTCCTTCCTACGCAAAATTAATTAAAAATTAACCCGAGTAGGATTTTCAAGGATTCACATACAAAAATAATCTTTAAAATTAGTGTTCAAAATTAAATTTTATAAGAAGCTAGATAGAAGGAAGACTTCAAAAGAAATGAGGAATGCCTCTTAAAGAAAGCATAATGGGCCTGAAGAGATGGCTCAGTGGTTAAGAGCCCTGACTGCTCTTCCAGAGGTCCTGAGTTCAATTCCCAGCACCCACATGGTGGCTCACAACCATTTATGATGGGATCAGATGCCCTCTTCTGGTATGCAGGTGTACATGCAGATGGAACACTCCTATACATAAATAAACAAATCTTTAGAAAAGAAGAAGAAAGAAAGTATTGCTTTGGCTGGTCATTCACCCAATGAATAATACACAGATTGTATGTTATCAAAAATCAGCTAAATACACATTTAGTATGCTTCAATTATATATAAATATTCATTAAAACAAAATGATTACATAAAACCTTTTTCACTAATTTTTCAAAAATTATTTTCAAAATATAAATTTTCAAAAATACTATCCTCATAGACTGAATTTATGAGAGAGATGTGCATCAGTAACTCTGGGAAAGCTGACAGTACACATGCCTGTGAGAGCAGAAACTTAGCACATACAGTTCTTTGCTGTAACGTTTTCCCCTTTGGACCAAGAGCATCTCCAAAGAATGCTTGTATTCAGGGAAATGACATGAGTTTAGAAAAAGGTCACTAAAGAAACCCAGTTTCTTTCGGTGGTTCTCACCCTTTCTAATGCTGCGACCCTTAAATCAGTTCCTCGTGTTGTGAAGACCCCCAACCATAAAATTATTTTCATTGCTACTTCATGACTGCAATTTTGCTACTGTTCTGAATCGTAATGTAATTAACTGATATGCAGATAGCCTTAGGCAACCCCTGTGAAAGGGTTGCCACCCGCAGGTTGAGAACAGTTGTGAGCCATAAGGCTTAGTGAAAGCTGCACCAGAGGTCCCAGGCCACTAACTTCTGGCTTATATGTATGCTTTTGTGTCTGAGAGAACTTACATGGAAAAGGTCCACATGTGGAAGTTCTTTCGCCACATCAGTGATTGACAGGAATGTCAAATCGTGAAAGATCCACATGTAGGATCCCTCTTGTTTCAGGAGGGAGTAATTTAATAGGTATTGATGGTCCCTAGAGTCTCTTAGGTTGACTGAGTGAGAAATTTCATCTGTGAAAATTTCCAAGGTCTGTGTTCTGTGCAAGCCAAGTAGGCTGTGTGAAGCTGTGTCACTGGCTCCTAACCTGATTTATGTGGCTCAGCAAGCCCTCTTGCCTCTCGGCCTTCAAGCGTTTTCCTCTCTCAGAAAGCAGGCGATTAAACCCTATGAGTTTAACGCTGAGTGTTTCCATGCTGCTGTTCGTGACACTACCTTGGGGTAGCGTAGGAAACGTTTTTAGGAGTGTGGACTGCCTACATTTTTGTTATCTCATCCAACCCAGAGAGCTACAGAATGGAATGGGGATGAGTACCCAGAGGGAAGGGTTTGCTGCTAGCCATAAGTGTGTTACAATCCCGATTCCTCGATTACACAGAGCAGTCACGTGGCAACCGCGGTGGCCACGCTGTGCCTCAGTTTAGGCCAAGTATCAGCTAACCTAAATTACCCATGAGAACGCTGTGCACAGAACTGTCATGGTTTTCTCTTCTTGCTTTACTATTTACAAAGTTTCGTGACCATTTTGACAGCTGAGACTGTGAAAAGATAGCAAAGATACATTTTTGTTTTGTTTTTGTTGTTGGTTTAGTCCCTGGCTTTTGAATACACAGTGGCTACCACTGTCCTGTTCCTCCCCTTTTGTCCCCTTTAAATGCTTTTTAAGAAATGAAAACATTTTACTGCTTTTCTCAGATTACCATTTGTTACAAAACAAACACTTTGGAGGACTTTGTTTTTTCAAGACAAGGTTTCTCTGCTGTAACGCTGGCTGTCCTGAAACTCACTCCGTAGACCAGGCTGGCTTTGAACTCACAGAGATCGCCTGCTTCTGCCTCCTAAGTGCTGGGATTAAAGGCATATACCATCACTGCCAGGCTGGAGGATTTGTTTTTAATGCTGCTTTCTTTTGTGTGTGTGTGTGTGTGTGTGTGTGTGTGTGTGTGTGTGTGTGTGTTGTTTTTATTTTTGAGACAGGTCTCACTATGTAGCCGTGGTTGTCCTGGAATTCACTATGTAGACCAGGCTATCTTCTATCTTATAGAGATCCTCCTGCCTCTGTTTCTGGGGTTAAAGGTGTGTACCACCACACCTGGCTAAAGGATTCATTTTTAATTTTGTTTTCTAAACTCATTATATCTACTATCATCAGAAATATAGCAAGTGCTTGCTTCTCTGGTAATATCCCACTCCCACATACAGTTCTGGACACAAAATGGTCTGTATGTGATGATTCTGGCTGCCAGAAACATGCGAAGGTGAAGGTCTACCTCAGCTCTTTTCCTTGTACAAAGTATGGTTTCAGTTGTTTGCATTTTTCATCATTCATTGTTACGTTCCTGTAAATGTTGTTGGAATTGTATGTAAAACTTTACATAATTGCAAGAAATAGTCACAAGTTTGGGCAGTGATTCTGCATGCCTCAGTTTGCTGAGAAAGAATGCATGATTTTAACATTTATCAAAAGTTTTCCAGTGGATTCACCATGGAAAATGAACATAGAATCCCAATGGTTCAAAAATTACACTTGCACATGTGATTAAATGCTTTGCTGTGCCCTTGTGAGGAGAGCCCAGAGTGTCTGCAGAAAGCTGAAGAGATGTGAGAGCTTGATTGTACTGGAAAAACAGCCAGAACTGAGAAACAGAACTTTCCCAGGATGCTGGGGGAAAGTTTTATTAACAGCTAAGAAACCACATTTTAACAGGCACGTTTCACTGTACGTGTAAAGTGTTCCCTGGTGAACAAATTGAGTTGTAGGAAAAAACACCTTTTCCAAAAGTGCTTTGCCCAAGGAATTGCTATGACTTGCCTGTATCCTTCAAAGTCAATTTCCTCTGTGATGCGGAATCCTTAAAATGAAAGCCCCATATAAAGGCGACTCCCCCAGGAGACACCCCCCCTTCTGTTACCACTTTAGCTCGTTCTACTTGCTTTGGAGGAAATGATGTGTGTGAGCCAAGGGCAGAATTGACCTGTTCTGCGAACAAGGGACTCATTTACTATCTGATAATTTATTACAGCGGAATATCATGCACTCTGCAGCAGTGGACCGGGCATGACATCAGCAGGCACGGGTAAGAAGTCATTTTGAAATGTACTGACTTAAGCATTTGCAGAGGCAGTGTTGAGCCTTCTGTGGGTATCCAGTTATTCTCTTGACACAGTCTGGCCTGGCACCTTGCTGACCATCATAGGGTGATGTGCCTGGGATGCCTGGAAGCCCTGTGGCAGAACTGCTATGGCACCCTGGTGGCTGTGGGTGTGGGGCTTTCTTGATGACCTCTCCTGGGACAACTGATGGAGAGCTGTAGATGAGATACAATGGCTGGCATCTCTCATTCTAGAGAAGCGGTAGCCTGATCCTTTTATGGATTTCCATTATCAAACACAGCTGAGGATTTGGGGATTGAACAAACAATTATGCAATCACAATCTAAAAGATTTTTTAATTCTCGAAGTTTCAGTTGTAAGATGCTGCTTAAATTTTGTAGCAAGAAACAACGGCAGCTAGCTGAATTAGGAGAATATAAAACATTTGTGTAGGGAGTGGAGAGATATTGGAGTCGGTGGGGATCACACAAGCTATGGAAAGGACACGGAGATAAAGCAAGTGGCAACCCCGCCTTACAAGACCATCCGTTCATACGTGCTGTCATCCCCTCTCTGCCACTAGCGAGGTCTGCTCAGTTTGTGAGAGCACAGAAGAGGCAATGCCTGGGCTCCTCAGGGACAAAGCAGAGGCTCTGAGCTTCCTTTCACCTGTAAGGAGATCTGCTGAGGAAATTCCCTGCACAGTGGGGAGGGGACCTTGTGTGAGCACCAAATTTGGAGCTCATAAACACACGATTCATACTTTCATTCGAAGATGTTGTTGAACTTAAAAAAATTTGAAAAAGGGCATGATGTTATTACCTTGTAAGCAGTATGGGAGGCAGAGGGAATGAGAAAGAGATGATGTCAGGGACTTGGGCTCTGTGCATCATCCACTTTCCATCCTGGTGCTTGGACCACCCAGGACGTCTTCTTTAGCTTAATTCAGGGATGATGGGTGATCTTATGGTCACAGCTCAGATGCCAGTTTCCCACCAGGGTCTGGGATTGGGGTAGATTTGACTCATAATATCTTACAGTGAGCAAAAAGGATGAAATATTCTCTTCTAAGTGAACCCAAACCCCACCGAAAAGTCCTAAGGTCATTGAACCTATTGTACTGTTTTGCTTTGTGTCTTTTTTCTTTTTTAATTCAATGTTTGTTTTAGAATGTGATTAACTTTGAATTTTTTGATGCTGTAGATATAAATGAATGCGCGTTAGATCCTGATATTTGCCCAAATGGAATTTGTGAAAATCTCCGTGGGACCTACAAATGTATTTGCAATTCGGGATACGAAGTAGACATAACTGGGAAAAACTGTGTTGGTAAGGAGTTCCGCTTGCTGTCTGAGACATTTCTTGACAACTTGTGAGTAATCGTGTGCTAGATTCACTTGGTAAAAGAGACACTTGGTGGGGGCCGGAGATTCAAGTGTCAGGAGCCTTTCTCACACGACTCCAGAGCCATATCTATTTCTGCTGAAACCCTTCTCCCACCAATTCGTTAGAGAACGTGCAGCTCGTTTTCAGCAATGATGATTCTATGATACCTTTCACAAGCATCCATTCCATATGATACCAACCTTTAATGAAGGAAGAATACAGAAACTAAGTAAATCCCTTGGTTGGGAAGAAACCAGTCAACATAGGACATTATTTATCCCCCCCCCCAACATTCTTTAGCTGCCTAGAACAGTCTTTTCTGAAAATCTCTATCCGGAGTGACTGCCTTGTGTTTCCTGAAGTTGGACTTTTAAAACCAAGATACTCACACTCCAGGGGGCAAGGATGAGAACAAACTGAAATGTAAAGTGACCCGTGTTTTTTATTTGAAGGGCAAATGCATATTGAATATAAGTTCATATGCCTTTATAGAGTATGATGAAAATTAATAAGCTTTAAGATAAACGAGAAAAATCTCAGATTATATTTTTTTATTTCCACTTAGGGTTTTGGAGTTAGGCACCTCCCGCTTTTACCTTGGTGGCATTTTAGAGCCAAAGCTGGGAAGGTCCCTGTCTAAGGAGCTGATCTAACTTAAGAGCAAGTAATTGTTTAGAGATAGTTCAGATTCAAATAAACATCTGTCTGCTCTTCCAGTTTGTCATTCGGTTTGTCAAATATCAATAACTCGTTACATGCTGCTCTACTGCTGCTCATCCAGTGTCAGCGTCTTCACAGCTCTGAGCCAGGAGAAGAAAATCCCAACCTCATATGTCCCTGGCCATTGGCTGTTTTATTTGCATGGACCATTGGAAGCCTCTTGGTGCTTGGAGGAAATAGTTGTGTTCTTTACATCATTTGGACAGACTTTCAGCATTCCATGTGCTCGATAGAAAGATAACTTCAGGTCTATTTAAGTATACTCACAGCTGAGCAGTGACGGCACACGCCTTTACTCCCAGCACTCAGGAAGCACAAGCAGGTGGATCTCTGTGAGTTCGAGGCCAGCCTGGTCTACAGAGTAAGTTCCAGGACAGTTGGAATTACAACGGAGAAACCCTGTCTCGAAAAAAAAAAATTAAAAATTAGATGTATTCAGTGCTGTGGTCACCTCCCACGCTGGGACTACAGGTGTGCACCATCACATTGAAACTGCTTTTTATTTATTTAGTTCTTTAAAGCAGCACGATTAGTCCTTCGAATTCTAATGCTATAAAGCAATTACAAAAACAAAGGTTACTAAATTTCAGAGAATCCAAGAATTTAATTAAATAGAATCCATCAGCTTGAGGCTTTGTAGACACCTAGTTTGGACAAGTAGAATAAGCTCCTGTTTTGGGAAAACCAATGGCACAAGGGTCTTGCCTTTTCGGTGAACTTGATTATACCATTAGGAATTTCAAGGCCTAATCTGAAAGGAAAAAGGTGTTGCCCTTGAGGGATAACCTCATTCAAATGCTCCTGTTTGTTGTCTTTCCAGACATTAATGAGTGTGTGCTGAACAGTCTACTCTGTGACAACGGACAGTGTAGAAACACCCCTGGAAGTTTTGTCTGCACCTGCCCCAAGGGATTTGTGTACAAACCTGACCAAAAAACCTGTGAAGGTAACTGTGCCCTTGTTCCTACACTGTGTGCCTTCCTCTCCCTGGGAAGGCCTTTGGAGTGAATTAGAATCACTTCTGTTTTCGACAGTCAGGCCAATTCTATTGAGAGTCTGTGCTTCTAAAGGGCGCTGTACAAACTCAAGCCACAGATGGTACTTACTTGCATTTGGCATTTTACTAGCCTTTCATGGCAGTGTTAGGGTGTTCATTTTTATTTGCCTCTAGCTGACATTTTATTTGCCATCACTTAATGGATGAAGAAAATGTTATGCATGTATAATTTGATCTATAATTTTCTCCATGTTTTTCTGGATACGAAGTCTGACTCACATGCCAGCTTCTATACTAAAGAAATATGCTCAATTAGTATTTTGACATTCGTTCGAGTTTGGAAAAACCTGTCTAGGCCAGCTTTACTATCTAATGAAGAATATGTGGTAGCAATTAAGGCCAAAGACGAGGTATGCAGTTTACGCCTAAGACCAGCTTTCGGTAGTAACGGAGACCTGGTTTCATTTCAGACATTGATGAATGTGAATCGAGTCCTTGCATTAATGGAGTCTGCAAGAATAGCCCTGGTTCTTTCATTTGTGAATGTTCTCCCGAAAGTACTTTGGATCCAACAAAGACCATCTGCATAGGTATTTATCCTTCTGAGAATGATTTTTTGATGCTTATCAATAATTCAGTGTTACTGTGCTTAGTGGCTGCTTTGACTGCCACAGAAGGTTACACATAGGAGCGACGTTAAAAATGGTCATTATTCCTTGTTTCATAATGCTATTCTAGCTGTCATTCCAGTGTGTGCATTGAATTCTTAATAAGATCCTGTTAAATGTCCATCGCCCTCCTCTTCCTGCAGAAACCATCAAGGGCACTTGCTGGCAGACTGTCATCGATGGGCGGCGGTGTGAGATCAATATCAACGGAGCTACCTTGAAGTCTGAATGCTGCTCTTCTCTTGGTGCTGCCTGGGGGAGCCCGTGTACTGTATGTCAAGTTGGTAAGAGAAGCAGCCCGCGACTTCGCTGCCTTCTCATTGGCAGCTTCACTTATTTAGGAAAATTTAAAGATGACCTTGATGAAAAACATATTCCTGAATAGGAAACCAGAGAAGTATCAAGGACATCATTTTTAAGTGGTTCTGGTCAGTTCTCCGTTTTCTAGCTCCACGTGGTCGTGGATTGACTTGCAGTGCTTCCTTGAAGCACCAGTGCCTGCAAGCTGAGCTTTACTCATGGAGACCCATCACGGCCCTTCCTTCCCTATGCAATTCCATGCTCATCCGGAGCTGCACAAACTCCTGCTCAGGCCCTCCCTCAGCGTTCTCATATTTATCATGACTTCGAAGTCCAGATAGACGTTGTTAATCTTGTTGTTCTTCCCCCAACAGATCCCATATGTGGTAAAGGCTACTCGCGAATTAAAGGCACACAATGTGAAGGTATTTCTTATTATTTATAAACTGTGCATTTTTGTGTGTGTGAGAAATGCTTGTGTTAACTTGGCCGGATTAAAGGAGTAAAGGAACTTCACAATGAAAACTATGCTACAGAAAAAAAAAAAAGTACCGAGAACCGCAGAGCAGAACAGATGTTAAGCGCACGGCCATTTCCAGTGTCAGCATGCTAGGAATGCTTTGGGATGCCTGTGCATCTCGTGGAGTGGCTGCATCTTCAAAATGCTTTATTTTAAAATCAGTCAAGCTTGCATTCTTGGTTAGCCCTGTTTTTTATTGTTGTTACTTGTTTGTTGGTGTCACGTTCGTGGATGAGTTAGAAGGGTGAACTCAGCTGACTCTGTTTTCAGGGTCTTCGTGGACATCAATATGTCCAGTTTGCTCTGGTTCTTTCTTTCAAAGTCCTGAGTAGATATAGGTCATGGTGACTAACACAGCCTGACATGACACAGCAGCTGAACTATTTAAAAAAACAACAGTTAGTCCCATATGTGGGATAAAGTGAAGTTTTTTTTCCTGTTAAAACAAAGAGGAATACTACAACCCCTACCCAAGGTCTTGCTTTCCAAATGATGACTGAATACTTTGGCTTTTTTTCTGGTTCAGACCAGCCGTTAATAACTTATCTGAGCTTAACAGCACATTTTGGTATATAAATGGCCAAGAAAAAGCTCCAAGGAACAAACCCCACAAAAGTAGATTGGACTCCATTTCCATTTAGTTTTCCTTCAAGAAAACATTGAGACTTTTCCTCAATATGCTTATCTTGGGAAGAGAGTTCTTTAAAGTAGAAACTGTATGTGTGTGTGTGGGGGGGGTTGTGTTATGTTTCTTAACTAAGGCTCTCCCTTTTTGGCATTTGGATTGCCTTTCTTTGGATTAATTTGATGATGTCTGTTTTTCCAAATTAAGTGCAGAGAACAAACTGCTCCATGAGGCAAGTTGGGGAGGATCTGTAGGTCTGGGCAGCACTGGTGGGTGATGAACAGACGCCCATGAGTGTTGAGTCCCTCATCCAACCTCCTACCTAGGCTCAGTACTCTTTGATCACCCGTGTGACCCACAGCAGGATTTGATTCTTACACACTCATATTCAAGCTTTTTCTTCTTTGATAATTTGGAAGGCCACACTTCTTTCTGTTGCCCAAGTTAATTATAACCCTTAGGACTTTTCCTACTAGAGCTGTCCTCCAAACCCTCAGCCCCTGCCTCTACAACTGTATTCCCAGAGGCCAGTAGAGACACTCATAGCTTTAGTGAACAGACCTCTGGTTTCTATTTAGACACATCAGAAGTTCGTAGGAACTGTTTAGGGACAGCTCGTGTTTTGCACTTATCAGGTTCAAAAGGCCGTTTCTTTTGTGAGAATCATTGTGAATCTGTGAGTGGGGTAAGCCAGTTAACTTATACAGATATATGACTTTAATTTTCTTTTTTAGATATCAATGAATGTGAAGTATTCCCAGGAGTATGCAAAAATGGCCTGTGTGTCAACTCCAGGGGTTCATTCAAGTGCGAGTGTCCGAATGGGATGACTTTGGATGCCACAGGAAGAATCTGCCTTGGTAAAGATGAAAAAGATACAGTTGGACGTTTGGTTCCAAGTACAGACCCCTACCACCACCACTACCACATAGACACACACACGCACACAGACATTCAGCTCCTCTGTTAGCACCTATGATGGTTTTCTGCCTCCCTACCTAGAGTTAGGAAGCACTGAGGAGCAACTTCAACGTGTTAGTCTTTCCTTGTTAGTCTTCCCACTCTTCAGATCACTGCCACCACAGTTGCAATGGCAGCACTGCCCACATGTCATCGGCTGCAGAATATAGGCTGAGCGGCAGAGGGAAAAACATTTGCATTTAATGAGGACCTGTACCCCATTTTTTCTAGGCCTTGTGCTATAACTCAGCAGAAAGGTCCTTATAGAAATTACCTGTTGATATCAGGAGCAGAAATCCTCCTGGGAGAGGAAGGTTGGGGGGCAAGGGAGGAAGGAAGCAGGGCTACTGTCTCTGCTGGTTGTATCAGACTTTCCATGCCAACTATCAGATCCCAGGGGGCGCTTCTCAACCAGTCATTCCATCCCAGTGACATGGAAGAGACTAGACATACAGTCTAGAACTTGGCATCCTCAGAAGGCTGCCCCATTGCTCCTAGCTGTGTCATCAGCCTGGCTTTCTGAGTGTTACTGCCATAGTTTCTCACTGCCAGAAGGAAGACCATAAGCTCTCTGACTTCTTAGCCTTTGACTCTGGAAATGACATCACCTGTAGGACATATCTGACTCTGTGTCACTCTGAAGAATATCCCTAGTGGAGACCACTTCCTGTGCCTAAACAGCTGTTACACAGTTGAGGAATTTCGGTCATTTACAAATGAGAGCCAACGTTTAGACGTAGAATTTTAAAGTGTCAACAATAAGGAGCAGAAGGGGAGTTCAGACACCACAGTCTTTTTGTAGCTAAGGATACCAGCAAATCCAACTCCAAATCTGTGTTTATTTAGGAGGAATCTTTATTTAATGAAAACATTTCTAGATTCTAATTGAAAGATGCCCCAGTATTTAATGTGGGGTTTACTTCTTACCTTCTTACCTTCTTAGTCTGGAAAACTTGGGCCTAGGGTTGCTTAGATGCTTCAGAGAGCTTTAAAATAAACACTGGGGAAATTGAACACGTAGGCAAATAGTTATGACCACATTGTGAAGGGAAATGAGAAGGGAGACACACTTGGATAGTATTTCACAGTTCCTGGGTACATAATCTCACCAGATCATCATCACGCTTCCTGAGAGATGGGCACAGCATAATCCGGCAGGTATGCAGACTTTGGTTCATGCATACTGACTTTGCTAAGAAACTGTTCATTGCAGAACAGTCCTAGGATTCAGGTCTTCTGTCCCCTGGTCTGTCCATCTTCTTCACTTTCCCTTAAATTGGAGACTGGGAGTAGGAGTGCCCTCAGAGAATGCATGTGTGTGTGTGTGTGTGTGTGTGTGCGCGCGCGCGCACGTGCGCGCGCGCGCGCACACACACACACACTCACTGACATGAAAACATCTTAGAAGAATGGATGGCTTTTGTTTGCCATTTCCACTTTAATCTTAAGTAGGGAAACCCTCATTCCAGACTGATATTCCACCTCTCCAGAAATAAGTAGGTCTGAGGTGGTTTGGTTTAAGTATTATGATGCATTCTATAATAGAGTGAGTTTGCTGTTCAGTAGAAAGGAGATGCCAAGGCACCATGGAATGCATGCATTGGTGATATGTGGCTTCACAAAGAGAAGATGTCCACAAACAACAAAGTGACACTTCTCAGTCCTTTGGCTGCATTTAGAGAATTATCAGAAGACACCGAGAGTTGGAAGGGAGCTTTTCACGAATAGGAGATATAAACATACCTGAAGAAGAGGACAAAGTCTTCATTAGCAGGAATACTTACCGCATAATCCTGGTTTTCATTTGAAAAAAAAACAAAAAACAATGTAGTCATGGGTATAGCAGATCAGTGTGTGTTGTATTTTCCCTAACAAAAGTTGGTAGCTTCGGGTGGTGAAGGGCTGCTGTCCTCAGTCCCCTGCCCGCTCTCACAGACATCCGCCTGGAGACCTGCTTCCTGAGGTACGATGATGAGGAGTGCACCCTGCCCATCGCTGGCCGCCACCGTATGGATGCCTGCTGCTGCTCCGTTGGGGCAGCCTGGGGAACCGAGGAGTGCGAGGAATGTCCAGTGAGAAACACCCCAGAGTATGAGGAGCTCTGTCCTCGAGGACCCGGGTTTGCTACCAAAGATATTACAAATGGAAAACCTTTCTTCAAAGGTACAATGCTCACTGTGGGTGACTGGTTTTCTTGGTAGACCAGGAGATGCCTTTTGTGAGCCCAGTGTGCTACAGATACCATCAGTGCGCCCATTCCTTCAGCATTTCAGTGTTCTGAGAAAGCTCTCTCCCTCTCTCTCTCTCTCCCATTCCCTGTCCCTTCTCACTCCCTCTCCCTCCTACTTTGTCAATCAATGGTAAAGTCTCCCCTAGTTCCTATGTCTCAGGACTTCTTGAGGTCTCTTACCTTTGCTATCCATTAACTAGTAAAACACATCTTAATACTGTCCTAATTGAGAAAGGGAAAGTCAAATGCCACCTGCCAAAACGGTACGATTAGACCTTTTGTCTCCTACTTGAAGCATTCCTATTGATGGTGAGTTGTTGAGAATGGTGGAAAATGTAATAGTAGGTACTGTTTGTCCAAATGCAGTGAATTTCATTTATGAGGTTTATAATGTTTCAAATATTGTCTTTTTGTCATGCCATAATCCATGTGAAATTCAGAAGTTACAACTTTAATCAAATTCTAAGATTAGTTTAACATCTATGAACAGTGGCACAGTTACTGTTTACTTTAGTATATGAAAAAGTGATGTTACTAAGAATTCTGTCTATTCTTTTATTTTACGTGGGGGTGGCTACGGATGGTGTGTGTGTATGTGTGTGTGCGTGTGTGTGTGTGTGGTTCATGTGTGTGTGTATGTGTGTATGGTGTGTGTGTGGGGTGTGTGTGTGTGTGTATGTGTGTGTGTATGGTATATGTGGGGGGTGCAGTGTATGTGTGTGTGTGTACGTGTGTGTATGTACTATGTGTATGTGTGTGTGTGTACGTGTGTGTATGTAGTGTATATATGTGTATGTGTGGTGTGGGGGGTATATGTGTGTATGGTGTGGGTGTGTGTGTGTATGTGTACATGTGTGTGTGTGGTGTATGTGTTTGTGTGTATGGTATATGTATGTGTGTATGTGTGAGTGTGCATATGAAGGTCAGAGGTTAAAATGGATACCTTCTTCCTTAGACCATGTCTCTTACTGAGCCTGAAGCTTGCTATTTGGGGCTAGCTGGACAACAAGACCCCAGGGTTTGTCTATCTCTACCCTCTGCGCCCAGCTGAGGGGTTACAGATCCACATGTTCAACCCTGGCTTTTTTATGTGGATGGTGGGGATTCAAAGTTAGGTCTTTGTGCATGCAGGGCAAGTTCTTTCCCCACTGAGCTGTTTCCTCAGCCCCTGTTGACCAAGGATTCTGATTCAGCAGAGAGCCCAGCTTTTGTTACTAGTGGAGAGCTTGTCTTGACTGCTCAGTGTTTCCTGCGGTTCTCGTGTTAGGCTTTGGAAGTCTGAGACCTCCTTATCATATTCTTCATGACTGAACCAAGTCAGAAAATGGGAACTAAATGCATACACACTGCATAATTGTCTTTGTACGAAAAAGGGGAAGGGTCTTTTTCTTCTTTCTGTCCCTTTCTTCTCTTCCTCCTCCTCTTCTTTTCAACTGTTACTCTGTTAAATACTGATCACTAAAAATGTTCTGCCCAGAGAGGCTGGGCCACCTTAAATTTTTCTTAAACAAATTCAAAAAAGCGTGACCCCACAGCTGCGGCAGTCTGTACTACAAGGGTCTTGGGGGCTCTTAATTTAGTCTGCCATTCTTGCTGTCATGGCATTACACAGAAGTCACTCCTGTTTCTTGCTTTGGGAAAGGCTCTAGTAAGGGGAACCTGGGTCACATGTTACATAGAATGCAGCATTCTTGTATATAAGAAACTCTTTAAATTATATTAATGGTGTATAATGCTGAGAAAATTAAAGTAATTTGGATTATTTGTAAACAATTTAACGTACAAATGCTATCTCTTAATTCTGGCTGTGGCGGGTGGGCGGCTGGCTGTGGTGAGCATGGTATTTGTCTTTGCCCGTGTACTTTAAGTAGCATTTGCAGTTCGGACATTCATTGGCCAATGACTGTCAAATGCTTCCATGTCCCACGAAGTAACCAAGGGGCTATGAGTCCAAATCAAATAGCACACCTGGCTTCCTTAACAGTATTCTCTTGAAAAGTAGAAGCCAGAATGGCTAGGGATGTTTATGAAGTCCTAGTCCCTGGATTATCATACATTTTTTAGATGACTACTGTTTAATATTTAAATCTAAGCCTTCCAACCTTCTGAGTTTAAAGTGTGGACCCTGAAACATCCTACCCGGTTACCTATAAGCTTTTCTTCCCTGCGTTTTTGTTTTCCTGAAGATATCAACGAGTGCAAGATGATACCCAGCCTCTGTACCCACGGCAAGTGCAGGAACACCATTGGCAGCTTCAAGTGCAGGTGTGACAGTGGCTTCGCTCTGGATTCTGAAGAGAGGAACTGCACAGGTCAGCGTGCGGGTCTCCAGAGGCAGGAACGAGAGGTTTTCAGTCTCTCCCTTTCCTGTCGCTCCACACTGTAGGCTTCTCCACCCTCATTGTCCCTGTTTTCCATGCAGACATCGATGAGTGCCGCATATCTCCCGACCTCTGTGGCCGAGGCCAGTGTGTGAACACCCCAGGGGACTTCGAATGCAAGTGTGACGAAGGCTATGAAAGTGGATTCATGATGATGAAGAACTGCATGGGTAAGACTGTGCTGCTTTACCCACCATGGAAACAGAGGGCCGCAGGAAGCCTGGATTCCTCATAGGCAGCGTCCCAGGCAACTCCTGCTGTCCAGACTCCTACCAGTGAGGGTGTCTGTGCAGACGGAGACTCCTGGAAAATCAGAGGGACTGAAGAATGGTGGGTGACTCTGGTGGCCACCTGTGAGAACTTGAGAGACTCCAACCCCTGACTTAGTGAATTGAGAACAATTCAGACATAAGCTTTAATGGGAGTCCCATCCGAGGGTGTCTGTGAGTTGACTAAACTGACTTAGGTCAGTTTCCCTATAGCAAAGTCTGAGATGGAGATTTCTGCACACAAGTGTGGTGGGCTTGGGTTTGTTTGGATTTTGTTTTGTTACGGTTTTTTGAAAGAGTGTTTTGAGGGAGGACTCCCCCTCCCCCAGAATGGCAGAGAAGCAGATAGGACAGAGGGAGATGAGTTGAGTCTGGCTGCATTGGAACACACTCAGATCCCACAAGGAGCTCTAGAGCTGTGAATGGCATCAGGAGTTGTCTTGTGTTGAGACAAGGTCAAGGTTTTTGATTTCTAAGCCAGTCAGTCAATGTCCGGCTGTGGATTGCTCTAATGTGGGAAAGCTTTGTGACCTCTCACTTCCCAGGCATTTCTGAGTGAGGTGGACAGCAGTTCTCCCAGGAGGGAACTGATAAGCCATCAGTAGCCAAGACGCCCAGCAACGATGGTTGGTAAAGGGGGCAGCCGGGAAAAGAAGAACAGGGCACCAGCATTTTCAACATGGCGCATTTCCATTTTACAGACATTGATGAATGTCAGAGAGATCCTCTCCTGTGCCGAGGAGGGATTTGCCACAACACAGAGGGGAGTTATCGCTGCGAATGCCCTCCTGGTCACCAACTCTCCCCAAACATCTCCGCATGCATTGGTAAGGAGGAACTCTTTTAGACCACGGGCGTGAGGTCAGTTGTTTGACCCGTATCTCTGCCAGATTCAGACACTTTATTTTTCTGTGCTGTTCTCTGATTCTAAACAGACATCAACGAGTGTGAATTGAGTGCAAACCTCTGCCCCAATGGCCGTTGTGTGAACCTCATAGGGAAGTATCAGTGTGCTTGCAACCCGGGCTATCACTCGACCCCTGATAGGCTCTTTTGTGTTGGTAAGTTCTAGCCTTCTTTTTATTTAATTTCTCTTTGTAAAACACCCAAGCAATGTGTTCTGAGTTCCATTGGCGTTGCTAGATGCTTTTGCTTGATCTCTCTTGTTTCACTAGAAGTAAAATTCGCTTAGCAGCTCACAGTATTTACACTCACTTCCCTCTTCAAAGAAGCAGATAAATGAAAGAAATGTGATCTGATGTACACTTCTTGAATAATGAACATAGCGTATGCATGCCAAAGCAAGTCAGCTGGTGATGATTAACCCTGAGGTGAACAAAGCGTGGCAAGTGCCATGCAACCCACAGCCAGGCGTGAGGTGAGGTCTCTCATCCACTTGGTGTAGAGACCATCTAAAGATTTCAAAGAGTGGCCATCGGCAAGAAGGCCGTGGAATGTTCACATCCTACCCTGAGACAGAGGCCATGTCTGGCACTCTTTAAGTATGGGTTTGTGGGGGACAAGGATTTTACATTGTGGTCGGTCCTCTGTAGGTTTAATCCTGCTGTGAAGAGTGACACTGGAGGCCTTGTGGCTTTATCATGCCCAAAGTCGAAGTGAAATTGTGTAAATGCTGCCAGTTCAGGCCTGGCTTTGGGGTGTGTGCACCATGTGGAACTGCCAAGTCTCAGATGGTTTCCACCCAAAACCATAAATCAGCACAAATTCTTTTGAAATCTATCCAAGGACAACTCAAAACTTCGATTCAGGTTCTTACAAAGGATCGGGACCACAGCCCATCAAGCTGTAGTTCAGATTTATAACTGAATAGATGACCAGAAGGACCACCAGCACTGTAAACACAAAAGAAGGTGTCTCAGTCAGTGTTTGTGTGCTGCACTGGAATACTTGAGACTGGCTAATTTATAGTGATAGAAACTCATTGCCTCACAGCTCTGGGGTCTGGGAAGCAGCAGCTGGCGTCAAGCATGGGCCTTCTTGCTGCACCAAAATGTGAACAGGGAGAGAGAAAGAAAGCAAGAGGAGCCATTTTATAACGACTCAATGCCAGCCTGAGAGTGGAGTCCTCATAGCTCAATCTCCTCAAAGCCCCATCCCATAATACTGCTATAGCAGTGATTAAATCAAGAGTCTGTGAGAGGACACACATTCTAATTAATATTCTCATTTCTCTCAGACATTGATGAATGCAGCATAATGAATGGCGGCTGTGAGACCTTCTGCACAAACTCGGAAGGCGGCTATGAGTGCAGCTGTCAGCCGGGGTTCGCGCTGATGCCAGACCAGAGGTCATGTACAGGTGAGCAGCTTTATCCTCTGGTTGTATCTCTTTCAGTGACAGCTCCCACCACCACCACCAACACCACCACCAAGCAGAGTGTCTCAGGGCCTGGGCTTTGGAGTCTGACAACCTTGGGTTCAAGTCCTTGCCTGTTGCATATTTTAGCTGTTTATCTTTAAGCAAGACACTCAGCGCCAGATCTTCATTTGTAAAATGTAGTTTTATAAGAAGAAAAGTTAGTATAGCATCTGGCATGTAACAAATGGAATAGAAAGCATTTCCTTCACTAAACAGACTTTTGGAGAGTTGGGTCTTGAACCAAATTTGGTGCAATTCTGAGTGCATTTTCTGTAGCAGCCATATTACCTGAGGATGTTCGAATGTATAAAATCTCGGGCTCCGTCTTGGTGATCCATGTGTTTAAATAGATGCTGAAGTTTGAGAGTCACTCTCCTAACCTACCTGGAAGAGCCGGGCAACCAACAAGAGATAAAAAGTAGAGAGGGTGACCCAAACTTTGATTTTGGCTCTGGTTAAGAAGAATTGGAGCTGTGCGGTAGCTGCGCACGCCTTTAATCCCAGCACTGAGGAGGCAGAGGCAGGCAGTCTCTGTGAGTTTCAGGACAGCCAGAGTTACAACAGGGAAACCCTGTCTCAGTAAAAAAAAAAAATCTAACTTAGGAACCACAATGATTTTATTTGACCTTTAACACCCCTCCCCCGACACACACACACACACACACACACACACACACACACAGACACACACACAACCCCACCTCTCTGTAAATTTGACTATCTAAAATAAATGTTGAAAGTAGCCATCTGTAACTGGAAACTGATAAAATATGATTCACAATTATTTTGAATTAAAAATTCATGTTTAAATTCTCATTGATAGTCTTTTAGACCAGCATGGATCTGTTGTGTCCTTAGACCGTACACTGAGAATTTGAGACTGACTGCCTTCTCTTTCCCCAGGATGACCTGATGGGTGATTTATACAAAGCTTCATTTAGGATTAGGAGATGCTCGTCTTGTCCAAATGGGCTGAGTTTCTTTAAGTTGGGTCGGCTAATGCTTCCTCGGTGAATAATGGAGCCAATATCAATATTTACACTTGATTTTCTTCTCTTCAGACATTGATGAGTGTGAAGATAACCCCAATATCTGTGATGGTGGTCAGTGCACAAACATCCCTGGAGAGTACAGGTGCCTGTGCTATGATGGGTTCATGGCATCTGAAGACATGAAGACCTGTGTAGGTAAGAAGGAAGGCAGCATTGTCTAACTTACCCTGCTTAGTCACGAGTGTTGTGAAGTCACGTAGAGATCAGTTTGTTCATATTTCCTTCTTCATCTTGGGCCTGATAATTTTTTATTGTAAGCCTGTCATTTTTAATTCACCTTGGTAAGTACTGGCTATTCCTGTGTTCTAGAAGCGTTGTTGATCTTTGAGCGTGCAGTTAGGTCATCTGGAACCAGGCTGATCCTTTTAAAAGTCTTACTTTTAAGCAGCGGTTAGTCTAGAACAGTTTTTGCTGCATTACTAGATCAAAACCCTTCTGGAACTCTATTCCGCCCTCCGTGAACTATGAGATTTCCAAATTTAGCCTTAGGGAAAGGGCATCATTGTAGGTCTTCTGTAGATGCTGAGTATGGCTGCCTTTAAGGCTTTTGGACAGTGCTTTTCCCAGCCTGGGTGGTTTGTTTCTTTGCATGGGTGAGCTCACCACTGCTTTGAGCATCCGCAGAAGCCTTCTGCAGGTCACTGGTGTTCTCTCTATGTAGCTCTCTTCTGTCTTGTAGCTAGGTTAGTGATCTCACCTGCTTCTATGTGGTACCCTCTTCCATAGTTGCAGGCGAAGAGTTTGCTCTTCTCTAACCTGAGAATAATTTCAAACCTACTTAATTTATTTTCTTTATCTTGGGAATCACTGTATTGTGTTGCCTAATGTTCAGGTCCTAGCAAAACATTTTGTCTATCTATTGTCTACTTTTATTTTAGTCGTTTCTGGTGAGAAGGTCATTCCCCAGAATGTAGGTGCCTAGGATGGGTCACGTGTACATTGATTATGTGGATAGGTGTTTTGCCTACATGTGTGTCTGTGCACCACATTCATGCCTGGTGCCAGTGCAGGCCAGAAGGGGCATCAGATCACTTAGGACTGGAGTTACTGATGGTTGTGAGTGGCCATGTGCGTGCTGGGAACCGAACCCTGATCCTCTGGAAGAATATCCAGTACTCTTAGCCACTGAGCCATCTCTCCCACCCCCCTTTTATCCCTTCTTTTTTAAATGTGGAAAGTAAATTGTAGGCATCACACAGACAGACTCTTACCACAGAGAATGTTGTCTCCTAGAAAATCCATCACATAATCAAGCTTCTATTCGGGATGATTCAGTGCATTAGCTGACCACCTAAGCCTCTCATTGTGGGAAACATAAAGGCCAGGTTATATGATTAGTCAGCACTAAAAGATGCCAGTGTGAATGGAGTTCCTTATGTTTTCTTCTGAGTGGAAACATTTAAATCTAGTATTTTATAATGTTTGCTTTCCAAGATAATTTTTTTAGTGAAAGTATCCCACCGTCTCTTAGTTTTCTATCATATTACCCATCTCAGGGAGAAAGTATACTGTACAGCAGAAACTTGGATATATGAATCGTTACCTATATCTTACAGATGTCAATGAATGTGACCTGAATCCGAATATCTGCCTCAGTGGGACCTGTGAAAACACTAAAGGGTCATTTATCTGCCACTGCGATATGGGCTATTCAGGGAAGAAAGGAAAAACAGGCTGTACAGGTATGCTTCTTTTTCATATCAATCAAACAAGCAGACAAATCAAGCAGGTAAGAAACTGCTGTAAAACCATTCCACCGGTGCTGTAGGTATTTCGTGTACCATATTTCATTAATTTAGCTTCTATGCCTTTGAAACTTCCCAGGCTTTATTAGACTGAAGTTGAAGTCTGTGTCTCTGTGTGAATATGAAGATGCGCTGTGTTGGACAGGCTAACACGAGGATCGATGTGACTTTACAGGCTAGGGAGCCTACCTCCAGGCCACAGCAGTGACCATGCTAGTGACCGACGCTTCAACCCTTCATCAGAGCAAGCGTTTCTGATAATCTTTGCCAAGGCTTCATGTGACAACTGAAATTGCTTTTTAAAGGAAGCATCCTGTATTTCACCAGTTCTTACCAGTTCTCAAATTAGAGTGCTTTTGACGCGTTGACTTTGTAGCCTAAACAAGTCTTTCTTCATGTGACTTCGCTGATGTCACAAAGAAATCAAACCATTCACAATTTTCTTGTTTCTTGCAAATAGTATTGAAGAAAACTTTACATAGTATTTTCATAAGACTATCTTATTAAAAATACCGAATGAAAGAATCCACTCTGTGCCGTGACATGGTTGTTTTATAAGTGTTTAGGTGTTTTCAAGTGAAGTAATGGAATTAAGTACATGGAATGGCAGACAGAGTAAACTTTTACTATAATAACATATTAAAGTTACAGATTATGACATATAACTTAATTTAAAACATCTTGGAGGGCATGGTGAGCTTGAATTCGGTTACTATAAAAAAATTTAATAATTCAGAGACTGGACTTAAATTCTAAAAGCTACTTGTCAAGCCCTTGTGACTTAAACATTAAAATTAGCATATTGGCAGTTTGATAATGTATGTATCTCCTTCTTGATTATATTTTATTTTTATATATAATATATAATTTATTTATAAAATATATTTATATATTTTAAGAAAGCATCAAAATATATTTGTCATTGTTATAAAGTGGCTATGTTAATTATCAAATTTACTAATACATGGCCATGATATTATTCGTGGCTCAAAAATGACAGTCTGGCCAAGCCATTGAAAGAGGCATAATACTGAAATGCTTTTATGCTCACTCTGTTGCCTTTCATAGAAAGCCTGGCTAGGGGTCCCTTCTGGGAAATGGCAGGATGCTTAAACTCTCAACTCATCTTTGTAGACCAGTGGTTCTCAACCTTCCTAACGCTATGACCCTCTAATGTAGCTCCTCATGTTGTGTGCTCCCCCAACAACAAATTATTTTTGTTGCTTCTTCACAACTGTAATTTTGCTACTGTTATGAATTGTAATGTAAACATATGATATGCAAACAGTCTTAGGAGACCCCTGTGAAAGGCTTGTTCAACCCTTAAAGGGGTCACAATCCACTTTGAGAACCACTGGTGTAGACACTCAGGTACAAATGAATCTCAGCTTCAACATTTATTATTAGCTTCCATATAAGGGTCAATATAAGGCTTGCTAAGGGATTACAGTCTGACAGCATAAAGAGATGGGTAGACTGTTTCCATGCTGTGTTGTAATGGATCAGGGAGAAAAATAAAGCCCACTGAAGTTCAAACAGGGGACCATGATAATCACAAAGAGACAGAAACCCTGGGAACAGTCTTCATTGTCTGAGGAAAATAGTCAGTAGAACTCCATTTCCCAAAGTCCATCTGACTGGGGAATGTGCAGCAGATGGTTAGTTTAGATCCTTTACCATAGTGAAAGATTATGTCTGCGCTGTTGTTGTGTCATTATAGCTAAAAGAGACATGATGTGCAGGTACTGCTATTCCAGATACCGTGTCTAGAGGCAACGTGGATTCTATCAAAACTTCTATGTAACTGTTCACTACACATGTGTGAAATCCATTCTTAAAGGGAATTTTTTTACTCTGTATGCTGAAAGGCTTGTTTTTTATAATTGAGTTAGCAGACACGCTGAGACCGTGGTGACAGGAAGTACTCATTGTGGGTTCACGAGTCAGTGACAGTGTTACAGCAGTCACCGTGTAGTAAACCCCGTCAACACACATGCACTCAGAGAATGACTGTCTTTTCAGAAGGACCGGCATCTCCCTGTTCTCCCTAGCCACAGCCTAGGATGATGTTTTAGTTTGATGACATCGACTGAGTACTGTAGGAAGTTGTGCGGTAGCGTGCCTTATGAAGTTCACATTTGGAAGAGCAGAATCCTGGATTTTGCTCTGTGTTCTTCCACTGGTTTGTGATCATGAACAAATCACCAGGGTCCTCTACCATTAATCAAACAATGCCTTTGGGCAAAGGACTTCACAGTGACCTATGGGAGGAGGGGGCTGCGGTAGAGTGAGAAGCAAAAAGCTACTCTGTGAATAATCCTGTTAGTAACAGCCAAGGGTATCACACTGGACCGGAAATGACTTACACAGACAGGAACTGGCAGGAAGCCTCACATGCTTGAAAACAAGTTTTTAAAAATCAGCCAAAAGGTCTTTCCAGTCCCACGTAACTAGAGTTCTTTCAGGCTGGTTTCAGATCCATGTTGTTCACAGCTTATAGCTCCATCAGGTCACCTTGGTGACGATCGTGTTGAAGACAAGTGTTTATAATGTCCCAGACAACTAATGTAAGCGGAGATACTTATCTTGCTTAAGTGGATAAGCAAGACGCACTACAAATAACAGCAATAAGAGACGTTGCAACTATGTCATAAACACACACAACTCACTAGATAGGACTTTTAAAAATATTTTTTATGCGCATTGGTGTTTTGCCTGCATGTGTGTCTGTGTGAGGGTGTTGGATCTCCTGGAGCAGGAGTTACAGACAGCTGTGAGCTGCAGTGTGGGTGCTGGGATTTGAACCCAGGTCCTCTGGAGGAGCAGCCAGTGCTGTTAACTGCTGAGCCATCTCACCAGCCCTAGATAGGACTTTTTAAATGAATACCCTGAGAAGCAATTATTAGGAACACATATGCTATTTCATGAGGAGGGACTTTGTTTCATGAGAACTAAACTCGTCATCTGTCCTCTGGGCTCCATTACAGCTCCGTCTAAATATTTCAGCTCCCTTGTCATTGCCGATTGTTTCCATTTTAACAAATAAACATGTTTTCTTCTCCCAATCACATCCACAGTGTTAAGAATCCACCCACTGACTCACATTCCCAGCCCACACAGATGCTAAGGGTTTCGTTTTTTTCTTCTTAAGCTTTGTCCAAACTGTGGATACTGCTGAAGGGAATGTTTGATTTAATGGCGAGAGAATGTGCCTTTGCTTGAAACCTGGGACGCAGCAGCTCCTCTGTCTTTGGCTCAAGTGGATGGGGTTGCAATTTTCCTGCGACCTCTGCTGCTCATTCTAAGTAACGGTAACTGGAAGAAGATAAAGTCAGGGCAGGGTGCCAGCCAAGTGGGTCTCGACTTCCACAAGTTCAGTTTTAAGAACCTACCTGGCTTTTAACCGTTGGATAAAATCAGACTTGTTAAAATAGCAAGAATTCTGGATAAATCCATCTCTCAAACTCTGTTCCTTTCACACGAGAACGGTTTCTGGCTGGCCTCGAGTCACAGGCTTCCGCACCGACAGCCGGCCATTTCCTCTTGCTTTCTTATCGCCGCTAATTCTCCTCCGCTGGCTGTCAGCCTGTGGAAACTCCATGGGTGTTCGCTTCAGTTAACAGCTTTGGCTCAAATTTTGACCCAAATTAAGAAACCCAAGAAGGCCTTGCATTTAGGTTGTCATGCCTGCTTCCTCAACCTCCAATTCTAGAGATTCTCTATACACCAGCAGGATAGGGATCCTTGGAGCAGGTGCTGTCTGGAGGGAGGGTGGGGATGGCAGACATTTGTGTAGGTGGCATGGCTCCCTGTCTGATGGCTTCCAGAGACTAGCGAAGCTCAGGATGCATCCCATACCTGGGTGACAGGTTTGTGGGCATAGGGAAAGCCCTGCCATGGAGTCTGCTAGCAACTCACCCTTGTCCTCAAGGGGCCCTGTAAAAAGGACCTGTGAGCGTCCGTGTGACAGAGGACCTGTGGGGTTAAGGAGGTTGCAGTGTCAGCCTGAATTTGAATTGCTTTGCTTTGCTTGGCTTCCACTTATTCTGAAAAATGAATTTTCTGTCTGGAGCTAACTTGTGGAGAAAAGAGAACATTTGTACAGAAAGAGATGTTCTTGGCAAAGCCGAGCTTTTCCTTCGTGCCATTGAGGAGTGTTTCAGTGTGGTGCTTTTGTTTGCTTGTTTTCCTTATGGCTCAGTTTCCCCTCTGTTTGCCCAAGTCTGCTATGGAAACAGCTAATCAATAAGAGTTGCTGTGTGTGTGTGCACATTTGTACTCATGCTGACACTGTTAACTCAGAAATGTGTTTGCTCTCTATGACCTGATGTCTTTCTCATCTGTTTCTTACGCACTGAGAACATAAGCTACTTAACGCAATGAGTTATATTCACAACATGAGACTCGAATATGACCCTTGAATTACTCTTTCCAGTATCTCAAAGCCCACAACACACAGCCTCTTGTAAATAGAATGCCTTTCCACCTTGGAAGCATGGCAAAATCTAAAACTATTTTCTTGAATTATAACTATTTTAATTTTAATACTTAATGGGATTTATTTTGAATTTAACATTTAAAATATTATATTTTAAAAATAATAATTAATGGAGATTCCTCTATCAAAAGATGGCCATTTTCTTAAATGCTAGATTAATGGGAAAGGTAAAAGCATGTGAAAAATAGTGGTATCTTTGACCATTAGACAACTGGACAAAGGGAGAAAAAAGAGAAATTAGGGACTGGATATGGTCAAAGGCTATGATATATATGAATGAAAATATAACCAGACCCATTTTATACAGTGAATATATGCTAATAAAAAGAGAAAATTGGAGAGAAAGTATAGAATTACAAGTTGACAGGCTCTGATTAACTGTGAAATTATACTTACTAAAAAAGGTGTGGATGTTTCTCTGAGTCTGATAATTCTCACCAAAATCTAAGTCTTTAAAACAAAGTTTAGAATAAGACTGACATTCCCAAACAAGTGACCTTGGTTACACATCCCTGTTCCAGGGCAAGTGTGAGTAGACAGGGAAACCTAGCCCAGGGTAACCCTAACTTGGCCTTTGACTGCGGGGCCCAATCTCTGCCTTCTCTGAAAACTTAAAAATTTCAAGAGCAGAATTCTAGTTCTTTCCACTTAAAAATTTTCTTGGTTCTGCAACCATTATCTTTCTTTTGATCTTTTACTAACTTGACCTAATCTAGTGTTTCTTATTCTGACAAAAGTTCTCTCTAGGTTGACTTGGGTTTTGCATGAAATATGCCAGAAGGCTTAGCTTTCCAGTGTACTTTCCAATGTATGTAGGTAAGGTAGAGAGAGTCACATACTACGTTAAGCAACATTTTCTGCATATAATTGAAGTGATAATACCTAAAATAAGGATCTTATAAAAGTAAAGCAAAATGAAATAACAATGCTTTAAATTTAAGAACAAAAAATAATTTATATAACTCAAAAGTTTTCTGATATGATATTCCTTTGCCTATAAAGATGTGAGAAATGCATAATTGCCTATAGTTGTCTCGATAAAACATATTGCCAATAAAAATATGACTGTGAACTAACCCAGAAAGGCGTTAGGCAACTCATTTTTAAAATCATGGCTTGGAGAGAGGTTCACTTTTCTGAGAGGTGGCTAAATACTCACATTAGAAATACAGAGAAGAATGGGTGTTACCAACAGCAGATGCAATGATGTCATTCCTTTATGTAAATTAAGATGCAAAGCTGCTCAATAGAGAGCTTAGCATCTATGCAGATACTAACTCATCTGTAGTACACCATGGCAAGGACCAGAAAGGATCTCCTTTTAAATGTTGCTAAGTCATTAAGAAGATTTAAAAAAAAAAAAAGCCTTTGTGCAGAACTTTTTTCTAAAGCCCTGGTTATTTTGCAGACATCAATGAATGTGAGATCGGAGCACACAACTGTGGCAGACACGCCGTATGCACCAACACAGCAGGGAGCTTCAAGTGCAGCTGCAGCCCTGGGTGGATTGGAGATGGCATTAAGTGCACAGGTGAACTGGAAAGATAACCAGAGTTACATTCATGAACTACGTGGATTAGAAGCATGAATATACTAATTTTATAAAGTAAAATTTAATTTGTCTACTTCTCAATGTGTCACCGTATCGATAATGACGCAAACCTTGTTCTTAAGATCTGGATGAATGCTCCAATGGAACCCACATGTGCAGCCAACACGCAGACTGCAAGAACACCATGGGGTCGTACCGCTGTCTCTGTAAGGACGGCTACACAGGCGACGGCTTCACCTGCACAGGTAGGCTTGCTTTGGAAACAACTGTGTAGCCCTTGTTGGGAAAGTATAATATCCCACATCAGACCAACAATTCTTTTCAAAGACTGGGACATGCCAGTCAAGTAGCAGCAAAAGATTACTCATCTGAGATTAGATACCTATGGAATGAAACCTCTTAGGCAAGTCATCAAGACCTCAAAAGCTAGAACAGTGTGTGTGTATACCTGTCTCTCACATCTCATATATATGCATACATATGCACATACATACGTATATGTGCATATATGTGCATGCACATACATGCATGTGCATACATGTGCATGCATGCACAATCTATATCATGGCATCACTATTCTAAAACAAATCACACTGCCTTTCCTTATGTGTTCACTTTTGTGTTTTCATGCCTGTTTCTCACTGGTGACTTGCTGTCTGTATCAAACCCTAGGATAAGCTTGCTATAGAGGTACAGAAGGGCAGAGGATGTGGTGTTCTGCATAGGAAAACAGTACAGACTCTCACCATATCATCACCATCACCAGATCGCGTCATAACAACAGTTCAGAACTGCTCTGTAAAGCTTTCTCTCACTTTATGATGTACTCATGAAATCATCTTCCCTCTTAGCTCTAATTAAAGTCACATAACTAGCACAAATGTACTATATGAATTTAAATATGTATGATTGCATGAATATTCAGTTGGGTAGTTAATGTAGATACTTACATGTGCATGTCCACAAAGACAGTACTTCCTGTGTCAGGGCTTTGCAATTAAATAAGATAGGCCCATTACTCATTGGCCATAAAGCAGTATGACTGCCCACGTGACTTAGAGCATCCACTTAAGTTAATTAAATAAATTGAAGCACTAATGTCTGTCTGGCACTGTGAAATCAATAGTAAGGTATCAAGTAAGTACAAAAGAAGCTAAGGTTCACTGAGTGACTTACTGAAATTCACTGAAAGTTTTATTACAGATTAATCCACCTCTGTGCAACCCAGATGTTTTGGCCTATTATCTATGAGAAAATATTTAAATTACGTTCATTAGGCATTGATGCTTCACATGTTTGATATTTAATGCTTGTGTCCTTACCATTCCACTTCCTGTTTCCCCTGTGAGCTGAGCCTGAAGCCTGAGAAATGGGCATGCACTGTGACGAGTTCTTTCTGGTCTCGAATACGTCCTCCTTGTGGGTGACCCTCCTTGTGAAAAGATCTTAGCTTGAATAATGAGTCTGACTTGATATTCACTTTGCGGCATTAGGAACCATTTAGCATTCAGAGTTCTGAATCTGCACCCCATGCTGCTGCATATTCAGTATTGGCATTCAAAAGAGAAAACCAGTGAATTTAAATTTATCAAACAGGAATTATGATGAGGTACAGTTATACTCAGGAACTTGGCAGTTATAAAAGTTATAGGACCCGAGGCACTGGAAAGCACTTGGCTGCAAAAGCATAGCTTGTGTTTCTGTCTGCAGACCTCGATGAGTGCTTGGAGAATCTGAACCTCTGTGGCAACGGCCAGTGCCTCAACGCCCCTGGCGGGTACCGCTGTGAGTGTGACATGGGCTTCGTGCCCAGTGCTGATGGGAAGGCCTGTGAAGGTAAGCATGGGAACTTGGAAGGAAGGGGCTAGATGAGATTTGGTTATTCGAACATTACTGGCTCTTTCTGTGTTAAACCTCAAGTGTATTTTGCCTTCACATTTAAGCTGGTCAGTTCAGTTGGCAGAGGGGTAGGATGGTTAGTACTGTTGGCTTCAGAGGATCTAGAAACACTGAGAGTCAAGCCTCAGGGCATGTCTGTGAGGGGTTACCTAGATTAGGCTAACTGAAGTGAGAGTCATCTTAACTCTGGGTGGCGTCATTTTATAGGCTGGGATCCTGGATTAGATAAAATAAGAGAAAGCGAACTAACTGCTAGCCTTTGTTGCTTTCTGCTTCCTGACTATGGATACACTATGGCCAGCTGCTTCAAGCTCCTGCCTCCATGACTTCCCTACCATGAACATGCACGAGCTAAAATAAATGCTCTTAACGTTACTATTTTTTTCATGTATTTTGTCCCTCCAAAACAAGTCACTAGTACAAAGGGTTAGTCCTCAGGTAGACCATTTCTGTTTATGCAGAGAAAATCTGGGCCAAGTGCTCTGCAAGGTTAGACCACAGGAATAAGAGAGAAAGAATGACCACGTACAGTTAATTCAATGCAACTCAGTTATCCCTGCTTTTGGGGAAAGAGCTCTTAAAGCGCTGGTCCCCTGGTGTCCTGTTTGAGGATTGTCTGCAGATACAGAAGCATGGCTGTTAATCTCTGCCAGGCTTTGGTTTCTAGAAGTCGGGGCTCCCAGATAATGACAGCCAATGGTTTGCTCCTTGTGTAGAGTAATGTCCTAAATATATCTTAGAACATTCTCTAAATATCTCACACATGTAGACATAGAACGGGATTTGACATGTTCCTGGAGGAGAATTCCCTGGAATAGTGCCACTTGCTTTGGTCTCTCGGCTTCAAGTTCTGTCTTTCTGGGAAGTACTGGTCAGACAGGAAGAGTCCTGGAAACCTGTTGACTCAAGATGGATCCAATTAGGAAACAACAGATTCTTCCCCTTACTTACTCTTGTCAAATCTAAGCACATTGTCTTCACTGAAAATAATTGGGCACCACAGTGAACTAAAATGATTTCAGGGAAATAAACAAACGATAAGGATTGACAGAAGTTTAGGCAAGGCCCCGATTAGTGCATTAGTCAATAGCTGTTCCTTGTTAAACAGAGATGAATTCAGAATCACTCTTTAGCTGGATTGTATGCACTGATTTCTGTAAATACTTCCATTAGTTACGGAACCTCTGAGTGTTCTTTATCCTGCTCGTATCAAATAAGCAGCACTGATATAAAACGTCTGAGGCAAGAAACTAGATAATGCCCTTACTCGTGAGCCTAAACAAAATGCCTTGTTTACTGTCATAGTCCCAAACCCACGGGAAACAGGTACTGCACCAACTCTGGTGACACAGTTATGGGGCAGTGTTGCTTCTCTTAAAACTCACTGGAAAGTTTTATTTGTCTGTTGGTTTGTTCTTAATATAAATCATCACTGGCAGAATAGTCACACCTAGTTAAAGCAGTCTCCAGCCTGAAAACATGCCTGTGTATCCATCACACAAACAGAGCACTCAGGTGAAGCAGTGGCAGAGGCCTGGAAGAAGCGTCTGTGGTCTGTAGATTTCCTATTGACCACGGCAAGCACACACCTCAGAACTAGGGACAGAGGAATAAACGGAATTTTAAAGCTGCCCCCAAAAAGGTCTTAAACTTTTAGTTCTCCACCAAAATTGGTGAATATATAGATAAATACAACCCAAGAATTTAATCTACCTGGTTCAGTTTGGCTGTTGCTTTACAACAGTGATGTAGACCTGTGTCAAATGCCACAAAGGAGATAGATGGCTGTCTAGGAAATGTTCAGCCTATGGCTTGGCATGTGACTGGGTCCAAGGAAACAGAGCCTGTCACTAGCAAGGCTTCTGTATACATGGACAAATCCCCTGAAAGTCTAGGGAACTGCCTAGATTGAAGTCAGGTAGACTTAAAGCTAATATCCAACAATTAATTTTATTGTTTTTATTTAAAACTAGTTTTCTTAATTTTATTTATAGCTTCTTCAATAATTTTTTAAAATTCTCCCTCTTTTCGTAATCCCTCCCTGAAGATATCGATGAGTGCTCCCTGCCAAATATCTGTGTCTTTGGAACTTGCCACAATCTCCCGGGCCTCTTCCGTTGTGAGTGTGAGATTGGCTACGAACTGGACCGAAGTGGTGGGAACTGCACAGGTAAGATGTCACTCACGTTTAAAATAGGCTCCCAGGTATCCCAAGAGGTGCAGTCGCTGGGGGCATTACTAGGATCACACAGGCTACAGAGGAAACCAAAGGGGTAGTAAGGCATTGAGAGGCGAGGGTACATTTTCTCAGACCTGGAACTGATGAGGTGTGATGAAGCAAAGGAAGAAGACAGGTCTGTAGGCTTGGACTTGAGCTTGTTTGAGAATGTTTCTGGGATGCTCCAGCTGTATGGCTTCCTGCCATCTTCTTCCCTCCTTAAATACATCATCAGCACTTTCTTTCAAAGGCCATGCCCTGGGATGTCCGGATTGCTCCTGTGCATTTCCCATGCAATATGCACACCTTTCCACCCCTGCTCCAGGCACTGACCACCTGACACACAGGGGCTAGCCATGCGTTTCTTTTGTCTGTGGTGGTGGTTGGGGTACAAGTAGGTGGTTAGGTGTCTATGCATATGTATGTAGAGGCCAGAAGTCAGCGTCCAGTGTCTTCCTCTGTCGTTTTTCATCTCATTTGTTGAGACTCGGTCTCTCACTGAACTTGGAGCTCACTGCTTGGCAAGACTGGCTGGTATGAGTTCCTGGGATCTTCCTGCTTCTTCCTCCTAGTCCTAGGACTATCTGGGTACAAGGGATCTCAGCTAGGGTTCTCATACTTGCATAGCAAGCACTTCACCCACTGAACCATATCTTAGCTCCATTTAATACATAAGTCTGTTTTGTTTTTGTAGAGCAAAGGACTCCCAGGGAGCACAAGAAACAAACAAACAACAACAACAACAAAGTTAGAAAACTTACAGGCACTCACCAGAGTGCCACACAGCTCTTTGGCACCAAGAAAAGGTTGACAGTCACGGCCAGTTTCTTTCTTAGTCCACTCTTCTCCTCAAGGCGCAGAGGAAGCAGGTCCCATCCAGGAGGACTTCGGGGTTTCCAGACCACAGGAAACACCTGAGGACAAGGGTCCTGATTCCCCAGGCCGTCCTCTCCAAAGCCATTTGTCTAGGTGGGGGTATTTCTCAAGCATTGAAAACAGAGAAGAAGGTTGTACAGGGCTAGAATTTGTCAAAAAAAAATCCATGTCTTAAATGTCTGGAACATTGTACATATTTTTGGAATAGAAACCACAAGGGAAGTGTTCAGTGCAGCATCTGTGCAGGGAGAGGCTACGAGCTTGAAGAGACACACTAAGCATCCTGCTTTTGTCTGCGGGGAAAGACAGCAGAGACTGTCTGCTCCCGAGGGTTCCCTGGGACATCTTGCTCTAATTTGACGAAATAACACACCACACATATTAAATGTATTGCTCTTATAAACCCTGTGTCTGAAAATTCGGTTGACCGAGGTCAAAACAATGTTTTCCCGTCAGTTACCTTGGCTGGAATATTTTTTTTACTTCCAAAGTTACGTTTTTTTCTGATGACAAAGTTGAAGGGTAAACACATCCAGGGGATGGGAGAGTGTGGATCAAAGACTATGACACAGCTCTTTCCCGGGGAGGTGCGTTTGAGGGGCGGCAGGTTGCATCGCTAGGCATAATTGAATGTAGGAATTGATCAGCTCTTGCCGGGAGCTCTAGACTAGCTGCTACTGCCTCTGGTGACGTCAGTCCACACTGGACGCTGCCTAATTCTGCCCATTTGTTTGGCTGTAGATGTTAATGAGTGTCTGGACCCAACCACGTGCATCAGTGGAAACTGTGTCAACACTCCCGGCAGTTACACATGTGACTGCCCACCCGATTTCGAGCTGAATCCAACTCGAGTTGGCTGTGTTGGTAAGACCCTAAAAACTTTCCCGAGGCACGTACTGTGTGCCATTTTGAAAGCATCATTGAATATTCCATCTCTGATGTTTTCAAAAGCAACAGTAGTAGAAATTTAAATATTTCTCAAACGTGTTGTATACTCTGACCAGTATATATTCTTGGGAACTTCTCAGAAATGAGCTTGACTCTCTATCCCTCCTACCCCTCCGACAGGAAGATTTTGCCTGACACGTTTTCGCTTGTGTGTGATAAACAGATACTCGCTCTGGAAACTGCTATCTGGATATCCGGCCCCGAGGAGACAATGGGGATACAGCCTGCAGCAATGAGATCGGAGTGGGCGTTTCCAAGGCTTCCTGCTGTTGTTCTCTGGGTAAAGCCTGGGGAACGCCATGTGAGCTGTGCCCTGCTGTGAACACATGTAAGTGGACAGCCTCCAGTCTGCCTTCACTCTGTCTCAGACCAGTTCTCTCTAGATCCATGAAGGAGACACAACCGAAGGAAGGAGAAAGAGGAGCTTCCAGTGTCCCTGTGTGTAGGATAGGAATGGCAGATCTCATCAGACCACTTCCAGCATGGCACGTGGGCGTCTGAAAGCTCCCTCTTCGGCTTGCCCTAAAAGCTTATCAAGAGAGAGGAATGTCTCCTGTCCTAGTAAGAAGATAGAATTACTTTAATATTTCCAGAGCGAGGTTTTCAAGTATATTTGAACGGAGACTTTGGAATGTGATTTAAAGGAGGTAAAGAATACATCACTATCTTGTACTTCAATTTACCATCAGGTGTAGCCAGTCTGGCCAAAGTCAGTGCCTGCTGCTTACAGAGCATATTGGGATGGATGTTGATTCATTTCTTGACGAAGGGTCATTTATTTACTTCTTGAAATATTCACCGAATAAGTTGAGAGTAGAAAGATAAATTAGTCAGAGTCCTGCCCTCCAAGAATGTTCAGCCTGTTAGGCAGAATGGTACGCAAACATAAGAGCTCTAATTTAGTATAACTTCAGCCTTGGAGGAAGAAGAGTAGGCACAGAGTCACACTGGACAGAAAACACGCACTAGATTCAAGTTATGACTCTCCAAATGGTGGCTGTGTGACCTTGGCCAGGTTACATCTTAGAATCCCCCTAGGTATGAATACAATCACTCAAGCAAAACACCCAGCAGAACCTGGCAGGGACCACCTTTGCTTTCCTCTTGAGAGAGGGGTCTTAGTTTAACTTGGCAGTGGGTGCTCACCACTTTGTGAACTTTCAAGCCACCCATTCTAAACAGGACATGACATAAGTAAGGAGACACCCAAAAGAGGAGAAGAGGAGAGGAAAGGAAGAGACACCCAATGCTGTTGGTATTAGGAGGAGAGGAAAGGAGGAGGACTCCCAGTGTCGTTGATATTAGGAGGAGCAAACCCAGATTTGGATTTGGGATTATGGAGCTCCGCTTCGTAGATGAATGATGACTAGCAAACAGTCGCCTGCTCAATTTAGAATAGGAATTTAAGCATGTATGAATCCGTGTGGTTTTATACAGCCACGGCGAGGGCCAGGCTCAGAAAGACATTGATCATTATGAAAGAATGATTCTCAGGCGCTTCAGGATGTTAAGGACTGGGTCAGTTATTCACATGCTGAGGCATGACACTGAAAAAATGTTTTATGTGGATCCTCGTGGCTTGATGAAGGAGTTAAAAGATGCTGGAGAAATCGTTGTTGTTGGTTTAAATCATGATTTTGCATCACGTGGCACAGAGGAGTGAGAAAAATATCTAGGCATCAAGGAGGGCAGTTGGATGAGAATGAGAAACAAGAATCCTCTAGGTCCTGTTCAGAAAGGGTTTTAGAGACAGACTGATGACCGTTATCAGGGGAGATGTTGACGCCCAGATAGGAATGCTAAATTAACCAAAATGGAGTAGAATTGGCAGGAAACAAAAATGGAGGGAAACTCTTTTTTTTAATGCAGTGACAGAGATAGAGAATACAGTATCTCACAAGAACGCGTGGCTGGGAGAGTAACTCCGGGTCCCCAGATGTCACAGCGGCCTTGTGTTTGGGGAATGACCGACCCATGGACACTAAGATGTCCGCTTTCTGTAAATGGGTAAATAGGAGCTGAAGGTTCTGAAAGGTCATTATTTTCAGTCAGATGTGTCAGACTTCTGAAGATATTTTTTCTAGAAGTTTTAGATTCAGAGGAACTTACATGGAACTTTTTGTTTTGATAGCTGAGTATAAAATTCTTTGCCCAGGAGGAGAAGGTTTCCGTCCAAACCCCATCACTGTTATATTGGAAGGTAAGTGTTTCTCCTTTGTCTCAACATGCACACCTTTTGGATGTCCTTGGGCTTATTTGCATTCTGAAGACATGGTTTGTTTTCATTCTGATAGACATCGACGAGTGCCAGGAGCTTCCAGGGCTGTGCCAAGGAGGAAAGTGTATCAACACCTTCGGCAGCTTCCAGTGCCGCTGTCCAACCGGTTACTACCTGAATGAAGACACTCGAGTGTGTGATGGTAAATGATCCCGTGTAGGATATGTTCTTTCAGATACTGAGGACTGACTAAGCCCCCCAAAACAGGATACAGATACCAGGAAATTGAGGGGTTGACAGCATAGCTTCATAGGCTAACCTTGTCCTTTAGAAAACTCATTTTCACTAGACAAGCTTGCATCCTAAGGACAGTCCTGGGCTCTTCTTCTTGTCCTTAACTACTGTATAAGTGTGTTCAGATGAGCCTCCATCAGAAGGTGGACCTTTGTCTTTATGATACAGCCAGTGGCCTCATTCACTTTTTTAAAGATGGAGAATTTGATAAGTTTTCAATTTGAGAACAATTAGCCCAAGGACTGGGTGCTGGGGCCTGGAGGTCTCCATCTACATCCAGGATTCAAAGGACCAGTTAGGGAACCTAACTGGTAAGAATTATTTAAACAACACAGTGCAAAGGACCTAGCTCTCAGACTTGAGATTAACAAATATTCTGATGAGCCACTAAGGCAGTCCCTCCCGCATTGCCTGACAGTGAAGACTTAGGAAGCCAGTCACTGTTGGCTTCAGGGTAGGTTACACCTGTGAACATATGAAGTATGGCATTATCTTTCTGAAGCATTTTTGAAAGTTACGATTTTGCCACGTTTCCATCTCTGGGTGCTTTGAGGGGAACACAAAGGGCTGATTTATTAAGTGCTCATGTCAGAAGGCATGAGTTCCTTTGTAATTCTCCTAACTGAAAATCTGACATAGAGAAGGGACAATCATGGACCGAGTGCCTGCTGTTCATATCTGGGTTTCAAGTCCTCTGGGTGGAGGCTTTGCTCCTCGCCATCAGCGTTCTCACTGACACACCAGAGCGATGCTTTCATGTCCTCCTAACACTTCCTCCTTGGGGTTATAGATGTGAATGAATGTGAGACTCCGGGAATCTGTGGTCCAGGGACATGTTACAACACTGTTGGCAACTATACCTGCATCTGTCCTCCAGACTACATGCAAGTGAATGGGGGAAATAATTGCATGGGTAAGTCCAAGTATTTCTCAAGCGTTTGCTCTCATCTGCAAAGGCCAGTCAAGCAGCTGGTGTTCTGCTCATCGGCTAGAGTGCTTCCCTCTGAACTGTTGTAGCGAGACCCTCCCCCAACATGCCCCTTCCTTGTAGACCGTTAAGTTTGGCATTTCCCCCACTGTGTGTGGGTGGTTGAGGGTTTTCTTTAAAATGTGATGTTGGAAGATGCCAAACAGTTTAATAGTACTTCTTTTGTCTGACTTTAGGTGTGTCGCTAAACAATTGTAACACAGCACTGGCCTACAGCATTAAAACATCACGAGTCGGAAACAGGAGACCCAGTGCTAAATAACAGTGGATAATTGTTACGAGGAGAGTGGGTGGAGGCCCGTGTAAAGTTTGCTAATGCTGCACTATGTAATGACCTCATCCCGCGGCACAGAACGCCAGGGAGTGCATTTCCCCAGTACCTCGCTTGTTGCAGCATGGGTAGCCGAGCAGTTGTGTGCGCGATGGTCCTCCGTTCACAGCTGGAGTACTGGGTGTACTTGCTTTTTTTTCAGGTCTCCCGTTAAGCTCCGCTGTGTTGTGGAGATCCCATGGGCTCACGGCCCTTTTGTTCTCCTTTCTTCTAGACATGAGAAGGAGTCTGTGCTACAGAAACTATTACGCTGACAACCAGACCTGTGATGGAGAACTCCTGTTCAACATGACCAAGAAGATGTGCTGTTGCTCTTACAACATTGGCAGAGCCTGGAACAAACCCTGTGAACAGTGTCCTATCCCGAGCACAGGTGACATTTAGTCTCATGGCTGCCACGGTCGATAGGAATTGCCAGAGAAAATCAGTCTTAGTAAAGAGAAAAAGGAGTGTATTCTTTATATTCAGAGGGAAAATTTGACCTACGAAAACGAGCATTTACCTTAAAGTTGAATGTGGTCCTTTCAGCTGAAAACCAAGTGACAGAATAAATTTTCTAATTTGTATGCAAATTTATAACCAGACCTGTAAATTCAACATATCACAGATAAATGAACATAATTTTTTTATGTATTTAAAACTAGCCTTGGAACTGGCTTTGATCCCAGTACTGGGGAGGCAGAGACAGGTGGACCTCTGAGTTTGAGGCCACCCTGGTTGGTCTGCAGAGTCCAGGACAGCCATGGCTACACAGAGAAACCCTGTCTTAAAAAAACCAAGCAAATGAACAAACTAGTCCTGTGCTAGGGAGAAGGTTCTGTGTATAAATGACTTGCTACACAAGTGTGAGGACCTGAGTGGGAATGTTGAAAACCCACATGGAAGGCGAACTCAGCATTCAGACTGGTGGATAAGGAAACCCGCGTTTCTCCCTCAGTATCAGCAGGAAGGTCATTGTTCCTTCAGTATCGCTGTTACAGACAAGGTTACATCTGCAGTATTTTCAGATGGATGCACAGTCATAAGTGTTTACGTAGTTATTTCTCTCCGTGAATTATTGCTCATCCTGACCTCTGCCTCTTCTTTGCTTGACTATTGCAGATGAGTTCGCTACCCTCTGTGGAAGCCAGAGGCCAGGCTTTGTCATTGACATTTACACAGGCTTACCCGTGGGTGAGTTTGAGCATGGTGGGAGTCCTCTGCTTCTGCCGCTGTGTTGAAAGTGGGGGGTGTCACACCATCATTTTCCTGGGTTCGCCTTTTCCTTTTCTCTTCTGAGAAGGAAAAAAATGTTAAAAGATACCTCAAGCTGTTTTGAAGTAGCAAGTCTTCGTTTGAAATACAAAGGAGAAGTCCTTTGCAGCGCCACCTAATGGACAGAAGCCTTTACTTCTCATCATTAAGGGGACAGGAGGCTTTTCAGGAAACACCAACCAAGCTTAGTGAATCCAGCCCTAGGTGTCAACAAAGGGAGGACAGGGCCAACTGACATTGGATTTGACCTTAATTTCCTCCATCTTTCCTTATAAGGAACATGACTTTTAAGTTCTTTTACAGAGAAAAGCCCCCTTGCCTATCAATTTCGCTTCCCCTTGGCCTCTCTTTGGGTTCCTTGCTAGGAGAATTTCATGGGTATAAAATCTTTTCAATCTGAGGTCTCTTGTTGGAGCTGACGCAGACCCTGTAGAGAGAGAGAGAGTAGCTTGTACTAGATTCAGAAGCACCACAGACTGGGAAGCATTGCACAGAGGGTAGCCAGCATAGTCAGTGCCCTTGCGGTTTAGAAACAAATACCACCTAAGTCAGTGGATGCTGTTGCGTTGTTCTCAGAGTGTCTCCCTGGTGTGATTTATATCCATCCTTAGATGTCCCCTACGGCTGTGGGACTGCATCCGGTAGCAGACGCCACTTGCTTTGTCTTGTCTTATTCCTAGTAAGTGAAACCGAAATCCACACCGGCCCTTTCCAGTGACCTTGTTTAAGAAAACAAGGACCTGGTCCAGCAATCAGCAGGCTTTCTTAGCGCCAAATCCATATGGCTCCACAGACCAGTCTGCATCCAAAGAAACTTCATGGTTTGGAAAGAAAAACTGCTAAATGACATTGGCATGGAACACCTGGCCTTAGCTACTCTGTTTTTCTCCTTCCCCAAACATCTTTTAATCTGTCTAGAATCTGTGATTGGGAGGTAAGTGGCCTCTAATGGTAATGGGTCTCCATGGGCAGTCCAGGCATGTGACCCAGCAAGGCCTGGCCCCCACAGTTGGCAGTCAGCAAAGACTTGAAATGGCATTAGCACCATCCACCCGTAGACCTGGGAAGACCTCCAACCACCTCATCCAAATTCCTTGCTTTCCAGTGGAGGAGACAGAGGCCCAGAAAAGGGAAGGGACTCACCCAAGGCCACCTAGCTAATTAGTAGCAGAGCTGGGAACAGAATCCAATTCTGACTCACTATTTGCTTGGCTTCTAGCTCTGGACAACTAAACATGGTACTTAGCAGTGTACTTATTGTTATCAAATTCTGCCATGACAAAATACTTAGACAATTATAAAACCTTATTTTATTTGAGCTTATAGGCTCCCTTCTGAATGGTCTTAGAACTCTTGGCATATAGAGGCCATTCTTATGCAGCTAAAACTATATAACATGTTTATTAATTTTGCCTTAAAATATAAACTTCTCCAAGTGGAAATAAAATCAAGACAGGAAAAGAAAAAGAAAACATTTAATAATATCCTTTTGCTATTTTGTGCCTAACAATGACTAGAGATTTGACTCGGTCTGTTTTTGCTGAACTGGGTAATAATACATCATTTGTCTTCAGAACTAACAAATTCGGGTGACCATATTCAATCTCATGTTTTAATCTACACTTAAAGAATAGATTCTAAATTGGTTTTTGCTTGCAAATAAAACATAATCGTGATGTTACTGCACATGGCTATTTAACGTTGGTGTCAAAGGTGCAAGAGTCTAAAAACAAAATCACCTGTTTTCAGAATAGTGATGTTTTGAAATTGTACCCTTGGAGAATTATTTTTAATTAGCATTTTAAGTTAGCCTGTAGAACAATAGGCTTTATCATGACATTTCCACATGCACATGTGGCTATGCTTCTCACCCATTCCTCTCCCCTATACTGTATTCCTGCTGCCCTCTGTGGCTGATACCCCTGTGACTGGTCCTCATGTGGCTGGTCCCCTGTGGCTAGTCCTCCTGTGGCTGGTTCTCCTGTGGCTGGTCCCCTGTGGTGGTCCCCTGTGGCTGGTCCTCCTGTGGCTGGTCCTCCTGTGGCTGGTCCTTCTATGCTGGTCCCCCTGTGGCTGGTCCTCCTGTGCTGGTCCTCCTATGGCTGGTCCCCCTGTGCTGGTCCTCCTGTGGCTGGTCCTCCTGTGCTGGTCCTCCTGTGGCTGGTCCTCCTGTGGCTGGTCCTCCTGTGACTGGTCCTCCTGTGGCTGGTCCCCCTGTGCTGGTCCTCCTGTGGCTGGTCCCCCTGTGGCTGGTCCCTCTATGCTGGTCTCCCTGTGGCTGGTCCCTCTATGCTGGTCCTCCTGTGGCTGGCCCCCTCCTCCCTCCAATCAGCTCCACTTCTGCTTTCCTGTTACATGCATCCCATTCCCCTATTTCCTGCCTCCCCAACCAGGTCCTTCCCTCCTATCTCAGGATCCCTTTTTCATTTCACAGCCTACTTCTCCCTTGGAGATGCTAAGCTATGTTTCTCTTTAAGGAGATCAATTTGCTTTCAAACAAAATCAAACTCTTGGAAAAGGGCCTTGAACAGGTTGGTTTTAGGGTGTATTCATCTGAAGTTTCTGCTGTTCTTATAAACCCCACCTTAGCCTATAGCTGTCCCCTTACAACTCTGGCAAGCAAATACCCTACAGAGCCTCCTGGTTATATAAGAAAACAAAGTGCCTCTGTGTGGTAACAGAAGCCTCAGGAACTAGAGACGTGTAGGAACTAGAGTATAGCCCCACACTTTACATGCTTGCCCAACTGACATGATCTGTCCAACTCTAACAAACAGATTGAGAAGAAGCAGACCAGCCCAACCCCCTGGCCATAGGAACCACAGTCTACCATGATCCTCCCTCAGAGCTGACCACGTCTTCAGTCAGCCCCTCCTCATCTGATGTACATGTTGCTCAGTAGATTCAAAAGTGGTCCCCACCTTACAAATTGAATGTTTTGCAACAAAACCCAACCCAAAAGATGGAATCCACAGAGACACTCGTGTGTCTGTCTTCCAATCCGGTCCCAGCTTACAAAGGATTGTGGACCACACTGTTGCTCAGAGGGTATCTCTGTTTTAGACATCGATGAAT
Organism: Cricetomys ansorgei; assembly: GCA_026225945.1. NCBI lineage: Eukaryota > Metazoa > Chordata > Mammalia > Rodentia > Nesomyidae > Cricetomys > Cricetomys ansorgei. Next base: position 25,331,024 of record JAMJFZ010003875.1, on the reverse strand, counting down.
GCCGAGAGATCCCAGGGGTCTGTGAAAACGGAGTGTGCATCAACATGGTCGGCAGCTTCAGGTGCGAGTGCCCGGTGGGCTTCTTCTACAATGACAAGTTACTGGTTTGTGAAGGTAAGTGTGACTAAACCACATCAAAAACAAAGCAACCAGCAGGCCACTTAGCAACAGCCTTGCCAGATTCTACAACACTGGAACCTTGGCTCAAGAGCTAGGACAGAAAAATACATTGTAGGAAATTCTCCCAGAGTTGATAAAATATCATTTTACAAATATATTAAGAAAGGCACGTGGTAGGGACCAACATGAGGTTTCATGGAAAAAAAAAACAACAACAAAAGCAAAAAAAACTTTTTTTCATTAACTTCCAGTGGGAAAACCAGGCTGCTCATTCTAGAGCCTGTTCCCCTGACACATGATATATTGGATTCCCAGCTGATAGGAAAAAGCCCTGAGTTCCTGGGTGTGTCAATTAGATTGCTTTTGTTTCACTTTCTTCAAAGCAAACACAAGAACATAACCATCTTTAGCTAAATGTCAAAGTCAGTATTCTCTTCCAAACAGAGGTTCTGCTCTACCCCCAGTTAGAACAATGGTAAACCAGTATTCTGAATGCATGAGAGAATTCTAAATGGCAAGAAGAAGAAATTTGATTTCTTATGAAAAATGTGGCATGAAAGCAAAAGTCACCCGCTGCTGCCGTGTATACAGACCGAGATTCTGAGCTTCCCGATAACACTCCATACTTTCCCCTCCATTTGGGAAGATAGTAAAACTGTTCCGTTTTAGTGAAAGAGACATTGCTGTATAATAAATGTGCGGTGCTCTCTAGGGTAACTGGAGTCAGTTTCTACTTAATGCCTGAGTGGCAGGCCTCTAGCCAAATTTTACACATTATAGAAAGGGCTGTTACCACTTGGAGCATGTGTTAAGGCACACATGTCAATATTTTGACATTAACAAACCCTTTTCTCTAAATGGGGGGCAGTTTACAGCCCACATGTAAAGTGACGTTCCATTAGTAACCACACACTTGTCAGGCTGTCTTGCCAGCTTTCAACCACTGTGGCCAACTGGGCACGCATCACTTACCCTGCTTGTTGTGTGGGTTGCGGGCAGGGGCGATAGCCAGTCTGAGCTTTCCTAAGGAGATAGCCAGCTCAGACCGTGCCCCAGCTGTGGGGTTTCCAGGAGCCATCAAGAATCAGGTTTCTGCTGAGAAAGCACAGATGGAGGAAGATCAAGGACCAGCAGATCCTGCCGTGCTAGAGGTGGCTGTCTTCCTCGTGGCTGTACTCTTTCCCTTCTGATTACATGTCTAAGGATGCCTGCCACTTTTTCCTTGTATTTTCTCTTTTCTCCATTTAGAAGTCCCCTTGGATAATCACCCAAATGCCCCTTTACCTCCTACATTTGCCAAAAGTGCTGCCTTTGGCCAGGACACATAGGCGAGGCCACCCACGAATACAATGTCAACCCAGACCTTGCAACATATGTGGGATTGAAAGCCTGTGGCTGGGCCAGGCCAAGGGATTCTGCTGTCAGGGAAGACCCAGCATGCTTCACCCACTGGCTTTGCTTATAAAGCTGTCAAGAAAAGTCATAGTCAGAGAACATTAAGGCGATTAAGTACTCTGATTTTGGGGGTTCCATTTCACAAATTATTCATCTTCGAGGTGAGTGTTTAAATGCACTCAGCTGCTTCCCAACACATTCTTAGTTTTCAAAATAAATCAGAAAACGAAGCTTGATTTCATGCGCATCCCAGCCATCCTGAAATTGCTATGGACTCTGGGAATGTTTTCCGTATTTATGCTTTCCTCTGGGAAGTGTATGAGCAGATGTTCGGCTCTTGTGTCACAGAAGTGCCTGCCTGCCACACCACTTGGCTTCTTCTGTGGCACGGCTGACACTGTGATTCTTTACAGTTTACAGCAGGGCAGAACTCATGGGTAAAGCAGCGCTGTGTCTATCATAACACGGGCACACTGCTACTCCTAGGCCTATTGCAAGGAGAGGTGCAGTCTGCCCCACCTCAGACAGACACTCCCACTCCTGGGAGCTCCACCAGTGGTGCTCAGGTTTCCCCATCATAGAAATACAGGGTTAAAGAGACATCCCGATGTATTTCTGTTGTGGCTTTTCCTGGGTAGGTCTGAACAAACATCTATTCACCCTGGGTAGGGCACTGACAGCAAACCGAAGAAGCCATCCTCCCGAGTCTAGCTTAGTGACCCAGGAAGTTTACTGAGTTATGTACAGGAGTATTGTAAGGGGTTCCACATGGAAGCATGGAGGGCCACAGGCCATCCTCACTGAAAAGCCTAGCCTGCCCCAGCATGGGAGACAGTACGTGAGAGCTGCTTCCTGAATGGCTTGCAGGCAGCTTGGGTGGCCCCCTCAGCTAGAGTCTCCTCTCCATAGGCACTGTTTCTGCCTCTGCTTGGGACTGCCTGAGTCTTCCAAGTTCTGTCCCCTTCCTGAGCCTCCTAGGGAATAGGATCCACCATTGGTATTGTACTTCCCGACGATTGGATCAGATTTATAGTGACATATATCTCTACTAACATTTTATCACTTGATGTATATCTACCATGATCGTATCATAGTTTCTCTCCCCCAAGGCCTCTCTGGATTTTACCTACCTGCCCCTCCTCCATCATCTCAAAGTCCTGGAAACCACTAATCCCTTTACTGGTCCTATAGTTTTACCCTTTCCAGAAATTCAGATAAGTGGAATTAGAGCAATCAGCCTTTTCAGGTGGCTTCTTTTCACTTAGAAATCTGCATGTGAGTTTCTCCCAGGTCTTCCTGTGGCTAGCCAGCTGACTGGAGTATTGACTCATATTCTGCCATATTAAGATACTGCAGTGTGTTTACAATGCACTCACCTATTGAAGGGCATCTTGGTTGCGTTCAGGTTCTTGCCATTATGAATGAATCTGCTATAAATACCCATTGCTGTCTTTTCAAAAGATTGAGCCAAAACAAAAACTATATGTATACATCACTGACTCAACATCAAACTCTGTTCTCCTTTGAATTGAATTCTCTTCTGCTTGCAGATATTGATGAATGTCAGAACGGCCCGGTGTGCCAGCGCAATGCCGAATGCATCAACACGGCAGGCAGCTACCGCTGTGATTGTAAGCCCGGCTACCGCCTCACCTCCACGGGTCAATGCAATGGTAGGTAGCTCCCACTCAGAGACCATCGCTGTCATGGTTCTGATATCAACACTGATTTAGAGATGGTAAAGCTAAAGAATAGAAGATTTAGGTTGATAAACTCAAAGAAACTAAGGAGGTAAAAGCAGGAAGATTGTTGAACTGTCTAAACACTTAGCTTCTTGCCTCCTTAATGAACAAGATATTTGCAAAGCAAAAAGAGGTCATTTACCTAAATTGCCTATATTCCTACCCCACCTAGAAATACCCACCTACCCACATACATAAGCCACATGACCAAATTATTATTATTATTAATTATTATTATTACTATTACTATTATTATTATTTGCTTCTACATAATCTCTCTTAGACAGGGGAGATTCTCACCACCTCCTCCATGTGTGCTAGATCGCTGTACTCCCATGAATTGGATCAGATCTTCCTGCATAAACAGATTTAAAACACACACACACACACACACACACACACACACACACACACACTTCCCAAACATCTTACTGACAAAAATCACTCCCTGGAGGCAGCAAACATTGAAGTCTCATCATCTCCTCAGTATCTAAGCAAGCCGGAGGTCAGGAGTGTCTGCTGTCCACCTTTGTCAGGATGTGATATAAACAAGAGGGGAGCGTGTTGTTGACTTACATCGGAGGCAAATTTAGTCAACATTTGACGGTATCCATAGCTAGACCTTCGTGTTTCAACGCAGAGGCAAACTAATACTTCAGACTGGAGCTACTACTTCATGTAGGCTTCAGTATGGTTACAGCCATGGCGCTCTAAGGTCAGGAAGAATGTGCCGCCCGCCTCATGGCTCACTTCCAAGTGAGTTTCCTGGGTTTTGTGCATTTGTGAATGGAACAGCTCAGGGGACATGGTCAGGTTTTCCTTGGCTCTCCTGGCCAGCGGTGGTTAAGTGGCAGGAAGCATGCTGCTCTCTGCAGGGTATTTTCCATTGTTTAATGAGACCTTGGTGGGAAAAGGGTGTAAGAACAGAACAAAAAACCACTTTGCGAATCAAGATTTGTTTTGTTGAGTTTAAGGGAGCGTGTGCAAGTATTTAGCATTCCCCGAGATTATGCGTGTAGTAAAGATACAGAACAGGAAAAAAGCCGGCTCTCTGATATGAAGCACAATGCCCCAGTGACATTTGGCTCTAGCTCTACTTCCCTGTATTTTACTTTTAATTTATGTTTCTTTAGAGCTGGGTGAAGTAAATCCAGTTAAAATAAAGGGTGGCTTGTCATACGAAATGTGCCTTTTTAGACCGTTTACTCTGGCCATTAAGTTGGGCTATTTATAGATCAGCAAGAGGCAACCAGCTACAGCCTACTACAGCTTAAGCCCCTTCTGTGTTTTCTTACAGAATATTAACATGAACTGCATCTGGTACTATCAGGGTAAACCTGGGTGAGCAGTTTATGTGGCCCACAATTCAACTTTCCTCGTTTTATTGAAACCCTTGAGTTTTCTAACTACTCAGCTTTAAGGATTAAAGATTTTATTCTAGAAACATCTTCATTCCCATCTTACATACGACATTTATTTTGGAGACAGTATCTTACTATTTAGCTCATGCTAGCCTCAGGTTCGCAGTCCGCCTGCCTCACCTCCTGAGTGCTGACGTTACAGTTGCTGGCCACTATGCCAGGCACCATCCTACTCTAAAACTATTTTAAGACATTTTAAGCACTGTCTTCTTATTCTGGTAGTTTTCCAGTATAATGTAAAATATTTCCTCTCTGCCTGAATTTAAATTGAAAATATCATCCTACGAAATTTTAATTGGAATTCATACACACATTGTTCAAGCTCCAAGTCACACTGGTCCTGGCCCTACTTTGCGGCTGAGGTGGGGCTCAGCTGGCTAGTCTGACCTGGGTAGCAAATCCTACCCCAGTAGGAACGCCTTTCCCAGCCACTGGCCAGCCCCATCCCAGCCCCTTCCTTAGGATCTCTGCTCTTGCTGTTTGGGATCCTGCCCCAAAGTTGGTCCAAACCTCCCAGGAAACCTCAGATGTAATCCCCTGGGAATTAAAAACCTGGCTTTTACAGATACATAGTCGCTTAGACCCAGAAAAGTGAGCTCTCCTTCATTAAACTCCCTGAAATGGTAACTTTCCACTTTCCCACTAGAAACTTCAGGTAACTCCATATTTTATTTTTTAAAAATCTGTCATAAAATAGGACAAAGGAGAGCTCTAAGACAGACGTATCTGGTCCTTACATACTCCTCAATCCAGGAACACCTGAGGGTGACCGGCCTTCCTCAAGGGCAGCTCCCTTTACTGATCATGAAAGTGAAAATCACTCTTCTTCGCTCATCCATTCTTCATTTTAAATATTTTCTCAAACGAGAACAGTGAGATTTGTTAACTTTCATTTCTGTGTAGGCTAGCCCTAGTCTCTGAGCTGTGCAATCCCAATCTCCCCCCTACGTTTGAGACTTGATTGAGGGTGCCACTCGGAGATGGCTGTGAGAACGACCTCTGCCGGGGCCAGGCCTTGTTGCTCTGATGTAACAGTGGTTCCGCAGACCAGCAGATAAACAGCCTGCATTTTCAGCTATAGACAGGATGTGGTAGAAAGAAAACCGTGGGAGCGAGACAAGGCAGGAAGGCTAGCCATGAGCATCTTCAGTTATGATATTGTCCCCTTTTAGTAAAAGCAGAATGTGTTTGACTTTGCTATAAATTTTCAGAGGAAGGCCTAAAGTGTCCATGGTCTAGGTACCAAAACCTAGAGATATTAATTCCACTATCTAAATACTGTTTAGGTACCTTTTCAAACACTTCTCCACATTCTAAATTTTTTCCCTCTTTCAAAGTACTTAGTGGAAGGACTGTTCATTGGTTCAATGATACTAACACCCTGAGAGTAAGATCTATCTGATTTCAAAGGAAAAACAAGGCAGACTGGCAGTGTCTGCTTCAGTTTTGTGTTAGAATTAATGCTGAGAGCAGTGCCCAGGAATAAGCTATTCGGTAATTCTGTATTCTGAGTCTCCATCTAGGAAACATGCAAATGTACATCGGGTCCACTTAAGAGGCCTTTTGTTTACAGATCGGAACGAGTGCCAGGAAATCCCCAACATATGCAGCCACGGGCAGTGCATCGACACAGTGGGAAGCTTCTACTGCCTCTGTCACACAGGCTTCAAAACAAATGCAGATCAAACCATGTGCTTGGGTAAGTGTGTGCTCCTCTTCAGATCTTATTGAGGAACTCATTTGCATCTGAGTAAGTGCAAGACTTAATACTAAGTCGTTTGTTAATTAGTTTGCTATTTACAAAATAAAAATAAGAGTGGGTATACAGCAGTGACATTCCACTTTGGCTTTGGCAATCTGAACACAGTACCTTCTTCCTCGATAGTCATTCAATTGCCAGTGCATAGAAGTTCTTTCCCTGCAGTGTTTGGGATCAAAGCTAGGGCCTCGGGATGCTAGGGGAGCTCTCTACCACTGAGTCATAAGCCGGCCACAGGAAAAACACACAGACAAGTGTTTAGCTAACAGATGAATTGAGAAGTATATTGAAACAACTTAATTTGCATCAATGTTACCAGTGTGTGGCTTTGGGTAGTGTTTATGTGAGCTAATTTATCAGACCAGAGTTCAGCTTTTGAATGTATGGATAATTATTTATTTTATTCATTCATTCATTTATTTATTTGGTGTAAGGGTCTCCAGTTTGTACCAAATCTTCAAAGGCAATTTGAAAATTGTAACAAGATAGGGAAAAGTTGAAGAATAGTTTTTCTATGAGGAAAAGAGGAAGAAGTCAGGGTTTCAAATCCCTTCCTCTTTTCGGTACTATCAGAGACTTTACAATATATGGCAGTCATTTCCTCACTTCCCTTCTTTTTCTGAGATAAAGCGCTTATATTGGAAGAACAGAGCCTATTTAAACCACTTGTCTTTGGCTATAACTAGGTCCACCCATGAATGGGGTCTTGTCTTCTCCATAATCGGCCTGGCTCATCCCAAGGTGGCTCACCCTCTTTGCATTGCCACAGGAATCTGCCCCACTGCTATTCATTCTCTCTCTCTCTCTCTCTGTGTGTCTCCCTCCTTCTTTCCCTCCCTCTCTCTCCATTTGAACTTTTCGGAACCTGTCAATAAGGAATACATCTTAACAAAGACATATATGTATACATCCACAGCTTGGCTGTGGATGAACACACAGATTTGCCTTGCCTTTGCAATTCTCAGGTGGCCAGCACAGTGACTCATTTATCTGGATGTCATGCTCCATCCACATTCAAGGCACTGGTGAGCTGGTAATAACTTCTCCACCAGAAATGCAAATAATTATCTTTGTGTCCAGAACTTGGAAGGGGCAGTCTTGACTTTAAGCGCTTCACATTGATCTCACTTCGGTGACTCGCCACTCTTTCCCTTTATCCTTGGCCGTCTTCATCAGGCTCCCACTCCCAACCAGTAGGGCCAATGTCCTTTCCCTTGTCTCCACTTCCCCCTGATGTAGTTGTAAAAGAAGTGCTAGCCATGGTGGTGAGATGCAGAATCTCTTAAGTTGCCAGACTAAGCCTTACAACGCACCAGAGAGAAAAGTCAGACCAATGAATAAGAAGACAAGCAATGCCAGAGCTTCTAGCTCGAGCCAGATTGAGTACCATCTCATCCCTTAGCTGAGTGCCGAGAGATTGCTAAGTCATCTCTGGCGGGAGAAAGGACAAGTGTCTGAGTGGCAGGTTAGCTGGAGAGTGGAGTTCTGTCGCTGAGCACAGAGCGGAGCCTGGTGAGTCATGACTTTGGGGTAACTTGGAGTATGAGCCCTGAAAGCTGAAATGTGCCAAAGGTGGCGACGAATGAAGGTCCAGATGCATGCAGAAGTCTTTCCGTTCTCAAGTGAAACTATTTGAGCCAAGTGGTAAGGGCGGAGAATTCGAGAAGCAAATAGAATAAAATTCTCGTCCAGTTCTCATGTCCTCATCTCGCCTCCTCCCGTGTGCCGACTGGGAGTGCAGGCGCTCACCTCGGATCCTCAGGGCCCTGATGCCATCAGCCAGGACATCCCAGCCTCCTGGGGGAGACTCTGTGCAGCTCCAGATGCTCTTCAGCATCAGTGACCACATAATCACTTTCACCTTTAGTCATGGTGTCCCTCTCTGGCCTTTCTTCCTCGCAGATATAAATGAGTGTGAGAGAGACGCCTGCGGGAACGGGACTTGCAGAAACACGATCGGGTCCTTCAACTGCCGCTGCAACCACGGCTTCATACTCTCCCACAACAACGACTGCATAGGTGAGCGCTGCAGAGGGTCACCCGTCGTGCACCTTCCCGCGTCAGGCCGGGTACAGGCTGCTTTTACATGCAGTCTTCTGCCTCACAGCTGGTCCAGGACTATCAAATGTTATGTGTTAACTGGGAGTCAGAGGTAGTAGCTCTGTCTCTAACCTTTTGTATGTCAGCAGCTATAACTTTTATTATATCCGCTTTAGTTTAAATTAAATAAATTTCAAGCTAAATGCTTTAGATTTAAAATACACAAAAGTGAGTCTTTGTGAACCGCACAACTGTGGAAGAGTATGGAGCTCCTTGCCTAGATGCTTCTCTGCAGCCTGTCTTCAAACTAACAGATTATTACATGTATAAAATTCCCTTATGAGACTCGAAGCTGGGCGGTGGTGGCGCTCGCCTTTAATCCCAACACACGGGAGGCAGAGGCAGGTGGATCTCTGTGACTTCGAAGCCAGCCTGTTCTACAGAGTGACTTCCAAGACAGCCAGTTACAACAGAGAAACGCTGTCTCAAAAAAAAAAAAAAAAGACTCGAAAGATGTTTTCTCTCAGATGCGGAATCTAGATTTAATTTTATATATGTACCCTCTAAACACATGTACATATGAAGCAGAAGGGGGAGTGTTTGGAACGAGGAAAGGGTCAGTGGGAGGCAAGGACAGGGTAGGATGCTAGAAATGCGAATGTGAGCAAGGTTCGAGGATATATACGTGTGAAAACATTATAATGAAACCTATTATGTAAAGTAACTAGAGGATAATGTAAAGACCCGATGCCAAGAAACAGTGACGATTAAATACTGCAAAGAGTTAGAAGGTGAACTTGAAATACCTCTAATTGCAATACTAAAGCATGACTTCATCTGAATCATGTATCCAGTAAATCAATTTTACCTTTTAAAAATAAAATGTAAAATGAAGAGACCAGAAAATGGGGAAAGGAGGAGTTGCGGAGGCTTGGAGAGTGCGGAGGGACACATTAGACACAAAGGCAAATGGTTCGGAGGTAAGAGGAGACTGGGGGAGTCCGGAGTGGAGCAGAAAATCTATAAAAAGAAGTTTCGTTTCAAAATTCCATGATGAAACCTAATTCTGTATATACTAATTAATTTTTTTCAGATAAAAAATGCAAAAATATATAAAGTCTAGGCAAACTGTGCTACGAAATTATCATGCAAATTACCAGTTTTAATATGATAATGTAATCTTCTCATTATATATGGATGTGTGCCTACAGCTAGGTCTGTGGCTGAAACCAGACCTTCACTGTAATTCCTTAGGTTTGGCCGAGTCCACAAAGGCCACCAAAGTTTAGAATGATGGCTGAGATTTTGACGTTTTCTTTGGAACATAACAAAGGAAATTTTTTTCAGATGTTGATGAATGCGCAACTGGAAATGGGAACCTCTGCAGAAATGGCCAGTGCGTCAACACAGTGGGATCTTTTCAGTGCAGGTGCAATGAAGGCTACGAGGTGGCCCCGGATGGCCGGACCTGTGTGGGTGAGTGCAGGGCTCAGAAAGACCCTGAGAGGGTGAGAGGGACAGGCCAGTCCTAAGGGGTCAGCTGTAATGCATGCAAATGGGGAAATACTAATTGGCTTAGGTGTGCATGTGTGTGTGTATGTGTGTGTGTGTGTGTTACAGAAAAATAAGTATAGAAGTCATGAATTCAGGAGGGGTATTGGGGGGACATGGGGAAGAATTGGAAGGGGGACAGTGAAGGTGTAAAGTATGCAAATATGGTAAACTTAAGAAGTCCCTAAATTTAAAAAGAAGGGAAGGGAAACAGACCCTGAGAAAATGTCCCCAGAAGCCCAGCACAGATCAGACAGCCTCTGTTCTAATCCTGCTGTGAGCCGCTGGAGTAAAAATTACATAGGATTACACTAATCTTGCCTGTAAAGACTTTATTTTTTATTTTTTTAAATGCATACATATCTTCATTTCTCTTTTTATTTTAAATATTGGACTATACTCATAGAGAACATTTAAACTGTTAACTGTTAAACTTAGTAGCTGTGCTTCATTGTGTTTTACTCAAAATTCCTCTCCAGAGGTAAGTTCACATAATTTGTTAAGTGTCTTTAAAACCCCTTTCAAGCAGTACACTTTTCTAGGAATACTTCATTTGTGGCAGGCAGAGTAAGCTGTGGCTGTATTGCACACTTGGGAACGCTTTTAAAGCAATCAGGTTGCTTTCCTCTTTGGGAGACTTTTGTGGGTTTTAGTGAGCTCTGTGTGCCTCTTTGCTTTCCTTTGATGGAGTTCGCACTGCTTGATGGGAAATCGTGCCAGCAGGAACCTCTCTCCTGCTTCCTTTCCTCTGCAGATATCAATGAATGTGTTCTGGATCCTGGGAAATGTGCGCCTGGAACCTGTCAGAACTTGGATGGCTCCTACAGATGCATTTGCCCACCTGGGTATAGTCTACAGAAAGACAGCTGTGAAGGTAAGGGCTGCTGGTGGGACGTGAGAAGGATTGGGGCGCCACAGTAGAATCACTGAAAGCAGAAATTTTTGTGACGGTATTTTAAGTTTGGAATACTTTATTTAAAAAATAAAATTAAGCAAGGCAGTGATGGTGCATGCCTTTAATCCCAACACACGGGAGGCAGAGGCAGGTGGATCTCTGTGACTTCAAGGCCAGCCTGGTCTACAGAGTGAGTTCTAGGTCAGCCAGAGTTACAACAGAGAAACCCTCTCTCAGGGAGAAAAAAAATTAAGTCAGAGGATATGACTATGACCTCATCCTCTGTCAAGACAGGAATGGCCAATCTTTGTCCTGATCACTGGGGAGGCTGGTTTTCTCTGAGCACAGGCTTCTCTGGTGACCCTAGCTCTTTCCAAGGTGCTTTGACTCAGCTTACACAGTGTTGTGTCCCACTGAGGGTGTTTCTGCATTCAATGACTTTTCATCCACGTGAGCTCTTTAAGTGCCACAGTCAAAGGTAAAAGTGGTTCTATAGTTTGTCTGTGGGTCTTCAGCTGTAGAAGGGTAGAAATGTGTTATTAGAGAATAAGATTCCAACGGATTTTATAGGACATTCCATTCCTCTACTCTCAGCACAGATTCCTTTCCATTAAGTGGAAAATATTCATTGCAAGAACCTCATAAACAAATAGGGTTGGATGGATTCGCAGGCAGTCACATAGTCCAACCCCTACCTATCAACAAGTCTGCCAGTCATCAAAACGGGTTTGAGTTTTCTCTGCCTTAATATTGCCAATGAGGAATTTTATTTTAAATCTAATTTATACAGCATTCCAGTGGTGATATTTTAAGTAGAAACATTTTATCAAAATTAAGTCTAAAAAGGTTGTTGATTTTTTTTTCTTTTCTTATTTTTTTTTTTTTTTGAAAAATACTTGTTTTATGTGTACGGGTGTTTTGCGTGCACACACTTCTGTGCACCGCATGCATGCCTGGTGCCAACAGAGGGCAGAAGAAGGCAGCAGATCTCCTGGAACTGGAGACAGCTGTGAACTACCATGAGGGTGCTTGAAATCAAACCAGGGTTCCTCTTGGAAGAGCAGCCGGTGCTCTCAACTGCTGATTCATCTTTCTAGGCATTCTTTTTTACAAACAAACAAACAAACAAACAAGCAGACAAAAACCCATTTCTCCATTTTGTCTATTTCTCTGTGTGTGTGTGTGTGTGTGTGTGTGTGTGTGTGTGTGTGCACGAGTGTGCACATGTGCTTGCACATGTGTGTGATGTGGGTATCAGAGTACAGCTCCTGAGAGTTAGTACTCTCCTCCCATCACACGGGACTTCAGGGCCAAACTCAGACCACGGCGGCAAGCGCACTTACCCTCTGAACATCCACTTGCACTCGGTTTACCTTTCTTCATGACTGATTTAATTTACTTCATGATTACTACATAAAAAAAAAACTCCCCAAATGATCAATAAATGTACCCATTCTCCAACGTCTGTACCTGTTATTAGGAACATGTCACCTACGGACTAATTTTTAATATGAGAAAAAGAACTGGGTTTGAGAGATGCCTCAGTTGGCACAAGAGTGTGCACCTGAGTTTGGCTCTCTAGCGCCCACATCATTGCCAGGTGAGTGTGTGGCCCTCCTATAATCCCAGCCCTTGGGAGGCAGAAACAGGGCATCCCCAGAGCAAGCTGGCCAGCTAGACTAGACAAACCAGCATGCTTTAAGTTCAACTGCGAGAGCCTGTCTCAATAAATAAGATGGAGGATGATCTAGGAAGTCATCCAACGTCACCCTCTGCCCTCTACACACACATGCACACACATGTTCATGTGTACCCACACACTTTCAAATACACACACAAAGAGGAGACAAATGAATTCATACCACACACACACACACACACACACACACACACACACACACACACATGCAAGACTCATAATGACAATAAAAGCAACCTCCCAAAGGAAGTAGTGGAGCATTTTTACAAAAGTGAATGTTTGTAAAGGAAAGAGTAGATGTAGTGATGGAAGGAGTTTAAGAATGAAGTAATTCAACGAAGAGAAGTTCAAACTCATTAATAAACAAAAACATGACCATTAAAAATATACACCAGAGCATGGAGTGATGAGGAGGCTGGTTTCGCATTGTGCAAGAAAATGATCACCTTGGCTGCTTATTTCTGGAACATCTACTGTATGGTAGTTACAGTGGGAAGAAGAAAGTGATCACTTTGGCTGCTTATTTCTGGAACATCTACTGTATGGCAGTTACAGTAGGAAGACAGGATAATGGAGCTCATTTCCTGACTTTCCCTTAGGTGGGCCTGTTGAGAACAAAGTCGTATAAATACATCTTGGTGTAGCCAGAACTGCACAGATGTGGAGCAAATGAGTTCCATGACTCAAGAGAGCACACACACACACACACACACACAATATAAGAATATATATTTATATGTATTATATATTTCACATAAGGAGATATATATAGAGGGGGAGGTTGGGGAGAGAATACAATCCAGACTTCAGAATAACCCCTTCCTTTGCTATAAATTCTGGCTGAAAGACATTATGCTTTTCACAAAAGTAGAATGATCGTGTCACCTATTCACTAAACTGAGATGATTTTGAAAGGGAAATGGGATATTAATTATATAGTCAGGCCAACATACACCAGCTGGGAGTCTCCTAGGAAAACTCTTCTGACACGTTGCTTTCCCAAGCCACTCTGAATTCTCCTACCACCCCTTACAGGGGACATGATGTGCTCATGCGATGAAACAAATGGGCCTTCATTCACAAGCTCCAGTTCCTAGGAGCTCTGTGGCGGACAGATAGCTCTGGTTTGTTCAAGAAAAGGGTTTTCATATTTTCAGAAACTTGCAGATCAGAGTCATCTTCTGCAGTGGGTTGTGCTTATTTGTGTGGCTATTACTGTCTTTAAGACTGCAGCATGGGATGCTGGGAGAGCTCCATCAGTGAGAGGAGGGCATCAGCTTACGCTGAGATCAGCCTCGGACTTGCGCTGTGCAGTAGTGAGGTGGGACACTGGAGTCCTGGCCTCTCCCCCAGCTCAGTGTGGTGTGCAGTTAGCGGGACGTCTCTGACTGGCCCTGCACCTCCGCAAGTAAGACGTCTGTCGTTACAACTCTTAGGAAGTTCTTACAGGTTCCATTTTTACATCGAGATCTGTCAAAAGTAATTTTTTAAAATTCACTTTAAAATTATATCACAGTCAATTACATCCCCGTTGGAAGGGTTCTGAGGCCACTGGAACACTGAGCTTGCACGATTTCAATTTGGTGACTGATGGGGTCTCCCTTATGTGCTGACTCTGGCGTGTGTAATTCCTTTAGATATTGATGAGTGTGTTGAAGAGCCAGAAATCTGTGCGTTGGGGACCTGCAGCAACACCGAGGGCAGCTTCAAATGTCTGTGTCCAGAAGGGTTCTCCCTGTCCTCGACTGGAAGAAGGTGCCAAGGTAAATGCCTCTGAAAACTTTGGGCTTTCATTATTCTGTGTTTATTTGTTGTGGTCTTTTGTTTTAAACATGGCAAAACTCTGAGACCCTTTGTGAACGGGAAGATGTTTGGTTTCCTCGCAGGTCTAATGATTACCATATGCCAAAGGGTTCATTTCTACTTTTGAGGTTAAAAACTCATCCATCAAGTTTTAGTTGCTTATACAGCTTTCTTGGCACTTACAGCCCTCTCCCTCTTACAAGCCCAGATGCTGATGAGCTCCTTGGTGAGGCATCCCCTAGAGTCCCTGAAGCCCCAGAACCTGGAGGACACCAGTTATAGATAGGTATTCTGCCTCAGAAGCTGCAGCCTACATGAATGTGGGTGCAAACCAAGACCCTCTGGCAGAGAAAATGCAAACTGGTCACCTGTCCCCAGGGAAAGATGTCCATCTTTACCTCACAAATTCTCTGGGGAAACAGAATAATACTTGCAATGGTGAAAATATTCAAGAGTCTTCCAGGTTAACTTTAAAATAAAAGACTCTGAAAGTAAACACAAAGTAATGTTTGGTTAAAACCCAGAAACTTGTTTAGACGTTTCCAAACAGTGCAATTGTTATTTGGCTATACTTATACTAAGTAGTTTAATGAGTTACAGGGTGAGAAGGCCCATAAATATTTACGTTTGGAATTTCTGTCAGTGTCTATTTGTTGGTTTGTACTTTTTGTTTGTTTGTTTTTCTGTGTGTGGTTTGCTAATAGGTATAGAATATAGTTTGTTCTAAACTATGGCTTTGGGGGTCTAGGGATGCCAAGTTTTAGACCAAAGAAGCCATTTATTGGTGTAGGAATCCAGTTTGCTCACTCGAACCACACCAGTACCCACACAAGCAATCTCACTTCACACATGACAACATTTCATTGTCCCTGAGTCTCCTATGAACTCTTGTTATGGTTCTGTCTGGTTGTGGTTTTACTTTTTCAGTTGATTATTGCAGATGTGTAAAGGGAAAGTTGCAAATTCTCTGTTTGGTTTGATCTTGTAGGGAACTATCAGAAGACCACAAAGGTTTCAAAGTGATGAATGAGGTACAGCTAGATTCAAGTAGATAGTCTGCCTGTGTGCTGCAAGCCAGCCCAGATAGAGTCTGACTTCTCCTCCCTCATTTGTGTCTTTGGCTTGGCCTGCATTCGGAAAGAAAGCAGGAGAAGCCAGGTGTGAATCCGCCGATGTGTCAAGCCAGAGGAAAGGCTATTAATTCAATTTGCACTGGCCCGTCACAGGGCAAGCTGACATTGCAGGAAGAACTAGCCCAGCTGTGAGAACCTTGCTACATACCCAGCCAGAACTGAGGAATGCAAGGAGACTGAGTGGCCTTCATAGTTCCAAAGAAACTTCAAAGGTCAGGAAGGGCTGTTGGCAGATGGACTGGTAAGCAGGCGTCCCAGTGAGCTCTGGCTGAGGTACAGAAGTGAGCACGGAGCTGTTTATCAACACAGGGCACCTTTGAGCAATAAGCTCATCTAGTCCTAGAGGATCAAAGAGGCCGAAAACAAATCTTCCACCGAGTACAAGTTCTGCTGACTTGAAATTTTGAAACTGAGATTTTTCTTATAAGGGTGACAAATTGAATCAGGCTCCTAATAGCCATAAAATGAGAAGGTCCCACCGAAACCACTGATTTTGGGTTTTGCAACACTAAATGTCATGGTATGCACGGGGACAGACTTAGCACTAGCGTCATATTGTAAAGGGGCATACCTACTACCTGCATGGTTCAGGGAAAGGAATCTGTCGTTTGGATTGACTTCGGACTTCATGCATTTGAGTCTGAATCCAAGATATTTATTTTCTTTGGAGATAGAGGAGAGTGGTGTGGGGAAGATAGAACTGGGTGTAGAGTAAGGTCAGCCATCTAAGGACAGTTGTAGGACAAAGGACTTGAAGAATCCAGCGAAAGGAAAAGGCATTCCCCCGAGAAAAGAGAATTTGTTCAGTCTTAACATTTCTCCACAAAGTAAATATTTGGGTGGCAAACACTGCTTTGAGATTATGCCTTCTGGACTGAAAAACCGATAGTAGAGAATGTGGAAGTCAGAAGTGGTCAGAACCAAAGAAAGAAGAAACGGTACAAAATGGACGTGGAAGCATCCCTCAGATCTGCAGATTTTAGCCACCAGGCAATGCAAGAGAAGTTGTTCAAGGCTCTGGAAGTCAAGTGTGAAACAAAGCACATTCCAGACCCCTAGATGAGCTCACTGCTCAGAACCACCCAATCGGTTCTGTTCTGTAAGAACTAGAAAAGTTGGCTTCCAAATTATGTCAAGCAACATTGGAGCAGTTTATAAGAGATTTCATTTTCTTTGGTATTACCAAAGCAATAGTGAATATAAAGAAAAAAATATATTTTATATGTAATATATTATATATTATATAATTTGCATATATAAATATATAATATATTATTATATATTAATATTTTATATATGTGTATGTATATGTATATATATATTATATATAGTGTGTGTGTGTGTGTGTGTATTCTTTGAAAGAAAGGTTATTCTGCCTGCATCCACCCATAGTCTTGCCTTCAGCCTTCCTTTTTCTTCCTCTTTCTATTGCACTGAACAGACTTGGGTTGGGAATTTAATTTCAATATAACTGTGTGTGTGTGAGTGTCAAGTCTGCAGAAAGTCCCACTTGGATTTTGTCCTTTCAATTCCATGAGTGAATGCCCCTGGTGGCACAGCTGGCCAGTTCACACACTGACCACTTCTTCATTTGTTCTGTGCTGTGGTGTGAGTTTCCTTTGTTCCAGGGTATATGGGACACAGAATGACAGTACGTCTTAGAACCAGGAGGCTCTTTTGCTTTTGTCTTCTTGCTGAGAGTTGTCCAGAACCCACGCGAGAAAAAACGGTCATGAACACTGTTCTGCTTGAGTGATTCTGTCTGGAGATGTTCCAGTCCTGAAGTCAGGGTTGGAGTTTAATATTCATAACAGGTTGCTTTAAAGTAGTGGGTAAACTGAGGAATACTGATAAAGCAACATGAATGTGTTCATCCTGTCTTACCGTCGTCAATTCCTGTGACTTTGGCAGTCCGGCTCTTTTGTGATTTCAGTCACCTACAGAACATTACTACGACTAATGAGAGAATGCATTGACTCGCTATCATACAGTGAAGGCTCAGTAGGAGAGCAGCTAAAGTGTACTGTGGATTCGTGTTGCAGATTTGCGAATGAGCTACTGTTATGCGAAGTTTGAAGGTGGAAAATGTTCGTCACCCAAATCCAGGAACCATTCCAAGCAGGAGTGCTGTTGTGCTCTGAAGGGAGAAGGTTGGGGAGACCCTTGTGAGCTGTGCCCCACTGAGCCAGACGGTAAGTCTAACATCTTTGTTTCTCATTGCATAACTTAATGTACGTATGACCAGGGAATGAGTAACAGTGTGAGCCAGAAAGCCAATAGGATAAGCAAATTCCAAGTGTAGTCCTAATGTCCACTTAGACATATTTTATCGGAGGAGCACAGTAGTTATTTTCCCTTTTAATTATGTTGTAAATCAGAGTCATCAGATGAATAGGCTCATCAATAGGAGTCTTGGTATGTCTCCTTGTTTCTGAGTGTCTTGCTCATGTCTCTCACTGTGTGTAGCATGTGGCCACAGGCACACATGGATGGGGGCCTGGGAAACAGGTTCTCGTCCCTGGCCTGCCCACTAATGAGTGCATTTCTCCACCACAGAGGCTTTCCGCCAGATCTGCCCCTTCGGAAGTGGGATCATCGTGGGCCCTGATGACTCCGCGGTTGGTGAGCACCCACGCTAGGTCTTCCCTGCCTTCTCTCTGTCCTTCTAGGTCTTGTTTCTCCACATCTATCTGGGAGAAATGATCTCTTCCGTTTGTTGTTATATCACTTGGATGATATTAGATATTCGCTATTTGAACTCTGAAATAACAATCGCTTAAGAAGAATGTCTTGGTTTTGATTTTTCACTGTTTTCTCTTCCTTCACATAAGATATGGATGAATGCAAAGAGCCTGACGTCTGTAAACATGGACAGTGCATCAACACAGACGGCTCCTACCGCTGCGAGTGTCCCTTCGGTTATATTCTAGAAGGGAATGAATGTGTGGGTGAGTCGCCACTCAGCCTCTTCCTTTGAGATTGTATTACACACAACTGACCTACTTAGCTTTTGCTCTACCGAGGTAGGAGTCAAGCTTTGTTCCTCCATTGAGGAAATCTTCACTGAGACTGCTCGCTAGTCCCCACCCTGTGCTAGCCAGGAAGCTACTGCAGAGAACCAAGCAAGGATGGTCCTTCTGTGCATGGCCCTTGTAGTCTACCTTGGAAGGCAGACACTGGACATGTCCGAAGACATACTGAAAGGGACAACAGCAAAAGGAAGTCTTTGTACAGCTTAAAAAATATACTGTTAGTTGCCATAACTTATACTTTTGGTGTGTAGAAATATACAAATGTTGCATGCATCCCTTATATTTGGCAGTATGGAAGGCCACTGACCCTATTTAGTTTCTTGTTATAGCCTTTTCATTAAAATGCCCAAGAATGGCCCCTGTATAGACCATTGGCTCAATTACATTGACTATAAGCTAGAGTCAAGTATTATGTTCAAGAACTCTAAAGCAGTGCTGCTGAAACATGGATTCAGTGTGGGATCAACACTTAATTAGCTGTCTTCTTATAAGGAGTAGGGATCTGAGGACTGTGGCGAAGGCTAGGGGTGGGAGTGCGTGTGCATCATTTACCTTCTCCCGCCCTGGGTACACTTTATGCAAATGAAGCGATTTGTTTCTCATTACCCTGGCAGCTCTAAACTGCGATACTAACTGTTGTTTTTACTAAACCGAAGGAGATACAGTATTCTTGGCTGTGGTTTAATAGCAAAACAGAAACAAATTTTATCAATGTTAGCTTTTTGGAATCTTCAGTTTGCTACTGTGTATGTGCAAAGGGAGCCCCACCGCCTCGGAGAAGTAACCCTTGACAAGAGCCCACTATTTTCCTGGTCTTCAAATATCTAATCACAGTGTTATTTCTAAAAATGAGGTTCTTTCTTTCCCAAGGGAAAATATTCTCCCCAAGGCCCAGGTCAGAAATAAGAACAGTGAATGTTCCAGGTGGGTGGGTTAGGAAGCTTCTAGATCTTTTAGGGATTTTTTTTTTTTTTTTTTTTTTGTAAAATGTGTTCTCTCTCCACAGTTGTTTAGAAAGGTCATGCCCTAAACATGTTTTCTTTCTTTTTTCCTAGCCTTTTTTTCTGCCTAATGTAAACCATCTGGTTTTAACAGAATCAACAAAATCTACTTGAATGTTGGTTTTGATCCAGTATATTAATTCTATTTAACCTTAGGTCCCTTACTTTGCACAAGTTTAGTCTTCAATTTTATATCCGACAAGACTCCATCGTGTGTAAGCCTTTTTGTGCAATGATGTAATGTGTGGCCTTTTGGGGAGTTTGTCTTCACACCAGCAGAAACCCCTGGCTGCACATAGGAACCTTATTTTAGCCAGTAGAGCATCTACTCTCAGCCCAAAATGCACTCCTTCATAAGTAGAAGCTGAGAAAACCGCGTGGGCAGTATTAGGGCTAAGACATTCCGGTCTCTCACTGTATCTGCCATTGAGCAAGGGCAAGCTCCAGCTATAAACCTGTGCTCAGAAGACACGTACATTCCCTCCTTGAAGAGCAGGAGAACTAAGAGAGATGGTGCAGATCCAAGAACTAGGACAGAGGGGAAGTGGTATCTGAGTGTGAGCCCACTCTACCTCCACTCATGGGGTTTTGGATCGCTTGCAGACACTGACGAATGTTCCGTGGGCAATCCTTGTGGGAATGGGACCTGCAAGAACGTGATTGGCGGTTTCGAATGTACTTGTGAGGAAGGATTCGAGCCTGGTCCAATGATGACATGTGAAGGTAAGTGCCTCAAATACAGAGGAGCTGGTTGCCTTTACCCAGCCTTTCTGTGTTGCTGTTGTTTCCAAGGGTTTTTCCCTCCTCTTTTGTGCTCCCCTTTTCTCCTTTTAGAAACATTTGCACACAAAGCTAGACAACCACTCACGTCCTGTGCTCATCTGGAGGCAATCCCAGAAGAGAGGTTGCCTAACCCATAGAAGCATCTGAAAATTATTTGTCAGTATGACTGCCTGGAAGGGAGTATGGAAAAGAAGGAAAGGCGAGAGAGTGCCAAAGAGTGATTGGTCCCTAGATTGTTTGCCTCAGCATCCCCTGGGAGATTGTTAGGGATGCAGGCTTTCAGGCCTCGTCCTAGATCACTGAATCACAAACTCGAAAAGTAGGGCCCAGGAGACGTCCAGATGATCCATGTGCTCCTCAAGATGAGGTTTACTGGCACAAGCAAAGAACTGGAGAGAGGAGGGAAATGTTGGTACTGAAGGGAGCCCTTCACCAGAGATGCAGACTGGTGGTAGTTTCGGAGTGTTGTGAGCCTTTAGAGGTTGTGAATAAGCTGTGACCTGGATCCTCAGTCCTGTCCTCATCCACATCATTGCTCTGGGGGAACAATAGATCATCGAGGGGGTTTGTTTTCACCCCTTTGCTTTTGGAAAATACGTCCTGATATTTCTAAACCATGAACTCTTGAAAAGTCACTTTTCCCAGTGAAGGTAAAGCCTTCCCCTTTTAATCGGGACTAGAACTTGGGTTTCTGTGCAAACTTCATTTCTGTACGTATAAAATGAACAGAATACTCTGAGCAGAGGAATCCCTGTAATCTAGTAGGAACCTCTTTAGGAAGGAGAAGTGGCTAGGCGTATCAGAGGGCTCAGTTTCTCTTCTGATGGTAATTACATTAGTTGGAGGAAGCAAAGACAGTCCATGTACAAATGAGGTGGTAACTCATCAGTCTGAGTCTTCCAAGAATGCAAGGTGGACCTATTGGCTCTCATTCAGGACAGCAAGCTTGGGGGGAGGGGTGCTGGGAGATCCCAAAAATACAGCCACAATATTTATAGCAAAAAGAAAATAATCAACTCATTAAAAAAAAGATTTTATTGATTTTATATATATGAATGCTCTATCTGTATGTACACCTGCATGCCATAAGAGGGCATCTGACCCCATTATAGATGGTTGTGAGCCACCATGTGGTTGCTGGGAATTGAACTCAGGACCTCTGGAAGAACAGTCAGAGCTCCTAACCACTGAGCCATCTCTCCAGCCCAGTCAACTCATTTTTATAATTTTCTGGATCTAGTTATGCTTATGATAAGGAAGACTTTCAACATTTAATAAAAGCACATTTCTCACTTTTTGTAGTTCTTGGTGTCATCGATCCATTATTTTACTTTCTTTTACTGCAGATATAAATGAATGTGCCCAGAATCCTCTGCTCTGTGCCTTCCGGTGTGTTAATACCTATGGGTCCTATGAATGCAAATGCCCTGTTGGATACGTTCTGCGAGAAGACAGGAGGATGTGCAAAGGTGAGAGCCCCGTTAGAGCTCACCCAAGCCAGAAAGCTCTGCCTCCATGTACGAGGGCACATGTCCCTCTAAAGCTTCCCTTAGTGGAGAAGGGGCTGGGAATTGAGTGAAATCTCCCAATCCATAGAAAATGTAGGGTTGGCATGTCTTCCTCCACCCCTAGATTGTACAAAGAAGCATGATAAGCCCAGTGAGGGCTGCACTGCAGACCTCAGGTTAGTTTGCTATGCATCACATGTCTAGGGTATGTCAGTCATCCTATGAGGTATAAGATATTTTCTGTACAAAGGTATTTCCCACTATCCTCAGAGCTCCATATATAGAAGCTGAGACAAAAGACGAAAATGTAAATAAATAATTCTGGTGTAAACATGGTGATGGTTGTATATACAAAATGTTCTGAGGGGGGCTGGAGAGATGGCTCAGCGATTAAGTGTGCTTTGCTGCTCTTGCAGAGGACCAAATTCAATTCCCAACACTCACCATCAGGCATCTCACAGCTGCCTGTAACTCCAGCTTCAGGGGATCTGATGCCCTCTTCTGGCATCCAGGGGTACCTGTGTGCAGATGTACACATACACAGAAATAAAAATAAATCTTAAAAAATACAAAAACAGAATTACCTGGGATAGAAAATAATGGGCCTATGAGAACCCTCGGTAAGAAAGAGATATTACATTTCTAAAATGGGTTGACAAATTCTGTGTTCCTTAACACATTTCCCTTTAAAAAGCTTACCAAACACTGGCCATCTTCAGAGTGCAGAACCAGGCAAAATCATAGAAACTGGGGCTATTCTCGAAGAATCTCAATGCTCACCCCTAGTGAGCAGACACTTGATTGCTCAAAATGGCTAAAATTCAGTTTTGTTTGAAGGGGAAGCTACCCTAACTGAGAGTTCCTTACCGCATGCAGAGTCGAGTCCAAACACCTCAGCTCAGAAGGCGGAAGAAAAAAGAAAGAGGGAAACAGAATGTCATTAAAAGCAGACAGTGAGAGCACAGCCAACCCAAGGAACACGGAATGGAGGAGGGAGAGCAGGGGAGAATAAGATGCTCAGGAACGCTTGTCTTTTCTTCAAATTAAAACTAACGCCTCACTTGCACAATGACTATTCTGATATCATATTATACTAATTATATTCATTAATACTACCATATTAAAATGATACTATGTAATATGTGACATTGTTATAAGTATTGTGTAACATGTTTGTTTTGTTGTTATTACAATGTAACCGTGATATTTATAATACATAATGTTATCACATTCCAGTTTTAATGCTCTTACCGTTGTTATGAAATATCATAACAGGTTTATTATAATAGCACAGGGCCCTTTTATAAGAATTATAAATGCTTCAACAAGGGAGCATGCAACATAAAGCAAGGAGTCCAGGGAGGGCCTGTGTAGCATCATGTCTCAGAGAGGTCATCGGTTGGTCAGGAAGCAGTTTCTCCACAAGGTTCAAAGATTCCTTCCCATTTTTAATGTACTGATGCCCAGCAAATACAGAAGGAAATAATCTCAACACCAAAATAACAAAGATGACTATCTTGTGTTTAGAGGGAAAGAATTTAATGCAACTTCTCTGTAAACTGTGGTTACACACTCTTTCCAGATGAGGATGAGTGTGCAGAGGGAAAGCATGACTGCACTGAAAAGCAAATGGAGTGCAAGAACCTCATAGGCACCTACATGTGCATCTGTGGCCCCGGGTACCAGCGAAGACCTGATGGAGAGGGCTGCGTAGGTAAGACTGTCTCAGTACATTTCGCTATACTGTCTCTTAGCTGCCTCTTTGCTCTGTACAGAGAGCTAAGCATGAATCTGATGTGACAGAGGGCAGAAGTGCTCTGTGCTCTCAGTCTTGTTGGGGGTACACTCTTTCCCTCTTAATCTCATGTCTCAGCTCATGGTAGAGAGGCCTGCCCTTCTCTCTTCTGGGCTAGCCTTTCCCTATTCTCTTGGCCTGTATTGTTGCCAGGGTTAGGACACCCATCTTTGACCTTTGCTCTTTTGTGCATGGGTCAACCCAAGGGATAGTTCTTTCCAGTGACAGCCATCACCATTCTGTTGACTCATTTGTGTTGCTAAGATCCTGTGCTAAGTCCCCCTGCACCAGCTCTAAGCCAGTGGCTGCCATTTGCACTTAGGTGTATCAACAATGTACTCAAGGATGCCTTACAAGAACAAGGGTGTGTGTGTGTGTGTGTGTGTGTGTGTGTGTGTGTGTGTGTGTGTGTGTTTACTTTTATGTGCATAATCCACCTCTGGAAAGACACATCAGAAATTGGCAGTCTCAGGGGAGGAGGGTTATTTGGCGGCTGACAGATGAAGGAGAGACATTGGTGGGTTTTCTTCCTGACCTTTCCTGGATTTCAGCTTTTAACTGTATGAATAGATTGCCTGTTTGCAAAGTAAATTGAGAGAGTGAGTGAGTGAGTGAGTGAGTGAGTGAGTGAATGAGTGAGTGAAGGAAGAAGGGAGGGAGGGAGGAGGGAGGGAAGAAGGAGGGAGGGAAGGAAGGAGGGGAGAAAGGGATCAAGGAATGAACCAGTCTTTTCTTTAAAATAGTCTGATGCCTCCTGTTCTCTGCACAGATGAGAATGAGTGTCAGACCAAGCCGGGGATCTGTGAGAACGGGCGTTGCCTCAACACCCGGGGGAGCTACACCTGTGAGTGTAACGATGGCTTCACAGCCAGCCCCACGCAGGACGAGTGTTTGGGTGAGTACCTGCAGCTGGCTGGGACACTCAGAAACAATAGTTCTGGTTTGAAATAAGAGAAAATGTCAAAAATTGCAAAAGGGCTGAGACCATTTGTTCTTGGGAGGTGACCACTGGGCTCAGGACCTCCCTGTGGCCAGATTCTTCCTTTGCTAGCTTGGAATCTCCTTCTTGCTGCCTTTGAAGGCCTCGTGATCAGCCCACTTCTGTATGTTTTTCTGCCCCTTTTCTGGAGCATGGCTGTTGCGACTTATTCTCCCACACGTCTGGGGGCACAAAGAGTGATAAGCTTGTCTGCGCCGATGCCTTTCTGCCAACTCACGGATTTCTTGTCTTGTTTCCCTCAGACGCCTCCTTTCTCTCTCCCTGCTGTTTCCAGCTTTTTCTTCTCGCTCCTCTTCACCCAGGGTAAAGTGTTACATCCTTTTGGTTTTTATATCTGACCAAATTCCTAATAGCCCAATGCACTCAGGAAAGCCTCTCGAGTCCTCTCTGCCATGGAATGTCTTCCAGACAACCGGGAAGGGTACTGCTTCACAGAGATCCTACAAAACATGTGCCAGATCGGCTCCAGCAACAGGAACCCCGTCACCAAGTCCGAGTGTTGCTGTGACGGAGGCAGAGGCTGGGGACCCCACTGTGAGATCTGCCCTTTCGAGGGCACCGTGGCTTACAAGAAACTGTGTCCCCATGGCCGAGGATTCATGACCAATGGAGCAGGTACTTCATTTTGTTCTGTTGTTGCAAAGGGGCAAGCTCTTCTTTCGTGGTACAAAATTAGTTGCGAAGAACCCCTGTGTTTCACTACGGAACACAATGGGAATGTGGAAGGCCTGTGTAGATCTGCGTGATAGGGACGGACAGAAACCTTCCTTACAGTGCTTAAAACATTCAAGGCTGTTTGCCAGGTGTCCTTGGCCTACTTGATTAAGTCTGAAGTGCTTGGGTCCTCGCCTCTGCATTGCTAGGATCCAGCTGTCTAAGCAGAAATCTATCAGATAGTTTATAGATGAACTGTGAATAAGTGATCATTTAGTTCCACTCCACCAATGTTCATTTTAACTCAAAACTTAAAAGCTGAGGGGAGGGGGGTTAGAAAAAGTTTGTCTTCGTGTTGGGAAGATGTGGCTGATGGCAGAATAAAGGAACTGGGTGTGTAAGAGGAAGAAATGGATGAGAGGATGAAATTGCTGCTTCTTGGAAGATGCTGGACTGGGATGGTGGAGTAAGACTCGATTCCCGAGACCAATGAAAGAGCGCTTACTCGTACCTCAGGGTCCACTGCAGGTCGGGCACATCTGCTCACATTAGATGACTGTTTGCCGTGGAAGAGCTGAAAACTCCTGCAAACTGCTTGTGTTGGTGTGCTGAGGTAGCTGGGTCAAGAGGTGGGGGGTGGGGGTGGCGTTAACTGCCATGGGTACATACTCACCAAGCTTTTCTGTCTGTGGAGACATGAATGAGGGTGTCTCTGTCTAGCCAGCTGCAAAATCCCAGCCCTGTCTTCTACCCCAGAGCACCGGTTATTTCCACCCAACAGAGGGGAGTTGATCCCCTTCCCCACACTCCCTATTAGTTAATGTGATAGTTTTCAGGATTAACTTCCAATAGGACAAAGGGAATGTAAAAGAAAGTCCCTTCTTATTTTGAACATGCGCCGGTTAGGAAGAAAAGCTGCGGTTTCCTTGTGCAGAGATCCTCTGCTGTGACTCGCTCCTGGGATGCCAGCAGGAGGCCAGAGTGGGGGCAGGATGGAGGGAAGGCCAAATGTGTCTCAGTGTGTGGAGTGGGGTGGGGTGTGGGGGATGTTGTATGAATCCAGGAGAGAAAAATAACGCCACTTTAGATGACCAATGATTTTAAGGCTTTCCCTCTGTTTGAGTAGCTTCCCACTCTCACCTCACACAATCATCTATTTGCTGTCCAGTGAGTTACCGTTGCATTTGAAATTTTGTCTCCTTTTGATTTAATACCCTAGTCTATAATACAGTAACATGGTCTATGAAATTTTACACTCAGTGACCCTTGCATATCAGTGTTGCCCGTTATATGTTTTAATGTATTTACTATTGTGGTTTACGTCTATCCTAGATATTGATGAGTGCAAGGTTATTAATGAGGTTTGCCGAAACGGGGAGTGCGTCAATGACAGAGGGTCATATCACTGCATCTGTAAAACCGGCTACACGCCGGATATAACAGGGACTGCCTGTGTAGGTAGGTACTTTGTTTCTAATGTTTTATTCCTGAGTAGAGGTTTCAGGTTATAGGAAAGAAAGCCCCATGCTAAAATCTAAAATGCATCTATACTCTAATAGAAAATTATGAGGCAATGATCAAAAACTATCCAGAGTTTATAGGTATAGATGTTGAGCACTCAGAAAGTCTTTTAAGTGGGCTTTTACACTATCTCTCTTTGATCACAGATCTGAATGAGTGCAACCAGGCTCCCAAGCCTTGCAATTTTATATGCAAAAACACAGAGGGGAGTTACCAGTGTTCCTGCCCGAAAGGCTATATTCTGCAGGAGGACGGGAGGAGCTGCAAAGGTAAGGAGGCTTTGTCCCTGTCCACTCGCCTGACACCTGTGTCTGTGAGACAAGCTGAGGACCAGCTTCCCCGTGCTTAGGGGATGTGTAGAAAAGTGGGTCCCTGAGGGGTTAAGCTGAGGCCAGGGAGGCTGCTGAAGCCTAGTAGCAGCAGCTATCCTTCCTCGACATCCCATGAGCATCCTTGGATGATGTCCATGAAGGACTCTGGTACCAACTCTCCAAGACTCTGGTGAGGTTGATTCCCAGTTGATTCCCTGTCCTTTACCGTTTGCTTCATTTATTCCTGTCTGTTCAACAACAGTGTAGTCTAGGCAGTCTTCAGCTAAGACCAGTCTCAGCATAAAGAATTCCATGATCTCAGAGCTGTGTCTGACTAATTAAACTAGTGTTACAGTTTCTATCTATATGTCTGTCTCTATCTATCTATCTATATATCTGTCTATCTATCTATCTATCTATCTATCTATCTATCTATCTTCTAATCTATCTTCCTATCTATCTATCGATCTATTATCTAATCTATCATTTATCTGCATTTTAAGCTTGCAAAACAAAACCATTTGCATCTTCTAAGCGCTCATCTGAGGGAGACACAGAATTTTGAAACATCCCAATTCTGCAGAAATCGCTCCTCCACTAGAAATTACCTTTCACAGAATTTGTCCAGTGTATATTTGATCCTTAACATCTTACTAGATAAAAATTTCGAAGGTTCTCCTGTGCAGACTCAATCCTAGTTACTAGATCACCTGTACCTGGGGAAGAAGTTGCTGATCCCAAGACTTGCTCATAGCTTTGACATGTGGCCTTCACCTATGATCACTGTGAATTCTGGGAAGTGTAAAGCTATGACTCAGAGCGAGAGTTTGTTCATATAAGTGAAGAAACACATGCAGGAGGAAATATCTCTTCTTGTGTGCAATTTGTGACAAATCAAATTTACATTTCCGTAACCTGTGGCAGTATGCCATTGAAAACACTCACCCCAGCGTGGGCGATGACCCCCCCCCCCCAGCCACACATCTGGATTCCCCCCCGCTCAGTGAACCCTCCTCACTCTATATAACTCTGGAATCCACATGCAACTTGAGCAGAAGGAGGTATAGGAGGGAATGACTAGAATCCCAGGCGAGGGCCTGGTGACCCTCTCCTAACTTCTGCTTCTGTGAGGGATCACCAGCAGGCCTGACCGTGAGGGTCACTTGCAAGTAGTGCAGCTGCTCCAATGGAGACGGTGATCGGGCTATTATTCTCAGTCTTCCCCTGACAAGCCCCTCTCTCCTTATTCCCGTAAAGTCCAAGTCTGTGCACATCTGACATATGTGGAATATGCAGATACACGTCCCACTGACTCTGAGAAGAAAACAGCTAGAAGAGAGGCCCTGGGAGGGATGTGGGACCAGTGCCTTCCACTCACCAGATAAAGGTGGGCCAAGTAACAGGGGAGAAGAGACCAGGGCCAGATTCCTGCAAGTATGGAAATATCACAGTAAAACGCCAATTAATTTGTACAACTAATACATGTTATTGATTATAATAAAAAGGAGAGAGGGAGAAGACATTGAACAGTTCACATTAGGAGCCTAGACAGCTGTGAGGGACCCGGCACTGCCTCCCCTCTTGCGCAGGCGTGCATCAGTGAACCTACTCGTGCCATGCACAAGGGGCCCAGTGGGGAAGCCAGTCAGGCTCTGACAGAAGTGGGCGCTCAGCGGCAGAGGAGATCAGAAAAGGATCTGTTTGAGGGAACCTCAGTTCTAGGAAGGACACAGAGGGGGTCCTCACGGGTTGAGTGAGGTGTCCTCCCAGCCAAGAAGGCCTGTGGAGCAGAGGCAGCTGCTAGCAAATCTAACTAACACGACTTATGCCTCTGTGCAGAGGTTGAATTTGTGATAAAATGCTCTTGAATTTCCAGACATTTAAAACCTATCCCTCATGTCCAACATACTTGGTAGCTCTTAATATAGTTTTAATGCCTATGGATGTTGAAGTGAGCCCAGAAGCTTAGGCTGTGAAGACTGTGTCACAGTGGGAGATTGTATTGAAAGGAGAAATACCATTGGACCAATAGTATAGGCAAGGCTGGTTAGTTTTGCTTTTGGTTTTTTTTTTTTAGTTTATCAAAATCAGATGTTTTTCATCTTTCCTGGTTGCTCAACTTTATTTTATTTGAAGAAAAACTGATAACCAAAGAAGTCAAACTGACGACCTCATTCGAGCGCATCTAAAAGCAACGGGAGGAATTAAGGAGCCAGTGAATTTCCAGCCTCACCGTCTCCTTTGATACCTTCACTTAGATCTTTTCACTGCTGTGGGGAATGTTAAGAATGAGTTTGACTTCTTTTTATTATTAGTTTAAACATTTAGAACGTCTTTCAAATAAATCTGTTGAGGCATTCCCACATTTCTTTACCTAAAGGAACTGCTCATCCTTGGATCCCACAAAGCTACTTTCTCCTCGGTCAAAACTGAGCCCTCTCTCTTTCTAAGTCCCGCCACCCGCCTTCTTCCCAGCCCTTCGCTGTGGCTCACGCTGCCCTGGTGTCCTCAAGGCCTAGAGACTTCCTGTTCAAGCACAACTTGAGTTCCATCTTGCATTTTCCTGCAGATCTTGATGAGTGTGCAACCAAGCAGCATAACTGTCAATTCCTGTGTGTTAATACCATCGGTGGCTTCACATGCAAATGCCCGCCTGGGTTTACCCAGCACCACACTGCCTGCATTGGTAAGTAGGAACAGAAAGCCCTGCGTCGAACATAAGCGTGCCTTTAAAAGACTCTTTTCTGCTCCCTCTGCTGTGGGATAACAGTGCACCATGTTCAGCATGTCGGGGTGCATGTGTTGGACTGCACGCATACGATGTGATGGTCTTGCCCCTATTTTGGGGCTTCTCTGACTCAGCCTTCTCTCTTCCTTTCAAACATCGGGAGGCAGCTTTGGAAAGTGTCTCAGTTTCACCCTCCTCTTTTCTCCTTCTGCTTCTCCCAGATAACAATGAGTGCACATCTGACATCAACCTGTGTGGGTCCAAGGGCGTTTGCCAGAACACGCCAGGAAGCTTCACCTGTGAATGCCAGCGAGGGTTCTCGCTCGATCAGAGTGGGGCCAGCTGTGAAGGTAGGCACAGACCTCAGCTAGAAGCTCTTTACAGAGGCCTATGTGGCTGTCAGCTTCTGTGAGTTGCATGAACTGATATCTCTTCCTGGTGTGGTGGCACACATCTGTAATTCTAGCCCTTTAGAGACAGAGACAGGAGGATTGCCACAAGTTGGAGGTCAGCCAAAAAATAAAATAGAAATAAACAAGCAAAAAAAGGCAAAAAAGAAGGAAAAGAAAAAAGACTCTGAGCAAGGAGACCATGCAGTTGAAGATGGGGCTATTTGCATAGGCCCACATTTTAGAAATGCATCTTTATTCTTATACCTGCTTATGTCTATGACACATGCGTCTTCTCTGTAGGTCAGGATTGTTTTGTTTAGTTGACAGTTTAACGTAGTGGAATAACTAAGCAAAAGTACCTCAACTTCTGGCATTGGGGCCAGAGTGCTTAGATTTCTCCAACATGGACAGTACATGTAAGAAGTAACTCTTCCACAAATGCATAATTAAATGTTTAATTTTTAATCCTTAGGATTTTATTTTCTTATTGATATTTCTTGGTTTCTAAATCCAGTAAAAATAAACAAACAGATAATTTCCAGAGCTACCCCATGGTGCCCTGTGATGAATCCACATCATTTTAATCTGTAGACTTTCCCAGGAATCTCTGGAAATTTTTCTCCCCAGAATTAGTAAAAGTTCCAGTGTAGATATTCTTGTTGTTTTGATAGAATAATTGTTTAGAAGGAAGATTATTTCTAGAACTGCATTTTAGCTTCACTGGCAGATGGATGAGGCTTCAGAAAGCACCTGAGAGATAGCTGCTGAAAGGCTCATGGGAAGTTCTGCTTCTTTTCCAGATGTGGACGAGTGTGAGGGCAATCACCGTTGTCAGCATGGCTGCCAGAACATCATCGGAGGCTACAGGTGCAGCTGCCCGCAGGGCTACCTCCAGCACTACCAGTGGAACCAGTGTGTCGGCAAGTATCGCCTGCTTCTTAAAAGAGGCAGTGTTGTGAGTTCACGAGAGTCAGCATCTTCCTTCTAAAACTTCTGAGTAAGGCTGTTGAGCCAACAACAGCCCACTGAAGGTTGCTCTACCTCACTTGAAACCAAAGGGAAGTGATAAGCTTTAAGGGAAAAAGCATGTGATGAAAGATGCTATGGGAAGAGCTGGGGTGAAATGCTCTTAGACCTCCTTGATGCCATTATACCCTCCTCCTCCAACACACTGTTAGCCCCCGGCTTCACTGGAGATCTCTCTACAGTGCCTCGTTCCTTGAAGATTTACTTTGGTTCCAGGGAGATCACGGCCAGATCAGAATAAATCCATTAAGAAGCTAGAAGAGGTTTGGGGATTCTTGCTGGCCCAAAGTCCCAAACAGGACTCAGAATTGTCAAGAAATAAAGTTATCTGTGTGAAGCGCTGCGGTGGGCTGGCGCGGTTCTCCCGGTGCAGTGCTGTATGCAGCAGATGTCTTGGACAAGCCATCCACGGATGTGCACTCACAGCTTGTCAGGAGTGCAAGCTTCCAGACAGCTGAGTTAGAGGTTAGGGGCCGTTAACTCCATCCCTTTCTAGAAGCAAATAACAGATTTCAACTTGTCAGTTGGAGTGGACCCTTTGACCCTACCAAAACACAATCATAGAAAGCCTGCCCTACATTGGGGGGTTTCCCACTGTCAGTCGCTAACACCGCCATTAACCTGTACTGTGTGATCCTGGTGCTGCGGGTCAGGGTGGTAGGTTTCAGTCCATCCTAAGGAGTTGTTTTCCAGAGGCTTTAGTTGATGTGTTCATAAACTGGAATTCTCTTTTTTTATAAAAAAAAGGAGAAAAGCTTCAGCAATAAAAGTAACCTGTGGAAGAACAGAAAACATTTTTGAGAAGTGTAGAAAACTCAATCAGTTGCTCGGGGGACATAGACAAAAGGGGTCAGAAAAAGCACAATAAATGTCAAGCAAGCCCCATTGTCCGTGGATGGTGAAAGGCTGAGCATGCTGTTCTCGAACTTTGGACCCTGGGGCTGATGGCTGCTGGTCTTAGTCTGGGCTCCTCTCTGTCCCCGCTCTCCAAATGAGCAAAATGAATTTAAGAGTTTATTAAATGTTAGCAGAGAAGAAGTAAAATTAAATAGGAAGTTTATGAAAGAAAAGAGATTTCCCCACCAGAATGAATATTTACGTGAAAATAGAAGAGATTTTATCTTCTTATAAGGAGTATAGGAAAGTACAGGAGAGTGCGTATGGTCAAACTACACATCCGCTTGGGTGAAAATGTCTTTATTAGCCCCATCACCGTGTACAATGGATATGCACCGATTTAAATAAGTATCGAGGGCTGCTGAGTTGGCTCAGTGTAGAAAGGCAGTTGCTGCCAATGCTGACGACTGGAATTCAGTCTGAAGGATCCTCGGAGTGGAAAGAATGAACCAACTCCTACAAGTTATTCTGACCTCAACCCATGCACCATGGCACTCTCTTGTATGTGTTTGTGTGTGCACACATAATACATAAAGTTAAAAAACAGACAGGTATTTGGAGTATTTGAAGAAAATGAGAAGAAAATAGTTCTCCCTGAATAAAGAAGGTCAAATTAATTACTGGAGAGATAAAACACCAGTTTCAACGTGGCTCTTGCAAGCCAATATAGTATAAAGAACCTGGCCCCTGCAGTCAGACAGAGCCGTCAGGGCCTTGACTTGGCTGCTGCTGAGTGAGAGATCCTGAAGACGCTTCCTAAAACTCACATGAGGATATGAAGGTTTATGTAAATTAATGTGGAGCCCATATCCTCTGCGCACCCGCCCCTTCCCTCTTTGCTTCTACTGGAAGCATTTGTGGTATGAAGACCATGCTCCTGAGCTTACACTGTAGCTCTGGAGACAGGTTCTGCCAGCAAATTCCCAGCATGCCCTACAATGGCAGGACTAGAAAAGAATATTAGATATTAGATATCCAAAAATACGTATCTTGAACTGACAAGAAAGTCACAATTTTCTTCCTATGAATTGGTGTTTTTGAAAGTTGGATTTCTGGGACTGGAGAGATGGCTCAGTGGTTAAGAGTTACCTGCTGGCCTTCCAGAGGACCCAGGTTCGTTTCCCAGCACCCATGTTGTGGCTCACTGTCTATAATACGAGTTCTAGGGGATCTAGAGCCATTTTCTGGCCTCCACAGGTACTACATGCATGTGACATACACATGTGCATATAAGAATAAAATTTTTAAAAGTTGTAAAGAGTTACTCTATTTTCCTATCTCTTCCCTCCACACTGTGCAGGCTTTTATGGGAAGACTGCCTGCAGAGCTGTGTCTCATACATTTCCCCCGTTACCGCCTGAAAGGTCTGCTCAGGATCTCTCCCAGCCACACTTAGCTTTAATCGTGGCTCAGATGCTGGAGTTGTGGTCCGGATAGGCATTCAGAGAGAAAGCAGACATAACCAGAGGACTCAACCCAAGAATGGGCACCTGGGAGCCTTTGCAGAGTTTTTTTTTTTAAGGAAGTACAAATGGGGTAAACATCCCCTGTAGGGAATCAGCCTTCCCCAGACCTGCTCACCCTGCAATAGGCAACACCTGGAGAAGTGCTGGGTCTCCTCTTTGGGGCGATTCATCCTGTAGGCACTTTGTGAAGCAAGAATGTAGATAACTGTATGGTCCATTCCCTACCTGCCCTAAATCCCAAACTATATCTGTGGTCCTGCCTCCCATGGAACGGAACGCACTAGCGCTGGCCTTCGGTGAGAACTGGAGTCAGGCTCCCCACAGTGCCCCCCTGGGTGGTCTCTGCTAGGTGCATTTGACCTCCTCTGCCGTATTCAGTCAGAGTGGCAAGAGGCTACCTCCGTCTCCACATCTCTCTTGTCCTCTCCACCCTGGCTACCCTGCCTGCTTTCTCTTCCTGAGAGCCTGGCCACCAACCTATAAGCCAGCTGGCCAGTCCTGAGGAACATGACTCAATTTCCTCCTTGGAATTCGCTGACAAGCATCATGCGTGTCGTGTTTTCTTGTTTTCACTGCAGATGAAAATGAGTGCCTGAGCGCACACGTCTGTGGGGGGGCCTCCTGCCACAACACCCTGGGGAGTTACAAGTGCATGTGTCCCACCGGCTTCCAGTACGAGCAGTTCAGCGGCGGCTGCCAAGACATCAATGAGTGTGGCTCGTCACAGGCGCCCCTGCAGTTACGGCTGCTCCAATACTGAGGGTGGCTACCTGTGTGGCTGTCCTCCAGGATACTTCCGGATAGGCCAAGGGTAAGTATTGCTCTTTCTGTCCTCAGTTAATGAGTCTCTAAATATGCATGCATACATAATTATCTGCCCTACTAGAGAACTGCACTTTCTATAGCCCTCAGGTTCATCACAGTTAGCTTTGAGAGGAGCACCTGTTAGGGGGTGTCTGGATTTCTAGAATCTCACAGAACACGCTACAGCACAATGCAGTCACATTGTACATATCTCACTGTGTAGCTGCTCTGGCTCGTGTTCTTAGTCTTCACTTCCTGCTGAGAAGATGGTTTCTCCAAGAATGCATCACTAGCTGGGTCAGATCACGAAGAACTGGGCTCACTGTGCACACCGTATCTGCCTCCTGCGGCAGCACCCTGAGCTCTCTCTTGACTTACAATGCTTTCCTTTTCAGTTCCCAAAATGGATACCTTTGCTGAGGGTCTGTCTTAGTTGGGGTTTCTATTGCTGGGAAGAGACACCATGGCCATGGCAACACTTATAAAGAAAACATTTAATTGGGGCTGGCTTACAGTTCAGAGGTTTAGTTCAGTATCATCATCGTGGCAGGAAGCATGGCGGCACTCAGGCGGACATGGTGCTGGAGAAGGAGCTGAGAGTTCTACATCTGGGTTAGCAGGCAGCAGGAAGAGTGATACTAGGCCTGGCTTGAGCTTCTGAAACCTCAAAGCCCTCGCCCAGTGACACACTTCCTCCCACAAGGCCACACCTCCTGAGAGTGCCACTCCCTGTGAGCCTGTGGGGGCCATTTTCATTCACACCACCACAAGGTCTCTTACAGTTTTAAGGCATCTTTTGCCCTTCACTCTCTAATTTATATTAGAAGTGATCAAAAAGCACATTAAATGTGAGTTGGAATAATTAACTGTATTTCCAAGTAGAAAATTTTACCCAATGATGTGACTGTGAATGTGACAGTTGGTACAGAGAAGGAACACTGTTTTTCTCAATGGCTTAAAATTTTGGTAAGTTTTTAAGGTTGAGGTCTTCCCTGATGACTGAGTCTACATCTAGTTCATAAATCTTAACTTCTCAATTAGAACTCTCTCTCTTAATTAAAGCTCTCTCTGTGTGTCCATCTGTCTCTTTCACAGAAACACACACACAACACACACTTACACCACGTATGAACTCAGTGGTCCTGGAGTCTATGATGCACTGGCTTTCAGGGACATATTCTGGTCTGTATAAACTCCAAGGTAGAAGAATTCTTCGTGGGTAGCTCTCAGAATGCCAGCGTGGGACCCAGATTCCCAGATGTCTGTCTGGCTCTTGATTGACTCTTTTTTTTTTTTAACAAGTTTAGTGCCAGAACCACTTTTCCCAGGGGAAAAAAAAAAAAAAAATTGTGACACACCAAACTGACTTTTTGCCAGTGGGATTTTGTAGTCACATTTCTTATAAGTGGTGCTCCTGGGACAAGAAAATACTGGAGAGAAGTTCTGAGAAAGGAACCAAAGCTTGCAGATTTGGGCATTTCCCTCTTCAGCCGTCGCCTTGTCTCTCCGAGTTCCGTGCTTCAAAGTGACGAGGATGGGAATGTGTGCACTTAAGAGGGAGGCTCCAGAGCAGTGTTCTCAACCTTCCTGGCGCTGCAACCCCTCAATACAGTCCCTCATGCTGGGGTGACCCCCAGCCATAAAATTACTCTTTTTTGCTAATTCATAACTGTAATTTTGCTACTATTATGAATCATAATGTAAATATTTGATATGCAGATGGTCTTAGGTGACCCCTGTGTAAGGGTAGTTGGACCCCAAAGAGGTCACCACCCTCAGGTTGATAACCTCTGCTCTGAACTGTAATGAGAAACAACATAGTCTACTCCATAGTGGTGTGTTTTAAATCCTGTGGACAAACAAGGAAATGAGCTGCAAAGACTAGGTCAGCTATCACGGAGAAGCAATTTAGTAAGGGTTGGTTTACATTTCACCACGGTGGATAGAAATCCACCCATTTATAATGGCTTTGGCCTCTCTTTGAAGTTACTTGCATAGACTTTACCACCCAACCCAGTAAGAGTTTCACAAGACATTTAGGAAGGGAGCCTGACAAAAACAAGTCAGATATTGTGTGAGGCTCATTCCATAACCGAAAAGAAAAGAAACAAGGATTAGATCTCTCTTGGGTATGGGTTTGTTTATCCGCCTTCACATGAGTCAAATCCAATGGCCTGAGTGGTTTGAAAGAACTTGAAATTAAACCGTTTCCCACAGTTGGGCAAGCTGAGCTCTGCTCTGACCTGCTGTATGTAAGAACACATCTTCACGGCACAGTGCCGTATCCAGCCCTCAGCCGTCGCCTGGGTTTCTCTTTCTACTGCAAAGTGTCATCTGCAACAGCACAATGCCAAATAGAAGTGACTGCTTAGAAAGTGGAGTGGGGAGGGGATGCTGCTGGCTTAGAGCTGTAGGCTCTAAGGTCCTGAGGAAGAGCACTCCATACTGCTGGGTACCCACTGCAGCCAGCAGGGGGCAGCAGTGGTGGTGAAGGCACTGGTTAGGACATGGACATAAAAACATGGGACATAGAGTAAAAGACTGGGTGGGGGAGGTGCTGGTAGGAACAGAGGAACAGGAGGTAGGGGGCCATGGGCGAAAGAGACCCACTAAAATGTACTTTTTCCAAATATGTCATAATGGCATATGACATACTATATACTGATTTTAAAAAAATTAAAACATAAAAATCATGGTCACAGTAGAGAACAGATATATCTGGGAAAGAGGCCTCAGATACGGCCCACCTGCCCATTCAGGAGTTGGTGGTGAAAGAGTCACCTGGCCGGGGGCCTTCTTTACTCCCATGTGGCCTGATTCATTTAAGAAGACATGTGTCAGTGACCCACCAAGTCACATGATCTCCCTCATCCTTGATCTTCAGTTTTCAGTGTGTTCTCTCTCCTCATGAGTGCCACAAAGGCCTGTGCCAGTAAGCTGGGAGATGAAGGGATAAGGACCTATGTGAACCAGTGTCTGGAGAGACGGAACTCCATACTCAGGGGGTCTGAGGATGAGGAGCCAGACACAGAGGGCATTGGTATGACCTTTAGAAGCAGTTGATTATCCAGTGGGCAATCTGTCTGATCTCCCTAGCGGGGAGGCCGGGCATCAGAGCTCCTAGTACTGATGGAAATTGCCTGTGTGCTTCCCTCTGCGGTAGGCACTGTGTTTCCGGAATGGGCATGGGCCGAGGGGTCCCAGAGCCACCTGCCAGCAGTGAGATGGACGACAATTCACTGTCCCCAGAGGCTTGCTACGAGTGTAAGATCAATGGCTACCCCAAACGAGGCAGGAAGCGGAGAAGCACAAATGAAACAGACTCCTCCGATATCCAGGTAGGTCGGAGTCTGTTGGAGTATAAGGGCCCAGGGGCTCCTTGCTTTCCTCCAACAACACCCCAAAGTGTGAACGATCTCTCCCAGACGGGAAGTCCAGTCACCTGGCTCTGGCAACATTTTACTAGAGGCTATGGGGTTTTGGGGTTTGTTTTGTTTTATTTTATTATTTATCTATTTTGGCTGCCTCTTGAGAATTGCAGTTTGAAAGGTTTTCACACGCTTGCTCACATCCTCTGTCTCACCGAGAAGCAAGTCAAACGCCCACGCAATGTCTACAGAAAGGACAAGGTCTGAATTCAAGGGCAGCAAGTGGGCAGTATGGTATGCACACATGGTGCTCCCCACACAGGGAAGCCAAGCTCTAGAAACCAGAGGCTCCTCCATGGAAAACAGCCACATGGAGTGTGGGGGAACTTGGGTTGTGAGGAGGAACATATGAAGCTATTTAGAGTCAGAAATGCATCCATTCATCCAGATCTCTGGCTCCAGGCTGGGAGCATCTAGCCCACGTGGTCCCAAAGAGGCAAGCAGAAAGCCAGGTGAAAGGCACCTAACATTAGCAGCTCATCACAGCCAGGAAGCAGGCTCATAGGTGTGTCCTTCAAAGGGGACGGTTTTGTGTCAGTAAGCAAAACTGTCCGTGCTGCAACCCACCTGCTGTGGTTTGGGAAATGAGATAAGTCTTTGGAAAGAAAACAGTCTGTGAACGGTGTTTCAAAAAAAAAATCACTGCCTCTGAGTCATCTGGAAGGCTTGTTAGAATGGATTGCTGGGAAGAGCCCCAGGGATGCTAGTTCAACAGGTCTGGGAGGTGCTAAGAATTTGCATGTCTAATGATTTCCAGGAGATTTGCTAAGACTGCTGGTTCAGGAGCCACACTTTGAGACCTTCTGAGAGGTCCCCCCCAAACCCCCCAACATATCCAATACAAATGATTTCAACCTGACTTTCTTCCTGCCATCAATTTATTTTTTTAAACACATTTTTGATTTAAACAAAGTGTCTATGAATGTGCATCTTCAGCATAGCAAATACAGAGTGAGCAGAAAGCTATATTTGGCTTGAGACTTGAATGGCTTTTTCTTTAGTATGAGAACTAAAGAACGTTTAGTTGGATTTAATCCATTGCCACTTGTCTTTCCAGGATGGGTCTGAGATGGAAGCCAACGTGAGCCTTGCAAGTTGGGATGTGGAGAAGCCAGCTAGCTTTGCTTTCAATATTTCCCATATCAATAACAAGGTCCGAATCCTAGAACTCCTGCCGGCCCTTACGACTCTGACGAACCACAACAGATACTTGATTGAATCTGGAAATGAAGATGGCTTCTTTAAAATCAACCAGAAAGAAGGAGTCAGCTACCTCCACTTCACGAAGAAGAAGCCAGTGGCTGGAACCTACTCCTTACAAATCAGCAGTACTCCGCTTTATAAAAAGAAAGAACTAAACCAGCTAGAAGACAGATACGACAAAGACTACCTCAGCGGTGAACTGGGCGATAACCTGAAGATGAAAATTCAGATCCTACTTCATTAATTCACCATCCAGAGACCAAATAACTAAAAGAAAAGCAACTTTAGGTAGGTAGAAATTATATTTTCCCCAAACCAGAACCTTCACATCATGGTACAATCGTTCACCACGTCAATCTGTATAGAAGCGCACTATTCTTGAATGACAACATCGAGGTACAGTGATGACCCTAATTCAGACAACCACTTTCTCAGGCTTCTCGGGAGTAGCTCAGCTACCTTGTTATACGTGTTGATTCCTGAAAACTGGGACATGAATATCCACTGAATTTGGCCGATCATGCCGCCGGGCTGTCTTTCCAGCTGCTTTACAGGAATGTGCTTCCACCTGATGAACTGTTCTGTTTGTTTTCGAATTCCGGAGCTTTGCTTCTCCGAGTGCAAGTAGTAGGTTGGCTGTTCATGATGTCTATTTGGTGCTAGTAAATTCTCAAAATAGATTTAATGATGCACTGTAATAAGTACACAAGTTAGAAACCAAATTGCCAAGTATTCAGTTCAAACACGTCATCCATTTCAATCAACCAAAGTTAGTTCAGTAGCTTATCTCAGTTATGAGTATAATACATTACATGTAAATTAAGTGTGTGTATACTGTAATCGTGCTACTTTTTATCATTGAAACATTTATAAACTAGAATAATAAAGCCCTTAATGTGAGGGTTTGTAATGGTGCTTATTAAGACCAAAGACTTGTTAAACATCTACACCAGTGGTAGTGGAATCCCTGACTGGCCCACTTGTGCACTGAGGTTGGGGAGGACCAGGAAACAGCCTCAGCCACCGGAGGATCACCAGTGCATCCTGCATCACACAGCACGTGCAATATGCCAGAATCACTCTCAGTCATTCCTGTCAACGAGGGGTTAACGTCATAATGTCACAATAAAGTGATCCTTCCCTCCCTCCCTTTTTTAGTTTACTCCTTGGTTTTGTGTTCTTGTGTGGATTTGAGACTGGAGGGGCCTTTCTGGAGGTGAAATAAAGTCTCCTGGGTTTAAAGTATCCTTGGTCTGTTATCTATGGCTTCTATGGATGTGTAACATAAGCACTAGGAGAAGAAATCGAATCTGCATCAGGCCTTTGATTACTGATTACAGACTGCTGAATGCTTGGTTCATTGTCTGACTTACTGGGAAGACATTTAGACTGCAGAGTCATTTCTATTATGTGACCTAATGAATCCTGTGACTCCCAGATTAAGGACTTTCAAATATAAAATTCAGTCATTCTCTTAGAGCATTTGAACTTCATTATAAAAGATCCATGCCCCTTTCCCTCAAGTACACAGCATTGGCAAGGTGTTCCGTCTTTTCCCTTGAACATCTGTTGTTGGTCAATGCTAGACTAATTACAGAGAGCCGGTGTCAAATTGAACCCAACAGGATGCTGCAACTTTTGGTTTTCAAATGTCCTAACTTGAAAAATGCTGGTTTACTTTAAATGCAATATTCAATATTTAACTATTAAGCTCATTCAGTTAATAGGTGAAAAAAAATTTAAAACCCTTGGGCCAGCAAAACAGTTTCTGGCAGTGAAAATGAGATGAATTAAGCTTGTTACATGAAGGGAGGGTGAGAGTGAAATTTTCCAAGACATGGGAATGTCCTCTCAAATTCTTGCAAGCCTTTAGGCTAAAGCCAGTGGAGTAGGCTACAAGCAATGCTTTTCCAGAAGGTAAAACTAGTGTCAACTGGATTAACCATTTTAACACATACCTTCCTAATGAGAAAGCTACCCATTGAGAGGATGGCCTTCCTTGTAATGTGTTGAGTTCAGCTAGGTTAGACAAAGGTACTGGCGTCCATTAGCCCGTGGATATGTTGAAAGAGTGTGTTGTTGTTGCTGTTTGTTGGTTAGTTTGTCTGGGATTCTTTTAAAAAAAAATACCTCTGGTTTTGCCATCTAGAAGAATCTTGATCATAATTGTTGCTCACTAGAGACGAGCTGAAGGTGAGTGAGATTGGTGGCTTGAGTAGAGGTTCAGATACAACTCAGACTTTCCTTTAACCCCGCACCTATCACTCTATGATAGAAGTGTATTAAAATTGCTGGAGAAGGATTGATAACATATGGGAAACTATGGTTCTCATATGGAAAATATCTTTGATAATTTAAGCAGAACTGTATTCCATTCAATCATAGATTTTCTTTATAACAAACAACAGAAGAAAATGGAGTTGGCACGTGGTAGACCACTTTGATATTTTTAATAGTCGAAATCTGGATTTTATTTATGCCAGAGCCAGCAGTGTTGAACAGTGTGTTTTCCATGTCTCTGACTGTAACACAACATTTTCCTCATTGTTCCACTGTAAATATTCTCTTGTAAAATCCCTTTCTGTCCCAAGGCTTCAACCTGGACCTTTAGATTGTCCTGGACCTTTCCATTTCACTTTTGGTAGTCAAAGAACCTGTGCTGTAAACCATTCAGAAGCTTGAACATACCTTGTCTTCCCTGCAGCCCGTTTCATTTGCCAATAATTATTCTGTAAGAAGTGTTGAAATGAACTCAGCTGCCCTTATGAAATGTTTAAACTTGCATAAACAGCTACATTTTTGTGCAACAAATCGTGCTTTACTCAGCCAAAATTGCTCTGGATGCTGCCATTACAAATACTGTTTCACTTCAAAATCATGCTTGTAAATTAGATGGGCCAAAATAAAGGACAGTTAGTCACTGGCTTTAAGGACATTGTTTTTAAATGCTAGGAGATCAATACTGCTAGAAAGATTGGCTTTCACATACATGTCTACATAGATGTGTGTTTGGATCATTTGACACTGTAGGACTTAGCGACGTCACAATCTGTTATTTCAACTAATTACTAATGGATCAAATTTCTTTTTCTTAAAAAAAAAAAAAAAAAAGCCACGTCCATCTTTTTAGAAGGTGGGCTGTTTGCACCCTTGATCCTTCTGTCTGCATGTAAAGGTCATTTTTGATTGTTGTAGAGTGAAAGGTGTATCATCTTTGCCCATTGAGTCGATTCCTAGCGGGTAAGTTGTGATTCATACTGGCTCATTATTATTTTTTGACCCCTGTTATTAGTCACATTTCATAAAAGTATTCAGCACCCTGCATCCTTCTTTGCCCCCTGAGATTGGTTACAGTTCCAGCGAGAAGGCATGAAGGCTTCTCG
Source organism: Cricetomys ansorgei (assembly GCA_026225945.1). Classification (NCBI taxonomy): domain Eukaryota; kingdom Metazoa; phylum Chordata; class Mammalia; order Rodentia; family Nesomyidae; genus Cricetomys; species Cricetomys ansorgei. Next base: position 25,288,534 of record JAMJFZ010003875.1, on the reverse strand, counting down.
GTACTTTTCCGGTCCAGCTCCGGTGAAAGGTTAAGTAGCTAGAGGTGGGGCATTTGGCACAGAGAAGAACTCTTCATTCAGCAGTTCCTGCCTGACTTCCATCCCCACCTGACCTGCTCTTTGCAGCTGTGCTTGGGAGTTGCAGAAATACGAAGAGATCCGTTTCCTCTTCACCCTGAAACACTCACTCAGGGAGAATTAAGTTGAACTTAAATGATTAAACTTTTTCGGTCTGGAAATGGAGACATTTGAAAACATCCTGATGATAATCGCACCTCCCATCCCCCCTCCCAGACTCTGACAGAAAGGGGTCACAGACTCACAGAGTTGTGTCTACATGGTGAGCTGAACTCTGGAGAAGAAAGCCAAACCTGTCAGAGAGGATTAATGGGATCTTCATATGTCCGGACTGTGTTCTCATAACTACATGAGGCCAACATGAGGTGCTCTTCTACCATTCCGTCTTCTACCACATCAGGACCATCCTTCCTGGATGTGCTTTTGTGCTTCCTTTTGTGCTTCTCTCTGGTGGTCCCAAGATCAAGCCCCAGGGTTGCAGCCCCCAGCAGGGAACAGGCAACTTTCTGGCCGGCTGCTTCCTGTATTCTTGTGGGTTGGCTACTCCTGGGTCATTTGCAGACTGCATAAACTCTCAGATGGAGCCAATGTCTGTGCAGCAGCACCCAGGGAAACAATGTCTCCATCTCCTGCCCACTGTCCACCCACATGGACCTGCTGGAAGGAACAGGAAGCTGGGCTCACCATTCTCAATGCTCTTCATTGAACAGTGGCAAGGTTTTCTCCCCAGAGTCCATGATTTTTGACCCACAAAACAGTGCACTGAGAGGGTTATCTGACTCTCTGGGAGGGATGACTGAGTCCTGTAATTGTTCCAGTCCATTCCTTCCCAGCTTGGGCCCTGGGCAACTAACTCCTTTGTGTTTCTGAGTCTGGTAATTGGTGGTAACAGCATCGCCCTCTCTGTATTATCCTGCCATATTTATTACCCACCATATGTATTTTTCTCAATTTAAGCCATGTAATTGATGCCTCTCTAATTCTCATCTCTGCTTGGATATTTCTTAACACACAAGTCTGGGGACCTTGCCAAAGGTCTCTTACCTTATAGAGGTTGGAATGAGACTAAAACACCCTAAATCTTCAACAACAGAGCATATACCCAATCACTGTGGGTGATAAAAGACAAATAACTGAAGTACAATGTGTTGACACAGAGTAAAAATCTGTCAAGTTAGAGATTACACAAACCATTTGAGACCTAATGTCAGTGTATTATAAACCTCAATTTCACAGGCATGGGAGGCAACATGCAAATACCTGTGATATGTTCACCCTGTACCTCTGTAAGCATCTATGTCTGGATTCCTATGAATCACCAAAATCTCCCATATCTCCCCCACATAATAATGATCTGCACAGAAAGTGGTGCATTCATTTATAAAATTGGATCCTGTGGGTTCCTGCCAAAATTATAACCAAGATTTCCTTTAGAGTATTATTACCTCTATAATTGTGGTGCCTTTATGCAATTGTCATGCAGTTATGGGTTTAGAGGATGCTTGTGACCGAGCTCATCTTAAAGAGCTAGAAGGGAGTTTGGCCCCTCCCCTCCTGATAGACCACAAGCCACAGCAAAACTCCGCCCCCTCCCAAAAGGCACAGCCACAATCGATCAATCAGCAGAATTGCTTACCTAAGTCCCAGTATCCCTGTCTTAACCAAAGGCCTCCATCCCTGGGTGCCAAATACCCTCCCTTTGCTCCCACCCCAATATAAATGTAATGACCCTTGCATTCAACATGAGAGACATTCCTCTGACAATTCTCCCAAGGGTGCTGTTTCATTCTCATCTGCTCACTAGCTCCAATCAATGGTGGGAATGGATACACGGTAAGAACCACACCACATGTTCCCACCTCGGCTTCCAACCTGGGAGCCGCTACAGCTGCTGGCCCAAGCCATATATAAGCACAAGGGAGAGTTGATATGTGAGGTTAATATTGAACATTAATATTGAAATGCTAAAGCATGACTTTAAGTTATGGGGTTAAAGATACGATATACAAAGGAATGATGTTTTGAACATTTTCATGACATTTATCTGTGGTAGAAACTAAGTATATAATCACCAACTTTGCCTCTTCATCCTGAGCCCACAAAAAGACTATCTCAACAGTTGGTTTGGGGCTATGTGCCAGGATGCTTACAAAGAGGACCTTGGAAGAACTGACATATACTATCTCCAGATCTAGTTGAAAACAACAAACATACAAAAACATACAGTCCTTCCCACAAGAAATCAAGTTCATGTCCTTGAGTCCCTGATAGTCTGGGAATTTTGTTACAACACACATTGTTGATTTTTCTAATAAAGACACACACGTTCTCTACCTTTTCATCATGAAGAATCCACACTAATGGATTTTCACCTTGGCTGCATATCAGAATCATGATGACCCTTTAAAAAGGATCTAGGCTGCATTCCTAACCCGTAAATTCAGAATCTGGTCTGTGGTCCAGCCATGACCAGTCTTAGAAATGTTCTTGGTGATTCCAGTTTGCAGCCCTGGCTGAGAACTACTGCTCTGAAGATTTAGACCCTTTGTGAGAACCAGGCAGACAAGGGTGTACTATTCTGGGTAACTCAGGTGTGCCCCATTTCCACGACCACTGTCCCTCTATAGAGCTTCGTGTTATCATACAGTAACATGTGACATCTCCTACCTCTGCCAACTGTATTTTTTCTGCAAAACTGGAGTTTTGCAGCACCAACTGAGAACTCACAGGCAGCAGTGAGGTTTTGTGGACATTGCTGGGTACTTGTCTGGACTCTACCCAACCACAATTTCCCTCTCATACTAGCCACTGTGAGGAAATCTTGTCTCCATATTGGTTTATTTGCAAGGAGCCGATGTCTCTAACATGAAGTCCGTTTATAGCAAAATGTCAAAGAAACCTTCTAAAATATGTACCTCAGAAATGCCATGCAGTTCCTCCAAAGTAGGCAGTCCTCTAAGGAGAAAACAATTGCTTTCTTTTCCAGCCACCAGTTTCTGCTAAGAATGTACAAGTTGCATGGTGGGAAATAGGCCAGGCCACCATCCATCCCGGCCCCAGTGGTTCCATCTTGAAATGTAAAAATTACAGAGTGGTTTGGGTGATGCATTCTATTATAAAATGTAAACTTTAATATGCCTCCCAGGAAGTTTTCTGATTCAGCAAACCACACATAAAAATACAAAGCAAAACAGGAATTACATAAAAGTGGGCTGCCATTGCCAACTAAGAGTCAGAAAAGGGGACGTGTGTGTATGAATTGAGTGAAAGCGTTCGATTGTGTGGTTATAGATGACTAAATGGATACAATGCAGAAATCTCATTCCAAGCACCTTTAAAGGTTATTACATGCATGAAATAAATTCCCTGTGTTGAATATGAAAAGAGACCTGTTTTACTATTCCCTATTCTAAGTTAGCCAATGTCAAATAATAAATGTTTAATGAGTATGTGCTTGAAGGCACCAAATCCTGCCTGGAGTATTCATAAGTCAGTATTGTTGTCTGTGTTCAAGGCTCCTGGGGAAGATTTTAATGGGCAAAGACAGATATAGAGCTGACATATGGCCTGAGAGTCTGAATTTCTGACACCACAAGATGTCCACTGTGCCAATGAACCTTCAACCAATCAGTTCACAGCATAGAGCCTGCAGTTTGCAAACCTTAAATCCTACTTAAAATACCCTGAATTGTGGTTCTGGTGTGTGAGACAGAATGCCTCTCGTGCCTTTCCCTGCCTTTCTACAGGTTCTGTTTATGCTTCTATTTCAACTTCTTTTTAAAAACCACCAGTTCTGCCCCACGGCCTGCCTCCACCTGGCATCACCAGTTCTCATATCACATAAAATATGTTCAGAGGTCCAAAATGCCAAAGAAATAGTGGGATGCCTGCTGACTATACCAAAGTTCTCTCTGAGATTCAGCTCTCCTTAAATGCAACTCCTCTTAGACTAGAGAAATGAATCTTAAGTAATTTACTTCAGTCAGTGTTGCCCTGTTCCCCAGTAGCCTTTTGGTGCATATGTTTTGTGCACATATGCTCTTGTAAAATCTACACATTTAATTTTTTTAATTGAATCTCATGAAAATATTGTTTTTTGTTGGGTGGACATTTATTCTCCACCTATCAGCAGATAATCTTTATGCTTACTTTTTCTTGAAGTCTTTATAGAAGAGGTGAGGAAATATATGCAAAGATCCTGTGAAGAGCTGTGAATGCCTCTCCGACAGCGGAGGACAGTGTCTGGTTCCTTTTAGATTAGCCGAATTGTGTTGGCTTAAGGCAACACAAACTAATCCATCATTCATTTCTTCTTTGCCCTTATTCTCTGAATATGTGTTCTCTCTTAAAATGCCTTGAAATGATGCCTAGGACTTCAGCATACCAAAATGATGAGATGCTTGATCCTCATCAACTTGATCTTTCATTCTGGGCAGGAGGGCTTAGCGACGTCTTCCAACTTAGAGATTTCATCATACAATTCATGTCTACAGCTCGTTTATAAAAATATAAAACAAGGTCATCTCTAGCATGGTGTCCTCCAAGAGCTTAGCCATCTACTCCCTCCCTTCCCGGCCTGGCTTCCATCCATTTGTTACAAACCACAAAAGCACTTTCATCCAAGTAGATACACCCATTTACTCACCCACTGGAAAGCAGCCATACACCAAATCCACTTTAAAGGTGTTGATCTATGGGAACCCAAAGGAAGCACTGGACTAGCAGAAGGTCATAGGTGGCAGAGAATAAAGGGAGCTGTGTGATGGGATGGGTAGGCTGGGGTGGGGAGGTGTTGTAAGGATGCTCTTCTCCCTAGATAGTTACTTAGGCCCTATATGAGTTGTAGTGGGATTTCTGAGGTGTACAGGAGGTCAAAAACATGGAATGACTGTTCAAAGAACATATAACCCAGTGGGAAGATTGAGGTGTGAAGCTTCTGTATGGAAACATGTATGCACACATGACACATAAAGATAGGGAAAATATTTGGGCTCCACAATGTTATAGACACCCAAACTGCAGATCTAAGCTTTCTTGATCAATTTCTATCAGTGGAGAATCTGAGCCTGGGAAGTTCAGCAACCTTCCCAACATACAGCTAACTGTGTCAGAGGTAGGACTCAGTCTCATTTATCTGTTTTGGTCAGAGAAAAAAAAATCTCAGTGGTTTAATACAGTGCAAGTTTGTTTCTTGCCCCAAGTCCTGTGCAGCTTTCCTGGCTGAGAAAGTTATTCTCCAAGTTATCCCAGCTCAGGAATCAAGCTGAAAAACATTTATTAATCCTTGTGTTTTCGAATCTGGGAACCATATATGTATTATTACATCTTGAAGCACCTTAAATTCCCAGCATATTTAAGACCATGAAGAAGAGAAAGGGCCACAGTATATGACATGCTGTAGCACCCTCTACCCAGAAGTGATAGATTCCCATGGGGACCTGGGTCTCAGAAACAACTTGTCCTACAGGAGGACAGCAGATATTCTAGCTTTCCTTGCCACAGGCTCCCAGTCAACCCTCAGTGCTTCTAAGTCACTTTAGAGGCAGAGCTAAATTGTGTAGTGCCAGACTAAGAACAGAAAGCCTTTGTAAGGACGGGGAGATCATAAGATTAAAGCAGAAAAGGAGAAACTAGAGTGGGGTGCTGAAAAGTGGGTATGAAGAGGCACTTGTGGCTGTGAGAGCGGAGTGAGCCAGGGAGTTGTGTGCATGGCTACACTATGACTTCCACATGGAAAACACACCACATGAAGTGGTATGTGTTACAGGCTAAGTTCCCAGGGAGGACAGATTTAGAAAAATGGGGGTTAGTAAATGTTTTTCAGCTGATGCAGACTCCATAGACTTTCTAGGAATGTCTCCAAATGTCAACTGACAGAAGTGGTTTACGTTAAGCTGTTCTTGTCTTCCAGACCCTGCTTTCCAGGTTACATTTTGCCTTGTGGCACCCAGGATGCAGTGATGACAGAGAAAAGATTAATCAGGAGTGCTTGACAGGAGCAACTTACAAAAGCGTGCTGAGAGGAGAACAATCCTGGGCCTCCCAGCTTCAGTCCGTCTCCTAGTGGGCTTTTCATCAGCCAAGCAAGCTATAACTTTCTCGAGTTGTGTGGTGTGTCTTTTCCACAAAAGAAATCTTAAACTGTGGTATGAAATTACATAGTAAGCTGTGAAAGGCTCTTTCCATCAGAGATGCTGGGAGATCCTTCGTGGGGCTGTGGTAGCCTAGCTGGGCTTTTACATGGGAAGGATACAACGAACGGCAAGGACAGAGTGGTCTTTGGCCAGCTGGCAGGTTGGGTGTGAAAAGGGGATAGGGCTACAAGGGTGTGGTTAGCATGACTTCTCCAGTAATTTGGCTACCAGGGTTGCTTTGAGAATATTTGAAATGTTAATCTATATGGAATAGGTACTCAGCTGCCCATGCCTGCCTATCCCACTGCATGGTAAGGTATCAGGGATGAAGCTGTGTAATCTTTATGGAGTAGGCGCTTAGCTGGCCATGCCTGCCTATCCCATTGCATGGTAAGGTATAAGGGCAGAAGCTGTGCTTACCTCAATCTCTTGTTGAAAGGAACAATCCCACGCAGGAGGGCCCTAAGCAAGGTAGCGGTCTGGGAAGTGGATGGAAATGAACATTGCGAAGGTAGTTGTAGAGGGAGAGATAGGAGACTAGAAATACCAAGGCACTGCATATCTTGCTAAAAGCAAAAGATGAGGATGCCCATGCACACAGCAGACACATCAGCTATTATGGTTTATAAGCCCTGGCTTCCTTGTCTCACCCAGAACCTGTATGTGCCCTACAGAAACCGACGCTCTACTCACTCTGGCCTCTGCCTCTTCTCTCCTCACTCGGTCTTTTCCTGTTATCTACCTCACTTTTACAGGCATTAAAGAGTTTATATTTCCTCTATGTTCCCTTTTGGTCCCACCAAGGCAAAAGCACATTTTAGGACTGCTAATTTCCCATAAACAGAGGGAATAGGAATGCTGTTGGTTCCAGAAGATGCTTTAGTGCCACAGGCCAGTTAGCAGAGAGAGGGAAAGGGCTGTGTCTCAGCTGGAGTTAGCGATAGGGCGCTGGTCATGAGCACTGCCCTGGGTTGCCATCCTCTCCTGCCAGCCCCCATGTCCTTTGTCTGGAGCCAACTCATGCTCTCCGCTCTCAGACAACAAAAATCCACATCCAAGATGGCTTCAACACATAGCCTTTCATTCCTCCAGTTCCTGTAGGGCACAGGTGAGTCCCGAGAAATTTAAAGAACTTCAGGCTGCAAACCAACATTGGCTCCACCCCAAGCTGACTTAAATGTGAACCCCCACCTCAAGAAGAATGACATAGAACCTCACATTCGAAAGTTCTAAAAAGCAGCTTGAGGGGTACTTTCCTCTCTGCCTACCACTGACAATGTGGCCTCTTCTCCCCTGAGATGGTGAGCAGCAGGGCGTCCATGACCTTGATGCTTCTTGTTCCAAGGGAAGTGGGTGGAGTTGCTGACCACCAGGCAGAAATTGCAAGCCCCTGACCCCAGGGAGGAGATGAGCTAAGGTTTGTTTTCATTGGGGTGGGGGTGGGGCGAGTTCTGTTCCCCTCTTCCAAGCCACTGCCTTCTGTAGAGGTTTGGATTTAGTGCTCAAACCAGGGGGTCTCAGGAGAAGAGCCCAACAAATTGGGTCAGACTTCTGTGTTGGGGTGGAAGATTCCAAGGAGGATCTGGGTGTGTGTCAGCTAAATGATTCCATTCTCTTCTCTGGCTTCTAAGGCACCGCCCTCTCCTTAGGGAGCTCTGACTGCCAAGAAGTGCTGTTCTGTGCTGTTGGCAGCTAAGGCACACGTGCACGATAATAATGAGTGTCTTTTCTGGCGCCTTTAAAATGGGCCAGGCAGCCCGATAACCACTTCACAAATATAACTGATTCACTAGCCTGGGGCACAAAATGCAGTCGTATTCTCTCAAATGTGTACTCAAAATACACAAGTGACCACATTATGTGAGAACCTTGAGTCTCTATCACGGCTTCTTCGGTCCTACAGGCCAGTCCAAAGGACTATCACCAGAAAGCATTAACAAAAGGGCCAGCTAGCTTCTTGACTATTCTTTTTGGGCAGTAGTCACCATTGACATAGTTACACAGCATCCCTTCTGATGGGACCCCTCCCCACAAGGGAGCCCATGAGCTGGCCCCAAAGGCAGACTCTGCTTATTCAAGGAGCCAGGGTCCTTAAAGCAGGAGTAGGGATGAGGCCAAAGCCATGTGAATATCGGAATGCGCACCTGCTGCGCCATGGCCCCTGTCCTCCGTCCACACCACTTCATCCCATGAACCCGCAGGTGTCAGATACTGAGTTCCAGAGCTGGTCTTGCTCTTTAAAAACAGCCCTGCTCTGACCCACAGTCACTGTTCTGTCCTTGTCTACCCTCCATACACACACACACACACACACACACACACACACAGATTTAATACTGGAGATTAAGTGCAGAGTTTTATGTTTGCTAGGCAAGCATCTGACTACTGATACACCAAGCCCCCTTTTGTAATTTTGGTGTGTTTGTTTGTTTGTTGTTTTTCTAGTGAGCCAGAATCAGGCTGGCCTCAAGCTCCTTCTGTAACCCAGAAAGCCCTTGAACTGGCACTTTCCCTGCCTCAGACTTTGAAGTAGCTAGCTGGATGACAGGCCTGGTACCACTAGCCATTTCCCACCTCAGTATGGATGTCTGCTTTTCAGTTACTCTACCTTAGTATTTGTGGTAATTCTTTTTGCCTCTCACGCCTGTTTGCATGATTTGCTTCATCTTGCTGATGAATACGCTATAGTAGACTGAGAGAATGTTTTAAGGTCACGTAGCAAAAACACAGCAGAACTGGGATTCAAACCCTCCCTCTGAACACAGTCTCCACAGTTCTGCCTTATCTTGCTAACACGTCCTGCTTGGGATGTCTGTCTGAGCTGAGGTTTAGGGAAGAGGCTTCCTAGGTAGTGAATGTGTTTCTCATGGAGTCACTGGACCTGGGGAAGGCGGAGAAAGCCCAGCTTAAAGTCCTTGTCTGAAATGAACCCTAGCAGAGGAGATGAGTACCTGAGTCATTTGTGAATAGCCAGGGCATGTCATATCACATGTGAACTGTGGCTTAGGTACATGCTAGCCTCCACTAGTGACTGGCCCCATATTCTTATTCGGCTAACATTCTGGGTTAAGAAGACCTGTGAGGGTGAATCCAAAGGCCTGTGTCAGTAGGAGCTCTCCCTTCTTTGGACATAACTGCCTCTACAGTGGACCAGATGTTTTTCGAAAAGAAACACATGGGAAGAAAGACTTTTTCTGATTTCACTTTAAAGCATTTCAAGAGGTGAACTTCACTTTCCCAATACCATCCCCAGTTGCTCTTTTCTGTCCCGATCAAGGCCAATCACAATGAAACAGTATCAGCTTCAAACCAGAAATACACATGGAAACTATTTGAACAGAGGTCCAATTTCAGTTGTCATCCAGAGCCAAGCAATGAGTGGAGAAATCAGAACTAAGACTATGGTTCCAGAAATTGGAACAGGTGCCGTGGAGAAAGGCCCATCGTCTTTGGTAAACAGTACAGGGATATTAAGAGGAGGCAAACAGCAAGCCACCATGCCAAAGGTAGGACCCAAAGCTTCCCATGTGGCATATTCACAGTGAGGCTTGCCAAGGTGGAGTCTAGCAGGGGGAAAGCTGGAAGATTCCTTATTTAGCGGCCAATCCCTGGGGAAGCAATATTGCTAACCTGTCCCGGGACTTTCCCTGGGTGATTCAAATGGAACAACTCTATCCCAAAGAATAAATGAATGTAAGAATGAAATAACATGAATTAGGATGTATCCAGTTTTCCTGCCTTGCTCATCTTTGAAAATGAATCCATCTCCCTGAGAGAAGAGCCTTAGAGAACAGAGATGGCATGGGTGTCCCGGGAGACGTCATTACCATCTGACAGCAGTGAGGACAGGCTCCCTTCATGGCTCATGAAGTCTCTTCTAACTCCTACAGACACTGAGAACCAGCCACCTGGCCAGGACAAGACTCAAGAGAGGGAACATGTGCTTAAAAGTAATGCCGAGTTATTGGAAGAGTGGTCTTTCCTGGCAAAAAAAAAATACAAACTTCGGGCTGGTGAGATGGCTCAGCAGGGAAAGGCATTCACTGTACAAGTCTGGCAACCTGAATTTGACCCTAAGAACCAACCAAAGGTAGAAGAGAACTGACTCCTTAAAATTATCCTCTGGCCTATGCCCCCCCAACACTTAATAATAAAAGTATATAAAGCTTTTTGAATAAAAGAAAAAAAATCAAACATTTGAATGTTTGAGGCTCAATTTTCTGAACCTAGAGAAAAACAAAAGGCTTTAAAGGAAAGCCATAAATAAAAGATCTATATTTTAGTTGTTTGTCTCAAAATAAGAGGCCATTAATTGCTGAAAGCACTTGATTCCTCTCCCTCTCCCTCTGTCTCTGTCTGTCTCTCGCTCTCTCTTCCTCTCTCTCTCTCTCTCTCTCTCTTCTCTCTCTCTCTCTCTCTCTCTGTGTATCCCTGGCTGTCCTGGAACTCACGCTATAGACTAGGTTGGCCTCAAACTCAGAGATCCACCTGCTTCTGCCTCCCGAGTGCTGGGATTAAAGGCATGTACCACTACCACCCTGTTCTTATACTCTGAATTGAAAAGTATTTTAAAACCTCTAAGGCTTCTATTCCCATATAATGGAATCAGGAATAAGTGACAGTATGTCAGAATAGAAAAAATAGGGAAATAATTCATATATCTTACTTAAAATTATATAGATGTTTAAAAAAAAAACAAAACCCACTCCTCTGGAAAGAGACAAAATTGTGCACAAGAAAGAGTTGAAAAGTCTCCATGTTCAGTGTGAGTTAGCAAATACCTCCTCCATGACGGTGGCCTGGAGACCCTGTTGAAGAGACAGCTCCACTTTAATGGGAGATCAGCCCTGTTTCCTGGCTTGCAGGAGCTGTGATCGCCGAACAGTGTTCTTAGGTGAAATGTCTGCCTTTGCCCATTGCAGTTTATTGGGAACAGAGCCTGAAGCTCCCGGAACAGCATCTCTGCAGGAAAGGCTCTGTGCACAAGCGGAATGCCATTACCTCAGGCCTCCACTTCCCACCCAAACCTTTCCCCCTTCTTTCCCACACGGCGCAAGCTGTTGCAGCTGCCAGCTTTCGATGATGAGGAAGTTTCTCATTCGCAGGGAACTCATCACCTGGCTTCACGCTTCCCTCCCGCTCCTCCTCCCTGATACTAACTTCCCCTTCCTCCAAAAGGGAAATGCTTTTGCCAAGACTCCATAATCCGTAACAAGTACAGCAAAGATGGGAAATAGGGAAGGCAAAGAGAAGAAAAGTGATGATGAGTTCTTTCTTCTTAGTCACGGCCACCCAGCTGGTTTTGGCAGTGCTGAGGCTTTATTGGTGCCATCTTGCTCTTGATAACATATAAATCGCTTATGTATGTCCAACTGATGACATCATGCCCTGTGGACGTGTGGCACGGAGAATGGGTACTTAAGAGTGCCAAAATCCTGAGGCAGTGACACTAATTTAATTAGTAACTCCTCGGAGTCCCCGAACTCTGAGCCCATTTAGTCGTCCCAATTTTCATTTAGCTCAAAGTTAACTTCTCTGTTAAAATGATGTAAGCGGTGAATAAAGCCTAATTAGCCACAGTGAGAACAGGAGCTGCCAGAGTGGAGAGGTGGTAATATTCCTTTTTACAAGCCCAGAGCTAAACAGATACAGACACGCTAATCAAAGTACTGGCCGTGGGTCGGGACTGGGACTCAACAGGCAAAGTGCTCACCTAACAGACATGAGGCCCTGGGTTCTGTCTCCAGCACTGTATAAAACAGGGAATGTTGGCTCGGGCCTGTAACCCCAGCACTTAGGAGGTAAAGGCTGTTCAAGGTCATCCTGAGCAGCACATGGAGTTCAGGACCAGCCTGGGCTACATCATGAGACTCTGTCTCAAAAAATAATACTAATAAAAGGAAAATAAAAGAACACTGCTCAGCTGGTGTCTGTCTCATTCTGGGCATGACAGTGAGTCTTATTGGCCTCGTCCCTTCTCGAGCCAGGTCAGTCTTAATGGAGCAGCAGGATGAGAGAAGGACTGCCTCCACCTGAGAGTCTGCCCAAGGTGCTGGCACACTGAGTTTGGTCATTCTTTGAAGTTTTTTCAGGGCTTTATGTGGCTCCCAGGAGGACTTTAATGTATCACCATGTGGGATGCTCCATAGTGCTTCTTGGGGGACATAGCAGCTAGCTTCCCCAGGAGGGAGTCATGGGGAGGGATGTCCCATGGAAAATAATTTGAACAAATTTTAACAAGAAAAGCTGCCAATCTTTTTCGCAAAAAAGTCACCATGGGACAGACTACCCTGGTGTTTCTCTGTAACAAAGACTTGGCTGCTCTCTAAGAAGAGAGATGTGCCACTCGGCCCAGGTGCAGAACATGGAGGTTTGGGTGCAGATCACCAGAATTAAGGTTTAACTGAGGCAGTTCAGACAGAGGCCCCTAGAATATCTCAGGTCCTAACAGGCCCCTACCTGGATAGGAAGGATGAATCCAGATGGATAAACAGGGTGACTGATTCTTCAGACGATCCGGTCTGGAGTCTAGTCTGGGTGAGACTCATACTGGCTTATCTTAGTAAGACAGCATTCAGGCATTGGGAATCCGTTTCAGGACCACTGGTTCCTTCCAAAGGCGGGTTACAAGAATCATATCTTCTTTGCTCATCCTTTGTTTTGTTAATGGTTTGGTAGGCAATTTGGACTTCCAACAGTAAGCTCAGATGGGTTTTTTTTTTTTTTCACTTCAAAAGAGCACCATAGGAAAGATGGAGTCTGTATTCCAGTCTTAGATGTATGAGAAGATCATATTTAGGGCTGTCTGAACATCTGATCACCAGAAGATAAGCATGGGACAACTGGTGGCTCAGCAGGGTGACCCTTTGGACAGAATCATTCTTAAAGAGGTCAGAGTCCAGTTGTAAAGGCTCAAACATTTCAGTCAACACAGGCGCAAAGGAACTCCAGGAATAAAAATAACTGGGATAAACTAAGAAGGAAACTCGGTAATAGAACCCTGGCCTACCACCTGCTCAAGGCACTGTTCCATTCCCAGAATCACCAATGCCACCAGGTAGAATAAGGAGGAGGAAGAGGAGAAGGAGAGGAGGAAGCTCTAAGATGGTAATACTATCAAACAGCACAAAAAGGGCATGCATCAGGATGGTGCATCTTGGCCCAATGCAGCCTTCAATTGGCAAGAAGAGGCCACATTCAAAGTCAGCTCCAACATCAGTGATTTAAATGATTTCCACAAATGTCTGAGCAATCTCTGCCATAGTATAGGCAGAGATCTGGGTGGTGTGGCAGTCACTACAGTGCTGGCAGGGGTAGGAGTGGGGGTGGGGGTGGGGACAATGCTGGAGGTCAGGCCCTAACCTCTTGCCAGTTGAAAAAAAAAAAAAGACAGAATCTTGTTGGTGATGAGTACATTCTTAAGGTTTCCCAGTGGTACTTGAGGATACTGTTCTGGAGTGTGAATGTTATAGTGAGCAAGCATCCCATGGCATCCTAGACTGACGTTTTCTAGGGAAAGGTAAGCTATACCTTTAGGTTCAATTATGGGAAAAAGACCCAAAGGCCACTGTTGGGCTGCTATTCGGCTACCAAGGAGCTGCAAGATAAAGTTGCTCTCCTCCCAGACTCTCGGAGCTCTTGCTGCTGGGCATGCTTGGCATGCTGGGGTCTGGACTCCTCTCTTGTTTGGCCATTTTTTTCTCCAGAAACCCTCTTGGTCCCCAGGATAAGCCCCACAGCCCTCCCACAGTTAGATTCCTGTTTATTGTTCCGATTCCATTTCCTTTTTAGAAACTAACCTCTTATTTTGGCTTATGATCTGCTATTTTCTCACTATTATAAAGACAAGACTCTCATATATCTTGGTTCTCATTCTCTTCTCTAAGAATGGCTGTGAAGATATGAACCCAACTGCTACAAGATCTGATCTACGATAGTTAAAGAGCCAGTATGTATGTCAGCGTGAGGTGCCTCAGAAGTTATAACGGCTGGAGAGTAAAGATTGGTATAACATGCACTCCTCCTTCCACAAAGGAAGTCTTCTGAGGGATCAGAAATTCACAGAAGCTCTACTGGAACTTAAGAGTTTCTAGGGCACTGAAACCTAAATCTTGGTTTAGAGTTTTGTGAAGTCCCACCGTTCTGCCTGTTCCCTAACTCCAATACCAATGCCTGCAGCTCATGCAGCAACTTCCATCTTCATAGGCAGTCATGCAGTGTGGTCACAGATGCCCTGTGTAGCTGGGAGTGTCACTGGGCTCTGAGGTGCCCCTGTGGTTTTGAATGCCCTAAGGTAGCCCAGTTTTTGGTTACCAACTTGAGAATCTTACCTCTTATTCCAGGTTTCCCTTGCTGGCAGCAGAGCTAAGAAAACGATGTCAGGAAAAGATGGGTAAACAGGTTGTACATCACTGTTTACAATATCCCTTTCACATTTCAGCAAGAGGCCACATGCACACACAGAATGTCCTCGCTGTCATCCAAGAACAGAAAACGAAGGCATGTAGGCTCTGGGGATTTCCTGGTCTCTTGTCTGTTTCCAGCTTCACGGGACTTGGTCAATAAACTGCCTTCTCACTGGTCATGAAATCCCAGCCTAGAAACAGTGGTGTTTGTTTTCTAAAGAATTACTTTCCACTGCAGATGTTGGTACCTTGCAGTCTCAAGGCTACAGGACAAGGAAAGGGAAAAATGAACACGTGCATGGAATACATAAAAATGAAAATTAATCCCGGGCGGCTACTGAGCTCCCTCTGTCCTGGATACGTATAAATAGAGTGAGACTTTACTTAATTTTAATTTCTACTACTCCCTCTTGTAAATTACAACCACAGACATATTTTTTGCACCATCAAATAAGCTAACATTTACTTATGCTCCGTTGCCAAGCACCTGTGCTTTGTCTATTGATTTATTTTAAAGGATTAAAAGTCAACATACCAGTCCAGGCATGTTATTGCATGTTATAATTCCAGAGCTTTGGAAGTAGAGGGGGAATAGATCAGAAGTTATACTTGGTTATATAGTGAATTCTAGAACTGCGAAGGCCTGGGCCTGGAGACCCTGCCTTACAAAACAAAAACAAAAGGCAAACAAAAAAATCCTAAACAAACAAAGTCAACATACAGTATTCATATTGTCTTATCTGAGTACACATTGCTCACCTAAAATTCAGGTAGCATGCTAGCTTGCATTTTCTTCTAAAAAAATAAATTAACCAGAACAAAAATGAAAACAAAATGTTCTCATATGCATCCAAGACAAATAGATTCCTATATATTATCAATTATCAATATTATCAATTATCAGTTTTTATATATTAAAAATCTTACTCTTTAGGACTTAATTCCTCTTTAATTCTAGATTTCCTTGTTTTGATTTCGGTGCTTTGCTCTCATTTATCATGTCCATGTTTGAAGCAAGATTACTGTGTAGTGGTTACCAACTTGATTCAGTACAATGAGAAAGAATAAGTAGTTTGAAGCAGATATACGCCTTTGAGGTAGATAGCAAGGGACAACAGATGCCCAGGATTCACTGTGAGCCTGTGTCTTACGGCTCACTGCCCAGGGTAGATGTCACACTCCACCACAGCTGAATAGCCTCAATGAAGCCCACACTGAAAGTACGTGGAGCCAGAGTGACTGCACCTAAGCAGTCATTGGGGAGGGGTGGTCAATGGAATATAACTTGAATGCATTTTACTAAGAAAAGCTGCCAATCGTTTTGGTGTCTGGATATTTGCAAAAAGTCACCACGAGACAGATTACCTGATGTTTCTCTGTAACAAAGACTTGGCTTCTCTCTGAGGAGAAAGAAGTGCCGCTTGGCCCAGGTTCAGAACATGGAGGTTTGGGTGGAGATCGCCAGAATTAAGGCTTCTCTGAGACATCAGGACAGTCTCAAGACGTCCAGAGCTGGAAAGAACAGAAGGAGCCTGTGCCGTTCCCGCCAGTCTCCCTGGCCTGGGGAAGTTGTTTCCCCACTAGCTTCTTCAGTTATTCTTGAAACAAGAGCAAAAGAGAGAGCTGAGCTCTATAGTGGCCTTGGAGTCCCTGCTACCAAGGCTGCAGAGGCAGGAGGATCACATCCCTTGAGCCCAAACCTGGAGAACAAATGAGACTTTGTAAAATAAAGGTACAGGGGAGAATGAGCATCCAAGAGGGGCCCAGCAGTCCACACTGCACCTTGTCTTTTTTTTGGGGGGTAGGGTGTTTAAGACAGGGTTTCTCTGTTGTAACTCTGGCTGTCCTGAAACTCACTCTGTAGACCAAGCTGGCCTCGAACTCACAGAGATCCGCCTGCCTCTGCCTCTCAAGAGCTAGGGTTACAGGCATGCGTAATCTGGCACCTTTTTTTCTTAAGGAAAAAAGGATGTGATTTTTAAGCTTCCTCCCTCCAGTCACAGAGTAGGAAACAGAGCTTCAAGCTTTGTAACCCCCCATCTCATGATTGGTTCTGAGGTTTCTCCCTACTCTGTTCTTAGTTTCTGCCCCTGATATCTGAGCTCATGTTTCTTCTTCCCTTGTTTTCTTTCTCATTTTTCTGAAGTACATTTGAGTAGCTTGAACCAAGAACAGCCTTACTTTGCTGGAAAAGCCTCAAACATCCTGACTAGACTTTAAGAGTCAACATCTACAGTCTCATACTCCACTGCTAACCAGTTTATACTGGGAGACGGAGAAGGATGTGTTCATAAACATTTTTCCTCAATGTTTTATAAGAAAATATAAAAAGAACAACTTCAAAATCTCCCCTTGGCCCCACCACCCCTGGAGAGTCCTCTCTTGAGCCTAGCGGGTCTGAAATGCCACGGGTGGCATTGTCCTAAGAACACTCCTCTGACTCAGAAGGCACAGACTTCCCAACACAAAGGAACTTCGAGGCCTGGGAACTGAGCACTTTCATTGGAATGAAAGTGAATGGAAAACAAAACCAGAGCCAATGGGAGTGGGCAGAACAGTCTGAGCCTTGGGAGGCACGAGAAGCCCAAGATGGAATAAGAAGGAGGGAGGGAATATTTAGGAAAAAAATTCTCCTTTGGTTTCCTTATCTCTAATAATTACTTTGATATATTTATTTCTTCTTTTGACAACCTATAGGGCTTCAAATAACATGTTTAGAGACTGGAAAGAATGCTCATGTATTAAGAACACTTGCTGTTCTTGCAGAGGACCCAAGTTCAGGTCCCAACATCCACAATGAGTGTCTCACAATGGCCTGTAACTGCAGGTTCAGGGGCATCGGATGTCTCTGGCTTTTGCAGGCCTCTGTACTTGTCCACATAACCACATGCAGAAACATGCACATATATGTACATACAAATGAAAATTTAAAAATATATACTCGTGACATCAGAATTATAGATAGATTCAGAAATAGAGAGAAAGGCAAAAGGCCTATATTAATTCATTGGGCAGTGTGTGGGGTGTGTGTGTGTGCATCTGTGTGTGTCTGTGTGGTGTGTGTGTGTGTGTGTGTGTGTGTGCGTGCATGCGTGTGTGTGTGTGTATGTGTGTGTGTGTGTACACGTACATGCTGATCTTCATAGGAGAATAAAATGAAAGAGGAAGGCTTCCTGGAAGCAGATGTAGGGAAGTTAGTGTTTTGTCTTTTCTATAGCCATGGAGCCAGGAATCGTAAGTGGCCAGGCTTGAAACCCTGAGTGACAGATGTGAAAGTTGCTAGAGCCTTCTGCTTAGCTACAGGACACAGAATGGCCTGCTGCAGCCTGATGGTGAGGAGGCTGACAACATCCCGGCTTTATTCTACCCTAGGTGGTTTTCTCAGGTATTCAATCACAGCAATAAGAAAAGTAACTCACTGGACTCGCTGCTCTTTATCCCCCTGCTCACCTCCAGTAATGAGGGAAGAAAGACTGGACTTGTTTATTTTTTTTTTCCAGTTCCCACATGATATTGACAAAAGTCTATCAGAGGACAAGAGGGGAGGAAGAGCCTGAACAATCAAGAAAAGCCAAACTCTTGAGAAGAGATTGACCAGTGAGTGTCCTCTGAAATTGAATTTCAACGTGGGGATATTTAAAAAGAAATCCGTATGGGACAGACCTGAAGAGCAGTGGGATGGACCAGGAAGGGTGGGGACTCAGGAAACAGAGGAGTGTGAAGATGGAAAGATAGCCACCACAGAGAAGAGTGGGCCGGAGCCCAGAGAATGAAGCCCGGAACACCACAGGGTGGGAAAGGGAGAGCTCAGAGGGGGAGTCAGGACAGATAATGGCAGCCTGGGGAAGGTGAAGCAATCGTAGGGTGGGGCCTGGCAGTGAGTGGACCAGGCAGGGGACTTAACGGTCCATCTGGGGAGGAAGGCAAGGTTGAGGAGGAGAGCGAGGATGGCCCGGGTCCAGAGCTGTGATGGGGAGTTTGGGGCAGTGACTCACTGTCCCACTCGGGAGGCCCTGGCTGGACGACTACTTGAAGTCATCAGGAAGCTTAGCAAATCAAGAATTTATTAAAAATCTTAAGGGTAGAGCCGGCTATTATTGCCAAATTTATGTAAGTAATGATGAAACAGTCCATTTCAGCCCTATGGAATTTTGTCTTGTCATTGAGAACTCACAGGGGATGAGCCACTGTTTATTCTTCTTTTAAAACACTGTGGTTTCCTTCACTGTTGAGCAGGGCAGCCTCCTCGCTTTACCCCAGAGTACCTTGACTGAGAGACAAGTATCATTACTGTGGAGAGTGACAGGTCCACTTCTTAGAAGATGGGGTCTCGCCTTGGAGGGGCTCTTTAGGGTACACACACACCCTCAGCTGGATTCCTTAGTCACAGCACAGTGGTGGCTCACGGACAGGAAAGGGAGTAAAGAAGGAACCACAGACGTGGCCCGTAAGTCTCTTCTCGAAGCTTGGAAGTGGCTTTTCTGAATGCCATGTCTAAAGGGATTCTGGAGCTACATGTCTAACCAGGAAAACGCTAGCGTGGCTTAGTGGGAAGAAGGATGATCTTTTGAATATCCCATCAAAATCACTACCTTTCATGGTGTATGTGAGCTGTCTGTGATTAACTCCATTTCGTGGATCAGGATCATCATGAAGCCCTGTTTCATCATATGTCATGAACTTGGGGCAGATGAGAAACAATATAGACGCATTAGGCTTCCAACTTTCCTGCCAGATTGTCTTTAACTACCTTTATTTTCGTTTTTTCAAATGATCTGATAGTGTTTGGACATTGCCCACATGCATGTTCCTTTTCTGCCGTCGTTGGTTATCATTCCTCTAGGATCTCGAGCGCTTCTATCTGACCTCATTGAAGCCTCTGGGAGTTCTATGGCTACCACCCTGTGGATAACCCAGGAACAATGTTAAAATTTCCCTGCTCTGCCGAAGCCCACACAGGAGCTTGGTCAAATCTCCTATGCTGGTTATTTAGAAAGTCATCACTTTCCATGTATGGCCAAGTATGTGGCTTGTCAACCATCCTCTGCTGCTCAGCACGTTACTAGAGGAGGCATCTGTCTTTCTTAAGTTTCCTAAAAACACGTAGCTCATTGAGCAACTGTGCAGTCATAGCACTAAAGAACGGTGAAAACAACTGCTCGTTCTTCTTCAGTGCTGTAAGTTCTGTGTGTGCTTCTGGAGCCAACTAGGTTTTTAGGGAGGATTGCAATTCAATAAAAATTCTTCAATGATATATCTTTAGTAAATGCATTAATCATTTCAAAGTATACATGATATTAATTTAATACTTTTGTATAGCTAGCTTATTTTCACTTACCTTCACAGAGATAAGGTATATACTGATATCTTCAGCAAAGCCAAGGATAAATGAAGGCTGTGGACATCCAAAACTTCCTTGCACAGCTGGAAAGAGGTAGGAGTGGCATGGAACCTAGTTCCTTTGAGCCTCAGAGGCTCACAAAAAATTACAAGAGTAGGGATATTGATGAGAAATGTGAACAAGAAATTGAACAATGATGTAGGAACCCAGTTTTACTCTAGGTCACCCTCATCCTCTTCTCTGAGATTCAAGTAGCTTGGGTTCAGGGGCAGGACATGAAAGCTGTAATTACTAAGTGAGCAGGTTCTGAAATGATCCCCATACCTTTTGGTACTCTCTTTCCTTTTAGAATCCTGTGTGATAATGGCCTCTAATCCATGCTAAGAAGAGACTTTTGAGTTTGTAACGATTCCTCGGGTTTAATTTGAAATCTTGTGGACATTGTCTGCCGTGCCACATTCATCTGTTTTAGATATCAGGCATCTGCATGAGATTAATGTGAAGAAAAAAGCATTGTGTTACTTGGGGGAATTCTTTGGACGTCATTCTACAGGACTGCTTAACCTCTGGCTGTGTTTAGCTCTCTGGGACATCTGGATAATTTTTAGCCAAAGGATTTGCCACTAGCCAGGTAAACAGTGACATAAGAGCTAGGAGCCCACGATGATCATTCTTAAGACATAGGATTAGAAGTCATGGGGATTTGGTCATCCAGGGCCACAGGAGGTGGCCCACCCAGGCTATGACAGAGGAACCCTGAACCAACCAGGCTCTCTTCATGGGATGTGTGCTGTGCAAATGGGAAGTGAAAATGAATGCAGAAGCCTGTGTTCCAGAACTCATCTATTCCTCTGCTGGAATTCTCTTTGTGATCTGAATTCATGCCCCTCCTGGAAGACCTGATCTACAATCACCCGTCACATTACACAGAATTTGATCTTGGCATCTAAGCATTTCCTAAGTGTGCAAAGTCCAACCCTGGCTCTTGTCCACACTGGATAAACCCCATCCATTCTACTGGTCAGCCTGTCTCATTTCAGGTCAGGATCTGGGACTGGTGTAATGATTTAGGAATAAGAATGGACACAGGTTAAAATCCAGTACAACAATGACATTCATTTATAAACCACCACCCTCATCCTTACCATCATGAACCCATCTTCGAAAGGCAATGAGCAATTCTTCGTTCTGCAAAGGGACAATCAGAGCTGCTGTTGGAAATGGTATGATATTTCAAAGCATGGAAACAAGATGCAGAAGAATTAACTCTCCTTTTCCTGGACTTTCACAGAAACACCAACCCACAATGTTTCCTCGGAGGGGAGGAAAAGACCGCTGCATGCTTAATCTGGGCTAACCTTGGCCCGGGGCTGAAAGCTCAGGTGGAGGGTTGGGCTGCCAAGGCTGTTGCATGTTAATCCCCAGTACTGCAAACAGTCTGTCTGGGTCATCCCTCCTGGTACTTACATCTCCCTGTGGCAGCAGTGAACTCACTGCTCCATCGGGCATTGTGGGGAATGGAAACTTGATAGCATCCCATTATGCAGTTATGTGGGAACTCTGGTTTCTGGAACAGAGTGAGATTCCCAAGCTCTGCTCTTGCACTATTTGGGCGTGTCTTTCACAAAACACTCCTTATGTGAAAAACAGACTACAAAGCTAGCACTGTTGGGGCCTGTTTCACAATAGTGACATGAAACCGACCCATTTCTTTCCAACAGTTAAAAAAATGACAAAACTTGCTAATAACAATAAGCAACTCTTTTCTCCACCTTATACTTGTCCCTTAACTGATGTAAACACTCTTCTTGACTGAGTTAAATTATAAATTTGAAAGGAGCAGCTGGGTGGTAGCAGTGCATGCCTTTAATCCCAGCACTCAGGAGGCAGAGGCAAGCAGATCTCCCAGTTTGAGGTCAGCCTGGTCTACAGAGTGAGTTCCAGGACAGCTAGGGCTATGTAGAAAGACCCTGTCTTCAAAAACAAAAACAAAACCCCAAAGAAAGTAGCACAATAAGTCTCTATTCCTAATGGTACAGATGTCAGAAGTTTATTTCTTAAGGAAATCATTGCTAGCTAGAGAGATGGCTCAGCTGTTAAGAGCACTGGCTGCTCTTCCAGAGCTCCTGAGTTCAATTCCCAGAAACCACATGATGGCTTACATCATCTGTAATGAGATCCGATGCCCTCTTCTAGCATGTGGGTGTACATGCAGATAGAACACTCAGACATAAAATACATAAAATTTTAAAAGAGAGAAAGGAAGAAAGAAAGAAAGAAAGAAACAAAGAAAAGTCATTTCACTTAAAAAGAAAGTAACTATAATACTTAGGATTTATTGAAAATGAGCATGGGAAAATGATAAGATTTTATGTTTCTGAAAAGAACCAAATTCTGAGCTCAGGAGTTAAGAGCATTTGTTGCTCTTCCAGAGGACCCAAGTTTGATTCCCAGCACCCATGTGGCAGCTCACACCTGTCTGTGACTCTTCTGGTCTCCATGGGCTCCAGGCACATACATAGTGCATAGACATACACATAGACAAAACATTCATATACATAAAATAAAAATAAATAAAACTAAAAAGAAAAAATTAAAAGAACCAAATTCTCAGGGCTGGCAGTTAAGAGTGTGTACTAATCCAAGTTTGGTTCTCAGCACCCATACTGAGTGACTCACAAGCACCTGTAACTCCAGCTCCGGGAATGAAACACCTCTAGCTTTCTCGGGCAACTGCACCCATGTAAGCACACCCACAGACAGTCATACATGCACAAACATAATTAAAATAAAACAAATCTATTTTTAAAAAGAAGTTTCCAGGGGCCAGTGGATCATCTCTTATCAGTAAAAGCACTGATGAATGAGGTGGCCATGCAGAGAGTCAGAGATGAGGCAGCTATAAAGAGCTGTGTGTCTTCATTACTCATTTGGAAACACAATGTCACTTTGAGCCTTGCAAGCTGTTCTCCCACAGCCTCAGAGTGAGGATCCAGGTGTTGTACAGAGACTCGTTAGATAACCCTAAGTACTACTCCTAAAGGTCTATTAGAGAAGTTGAAGAACATGTGTTTCCTCATGAGCAAGGAGTGGAAGGCTGAAGAAGAGGAGAAAAGGAGCCTAGAGAGATGTAGAGAGAAGAAATTGCTGGAAGGACTAAAGAGGAGAACTCAGAAAAGCATATGATTTTACTGCCTGCTCCCTGCATGCGCGGAGGAGCGTCCTGGCATTATCTGGAACATGCACATCAAATCTAAGAAAAGACAATTTCAGGCAATGTGTCAATGATGGGGTTTGTCCCAAGATGCATATGGACCAAGTATCTTCCTGGCCAACACCTCCTGGAGATCCCAGGACCAACACAATTGCAACTATGTGTGGCTATGTGTGGTGACATATTAGAAGGCAGTTACTCATCAAACTCCATGAACAGGTAAGCTGGCTTACTTTTGGCATGTGCCAATTGGACATTTGGCCACTCCTTCTTAAATGAACCAAAAAAAAAAATCTAGCAATACCCTAATATGGGAGTTTCCATAGGTAAGATTTTAAAGTCTTAGATGATGTCACTTTATAATTATTTGCAAATGGCTTTCACATAAGGGAAGTTTCCGAAGGAAAGTGAGTGATACTTAAGTGTCTGGATTTTATAAAGAAAATCAGGGGTGGGGGAGGAGAACCACTTTATATTGCAGGGTAGTAAGTCTGCTCTTGACATATTTGCCGTATTTCGTTTTAATTTTTAAAATTTCTTACTTAGATTCAGTATCTTCATATTTACATTTGCTGTCAAATCTAGGGCATTGCTGTGTTTGTAGCTGGAAACCCTGTTAGACTTTCTCCTCATTGGCAGTTCAGCTAGAAAGGGCAGACTCAAGAAGATGCAGAGATCCCAAACTGTGCTATTTTTCTAAACAATGATTCGTAGGACCAGCAGGGACACTAACACGCAAAAGCCAATGACTAGTTTTTAAAAATGCTAAATAGAGGGTGTCATTGCTAGTCACTCAAGAAACATTCTTTGGACACACCCAGACAGCACTTAGGCAAGTACTAATGTCCCTACCTAACAAAACACAATTGTTCAAATATATGCTGGTGCTCTACAAGGAAAATGTGTTGCCCAAACGGTCTCCCATGAAGCTATCAGAAATGATGCCCAGGTGTGAATGAAGTGCGTTCAGAGGGATGGATATTTCACACAGTGTCCCATCCGAGAGGCTCAGCCACAAAGAGCTACACATTCTGTTCTATTGACCGAAATGATTGGGACTTTCCATAAAGATGAATTTTTTTTAAACAAAACAAATCCCAGCCCAAGACATGATGATGACACAAAGAGAGCAGCAGCTGTGGGGTGGGACCTGTCTGTAGCCTCATCTGAGGTCAGTGTTAAGCAAACAAGGTCAGGCTAGAAGGGGGGCACCTAATAAAGAGCCTTCCTTCCCAAAGGAAGGAATTGCCAAGAACAGAACAGTGGGTATGGTGCCTAGCTGTGGGGCATTTGTTAATGGTGATGACCTTGCTGTCAGGGAACTTAGGGTGAAGACCTCACCAGCAGGTAGGAACACAGTTAAGTTACAGAGTTTGAGGAATGGCTGTGACATTTTTACAGCTGGCCAAAAGGCTTTGGAACACAAAGCTTTTCTTAACCACGCTCCAAAAATGATGCTCTGGAAGATGTACTTCTTCTAGAGCTGAGAAAATTCTGAAAGTAAAAAGATAGGAGTAAGTAATACCTAGTAGCAAGCTCAGATCAGACAGAATCACTGCTTCATATCCGGCTTCTGGCTGAAGTTTTGCCTTTGGGTACACTTAGTTTTCAACAGCTGAGGGACCTCAGGTTGTCTCTAGCTTATATCTTAATATCCTCAGCACCAGAATAAAGACGGACTGTCAAATATTTCAGGTATATGAGGAAATTTTCTAATACGAAAGAAGGGTTTGTTTTTTTTTTTTTAATGAGCAATTTAAAGTAAACACCAAACCAAGGGAAAAAGAGAGAAATGATACAAGAGAAGAAAACTTGAAAGCCATTTATGAATCAAGAATGGGTTTATCCATAAAATAGCAGGATGCTCTATGGTAACAATATGCAAAGGATAAATACCTTAAATATGAAAACAAAAATATTCTTAGATCAACTAAATGATTGGGAAGTGAAACTGAGAATATCAACTAGAGAGTAGTACAAAAAAGCAATAATGATTAAAAATAAGAAAGTAAAAAAAAAAAAAATACTGCGTCACTGTGAAGTGTCAGAAGACTAAGTAAGGATATGAAGAGAAAATGCCAAGGGAAAAAAAATAAAAGCTTCAAAGAAAAAAGCTGTTCCTACATAATGAACCACACTGGCACTGGACTCCTTAACAGTAGACAGGAAGCTAAAAGGCGAAGAAGAAAAATCAAGGCTCCAAGGAAAACAATTACTTTGCTGTAGCTTTAACACCTGGCCACAGTCACACCGTGTGACCTCAGAAGCCAGGTTCTGTCAGATGGGAGAAGTGTGGTCAGCATGGCTTAGGCTGGCAACATCTGCTTCTCCTTTCTTTTCCTTACTCAGAACACCTCACTTCCTTTCAACTAGGCGGGTGCATGAGTTCTGAGCAAGCAGCTGTGAGTGGGAGTGACCTGTGACATTTCCTGGTCAAAGCAACAAAGACAGGGGATATGAACCCCATGCTTTCTGATGAGGCCCAATACTGAAATGAATGGTAGGCTTCCAGTGGAAACAGTTTGCGCTGCAGGGTTAGCTTGGTGGTAGAGCACATGCACAGTTACACACACACACACACACACACACACACACACACACACACACACGTCAAAGCCGCTTGGATCACTGAGTCACTGTGGAGGACAGCTGTCCTGGAGAGTTATCCCCTTTCAGACACTTGTTAACTGGACAGATATCACGTAGTAAACCATTAAGAAATGGGATGCATTCATTTTGGTAGAGTGTTCTAGCTGAGCCTGACATACAACGTATTGAAAACATTTCTCCCTGCACTCTTTCTCAGAAAGCCCATGGCCCACCATGTGATTCAGCTCCTAAAATGGCAAGACCCTTTGCAACAGACACGCGCGCAGTATCCAAATATCTTGTGTTCATAATACAACAAAAACAAATGGAAGCGTGAACTACTGGCACAGGCGCCAACACAGACAGCTCAAGTGTGGGGAAGAGCAAAGGGGAGCATCCTGTAGGAGCCTCTGATATGACGCTCAAGAACAGGCACAAATGTTGATGAGGGTGATGATGCGCTCTTGGGGTGGGGCAGGGCGTGGTGATGGGTATAGACTTAGAGAAGTCTGAAGGTGCCTGAATGGGGAATGGAAATAGTCAATATTCTAAATCCTGGCACAATCTTTTAAAAATTAGCACGCAAAATAATGGGTTTCACTGTGGCATTTTCGTGTCTACTTTGCTCTTATTTATTCTCCTTCCTGCTCCCCACCTGATGGTGGTTACAGGAACGCACACGGAAACAAAACTTTAATGGACTGGTCGCTTAAGCTCAGTATGTTTTCTGTGTCAGTTATACCCCAGTCTAAACCGTAAGTTTGGAAGGAAGCTACTGAAGACTGCTCTAACAAAACATACCCATTAACCCAAACCAGAAAAACATGGTGTATGGGAAATCCCACAGATCACAGAGGTGATAGGGGTTCCCCAGAAAGGATGCTGCTCAGTGGCAGAGGGCTTGCCTAGCTGGGTTGAGACCTTGGTTTAATAACTGCCATTGCAAAACCCAAGAACTTCCTCAGGGCTGGCCAAAAGGTTCAGTGGGGAAAAGGTGCTTGCTATGAATTTCTATTGTGGATTCTGGAGATCAAACTCAGGAATGGATTTCCAAAGCTGCCCTCTGACCACATGCATGCTGTGGCACATTCTTCACGCTCACACTTGATGCTTACACCCCACAGACAATCAATAAATAAATATTTAAAAAAGGAATTCCTGAGATGATCTGGGTCCTAGAGTGACAACTGTACAACTAGAGGGAAGTCATTGGTGACTGGAGCTGCAGACAGGTCTGGAAGAAAGTGTCTAGAGGAAGAGAAGAGGAAAGCAGACCTACTGGTGAGAAGTCCTGTTCTATCAAAGAGTTTGAGGAGACAATAGTGATAAATATACGAAAAGCCGGGCAACAGGAAAAGAGCAAAGGCTCTTGATGCAGAAGCAACCCATGCAAAGGCTCATAAACACATTCCCACCGTGTTTAGAAACTCAGGCAAAATATCATAATTCTTCTAGGTTCACGAGAGAGGCAGGAAAAGGAAGGAGACGCGTAGTGAAGGTTCGGGAGAAGAAAGCGAAACTCCCCGGGGGCCGAGAGTCTTGCATTGGAGGAGCGCATGGGAGAAACTCCTGGAGGGCCATGCTATCTAGAAAAGCAAAGAAACACAAGTAATTGAAAGTGGTTTGACTCTGGTGAGCACTGAGTCCTTTCCTTGTGAGTCTTGTCACACTACTGGTTTCTACCGCTACATGCATGAAATCTTTCAGCATCATGATGAAACAGTTAGAAAGCAGTTCAGAAATGCCAAGAAATCTAAGATAAAATAGCTCATTTCAAAACACATTTTGAATTAATTTGAAACCTTATATATAGGGCTTTGTCATTTGTGTGGGAGTTTATGTGAGTTATAAAAATTCACCACGGTCCCTTTAGAGAGAGAAAGAACAAACAACCCCCCAAAAGCCAACTCTGTCAACCCCAGGTGTTCACATCAAAGGCAATTATACCAAATTTCTATCTGGTCTCAACTCCATCACAGTTAGCAGGATTCTCGAAAGATTGTACTAGCAAGATGCAGACATAGGGAGGGGAGGAAGAGGATTCCTAGGTTGAGCTCTTTATACTTTTTAATTAATCATTAATTTGCTTTTATTTGTATACATGTATATCTGTATACGTGTATGCCACATTGTGTTAGTGCCTTCAGAAGCCAAAAAGAGGCGTCCCAATTCCCCAGAGCAAGAGTTACAGGTAATTTGTAAGCTACCCGATGTGAGTGCTGAGAATCAAACTCTGGTCCTCTGGAAGAGCAACTGCTATTAACCACTGAGCTCCATTTTTCTAGCCCTAAATTTACATCTTTAAAACAGAAATAACATTACTTACTGTACAGCAGCAGTGAGAATTAAAACAGGTATCAGTATGAGAATACCAACAACTGTTGAAGATTTTTTTAAAGCTTACACTTAGGTGTAAGTGTGAGGCCTCTCAGCAAGTAAATTATGTGAGAAGATTGTTATACTGCTTTGGTTCCTTTCACCTTGCCTGTGGCAGAGCTGCCTGTGTGCACACTGACCTCCCTCTTCCAAGGGACAAGGGGCATCCATCACACCCACCATATTTCCATTGCAACCCTAGTCCAGAGAGGTGATAAATCACACATGAAATGCTAGTCTTGCGAGCTCAAATCCATAAGTGACAAAAAAAATAGCACACGGGAAGAAAAATATATAATTTTAGCTTCCTACTTTCCACCAATGTTTAAAAAAACAAAACAAACAAACAAACAAAAAACCAGTATCATGACAGGCAGTAAGTGCTCAGGAGAGCTGCACGATCATTTTATTATGTCTTCATTTTGTCATGTTGACTTTGTTAGCGTGTCTTTGGTCATCGTGTTTGTTGTGAATACTGTTACTGAGTGTTTGGTAAGCCTCCATGTTTAGGCTAGATGCTGCCGCAGTAGGAAGTACAGTACTTAGTTTGTTCTACAACTAACAGGATTGTTTATGTAAGTCAGATCACCTCTTGACCCATAGGAATTAAGATTGCTAAACAGGGGCTTGGAGAGATGGCTCAGCAGTTAAGAGAGCTTGCTTAGTTCCAGAAGACCCAACTTAGTTCCCAGCTGTCAGACAGCTCACAAATCACCTGTAGCTCCAGCTCTCCAGGATCCATCGCCCTCTTCTGGCCTTTGTGAGCATCCCTCACATACATGACAAACATTCACACACATATACACATAAATAAAGATGAAAATAAATCTTTAGAAGACTCCTAAACAAAGTTGGGCTGTGGTGGTACACACCTTTAATCCCAGCACTCAGGAGGCAGAGGCAGGCAGATTTCTGAGTTCGAGACCAGCCTGGTCTCCAGAGTAAGTTCTGGGACAGCCAAGGCTACACAGAGAAACCCTGTCTCTGAAAACAAAAAACAAAGCACAGCAATTCTATTCTTAAATGTGGTATGACACAGAGTGTTGTGTGAATGTGGGTTGCATGGTCCACTGCTCAGTGCTTTAGAAAACAGATGCTATTTCAGACTAAGTGGATAGACAGATATTTAGATGTTTTAAAAGTAGAGAACAAGTACCAAGTGAGTATATTTCATATTGATCAGCATTTTCTTCTATTTTCTCTTAAGTGGGCAGATATTTAAGAATTACTTAAAAATATGTCCTGTAGGGAACTGGAGAAATGGCTCAGCAGTTAAAAGTCCTTGTTCTTGCCATGTTCAACTTCTGGCACCAACATGACAGCTCATAACCATCTATAACTCCAGTTCAAGGGAAACCAGTGCCCTCTCTGACCTCCTCAGGCACCAGGCAGGAATGTGGTACACATACATACATGCAGGCAAAACATTCATCCATATAAAATACATACAAAATAAAAATAAATCTTAAAAATATCATGTAGAGTAAAAATCTTAAAGTAATTTAAAAATAATTTCTACCCCATTATAAGTATGAAGAATTCATAAAAAAAAAGTCATTGGGTTTTACATTTGCATTAGATGGCAAAGCTGATCACAATATGAATTCACAATGTATTTTATTTTCCAGTCCTTTTAGAGATATGGAAAGTTTGACTTCAAACTCAGTTCTTTCCAAAGTTTTCATTAGAACACATAACAAACTCCATTAATTCTAATAGGACAGGATCTGTAAGGCTTAACTGTATAATCTTGAAGTAATGTTAAGGACAGCAGATTCTATCAAGCAACTTCCTCAGAGTAGGCCGTGGGCTAAGCATTTGGTTAAGGATTTATTTATCTTTAAAAAAATAGTATCATAAGCAGTATAATTCCCCTCATTTTACAGATGGTTAATTAGCTAACCAAAATCTGTAACTAGTGAAGGACAGGATTTGAACAGTCTGACTCTCAGGCCCAGCCACATCAACGCCACGCTACAACAAAGCTCAGACTGCCAACAACTGACAAACTGTATAGCAGATTTTCATAATGTGTTTTA
Organism: Cricetomys ansorgei; assembly: GCA_026225945.1. NCBI lineage: Eukaryota > Metazoa > Chordata > Mammalia > Rodentia > Nesomyidae > Cricetomys > Cricetomys ansorgei. Next base: position 25,258,358 of record JAMJFZ010003875.1, on the reverse strand, counting down.
CCTGAAAGCTATTTCTTTTAATGCATGTTGATTTTTACTCAAAAACATAATTTGCATTTTATTATGTCACATTATAACTTTCTATAAAAAGTAAAGAATGCAAAGTATGATATGTTAGTATCCAATATTACCACACTTGATGTTTTTCACAGAAGGGTAGACAGTTCAGCAGGGCTTTGCACCTGCTGTGGGGAGTGTATGTTTGGTACAAATGAAGTAAATCCTGGTGATATAATTCAAATCTCCTTAGATTCACATCTTGAAAAGAAGGAATACCTAGTGGTCAAGAAATTTGACAAGAAGACTGAGTTTAACAGTTCTGTTTCAGATCTTTAGCTAGAATGATGGCCAACAGGTCTCCCAGGTTGCTGTTACTCTGGCCACATGCTCTTTGTTTATTTGTTTGGTTTGGTTTTTCAAGACAGAGTTTTTCTGTTGTAACTCTGGCTGTCCTGGAACTCTCTCTGTAGTCCAGGCTGGCCTCGAACTCAGAGATCTGTCTGCCTCTGCCTTCTGAGTGCTGGGACTAAAATCATGTGCCACCATTGCTCAGCTTGTAGAAGAGTATTTCTAGACTTAAGAACTGCTGGTAGTTTTTTTTCTCTCCACCAAGTCCCACCATGTTCAGTTATTTAGATTTTTGTTAGCTGGGACTTTAAGAAAACTAGGAGAATAGCGGCAGTGTGGTTGTAAGAATGTCCGCGTTGACACCATCTGTTTTCTTCAGGCTGTGTGATTAGTTCTCAACATTTGGAGGTAAATAATTAGCAGCCATCAATCTTTAAATGCAAGAGTTATCCAGTAAATTCTTATTTGTCACAATATTCACATTATTGAAAAAGAAAAGGTAACCCAACAGAAAGAGAAGCCAAGGTCTTTTTAAGTGGAGATGGGGGGGTGGCTTTTGACAGAAACTTTTGGCTGTAAAGGCCGTATAGAATCCACTGAGCAGCCGTACAGAGCTGGATATTTACAGATCAGACAACAAAGCCATTTCTTCCATTCTTTGACTTGAGTACCAGTGCAACCTCTGCCACAACATGGCTATTGATTTGAAACAGTATATTTTAAAGTTCTGAATAAAACGTCCGTAAATAAAAGCACCACATTTTTGTACAGCCTGGCCAGCTGGGAGAACCAGAGAGGCTCAGCAGCAGCAATCCAGGAGTTCACAGATTCATCATTTCAATAACCCAGTAAAATGATTCCTATTGGTTGTTTGTGATCTTTGAGGGCATAAAACAGGCTGATAATTCTTTCCCAGCTCTAACACATCTGCATCGGGGCACTTTTGAAGCTTGCAACCCCATGAGGCACTGAGGAAAGCATTCAGCGCTCTCACACTCGAGGTCACAAAGTTTTGCAAGTCAAAAATGTTGGTCATGCCAAAAACATCACGCTGCACACTACCAAGTAAAAGAGCACTGTTATTCTTACAAGGGAAGGCTTGACGGGACGGGAAATAGGCAGGCCAGGGAAGTTTACTTAATACTGAGACATTTTAACCATCATGAAGCCAAAATACAATGACAGCTTAAAAAAAATAAAATAAACAAACAGCCATTACACAAAACAAAACCACTGGGTACATGGCCTCCACTGAAACCGCTCATTAGATTTTTGGCAAATACAAGAAGTGGATAACCCCAGAAAACCCCCGGGAAACTTCTAGAAGTATTCTCCGTATTTGTGTCACATGCTTTTCACTAAGATAATAAAAATTTTAAAGCAGTTTTAATTTGTGAGTAGAGAATTCAAACAAAGAAGACTCAGAATGTTCCGAATGATTTCATTTAAGGGAAATCCTTTAAAAAGCGACCTTTTCCTTTAAATGGGCAGCAGGGTAGGGAGAGAAAGGAGGAAATGGAAGGCAGGGAAATCTAGCCCTTTGGTACAATTTTCATTTTTGTTTCAGTGCGGCAGGAGGGCAGGGCCTCCGGTTTCGGCAAAGCCCACAATCACCCGAATCTTAAGGCTATAATCTCACTCTTTAATGACTCCTGCCTGCTTGCTCTCAAATATTGCTACATTTCATTTCTGCCAAGTTTGGGATCCACTGGGAGTCTTCAATTTATAATTACTATTTTTTTTTTTTTATCATTTTAGAAGTAAAAAAGCAAACAACAAGTGACATCTAGTGGACATCTATGTTAGTTAAAGTCTCTGGATAATATTTTCAAGCATATACATTTTGTTTCCCAAATAGCCTTTTCTCTTCCTAGGATGGAAAAATATTTAATAGGAGACTGTCTGATAAAGCTGGCAAACGGTCATTTTCTTCCCATGCAGTAAACATTTTCCTTCCCATAGACTATGAACAAGAAGTTTGAAGGTAAAGCACTAGAAATCACTTGGGAGTCTGTTACCAGGCATTGGAGTGAGTGGAGACCATCACCAACCAGGCTGGTGAGTCTGAAGGCAAGGTGATCATAGCAACCACAGATTCCAGTTCATATACTTTAAGAATATTAATCTGGCAAATCTATATCTACTTCAATTATTGCCCATCCTCGAATGCCATGGAAGAACTAGGCTAGCAGGTCTACCTTCTATACCGGTGGAAACCTTTGTGGGTTTCACAGTGATTAGATCAGTGGGAATCAAGTTGAGATTTTAGTCAGGATTAGAAGGGTTGAACCCTACTCCTTTAAGAGTTTCATGCTTCAGAAAGGTGTCCTGTGGGACACAGGCACTGATGTTTACAGACTGGATTTGTGAAAGAGATAGAAAAGGAAGTCAGTCACTAGGAAATTGAAAGATGGTATTTAATTTAGTTTTTTTTTTTTCAAGGAAACATTCAGATGTAACCCAAATGCCAGCTGTCTGTTCTCCCCAAGTATTTGGGAATCTCATTTTTAATGACCTGCACACTCGCATAGGCCCTGCTAAAACCCCCCACAGAAATCCTTGGGTCTCCCCATCTTCCCACACATTGTCCAGATTCCCAAGACCTCCGTGCACCCAGTGCGCTGTAAGACATGTACTTGTCTCCCCTCACTTTGACTGAAATGCAATTTTTTTTTCTTCTTTTTGTCCCCCTCCAAAGCGCTGCTGGTGTGGAAAGACAGTATTCGATTGGACCAAAGTGTGGGCACAGGGGCGGGGAGCTACAGAACTAATTAATGGCTTAGAAACCAGATTAAAATGTCACCCACAATGCTATGGAGTCTGGGATTTGTTTCAAAATATTTGGGGAAGGGAAGAATTAGGAGTGGGAAATTGGGGTGACAAGGGAACAATTGCCTGCAGTGCTGTTGAAACTTTGGGGGACGGGTAGGGGGAGCTTATTGCACAATGTTTGCTTTATGCTTGGGATTTTCTAACATTTTACAAGAAACAAGTATCTTGGCAATACCCAAGGCAGGAAAATTCTCACTGGTCTCTTCTCCCTACCGTGTCCGGAGGTCCTCTTTCATAATTGAGGAGACCCTTACATCTTCGTGCCTCTTCTCTTTAGGCTGCCTAAGCAAGTCCTAACCTCTTGGGCCACATTCTAAAATTCAAGTAGCCCATCAGAAACTACGATAAAGGAACTCGTTTCCAACCTCACCCTAAGTAGTTCACCCCAGGTTTGCAGAATATCTTTCAGTAAAAGCAATACACATAGTTCATCACCCGGCTCACGCAGCACTTAAAAGGGGTCCTCTCTTCTTAAGTGTTTTCTAATTCAAGAGCCCAGGATGGAGTCTTCAAAATTGGGCATGAATGACTGTATTAGGGCAAGGCAGTCTGAAAGATTAGCGCTACCGAAGTCTTGAAGAGAAAAGGACACACAGCAATTATTAGCCTCCTAATCAAGATGTTCAATATAGACATTGTGCTGTGTCCAAATAAAACCACCTTTGAAAACTCACCCTGTATCCCTCTGGTCCTTCTCACTATCTGATTGTATTACAGCTCACACAGCCCTGGCTGACGTGGAAGCCTGAGGAGTGTGTGTGCACAGGCCTGCACTGAGGGCTAGTGAGAGGCAGCCTCTCCATTCCTCAGCCTCAGCTGGCTCCAGATCCTTAACAGCTCCGTCTACTTGGGAGAAACAACGAAAACAAAAACACAGGGTCTTAGTGAAGGTCCGAAGCGAGCTGCAGCTACTGTCCAAACTCGCCCAAAAGTGTGCTTATCCACCAGACACTTTCTCCTTTCAAAATGTGCACAGAAATCAGAGCTCCCTCTGAACAGTCGAGTAACACCAAGGTGAACTCGGTACCTTCACCTCCTCTCCTAGTCCTAACGGTAGGTAAGTGAAAGATTAGGGTAGAAGAACTGACTTCCACGCCGTTTCCAAAACATCCCTAAGCAACGGAAAAGTGGATGTCACTATTGCCACATGGCGATGTCCCCAGAGGCACGCAAGACAATGTCAGCACTTGTGGCTCTAAATTGAAGGAATTTTTTTTTTCCTTTTTGCCAGTACTATTTTCCTACCCTCACCCCAGGAGATGGAGTTTCCACTCCACGGAGACTGGCAGCACTCCAGGAGAGCCGGCTGACAGTGAGTTGGGCACAGGGACCAGTTAACTGAAACAAACGAGGACCCCCAACTTAACCTTCCACAGCTTTATTGCCAGTCATCAGACAGCGTCTTCGCTTTAGCTGTGTATTGATTTTTTCTTTTAAACTATGAAATGTGTTTCATTCCTTCTGAGATAATCTCAGCCAACAGGCAGCTTCTTTTCCGACTTGCATTACTTGGCTATTACAGAATCACTCCACGCTCCCCATGGGGCAAGACCCTGGTATGGCATCCATCTTTCCCCCCAAGTACTAGTGCCCCTGTCACAGGCAGCTGTGGGAATTTTATTCCTGCTTGCCTTTGCCCCTTTAAAATGTACTTACTCAGTTTCCTGTCACTTGTCCTGATTTCTTTACCGCTTGTTAAGCTATCACCCTGATACTGTCTGTGTCTCGATGAAGGAAAAGAAAAAAACAAAACAAAACTGGTTAAAAGCAGTTTGATAATCAACAAACCAGGCATTCCAAAATGAGCATTTGGGACTTTTATTTCCTCTACGTTTTAACACTGCCTATGGAAACCCATTTTGTCTCATTTCCCTTCCCTCTGGGAGGGGAAACAGCCACTAAGGTATCTTCCTATGTATCCGTACAGTGTGAGTCCAGCCTCATCTTGGATTCAGTGCCTGTATCTCGTTGCAAAATGGGATTCACATCACCTGTGGAAGGGGACGAGCTATCAGACCTAGTCAGGAACCCACGCCACTGCTGATTAGGCTGGCGTCCTAACAAGCACACCTTGGCTTTCCTTTGCTATCTGTTCATTTGTAACCCCCACTGTTCTAAGTTGTCTTAGGTTCATTCACAACCATGGTTTTGGTTTCTGTCCATTTGCAGCAATCTTTCTTTGGCCAATCTCTACTCACAAGGCTGCCAGTGACGACGTGAGTTTCAGACATTAGATTAGTCCTGATGTTCAGCTCGTGATGATCTTTGTCTAACTCTTCCATGGCTTCTCAGCTGGCCATAGATTCCCTGGCACTGTGTCCCCTCCAGAGTAGCCCTGTAAGCTACCACTGAAAAACACAAAATATTCTGCACATATTCAGTATGTTTATTTGTACTTTAGCTTTGCCATTTTCTGATTACATCACTTCTGTGTTCATAGCATAATCGTGTGCCTCTATTTGCCTACATCTCTACCACTTTTTCCAAGTTAATCTCACTATGCAGCCCAGGTTGGCCTATAACTTGTGATTTTCCTGCCCCCACTTCCTGAATGTTCGAGCTCAGATGTGCATCACCACACTCTGTAATAGTATGGTACTGTGGTGGCTCAGCCAAGGACAAGGAGGCATATTTCATACGTGTAAACTCTGCCAGAACTCAACAGAGGGAACCACCATCATGGCCAGCGCCATTCTCAACAGTGGAACCCTGAGAATCTAAGCTCTGGTGTCTTTATTTATTCATAACTCCTCAGGTGAAGACCATAAGCAATCAAACATCCCTCACAGAAATCCGACACCTGCAGACAATACAAAATGCCAAGGCCTATGCATCCCTTTTTCCAACAGAGCACAAAAACAATTATTTTAAACACAACTAAAAATAAACTTCCTCAACATTTTCTGTATAAAAAAATTGCTTTACCTTTACTACACAATTTAACACTACACCAGCAAAACTATTAACAAGAGGAACAGTCACAAGGGTTGTTAATGGACAGGGCCAAATGAAACCAAACATCTATTAAGCTTTTTACAATGTCTTTGGACAGCAGAAAAACATCAATAGTCAATTATCTCAAATTCACTCACGATCTTCTGGGCTCCTTCAAAGGGCTTGGGTCACTTCATTGACTCTGCTCTCTGCAGCCACACGCAGCTTGTCCTCCAGGCTCTGCCTGGCTCCACTCAACTGCTGCTGTTCTTGGTGGTCGTCCCATGGTACTGGCATCTCAGAAGGCTGGGGTCTTCTGCTGCAACTGGTTGCACTTCCACCAATAGCCTCTCCTGGGCTCTCTTCATGGTGCCAAGCCTCAACTTCTTCACGTGACTCCTTCAATCTGGGCCTTCAACAACCACTGAGGCTGTACTTTGTCCTCTCCTGGCCTCTCACAGTGCCAAGCCTCAGTTGCTCTCCATGACCCCTTCATGCCTTCAAAACTAGTACCACCTGGGTAACTCTTAACTTGCCAAGTTTTGCTACCAGAATGCGATACAACCTCAGCCAATACTAGAGAACAGTTTCTATGTGCCGATCCTAAGGAAACACTTTCCAGATTTTAAGATAAAGTTGGTTTGCAGTAAAAACAACTGGTCACCTTGTCTGCAGGAAGGGTTCCCTCATGGGTGGAGTTCTCATCACCATCACCAGTATCTGGATAGCTTGTCTTTCTCTTAGACAAGTTTGCAGGGGAAAAAAAAACTGGTCAGTTTAACTAAGTGGCTTTGGGCTCCAAGCTGAGGCTTCCAGGCTTCCATCACAGCAGGGGGTCCTGGGCCAGTGAGAATATTTGGTTGAAACATTCTGGCAGTTTGGTGTTTTCTTACCACTGCTACGTGGAAACATATACCTTTCTTCATAGATCTCAAACATAAGACCCACTTGGGCTTCACATACACAAAAGGCTACCAGCAAACTCAGTTCCTAGAACAGTAAACTGGTTTGTTTCCCGTATCCTGGCTACTGCCAATAGCAGGAGGAAGCATCAGATCCATGATGAGGAAAAGTGATCAAAAACTTGCTTCTTCCCTGCTCCCAGCTGAACTGTTTTCACCATGAAAATCCATCCAAAACTTATTTGTCAGAAACATGGCTCTCACCTCTGTTGGGATCCAGGTTACCCAGACTATGGAAGCTTCAGCTTGACAAGGTTCCTGGGCATCCGCTGTCAGGAACTGGAATTCCTTAACTGCTTTGCCCCTTTCTTATCTTTACTGTACCGTGACATACGTTTTCTCATCAGTAATAAGATCTGCATAAGCCTAATAGTAATATCAAAATTAATCCCTGAGCTGACCACTGTGGGCTGGAATGAAACACAGCTATGCTATTCAGAAGTAAATTGTAATCACATCCGGACTTCCAAGTCCTGGAACGTGAGAGCAACCCAGGTTTATTACAAGTGCATCATAAAGCTATTCCTTGAGTAAATGCTGATCTTCCCAGGAAGAGATAAGCCTTCATAGATAGAAGCCAGAAAGCTTAGTTAGAAAGTTAGTGCACCTGGAAAGACAAGCAGACAATTAGCCCTTCACTAATGAAGAATATAGCAAGCCTGCACCAACTTAAAAGTAAACATTCCCAGGACTTAAAGAGAGAAATAGCCTTCAACCTAGCCAGGCCACCAGATAAGACTAGAAATTTAGAGCTTTGACCCAGAAGAATAAATACATACCAAGGAACTAAAAAACCATAAAATCCTCCCTTGGCGCCTTCATGGCACCCTGAACTATCTGTGCAAGGCAAATGGCAATCAGCAGTGACATCCCTACCATCCACTAATTAATCATTGTATCATTTACTCTTTGGTGATAACTGAGTAACTTTGAAGCCTGCAGCTGTAAAGAGGAGAGACACCTTTCCCATTGGTTCCTGTTTGAGATATGCCTGACACCTGCAACCCTTAGATAAACATTCCTGCAGAGTGCTACTTAAGCTACAGAAAAGTCTTGGTCAGGAGTAGAATGAAGAACAAGAAGAGGAACGAGAGAACGAGACGAGAATGGACGAGGACGAGGACAACGGACATAGAGACAGAGACAGACAGACAGACAGGAGAGATGAGAGGAATGAGCTAACTGAGGAGAATAGATTGCAAGGCTTAGAGAGTTGGATTGCTAGCTTAGAGAAACTTTGTTTTATTCCCTTAATGTGCACATTGTTATTTTCTTTGATTTTATTCTTTGCTTTTATCTTTAATTTACTATTAAAGAAACACTCCTGCGTGTCATAATCACCATAAGACTTATTCTATGTGTCTTATTAAAAGAGCTTTAAGCTTGCCAACTAAGGGTCCCATAGAAGAGTGAGAGACTGCGCTCACTTGTCATAGTTTTGATGGTTTACCCTCCTTCATGGAAGCTGAGAAACTCATCGCGGGAACTAGAGCGGGACTCAGACACCCGCACACCTCGGAGCTTCTTTTCTTCATTTATTTATTAATTTCCCAGCCTTTTCTCTTCATAGAGGCCTATTTCCTTCCTTACTCAACTCTTCCTTCAGGAGACTCCTACTCATTATTTTTGCACACATACAAGCTGTCTTCTAGGAGCTGCCCTGAGCGTACTTTACCGGACTCTATGAGGTCTTGTCTCCACGTGGGGTGTGACTTAAGGCCCCACACTGCAGGCCCACTTGTAAACAAAAAACAAATGGGAGCTGTGGTGCCCTCGTGGAATAGCCACAGTTATGGGTCGAGGGGGCGCTTGCGACCACCAAGTGCTCATCCTAAAGAGCTGGAGGGAGTTCTGCCCCTCTCCTCTGAGCTGATAGACCACAAGCCACAGCAAAACTGTCGCCTTCCAAAGGCAGGCAGAATTGCTTACATAGAGTCCCGGTTCCGTGGAATATGCCCAAAGCACCCGAAAATGCAAATAAGGCTATTACAGCACCCCTGTCTTAACCAATGGCCTCTGTCCCTGGGTACCAAAGACCCTCCCTCGCCCTAACCCTATAAATGTAACAAATCCTTGCTTCAAAAACGAGAGATGTTCCACTGACACTGTTCTGGAAACTCTACATTCTGTCAACTCACAGGACAGGATGAGTACGTGGGAAGAACCATGCTGCTCCTGCCGAGGCTTTGGCAGCTGCCTCATGGGGCCAGGAGGTTGAGGGTGGTATATGAGTATTTTTATTACAGCAGCTCACCAATGAGACACAGGGAGGCACTTTTATATGTGTAAACTCTATTAGACCTCAGTAGAGGGAACCACCATCATGGCAAGCGCCATTCTCAACAGTGGAACCCTGAGCATCTGGGCTCAGGCGTTTTTACTCATTCAGAACTCCTCAGGTGCAGATCATAAGCAATCAAACCTCCCCCACAGAAATCCAACACCTGCAGACAATATAAAATGTCAAAGCCTATGCATCTTTTCCAACAATGCACAAAAATAACCTTCAGACAAAACTAAAAATAAACTTCCACAACAACACTCAGTTTTTAAACTCTTCTGAGGATAATTACTACAACTGACCAAGCAAGCATTCTTTGTTGTACATGTGTTAGATACATTGTCTCTACTTTTTCTAATGATACTCTTTATTTTTCAGAGACTCAATGTATTAAATGATGCCCTTAAGGTCACAGGGGTAGTACGACAGTCCATTACCTTAGTTCTTTCACTCATATCATCTAAGAAAATACCAAATCTGAGTGAATGCATGTGAGCACCTACACAACAGAAGCAAATTCGAATGATGGCACTTTTATCCCAATTCAGACTCACTTCAGAAATCTGCCACCAGATGGCAGCATTTTGCCATGGTTAGTCTGGTCTTCATAAAAGCTCCGACTTAACCCCCAGACACAAGACATATTCTCTTTATGATTAAAAAACTTGGGAAAGCTGGAAGTTCAGTAATTCAAGCTTTTTAGTAAGAGCCTAACTTACGTTTGTAAAATTCCCCAACTCAGTTTTTTATGTGTTTTTCTTCAAAACTATGTACATTTTTTGTGTTAATATTCATAGTAAAATGTAGTTTACAAGATAATTTTAAAAATTTTATCTTTTTTCTTTAACCATGTTTTAAAGACTATTTTCCACATGCCCAGGGGAGCCAAAAGGTGGTGTTAGAGGCCTCGGAGTCACAGTCCATGAGCCAGTGACCACTGTGCCTCATCTCCACCCCAGAAACCCAGACACGATCTTATTAAATTTTGTCTACAATCTTATATAGGTACTAGATTTATTCCATGAGACCTGCTAAACTTAAAAAAAAAAATCTTCGCAACTTAACCATGTAGCTTTAAATAAACATCATTTAAAGTTTTTCACGTGTCTTCACCTCCAAAACTTCCAATTTTTGCCTTTTCAGTTTTCTTTTCACTTAGAAAAAGAACAGCATCAGAACATCTGCCTCCAAATGGAGAAGTTCTAAGCATAAAAGTATTTTATTTCCTGTTTGGTAAAGATACCTGTCCCCACCTGTTCAAGTATTATTTACATAATGCTATTATGTTAATAACAAGCCTGACACCTCTCAGGGATTCAATACCCAGGAGGCTTAGGCAGAGAGCTCAAGCCATATACTCTCCCATGGCTCCTCCCACCTCTCCTGGTTCTGCTCCTTTCTGCTTCAGCCCCAGGTGCTTTATTCATTCAAAACTCCCGCTCCACGCAGGCCTTCATTATACAAATTAATAAAATCTAACACTTCTCAATGTCTGCCAGGAGACTTGTCAGGTGTCCAAGCTGGGGGTGAGGTCAGTCTTCTCTGATCACAAGGCTGCAGAACATTGATGGTGATAGGTAACCTCATCTGCAGTAAACAAATGGCCTGTTCATATTAAAATTGGTTTGGCCTTTAAGAATTCTTTCTTCACTTTCCTAAGGATACAGCAGAGGCTGTGGTCCCATTGGATCCCATTGGGACCTGCTAGAAATGGCAATGCAGAAGCTCCTCCATAACAGGCTGCAGGGCCAAGCCAACTCAACCCCCTGAGCTGCCAGGCTGTGCAGTATGCCATGTTGGTTGACTTTCAGCGATGCAGGTACGGCTGCATCATCTCTGCTCCTGTTTTAGCCCCTCCGCCACAGTTCTGTAAACTCATTGGTTCATCAACCCGTGCTTTAGGGCTCTTCTCACTATGGTTCCCAGTCTGGGCTGAGTAGTCCTTTAAAGTTCCGGTGTCACACAGCACCAGTGTTGAAAACAAGGCACCAGCCTGCTGTCTGACAGCATCTTACTGGAGCTGTGGCTAACCTCTAACTCACAGCAATCCTCCTGACTCAGCCTAAGTGCTGTTATAGCCCTGAGCCACACTTGACCTTTTTTTGGTTCTTTAAGTCAGCTTATGTAATAACACACCAGAGAAAGATTTCAACTTTACTGAATAAAAAACTTACAACTTACAAAGCAATTAGAGCAAAACCAGTTGCTGGAGGGGTAAAATTTAAATAATACAATAAAAAAAATCTAATTGTACTCTTGCTTTTACCAAGTTTGCTTGTCAATGTCATCCTCACAATGTAGATTTATAGGCAACCATCAGCTGCAGAGAACAGAGGAGTTCCAATGAGACTGTAACAGGTCTCCTTTCCAACATCCAAGACCATGAAATATTACCAGAATTAAAGCTTCTGTTTACAGTGTCAAAACAGCAAAATGCTCCAAGCAAATTTTAATTCTTTCCTGTTGAGCCGAAACCTCCTGAGCCCCTCTCGGTGTCATCCAGGGTCTGAAAGACATGACAAAGGGAGCCGGTGTCAAGATCCTCCGCACAGCTCACAAACCCTTTGTCCTCCCAGTATCATCCTTTACCTCCCAAACGCTGCATGCATCCAGATGAGAATTCGACAGCCTCAAACTAGAAAATTACTTTTACTTAAAACAGTACCAGCCGCACACACTAGTCAGCTACAAACTCTCAAACGTTCCTCTTCTCCACAGCGTTTACAACACTTACTGTAACTTCTTCTAAGTCTGGATAGAAAATCCGTTCACAAATGAGCTGTGCAATTCGATCGCCTTTTTTCACTTCAAATAAAAAATTAGATAAAATTAAAATAAAATAAATAAAATAAAAATAGTAAAAAAAAACTCATTGATGTATTTTCTGTCCTGTTCAATGAGAATTGGAGTCAGTTTTATTGACACAGGTAACTCAAAATTTACTACATATGTGAACATATATACTTACCTTCAAACTTCTCTTTTCCAAAATTAAAGAGCACAACACCAACATTTCCTCTATAATCTTCATCTATGACACCAGCTGCAGGGAAGAAAAACATCTTGACTTTTTCCATAGGAACACCAGGAATCTAAGATTAACTCAAAAATCACTTTTCCACAGATTTTCTGAGATTCTTATCCTTACAACTGACAAAGTGAACCTCACTTTGGTCCTAAATAGTCTGAAAACAAACGACATTACTAAATACAAGAATTTAGAACGGATGTCCTAATTTTTCCATCCTGAACATTTATCAAATGGTGAGCATTTTCTGCTCAAGCTGGGTGGAGCCATATCCTCTTCAACCTCCCAGGCTGTGCTGGAAACACTTAGAATTAGGATCTGGCCTCCCAGCGTCTTTTCTGGTAAGAGCTTCCACTGGTCCTGACTGAATCATAAAGAAACACTGCTCTGAAGCCTGGTGATCTGCAGTGGGAGTCAGGGGCAACGGTGTTGAGCAGCCTGGCAGCTATTAGAGTATTCACTTGCATAAGAAAACAGGGCAGAGCTGCTGTTTATACTCTTCCCTTCAACTGGAACCACAATCCTTTTTTAAAGCCATGGTTGCTTAGTAAACATTGGCTGGTAACCTTTATGAGTTCACTTAAATTATTTTTAAAAACAGCACATGTGTGGCGGTCAGAAGACAACTGTAGCAGTCAGTTCTCTCCTTCCACCAAGTGGGTCTGAACTCAAGCACCAGGCACCATTACCCACTGAGCCATCTTGCAGGCCCAAGATTATTTTAAATACCTAATTAGTACCTGTTTGATATTTTAAAATAAAACATCTTTACAGGAGACCTGAGCTAGGTCTTGCCATAGCCCAGAAGATTTGCCTCCAGCTGTTCCTGAGGCAGAACTTGATGTGTTTACACAAGCTCTGATAATGTGGCTAGCAGCCCTGGTGTCTGTTTCTAACATGGAGATCTAATTCGCATGTCAAAGGCAGTTCATTCTGTGTAGACTAAAGGAGTCTAGTCTTTTCCAGTAGAACAGCAACAAACCCTTCACCAATCCAAACACTATATAAGGTTTCCTTCTTTATTACCAGCTTATTAGTTTAGTCCTTAGAACGGATAATTAGGATTGGGCCAGCTGTTTCCATATTATCTCTCTGGAGAAAGGCTGGCTGTAGAAATGATTCAGCTTGAAATTAACAAGGAAACTCTTTAGTATAGAGTGTGTTGTTCCACGTTGGAATGAATGAAAACCTCTGAGGTACAGCCTAATAAGGATATCCATTGTAGATGAATCTGTGAAGGATAATCTGGACTGACTTCCAAATTCTTTGTTGGAAAACTATGAAATTACTCAGACATTGTCATTGCGCACAAGGTAAAAGTAACAAAACGTATCTATCGCTTCACTACTTCTACCCCAATCAGTTATTCTTTGAAAGAGTATAAATTCCAGGCATTCCTTTCAGACACATTATGTAGAAATAAAGTGCCACTATTTCTATGTAGATATTATCTTAGAACACCAAACATTCATGCTGCTTGCACATTTTTGCTTTGATACACAGAACAGCCCTTGATGTACACCCTTGTGCATTTCCAGGGTCAAATGGTATGTCGGCTGCAGACACTTAACTCCTGGCCAATATGATTTTCCATTACCCCATGGCTAGACATTTTTCTTCCCATATGTACAATGGATACTTGTATTTCATACATGTTTCTTTATTTTGTCTATGATTTTTTGTGTTCTTTTTCACGAGTTGCAAATATAGTAATTTTCTAGCATACATATCACTCCACTCTGTATCTGCAGAGTTCTCCTGCTGAGAGTATTTAAATAGCTAGCTGTCTTGAATTCTATGGGGCCAGGTCATTTTATATGCTTGGGATGTGAAGATTTGAAAATCTTTTACTAGCAAGCAAACAAAACAATATTGGCTCCAGTGTCAAAGGCCTACAATCCCAACTACCTGGGAGGCTGATGCAGCATGACTGCCATGTTCAAGGTCCACTAACTTACTGAGATTTTTGTCTCATCAGGATATGAAGAGAGGGGCTGGAGACATGGCCCAGCAGTTAAGAGCTCTGGCTGCTCTTGCAGAGAACTTGAGTTCTGTTCCCAGCACACACATGGCAGCTGCAAATGGAGAGCACTTGCCTCAAATGTGAGCTCCTGGGTTCAATTCTAATACTACTATTATGAAAAAGAAAAGGAAATGAGCAAGCAAACATACAAGGAGTCTCCTCTGCTCAGAGATCAAGGCACTCCTACATCTCATTGTGAGAATGCATCCAATATCTTGGAAAGTTATTGCTGGAAAAACCAGGCATTGGAACTGGCAGTGGTTAACTGACTTCAGGCAAGGTTTTCTGTGTTGAGACTTTGGCATGCCATTTTGGAAACTTCTTTGGTGAAAACATTCCATATCTATCATGTGTGAATCCAGAATACAATCTTGCATATTGACTGTTATTTATAGCCCGAGGCTAATAGCATCTCCCTTCAGTCGCCAACTATGATAAACTTGTACCTAAGAGGAATTTTTTAGATATTCTGCATCCAAGAATATACCAAATGTGATTTTATGAACAACCTCATACCAACCACCAAACAAACTACCTTTCCAACTACACAATTTTCCCCCAGACAGTTGTTTTAAGCAGAGTAAAATTTAGAAACAAAGTTGGAGGAGAAAACTAAGTTTCCACATTTAAAAAAATCTGTTATGTCTGTAGGAGACAGAACTTTTAACTTGAATTAGTGTGTGCCAAACACTGTTGGACGCTCCACACACATTACTTAGCTTTTGTACCCCTCAGAAGTAGGCACACTAATTCCTATTATACAGATGAGGATTGTCCCTTTAAAAACTCTTTGAGATTTCATTAAAAATACACAAAATTTTGTATAACCTTAAGTTAAATAATTAGTATATCCCAAGTGACCATATTTGAGTTGGTTAAAAGTTGTTTGTTTTTTTAATTTCTATTTTATGTGTATGGGTGTTTTGCCTGCATAGATGTCTGTGTACCACATCATTAAGTGCCATAAGAGAAGGCCATAAGAGGCCATCAGATACCCCAGAACTGGAGTTACAGACAGTTGTGAGTTGCCACTTGGGTACTGAGAATTGAATCCAGGTCATCTGGAACTGCAGCCAGTGCTTTAAACTGCTGAACCATCTCGCCCATAAAAAGTATTTTGAAAATTAAATGTAACTCACTAAGCCCTGAGAATTCTTATCCCAAGAAGACTGTAAATATAACCTGGAGATACACAGAACAGAAAACTATTTTTTGGGATCTGCCTTGCCCTGCAGCACCACCTAGTGACACCAGGGAGACACTGGTGTAGGCCAGAGGGGAGTCAGGTCTGGGAAGCCAAGCTTAATTAACCCCTACCTACACTGGCACAAAAGAGTTCATATAAGATGGGGAGGGGAGGGGACTGCTTTTAATACCACTGGCGAGAACAATGGTGTTGGAATCACATTTCTAAGCCAGTTTTCTCAGCCCTTCCCAACACAAAACCCTCTTGACGTGATTCTATAAAAATGGCTTCAAGCAAATCTAGCACAGCCATGTATTTCAGGCCAATGAGTCTGAAGTGAAAGGATGGCTGCTAGACAACGTGTTCACAAAGGTAACAAGGGAAACGGGTGCCACTGAAGGTGCTCTGGAGAAACGTAGAAGAGCACCATATTTTCTCTTGGCACTGTGGGGGGTAAGTGCCTTGTTAAATTTTGCAAAACAGTATAGCTTTTCTTCCAGAGCTAAGAAAATTCTTAAAAGCTACTAGATTTGCCTGTCTAGAACTGTTTGCTTATTCGTTTAGCAAACTCTAACTCAATAACCACACAAAAGGTTTTCCTAGTCTAAGAATCAATTTTGCACTAAATATAGATTATCAGAACAGCAAGGCAAAACCCATCATCAGACAGTGGCTATTATTAGTAGAATAACATGCAGTTCATATAGTATGATCATTAAAAATTCGACATTACCAAATAGTATTTGAAACTATAGAATTACTTATTCAGACTTAGAAATCCCCAGAAGTAAAGACACAACAAAATTTCATAGAATCAAGAAATAAATGTTACCTCCTACATCTATGAAGTGCTTTACCGCCAAGCCAGAACGTGGTGCTAGAAACAAAATCAAGACAGTGATAATTTTAAATGAGGGGAAATAAAACACTATATTTTATGTAATTTAAACATCAGTCTCCTCTACTTACATTTTCATCTTAATTTCAGCAGATCATTCCCACCCACCCCAGACACGGTTTCTCTTTGTAGCTTTGACTATACTGGAACTCACTCTGTAGACCAGGCTGAACTCACAGAGATCTGCCTGCCTTTGCCTCCTGAGTGCTGGGATTAAAGACATGTGCCACTACCACCTGGGTAGCAGATCATTCTTAAAGAACACATTTATCATACTGCACCATCAGAGAGCTAGAAAGACTAGTTTGGAAAATTCAAAACAAACCCATAGTAGTGCAGATGTAAGAAACAGACTGCTAGGAGGAACTGAAAAGCGACTCCAGTCCAGTCTGAAGCCTTCTTAGTGTTTAAATTTGTTTACTTATTATAGTTGCCTATGTGCATGGTGTGTGTGTGTGTGTGTGTGTGTGTGTGTGTGTGTGTGTGTGTGTGTGTGAGAGCCAGAAGACAACTCTGTGTACTCAGTTCTCCTCTTCTGCTTGTGGGTCCCTGGGATCAAATTCAAGTCATGAGGCTTTCGTGAGAAGTGCTTTATCACTGAGCCATCTTTCTGGCCGGACTTGTGGTTCAAGATGGGAGAGTTGGACATACAAAACCGAGATAGGAAGAAGGAATAAGGCTAACCAATAATAGCAGAGCTTAGTGAGAACCTGGGATTTCTTTATGATTCATGTTGGGAAAATAGAACACGTCTGCATGAAGCATGAATAACAGTCAAAGCCCTAATAAAAGGCCAACTAAAATACCTACAGCTATACATCAAAAACTTAAACTCTTGTGTACATTTTTCACTCTAAATTGGAAAAAACATTTTATAGCTTAAACTTGCTGACCTAGCCATCAGGTCCACCTCAATAATCCTAATATCTAGCCCTGTGCTTCAGAATAATCTAAAACAGGCACTTTGTCAATAAATGCTACCTCTTATTGGGATGCTTACCTCATTCCCTCTTTGCTCTTCTCCTGAGACTTTCACAGGATAGCTGGTAACGCTAGAGATCAGGATGACCACTTTGCTGTTTTAGGGCCAAAGCACTAGCAGTTCTACGCATGCCTGAGAAGGGAATGCTAGTCTAGGTCTCTTATCCAAGGGGAAGACTTGTTTATTTCCCTCCTGTTTAGTCTGAAGTTACAAAAAGCATTTGTTTTTGACAAGTCTTGAATCCACTCTCTAGTCAAATGGCATGCCCCAGAAAACTCTAACCTACACTCACAGCAGTACCTCTGCAGAACACAAGAGGGCCCTTGCTCTAATCCTAGGACTCAAAAAACAAGACAAGGTCAAGTGGGTTCATATAGCCTGACAGCCTCTCTCCGGTAATATAAAATACCTTCAAGACCATCATTCTAAGACCCCATTTTCTTACACAAATGTTAGTCACATGCTTATCACTATATTTACAAAAAACTGAGCTCATACGCAGCCTAACACTTGCAGAGTTGCGATACTACTGGGAAACACTACCATTAAAAAAAACACCTTTCCATTTTTCTGTGAAGTTACAAGAACCAACAACTGGGCCCGCGTGGCAATCCTATAAACCCAAGAAGGCATTAGAAGTATAAGCAAGAGGCAAAGCGGACTGCAGATCAGTTTTTTTAAATGGGCATATGCTGTCAGACGGCACTTCACTATCTCAGGACACAGCTCAAGCATTTTGTACCCACATGACACCAGGTGTAGACCTTACCTTAAGGGACAGGCTTGGCGAACGGCTGCCTATTTCTTGAGTCACTTACCTACTCTTCCGTAGCACCCAGAAGGAACAGCTATCTGAATGTCCGTTTTCACGATGGCTTTCTCCATAGGTGGTATTGTATAATCATAGGCACTAAAAGACATTTAAGTGCTGTTTATTTATTAAACTGGTTTTCATTCTTTCCTGCAATAATGCATATAGAATGTTCATACATTTTTCATAACTTCATGTAAACTTAGATCCTATGAACAATGACAAATTCCTAAGTTATCCAAAAGAGTTTACTTAAAAGGTAGTAGGTATTTTCTTTTAGCATAAAAAGACAGCTAGACGTGGGGGCACTCACTTTTAATCCCAGTACTTAGGCTGAGAGATCTCTGTGAGCTCCCAGCCAGCCAGGGCTACATAGTAAGACCCTGGCTGAGGGGTGGAGAGAAGACAGCTTAGGTAACACTTAAAACAGTGGAACAAGACGTCAACAATGTCTCAACAGAATACACTGCTGTGTATTTTTGTCTCTGAAAGCACCGGTTGGGGAACTCAGATGTGAACTTGCACGTGGGGCAGAACGGCAGACTTAATTCACTAATTTTATGAATAAAGAGCGCAAGAAAAGATCAAATAACGGCTAAGGCTCACTAGGCCATCACTCCATGCCGACGAAGTTCTAACCCGAACCCTGAACCTATTTTACTTTTACAACTCTTCTCTCGATGAGGGTGAACCTGCAGAAGAAAAGGTTAAGACAAGACAGAGGCGAGAGATATTGAGACGCACTGCATTTGCATTTCTTTCTGGCCGGGTAGTTTAACAAGCCTCCCAAGGTACGGCTGTGAACTTCGTTGGCTGAGAAGAGAACTGATCCCCAGGGCAGCTCCTGAGATAGCCACTGTTGAGGACCGATTTTCCAAGGTCCACAACCAAATGCTGCCATTGTCTCTATTACCGTAGCCCCCTTCTGGGTAAAAACTTCAGAGATTTTTACCATGGGCATCACTGGAAGTTACTCTGGAGGCCTTAATTCAATCTGGTAGAACTGTATGACGGCTCCACTTCTTTCACATGCAATTTACACTCTTCATATGTCAGTCATTTCCAATGCACAGAAAACACCAGCTTATTTAGAAGACGCCAAGAGTATCTAAAATAGACTCCAGGGTACACGCATACGCCCGGTCACCAGGCTCGGGGACAAGTGCTTTTACGCTGGGCCATCTCACTAGCCCTGGACCCCCTCTTAAGTTCCCAGTCCCTGGACAGGATGGATGTCTTTAATTAAGCAGCTTCCATGGATGCTTTTTCTAGACGCTCACGTGGCTTTCCTAAGGCGCACACCGCAGACGGTCACCCTCGGTCAAGGATAAGCCTTGCTCGCCCGGACCTTCCTTTGGAGGGGGCGCATGCACGCTGCTCACTAATGCCCTGGACATGCCCTGTGTCTGCACCCCGCGCTCTCGCCCAAGGCCCTACTGAGGTCTCCTCGGACAAACTTGCACGAACGCGGCGAACCTGGGGCTCGGCGCCTGCTCTCCGCCGCCCGGCCGCGGCTCTCACCTGTACAGGTCGTAGCCCGCGGCGCGCGCAGACCCGCGAGTGGGTGCCGTGGCGTGTTCCGAGAGCCGCACGAAGCGCAGGGAGGCGCCATCCTCGTTCCGAGCCCGCTTGCTGACCGAACCAGAGGAGGCGTCTTCCGAACAGGGCATGGCGGCTAGCGAAGGAAAGCAGAGGAAAGCAGAACGCGGTGAACTGAAGAGCGGCCCAGCCGAAGAATCTCCCGCCTGGACGAGCCCATCGCGCAGGACGGGGGCGCGGCCGCCCGCAGAGGGCTCGAGCGCGGCCTAGCGGAGGCTCGGGCCTAGGCCGACTCCCCTCCTCGGCGACCCCGGTGGACTCGCTCCCGCGCTCAGGGACCCGCCCAGGCTCACCGCTACCTGGGCCGCCGGGCCTCCCCGCGGCGCGCGCGCCCTCCCCGGCCTCCCCCTCACCAGCGCGCGGGCCCGGCCCCGCCGCAGCCGCGGCACTGCGCGAGCCGAGCCTAGCGGACAGCGGGCGGCCGCGCAGGAGCGCGCGCGCGCACAGGAGCGGCATGGCGGCCCCCAGGCCCTCGGTGGCGGCGGTTGTCGCAGAAGGCCCCGCAGGCGGAGAGGCGGCTGCCCCGCCCCACGCTCCGCCTCGCCGCCCTCCTGCGCGCCTTTCCTTGCCCTGACTTTCCGCGGCGCAAAGGGGAAGCCGTTTGCTTTGCCCAAATGGCCGGGCTGGACGTTTTAAAGTCTCTTGACCTCAGCCAAAGCAAAAGGGGGACAGACCGCTTGCGCTTAACGGAGGGGATAATTAAGGAACTTTCTAGAATCTCCGGTTTTATGTGGACTGTCTCACAGACATAGGGAACTCAAATTGTGATGCACTTTGATTTTCAACGTAAATAGGAGGCCCAAGGCATTTACAGAAATGCCAGCTAAAAGAGTTAGGGGACGGCTGGCATTCCCATGCCATTTCTCTGCCAGTGGGGTTCCTAGGTGGGCCTGAGGTGCGTGTGTGTGTGTGTGTGTGTGTGTGTGTGTGTGTGTGTGTGTGTGTGTGTGTGTGTGTTGGGGGGGGGACGTACTGCATGCCGCCCCAGTGTGAAGTCAGCTCCTTCCGCCTGTCTTTAGGTGGGTTTAGGAGTTGCAAGGTTTAAGCAACAAGCTCATTCTCCCAACGATCCTTCTCCTTGGCCCTTGGGGTTTTAAACTTTATGCCCAGAACTTCCTATTTTCTAGCAACGTGATCAGGCCTCTGCTCATTTTCCTACATTCCTGCTGCCATCTGGTCACAGTGTCTTCCAACAGTTTCTAGACTCTGGCTTCACCAAAACTCAATTCATCTCCCTGAGCCCATTCTGGAAAAACTTAACTAAAGTGGCTGCTACCCCCCCCCCCCCATCACTGTTTACTATCAGAATATTTTTATGTTTATATTTCTTATTACTAGCCTGTATGTGTATATACTTTCTTGTCTAGAGTCTACCTGTTGGTTAGATACAAAGTCCATGAAAGAAGGACCTAATATGCCTTGATTGGCCTTTGTATCCCTGGCGTCTAACGGTGGGTTCAAAAGCCCATCTCAGGCCCAGTGCCTCTCTCTGCCTGCTGTTTGAGGATGGAGATGTAGCTCTCAGCTTCCTCATGCCTGCCTGCTTCCTGCCATGATAATAATGAACTAACCCTCTGAAACTGTAAGAAAGCCCCAGTTAAATGCTTCCTTTATAAGAGTTGCCTTGGCCATGATGTCTCTTCCCATCTATAGAACAATAAGGCAGATAGTGATCTTATTGTTTATTCAGTCAGACCAATGTGTATTATTAGTATTTGTGTCTATTCCTTTAAAACAAAATTACTGTTGGGCCTGGAGAGATGGTCCAGCTGTTGAGAGCGCTTGGTGCTCCTGCATCAGACCCAGATTTGGTTAGCAGCACCCATATTGAGTAACTCCAGCTCCAGGGGATCCAGCTCCACCCTCTGGCTTTGGAGGGCACTCTACACACATGGTGCACGTACAAACAACCAGGCCCACACAAACGTGCACAAAAATATATCTTCACAATTTTATACACAAATGTGTGCTTTGATCAGATTTCTCCAATCTCCTCTTAGCCCATCATCTACCAAACCCTTCTTCCTATAAAGTACCTCTCTGGGTTTTGTTGTTGCTGTTTGTCTTTTTCTTTGTGGCCCCCAGCATTTACCTAGATTTGCTTTCTTGAACTTGGGAGGGCAACCATTTACTGTCTTTAGCTCCTCAGGGAGAGGTGGGGCCTTGTCTGCCCACTGGATTTATTTTCTTCATTCATTCATTATGGGCTTTTTTTATTTTTTGTGTTGTTGTTGTTTGGGTTTGTTTTGTTTTGTTTCAGGGTTTCTCTGTTGTAGCTCTGGCTGTCCTGGAACTCACTCTGCAAACTAGGCTGGACTTGAACTCACAGAGATCTGCCTACCTCTGCCTCCCAAGTGCTGGGATTAAAGGTGTGTACTGCCACCACCCAGCTTAGTTCTTCTAATTTTTGATTGAAGATTTTTTCCTTGTGTGTTGCTTTTCAAAATAAGAAACAGGTATGATGCTGGCCCTAAACTTGTGCACACACCCACTCCAAGTCTCACTCCTTTAGAGCATACTCCCCCGGTTTGGGGCTTTTTGTACTGGAATTTACTATCCTGTTTCTAGATTGCGTGTTGCTATTTCTTTTAAAATAATACAGAATCTACCTTCTGAATTAGGATAATTATTTTAACACTGTCCTAAATACCAGTTCTGGGAATAGTGTAGTAACGATGTTTAAGTAAGTCATCTCTTGAAGGTACTTCATCATGGCTGTGACTGTCATTCACTTCTGAGACAGTGTGCTACAATAAAAAGTATAGTCTCAAGCTACTTGTTTTTCCATTTGTTTTATTGGAGCTACATCTAATTGCTCTTATTTTTGTTTTGTTTTTCCAAATGCTACAGGAAATACACATCCAGTCCTTTCTGGGTTACGATTTCCCCCAATGCCTCCTCCTGCGTGGTCTGGCTCTGGTCTGTGGTGGTGACTTTTGTCCTGCTGAGAAGCTTGGCTGCATCCCTCTCATACTAAAGCATATTCGACGGATCACATGCCTCTCTTAAACTGTTCCTTCATTTTACTGGAGTTTCCGAAGAGAGTTCACATGAGGAATTGTCTGGATCCTTGCTTCTATTATTGCGTAATAGTTACAGGGACTCCCTTTTCCTGGTCCCAGATCAAAATCTCACTTCCCTCAAGAAACTTAGAGCCAGGAGTGACTTCTGCCCCATCTTATCTCCCATGTGACACTTACTGAATCACTTACCTGTCACTTTGCTTTGTTGTGCAATCTCACATCTTATCTTCCAGATTAGCAACAGTCATATAATTTCATGAACGCCTCAAAGTACCTACCCGGGAGTCTTATTCAAACAAAGGTATTGCTTGGCTTATAGTACCTAGCACCAAGATGGTATCCTGCAGTATCTATTGTTATTTTGGGTATAGAAAGTGTGTCTTACACTTTTCCTCTGGGGTGATTTTAGACTGAGCAGAGAAAGGGCCTTTAGCCAAGTGAAAAGTGTTGTGGGATATTTTACTCCTGTGTGCTGTTTTGGTTTGCAAAAGGGCTTTGATCCCTTGTAGCTGGGAAGCCAGATGCCTTGCAGCAGATGCAGGCCTTGCTTCCTACCTATTCACACCCTTGTGCTAGCCCTGCTGGGATCTCCACAGATAGAACTAACTGTTTACAGTTGAAGGTGACCCATGACATGAAAGAACTGCAGGCAGGTGATCAAAGACTCTGATCACCCCTAGCCGAGTATGCTAAGATACTTTTGGATTGTAATGAAGGCCTGGATGTGGAGAGGGGGCTAGGGAAAAAAGTTAAATAAGGGCTGATGAGAAGCAGGGGAGATTGGAAAAAGAAATGAAGTCTCTGCTTAGCCTCCAGGTATGGGATTCCCTGAGATTTGACATGGTTTGTGATTAATAAAGAGCATTGGAAATTTCAACTTCTCGACTCTCTGATAAGCGCCATAACTTTATTTTAACAGAAAAGGAGTCTCAGGGTTCTGAGGGAGTAAGCAGGACAGGCTTTGCTAATGACATTGGAAACGCAGCTCAAAACAAACACCCACCTTAAGCCCAAGTTACTGCAGTTAAGACCTAAATATCTCCAATCACAGTTTATTCTGTCAAGATACAGTTATCAGCCCTGCGGACTCATTTAATCGCACATGCCCAGTGGCAGCTCGAAGCTTGAGGACCAAGGAGTTTGTGAGCAGTTTGCCCTTGCACCTCAGCTGCTCTGTCTAGTCAGGGTCCTTCTCCTTCCACCATTCTCTGTAGGTCCATGTGCCCCATGGAGACTATGACAACTCAGCACTGAGTCTGCTGCTCCAGGCTCTCTCTGGGTCAGGTATGATGACTGGTAAATGAATCAGCAGGATTCTTTTTGGGTTAACCATGCCCTTCCAGAAACGCTTCTTCTCTAGGCTGCATTTTCTGGTTTTCCTCCCACCGCCCTGGCTTCTCAGGTGCATTTCTAATCCTTCTCAACTTCTTATGCCTCGAGCTTAAGAAATTATTAAGTAGAGCTAGATGTGGAGGCACACGCCTTTAATCCCAGCTCTTAGGAGGCCGAGGCAGGTGGATCTCTGACTTTGAGGTCAGCCTAATCTACATAGCAAGTTCTAGGACAGCCAGGGCTACATAAAGCCTGTCTCAAAAACCAACAAACTAACGAACAAACATTTTAAAAAGTCTTTGTTGGTTTCTCTTTCTCTCAGGTCTCCAACACTCAGGTCTCCACACTCCTCCCGGGCACCAGCTAACACTGACCCATTTGATGGTTCTTCATTGCGTGTACTGATATAGGAGATGACGTGTTTATTCATTTCACCTGCTCATGCATCGATCCTTCACAAGTATACAAGCACCTTGGAAGATTTAAAACTATGAGTTGGTTTCTTTTCAGAGTTCTAATTATTGTTTTAGCCTTTCTTGTCTTTTTTAAACCTACTAAACATTTATTTCATATTATATGTTTTACTTTATATATATATATATATATATATATATATATATATATATAAATTGAAATGTGTGCTTGATTTACCAGTATTTAAAATATAAAATTAATCTAATATTTTTCCTGGATAAAACCAGGGCTTTAGAATGCTTTGACTTTGTTAATTCCCCCTCCCTTTTTTTCATTTACATGAAATTATAGCCTATGCTCTGGGTGTTTAATTTTGATAAGTCTCACTATTAATGGTACTTTGAATAGCCATTTTAAGTAATGTTTACCTATGGCAATGCATATGATATGATATGATATGATATGATATGATATGATATATGATATGATATGAAGGCATATCATCATCATTACTATTATTATTATTATTATTATTATTATTATTATTATTATTGGTTTTTTCGAGACAGGGTTTCTCTGTTGTAACTCTGACTGTCCTGGAACTCACTCTGTAGACCAGGTTGGCCTTGAACTCACAGCAATCCACCTGTCTCTGCCTCCGGAGTGCTGGGATTAAAGGTGTGCGCCACCACCACCCAGTTCAACATCTCTTACATTCTAAGGGACTGGAATGTTTGCTGGTCTCACCATCAAAGTAAATAATGCCCCTAGAGTCATTAGACTGTCCTGCTGTGTACTCAGCATGTTGGGTTTGGCCTGCCCTGGGAGAACAGTGGAACAATCAACCTTATTCACCCTGGATTTCCTTTCCCACTCAGTCCTCTTTTACAGCCTAAGCTAATGCAGAGCTATAATCTTAAGTTATGTTCTCTTCAGTTCCTCTGACATGGAGAGCAATGCATGTTATGGTAATAAATGCTAGAAACAGCAAATGGGTTGAAAGCAACCTTATAAAATGATTATCTGCTATAAATGTTGAAGACAACATGTAGAGTGCTTGATAGGATTTGTCTGTTTGTGATCTGGCTCAGTTGGAGTCATTGACTTAATCCCTTGCAAAACTGTTAAAGATTTCTGTAAAGTATCCCTCCTTCCTTCCCCATGTAATGCTTTCTGTGCTGTTCTATAAAAGAGAATGCAAAGCCCTTTGTTGGGGACACAAACACACAGATAGACACAGACACAGGCAAAGAATCATAAGACAGTATTCAGGTAGGCACAGATTCAGACTCACAAACAGGCAGACAAAGAACGACAAAGACACAAGGAGATACAAGTAGAGAATTCAAATCCGGGCTCACTCTTGGTTCAGTTACACCAAGGGGAAGTGCTTTTAAATTTTTCCTTTTTTTTTAAGGAGTCATGAATTGTTGATGACTGGTAGTTTATCAGCAATGTATCCAAACCAATGCATTTGCCAACAGTTATTGCTTTCTCCTACTTCCTGTGTCTCAAACATCTGGCCAGTGTCACTAATTTTCTATCCAACTTCCTGTGGAGAGGGTGCCTTGTAGAGGAGCTTCCTCAGATTTCTTCGAGGGAGTATATTTTCTTGGATTGTAATGCAGGAACGGAAGAAATGCAGGCAGTGGTGGAGAGGGAGAGATGCAGGCAGGTGATGGAGACTGTCCCTATTGTTCCAATAACTTTATCTGAATTTAGAACATTTCAAAATGGGCCAAAGTAATCTTGTTTCTCATTCTGAAATTCACCTTCAGGCATGGATGCTAAGAAAATACAGATGTCACTTAGGACACTGACACTAAAATTGAAACGTATTTTTTTGCTTCTGTTCCACCACAGGACAAATCCTGAGGCAGGCTGGGGAAGGGTGGGAAATATGCTCTTGTAAACAGAGGGTTACAATAGAGGAGTGGGAAAGGGAACTGGTTAATACACAGAAAGATACATGTAAATAACACTGACCACATGGATCAGTGTCTAAAATGTAAAATTAATGCAAATTATTCCACTGGGACTCCAGAACGATTTAATTTTGTCAATGTGTCATTTTGAATTTTTTTGATCCAATATACCATTGGGAGGTCTGAAGAGATGGCTCAGTAGAGTGTTTGCCATATGTGTAAGAGGACCCGAATTTGATACCCAGTTTGATACGACGTGAAAGGCAGTGTAAGAGGTATGCACTTGTATTTACAGCACGGAGGAGGCAGAGACAGACAGACTCCTGAGGCTCCCTGGGCAGCCTATTTGGTGAGCCCTGGACCAATGAAAGACACTATTAAAACAAGGTGAATGATTCCTGAGAAATGACACCAGAGATTGGCCTTTGGTGCGTGTGCTCATGTATACACACACACACACACATAATTAGAAAATAATACCATTGGGAAGCCTCTCAGAATATCTTGTGTTCCCCCAGAGGTGTGTGCAGACATATTTGACTTGAAAATATTTAATTAGTGTATAATTTAGGAACTGCATGTGACTATTCCTGAGAGGATCTCATGAAGAACACAATGAACGGATGCAGGCTTTTGACTTCACAGGACCAGCACAGGGATCTTAGGTTTACAAACAGCTCAGGAGGGTCTGGGACGATGGCTCAGTGGTTCAGAGCACTGGCTGCTCTAGGAGAGGACCTGCATTTGGTTTCCAGCACCCACACAGAGGCTCAGAACCATCCATAACTCCAGTTCCAGGAGGTCAAGTGCCTCCTGACCTTCATGGGCGCCAGGCACACATGTAGTGTACTTAAATGCATGCAGACAAAACACTCATACACAGAAAAAAAAAACAAAACAAAAAAAAACACATCTTAAAAAGAAACAGCTCTGTAGATTGACACAAAATTGACTGGCAGTTAAGTGGCCTAAAAGCTAATCACACGAGCATTTCTTACTGTAAAACTATTTGAACTAACAAATTACTGTCTCATTGTGCTGCAAAAGTTGTTGGGGATCAGAATACTTAACATAAACTCTGAAAGCGTGAAGTTCTCTTGAATACACTGAAATCTCGATCTAACTTAATGAGGGCAGCCACCATCAACAGCTAACTGTAGATTTGCAGAAATGTCAGGAGACACAATCTCTGTAATTATAGTTCAGAGATGAGTTATTGTTGTCGCATCTTAAAGCATCATTTAGCTCTTATGAAGTAAAGAGTGCAGAAGGATAGCTTCAAGAAGGAAAACACACAGGACGGTCACCAGAGAGCTTGGCTAAAGCACATGTCCAGACCTCAGGGCCCTATGCTCGTCCCTCTTGCTTAGAGACCATAGCTTTGGGGATTTGTTTTTAGAGAATTTTGTGGGTTCATCGCACCCTAGAAAGAATTCCTTCACATTTAATCACTATCACCAGCTCTATTAAACCTGCTGTGCTGAACGTTTGCTAGAGACATCATCACCTTACATACACGAGCAAGACCAGAGTCTCTCTTCCTTGCACTAATTTTGTGATATAATTTTGTTAGTAATCACAGAACAGACAGCATTCAGAATGTCTGCTGCTTTCTTAATTAGGCTGAACAGGATCATTAAGACAAGTCACAAAAGATGTCCCATCAGCAATTGAGTGGGACCGAAAGGCTGAAGCTTAAACTTATCTTCGAACAGGAAGTGATAAGGGGCTGTAGATAGAGAGGGTTACATAAACTGAGCTGGAACACCTCTGAGAACAGTGGGCTTTCTCTGTCTCCCCTGGCTCATAGTGCTTCTTCATAGCGTGTCTTAAGTTCTCATCTTTGAAGGGTATTACTGGACCACAAAATTAACTTTATAATGTAGCTATCTTTGTTGACTGATCTCTGGTTAGAGAGTCATTATATAGTTCCATCTGGCCATGGGAGCAGAGTTTATTTCCTTTCAGTACATCGAGTAATTTTTCTTTTACAGTTTTCCTAGATACCCTTCACACACCGTTTTATAACTCACTTGCACTTACAATTTGAATCAAAGTAAAAGAAATAATAGTTTTGAAATGTCGTTTTTGATTATCCTGATTTCCCTCATACACGCACCTATATTACTTATAAAGAAGGAATGGTCTCCCATGCTAGGACAGGAAACAGCAGAAGGAAGGAATCTGGCACAGAATCCAACTGAAGCTATTTCCCTTTGCCTACTCCTGTACTCTCTGCTTTTCTGTTTCTGGATCTAAGATATCTCACAGAAGCAATTTGAGGAAAGACAGGTTTTAGACACACACTTTCAGATTTCAGTCCATCATGGTGTGATAAAGGCACAGTTCAGTTCATGGTGGCAGGAGCTTCGGCAGTAGCTGTTCTCACAGCATAAGAACAGGAAGCAGAACCCCTCCCCTTCCTTGATTTCTCCTTGAAATGTCTTCTGGGAACAAGAAGCTGCACCTCAGAGAGCCCAATGTCACTTTCCTGGTTGTTCGTGTCCCCCTAACTCTCCCTCAGGAATATCCCAGATCACCTTGTTGTGGTTTAGGTGTAAAGTCTCCCCTAAAAGGCTCATGCATTGAAGACTTGGTCACCCCAGTTCTTAGATTCATCCACTGAAAGGCAGTTGGATCATGAGGGCTTTGATCTATTCAGTAGTCAATCCACTGATCAGTTCATAATTCTCCGACATTTCCTGGAGGAGGTAGACACTGTGAGAGGTAGGTGACTTGGAGGTGTTTCTTGCCCTGGGCCCCTGCTCCTAGCTCTATCCTTTTCTCCTTAGTTGCCACAAAGGGAACAGCACCTTCTTGATGCCATTTGCTAGCTGTTTCAGCCTGCCCCACAGCACGAGTCAGCCAGAGTGGTTAAAATTCTAGAAGCATTAAATCAAAACAAGTTTTTCCTCTTTTAAGCTGTTTATTCTTAGGTATTTTGTCACAGCAAAAATAAATAAAATAAATATAATAATAAAATAAAATAATAAAAATAAAAACAAAATAAAAATTAAAAAAAAACTATTAAAAAAAACTGAATTAACATATCTCTTTAGCTGGAGGGTAACTCTGCATGACACCAGTAACCATCAGGAGCATCCTGGGGTCCCCGGTGATGGTGATGGTGTTAGGTATTTGTTAAAATATCTTTATGAGGCTTAACGAAGAATCCAGACGTTGAAATTTCCAATGCTCTTTATTAATCACAAACCATGTCAAATCTCAGGGAATCCCATACCCGGGAGGCTAAGCAGAGACTTCATTTCTTTTTCCAATCTCCCCTGCTTCTCATCAGCCCTTATTTAACTTTTTCCCCTAGCCTCCTCTCCACATCCAGGCCTTCATTACAATACAATAGTACCTTAGCATACTAGGGGTGATCAGAGTCTTCTCTATCACCTGCCTGCAGTTCTTTCATGTCATGGGTCACCTTCAACTGTAAACAGTTAGTTCTATCTGTGGAGATCCCAGCAGGGCTAGCACAAGGGTGTGAATAGGTAGGAAGCAAGGCCTGCATCTGCTGCAAGGCATCTGGCTTCCCAGCTACAAGGGATCAAAGCCCTTTTGCAAACCAAAACAGCACACAGGAGTAAAACATCCCACAACATCTCACCCTTTTTACAATAAGAACAATATTGACTCAATCAAATGAAACTAAGATATAAAGTTATAGTCTGTCAAATATCGAGTCCAAATTTCAGCAGACTGCTCATGCAGTTCAAATGTCTTTGTGACTGTAAGTGTCCCATAACATCAAGTATCAAGTCCAAAATTCACCAATTGTTCATAAAAGTTCACCAACTGTTCATAAAAGTTCACCAATTGTTCATAAAAGTTCAATGTTTAGCAAAATGCTTGTGCAGTTCAAATGTCTTTGAAGAGAATCAGAGGTAGCAGAAGACAATGCAGGAAGAATCAGCTGGTATCTGCATCTGCATCATCACAGTTGAGCACTGTGAAAGTTGCCTCAATTTCCACTGGTCTGTTTGGCAAAGCAGACTCCCTGCAGGCAGGTATTCGCATCTCTATCACAGTTGAGCACTGTGAAAGCTGCCTCAAATATTCAAAACAGGCTCTCTTTTCAGCTGCAGAGTCATCTCCAAGATGATTTCAGAGGACAAGATATGAAGCCAGTGGCTTCCCAAATTTTCCCTTTTCAAGATGACTGCGTCTGTCTTAGGAGAGAATTAATGAACAATGAAAATTACCTATCCGAGTTACTGATAGCATGATCAGCACTCTGTCTTGGGGAAATTCATGTCATAATTCTCAATCCCGTCTCTGACTGCCAGCCTCTGTATTTAGCTGGGGAATTCAATCTTTTTTTGTAATCCATGGCCTCTGGTTTATAAGCAGCATAGGAGCAAGGCAGCTAGGAAGGCCTTCAACGGTCCATTTTGAGGTTGAAGGCGGGACAGTAACCTGCACACTCTGATGTCTCTCTTCAGCCCAGTGGTCTCTGGATACTCTCAGCTGGATGTTTCATTTCTGAAAAGACAAAAACACAACCTTTCCCCGACATGGGGTGGAGTCTTCACACTCCAGGCTATTATTATTAGAGCAAAATGCTTAAACATTATCTTTTAAAATTAATTTTTTAATTTTAATTTTTTTTAATTTGAGCTTAAAATAGCCAATTATAGATTTATCCTATACCCCTTTCTTTTTTAAATTTTAGCTGAAGTTTTATTTATCATGAATAATTTTAAAATCCAATAATTTGTCCCTGCTTGCTGGACATTCATTTAACATGCCAGCCTCAGGAGTTGTAGCTGTGGCTGATAACTGGACATCTAGTCACTGCAATGCCTTATGGGTTTTGTAGTCCATGACAAACCGGGAAGTTTGGAACTTTTTTCAAATATTAACCATAAACAAACTTCCAAATATAGGCAAAATAAATCTTTTTTGTCAATCAAATAAAACCAAATACCAATTCCCTGGAGGACCAGGACCAGTGGGCTGAATTTTTGGTCCAAACTCCTGAACATAGAGAAGCTTGTTCTTTAACTGAAAGGGTTTAAGAAATATGAAACATAGAAATGCAATCACATATAGGGGGAAATGCCTTCCCAAGTACGGCCATTAACAGTACTCTTTAGTCTCCTCCCCACCCACAGGGAAGATGACCATTGAGCTTAACACCTGTCAACAGGATTCCTTCTTCCCCAGCCTCCTCCCTCCTGCATATCAGCAGGGATTCTTCCTTCCCGGGCTCCATGGGCGCCACCCTGTCTCAAAGGTGGCTTCCAAGGGCACAGGTTGACCACACCGCCCCTGGATTCCGCGCGCGCGAAACTCCCGAGAGCTCGGAGCCAATCAGCTGCACGAGCCCCCATCCCCAGACCCCTAACCCCTGAACCGGATAAAAGGGCTGGTGGGGAGGGGATCGGGCCCGCCATGCTCATCTCCTGCGTGGGATAGGCAGGACCCGGAGCGCGCCGGTATCAAATAAATGCCTCATGTATGTTACAGCGGTCCGTGTCTCGTGGTTCCTTAGAAACCCGCCCGGCTTGCCCTAACATAACCACCATAGCCAAACGGCTGCAGAGAGAAAAACTCTAACAGAAGCAGTGTAGATTCTGCCCAAGCTTTGAGTTGCTTTTTGCAATGATCCATTTTAAAATATTGTCCTACTTTTGTATCATGTGCTCAGTAGAGGAATGATCAGAAAGCATACCATCAAGCTTGAGATCTAGGTAATTTACATATGCATTCTGTAATCTGCTTTCTACCTGAATTAACTCCTTTTCTGTTGCTGTTAAACTTTTTTGTCTGTTTAAATCTGAATCACCGTTCAATGCTTGAAATGAATTACTTAACTCTTGAGTAGTTAACCCAATGGTAGGTTCATTAAACCAGATATTAACTTTCAGTGGCTTTTGTACAAAATATTGACATAAGGTAGTACTATCTGAGAATTCTTGGGGAATGACTTTCCATTGATACCTTTTAACAGGCTGAGAATTATTATCAATACCTGTTCTGTCCTGCTTATGGACAACCTTGACAGTCTGTGATTGTTTTTGATCAATAGCATCTTGAATCTTACAGGTTGTCTCTGATATTGAAGGAATGTTAATCTGTACATTCCATTGTTTTAATAGGTCTCTTCCCCATAAACTTATAGCTAGATCTGCCACATATGGTCTTATATTTCCTAGTTCACTTTCTGGTCTTATGCATTTGACATTTGCTATATTTTGTTTTAACTGAGAAAATGTTCCGGTTCCTAAGAACTGAGTAGATACCTCTTGAAGAGGCCAGTTTGGACTCCAGGAGTCTTTTGAAATGACTGTTACATTGGCTCCCGTGTCTAACAATCCTTCAATCAAAATTCCATTTATCTGTACTTTTAACTTAGGTCTCTGATCATTTATTGTTGCTTGCCAAAATACCTGTTTTTCAGAACCGTTTAATTCACCTGTTTTCTCAGCTCTATCCTTGATATCAAAGTCTAAAGCAGTGCTGTCTTTAGCAACAGGCACTACCTGTTTTAATCTCTCTGAGGGTGAGTCAATCCGTTGCTGGTAAGAAATTGTTGGCTCATGTTTTCTGTGATAGGGGCCTGAGCTGGGCCCCCAAAGGCGTTTCCCGACAGCAAAGAATTACCTTGAATATCTGTTACAGATCTACACTCATTAGACCAATGTCTGCCTATTCCACACCTTCTACATATACCAGGAAACTGAGGTTTTCTTTCTGGCTTATTATCAGAGAAAACATTATTTCTAGGATCTGTTTGTCTACAGTCCTTTTTAAAATGACCTGATTTTCCACAGCCAAAACATCTGACTTTTTGATTTCTAAGACCTTGAACAATTGCTTGTCCTATCATAGTGGCATTGTGAGCATTGGATCCAATATCAGTAGTAATTTTAATCCATTGATCCAAAGAAACTGTTTTTAATGGCCTTATTGCCTTTTGGCATTCTGAATTAGCATTTTCAAATTAGCCAGAGATTTAATTAACACTTCACTTGCTTCTGAGTCTGAAATTGTCTTATGGACAGTAGAAGTCAATCTCTGTAAAAAATCAGTGAATGGCTCATTTGGACCTTGCATGATCTTAGTAAATGACTCAGATTTTTTTCCTGGCTCTTCAACTTTATCCCAAGCATTTAATGCCACTGTACGACATTGTGCTACAACATTATCATCAAATTGGATCTGCACTTCCAATTCAGCATATTGACCTTCACCTGTCAACTGATCTCTGAAAATATTAACGCCTCTAGCTCGGTTACGATGTTCTATTGCCAAAGCTTCTTCTTTCCACCATGTAATCCATTGTAATTAAGGACCGGCTTCTAATACAGCTTTTGTCAAGTCCCTCCAGTCTTGAAGAATGACTCGGTGTTGAACAGCCCAGTTGTTCAAAATCTGTTTCACATAAGGAGAGTGCATTCCATAGGCTACTATTGCCTCTTTAAATCTCTTTAAATCTAGCATTTCTGTAGGTTGCCATCCAAGTTCATCATAGCCCTCTGGGTATCTTTCATCAGGGGGCCTCCTGTTTATAGTTACTGGATAAACCATAGTTGGTTTTCTTAAAATATTTGGCTGCCACATTGCATTATAAGGTGGAGCAGTAGGTTCTGAATTCTCTGAGTGAGGTAGGCTTTTACTTCCTTCCATCAAGTGTTCTAATTTTGCCACCAAAGTTTGCATTTTTGCATTCCACTTCTCATCTATTTCTTTTAAGGCTGCTTCTTGTGAGAAGCAAGTAGATTCTGCTTTTCTTTCCATCATTTTAAAATTTTCTGATTTTGCTCTGAATTTATCTCCTGTATCTAAGTCAATATCCCGTAAAGGGCTAGGAGATTTCCCTTTTCCTTCTGCACTGACAGTTTTCCTTGACAGAGCACAGTATACCATGATGGCTATTGATAATACCATGTGAAATACCAGAATAACAAAAACCATAATCTGTATTATGCTAGTTTCAGATGAAGTATTTATCTCTTCATCTACTGTTTTCATTCCTGTGACATCCTTAACAAAACTATACAGAGCTCAAGTGCCCTGTGTCACAATATTTTCCATTTTTAACATGGAAAAATTTTCTTTTCCACTCTTACTTATCCTCTCCTTCCTTAGGAGACTCCTGTGTATTTTTCTTTTATTTTTTCTATCTTTCTTACTGTGTCTCCCACTTTCTAAGGAGCATTCTTTTTATTACCTTCTTTTCTTACAGAAGGTCTGTAAATCTGTGGTTCCTTTCCTGGAACTTTATTAATCCGCACCTGTGTGCATTTTTCTTTAATTCTGTCTCTTTCTCTTTAGCTCTCCTCTTTCCATAGGAGGCCTTACTCTTTTTTATTTATTTATCTTATATCATACTTTACCTTTCCTGTGTCTTCTTTCTTCTTTTCTTCTTTTTTTCTGCCTCGGCTCTCGCTGTCCCGTGTTGTCTGTCATTTCCTTGTAGACTCTGTGTCTGGATTCTGCTGTCCCGCATTGTCTCTCTTTTTTTGTTTGTCTTCTTTCTTTCTTCTCGTGTGTCCTTGCCAAGCGTTGGTGCACCAAGTGTTAAAATATCTTTATGATGCTTAACGGAGAATCCAGACGTTGAAATTTCCAATGCTCTTTATTAATCACAAACCATGTCAAATCTCAGGGAATCCCATACCTGGGAGGCTAAGCAGAGACTTCATTTCTTTTTCCAATCTCCCCTGCTTCTCCTCAGCCCTTCTTTAACTTTTTCCCCTAGCCCCCTCTCCACATCCAGGCCTTCATTACAATACAATAGTACCTTAGCATACTTGGCTAGGGGTGATCAGAGTCTTCTTTGATCACCTGCCTGAAGTTCTTTCATGTCATGGGTCACCTTCAACTGTAAACAGTTAGTTCTATCTGTGGAGATCCCAGCAGGGCTAGCACAGGGTGTGAATAGGTAGGAAGCAAGGCCTGCATCTGCTGCAAGGCATCTGGCTTCCCAGCTACAAGGGATCAAAGCCCTTTTGCAAACCAAAACAGCACACAGGAGTAAAATATCACACAACAGGTATTTCTGGTGAAAAGCCCAGCGCCCCTAGTGGTAAAGGCACTAACTTCTCCTCCATTTAATGTAAGTACTATAGTACTCACTAGCCCATAAACCTGTTTTCCCAGAAATCCTTGTTGCCATGTAACATTTAATGAGCCAATCCAGTGCCTGGGTTCTGACCAGTCAGAGAGATCCCCTGCTCCCTTTAAAAAGTCTTGCCGGAAGCCTCTCTTGGTCCGCTCTCCTAGTCTGACTTACAGGATAAGTGAGAGTTGACCCCAATGAGTTTGACAATAAAGATCTCTTGCCATTGCATCGATCTGGAGCCCTCTCTTGGTTCCTTGGAGGTCGCCCCTTGCCCTGAGACCTCAGACGGGCTCTGGCCCCGCCTGTCCTTTCACTGGAAATTAGGTAAAACGGAAAACTAGAATTTAGGACAAACCAACTCTTAAGAAAACTAAAGAGAAGTGAGTCATGAGTCAAAGGGTTCCTTTGATGTACTCAGTGTCCTCATCATGGCGCGTTCCCATGGCGGAAGGGGAGGAGTTTGTCTGGTAGAGAACCGATATGGGAGGTTGTCTTGTTTTCATGGCGGGAAGAGGCCTGCAGGTGAGAGAATGGCCTTCTCTGTCCCTGAGGGTTAGAGTGCCAAGAAGGAGTCTAAGCTTCCATGTTTTCAATGGTGGAGGTAAGCAAACAAATACAAATAAAACAAAGCAAAAAGGCATGCGTCTGCGAAAGTGAAAATTTGAAATGTTCTCTCCCACCACCACCCCAGTTTTGAGAAAATGTAAGTAGCCCCAGGGACAGGAGGGGTGAACTCTGACCAGCCAAGATGAGCTCTAGCCCTCTCAGAAGCTGTGATCCTCAGACTTGTTGAGCTGCCCACAAGTTGTGCAAAGAGCTACAGGGTTGCAGTTTCCATGAGCTGTCCCCCTTATTGGGCTGAGAGTTTTCATGCTGCAACTGTTTTTGAGTTATCCCTGCTGCTGTGCGGAGCGCTCACCCTGACTCCTTTCAACTCATTGGATATTGGTTCAGAAAGTTAGACTTTGGTCAATTGTTACTTTGATCTTTCCCAGGTTCCCTTTTGGGGGAGAGTAGGTGTGTGTGTGTGTGTGTGTGTGTGTGTGTGTGTGTGTAGTGATTTGTCTTTCTGGGAAAAGTCTTTTACACAACACTTGGTACCCAAAACAAGGAAATGACAGAACCAAAGATGAGCTGGGGACATAAGATTGCAAGGTCCTGACTATGGGTAGCAAGACATGCAACTGAGGCTAAACAGGCTGGAGTACAGCATTCTAGGAGGGAATTCTCACAGAGTTGGCCTTTCCCATGTGGAGTGTGAGCCTTTTTGCTGTGAGAGTGGTTTCATGGTTTTTGCTATGGGTATAACTAAGGCTGAGCCATCAGGAGTTGAAGTGTCCATGGGAGGAATCCCAGAGTGGCTGTCTTCCTCTGTATGATGTGGACCTCCATGCTTGCTTGATGAGTGGAGTCCACCACTTGAGTCCAGGGATGCCCTGAGAACAGCTAACGGCATAAGGAGCGGGTTTGGGGGTCTCAAGAAATTTGCACACTTATGCACCTCCTAGAGAAGGGTGCACAACCAAGCTTAATCAAGCAGGCAAACACACACACCCAGCAAGGGTCCCACTGGATTTTTAGTCCTAAAGTGGGCTGGTGCCTCATGTTCTTATGAGATTGGCTACTTAAGCCAGCAGTTGATAAGCAGAAGGAAGCCTTGAGTAGAGAGAGCAGCCTCAAGCACATGCTTTACTTTCAGGACAATGCTGACTCTGGAGGGATTTTTGCCAAATGGCAATTTTACCAAAATTTTATGGCTGCTTTCTTTGTCTTATGTAACCTTTTGACAGAAAAGGCAGTATATTTCTTTCACATTTCCTACATTTGGGCAGACAGGTTTTGCAGAGTTCGAAAGTCGCATGTAAGAGCTGCGAGTGTTGGCAAGAGCCTGTGGTGGCCCCTTGGCCACTGTTGCGGGAGAAGAGACGCAATGCTAGTGGTGCACAGCAGGAACCAAGCAAGAGGAATTAAGATGAGAAACAGGGATGCAGCTAGCATCCTCCACGTTCACCTCCAATTTGGCCAGTAAATTACACAAAGGGGAAATGAACATGGAAGGGATGGCCTGCCACTTCCCATGGCTGGGGGCCAGCCAATAGGAAAAGCTTGCAAGGTAAAGTAAATCCTACTGGTCAAGAGCATCATCACAATTTTGAGTCAAATTTGAAGCAAGCTTTAATTAAATTAATTAAATAATGGCCAGTAAGATGGATTCTGACCAGGTCCATTCCAAGGTTCCCCACTCTGGGATTCCCAAGAAATGACACCATCATGTGCATCAAGTGCATCAGATGCTTATAAAAGCAGAAGCTGTAAGGCTATGCACTTCCTACCAGGTCCAGTCAGGGGCAAGCATGTATCCTGCTGTACTTCCTGTCTGGGTTATCTCGTGCCTACAAGTGGCTAAGTATATCCGGTGCATTTGGAGAAAATCTAGTGAAGTTGGATTAACCAAATGGAGTCTATACACTAGGCCTATTATCTCATGGGAACATCCCCTCCCCTGCATTCCAGGAGGCTATCTGTCCTTGGGGAGGTGGGAATTACAGGATTATGTCTTTTTGTATCTCACATGAACAGCCCCACCCAGCACTCCAGGAAGTTATCTGTCTTTTTTTTTTTAATAGATTTCTTAGGCATAGTAATTAAACTTTAAAACAAAACTTTTGCTCTTACATTAGATTGGTGCTAAGAAACCCTTCCTGGGATCCAAGTTACCCACGGGAAGAACAGAAGACTTGGGAGAAAATATGGCGATGGGATAGGAAATACTCTTGTGTCCGACCACTAATAGAGAAAAGGGGGGAAATCTGTGATCCCACCTGCAGATGAGTGCCTTAGCAACAAGATGGGTACAGGAAACTATGACAACCAGGAAATACTTAGCCCCTGAACTGCTTCAATTGGGGAAGATTTCTGAACAAGCAATAAAAGAGCTTATCACAGCCTGGCTCCTGAGGCTGTGGGACTTGGGAACAGATGAGTTCCATCTGACTGCCAATGAAATGTTATGAAATGGCAGAACCAACACCATCTTAAACTGCAAAATCCATTTTAAAACAGAAAAGGTTCATGTTCTCAGGAAAATAAGAAAAGCCCTGAGCCTTCAGAGCCCACCAGTAAAGCCAAAACAAAATGATTGTCGGGTACTTGTTTTGGGAACTGAGATGTGTCATTTCTGGGTTATGGTGACTCTAGCCATTATTATTAGTGAGTTTCTGATTAGTTAAAAATTATGACTAACTTTGTTTATGTTGGCACAAAATGTTTATGATTTTCAAGCTTAAATAGTTTGTAAAAATTTGAGTCGGGGAATAATAGCTCTGAACCTTCATTTCAGACTACATCCCTTGCCGGTTCAGCTGTCTTTCTTTCTCTTTTTCATTTTATGGTTGAGCTCACTAAAAATTTCTTTTCTTTCAACAAGTTGTGTGTCAGTATAATTGGATCAAAAGGATCCCACAATACCATGGAGGCAGAAAAACTGAGTAATGCAATGACCTGTTCCTCCTCAAGACAAAGGAGGGATAACCCGAAGCTATATGAGGGAAATCAGTTCCTGATAAATTGGCTACACAGAGTCATTAGGAACACTTGGCTGTCTCCACTGAAGGTTCCTGTAACTATCAGGGGCCAGAGGGCCATAGAGGAAGGACGGGTATTATGGGGGAAATGGAGACTGAGAGAGGTCATGTTTGATCTCCAGCTCCCCAGGCCAGAAAGAATGACGTTCGCAAGACAGTTAAAAAGGAAGTTGATGGAACTGCTCTTCCAAAGATCCTGAGTTCAATTCCCAGCAACCATAACCATAAAGGGGGCTCACAACCATCTATAATGGGATCTGATGCCCTCTTCTGGCATGCAGGTGTACATGCAGATAGAGCAGTCATACATTAAATACAAAATTTAAAAAAAAAAAAAATCTTTAAAAAAGAAAATACAAAAAACAAAATAAAAC
This sequence comes from Cricetomys ansorgei, assembly GCA_026225945.1. Taxonomy (NCBI): domain Eukaryota; kingdom Metazoa; phylum Chordata; class Mammalia; order Rodentia; family Nesomyidae; genus Cricetomys; species Cricetomys ansorgei. Next base: position 25,218,743 of record JAMJFZ010003875.1, on the reverse strand, counting down.
AAAGCAAAAGCTGGGTAGTAGCTCAGGCCTTTAATCGTAGCACTCGGGAAGACTCTGGAAGCAGAGGCAGGCAGACCTCTGGACCATCACATTCAACACTTTCAACCTTCTAGTGCTAAGTATTACAGTCTTAGTGGCTTAAATAACTGCCTTTAGGTGAAAAGTCCAACCCAGTTATCAATAATGTAAACTTAAGAGGGTATTGGAAATGCTCCCTTTTTTTTTCTAGAAGTTCTAGAGAGACAAAGGTATGCTTTCTTTCTCCCGCCTTCCCTGTCTATGACCTTTGTGCAGCAGATGGAGGAATGGGCCCTATTAGTAACTGGAGACTTGAACTCCGGCCAGTCTGAGAAAAGAGGGTCTTGGGTTTTGTTTTTTAAAACTATAGTTATATACTTACTCCCTTTGGCAGAAATGGTGTTGTCCTTTCCCAGGCTTGTCAGTGAAGAGCTTGCTCTCAGTTTCTTCAGAGAACAAGTTCACACCTCTTCTTGGGCAGCCCTCAGCCAGTGCCTGCCTCCTGCAGCAGCTCAAAGACCCGACTCTCCCCACTCTTCTTGGGGCTACTCTGAAGGACACTGTAGCTCCAGATACAAGGCTGGGCAAGCTAGTTTTCAGTCCTCACATTACCCATCACTGCTCACCAGTCCCATCCTGGACCCCCAAAAGGTCCATTGTGAGAGGGATGTGTTGCTCACTGATAGGCTCGTCAGGTGACAGCTTGCCTTTCCCAGAGACTCTGTGTAGTATTTCAGAGGAAGCAGGGCCCTCTTCCCTAGGTCACTAGGCATTTAGATTTCAGCTCCTTGGGACAGAGCAGAGAGCAGAGCTGACTAGGGATACCAGCTGCTCAGGTCCCTTTGCTCTTTTGTTAGCCTCCGAGCAAAGCTGACCTTAGAAACACTCATCCTCAATTCCAGCTTTAAGCAAGCCTCAGACAGGGCCCCTGGATGCAATATTCAGGCTCACATCTACGTACCATTGCACAGTGCCATTAATTTCAGTGAGGGAAAAGGAAAACACACTACTCTGATAAAGCAAACAAATTTTAGTGTTTTTATTTCAGGTTGATTTGCCCCTAATGTGTTTCCCCAGAGTAGTCAAAATATGCCAAGAAAAGACAAGCCATTTATCAGATAAACATTGTCCCCCTATGATTAAATATTATAGACACACTAATAAGAAGAAAAATCAGCACCTGTATTCTTAAATTTAATAAGTTTCTCCATTCATATCTTAGTTCTTCTTTAAAGTCCATACAATTAGTATAGAAAGTAAATAAATGTAGAGCCTGGATATGTTTTAAATAGAGGTTTGAAAATTTGTGAGCTGATTTTTCAACGAGGCAACTATTTTGATTTCTTTCATGCAAACCATTTAATTAGAAAAAAATTAAGCAAAGTAGTACTAAGATAGAAAGTTCAAAATATTTACCAGGGAAGAGAATTGATATTTATACATTAAGAATCTATTTAAGTGGAATATGTGTTTCTTGCTCTCCTCGCTAATATACTGTCAGCTAGCAGCAAATTCAAGCTATGTGTTATCGGAGATCACTCGTAAGCACATTATCTGCGGCATTAAATAAATCTTATTTAGGTAACTGCTTTGAACCTTTTGTTGACTCCAGTCCTTAAAGTTTTCAGTTATTGATTTTTAAATCTTCATAAGCCTCTCGGGAGGCCAAGCAGAACCAGCCGCTGGCGCAGCAGGTCTTTTCCTATGATAACCACCTGCCGTCACCATACCAGCCTGTCAATAAGCGCTTATGGAGAGCCTGCTGGGCACTGAGACCTGCACCAGGGCATTGCACTGGACTCCACAGAAACAAGAGATTAAGTTTGCCTGGAGCAGCCAGATCAGCCTGTCAGCTAGGTTTTATTAATTTCTTGTTTATCAGCAACAATGACAAAACGTTTCTCTAGGAGTGGCATGGCTTTCGATGTTCCTTAAATTGATGGGGAAAAACCCTCAATAATAGCTTTTTTTTTTAAAGACAATATTTATGTAGAATTGGGTAGGCCTGTCTCCAGAGATTTGTATTTCCATAGATGACGTTTTACAACACAAAGTATGGCTCGTGTTCTTTAAGTATTGAGACATCAAGTTACAATGTTTCTTGTCTTTCACGCTTTAAGAGTAAAATGTCAGGACGTTTTTGTGATTTCCTCTAACCAGTAAGACAGGCGGGAGGTTCTTGGTCAGAATTTCTAGCCAAGCCATGTACAACAAATCCGATATAGATCCTTTTCTCGCCACTGGAAGGCTCCTGATGACACGGAAGAAAAATTAAGACCAAAGAGAAAATTACAGCAGGAAGGACATTATCTGCACTTCTGAATTAGTAATAACCAGTAGCCTGAAATGTTTATTGGGTCCCCCCTCAAGTGAGAGCGCTGCAATTATTTTGATTACAGAAATTAAATGGATGCCTACTTCAAATAATGTAAATGCCTGTTAATGATAAAAGTGGCTTAATCATTGTATACACAAAGTAAAATTGTAACTTCTGACGTTTCTTTGGAGAATTTAATCAACAGATATCTGCTCTGTGGAGGAAGTTACTTTCCCCTCCAATATCTGTTTTTTGTTGTTGTTTTGTTTTGTTTTGGAGAGGGAGACTTTAGGAACTGGCAGTCCTCTGGGCCGTTCCATGCTTGAAGATACATTTATCTTCACATTTCGGTCAGTTCACCAGGTAGAAATGAAACAGCTGGACATTTCCCCATTTTTAGCACCAATGTTCACTGCATTAATATTTTCAGCAGGCAGTCTCCTCACGATGGAAGGGCCATGGGACAAAGAATGGAAGTAGAAAGCTCATGGACTTTGTCTTTGGTGACCTGTTGCCACTCTGTACAGAGCTCTGCAAGTCAGCCACGGACACACAGAGCTCAGAGGCACCCACCTAGGGAATCAGCCATGGACACACAACTCCAGGGCACCCACCCAGAGAAGATGTTTGAGAGCCCTGTTGGGCTTGGGCTGTTGGGAGGGAATTTAGAACTCTGGGCTCCTGGAGCCTGGTCCATATGGGATAATGAAGGTTAGCTTCAGTCCGACATGGACACATGTTCCCGGCCCCATGAGTGCTGTAGGATTGCTAGAAAGTCCAAGCAAGTCCTGTCAAAGTTCACAGGACTCAGTTATCCCAGTCTTAGGGTGACGTTGATCTTTCTTTACAGCCTAAACTCTACATGGTCCAACTTATCTTTAAAAAAACTCTTCCCATTGGCAGGGTCATGGGTCTTTAGTCTGACTACCCACTCACCCTATCCCTTTTCCCTACCAGTCTTAACTGCCCAGAGACACTTACAGCACGATGAGGTTGGCTGCTCTCGAGTGTTCCTGTAAGAGCTCATTCAGTCGAACCTGGCGGTAACTCTGTGGACGACAGTATTTAGACTGAGTTGAATGCAGTCTATACCAGAATTGTGGATAAGAATTTATCTTCTTACCTCAAGTCATGGATATGCAGAATACTTCATTTAAAAAAAATCATTACTAAAAATAAATAGGACATACTTTTAAAAATGAAGATTTAGTGTTCATGGGAGATTTTAGAAACGTAAAGAGTGATTCTGAACTGTCACCATGGGGTATCGTGGCTTATTTAGATTCTAGGGGTGTAGAGCAAACAACACAGATGACAAAAACAAAAAAGACTAGAGTAGAGAGTTTAGGAACAGGCTTTCATTGAAAGAAAAAAACAAAACAATTGAATCTTGCTATCCCTTTGATAGCCTAAGAAGACAGGTTCTGTTCTATTTTGATTTCTTTAAGCTCCCTGACAATATTAATATGGGACTGGTTTAAGTAAAAAGCCACTGGTAAACTCATTGGAAAATTATTTTCCAGAAATGAGAATAATGCTTACTTTTGTATTTCACTGGCTCAGATGTCTGACTTGCTTAATTTATATGCTATGTCTCTTGTTAAAACTGGGTACTTTATCATATACACGCTTCAGTGTTGTATTTCAGCATCATTTTGGGTTTAATGGAAGGGTTTAAAACTTTCTTCCTCTATGTTTCCCAGTTTAGATCCTAACATAGTTTGTGCTTGTAGTTTATAAAGCTCTTGTGGTCCTTGCCCTTTAATGCCTGATTAAGATGTGGAGTTTTAAGGCCGGGCAGTGATGGCCACACACCTTTAATCCCAGTACTCAGGAGGCAGAGGCAGGCAGATCTCTGTAAGTTCGAGGCCAGCCTGGTCTACAGAGTCAGTTACAACAGAAAAACCCTGTCTCTAAAAACAAAAACAAAAACAGAAAAAGATGTGGAGTTTTGTAGTTAAAGCTGCATCCCTGTTCTCTTCATGATCATTACTATCCATCACTTCAATTTGAGCTCAGGCCAGAGAGAAACTTCTGATTGTTCTCTCTGGCTGGCCTGGGATTGATTATCCTCCTGCCTCAGCCTCCAGAGTGCTGGGATTAGAGGCCTTTGTGCTATCTAGGAAAGCTCATCATTTTATATTCATCTCACAGTGTGTGCCGAATGTGACTCTCTCTCTCTCTCTCTCACACACCCATACACACTCTGTTATTCCTGTGTGTGAGGTGTGTGAGTGCTGCAGTGCGCTTGTAGATTTCAGAGGACAACTTTTTATGAATCTATTTTCTGCTCTCACACTGGGATTGAATGCAGGCCACCCGATGAGCTATCTGCTGGCTCTAAGTCCAGCATCTGTATTCATTATTCCAAACAATACATCATAAATGTCTATAGTTATTTTGTTAGTTTTTTTCAAAGCTATATTTATCCAGTTAGAGATCTTTGTTATTGTTTAAGTTGTGGGTCAACTTACCTTTATCCACATTGCATGCCTAATGACTTAAGTTATTTTAGCTAAATAAAAGTAAATTTCAATGGAGACCTCACAATATGGACCAATAACTTATTAACTAAAAAAATTACCTTCTAGGAAAAAAATGAAAATATTTTCTAAATGATTGTATCCAGCACTATGATTGAAAAGCCCCTGAAAAATGCAGATGCCCAGGATGCTGAGTTGACCAGATGTATTACTTCTCAAAATCAAGCGCTGGTTCCTCCTTCACCTAATTAGACAGTAAAGTGGAAACCAAGGAAGACAAGTCCTTACCTTTTCCTTGACCGCTTCCAGTTCTGCGTCTGTAATTTTCCACGGGCTTTCTCTTTTTAATTTCTCAGCAGTGGTCAAATCTTTGTGGCTTTCGTGGAGCCGATAAGGTTCAATCATCTCTTCAAAGACTTTCCAGCTGAAATTGGAATTGTAAAGGAGGCCTCACAGTGGGAAACTGACTCATTATTTCACAGATGCAAGGAATCAGGGCTGAATGGTATGCAAATCTTTTAAGAATCATTTTTTTGGGAACTTACTGTGAGGGAAACCACCGTGGGTACAGTCCTTCCACAGTCAAAGCAAGCAGTCGGTGTGTTTGAGGCCTTGTTAGTTTTCAAGGATCATCAATATTATTAATGCATGAACACATAGATAGTGATTATTCCACAGATATGCTTTCTGCATAATGTAGTTAAAGACCCATTTGTACTGTAGAATCTGCAGTGTAGATGCTTAAGCCCATATAGGACTTTCTACTTGCTTGTTATGCAGATCAGTGGGAGCCATCTATCAGTTCCTGTAGTGGGGAGATGACCTGTATTCATTGAGAGGTGGGGGCTCTCCTCACCTTGAGTCAACTAATAATGCCCACTCCTGCCAGGAAGCCTCTGGGCAGATGGGAGAAGAGCCTGGGCTCCCACAAGTTTAACAGCTTTTGTGCAAAAATGTCTGCCGAAAATAATGGTGTCCTTGTCCTGGTGTTTGATGTTGCTGTCAGAGATTTTCAAATGACTATTATTCATGTTTGTGTTAAGTGAGAGGACAAAAATCAATAACACTTAATGCCTAAAAATCTGAGACCATCTTAGGGCATCTAAAAATAAATCATTGAGGAGAAAGTGAAAAGCAGTGTCTGAGAGCCATGGAACATTTAAAAATTGCAAAGAGAGTTTCATTCTTGTCTTACATGATAATCTCCTAAGATTTATTCTTCAAACCAGAGCACAAAGCAAAGCTTATAATTTATGGAAGGAGTTGTCTTCAGAGCTCTATTCGAGATCTCAAATATGAATAATTTTCTTTGGCCTTATATAATTTAGCTTACTTACAATTTAGTAACCTTGGGATGAATGATAATTAGAATCCATAGACTTTTGGGTTAAGAAATTAAAATACAAAGTGATGAGTTTAATTATCTCATCAGTTGGCTTGATTTAGGATTTGCAGATAAAAGTGCAGAGATTACAAAGGAATAAAATTGTCTCCATGGTAAGCCTCTGTTAAAGGACTGAAGAGGCGCTGAATGCAATAGATTTCTATTGTGCTGACTCACATAGGAAGTGGGGAGACGACAGGTAAGCAAGAGAACTGATGTGCCCCTATTATTCTTTCAACAATACTGTCATTCGCTGTTACTTCCAACAGCGACAGCCTTTAGAGAACTTGGAGACAGTAGGACGCGGGGTCTGGCCTGAGAACCTGGATTATTGCTCTTCTATCGTCCTTAGCGTAGCTGTCCTGGCTTATAGCAGAGAGCGGCGATGGCCACTGGGAGCCCGGTGGGGGCCAGAGTGATGGCGTGGGTGCAGAACCTTATGAAAGCGGGTCAGCACTGTGCGGAGCAGCCCCAGAACTTGGGTTCAGGATGGAGACGCACTGCTTAAACTCTATATGTTTTTATTTTGGTAGAGCTGGGGTTTGTCTGCACCTCATTTAGAAAATACAGCATACAAATGACTTCCCAAGAAACAGAGGTGGAATGGAAATTAGTGGTTGTTCCCACAGTATCCATGGTGAGAATGGCTCCATCCACAACAACAACCAATTCTAGCACATTTCTATGCTTTCTGCAAGGACTGAGTAAAACTCAGGTAGTTTTGAACCAATATACATCCAGTGCTATGGTGCCTTCCATGAATGGCCAGTGGTTTAGGGGGACAATGAATCCTGAATGGAGTGGAAGACCCGGCTTCAATGACTAGGGAAGGACACTTTCTCTCCTATGGAGTACACAGGAACAAATATTAGTCCTGGTTGCTATTGTCAGTCATCTTGCTTTTATAAGTTAAATAAACTTTGATTGACAGCTTTATAGAAGAAAGTAGAATAGGGAGAATGAAAGAGAATCAGTTCTTTGTTATAAAGTTTATTTCCTAGGTCGTTGAGCTGAAAGCCAGCCTACATTCATACTTAATTATGTGCGACAATCATTTCTGACATCTAAATCACTATGATGTTTTTCTTTCACTTGTATCTGAACATGTGAAGGGACACCATATTGCGATGAGCCTTCTTTGCCCATTCTTCCGTTGATTTCTCTGTCCGGAGCTGACCCTTTTCTGTCACCCTTAGGTGATCCTAAGGCAGCTCAATGTCTCCATTCTCATTCACTTTACTTTTCTTTTTAAGCTTGAAAAAAAAGATTTATTCATTTTATATGTATGGGTGTCTTGTTTGCATGTATGTGTATGCACCACGTGTGCCTGATGTCCAGGGAGACCAGAACAGGGCACTGGATCTCCCTGGAACTGGAGTGAGAGGTGGTTATTAACCACCATGTAGGTCCTAAGAATTGAACCCTGGTCCTCTGGAAGAAGAGCCGGTGCTTCTAATGCTGAGGAATCTCTCCAGGCCCAACTGATTTTTTTGTTAAAGTACCTTTTAATTGACTCTCAGCCAACTAATATCAGCTGTTAAATGTAAATGAGGATTAATTCCATTTTTTAAGATTAACTATAACTGTTCTGCCTTCTCCATCATTTTCTTCATACCAAAGTTTAATGCTATTTTAGCACATAAAACTTTCTCCCTGAGAGAGGAGAGGGAAGGAGGAAAATGATGTATTTTAATATCAAATAGATAGTAATTTAAAATTTTCTCCTTGGTCCACCTACAATTTCCTCTTTCAAAGTAATGTATTATAGTTGATTTTTGGACTACTCTAGCATTTAGCATCTTTAAGCTAAATTATCCAGTTAATTGCTTCTAGTTTCTCCTTGATTTCCATATAAGATTGTTGCCTTTGGCCCATGACTTTTAATTCAGTTTATACAATAAAAATAGAATCTAAACGCACCATGTTCTACATCTCTCCAGGCTCAACTATTTTCTCATTAAGTTGGCTTCTGTACTTTCTTCACCCTTGCCCTTCCCATATTTAGAGATAAGATTTCTATGATAAAATGCCTCCAACATGGCTAATCAACACTTCATGGTGATTGAAAGATTTGCTAAAGGTGATCAAACAAGAATTTAACACTAGCCTTCCACAGCAAATTGCTGACAAACTGTTTTCTATTTTGTATAACATTAGGTGTGCAAGACAAGAATAGTGATCTGGGGACAGCTGTTAATGGAGGCGAAGAGTGCCCAGCCAAGAAGGCCACCACGGGCACAGAAAATGAGACAGTATTCTCTTGACAGCTTAGCTTGATGCATCTGCCTAGAAGAGCTTTCTCTGTCTGATTATACTACCCAGAGGAGTTAAGACAAACATGCCCGATCTGCTGCCAGAGGCCACAGGTACCTTGTACTAAATGTCTGCTTTTCTATTCTAAACTAGGGGTACTTTCAAATCCTGGGACATCAGGTGCCAGCAGTATTTTACAAAGCAGTACGGACGAGGTATGGTGGAAGGGTGAGAGAGGAGGAGGAGTCTTCTGTACACTCCTGGCAGAGGCAGTGTACATCAGCCACCAGAATTCTTTCACCTTTGTGAGGGTGCACGAGTTCCCCCCGTGTTTTCTTTGCAAACTTGATACAGCAAAGAGAAAATCTACAAAGCTTCGAAACCTTATTTATCAGTTTCTCAAGGAAGGGAAGTAATTCCCTTTGCGGGAAGACAATGACATTGTCTGAGTAACACCAGTGGTGTCTGGAACAAAATTTAGACACAAAGACAAAAATGAAAAGGTCCCGAGAAGAGGACAGTGGGGTAAAGGTCAGCGTAATAAGACGAAGTGTATCCATACTATGACAAGTAGGTGCTTCCAGAATGGAGAGGCCAGTTAATAAAGGTAACTTATCACACACTCAGTGACAGAATGGAAAGGGTAAGAATGTAGGGCGGTGGCCACATCATCTGAACGGAGGCTAGAACGGACACAGAAAGAAACAGGACTTAAGTAGAGAAAACCAGTTTGAGGCATAAAAAGACAGGGGAATAGAGAAATAACTACTTATTTACAAAGACAAATAATGACAAATTCCTCTACTACAAGAACAGGGAGACTATCTGTGTTCAGCATTGAGCAAGGGCTTAAAGAGTTACAGGTGGCTACCTTCCAGACAACGGAAAATAGCTTGACCTTGATGTACAAAGATATCTAAACCCGTCCCTAAGGGGCTCACGTTAAAGAATCGTTCAGCTTGCTCTGTTATGAAGGATCCAGCTCTGCCAACTAGAGACACGCAGTGAGCCTGTTGGGTGACACGACTGCACATGCCACGAGGCATTGACTCAGTGGACTACAACTCTTCAAATGAAAAGAGATTACGTGACAGTTAGTTCTGATCACAGCAATGTTTCCACGGACCAAAGGGGATTATAAATACGTTATTTTTTACTGATGTGTTTGCAACTGCAGAAGTGTAAGAATGTCAGGCATTCGACGTATGTATGATACAAAGAACTTATTATAAAGCATATCTGGTTAGCCCTGTCAGTCTCAGCTTTCTTATCAGTTAAGTGCTTTGTAAAGCATTCTACTTGACCTTTATCAAGCTTATAGACACCCCAGATGATAGGAGGTTCAAGTCTATCTGGCCAATAAAGTGCATCACAAGTCTTAATATGGTTAGATGCTTATCAAGTTCATACAGGACATGCTATACGACAAGAAGGGAAGAGGTGAGAAGACTTGAGACTATAGAAGAATTGCCAAAGAATTGCCAGAGGAAGCAGGAACAGTGGTCAAAGAACAGATCAAAGAAGGTCCAATGGGACTATAGGGTCCAAGGTACTTAGAAGCCTTCATGTTCCACTGTGCGATTTTCTCTCTGGGCTCCAGTCCATTCTAAGTCAAATCTATTAAGTTGTATCCACAAGAAACAGTAAACATAATTTACTATAAATAACTGAGAACTTCTTATAATTATAAGTCTTTATAAGCTAATTATAAGCTAAATTATAAGTCTAAGTAGTTCATTTAATTTATAATTGACCATGATTCCAGGCATTATCCTTGTACCTTTGGGATCTTCTGTGAAGATATAACCTGTGATACAATGTTTTCAGATACCATTGTTATGAACTGAAGTTCTGTGGTTTGCCAAAGTTTACCTAGTAGAGCCTAAATCCCAAAATATGGTGAAGTTTGGAGGTAGGGTCTTTAGCGGGCACTTAGCTATAAAGAGAGTCATAGAATGGTAGCTCCATGAGGGAAGAGAGATACTAGAATTTGTTCTCCATCATTTAAGGACATAGAAGTGGCCAGCTTCAAGCTAGAGAGTCCTCAACAGATATACAGCCGAAAGCACCCTGATCATGGCTTGCTCAGCCTCCACAACTGAGAAAAGAACGTCTATTGGCCAAGCTGCAGAGCCTATGGGCTTTGTCAATGACTAAGATAATAATGGAGTTGGGAAATTCAACAGTTGGGAAGGGTTAAAATGCTGCCATGCTTCGAAGACATTGAAATGATTACTTCAACTTTGTCACTCTCTGTTTTCTGGGAGTGGGGCTTATATCACCTCCCTAGGTCTCAGATAGCTTTAGAGGCTCCCACAAAAGTTCACAGGCCCTAAGCATTGACTCTTTTAGTGCCTTGAACATAAAATAGCCCTGGGAGGGGCAGTTTCCTCTGGTTTCTCACCATAGCCTTCCTCTCTTTATTAAGATGTGCTTGATGGTTCTGTGTCACAGTTATTGAAAGGAATTTCTTTACTATTTGTCAAGATGCCATTATATTAAATGCATTACATTTCCACCTTTTGTTAAGCAATAGGAAAAAGAGCGAGAGTAGCAAGGGTGGTCAGCAGAGCTTGCTAAACACTTCATACCTCTCTTTGTTTGGTTTAATGTTGATGTCTCCAATTATATGGATGTCTGCAAATTTTATCCTAAATTTGCTGAGAAGAGAAGCCATTCTGAAAGGAAGAGAAACACATCATTAGTGCCTATGTAATTACTCTCTATCAAAAGTGTCTTTGTGTCTGAGTTAAGGTATCAAAGGCAATCAGTGAAGCTTTCAGACAGAGACTATTCAGTTTTGATTTTCATTAACATACTTGCTGGAGGAGTTAAGTGTGGACCAAGCTGCTCTACTGAAGGCATAAAGCCACCCCTGTGGTCCACCGAGGCGGCACACACCTGCCATCTCAGGGCCCTGAGGTGGGAGGACTGTTAAAGGCTACGTTGGACTGACAGTGAGTTCCAGGACAGTGTGACATACTCAGAAGCACCTTGTCATAAAAATGAAATCCAAGGAATAAACATAAAGAAAGCCCGGTAGGTACAGAGAGCAGGAGGAGCAAAGGGAATTCCGAATTCACCTTTCATGAGAGAGGATGTGAGTTCTCCTTGTCATCAGCCAGACAGCAAGCACTGATTCATATTGCTGCAAAAATTTTTTTTAAATAAAGTTTCTGACAAACTAATAGTTACAGTGTATGACTATATGTGGAAATTGGTAATTTTAATATAATCTCAAAGTTACAGAAATTTTGTAAAGGTGGTACAAAGACTCCTAGGCTTATCATTTGCTTGAATTTTGTCCAGTTTGGCTTGTTATTCTATTTCTTTCTCTTTTTATCTATCTGTCCATCCACCTCTTAAGAAGGATCAGTATACACAATATTATTGTATGAGCATTGTAATATTTTCATTGAAAGTAAATATCTAAGTATACTTATACCCTTATTATAAAATGTGAGTGTGTGTGTGGGTATCCCATAATGACTTTCTCCTGAGAGGGAGGAGAAAATATGGAAACTTATGGAATGAGAGTTCTGCCATTACTGTGTGGTTCTGGAAGTTATGGGGAGCTTGGAACCCTCCTTCTCCCCTTTACTTCCTCCCTCCCTCTCTCCCCCTTTTCTCCCTCCCTCTCATTCTCTCTCTCTTTCTCTTAAGACTTTCTTTTTTCTTTCATTATGTAGCCCTGGTTGGCCAGGAACTTGCCATGTAGACCAGGTTGGCCTTGACCTTCCTATGTAGACCAGGCTGGGTCAAACTCATAAAGATTCATCTGCACCGCCAGCAATGATGGTGCCCACATTTAACCTCAGCACTTAGGAGGCAGAGACGGGCAGATTTCTACGAGTTTGAGGCCAGCCCGGTCTACAGAGTGAGTTTCAGGACAGCCAGCATTACAGCAGAGAAACCCCATCTGGAAAAGCCAAAAAAAAAAAAAAAAAAAAAAAAAAAGAAAGAAAGAAAGAAAGAAAAAGATAAAAGAAAAAGAAGAGAAGATTCATCTGCTTCTGCCTCCCCAGTGCTGAGAATTTAGGCATCTGCCATCACACTCAGCTAGCTCAAAGATGTTTAGAGCATTTTAAAAATTTACACAAATGAGGAACCCATCCTCAGAATGACCAGAAAGGTGTGCCACAAATTACTCACGAAATTTTTTCCTCTTCGATGCGGTTGATCTTTCCTCCAACATAGATTCTTAACTTACAGTCTTTCCATTTTTTTCTGAGAGTCAAGATATATGGGATAAGAAGTGTTAACCCTGGAATAAAGAGTAAATTGCAACAGAAAGGATGAGAGAAATTGAGAGGGAAAAATGAGAGCGTTATTTTTATTCATTCCCTTTATCACAGCTGTTAAATGATTTACGGCCTTCAGGAACTCAGAAACGGGATTCTTGAACTGACGCCATTCTCATAGACACCTGCTTTGTTAAAATAATGAAGCAGGGTTCTGCTCCCTAGTGAACATTTTGGACAACTTACCTCCATCATCAAATAACCACCAAACATCAATTGTGCCTTTTCCTTGTTTCTTTTTAAACTGAGCACTGGCTTCCACCAGTTTCTGATTGAACTCCCCAACGTGCATCGACTGGATGGTGTTGATGCTGCCGTCTGAAATGAAGGACACAGTGATGCATTTGTATGTCTTTTGAGGACGGAAGCAAAGTAACTTCCCAACAAGCCTACTGATGAAAATGGAGGGACTCATGGTGTGACACTTGTAAATAAATTCTGAGCGCCACTCTACAAAGTGAAAGCCCACCGTTTAGACCACCTTCCTCAGCTATGGAAAGACTTGCCCCCAGTTCTGTCACTGTCTTTCTTTATAAAGCAGTGGGCTGTTTCAGAGCCTTCTCTCTCTCACAATGGAATTGTTATTTAGGCATGTGGTGGCTTGATTTTAAGGATACCCTGCAAGCTTATATTTTGAGTCCCCCTGGCTGATGGTGCTATGTTGGGAGGTTGAAGAACATCTAGAGGGGGCTCAGCCCAGTTGGACAAAGTAGTTCAGTGAGGGCTGGGCCTGAGAAGGTTATAGCTTGGTCTCCTACTTGTAGGGCCTACATGGTTCCTGGTCTGCCCTGTTGAGAACAGCATCTACCTCAGACTCTGCTGTCAAACATGGAGCCTCAGTGGCTTGTCTTTTCCATTCTGATGGGCTAAAGCTCCCTAACATCATCAGCTAGAGTAAACCTTTCCTCTTTTTTTGTTTTGTTTCCAGTTTTTTGTCAGGAGACCATGTAAGAATGAGCAGTGTCTCTGGGGGTGGTCTGGGGTAGGGAATAAAGTGTCACATGTGATACACATGTGGAAAGGAGGCGTCACTAAGGAAGGGGAGGGTACAAGAGAAGGAGGGGAGGGGAAGGAAGGGGTGGGGAGAAACAACAAAACAAATTTGGTTGAAATGCTATAATAAAACCTAATTCTGTATATCGTAATAAAAACATTTTTAAAAGAAAAGAGCTACAAAAGCAGCTTTCTCGTGGGATGTTTTGGCCCAGACATACTACATGCAGCAGGCGATCATGATAATGGGCTCCCAACCTTCTGAAATGGATGGAACAATTGTTTTCAGATTTACTTTAAATTAGAACATGTGGTGGTTGGCTTGTCTGGAGACAAGGAGTAGAGGACTGGGAAGGTCACTTAGCTGTCAAAGTGCTATACTATACTATGCAAGTGCAAACTTAGTGCCGAAAGGCTTCAAAGGTCCCCATGGGAAAATGATGTGAGTGCTGCATGTGGGTTCAATCCCAGCCTTGGGGAGCAGAGAGATGGAGCCCTGCAGCTCACTGGCCAACCAGCCTGCCTTGCTTGCGGATCTTCAGGCCAATGAGAGGCCCTGCCTCAAAGTGGGAGGTTGTCCTCTAGCCTACACACACACACACACACACACACACACACACACACACACACACACAAGGCACACTTCCACATATATGGACATGTACACATTTACACACACACATAAGTTAAACTAACCTTTCATTGGAGATTTCACTCATTTAAGCACAATTTTGTCCTAAGTTCCATGAAGTTATGGATTACAGTTTTCCAGAGACCCTGTACATCTTGAATTCTATTTATTTGTCATTAGCCTAGCTCACATCTGTGTCCTTTTCAAGAGTTCTATGGAGCTCAAGTAAAACCCCTTGAGTTGTGTGAACTTTTGTGAATGATATAAAACATGTAGGACACATAGAGAGTAAAAAAAAATGCTTTGAGTTTTAATTAAGAATATATATATATATATATATATATATATATAACATATTAGTTTGTTTAAAAGTTATTCTTATTATTTTTACATGTGTGTGTGTGTGTTCACTATGTGTATGTGAGTGCAAGTGTCCACATAGGTCAAAGGTATTTCATCCTCATGGAGCAGGAAGTACAGGTTGTGAGGCACCCGATATGGGTGCTGGGACTTGAACACAGTCCTCTGGAAGAACAGTACGTGCTCTTAACTGATGAGCCATCTTTCCAGCCCCAGAGTTATTAATTTTTATGTGTATGGGTGTTTTACATGCAAGTATGCCTGTGTACCATATGCATGCTCTGTGCCCTTGGAGTTCAGCAGAGGATCCACATTCCCTGGAACTGGAGTTTACAGCTGTGAGCTGCTGTGTAGGTGCTAGGAATCAGATCTGGGTCCTCTGGAAAGGCAGCCAGTGCTTTAGTCCTAGCAGGCCCCTTGTCGCTGAGGTTTAGTTGGCATACTGTCTATACTATTTCTAACTTCCTTGCCTTTGAGAGTCTTTAACTTCGTGGCTCTGTTGCAAAGAGGCAGGGTCGGTATAGTGCTAAGCGCAGCGCTGACAGCCTCTTCCGAGCGCCTTCTCTGATCTAGTGGGCTCTGAAGACACTTTGTTCTGTTTCCCCCGTTGCCATGCTTTGGGCCTGTCTGTTCTAAAGCAACCATCTCATGTTGTTTTTACACCCTTAGGACTGCTGAGAGAGAAAGTAAATTTATTTGTAGAATCGACCAAACTCTGCCCTTACTTCCATGCAAATCAAAGTGTCTGGAAGAATCATTAGGAGAGCCTGTAGGTTTGAGCTTGAGCCAGCGCTCAAAGGAGTTGTCACCACCTGGGTGTTGAGGCTCCCTGCAGAGCAGTGTTTGAACTCCTAGATATTAAAGTACACAGCATCATGATTTTGCTCTTCTGAACACTGAGACAGGGCGGCATTCGGAAAAGTACCTTTTTACCAAAACGAATACTGTGATGGAGGACCAGACTTCCGGAGTGAAGAAGCCCTGCTTTCACCAGGGACACCAGTGTTTCCCCCTCTCAATTAGAAAGGGGAGAGGACTGAGCTTTGACTTTGAACTTTCCAGCCTGCGTCATTTAATAGAGATTAACATTGCAAATAAGCCAACAATGGGAAAAGAAATAATTTTAGAAGCCTCATTACTAATTAAATTGTAAACATTTACTATTTTTGTGTGTGTTTGTGTGGGCACGTGTGCCATGGCATGCACATGGAGGTTACAGGACAACTGTGGGGATTAGTTTTCTCCTTTTATCAAGTGGGTTCCAGGGATCAAACTCAGGTTGTCAGGCCTGGTGGCAAGCACCTTAACCAGCTGAGTCATCTTATAGGCTCCTTAGTACTCATTTTATACCAGTTCCAACCTCCAATTCAAACATATCATATTCAAACATGTTTCTCATGGGAAAAACACACACACACACACACACATCCACACCCACACACACCCCCCCACACACACACCCACACACACACCACACCCCCCCCCCCACACACACACACACACCCCCACACACACACACACACACACACCCACACACACACCCACACACAGACATATACACACACACACACACACACATACACACACACACATACACACACACACATACACACACACACACACATACACACACACACAATACACACACACACACACATACACACACACACACACACACACACACACACACACACACACACTACATAATATTTTAAAGTGGTTGGGAAAAGGCTGCAGGGATGGCTCAGTGGCTAAGAGTGCTTGCTTCTCTTCCACAGGACTGACAGCTCAGTTCCCAACAGCCATGCACCCATAAACTCCTGTAACCTCAGCTCTAGGGTATCTGTTGTCCTCTCCTGGCATGTGCACACACACAGGCACGTACACTTAAAAATAAATAGATCGCTTTTAAAATCTTGGTGGAAAGTATTAAGCTTCCCACAGTTTGTGGGATGCACACTGTCTTTGTATTTCTTGTCATTCTCATATTACAGGTGAAATTTCAACCTTGGGCTGCCTGCACTAGAACAAGCCAACAGAATTGAGCTATTTACAGCTTAGGAAGTGGTCATTTAAGAACTGGTTGCTGTCACCCTAGACCAGGAGGACCCTGCCACTGAACAGGGAAAGCTCACAGGCTCTAATGGCATGCACACACACATTCTCAGGTGTTCTGTGAGTATTCTGATTTTCTACCAGCAGAGGTCACTGTGGACCTCATTAAACTCAAATTTACACTGGGAAAGAAGGCAATTTCTCAAAAGTAAATAATTAAATAAATCTCCCGTTTCCATAACTTTAAGCAAACTCTCTCATGTGTTGATCTGCCCTTGAGATGTCTTCCAGACATTCTGAGATAGGTTTACCATGAAACCAAAAGCTATAGGTATTAGTTAGTGCCAACGAAGCTCCCAGTCTCTCATTCTGGTTAGTGACAAGGATGCCTTTCCAGAAACAGGTTTTCAGCTGTAGCCTGTTAGCCTAGTGCAGTAGCCGACTCTGTGTCTGATATGTCTCCAAGGTAAGGCCTGTATAGATAGAATCGGTGGGTATTATTCGTTCTTAATTTTCTATCCTTTTGTTTCAGCAGTCATTTCTATTTTGAGGCATTCAGTTTGCATAAACATTAGGTAACTCCCAGTATAATTACTTTTTAAAAATAGTTTTTACAGTAAGGTGTTGTAGGAGAGGCCATGCAGTTGCTGCCCATGCTCAGTGTCTTAGATGCTTCTTCTGACCCCGTCATGATGTTCAGCTATGTGTTCTTCCTGAAGTCTTGCTCCTAAGATTTAGAAATGCTTACCTTTTTTAGGGGTCGCCTTGGTGATGTTCAGCTTGCCAGCTTTCTTAAAGAAGCCTCGAATGCCTGCTTTCCCCTCTTCACTCTCATTGTCCTTGATGGCAGCCTCCAGAGCCAGTCTCTCCTGTTCCAGTTTCTCCAGTTCATCTGAACAGAGTACCTACAGTCAGCAACTTCACTCAGAGGAACAAAGTTTCTAGAAACAACATTATAAATAAGTCTAGCATTTTATATAATTATGCAATAAAGTGGTTGTGCAGTGGTGTCTCCCATCATTAAAAAGTAATGTTTTCAAGCAAATTGTATTCAGAGTGGTAATTGCTGCCTCGGAAACCAGCTGCATGTATGAAGTCATGGGGCAAGAATGGCTGCTTCTTCCTTACACCTTTACGCCACCGTCCAGAAGACCTGACCTGGTGAGATGCTGGCCATTGCCACATCACCAGCATAACTATCAAGTTACAGGTAAGACTTTCAACAAGCAGAAATAACAGTATTGCAGAAGTAGGCTGGGCATGTAAATCATACACAGCAAGGCCTCTGAACTGAAACATAAAACCGAGAACAAGACTTACAGAAAGACACCTAGGCATGCTGGTGCACACGTGTAATCCCAGCACTTGGGATGTGGAGGCAGAAAGGCCAGGAATTCAAGGCCATCCTTGGCTACTACATATGTTAATTTAAGGCCAGCCTAGGCCACAATGAGACTCTTGTCTCAAAAGACCAAAGTGGATAGGGGCGAATTACAGAAAGATAATCAAATCTTAGAATCGACTTCCCTGATCTTTGAATACAAACTGCAGTGAACAAAATATCCAGCACCGATTGTGTCTCTTACGTGAAAACAAGCTTGATAGTGTGAGTGAGCGAAGCCGAGGTTGCCGTGAGGGCCTCAGGGTCCAGACGGCTGCAAAGTCACTCGGAGCACCTGAGTCTAAACCAAGAGTCAAACTGTGCAAAATTCCTCCAGAAGCTTCAGGACCACTGTCCAGGCTTTGATGTTGCATCTGGCTGCCTCTTAGCTTCTCTGGGTTCCGATTGTGTTGGAAAGTTTCTAGCTGATCTATCCTCTCTCCCTCCCTCTCTCCCTCTCTCCCTCTCTCCCTCTCTCTCTCTCTCTCTCTCTCCCTCCCTCTCTCTGTCTTTTCTTCTCTCCCCCTTCCTCCCTCCCTTCCCCTCTCTCTCCTTGACCTTAGCGAGTAAGAGTTTATAAACAGCCATGTGACAGACTGAGCTAACAAGTATATTGCTGAGCTTCTGGCAGATCCTATCTCATTGCCTGCTGAGAATCCAGCCTTGGGAAATAAGCCCACCTCTAAGAGAGAGGGCAGAAAACCCAGATTCAGTGTTAAAAAACACCACTAGGGCCTCTGTAAATGTCAACTCTCAGAACCTGTTGCCTTATCTGTCTGTGAAGGGCTAATTCTGCATTAACTAAACCTGTCAGGACTGTCACTCCCCTTGGATGCTGCTGTTATCCAGCTACAGAGAACCACCTGGCCTCTTTCCAGGTCTTAGCAATTAATCTTTTGCCAGTGGCATGAGATTTAGGGTCAAATCACCCATGTGATCTCTCCTAGGCTTCAAAGGTTCTCATGATGAGCAGCCATAGAAAGGCTGGGAAATGTGGCTGATGGTATTGGAGTTCAGGCAGGTCCTACTTGCCCCGATAGTGAAAGGTGGGGGGAATCTACATTGCAGTGGGGGCCACAATCCAGAAGAGCTCAGCAGCTGACTTTGTGTGACTCCAGTCATTTACTCCTTCTATGCCTCAGACCTCCTGTGTAATGGAAAATCAGAACACTTTTCTTTCCCTTCTCTATCAGCTTCCTAACAGGAATAAACAGCAGTGTGCCTTGGAGCTTCAGGAAGAACACAGCAACTATGTATTCACTAGGCAGGGTGTTTATGCACCTTCCTGGAAACAGCTCTTCTCATGCAAAGCAAACCTTATGTTTTGAGAAGGCTGGGAGTTGTTTTAATACCACTTATTGCACACTCCCTGGGTGCTGTGTTTTATTCCTTCCCAGACAGTTCAGAGATGGTTACTATTATTTTCTTCATTTGGTAGATGAAGAAACTGAAGCTCGCAAAGGTTAAAAATGACTTGCATGACTATCATCGAGCAAATTCAGAACCTAAGTACAAAGAGGCTAGTTGGCTGTCAGTCTGTGTGTTTCCCAGCATGAAGGTCTTCTTGTGGCTTAGTATTATTACTTTACAGTTGTTTCCATTAACTGCCAGCCTCTTCATCAGATGAACTAAAACATTTGCAGGCACAGGGTGCAAAGCCTAGCCACACCCCGTGGTTGTTCTGGAACTTGTCATTTTAGGGAGGGCTCTAAAGATCTGGATCACATGGGCAGGTACCTCAGGCACCAGCCGGGACATTCTCTTATAGACAGACCTCTTCCAGGATCTTAGCTGTGGATTTCTTGGAGGCAACTATAAGGACTATACAGAGGAGAGCTTCCTCCTTTTTCTTTTTTTGACAGGCTCCGGGACAAACTACTAACTGCAGCACCCTTGTGCTCTGGTTGGGCAAAGATGGTTTAAATTCTCTTTTGTAAAGGAGTCGGCTGGCTGAGTACCCCCCAAATGAGTTGAGCAGTTTGTTCCAAGATGAGTCCACAGCCCGTCCAGGACAACTGCAGAACCCCAGGCCCAGGAGGCAGATCCAAGTTTGCTGCTGTGCTTCAAATTCACCAGTTCCCTTGTAGAGCAGACAGGCTGGCAAAGTCTGTTCTGAAGGCTAACTTCAGCTTTCTGTGCCATCTCGGCCACACAGTGGTGTCATCTCCACTGCACAGTGGGCTTGCAGGTTTTCATCAGAGATGATTCTTCTTTGTTTTCTCTGTGGGAGATCAGAGAGCCCCCACCCCCTCCACGCAACTCCTCCCACTGCGTTGTGAAACAGAAGTGCCCCTCTGGCCATCAGGCTTTTGAATAGCTGGTGCATTGCATATCTCTGTTTGCGTTGAAAAGGAAGAGTAGATTTTGCCAAAACATTTCTTTTAAGAGGGACACTGGCCAGTTGAGTTACAAAAGTAACCATTAATCACAAAGGAGGGTGACATTAAAGATTACTCATTCTATAGCTCTGCTACCAACACCTCATCACTACTGTCTTTTTTATTTTTATTTTTTGAGACAGGGTCTTCTATAGCCGAGAGATTATAGGTCTGAGTTCCTATGCTCAGCTACCTCTATACTTTGAATATTCAGGAATTACAGAGTCTTTACATGTGGAAGCTTTTGCTGCTAACACTGGTGTGTAGGGAGAACTGGTTTCAGTCCTCATGTTGTTATAAAGGAAACTTGCGCATAGAAAGTTCAGGTGATTTGTCCAAGGCCACTTAGCTAGTAACAGACATCTTCTGTTTGCAGTTCTAACATTAGCCCCTGCCACCACTGTCTTTGAGTCTTATGTAGCCCAGGCTAGCCTCAAGCTCACTGTGTAGCCTAGACTGGCTGGCTTTCAACTCCTGATCTTCTCTGCTTCAGCTTCCTTGGTGCTGGGATTACAGGAACATGCCACCACACCCTACTGTTTATCCCTCTTCACCCTTCTTCAGTGACCGATTATATCTGCCTGCCCTTCGCTTTTATAGATTTTGAGAGAATCCCAAGGCTGTAGTGGTGGAAGTAGATGACCTTTAGGTTGTCCATTGAGAGCAGGTTTTGATTAACTTTCTTCCTGCATAGCCCAAAACAATTCTGCTTAGACCAATACCCAAACTGTTTTGAACAGTGGTCACTGTGTTCCTAAGTGCTTCATAAACTGACCACATGATAACCGATCTGAGAAACTGTATTTTGAAATTCAATTTAGTTGTCAAAATTGTTTCATGTGTTCTAATGCTCTCGTGTTTTACAATTCACCATCTGCTTTGAGTCTTAAGGACAGCAGAAGGAGGAGCAGAGAGAGCCAGAGGGCAGTCATATTTACCTCCCATTTTACAGCCTTTTCTTTTCTTTATTCATTATTAAATTGTCTCTTTCCTTGGTCAATCAACCTGAAGCCACAAATGCTTATATGAATCAGTTGCTGAACCAGGTGAAGTCAAGCTGGATTGAAGGCAGGAAGCAGTCCCGCAGTCTCGCCTTCCTTCCAATCAAGCCATTATTTACTGCTCGGCCATCTGTCTTTATTTTGCTAAGCCACTGGATCAGACACGGCAGTATCACCGTGCTCTGAGCGGGTCATAAATCGTGCAGTACTTACACAGGGTACTCAATTGTGAATCACACTCTATCACGTTGTTTACTACCAGTGCAATCTGGATTCTTTGTTGTAATTGGCAAACTTGCTAAATACCTCTGGGATGTGAAAAACATGAAATGCCACATTTTTTTTTTTCCCCCGCATGTGTGTGTGTTGTCAGGCAATAAATTAATTTATTAAGGAGAAGTATTAGTCATCAATATCGGATGACTTGGTGCAGTGAGCGAGTTATAATGTTGTGAGCATCGATCTTATATCTACAAAAGTTATTCTCACATGAGCCTGTGACACAGTGGAGAAAACGATTGTCATTAGCTGGTAAATTACCTAGAAAGCTGATTTCTGCTCACTGCTTTATTAACTGTAGTATATGGACTCTGAATTGCTAATGTTTCCCTTAAATTATAATCTGTGATGACACTGTGGGGTCCATGTTGGGAAAGCTATGGCGATAATCATTAACATACTGTAATGCGATACTGAAGATTTATCGCGCTCTTATTAAGCCCTATATTACAGTGTAACATAATGAACTGCAAGTGTGTTTCTTCTAATCCAAAATCTAATATGAGGCTTGTGCCATAAATTACTGAAGCTTCAAAACAAAGCACAGAGCTGCGGCACCAAGCTGATTTCTATCATTATGTTGTTTTTCATTTTTGTTTTTTTTCTCACATGGTCTCCACGTGTTTGTGTGACGTCGCATTTCTGTTTACCTAGACACTTGGTACTTACAATTATTTTATTAGCATCCAACTGTATTTTCCCTTTCTTGGCTAAGAAGCAGAAATATTTCAAACATCAAAGTTGATCTAAATAGTACTTGTTCTTTGGGAAATTGAAAGGATCTATAGGTCAGTGCCAGGCTTCTTTGAAAAATACTGCAGAATCTAGTGGCTATATGCTCCACAGAAATGAACAGCTGATGCATTTTGGTGTCTAGAGCAGTAAAAGGTTGAGGTGATTTTTTTTCAGCTACCTCTATATATCAGCCTGAAGGGACTAACATAATACACATAGCAAATGCATGATATAAATATAAATCATATTCTTTCATTCTCATTTTTAGATAGAAAACATAACAGCATCAAAGCCAGAGAATACCTACGTGGATTGGACATAGGACTCAGAGAATCTGAGTTGGATTTGACCTGGAAACCTTCTTCATGAGAACTAGCTTTCATAGCACAAGAAGGTATTATGGAAGCTTCCATGGGAGGGAAGCAATCAGTAGTCCTACCCAGCTGTGATGCTCATGAACTACAACAGTAACTAACATGCTAAGAGAGCCCTAAAGATGCAATGGTGACATTCGTGGCAGTAACCAACAGATGTCTAAGTGGACTGAAGACCTGCTCAACAGTAGGGAAATCATGCCTGGTACTGGAAACCAGGACTAGTTAAGTCATGGATCTTAGAGGAAAGCCTACTACTGCTCCTTTACTAAGCCAGCATAATTCTTAACTGCATTTTAAGGGCTTATACTCACGCCCTTAAGTATCGACTTCATTCTTCATCAAATAAACTTCTCTTTAGATGGAGGGAATTACAGAAAGCCGCAGCTGATCGAAACACAGAGAACAATTGCTCATGGGGTACTCGGCCTCAGTCTGATACATCTACAACACAGCTCCTTCATCTGGGGCTGGGGCACATCTTAGGAGAGGGCACATAATTGTAAGAACCGGAAGACCAGGACATCTACTGTGGGAATGTGTCTCCTAGAAAAGACAGGGAAGTTGCCACCATGACACCTCGACAATATGGCTGCCTAAACAAGACCTGAACAAAGATTTCAATACTGTAATTCCAGGGAAGTCTCTTTTGCTACAATTCACTATATCATGTCAATAGTGTTTCATTCACTCTATCTGGGCTTGTCTGCTGTCTGACAATGTTATTTCCAGGGCTCCCCTGACAGCAGCCACCTGGTCCCTTACTTTTCTGGCTCCTTCCTAACTCCTTTCTTGGACTGTAATTGCAGCGTTAAAGTTTCAATTTTATTTCCTGCCTTCATTTGCTAGGGAGATCCATGAAACCACCATGCATTAAAGAGATTTGAGCAATGGAAATTTGTTTTTCACAGTTCTGGAACTGAGAATTCTAATATCAAGATGTTAACTGAGATAATTATCCTAAGGCTATTTGCCCTGGCTTGAGGGTGGCTGTTTCCCACATGGTAAGGCCTACCTCTGTGCCCTAATCTCCTTTTGTAAGAGCACTAGAATAGTTGAACTGTGTTCTATTTTTCTGACCCTATTTTACTTTAATTACATCATTAAAGACAATCTCTGCAGACAATTCCATCCTGAGGCATTAAGGTTAGGCCTTTGGCGTTTGCATTTGGTGGTTAATGGGGCACAGGTTAGGCAACGACATCTAAATGTGGATCTCAGATATAGATTAGGACGATTGACTACCTACTGAACACTCCCAGCAGGATTTCGCATCGCCTTTGGGTTAAGACAGGTATCCCTCCCATTTAAATTTTCCCTTCCTTTCCCATCTCCTTTGCTAGCCCTAGCATGCAATCAATAAAGTTTTTTTCCCCCCATAGCCCCCTGTTCTGTATCCTAAACATTCAGTCAACCCCCGATTCTACTCGTTATGCCCTCCAAAATTCTTCTCCATTCTGTTTTCTTTCTCTTCATCCCTGGAGGCGCTTCCCAAGGTTGGCCTGTTCCCTTGCTCCCATTATTGTAGAAATCATTTTAAAGTATGCATTTTTACAGTCATTTTCCTTGCTTAAACATTTTAAAGTGAATTTGAAACATCAACACTGACTCCTAGCATGTTTGTATATATCTCTCCAGACCTTTGTAATTTTAAAAATTAATTTACTAATAGTGGGTTTCCTTTGACATTTTCATGCATATATATCATTGAGACTTATTTATATTTGTCTCCACTGTTTGCCCTGCCCCCTCTCACTGGTCTCCTTTCTTCCTCCAAATACACCCCCTTCTGCTTTCTTGTCACATACATGTATCTATATGTATATATGCTTAAGCCTAGATTCCATATATGAGAGGAAGAGTGGCATTCCTTCCCCCATTCTAGGCCTCTTTGCGTCATGCCCCAAATAACTGAAATAGTATGAACTTTATAACCTGTTGGACCCTCACTAAAATCCTTCTGAGGGTTCTCAATAGTGATAGACTATGATCTGCCATTTTGAATACGGCAGAAGAAGCTTGGGAAGTCCTCGATATTGCTATTTTCCCCTTCAGTGGTATTGGTCTGCTCTGGTGTGCATGTCCCCACCCCTTCTCCTTCCTCATCTCAACCTTTCCTCATGTTCACCTCTTGGCAAGAGATGATTGTTCTCAAGCTTCTTTATTCTTATATCCCTAAACATTGCTTAGTTAACTCCTATCACTCACTAACCCTCAAACCCTATTCCTTTCAGGAAGTCTCTTTGGGATTAGATGCCCTGTCTTTGTCATAGTTTCTCATTCTTACATAACTATCACACTATATCCGTTTCCCTACTACAGTGCCAGTTGCTTAAGTGTAGAGACCAGTCTTGTTAACATCATTATTATTAATACCAATATCTTCACTTGCATTTTGTGTGCTATACAATAGACACCCCAAAATATCCCCTTGAATACTGTCATTAGAGGATTCCATTAAGAAGTTCAGGTGAAGAGATGGATTCATGTTTTCCCCTAATCTTTCAGAAGCTCTTCTCATATGCTCTCCTTACTTCATGTATCAAGAAGATATATTTAAATTATAAAACTAAACAATTCTACCAAAGTCTCTATAGTGAAGAAACAGGTACTGATCAGAATGAATGTTTCTATTTGTGCATTAGATTAGCAATTCAGTGACATTTTCAGGTTCATTTCTATATCAGCTAGAAACCAGTTGTTGGCCACCAAAAAGCAAAATACATGCTTTTAAATGGTGGGGGAATTCCTCCTTTTCTGAAACATCTTGCAGAAATTAATTTGTCAGGCTACTTTGCTGAAGGTGTTTGTTTACCTTGATGCTGGCTTTGTGGTCTTACAATAAGAAAAAGCATTGACTAGCCTGAATTAATCTACATCTCTGATTACCAGGGCAAAGGCCACTTGTGTTAGCCATGGGAAAACACAGGTGGAGTGCACACACTGTAGACTGAAGTAGAATCATTTCGTTCACACTGAGTGCTGTTCTGACCGTTAAGTGGATAAGAAAAATACTTACCCTGTACCTGGAGAACGGAAGAGATGTCAAACCCTTGGCTGATTCTCACTATGACCACACCAATCTCAAAATCAAAGGCATCACTGAAAGAGGAAACAACAGTTTGAGTGTTTCCAGTGTTTTCTTCAACCCTCACACTTGGGGTCAATATTAAACTCGTCTCTAGGATTTTGACATCATGAAACTATTGAAATTCCCTTTTAGAATACAGCTAAGAGCTTATGTCTTATTGGGGCTTGTTTTTTCTTCCTTTGTACCTTTAAATAATAAATTCTGGGTAGAGGTAAATAAATGATTCACCCTGAAGCTGAATTGTTCAAATAATCCTACCAGCTAGATATTTTGGTTGAGAGCTCTCTACATACTTTTAAACAATCAATCTGTTATTAAATGATCAAAACAACCTGGTATATTTAGAATAGAACATTTATAAATTGCAAATCTATCTCTAACATTTCTGACACCAAGTTCATGGTTTAAAACATCTTCTGCAGTGAGGAGGCAGAGGGAGTGGCTCTCTGAGTTTGAGGACATCCTGGTCTGCGTAGTGGCTTTCAGGCCCGCCAGGCCTACATAGATGAAACCCTGTCTAAAAGGGAACAAACAAAGAGTTTCCAGTTTCTTTGAGGAACTTTTGTTATGGACTCTGCACAGGCCCTTCAGAGTAGTGCTTCTCTCTGGAGATCCTGTGGTGACAAGATCCAGACTTGCAGAAGGCTCTGGTGCCTTCTCTGCACCAGCCTAAGGAGATAATGGATATAGAAGAGAAGGAAAAGCTGTTTGGTTTGTTTCAGCTCCTAGGGGCCATGCTGTAAATCTGGAAGCAAACCTTTTACTTATTTGTGTTAACTTCCTTTGTTCGCTCATCTGCAGAACGGAGACCCTGAACCCCTCATGGTCAGGCCACCCTCTGCAGCATCAAGGTAGTCTGTGATTTCTAACCATAAGCAACAAGCTTCCACTAAGAAGTCAACCTGAACTTTCAGGGAGTGATATGAAGAAGTTCAGTGCAATATAAATATCCATTCAAAATTCAAAATGTAAATTATCTTCACTTAACAAAATAGGAATACTTTAACACAGAACTGTACATAATCAGATCTGGTTTCTATTTAAACTTGATTATGAAAAACTAGACAATTTGTTTTACAAAAGAGATATTGATTCTTTTATAGGCAGATTGATGGGCTTTAGATGACATCTTAATTCCTAAAATCTATGAATACATTTCCTCACAAGGGAAAAGGGACTTTTCATGTATGATTAAGTCAAGAGCTTTGGGGTGGGGAGACTATCCTGCAATATCCGCCTGGGCCAGATGTAGTGGCCAGGACTCTTGAAAATGAAGTTGAGAGGCAGAAGAGATTGGTATAATGTGGCCACTGCTGGCCTGGAGAGGGAGAAAGAGGACCACTAGCCACATCCACTTGTGGGCAACTTCTAGGAACTGGAAAGGCAAGGAAGGACTTTGCTCTAGAGCCTTCTAAAGACAATTTAGCCTGGTCCACTTTGATCTGTGCACAATAAGATATGTGTTAGACTTCTCTCATCAAACTGTAAGATGATAAAACTTTGTTGTTTTAAAAGCCATCAAAAACTAAGACAGATTCTAAGTAAAATCAATCATACATAAGTGTGGTACAGACATTTGAAACCTTTTATTTAAAGGAGTATAGTAAGATACTGTGGTTGTAACTGTAGCCCAGTGTTAACAGTTACAATGTATTTTCCTTTAAGTAACAACAAATACCAGGAAAGGAAATACAGGGCAGAAGTGTGGCTGCCTCCTTCCTGCCTTCACTTTCATGGTAGAATTATTCAATTTTATGCTAGTACAAACTTGAGTCACCTGAATTAACATTGAATTTACTACCAAGAAGACCAATTGCTAATATATTGTAAAAGCCTCCTCAGTTTGATAGAACTAGGCTCAGTTGTTTTAATCCTTTGAATTTCTAGAGTGTTTGGATGGTGGGGAGGTTCTCACTAGAACGCTGCATCAAATACTAGACTCTGAAGATGGGCGCAGTTCTTATATCTGTGGGGGTTTCTTTCTCCATCCTGTTTGTTGGCATAAGCGCCAAGCCAGGATTCTGAATGTTTTCAAAGAAAACTTCCTCCCCCCACACCTGTCTTTTGTCTTTAATCAAAGTAAATAGACTTTTAGGGTATAACCTTAAATGTTTGCCTTTTCTTGACTCCAAGATCACCCCACCCACCTCCTCTGATACTCCTGCTCCTACTGCTTCTTATCGATGGTGTGGCTCCCCTACCACCATTTTGGTAAAGAATTTACAGAAGCAAGAGATTGTGTTCTTCTGCAATTGGCTCTGACACAAGAGAGAGCCTGGTGCATACAGGTTATGTGCTGCCCTGGCTAGTGCATTATAAACAAAGTCTCACCCTGAAAACCATCACTTACTGTATGATTCCCACGTAGTTCTCAATCTCTGACAAGGGAGCTTTCCTCCAGTTTTTTTTATATCCAATCACTAGAGTGTTTGGCTTCATTCTCCCCAAGCCTGAGGCCTAAACAGAGGACATAAACACATGAGTAATCCGTACCATGCCAGTAAAATACTACTGCAAATGAAAAATGGTGTCAAAGAGCACTGAAGTAATGTTCTGAAGATTCTGAAGATTAGATTACATCTTAATGCATGTCCTTCATGCCCGTACCCAAGCATAAAATAGGAAGATCAGTTTTAAATCATCTCAGCCGTAAATGGATTTTAGATGACAGGAATGTAGCTTTGCTAAATTAGCAGTCATTTGCATTACTTCTGACACACTCATTAAAATGGTTCAATAATTTAAAATCAAGTAAGGGTTGACTTAACTGTCGATGTGCATGTTATAACTTAGTGGTTCAGAACCCATTTCCACCTGTGATGTCCAAAATGTCATCGGCAGTAAAACCCACGTTTGGGAGATCTCTGTATACAAGGCCCGTGGAACAGTCCCTTATTTTATTTGCTGAAGAGTGCCCGGGCTGTGCTTCACAAACCGAATGCTCTTGCATGATAGTGTCCTTAGCTGCTCTATCTCATACCAGAAGTTTCAGTCATCTTTAGATGACAGGATATGGCTTTCAGTTAATCGAATTTAATGTGTAATATTATCGAGCCTGTATTAATTGCAAAGTGATGTCTGAGGCACTGGTGGTAGGAGCTTGGTGTGATGTGGAGGGGATGGGACACACATGGGCAATCATAACAGGAAAATAAATGCAGCAGAGTCTTGTGGACACACCGACAGAGACTCGTGCTTCAGCTGACGCTCGCAGCGTCATGGAGGGTGGCATTTATTCTGAATCTTCAAGTTTAGTTAGACATTGACAAGTAAAGATAAAGAGGGCTGAGAGTGAAGGAAGGTCACCTGGGTCATGAAAATACTAAAGGAATGATGGCCATCAGTAGCCATTTTGGAGGACGGGTCACAAGTGCAAGGACTTAGGCACAATCAGGGACTGCTAACATGAGCCTGTCCTTCCACGTACTTGGTCTATGCTTCATGCGAATCTGCATGTTCAGTTCTTTTTCTTAACATTTATTACTATATTTCGTTACTTTTTTGCATATCTATTTTACTATTTAAAAAACTTGACAAATTCGTTCATGTCTGTGCTGACTTCTGGGCATTTCATCCCCTATTACCCACTTTCCACTCCCTCCGCTGAAGCTCTTCTTCCTGATGAGCCTCTCCTGGTTCAGTGGCCATCTTCTTAGCCCACTGAGTTTAACTGTGGTTGCTTGCATAAGCATGAATATATATGAGGTTATTAGCTGGAACACGGTCAAGTTATTGGTGGATAAACCGCTGAAGAAAATGACCTCCTTCCCCCAGCACCCATACACTGCCTGCAGTCTTTGTCTGAGGGGCGGGGCTTCGTGAGCCTCCTCACTCACGCATGATGGAATGGTTACTGGTCCAACTTTGTACAGGTCTCATGCAGGTAAACCACAGTCACAGTGAGTTCATGGGTGTGACGACCAAGTTATATCCCGAAGACAGTTTTTTAGAAGTCCCAACCCTAACCCCTGACTGTTACATTCTCTGTCCCCCTCTTCAGTGATGTTTCTGAGCCTGGGAGAGGGTGATAACCCTTTTAGGGCCCAGCACTTCACAGTCATTTATTCTCCATACTTTGACTAGTTCTGAGTCTTATCAAGTAACAACTATTGCAAAGAGAAGCTTCTCTGATGAAGACAGAGACCAGCACTAATCTATGGGGACAGACATCACATCTAGTTAGCAAAACAAGTGCCTACTCTCCTCTGGGGTCTATGGCCTTTCCAGCCAAGGCTCTTGATCAGGTTTCTATTAACAGGCATGGGTTCCCTTTTGTGGAGCAGGCCTCAAATCCAATCAGAACGTGGTTAGCTGTCTCCATCACCGGGATGCCACGGTTACACACATCTTTCCAGGGAAATTATTATTGTAGAACTCCTAAAGAGGCTTTGACTACAAAGGCTGCTCATCTGATGTCAAGAGGTTGTAATGTTGCGAGCTCAGAGCCAGATTATCTTGGGTGGTTGCTAGTCTCCCAAATAAGCGTTTATTGCCTTCTTCTGTATGTCATCTAACATATTTTGAAATACACAAATGCTATATTCAGAGAGTCTCTCAGTTGGTTTCAAAGTTTTCATACTTTAAATTTCAGAGATGAGAACTGAGGAATGAGTTTCTGTAATCACCGTAGAAGTAGGAGAGAGGGAAGGGTGAAGGGAAGAACAAGGGAGAGACAGAGAACTGCAGGCTCCAGCACGCAGCCGTAGAAATGATCACATTTACTTAATGTTCCGGAAATAATTCCCGAGGCAGGGGAGATTTTCCACCCTGATCCACATGCATTTATTAGCGAAGACTAGCAGCTGCCCACCCGTCATGTGCAAAAGAAAAAAGAGAAAGCGCGCACGACTGGACCACTGCTACCCGCAGCACGAGACGCAAGAAGTTTGAAGTTTGAAGTTTGAAGAGGATCCTGAATGCCCTCAACCACCAGAACGAATTCATGTTTCAGTGAGTGCGGGGACAGAATGGTGCTGGTAGCCAAAGGCAAACTCATTTCCTGCTTCCAGTGGACTGTTCCTAGTTCCCTGTAATAGAACCTCGGCGTCTGTTCTAGCTCTGCCTATCCTGAGGAATTTGAAATGGATTCCTTGGACGGGCTGTCTTGACCTCTGAAGCTTCCTTGGTGAGTAGCCTAACTCTAGCCACTGGTTTTAGGAGCTCCATCCGCTGCTGTCTTCTGCCCCTAGGCCCTCTCCCTCAATGCCTGCCTTACCTGAAGGAGGCTCCGGACACCATCTCTGAAGCAGTCTGCTGCCACTGCCGCATAAAAAGCCTTGATTTTGTTCTTTATGAGCCAGGCCTGTTTCTTAGCCATGCCACTGTTCATCTCCTTAACACACAGCTTGCGAGGCCCCTGTAGAACACAATGAAATATTGGTTAGAAGTCCTGCTGTTATGCATCACACTACTGCTATTTTTCAAATAACAAAATCAGCCAATAAAGCCCCATTAAATTGAGGGGTGGGATTGAGGGGAAGCACTTCCTTAAATGGGGTTTGCCCAGAGCCTTATTTTTGGACAGGACCCGTGCTGCTCACATGACGCATTTTCAATCTCAAGTGTCCAGGCTTATTAACACCTACTTAAATAACTGCCTCGTGCAGAAGGGAAAGAAAAGCTGAGGTCATGATGACACACAGGGAAAACACTCAGAATGTGATTGCAGAAGCTCAGGATGAACTCACAATCAACCTGCGATTCAACAGTGAAAGCCATATTTATGAACTTCAAAGAAATATCAGTTAGATCCCAATTTCAAGAAATGGACAGAGCTCTTGGGAGCCAGTGTGGGCCGAACTGCAAATTCTGCCATGAGCCACGCATCCTGACAGTTCTATTGGGCCTAAGCATTGCTTCTTGGTACGGTAAGATTTCCCTCATATCACATTGCCCTGAAATGATACATTTATAACTGGGCAAGTTATTGCTTCCTCCTCACTCAGGAAATTTGGTGGGAACAAAAGATCACATGTCTATGACGTAAGAAGGAATGAGACAAGCTAAGAGAAAGGGAGAAACGTGAGGCGGTGGTAAAACATCTAGTAATCTCAAGGTTTAATTCTGGAAACCAATGTTTAACAATTCTTCCTCCATAAAGGTTCAAATTAGCTCTCTTTCCCCTCATGTTTCAATTCAGTTTGAAAGGTATTTCTGATTATTGCCCATGTGTTTGACAGGTCAGATGAATCACTTGCTTTCTCTAGTCTACAGAGGAATTTGTGTTTTGTTTCGATGTCTTAGATTTCACACAAGTCTCTTGAGATCTTGATAGCATGTAATAGACCACCCCTAGAGGTGTGGAGTAGGGCTTAAGCACCTGCATTTCTAGAAGCTTCCAGGTGATGTAGATCCTATTGGTTCCTCAGGCTACCCTTAGAATGACAGTCTTAGAGGTCTTTGATGGGGAAACAACGGGAATTGGGATACAGGGGGGAAAAAAGCTCAAGCTTTGGAATCAGATAGAACTTGTTTAGCCCTACACTTGGCTACTTTGGAGATCATGGGTTATCGCTGAGCTTTGAAGTCTTATTCTGGACATGAGGATAAACACCCTTTTCCTGCATGGATGTTTTAAGTAGTAATAGTAAGTAAGGTATCTATACTGTTTGAAAAGTACTAGGTGCCTACCTACAGCTGACTTCTGTCATCGTAAATGAATGCTCATAATCTCACAGAAGCTTCAGGCTTAATTCTACTTTATGTTTGCTCTGACACAGCTGGAATGGCACTGCTCTGGGAATCCGAGCGCTGGGTTTAAATGTGTCTCCGGACTGACTCTCTGATGCTCTGATGTCTCTTGAGGACAAATATCTTTAAACAAATAAGGCAATTTCTGGGTTATCACTGGCCAGGATGACAACTCTTATCCACATGTTGCTATTGAGCATTTGAGATGTTGATGTTCATACTGAGGTATATATTGTATATTAATATAAATATATGTAAAATAAATCTCATTAGCATTTATGCTGATTGAACATCATTTTGGACATATATGAGTTAAACAAAAGAAATTATCAAGAAGAACTTGATCTATTGTTTTGTCTTTTTGATTAGCAACTAGAAAATTTTAAATTATACATGCAACACATGCTATATTTCTATCATACTGCACTAGTTGAGCTTCGGGGACCCTTCCATTTTATGATTCTATTTAAATTGGACCAAGTTCTTTATAGTTAGTTGTTTGCCAGCATATGTTCTAGAAATTATCAATATCCCAAGACAATTTGACTGTCTTGCCTTGTGTTAGTCAAAGAGCAAGAACCTTCGGTGAAGATAGGAAAGGTAGCAATATCAGGAGCATGGTTATTGAACAGACGTCCCGGACCAAAGAAAGGTATGCTATTATGGGGGAAGTTTCACCCAGGACTCTGAAATATCAGTGCATTTTAAGCTACTAGTCCTTCCTTGGGCATTCTAGGCTTCACCAACTACAAACGGAGGAAAGAGTATTATATTGAATGTTGTTTAATGTTGACAACAACCATGAGATAGAAGAATAACCAACATCCAAGAAAGGATGTCAGACCATCAGAGTTTTGAGCTATCCTGCAATGACTTTAAGCCTCTTGGGGAAATGGTGCTTATTTAAAGAAATACAGTCTAATGTATGTCTGTTAGTATTACAAAAATCTGGATTAAGCATTAATTGTGACAGAAAGATTTATTTTAATGACTGAATTTGCCATACTGAAAAGTCATAAAAATACTTTATGCAGAATCTCTTTTTGGCTAAAAGCAATTATAATGCCTTTGTAGCATGCTTATTAATATAAAGTTAGACTGTAGTGCAAATGTAAGAAGGTTAAAGCCAACTAACAGGAGGGGAGACATCCTGGAATATAATTAACCAATATTCAAATATGTTGTGATCCCTGAAATGGATTTTATCATCCAATTAATATATTATAGAGATTAACTTCAGTCAAACATGAACACATGAATTCAGTCTCCAATTTGAACAATGAAACCTTGAAAATCTTGTATATTTATATATTAGTCTTATGCTCCTACATGTTGAGAGTCTCATGAGTTTGCTTTCATTGCTTCTCTGATTGGAACTCCCAGAAGGCTAATTTCTCCCCTTTTCTGGTGTGACCCATGAGCCATCTCACCATGTAGCCTTGTGCCATTCATAGGTCATTTCATTCTTCCTATATTTGGTCATATCATCATTTTATTAACATCTTGATAGAGGCCACTGACATAAAGAGCTTAGTGTCTCTCATCTGAAAATCTGAGGCTGAACAAATAAAAGACAAGGGGAGGGAAGGAGAGAGGGGTGGAGAGTTTCAATGGCTGAATTTGAGTTAGGTGAATAGGGACCTAGCAAATCCACTGTCTGGACTTTAGGGCATCTAGGTTTTGTTGGAGACCAGGCATTTCAATAATGAAAGTAGTAAATATCATACTCCCACAATAATAACATCAACAGCATCACCAATAATAACAAAAGAAGTCAATTTAGCATTTACTATTTGACAGACAAGAAACTGAATACTTGAAAGCACATACAATTCTCACAATGACCCTGAAACAGCTGCTTCTTTATTCAGAGAGACTAAACTATGAGTCTAAGGGAATCAAAGCTAGTAAGTGGCAAAATAGTGACTCCGAACCTGACTGCTAGTCTCAAAGGCCCAGGAGAACTAGCTTTCTAGAGTGGAAAACAAAACCGTAGTTCCCTTTCCATCATCACTACTTAACATTTCCACAAGGCTGGCCTAATCATCATCTGTACAATTTTTAAGGGGGGAAAAAAAAACTTCCAGTGGTATGCTGCATCCCTCTGCATCCCTTTCCATCTGTTTCCTTGGAAAGATGACTGACAACTGAGCCTTGATTCTAAAAATGCCGACAGCATCCACACCCTCAGGAGTTCACAGGAAGCAACTAACTGGAAAGTGTTTAATTGATGCAGTAACTGTTTTCTGTTCCCTAGAGACCTTCAGCAGTGGGGAGTAGGACTCATGGGTCCCTCATGCAGACATCAGAACAATAATGTGGAGGGTTGTCCAACATGTGTGTTTTTTAGATCACATACACAGGGACTTTCTTCACATGAAACGGTCTTCCGGGACCATGGTCCAGTTAAAAAAATTCAAAGGGTTAATTAAAAGCAAGGATTCTTGTCTCTATGGAAGACCTTTTCTCCCTTGCCAATATATGGCTGTTTATATTTCTTGTTCATTTCTCCAGTCCTGAAGATATTTTATTGCTTGCTAAACCAAATTTTCTCTAAATTGCTAGAGAAGAAAAACACCCCAAACTGCTTATTCCATCAAAACCGGTTTCTATATTATATTGGCCAAAATGAAATCCACTAATCCAGGACACTAAAGTTGATAATAAGAGAGAAAGGCTCTTGATAAGTTTTTAACAAATCCTCTGGAGTCACAGTTGGCCATAACTTAACCTGTCAATCTTCCCTATTCAGTAGCTCTCTCTCCACCCCCTCCTGGATAATTGTATTTAGTTATATTGTTTGAGTTATTGTCATCTAAGCACAGAAAGGAAGGAAAATGTGGCCAACTTTCAGAGCATCTAGGATATTGCTAAATTTAAAAAGATGTTTGAGTGTTTCTCAAGATGACATATGGTAAATTAGTCCACTTCATCATTGCAGAGATGGCTAGCCCTTGGTCACAACATCCTCATACCCATTCCGTGGCAGACAGTGGAGATGTGAGAGTGGCCATTGGTTGTGACAGTCATCCTAGGAATCAGGATGCCTGGGCTTTCTCCCCAGGGCCTAATAAAGGACACCCTGGGAGGCCTCCACTGACATTCCAACTGCCATCTTTCTTGTCATGATGGCGCAGTGCAAGGATTGAATTTTCCTGCTCTCATTTTCCCAATTAGTAAAGTGGAAACAAGTGTTTCTTTGTTTTCTTCCTCTTGTGTGCTTGTAGACCAAGTAAGAAACCAGGAAAAGGCTTTGAAGAATAGGTAAGTATTTAATAATATAAGCACAAATCGATAAAGAATTAAATGAGAGAGACACAGAGAGAGTATAGAGACAGAATGAGAAGGAGATGGAGACAAACAGAGAGAGAGAAATGAGAATACATGTGGAAGTAAGTTAGTCTGGAGGATCTAGACTTATTTTCTTATTCTAATTTCAATGATTTATCCCCATTTGGAGAAATGGTAAATAATTATGGTTGATTTTTTAGTATCTACTTCGAATATCTCCTAGGAAAACCTTCAGTCAATTATTAGTCTACCACATGTTTCTTGAACAAAAGGGAATCCTATCAACTCTGACTGTTTGTCAAAGGCATGGGAAACTTAGCTTAATTCCAAGGTATCTAGAGTCATCACAATTATCTAAACATTTCATCTAAATCCCATCTGTGGTCATTTAAGGCCATTATATCTCGTTCCTTCTTGTTGGCTTCTGTAGATGAATTGGTGCTCTGGTCTGATCCTTTCTATCCTTTCAAGATAGTTAGAAAACTATCAGCTCAGATGTCTTCATCTTATTTCTAAGCCAGTTCAGTTCCTCTTGACTCCAAGGCCATCACTTAAAAATATTTATCACTTTTAGTTGATCTCCTAAGAAATCAGAAATACGTTTCATCTATCGATTTAAATTCATAGTCACATTTTTGTTTGTTTTTGTTTTTGTTAGTCCTAAATCAAGGAGAACTCTTATCCAAGCTGTTTTGCCACTTTCCTATTACTGTAGGTAACTCCTGTGCCGTCTTCCATAAGCCACGGTGAGCAGAGGGGAAAAAGCACTTCCTTGGATGAAGCGACTCTTACCACGAAGACTTCGCAGCAGATGCAGAGTCCACTGTTCTTCGTAAAGGCATGGGTTATATCCAAGAGAGCAGGCCTTGTCATGGGCCCCCCTGTTAAGACAATGCACTGGGGTCTGAAAATAAAGAAGATATGAGAATTGGCCAGTGCAAGAAGCATGTGAGCCCAGAACCTCTCAAAGGAAATAAGAGGTATCGAAAAATTGCAACAATGGTTGCCCACTTCCTTAATTATTTCTTGGGTTTCCCACCAGGATTCTTGGATTATCTTGACTCTACAACTTGACGTCTTGGTATTTTTCATGTAATTAATCAAATTAGAAGTGTAAAGAGGCAAAGGATAGTCTTGGGTTCCTTTTATTTTTTTGTTTTTTGGAGGGAGCACTATTTTACCCCAGATCTCCACATAACCTGGGCCTCTTCCATCAGTATTTTCATTTATCTTCCTTTCTAGCCTGTGTTATGAGGCGCCCTTCAAAATAATATATAACTAATGGATATCAAAAATGATTAGTTCTCCTAACGGAATTCATTAAATCATGAAGCCTTGCTTGAATTGAATGGAGATAAAAACCAATGGTTAAGATGCACAAGGATCTGGGGGATGTCACTCTGAAGTCACATCCTTCAGGCGTGGAAAATGACACAGCAGTGTGGGGAGCTGTGGCTCTGTGTGGACAAGAGCTCAGAATAGAAGGGAAGACATGTTCATTTCTGTTTTCAGCAACAGCATGGATTATATCCAAGAAAGCAGCCATCTGCTGTTGTGAAATGTGGCAGCTTTACTATTCATGTTTAAAATGTGCCCATGAAACTTGAAGCTATTCCAGTGTACTTGACTCCTCTAAAGGAAAGCTGCTTTTAATGTGGAACACTGGGGGACCCCAAAATCCAATTTT
This sequence comes from Cricetomys ansorgei, assembly GCA_026225945.1. Lineage (NCBI taxonomy): Eukaryota > Metazoa > Chordata > Mammalia > Rodentia > Nesomyidae > Cricetomys > Cricetomys ansorgei. The sequence continues at coordinate 25,181,041 of JAMJFZ010003875.1, read as the reverse complement.
ACCTGAAATTTTTCACATGGTCTTCCACTGTGGTCAATTCCAGAGCATTGTCTAAAGCGCTCACATAGGAGAGGGCCTGTGTGGAGGAGCCCCAGTTCACATCTGTGGACAAAGGAGGAAATTGGTACCCCCAAAGTTGACCTTTTCTCTGTATGCCTTGAGTGATTTTTAACAAGCCATTTTCTCCTGCAATTTTTCTTGCCTATGCAAGCAAGCAGTAGAGAAAATACGACACAGTGTTTCCTGGAAAGAGCACTGTACCCTCCCATGAGCACCTGTTTCCTCAGAAATGAAATTTCTTCCATTCTAAATCACAGTGTAAATCTGCAGCCCCAGAAAGATGCTTAGTAAGCTGATAACCAGGTGGTGACGATGGCCAGGTAGTCAGAGAGTTTAAGGCCTTCCCAAATTGTTAAATTGGAAACACAAGAGGGATTTCTGTATGCAGAGGCAGTGTGCAGTCCTGTTTATATTTTGAGTGGCAGAGCTGCCCAGTGTGGTAATACTTACTTGGGAGTCATGAGGAGGCTTAGGCTCTTTAGCAAGCATTTCAGTTTGACCTTCCAGAAACCAACCTTCAGAAGAGGGAGCTCAGCACTCTACCCTGCTTCAAAAGCAGTGAGCTTAAATATGAAATGGACTCTTTAAGGTTTATGGTAGGAAATCCCAGAGATGAAATGACAGATCTGCCCTAGAAGACAGTCTCTCGGTGCTTGCTCTGGAGGGTGAGGGCAGTGAGCGTTTGTACCTGAGGACTGGGCACAGTGATTGCAGTACTGACTGTGTGCCAGACAAGCACACCATAGGACGCTCATTCTCTTAGCTCATTATTGCGCATGAGTCTGAGTGGGTCCACGCATGCCACAGCAGTGCTGGGGGTCACAGGACAATGTTTCAGAGTGGGTTTTCTCCTTCCACTGTAGGCTCAAGGGGTCGAACTCTGGTCTTCAGGTTATGTGGCAAGCGTTTCACCTACTGAGCTATCTTGCTGACCTGATGTTCATTCTTTTAGGGCTAAAAGCCCTACTAGTCAACTCAATACTAAAGCCCTACTAGTCAACTCAATACTGATATGTAAAAGAATGAACCTCGAACCATACCTTACACTGTATACCAAAATTAATTTCAGTAGATAATAGACCTTAATCAATTACTTCTAAATGTTTGTGGTCTTGGGTTAAAGAACGATGTCTCAGATCACCAGGGGGTGGTGGCACACATCTTTAATCCCAGAACTTGGGAGGCAGAGGCAGGCAGATCTCTGTGAGTACAAGGCCACCCTGGTCTATGGAGTGAGTTCCAGTATGGCCAGAGTTACAACAGAGAAACCCTGTCTTGAAAAAAAAATCTCAGATCATACAAAAAATATCAATGATAAAAGATAAAAAGAAAGATAAATTCGTTTTGATAAAAATGAAGAACTTGTGTTAATAAAAACAAACCATTAGGGAAAAGAGAAGCCACAGATCTGGAGAAAATAGTTAGAAGGCACATACTGCAGGAGGAGCCAGAATACACAAGGAAATCACAACTGAGTGAGAAAACAGAAAAAAACAGACAAAAGATTTATACAGCTGCCTAACAAGATATATGAATAGCAAATAAGATTTTCAGTGTCATTAGTCACTGGGAAAATGCAAATTGAGCTACAGCGGCTGGCACTGCACCTCTATTATAAGGACTTAAAAAACCAACTGACAATATTACATGCTAACGAGGGTGTGGAGTGACTAGGACACAATTTTTAACTAATGTTTGAAGTGGAAAATAACACTGCTACTCTGGCAATAATCTGACAGTAAAGTCACATACACCGTTTAGAGCATCTTACTGCTAGGCCTATACTCAACAAAGATGAAAACACAGATTCACTTAAAGTGAATTGAAAATAGCCCAGATGTCATCAACTGTCAATCAACAACAGAGACATATTGTGGTATGTTCATACATAGAATGATAATCATCATTATCAAAGGACAAATTGCTTACGCAAGCTACAATGTAGACAAACCTAAAAGTTGACGTTAACCCACAGGTGCCCATAAAATGTCATGATTCTATTTATAAGATGTTCTGGAAAAATCAAAGTCGTAGGTTTAGAAATTAGAAAAGTTGCTGCTAGGGGCTAAGTTCTGGAGGAAGAGCCTGACTACACAGGTGTCTAAGGGAACTCTTGGAGAAATTCTATACTTTTGTTTTGATGGTTATAGGTCCTAATAAGTTTGTGAAAGCTTATGACTATACATCTGAAGTGGGTGGAATTTTCCTAGCTGTAAATTGAGCCTGTTGTTAACAATATATAAAGTAATAATAAAATAAAAAAAAAATCCTCTGAAGTGTTTTCCCAGGTCTTCCCAGCTGGCAGAGAAAGGTAAGGGATACAGTGGTGGCCCTGGGCTTCTCGATGCTGAATTCTGGTCCATGGATGTTTCTGACTAGTCTCTCTCCTCCTGGGTTCTGAAGTTAACAGCTGAAGTTCAGGCCTCGGTGCCCACAGTATCCAGATTCTTTCTCGTAACAGTTGCCTTGCTTTTTGGCAGGTTGGCTGTCCTTCCAGGATACCTCATGCCCCTTCTCTGTAGTGTTCAAGAACTCCACTTATGTTAAGGCCTTGAGGGTCCCCAATGTTCCACATCCTTGCATGCAATTCCCTCCCTTTCTCTCTGGAATCACATTCCCTGACTCTGCCATTAATCACCTCCATGTGGCTTGGTGTTTTAGTTTTAGAACTTGGTTTATCCCTTCCACAAATATTTACTAAATTTCATGAAGAATAGTTGGCTGTAGGAACACAAACAGTGAACCAAGGAAGAATTTTGAACAACTCCAAGGTTGCCCACTCCCTTCCGCCTCAGCAGTCTGCACTGCGCTTGTGGTACGGACTATATCGTATTATAGTTAATTGTTTGACTGTGAGTCTGAGAACTCCTTAAGGACAGGGGCTCTAATTCATTAGGACATTAGAAGGTGATAGAAGAGGAGTCTTGTGGGGTTTGGGTTCACATGTCTAAATGTCAGCTCCATCACAGCCTGGCTTTTGTTTGGGCAAGTGAACAACTCTACAAACTGCAGTTTCCTCATCTCTAAAACGAGCCTCATATCATCAAATGTGTGGCATCGACATGTATAGTGTGCCACGGGGCCAATCACCGTGTCCTTATATTACAGAGCATTATAATGAACTGCTTTGCACACAATTCACATAAGCACATGAAAGCTACATGATGCTCATTCAGTGGGTGGCCAGAGCGAGCCATGGAAGCCCATCCTAAGTGGACTTTTTTTCCCTTACCTGGCTTCTTATAAGTCACATAGATATAGAGGAACAACTCGATGACATAGGTGATGACTGCTGCCTCCCAATTGATGACAAACATGACTGCGCAGCACAAAATTGCTCCAAAAAGAGAAACCCACATATTGTAAATCCCATATGCCGGCCTCCATCCTGGAAGGAAAAGCAACAGAGAAAAAAATTTGCACACACCAATGCTACTGAAAACTGATTTGGAGAACACGTTTGGTCATTGGGTGAATACTGCTTTAAATCTGGAGTCACCGAGACCCATTGGAAGTCTGTCTAGAGGAGCAATTTCGTCAATGACCACAAGATGGAAACAGCACTCCAAGAACATCTTTAGGAAGCCCCACTCCTGAGGTCAGCTTCCTTTTGAGAGACAGATGATGGAGGTCAGGCGGGTGGGGAAGGGTTGGGGGTGGGGGTGGATTTTGAGAGTCATTATGTTTTCCAGTTGTGTATCTTTCTGTGTATGTTTTTCTATTTTTCTTCCTCCTTTCTCTTTTTCTCCTTCTCTTCACTCTTCTGATAACTATTATAACTGGGTTGTTTCTATTTATTTATTTATTTATTTATTTATTTATTTATTTATTATAGCATAACATGGCACTGGATTAGAGATTTGTATTAAAAGATAAACCACACTAAACCAAAAATCTTCAGTTACTTTCTACAACTTGTGTGGATACAGGCTCCCCAGCCCCCCTTTCTATGCCCTAGTAGCTTTGTGTGGATACAGGGTCTCCAGCTTCCTTTGCAAACCTTCCTGCCAATAAGGCTGGAGATGGTGACACACTGTAAAGGAGTATTTATTTAGTATCTTGGATGAAAAATCCTCATGGTGAAGAACTTTCTGAGAGTCATATGACTCCCAGAATGATTTTCTGGAGGGAACAGAAGGAAGTTTATTGGGCAGTGGAAGCAAAGGAGAGATGAAGGGTGATGAGCTAGAGGAAGGCTCTTGGGTGTGGAATTTTAAACCATTTAAGACCACAGCCCAATCGTGCACTGATGCCCCTGGCATGATCGAGGCAGTAGATCTGCATTGCTTGCACTCCGCAGGTAATTATGGGAACTGCTCATCCTTCTCTTCTGCACCATGGGCAGGAAACAAATTGATAGTGAGGAAGTCTCAAATATATACATTTATTCCACTTCTGTGGTCACTTCTACCCTGGAAATAAATAGTGGTGTTTTCTACTGCTGAAATAAATGTGGTTTCTCTTGCAATGAATAATTTATTGCCACAGGAGAAAATTGACTTTACGGTTGGTCAAAAAGGCCATTGCTCATATGATTCTTTTTCTATTTCGGAAGTCATCCCCCAACTCACCAAAATAAAGTCAATTACGCTGCCTTCTTAGATACAAGAAAACATAAAAACACAGATTGAACACTTTTCCCAGACTTACTTCATTTTATTGAGACAAACTAACCGTTTGTTTAGGCTTATTTCTTCACTTTGGCTTACCTGGAGATTTGGCGTAGGAGGCATGGAAGCAGGAAAAATTAATAAGTGCATATGAAGCCAGGAAGAAGTTGGAGATGATGGGTGCGATGACATTCAGCTCCGCTGTAAGAGAGGCAGAATATTGCATGTTCATCTGAGCAACGAGACTGGGGGCTGAACAACTGCTAAGGCCCGGAAGCTCGACTTTATCTAGAGATTGAAAACATAGCTAGCATCTGTCAGAGATTAAGAAGTTACTGATTCTTCTTTGAGGCTATATACATGCTTTCAGCCAACGTTTCCATGGGGCGAGACTCAAGAAAACCCGTCAATCAGAAAATAGACAACGCAGGCCTCTGTCTATAGCAGGACTAAGCACAAGGAACTCCCCTATTGCAATTTTGGATGCACCAAATCCGTAGTGTTTGTCTGCTGTGTAAGCAGTCAAGAGGTTCTGTAGGATGGAAATCCATGTGGTTCTCAATGATTTTAAAGAAGAAAATTTAATGCATACATTTTTTAAAAAGTTGGTTGTGTATTCATTGAAATGTAGGAGGAGGCTAGTAAGACGTGTGTAAAGGCATGTGCTGCCAAATCCACACGCCTTTACCTCCTGAGCCAGACCCCAGCGACCCAAGTGAGAGGAAAGAACCAACTCCCACAAGTTATCTTCTGACCTACACATGTGTGCACATAAACACGCACACACGCAAATATACTAAAACATTTAAATGAAGCAGAGGGCAATAATTTAAGTCTTAAATGTTATATTACATTACTGGAATGCCTCTCTACATAAACCATTTTTTATTTAATTCCTTAACGTTTTAATAGGAGTTTAATACCCCCCCCAACACACTTCACAGAAATTGTATAAGGATGCATAAATTATACTCACTTCTAGGGGTTCACATACAAAGAAGAATCTTTAGTTTTGGTCTTAAGGGAGAGTTAGAATCGTGCAGTGGACAGATATGCCCTTTTCAAGACCATGTGGCTACTTTTAGATTGCTTGGGAAAGAAAACTAAATTATAGTCCAGGTAAGTAGTTTTCAAAAACTGTTAGTCTAGAAGCAATTTGAGGAGTTTGTAAAATGCAGATTCTGAACTCTCAGCAATAGCCCTGGAGTTGAGCCTGCAAAATCTAGACTTCCAGAGATACCCTCATGATTCTGAGTAGATGGTCAAGGAGCTACATTTGTGAAAACACTGTTCTAGACAATTCAGTTTGTAGTTCAGAGCTACCAGGCTAGAGCACAGAGCAGGGGATGCTCTGACCACATTGAGTTGGAGGAAGGGATCCTCTGTGGTTAGACCACGTTGAGTTGGTGGAAGAGAACCTGTGTTTAGAACACACTGAGTTGGAGGAAAGATTTGGTTGCATTTAGCTCATTGGGCTCCCAACATTCATGTTCAAAGAACAGAGGAAAGCCTAGAGCCACCCTCACTTCCTCAGGGGCCTTCTTCACACAAGGATCTCTTATTTCCTTCTTAGGCAAACGCTAGTATTCCTAGACTTAAACACAAACCAGCTAATTTCTCAAACTAAAAGGAAAAGCGTCAGTAACAAGAAGAATCTTTGGCTTTCAACAGTACAAGAAAACCACACACCGATGAGAATGAATGCCATGGCTATCGCAAAAGTGAGAAAGTATCCTCTCAGGGGCTCGTTGTTTTTCCCATAGCCCTTTGCGAAGAACTTCAGTCCTTTGAAGATGTTGTCTTTGCACAGAGCCTAATGGGAAAAAAGAGAAGACATTTGTCATGTAAGCCTATGCACAGCCATTTCTCTAGGTGATTCAAAAAAAGAAGATTTGGGAAAGATTAAGCGATGCACAATACGAGGCGCAAGTTAACACTGTGGTTCATCATTCTTTGTATTATCGAAATCGATCTCGACTATGTGGCAGACACAGCACTTGAGCCAGGTGCAAACATTAACCGTTGCAGAAAATGATGGAAAGCGATTGCTGGTGGGAACCACTAATTCAGCTTGTTTTGCGTGTAGTGAGAACAGCCCTTGGCTGTATTACCTGGAATACTTTAGGAGCACTGACGAGGGAGGCCAGGGCTGAAGATAGTGTCGCCGAAAAGATTCCCGCAGTGATGAGGGGTCCAAACCCCGACACCATGCTCATGACCTTGAGAGGAGAGAGAGGTTCAGATAAGGCAGCTCCACCCAATAGGCAATTTTAAAAGTTACTTTTAAGCATAACTTCTTCCTTCTGCACTTTCTGTGATTTACACTCTCATAAACGGATTCTTCTCCCTTCTCCCCTTCATTCTTGAATTTATAATACTTCTCTCTTCAAGATGGAATGACCTCCTTTGTTATTTACAAAACACTGGATTTCAAGGATTTTCATAGTGTCTCCGCTGTGCTCTTTGCAGCTCTGGTGGGAGGAAGCTCTACCCTGCAGAGTGCGGTGTGGGTGGGTGTGAAAACGGGCTTTGCTGCCTCGGGTCTTCTAAAAGGGAATGGTTTTTCTTCTACCAAAGAGTTTCCAAATCTTTGCTTTCCTTGTGCTCTTTAAACATAACTTTGTTTTTTGACATGATTGAAATACTCATGATTTATTTGCCTCAGAATAACATTGGCAATGCTACCAGCATCAATATAACCCTGGGAACACATTTTACATGTTTATGAGGGCCCTATCAACTCTAGTCATATTTTGGAATAGTGATTTCAGCTGAGTTGACCTCTCTGTTGTTAAAATTAGATGGACGCAGACTTCTCCTCAGCCCATTTGCTTCTACCGCCTCTTGCCACCCATGTACAATTAGCGTGTTTCAAGTCCTGTACTTCCCCACTTTCCCATGCTCCTTGGTCCTCCTTTCCCTTCCAGTTTCTCACTCACAATTTCTTCTTGCTCTGTCTCTTGGCCCTGTGGGGCCACCTTGGGCTTTTCTAATCTAAGGTCTATACACAAATGCATTCTAAGTGCTACTAGGCTGAGCCTCTCTTCTCCTGCATGACATTCACATGGTTAACTGGGAGCTACGGAACACGTGCTCCCTCCTGGTGACACAACTCACAGTCTATTGTCTCCCTGCCACCTTGCCTGTAAAGGACAGGAATAGCTACCACAGGACAACGTCTGCACGATTTCTTTCTCTCCTGCACCACCTGCTCCTTGTTTAATTCAAATCAATCATTAGTTAACCAATTGCAGATCCAGAAAGCCTTAGTATACTTGATATTGTAAAAACGTAGACAATCCCAATAAACTTTCTTTCTCTCTTTTTCTTTTCAGAGGTTCATACCTGAAAATTGTTCATCAGCCCATACTGACATCGTTCATGTTGACATCTTGAGAAGTCATAGCCCAGCCCACAGGCTGCAGACCCATTGCAATTCATCCCAGAAACGATGGTGTCATTCACGCTTCCAGTGGCATCTCGGACCACGCACGCCGCTGAGGAAACAATGTTTGTCTGTCATTTCTTTCACTTTTTCCTTGATCCTTCCTGGTGCTGGGGACAGAACTGAGGGCCCCATGCTTGTGAAGCAGACACTGCAGCACTGAGCTAAACCCCTGACTCCGAGTCAGCTCACCATCTTGTCATTCCTTCTTCAGAGTCCTGTTCTCCTAGGATTTTGTTATGAAAACATATGTAGTTGGCACTGAGTCTGAACATATATATTCTGAGCCTGTGCATGCTGCCAGTTCTTCCTGGGCCCTGGTCACTGGAACTCCCAGCCTCTGATCCTGTGAACACCCTGGGTGCTGGGAAGAGAATTTGGATCCTCTGGGAGAGTAGCATTTGCTCTTAACACCTACCTAGCCACTCCTCCAGCCCAGACTTTTATCTCTTAATATTCCCATGTTTTTAATTTTTATCCTCTTTATTATATCTATTCAATTTGTTTTTGAACTTTTTCATAATTAGAAAACATTTTTTCTTTTAACTTTTTTCTATTTTTTTTTGTTTTCTCCACTCTTCTTCTTTTCCTTCTAGCTAGCTAACCTCACTTCTCCTATTTCCCCATCTTTCTCCACCTCTTTCTTGTATCGCATTTATTTCTCACTTTATAGAACATTCTGAAGTAATGTCATTCTCATTTTGTGGTCATTGGTCACGCCGATTGTAATTGGTTTTAAGTGGATTTCTATGTCTCCTGTGGTTTCATGTTGTTGTGGCTGTAGAGGTTTTTTTTTTTCCTTCCTTTTTGATTGGTAGTGGGGATTGAGAATGAAAGAGTAAGTGACTAGATAAGAAAGAGCTCCTGTGAGAGAGAGGGAGAGAGAGAGAGAGAGAGAGAGAGAGAGAGACCCAGAAAATATATCTAAACCAAGGGATGCACAAATCACAACAGAGAAACATAAATAGAATTTCAAAAAAAGAAAAAGACCAAAAGATGGTAACTCCACAAGTGCTAAGCCAAAGATATCAAAATGTGCAAAATGTTGAGTGATGATTTCAGTTTTCTGGTTAAAAAAAAAAAGATTAATAACCTAAAGGAAGATACAAACTATCAGGTGAATTTAATCTAGGCCTTAGAGAGGAACACCAGAAAACATTTAAAAAGGCAGCAAAACAGAGGAGGAGATCAGTAATATGGGCTAAAAAGTCAGCAACATGGAAAAACTCAGCAAGGAAACAGATTGTTGAAAATCCAAACAAACAAACAAAACTCCAGAAATGCTGAAAAGGAAAAACCCAGTGAATCAAATAAAAAGCACAGCAGGACTGATCACCAAAAAACCTTGTAAGCAGAAGGAAGAATGTCAGAGATGGAGGGTGGGTCAATAGAGCCCAGCGTTCAGATAGCAGCACAGGGAACAGTAGAGCAAGCAGGAATGGCCACACCCAAGGACTCTGAGATACCAACAAGACACTAACGCCCAGAACACACAGTACACAGGGAAGAGGCCAGCACCGAAAGCAAATTATTGCAGAATGTCTCCAAATTCAGAGGAAGTCACAGATAATCAAGCACCAGAAACTTTTAGGACTCCAAACAGTTGAGGTGAGAAAAGAACCTCCATGATGTCAAATGCCAAAAATACAGAGCAAAGAGAAGCAACTTCAAAGTTGTAAGGGAGAGATGCCAATTCGTCTACAGAGGCAGAAACAACAGAGTAACATCAAACTTCTCACAGGACACCCTCAAAGCCAAGAGAGCTTGGAATGAGATATTTCAAGCCCTTAAAGCAAAGTAACTGCTGACCAAGACTGCTAGATCCAGCAGTCATCTTTTAGAATTGATGGAGAAATAAGGGCACCTCAAGACAAGCACAAAGGAAAGCAGTGCTGTTCAACCAACACTGCAGAAGACACTTAAATACCGTACACATAAAAGAGAAGGGGGAATTATATAGTTATAGCATAATCTCAAAGAAATATAATTAGAGAAAACAAAGAACAACATATCCTGGCAGGGATGTGGAGAAAGATGAACACTTCGTCACTGTTGTCAGGAACACGAACTTGTGTAGCCCCTGTGGAAAACAGTATGAATATTCCTTGGCTATAGACCCAAAGGGTCCTAAGTGGACATATCACAGAGATATATGTACAACCATGCTTGTAGCTGCACTATCCAGGGCATGAAGTAACAGAAATGTCTGTCAGCAGACAAATCTTTGGAGAAAATGTGCTCTGTCTACACAGTAGAAATCTATGCAGCCAGAAAGGAAAATGAAATCATGACAGTGGCAGGAAAATAGACACATTTGGAAGTCATTATGCTAAATGAAACAAACCAGCTCCAAAAGACAAATAACACATATTTATTTTTTCAGATATAGACCCTAGACTTGCAGTGTATGTACACGTGTGTTTGTAGGTCATGTAAGTAGAATGGAGACTGTGAGAGAAGAGGAAGTGATATCAAGGAAGGTAAGAATAGAGGAGGTAATGGGACACAGGAAATAATAAAGCACAAGCAGGAAATGACACGGAGAAGAGGATAGGGAAGAGCAGTGGAGAAGGGAAAACTCAGAACCAAGTGCACTGATAAATATGTATGCAGGTGTTGGAATGGCACCCATCCCTCTGTTAACGAAACAAAGCAACTAATAGTAAAGCAATGTTTTGAGATAAAATACTAATGTTTCCTAACTAACCATGAATACTAATGATGAGACAACTTTACTTCTTTCTGTCTCATCATTTTCACACATTTGAATACTTTCAATATTTTATATTACAAACATTGTATGATGGACACGTTTGTGTCCATTTTTTTCTTCTAAATTTAATTTTTCTTTTAATTTTTTTCTTTAAATTTTTTTATTGATTTAAATTAAATTATTTAAATTTCTTTAAAATGTTCTTTTAAATTTAAAAATATTTCTCCAGGGTACATTATCAGAATCAGAATGGTGAATATTTTTTAAAAAATATTCCTGCATGTGTTCATGCTCATCACGTATGTGTCTGCAGAGGTTAGAAGAGAGCCCTGGATCCTCTAGAACTGGAGTTACTGAGGGTTAAGAGTTACCATGTGGATGCTAGGAACTGAACTTGGGTTCTTCTCAAGAGCAACAAGTGCTCTTAAGAAGAATAAAATTATTCTGTTTGCCAGAAAATGGGTGGTACTGGAAATCAACATGCTAAGCAAAATAAGCCAGACTCAGAAAGATAGCTATTGAAAGTTTTCTCTGATATGTGAAATCCAGATCTACATCTAGATCTCTGCATGTCTGTATATCTACATACATACCCACACACATACATATATAATGACATGAAACCAGAAGAGGGGAGAGGAAGCAGAAAGGGGTACAAGAAAGTGCAGTGTGGGGCAAGGATAAGAGAATAAAATGAGGTTTATGAATAAATGTCAAGGAAATGAAACAAGGAAAAAAGACTCAGTATATATTTTAATTATTTACTTTCTTGGGGTTTTTCTGGCTGTAATCTCTGCTATTATGTATTTGTTAATTATTGAAATATATGGATATATATGTAAACTTTACATAAGAATTTAAAAACTACCTAAAAGATAGACTCTTTGTAAACTGAATGCCAACTAATAAAGCTATTCATTTTGCTTTTAACTCCACCCAGGATGGTCTCTTATTCATTACTATTGTCTTTAAGCTCCCAAACTGGCTCATTGGTCTGGGTATGGTTCATGGTTCTTATGGTGTGAGAGATTACTAGTTCTAATCCTGGATAAACATTCCCATTAGGAGTTGGCTCTGTCAGTAAAGTGTTCACTGTACATACAGGAGGAACTTCATCTAAACACGCAGAGCCCAGGTAAAGCCAGACATGGTAGTGTGTGCCTATAATCACCGTGCTTCCATGGTGAGATAGGGAGGGGATGTGTGCGATTCTCTGAAAGTTTGCAGGTCAGCTAGTTTGGTGTGAGCAGCAGTCAATAGCAAAGAGACTCTGTTTGTTTGTTTGTTTTTGTTGTTTGTTTGTGTTTTGTTTTTTCTTTTTTTTTGAGACAGGGTTTCTCCTTTGTAACTCTGGCTGTCCTGGAACTCACTCTGTAGACCAGGCTGGCCTCGAACTCACAGAGATCTGCCTGCCTCTGCCTCCCGAGCGCTGGGATTAAAGGTGTGCTCCACTACTGCCCAGCAAGAGACCCTCTTTTAATTGAGGGTAAAGGCAAGAACCTACACCTATGGCTGTCTTCTGACCTTCATGTACTCCTGGCATGCATGTATCTTCACACGCATGCACATGCACAAACATATATGTGCCCACATATCACACATAAATAAATAACAAACAAACAGGTAAGGACAGAAAGAATTATTTAAAAGATAGTTCCATGGTGGGAACTAAGTGCACTCTTCTGTCATAGTCATGGAATTCCTAGTGCATTTTATTTCAGCCTTGAGAGGTGGCATGCTTGCCTCTGTGTACACACTTGAAATTGTGACTGTTGATTGTTAAGAAAAATTATTCATCTACATTTTGCCTCTTTGTACTGTTTAATCAATGTTCCGCCATCTTTCGGAAATCACGTTTTGTGACCTGCATAGTAGATCTGTCCAAAGTTCTGAGACACCAGGCCATGAGTCATTGTTAGCACTGATTCTCTGTGACTAGTGTCATCCTGCCCCACAAAGTGAAACTAGAAGAGTCTCTGAAATGAGCTCTATAACTATTCCTTCCCTCAATCTTTGTTTCTTAAACATGCACATGCTCGCTGGAAACCATATTTAGAAGCCTCAGATGGCTTCCGAGTCCTTTTAAAATTGTTGACATCCTAGAAAATGTCTTCCTGTGTAACTCACCCCAGAATGCCAAGAGACAATGAACAACGTTACCAGGAGCAGCAAGAGTAACAAGATAGACAACAGTCTTAGCTTTTTGCTCTTTTGTTTTTTGTTTTTGTTTTTCTCCAGAAACCAATTTAAGATATATGAACTTTCCTATTTTTTTCTCATAGTAAGTAGAGGACTACTGGAGTAGTCTTTTGGTCAAATGATCACCAGGCTTCCGTAGTTGTCCAACCTGGGCCTGCATTCACTGTGTATTGAAGAGGGTTTTTTCTTTGTATGTTGGAAAACACTGTCCTTCCTTCCCACTGTGGCACAAGCATGGGGAGGCCCTAGAGGAGGTGTGGCAGCAGGCATGAGGGAGAATGAAAGCGTGCCTCTTGAGCAGCTGGAAAAGGAACACAGAGAGGCATGGGCTGCCTTCCACACTGCTAACAGCTGGGGCTGTGCTGATTTCCTGGCAGCTGGTATCAATGGCCCTTCCAAGTTAGAGATGAGAGATTGTTGCAAATTCTCCATCTCTCATAATTTTCTTTTCCAGGTTTGAGGGGGTTTGGGTTTGGGCTTCGTTTGTTTGTTTGCTCTGCTCTGGTTCTCACTTACCTCACAGGGCAAGAAAGCTGAGTGCTAGAAGTGACAGCTTTCTCAGCAGTGCAATCCACAAGGGTGGCAAGGCTGGGCCTTTGGGCTGGGGCATAGCAACAATCTGACTGGCTCTTTTTTTTAAACATTGATCTGAAAATGCATGCATTGCATTTTAATTGCATCATCCCCGCCCCCAAAGATACAAACCATTAAGTACCAAGAAACAAAGTAAATTTGCTGCCTTAAAAGACCAAACAAAACAACTTACTACTTACTTATGTTCCATTGGAAGCTATTAGACATGAAAACCCACTGGGTTCCCACTGGGATGTCCACTGGGATGTCATCCATGCCCCACTCACCTACACAAATAGCAACACCTATGTAGGCAACAGTGGTGATGAAAATGGCCAGCATGGTTCCTCTAGGGATGGCATCTTGGGGATTCTGTGAAAAACATATACAGAGAAAACAGAACTGAATAATAAACAGAGAGCTAGGAGTTATGTCTATATTTCAAAACGTCAAACTATGCTTCCTAAGGTGAGCTCTAAAGAGACTACCTAGCAAATGACTATGTCTTTGGACCGAGTGTATAGAGTGAATAATGGAATATAAAACTTGATGCTATGTATAAACTCACAGAGCCTGCACCAGTCTATACCAGATGGGGTCCTAGAGCTAAGAGAAGTGGACACCCCCCATCCCTAACCCAGAGACTATCTCCAATAGATGGCCATTTGCAAATGAAAAATTAGCTTTCTCCAAGGGAGACTCACCGGGGAAACGAGCCACTTATAAGAGTAGGCTCCATGCCCAGCAGTAGATGGCCAGCACAAAACAAACTCAGTGGCATCTTTGGAGGTTCATTGCCTCATGATGTAAAGTCAGTTTCGTTGTTGTTGCTGCTGTTGTTGTTTTGTTTGTTTGTTTTTGCCTTACAGGTCCTTTGTGTGTATATAACGGCTTCCAGTTTTGTGTTTTTATGAGATTCCTGTGTATGTGAAAGTGTGTATCTCTGTGTCTATATGTGTTTCTTGTGCTTTTCCTTTACCTCTTTTTCTTGTTTGGTTATTTTGTTCTATATTTGTTTTTACCTCTCTCTTCTTCAAGGTCTTAATTCAGGCATTAAGTAAGATGAATTGACTAAGCACCTTGTCTTTAAGGACTCTAAAGAAAGCATAATATTTTCCAATTTAAAAGTCTACCTGTAGCTTCTGGAAACTTAAATCAGTGAGCTCTGATACTTTCCTAGTTAGTGAGAAAGCAGGAGCTCATAACTAAATTTCATTAAGCAAGGAAAGAAACTGAAACATCTTGAACACGTTTTTTACTTTTTGTGCTTTGGCATGACTTTTTTTTCTGCTATTATTTTTGCTCAAGAATTTACCATGGCAGTGGGGTCACTGCTATAAGAAATCCAAATGCCTTAATTCACTTTCTCAGTCACTATTTACTAAGACCATGCCATCTCTGCAGATGCACAGTGGCAACACCCAAAGACAGAGTCCCCACTTCCACAGAGCTGGATGCTCCACAGTGAGCATCTCTACGGCTGCTTCCTCCTGGGTGAAGCTTGGGAGGCTGGCCAGTCTCATTAGGTTTTCTCCAGTTAACAAGAGACTCCCCCTACTGTCCTCAGGTTCCTCACACCAGATGCTGCTTCCTTCCTCTGCCCAAGATTGCCTACTTCCTCCCCAATAGTCAACTTCTAGCCATTGCTTCCCAAGTTCCTCCTTGAGGAAACCTCTAGCTGAGCCAACCCAGACAGGTGTTCCATATATGCACATGTGGGGACATCCCACAGAAACTAACCCTGATCAACCCAGAAACTATTTGTTCAGACTTTTATTTCACAACCTCATTGGCCCATGTGTGTTTTTCATTCAACCCATATCTCCTGAGGACTCTTGAAAATACTTATCTTCTAGGGTTGATTATAAAGATGTTGAGGTAAGGCTTTGTCGTGTGTGTGTGTGTGTGTGTGTATGAGGTAAAACTGATGTCTTTTTATGAGACTCTTTTTGTCCTCAAACCCTTCTCCTTGTAAGATTGTAATCCCTTAGACTTTATTGGGGTACATAGTTGCCCTGCTTCATAATGTGTTTCATCGTGCTTTTTGAAGCTAAGTATGGAGTTAAGTCAAAATCCAGACCAAATGGGTCAGCAGAAGTGATTCCTGCAAGCTGTGCTTTACCACCCTAGTCCCTTTCTTAGGTAGAATGTGAACCAGGCAGTGATTAAACTTCCAGGACCTTGAAGATAGAGGTGAACCCAAGGTAGAGGTGAAACAGGAGAGTTTCTTTGAGTTCCCTACTGCCTTTTGAGGCAGATTTTCTAATTTTGCTGATGGCCTATGAGCTCCAGCATGTATGTGCTTGAAAAACAAAGTCTGCTCTTGTTTGGCCACAGCTAGTGGATGGGCTATAAAACACTAAACTCACTGTCATGGCTAATAACAATGCTCCCATAGCACTTAACGTAGAATACTGTGACCTGAGGGCCAAGTGGTCCTGTGGCGTTGGCTGTTGGTTTTGTTTTGTTTTTTCCTCATTATGTATTCTTATTCATGATGATTTTAAAAGGAAAGGTGTGATTCTGATAGTAACTCATTGAGCTATGATCATTTTATTGGAAAATGACATACTGTGAAGGTACTCTGTTTTTGGATGTCACTGATTATGGGTTTTGGAATTATACTATATTGTTAGGAGCCCAGATTTAGAATTAAAGGAGAGAGTGTGAGAGCGAGCATATAAACAACCAAGAAATCATGCAAAAACTTTCATTCTTGAGCTCTGTGACCTAAGTCATATTCAGTTTATAGAGACTTTCATGTTACTATCAACTACACCCCCACTACCAAATCTACAAAGCAGAGGGAAGTATGTACCTCCAGGTCTCCGGAGATGTTGGCACCAGCAAGAATCCCAGTAGCAGCTGGAAAAAAGATGGCGAAGACCGAGAAGAAACCTTGACCAGCTGTAAAACTTGGCCCAAAGTTTTCTGCAAATATGGATGCTGAAATGTAAGAGAGGGGAACATGATCCTGTTTGGTTTTGCCACACATCAGAAGCTTAAGTTCTTGACTTCTGTATTTCTAAATGGAAATAGATCCTTAGAATCAAAGCAGAATGAACTTAAATTGGTGATTACTCTTCCCCCAGTACCAAAGTATCTACCATTTTAGACATACATTTGGGTCTTAGACCTCTGGACAGAGCTCTGGAAAAGTCATTAGAAACAAAGCTGTTTCCTTTCTTTGAATACAGAAAAAGAAATTCTTGTAGAAGGAAAAAAAAATTAGTCTTCTCCAATGGAGTCTTACTGGGCAAAGCATACTTATGAGAGGTCCTCAGCCCAGTAACAAATGGCCAACACAAAGCAAACTCAATGGTATTTTTGCAGACTGCTTGTCTCATATTGCTTTGTTTGGACATATTTTTTTGACTTGCTGTTCTTTTACCTGTGTATTATGGTTTCTGATTTTGTGTTTTTATGGGTTCTGTTTTTGTGTGTGTCTGTGTTTATGTTTCTTGTGGATTTAAAAAAATTGTTTATTCTGTTTATTTACCTGTTTAATAAAGAGAGAAAGAAAGGGGGTGGAGTTAGGTGGGTGGGAGATGGAAGGATTAGGGAAGAATTCAGGAGAGAGAAACTGTGATTAGAATATATTTTAGGAAAAAATTAAATTAAAATATATAAAAATAAATAAATATTGACAAGAAAAAATTCTTGCAGGAGTATGTTGGCACCCTCACAAATACCCCACACATGCTCACATACCCCCTCAGAGCCATGCTCTCTCATGTATGCATCTTTAGACAACATACCTTTCCAGGCCTTCGACAAACCATAGGAGACCTAGGAGGTGGACTGCACTACAGACTTGCTCCTAGCTTCCTAATCTCTCTGCTCTTCCTCTCAGAGTCCAGATCTTAGATCCATAAACCAAACTCTCAGAGGATGGGAATATGGGGAGGCGCTTGGTCCACAGAACAACACTGCCCTGTAGGTTGCAACCATATAATTTAAGAGAAACGGAATCAGTCCAGAGAAAAGCAACCCAGAAAGGAAGAGAAAGAGGAAGAAACCTAACAAAAGAATCTGGGATGAGAAAAGGAAGAAAGAAAGTTGAAAACATCAGAAGATGTAAAGTAGGGGAAAGGTAGAAAAGAGAGGACAGTAAAACCCAAAGCAAGTAAGGGAACCACAAAGGAAGAGTGGTTTTAAAAATGGGGAGAGGGGTCGCAGGTATTGACAACTGGGTACACAACAAAGCAAATGATAGTTTTAAAAACCTCAGCCATGAATTCTTGAGTAAGCTGGAGTAGAAAGTAAGAAAATAGGAGAAGTGGAATAGGGGAGAGGAAAGTCAAATTCTCATCTGTACTGCTTCCACAGAGATACACAAGTAACTCACCCATCATCTGTTATTTACTTATTTTTTGTCTTAATGTGTGTGAGTGTTCTGCTTGCATGTATGCATGTGCACTGTGCGCCTACCTGGTCCCCACAGAGGCCAGAAGAGGCTGCTGGATCCCCTAGAGCTGGAGTTACAGATGGCAGTGAGCTGCTATGAAAGGCTAGCAATCTCTCCAGTCCCCTAACCCATAATGCTTGAAAGCTTCCCAGTGATCCTCAGTAGGGCTGGACGTTACGAAGTCTCCCAGGAAAATGAGAGGATGTGGTTTGACATTAGTGCTCTGCAATGGGTGGTCATTATTTATTCCAGCTTCACATCCTCTTTCTCTACATGTGGTTTCTATTCCTATTGTCTAACCATCGAGTGATCAGCCAATATTCAAAGATTTACAAGAGACTTTCACATTGTCTATTGAAAAAGATTGACTTTTCAAAATTAATTTCAGATTTTAATTACATTATATATTTACTTTTTAAAGTTCCCCAAGAAAGTTGTCATTATTACTTTAGTGGGAATGTCTGAGAACCAAACAGGGTATGTAGACCTGTCCAACTGCTAATCAAGAGTTGATACCCATCCATGGGTCTCCTGAATCCAACTCTGGGCCCTTTCCTGGACCACACTGGAATTCTGGGGGTTGGGAATGGGGTGAGGGAAGACGGGGAGAGTGTAGACACATCTATTGAGAGCAACTGATCGGTCACACATACCTTGATAGTTGAAGAAGCCCCTGGATTTCTTCTCATTGTTGGATGGAATGACGGTTCCAATGAAGAAGTTTGCAATAGCGATGAGAAGAATGACCAGGAGAATCACTTGAGCCTGCGACACCACAGGGAAGGGGCCAAGTTAGAAGCAACAACAAGATAGCCTAGATTCAAATCTGGACATTCTCACTCCACAGCTGAGGGTTAACTATGGCTCTCTTCTCTGCTCAGGGCTTGAGGATGTGACCTGGGTTTCCACTGTGCTGGTCCAGACAATGGTTGAACATGAAGATGCATCAACCATGCTGGCTGTATCACTACAAAGGCAGTAAGCAAGGTGAAACACGTTCTGACGACCTGATATACTTGGTGCCTAGAATGTACTTATGCCTTTCGCAATAGTGAGGGATGACAGGGTACTCCTTTCATTGTTGTGATTAACTCAGGGCCTGGCCAGCACTTGCCACAGTGTTATTTAGAGACACTCACCTTTGCTTCCCACTCCATCCCTGCTACTGAGATTCCTAGAAGAATCAGCACGGTGATGGAACCAATTATCCGGATGTCGTTGACTGGATCCACCATCATTGAATTACTCTCCTGGGGGTGGGGTTGGGAGGATGGGAATCATTCATATGATTAGAGATAGCTCTTTGCATTCATTCTTTTTTATACATTCAACAAGAAGAGATACTGTACACAAATGTCTGGGGCCATGTAGGATAAGAAGAAAATGAAGTATTCATAAGTTCTAGAAAGCAAAATAAATGAATAAATAAATAAATAATAAAAAAAGGAATACTCTAATTTCACGTTATCTGTGACGTAGACCTTTGATAGGCGAGTCTGGGGGCTAGAGATGTTAGAAATTCATTCTAGTCACAGCTTTGGAAGCAATTGCAGCACTAAGTAAAAAAAAAATACAATCTATTTACTTTTATATGCCATAGGGAATTCAAGAAGAATAAAAATGAGTGGTTTACAATATGAATATTGGAAAATAAGTATTGTTCAACTTAAGAACAGAAAACACAAACTCAGCGATGCATCTCTTGAAGAGCACATACCTTAAGACATACACAGATACACAAATTTATTCATGCAATAGCCACACACAGGTACTTTTACCAGCAGAACTCAGCCACACCTTTCATTAGCGTGAGAGGAAGGTGAGGAGTTAGCACACCTACTCCGGCTCAGTGAGCTTGTTCTCAGAGCACCTGGGTGGGGCACTTAGCTAAGAAAGGCTTCATTTCCTGCTGTGAGCTGTTCTCATGTTTGAACTTTCTTCACCTCTGGAAACCTGGTGAGCAACTTTGTGGTGTGACTACAGAAAATAACACCCACCTTCTACCCAAAGCCTTGTATTTTACACACATTTCATACACATCCTTTTTATCCAATGTGTATTGAACTTGTGTGAAATGCACAATGCAGTAGTAATATTAGCTCCTCTTCCAGTTTTAGAAAATAAGTCTCAGATGTATAGGAAACTGGTTTAAAGTCTCCCAGATGGTTCAGTGAGAGATGAAGCCAAAAACCAGATCTTCCGACATTATACCTGAGGCTCCTGCCCTGATATTGAACTTTCCCCCTCTTGTCTTGACATAATACTATCCCCTAGAGCCCTGTAAAAGAAAGGTGAGTTATCTTCCTTGCCTGTACAAAGAAGAGCTTTAATTACCTTAAGAAGTTCTACCACAGTCTCCGCGAACCCCACCACATACATAGCGACAGCCACTGCATTGGCAAAAGCAAAGATCAAGCCTATGGACCCGCCAAACTCAGGCCCTAAGCTCCGGGAAATCAGGTAGTAGGCTCCACCTGCAACAAGAAAGCAGCGTCTGTCACCTGGAGAAGATGCCAAGATCTTCAGTCCTTATGGTTAAATTCTACCAGTTAATTATTCCAGTAATAATATCAAGGATTCCTAGAAATTTTATAGGTCTTGTGTCATCATAATGAGTACTTGTAGTTAGCCCTGCCTTGTACTCTGTACATAGTCTGTGAAGTATATGCCAAATAAAATTCGATCTATTGAAACCTACAAATTAGAATCCTAATTTAAATTTGTAAATAATAACAGTAAGCTTCATCCAAATGCTTTGTCTTTAAAAAAGTTATTAGAGTATCCAAATTAATAATGTAACTGAAGTAAAATTTTAGATTTAAAGTTTCCAGAAACTGACAGACCTGGGTAGAAAATGAGATGGCAGAACTTGCTGTTCTTTCCTGTGGCACAAGCCTGTTATCCCAGTCCTTGGGAGGCGGAGACAGGAGGATCAGCTCTGCCAGGTCATCCTGAGCTATAGCAAATTTGAGGCTAGCCTGGGCTAGGTAAAACCCTGACTCAAAAGAACAAAGTAGTCGATTGTTTTTCTTCTAACTTCCATTCTATTGCATACACTTTTCTGAGTGCTAATCAGTAAAACCAAACAAGCATCTGATTTGGAGTAGGTTGTTATCCACTCTGTAAAGCAGATTTGTTTTCAGGTTTTAGCCTAAAGAAGTTGAACGCCCATAATAAGGATGCTGAATGCAAGGAAAACAGGGCTGGCTTGGGACCAGTGCTCCTCCTTGAACACTGAAGACTAGCTGTACATATGGCCATCCACTTCTGGGACATGAAAACTGAATGGGACCACTTCACAGCTTAGAGCAAGTGACTGACACTAAAACATGCTAGATGAGGGATACAGACATTGTAATGACTTCGGAGACTGAGTTAATCATGGGGGTCTGCAGAGTCAACACGGGACAAGAAAACTCAGAGCAAAACCACCTTTTACAGAGGAGGAACTATGCTTACTGTGGATAAAAGTTCTTAATATGGAGCATATTACGTGGTAGAACAAATCCCCATGAGTTTTAAAACTTAACTTTGCTCAATAAATTGGCTGATAGTTATGTGGCCATAACAGTCAAAACAAGAGACAGACAGGGTCTGGAGAGTTGGCTCCGTGGTTAGGAGCACTTGTTGCTCTTGCAGAGGACCCAGGTTCAATTCTCAGCACCCATGTGGTGGCTTACAACATCTGTAACTCCAGTTGCAGTGGATATATGGCCTCTTCTGACTTCCTTGGGCACCAGGCATACACACAGTGCACATACATAGCTGTATGTATGTGTGTATGTATGTAGGCAAAATACTCACGCACGTAGAATAGAATAAAATAAAATAAATCTTTTAAAAAGCAGTTAATAAGAAATAAGTTGAGAGGGAGAGAGTGAATTGTGGGAAGGGTGATATTTAGAAGGCAGAGAAAAAAACTAGGGGTGGTACTCATGCCAGCAAGCAAGGAATTCGGAGGCCTAAGACAAGCATATTGCCATGGATTCAAGGCCAGTGTGGCCCTGCAGAATAAGGCTTTATCATAAAACACCAAAGCCACACTAAATGACGACTCAGTGGTTAAGAGAGAATATTGTTTTTGCAGGGACACGACTAGCACCCAAGTCAAGCAGCTCACAACCGCCTGTCACTCTAGCTCCATCCTCTGGCCTCCTCCAGCACCAGTATTGATGTGAACAAACCCACATACACACAAGTATTTAAAGATAAAAAATAAAGCTTAAAAAACAAGAACAAAAATCCCATACCAAAACCCACCACTGGAAGCACAAAAGCCCCGAGCAGAGAGGGCTGGACAAACAGCCACGGCAAAGATCGACGGCTCCCCAACGGGCAGTGCAGGCAGTGAGAAGAGCGACAAACTTCATCTATTTTGTTTTCTACCCAGGTCAGCCTGCTCCTGGAAACTCGACAGTAAATCTGTCACTTTTTTTTTTTTTTTTAATTTTCTTGTTGATGGTGTTTCCCAATAGAAGCAGAGTGCTGGGGGTGATCCTCAAGGCTGGGTACAAGCTTGCTGGCTGTGTGGGAATCACCACCACGAGGCGGGATGCTGGAGAACACCCAGGCTGACGGGACCTAGGAGGGAGCTGGTATAGTTCAGCCCAGTACGGAGCACCCAGTAGGATGCATCACAGGAAATCAATCAAAGGAACTCTTTCTACAGATCTCTTCATTTTTTAATTAAGAAGAGTTATCTGGTTGTTTAAATTTTGCTCTATTTTGTTTTGTTTCAAGTCTTGGGGGACAGTTAGCAACATAAAATCCTTATGTTCAGTGATTACACACCCCTTGACAGGATATGCAACCAGAGCTTATAATCATAAGTAAATCAAGTTGGCTTACCTCCTCGCACTACTCCGTTTGTGCAAATAGCAGACATAGAAATACCTGTGAGTGTCGTCACTACTACGCTCAGGCCAATGATGATGACTCCCAGACCTGCAAAACCCCCAACAAAAGTATTTGGCTCCAGTAGGTAGAGAAGTCACCAGTACTTTGGGAAGCACAGTCATGGAAGTTCAGCCTCCCTGTAGACACCTGGAATGTTCTAACAGGTCCCATTCCACGACAGTGTGGGAAGCACCTGAAATGCACTATACTTTAAAACTGCAGCCACACCAAGGAATCATTTCCTGGAAAACAACAGTGAGAAGTGCACTGACTGTCCTGGAAAATAAGCTTTCCCCAAGGGCTCCGCACATCTGCAGCAGGACCTGTAACGTGCCAGGATGCTGTTAGCCACGACCTGGGTGGACTTGGACTGCACTCACCGGGCTGCTCTCTGCATTCAGCTCCTCCACGCTTCCACGTGCCCATCAGTTACCACGTATATAGAAAACGTGTGCCTACCCGTAGCATGTGGTGATGATATTAGATATCTTAGGAATTTTACCTCCACGAACAAACCCGTTAGTTGCTATTGCAGAAGTTGACAACCCAGTGATAGAGGTTACCATGGTGGAAAGAAGAATTATAATAACTCCAAGACCTGTCAGCAACGAAAGACAAAAGAGATTACATTTTACTCTTCTTCCTTGGACTCTCTCTACTCCTGCAACCTCTACTGCCTTTAATATAACTTTCCAGGTCCATGCCTTGGGCCCACAGGGGTTTCTTTGTACAAAGGTAGAGCTGGTACACCTGGCATAAAGATCAAGTCCAAGAGGTACTCATTATGATGAAGGATGGTGTCCAAGAGTCAACACAGTCCAAAGCGCAGCCCTGGAAAGGAAAAGCTGACTTTTGTTGGTGTCCTGGGAGAGAAACTACCTCGGCTGTGAAAGAGGAAACGTGACATTTGACCTTCTCTCTTGCTCGAGAGGAACCTGAATGAGAAAGTTGGGGATTTGACAAAGGTTAAATCTTTCTTCATTTTTCTTGCGCCCCTTTGCCTGGGGGAGAAAAAGGAACCAACTTGCATTACCTTTGAAAACACCCCAGAAAGGTCAGTGGTGAGCTATCAGAGCCTGATTTGCCTTTACCTTACGCCTGATGGTCTGGCTCACAACTTTAATTACCTCCTCTGACATATCCATTTGTGGCGATAGCAGAGGTGGACAAACCAGTGATGGCTGTCACTGTCACGGCTAAGCCGATGATAATCACACCGAGACCTCAGTTGAGAGAGGAAAAATAAGTGCGATTAAATGGTGGAACAGCTCATTGGGTCATTTACATAAAAGCAAACAAATCTAGGTAGTCATTGAAGGGCCACATTTGTGTCTAACAAGCTGGTCATGAAATCACCATTCAGGTACTAAGAGATTCAAGTTCTGGAATGTACAGAGCTGTGTTGCCCCCAAGTGAACATTTCAGGTCAGTCAAAATGTAGGATGAACCTGGTCTTTCATGAAGCTTTACACAGCCTCCAGCTGTTAGTATAAATGAAGGTTATACTAACTTCCTAGGTAAATGTCTTCATTAGCAAATTGTTCATTAGGTAGAGGGGTAGAACTGAACCACATTTAGCTGCATTGACTTCTTTGCTGTGTGACCTCAGAATTTACTTACTTTCTGACACCCAAATGGCAGCTAAATGAGAAAGAGTGGGCGTATGAAGTTGCTGTAGCAGTGCATGGAGGGCAGTACTCACTGGCAGTACTCTGTCAGTACCCCAACACTAAGTACCCCAACACTCATAAACACTAATGTGTATGGAAAGACTTCCGCATATCTAGCTGGGTGGTTGGCAGTGTGAGAAATGCAAGATGCAAACAGAACGGAATGAAAAAGCCACCCTTGAGGATATTATAGTTCAGAAAGGAAACAATTATGACGAGAAACTGATAAAGGCCAAAACTGAAAGGAAAGGCAAGCGTGCTTCTAGTTTCAAGAAACACAGAGCAGGTGTGTGTGTGTGTGTGTGTGTGTGTGTGTGTGTGTGTATGTATGCATGGTCATTTAGGCAGGCTTAAATGCTCTAGAATATGTCACTTTAGTACAAGGATTTTTTTTTAAGCTACACAAGTGAGCAGAAGCAGAGCATGCAGAGAAAGCTTTTGACTTTCCTATTTGCCCAACTGGGGAACACACACGTGTAGATTGTTCATGCTTCCATTATCTGGCAGACTGACGCTCACCTGTAGAGGCAAGTGAAGATCCTATCGGTCTGAGTCTGTAGAAGGTTCTGCAGGAATCCAGAAAGCCTTCCTGACCAATCCTTTTCTTCTAGCAAATTCCTCTATTTATTTTCCTTCCCACAACTGGCCACCCTAGAAATGCAAGTTCCCTCCTCTTTGTCTAATGGCTGCTTTGCATTTTTGTTGTTCTTTGGTTGAGATGATATACAAAGATTGTAACCATCCCTTTAAATCACCACCTGCCACTGAGTCCTCCTGTGTGTGTGTACAATACTTTAACAAACACGTTCTCTTGTTAATCTGACTTCTGACAGGCAAGAAACCAAAGATGGACTGGAGGAAACTTATTCTCTCCCCTATTAATGCTCTTTCCAGAGGAAGGTGATACAGAATTCAGGGAGAAGATTGTGAGGAAGATCAGTTGTTCTGCCCAGAGCATTTTATTCTGTGCTGTTGAGTTTTCTCCCACCCATTACATACTCATTCCTATGTTACCACCCCTGCCATAGACCCTTAAAAAAGAGGTTTTAGGAAGCAGTCCCACTAAGTGTTTTGTGTTACAGGGACACTGTGAGAAGCATCTCTTCTCCTGTGGCCTTGGTGCTGATGCCATAAGAAGTGACTTATTCCCAGCCTCTACACATTATTTTGATTTTAGGATGTTCATAACTGAATGTTTGGCACACTCTAGACACTGGACAGGTCCACAGTTTGCATTTCCTGACATTACTCCCACTCTAACTGCATTATTTCCTGATCATTGTCTCCTGAACAATTCCTGCCTTACCCTCTTGTGCTGCTTACATTTCTATAAATGGTTTGAAACATCAATTTCTACTTTAATGGAGAAGCTTGCTTCTTTCTCACAATCAATCAATCAATCAATCAATTAACCAAACAAATAAATGAACAGTCTTGGGGTGAAAGGCAGCAGAGAGAGCATTCACTGTGTCGATTCCTCAAAATGTGGCCCTTGCATAACCTGCTGCAGGAAGTGGTGGGGATACCTATTAAAAATGCCCACATTTGCTAGGTTCAGAGCTTTGAAAGTGAATCCCAGGCTTCTGAAGTCTTCTGTTTCACTCCCAGATAATTCTGGTTGGTCTTGCAGTGAGATCAGTAGTTTAGCCTCATCCTATTTCAACTTGTGTCTGCCCATTCAGCAAGATTTTTTTTTTTTTTAGCTATATCTTCAAACAATTGATTGGTGGGGAATTAACTCACTTTCCTTTGTTTTAGCTGCAAACTGAAACTCAGAGTGTAAGTAACTTGCTTTGGGTCACATCCACTTTTCACATCCAACTTCTTGCTTAATGGTTAAGTTAATTGGAAATGATACTGCCCCAGCAAGGTGGCCAACAGAGAGGGACAACTGGACAGCATTATCAGCTCAATCCACCACATGTTTTTAGGAATAGGGCAACCCAGACTCAGAGCCCCAGAAGTGGCTGCCTGTGGGCTGAAATATGACGGTAACTACTGCTACCAGATTTCTCTTGGCTTATCCACAGTGTCTGCTCTTGAAAATATATAATTTTCTCCCTAAACTATGCCTATAGAAAGAAGAAAGTACTTGTATTTGTGTCTTTCTTCTCTAATAGGGAGAAGTAGGCTGGATAGTGTCAGCTGGACAGTTCCCAGGCATAGGTATGTGTGTGTGTGTGTGTGTGTGTGTGTGTGTGTGTGTATGACAGAAGTTACCTCATCAAATGGTACCAGGGATTGAATCTTAAAGAGTAGGAAGCTCAGTAAGAAGACTCCTTCCCAGAAGAATTGTCCAGACCAACAGTCCTGAACTTAAAGATGCTGACATTGGGAAAATGCCAGGTGAAGATTTCAAAAGTTCTGGCAAAAATGGTTCAAGACTTGAAGAAGGGTATGAATTTAACCCAGACCCTAGGGAGGAATGTCTACAAAACTGAGTGAGGAAATCAGCAAAATGGATGTGAGAAAACCAGCGATATACAAAACCAAAATGGGACCAAATGGGACCAAATGGTGACTTAACCTATTTAGCTTTAGGTCCATAACAATGTAGGTCGATATGATGTGTCTACTACTCACTAACTTCTATGTTCCAAGATTTAAAAGAGCACAAGAAAAAGTAACACCAGCAACTCCAGTCAACAGAAAACAGCGCACACCATTAGGACAGAGTGATCTCTATTGACTTCAATGTATGGTTCAACTACAAACAAAACAATTTCATTTAGATACACTAATGTCTAAAAATGAAGCAAACTGTTTAGCAGAGAGAGGATCCTTTATACCTTTGTAATAAACATGAAATTGGGTTGACTGTAAAGAGTAGTGTAAGATCTGATTAAACTTCAGATTGTTGCCTAAACATATGGGTGTTAGATACATACATTAGAAAGAATTACTCTTGCCTTTGGCTGTCTGTGCTCACACCTCCACACAAAGAACTGCTTCTTGATGATCTCAATAAGTTACTAAACTGCCCTTAAAAACCCAATTTTGCATGAAGCCCTGGAGCAAAGCCTTGGCAATATTAAGCTGCAGATTTTCCATGGAACGGCATACACTTATTTTGGACCCTGCAGCTGTAGGCATTCATTTGCTACGCATCATCAAACAGGCAAGCAGCCTTTTGTCAGGAACATAGCAGCTGCTGAACAAGAAACATGGAAAAAAACCGATGAGACTGGCTCAGTGCTCCCTGTTAGGGGGAGCCTTCCTGCTCCAGTTGTCAGCGATATGTCTAAAGGTATGTCGAAGAGCGAAGGAAGTAAATACATACATGTAAAGGGATGTTGAAGAGTGAAGGAAGTAAATATCACCAGGTACTTTACATACATAAATTGAGATGTCTTCCTGAGCAGCACTGAAGATACAGCCAAGCTCCTGTGTCCTCTACACCAATACTCATTTCTAGGTCTTGTCTCAAAACTCAATCCATAATGTTTTTTGAATATATAGAACAGAACACTGTTAATTTTTTTAAATCACAGAAAGTTAGGAACTTTGGTAAAATTCAAATGGGTTTTCAAATAAATTTTACATTCTTAATAAAAAGACTTTACTGAATATTTTAAGTGGAATAAAATTGAAAAGCATTAAGTCATCTCTTTTGGAATAATACCAGATTTTCTATTCAGAAAAAAAAATTAGTTACCTACATTGTAAGTAACCATTTACAATGACTGGAATCATTTCAATTATCATTTTAAACTTATAGGGAATATTTTATGAGCATTTGCTTTTTTTCTGCTGGTATCTGACAGCGACACACTTATTTTCTTCGGAAAACGTTCAATAATGCAGTTTTTGTTATTAATCAGGTCATATATTTGTTTATACATTTTTTGCCAGTTTCCCACAAGTTGCTTCTGCTTGGTGAAGTTTAGCCAGTCTTCGTAAGTGTCTGAGACGAATAAAATATCAACATATCCCAATGCATGGCCATTGCGATTTGAAATGAATATGCTTTATGCAACCATATGCTTGAAACTCTACAGAAAGGTTGAAATATTCTCCTGAGCATTCACCTGCTGGGCAAACTGGAAAATTCCAGTCTCATAGGAGTCAGTGCCTCGGCTCTCCTCCCTGACATTGTTAGAGGCAAGAAAATGTGCTCAAGTGTAAATGACTTGTGTGACCTTCATCTTCTGCAGCATCAACGACGGCAACCAAGTTGGTTATTAAGCTTGCGATTTACATAAAATTACTTAGGAGGAAGAATTACTCACCAATTCCGGCTTCTCCGACAATCCAGGACAGGCGGATGAAGAGCATGACTCCCCAGATGTTCAGCATGCATCTTACCTGTGGATTTTCGAAAGTGAGAATGGAAAGTGACCCTGGACCAAGCCCAAACCATCTGCTCAGTAACTCTGGTGTCCAGGGCTGGCTGGTGAACCCCGTAGGATCACCGAGGGAATGGCTCTCATTTGAAAACACGGAAGTATTCTCACCAGCACACCCTTCACCCATCCGAACTTCACAACACCAGTCATGTCTTCTTCCTTGTTTTCTGCTTGCTCATCTCCAGGCATCCCATCACCATTAGCAACTCTGTCAGCTGAACCAGGGGCCACAGTCACATTCTGCAATTTCACAGAGAAGAAAAAAGAAAAAAACAGAGTAGAACAAAACAAAAACATAGTAGTGGATCAGCAAACAGTTTCTTAAAACTTTCAAAGCCAAATCAAAATAATGGTTATAAAACTCTAGGGAAAAAAGTCAGTAACTTCAGCAAATAGTATTGTTGTTGTTGTTTCTTACCCTGGAACTGTTGGGTTCCCTTTGTGAGTCATTTCCAGCCATGGCTAGGGCTGAAGGACGGTTGAGAGAACCTGGGGTCATCCCTCCACTAACAACACGCAAGGGGTCAGATTTAAATGAATATAAAATGCTTAAAGATAAAAAAGAGAAAACGGACTCAAGGGAGGAAAGCCAGGCAAGACGAGACGAGGGTCTTTTGCGCCACACGTTAGGAGAACCGGAGTGATAAGCTTCCCGGATGCAGAGTCTCTGGAATGTTTCCCCTCTGCTTTATTTCATTTATTGCTTAAAATAGTCTCCCTTTTCGTCCCCTCTTTCTCCATCTCAATCTCTTTTCAAATTAATTTTTAGATGAGAATATAATCTCTCCCCTAGCCTCTCTCTGCCAATACTTAACTCTGTTAAAACAGTTTCTTAATAAACTACAACTTTGCTTAAGAATAAGTTAAGTAATGGCAATAAACTGTTCATCCAGTCTTTAAGAGGAGCCAGTGATCAAACCCACAGAAGTATTTTCTCTATCCTCACAGAATGGCTTCAGCAGTCTACAAAGGTCTAAAGGCTTTGTTACAGACAACAGAAGGTCTTTAGTCTTTATGTAGAAGTCTTTTTTGACTGCAGGACTCTTCATATAGGGAATCTTCATTATAAATATTTATTTATTTATTTAATATGTATTAATGCTTTGCCTGCATGCATGTGTGTGCATGTGTGTGTCTGATGCGTACAGAGGCCAAAAGAGACCATTAGATCCCATGGAGTTGGAATTATGGATGGTGGTGAGCCACCACATGGGTGCTGGGAGTAGAACCCAGGTCCTCTGCAGAAGCAAAAAAAAAAAAAAAATGCCCTAAACTGCTGCCTGGAAACTGTAGAATGTGCTTGCATTGTGGAGAAGGTAAGAGGTCTCTTGACTGAAGACCAGAAAGATCTATTCAGTGGAAACAAAATGTAACAACTATGAATAAGTAATAAAAATAAAATCAGTATGTGATTTTTTTTCTCTATGGCCACTTTTCAAAAACTTCTTTTAAAAAGACTTTTGTTTTTTGTATGATAACCTTTGGATACAAAGGGCAGAAAATACTTTGTTTTTTTTTCAAATAAAGAATAGTTCTTAGTGTTTACTTTCTTTTCTGCATATTTCTGAAAATTTTCAGGTATTTTATTCAGTCTTTGCTTCTTATCCATTCTCCAGTGCTCCCTTTCTGTGGGACACATTTAAAAGGGAGAGGAAGAGGATGAATTTGAAGCCATGTCCTTTCTTTCTGCCCTTTCTCGTGGCACTGAGGGCTGAGCCAGGGCCCTCCTTGTGCTAGGCCTTCATTCCCAGCTGCGTTCCCAGCCTGCAGCCAGGGCCTCTTACATGACAGTAACGGGGAAAGATGAGCAATGAAGGACATTGACAATTCCAGTTACAGTTTAGTTTTGAATTACTCGGACATATCTTAGCCTTAAGCATCCTCAGTCCCCACTTGGACAGACAATTGAAAACTGACTTTACATATTCATGTCAATGTGAAATAAAGTTTAAGTAAAGTGAGATGATGTTGTGGCTGACCTGCTGGGCAGAAACGGATCATCCATATGAGACTTGAATACAAGTCAATCATGTAATTTAGGAAATTCTAGTAACAACTTTTGTATGTGCTAAGGATTAGACCCAGGGTCTAGTTCATGGTAAGCACATGTTTTGCTATTGAGCTCTGCTTTTTGCCCTAGTAACTACTATGAAAGAGAAAATCGTCAGGTGAAATAGCTTAGGTTTATATAGATTATCAAGTTTTAAAATTCTCATAAGAAATTGTGTTACTGATATTTGTAATGTAAATGTGTGCTAGCAGTTAGGGTCCCTCATTCTGTAGAAGGGACTGAGATCAGAAGGAATTTTAAGTTATGCTTTACTTAGTCAAGCCTGTACAAAATATTATTCAAATCTATAGTCAGTATAAAGTACCAGGAAGGTTTTATATAAGTATTTTTTCATACTAAATTTTTAAAATCCAATGTGCATTTTCCATTGACAGCACATTTTTGCTTAGATTAGCCTCATTTCCGGTGCTCAGTGCCCATGGATCACATATGGGCTAGCTCAACACAGGACTATACAGCATAGTCAGTTCCCAATGAAAGCATTAGGTGCTGTTTACACATCAAATAAAAAGTGTTTTTCTCTTAATAAATTGAAGACACATAAAGCAGCTAACATTCACCTGCAACTTTTACATTCATTCGTGTGTTGTGTATAATGTGTCTATGTTTCTGTTGTGTGTGAATGAGTATGCATAATATATGCATTGATGTTGTGTATGATTGTGTACATGTGTGTGTTTGTGTGCATGAGTGCAGGTGTATGAGTATGTATGATGTATGCATTTATGTCGTGTGAGTCTGATATGTGTGCATATGTGTATGTGTCTATGTGTATGAGTGCAGACGTGATTGTGTTAAGGCTTGTGTGAAGGTCAGAGGACGACCTTGGGTGTTGGTCCTCGACTTCCACCTTGATTGAAACTGAGTTTCTTTGATGTGTATGCCAGACTGACTGGCCTGAGAGCTCCTGGAGAGACAGCCTCCTGTTTCCAACCGTCTCGCTTGCCAGTGGGACACAGCCCTGCTCACCCATAGCAGATAATGCTGCAAGTACTTTCCACCTGGAGCCATCTCCTAGCCAGAGCTTTTACTTTCCGTGACCAAACTTACAGTCAACAGAAGCACAGAACTTACCGGTGCGCTGATATGAATGTCAAAAAGGATTACACGGTTAGAGAATTCATTTCTTCAGCTTAGTTGGAGTAGCTACCACTCCAATTATCAGCACTCTAGTTAATTACTATTCCCGTGGCCGGGGTTGCATGAGAAAGCCTTAGTCACTTGCCTTTTTCAATATGGTTTTGGGAATAAAACCTATGTTTCCTGGTAAAACCTGGTGAGGGATTGTTCTAGGAGATTGCTGCGCTCTCTGATGAACTTCAGTGATGACTCTGATTTGGAGAATAAGAGCATTAATAATTGCAAAAAACCCCCTATAAAGTAGGATAAAGAATAAATTGCATATTTGAAAATTTCCCTTAAAATAAGACACCCCTCCCATTGGATGTCGTTCCTGACCAGAGAGTCCCTGTTCTTCAGTCCATCTTGATACAAAAAGAACATTCTTTGAGTGCAGGGTGGAGAACCCACCACCACCCATGGAAGTCAGTACAGCAATAATTTTCTTAATTATTTAAAAACAGTCAATGTAGGAGCCACAACTCTCCTTTCATAGATATATGGAACTTGCTATTGTTTCAAAATTGTAAGTATATTATGTCAAGTGTCAGGGGTCAGTGACTAATGTTTAATAGTAAACTTACAAGAACTGATGCTCACTGTAATATGGTAGCAGAAAGGCGCTGTGCCTTATAAACAATACATGGAATCTAATTTTGTCATGAAATTAATCCATGGCATGTCCCCCAGCAAGCTATTTGTGCTTTCTTAGGAAGTGGAAGTGAGAAAACAGCCGAGATTTTTTAAAAATATTACCTGGAAGTACTTTAAGGCAAAACCACTTTTATGTGGTAAAAACAAATCCTAGTTTCACTCTTTGATAAATGCTTCCTTTGTATGCCAGAACAATAGCAAACTCAATGTCTCATCCAAACATGAAACACGACTTGAGTGGGGTTTGTGAGGACCTGAGGTTGCTAAGCTCCACTTACGGGTTTACAGACATCTGGATGCTGCCAATGTCTCAAAGATGGAAAGGTTTGTGACTATATCCTTCCTGTAGCTGTTCTTTCTTTCACAATTTGAATTAATTCGCTTGTCTGCATTCCATTTCATAAATGATGACCCTTAACCTTTCATAAATGATTATTAATTTATGTGGAATGATCATCTAATCACCAGCATTTCTATTTGTGTATTGCAGATTCAGCGATGAGAAAATAAGGAGAATTTAAAGAGAAAGAAAGACTTTGATACAAGATTTTCCTCTTTGAATACTAAAAAATTAATGCAGCTGCAATCACATGCAATCTATGGAGAACAGAAAACAGATTTTTTTTAATGAAGTAAAAATGCAAGATTAATCCCTATCAGATGCTAAGTGGACACTAAATGTTCTTT
The DNA here is from genome assembly GCA_026225945.1 of Cricetomys ansorgei. Classification (NCBI taxonomy): domain Eukaryota; kingdom Metazoa; phylum Chordata; class Mammalia; order Rodentia; family Nesomyidae; genus Cricetomys; species Cricetomys ansorgei. The sequence goes on along the minus strand of JAMJFZ010003875.1, from coordinate 25,147,590 downwards.
GATATGGAGATCTCCAGGGTCTATTGTGTGGTGAAAAGAACAGAACACAGAATAATGTAATATGCCCTGACATGTGCTTGAGAAAAGGATATTATAGAGAGTGTTCCATAGAGATCTCAATATTAATACTAATTGATACATATGCTTTTTAAGCCCAGAAAATATCTGGAAGGCTTTATAAAACCTGTCAGTAATGATTGTTCTAAAGAGAAAAAATAAAAATTGGAAAAACTTTGTGTAGAAGAATATATACATGGCTTGTTTGTTTGCTTTGTGAGACAGGGTCTCACTAGGTAGTCCCGGCTGTCCTAGAACTCACAGAGAGCTATCTGCCTCTGCCTCTGCCTCTGAGTGTTGGTATTAAAGGCATGTACCACCATCCCAGGCTGATATGTTAGCTATTTAATTATTGTAATTTTTGAATAAAAAGCTAGTATAAAAATTACTACCACCAATTTCAGCAGTCATTTATTGAGTTCCTACTGATTATAAGCAACATACTAGACTCCATAGCCATATCAATTAATCTTAAAAGCACTTTGCAGACAAGTTCATGCTATGCAGTTTATATGTTATTATGGACCAAGTATCGGTCATGGCCCACTTTTCTGCCCTTAACTAGAGTTTTCAGAAGTCTAACATTTGTAGCCAGTAGTATAGGTATTTACTTTTATTACATAGACAATGAAAAATGTTCCTTCAGCCACCAATTTAGGTCTTGGAGATTACAAACTCTGACATTACCTGTCACTGCTAGAGGGTCGCTTAAGGTACAGACCTAATGCTTTTCAAATCTAGTCTTCATTTTACCTTTCAGGACAATTCTTGTACATAATTTTTTTCTGATTTGGAAATTTTAGCATCAAAATTCAGCTGGCTTCTTGATCAAGTGTGTTTGCCTTTCAGTGCAAATGCACCAATGCTGCAATGCTTTTAGAAAGCATGATGATCATGGCTACAAAATACTGTTCAACTTTTACTATGCTGGTTGCTTTAAGCCAGCAGCATCATTTATGTTTTTTCATATAAAATCTGAAGTTTCTGAGCATCATTATGTAACACTATCCCACTGATTGCTTTTACCTGTGATTTGAAAAACTACCATATACATGTCAAGGAGGCAGCAGAATAGCTACAGTACAATGCAGCTTTCCGTTTCTGTTTGAGCGGGAGAAAACAGGGCAAACAGCTGAATCATGAAGCCAGATGGTTGCCTGCAGTGGAAGAAAGAGCAGTCATAGCCCAGGCTGCCTGCGCCTGCGGCTCCAGCCACGGTGGATCCTGGAGTCCCTTCTGGCTGCAGGCAAGTGCCTGGCTGTGTGTGAGTTTTACTCCTATTTGACTCTGTGGAAACTTCCATGTTGTCAGGATAATGTACTCTAGTTGGGTGAGGTTGGCCAAATTCATTAAAATAAAACAAAAAAACCCTTTTACCATACTTATTCAAAGTGATTGTCCCAGGCATCAAGCTTAAATCTGTTTTTTAACATATGAATTTTACCATTCTTTTGTGTCTGCAGAAAAAAAAATGCCTTAGTCTAATTTTGTCTGCTCAAAAAATGATAAGCCATCCCAAATAGCCAATGATGTTCAGTGTCCACGTCAGCTACGGCGTTTCTAACTGTGCAACCGTTCAGATGGCACACTCAAAAACTATTGCTTCTGAGTTTATTCCTCTGACTTAAAGCTCTCCATTAAGCCAGGGTTTTAGAACGTACAGACAAGCCACCTTTCTCTCTGGAATGTTGGTCCTAAGAGCAAATTCCTCCCACTCAACCCCAACTCTGGTCCTTAATGGTGCTGGGGGACAGGACCTATCGTTTTATACTTTCTGGGCAAGTTCACCATCGCTAAGTCTTATCATTTGTTTGCTTTATTTTGTTTTCATTTGAATTTTAATTCTGAGACACGGTCTTACAAAGTTACCCTAGCTGATGTTGATCTCATTCTGTAACCAAGGCAGGTTCTGAACTCCTAATTCTCTCCCCTCGTTTTACCTATTAGGGCAACCCTTGTCATGCAATTTTCCTTCTTTTTTAAATTTTACATCATCATTTTAATATAAAATTTAAGGAAGTATTGGCCTTCACATTGGATGATGAGCTTGCTTCTTCATTTTCCTATTAAAACGATAATACTTCTTGGAACATTTTATTTATTTATTTATGTATTTACTTATTTATTTAATTCTCGCTAGTATAATACTCCCCCTCCTCCTCCCCCTCACTTTTCCTACCTTCCCCATCTCCCCTCTCCCCAAATCAGCTCTCCCCAAATCAGCTCTCCCCCACTTCTTCTCAGAAAGGAGTAGTCCTCCCAGAGTTATTGCTCAAATAGGGCATCTTATTAAAGATGAAAGAAGACCGGGCACTAATCAAGGGTGGACCAGGCATCCCAGCAGGAGGTAAAGGGTCCCAAAGGCAAATAAAAGGGTCAGTGACCACACCCCATGCCAAAGTGTAGGAATTTTGCAAGAACACCAAGCCAGACAACCATAAGATATATTTAGGGGACCCTGCAGGTCCCTTCAGTCTCTGCGAGTCCGTAAGAGTACTGGTCAGTTGACTACATGGGGTATGTTCTACTGGTATCCTGGATCCCGCTGATCCCTTCATTCCCTCCTCCCTCTCTTCTGTGGAGTTCACTGAGCTCTGTAGGATGTTTGTCCCTGGGTCTCTGTACTACTCACATCAGCTGCCAGAGGAAACCTCTTGATGAAGATTGAGCTATGCACTGATCTCTGAGCAAAGCAGGATCTCATTAGAAGACATACCGCAGTGGAAACTCACTGAAATCTATGAGGGAGACCCTTGTAGCGAGGACCCCTAGTAATGGGGGATGGGGAATCTGAACAGCTCATTTCTTGTAAGAAGGCAAGGCTTCTAAGGGGTGGGACTGGGACACCATCTCAGCCACAAAAACTTTGACCTATAACCTGTCTTCCCTGCAGGATCCACTGGGACAGATCCACAATGGAAGTGCAGAACCCCATACCAAAGGAGGGAGCTCATGCCTGGTACTGCAGGGCAGACCAGGAACTAGAGACTGGATAGCCAACAGATAATTCCTAATGAGATTCTGCTCTGCTTATAGATCATGTAATTTTCTGACTTGGAGATCATGTCCAGGGATAGCTGGGATTGCCAGCCTACACTACCAAGCCCTGCTTCTGGTTTCTTCTTAATAAGGGCTAAGATATTATTTTTTTTTTTTTGTGAATTGTGGGAATGAATGAATGAATGAGTATTTAAATGTTAGTACTACTTTTAATGAAGGGTGCAGCTTTACAAGTTATGTGTAATGTACAGGACACGGTGGGATAACATGCCTTTTTCTGATTGTTTGTGGTTCTTTATATTTCTTCAGACAATTGGAAGCACCTTGTAATGTTTAACTTCTCTTCCTGTTACTTCCACAACTTGGACCCACAGTGTCCTCCTGTCAGTCTACTGTTTCTTTCCTTTTCCCTCTTCCTGTCCATTGCTAGTCTTCTTTCCTTTCCCCTTATTTAGAGAGAGAAACTGACAAGCGGTTGGTCTGAAATTTCAAATTATCTTCCTTAAAAAAAAAAAAAACTCTGTATACAAGCAGATACTGTATCTGAATAGCCATGGTGCTATTTTTAATTATTATTATATTATTATTTTTGTTGTTGTTGTTATACTGGATATCTCAGATAAAGTCTAAATCTTATCTAAAAAGAAATTAACCAGTTAGCAGGTGACTTTCTTTCTTTTGTTGTTTGTTTGTTTGCTTGCTTTTTTTTTTTTCCAAGACCAAGTTTTTCTGTGTAGCCCTGTCTGCCCTGGAACTTACTCTGTAGACCTGGCTGGTCTTGAACGTAGAGATTCTCCAGGCTCTGCCTCCCAGGGGATTGGAGTTAAAGATTTGAGCCACCATGCTTAGCTTGTTTAAGAACCAGAATGAATACATGAATTAATGAATGACTATGAAATAAACTGTGCATCTTTTGTTCTCCCGAAAGCTTGGCCATGAGTAAATAAACTACATTTGAAGATACAATATCTAATTCTCTTCCCAGAGAGTAGCCATGCTCTACAAAGTGATATTCAAGGCTGGGGGGGGGGATGGCTCGGTGGGTAAAAAAGCACTTGCTGGTAAGTGTGAAGGATAGAGTTTGAATCCCTGGCGTGGTGTCCTTCCTGCGATTTCAGCAATGGGGAGTGGAGATAGGAGATCTCCAGAGAACGTTGGCTAAATAGACTATCTGAATCATCAAACTCTGGGTTCAAGTGAGAGATTCTGCCTCAATACTTAAGTGGTGAAATTGAGAAACATGTCTAACATCAACTTCAGTTTAAGACCACACATATGCAAGCACATACAAATGGGCATACATGCACAGCACCACACACAGAGACAGGCAAAAAGCATTACAAACTGACAGAAAGGCTGGAGGATAAAGTCTGTCAACATATCTCAGAGGATGTCTCAGGAGAAATCTGCATTTCTAAAGAAGGAGGTATAAGATTAGACTCTTCCAGAGACTTTGGGACTTCTGTGTGTTCTTTAAACAGGAAGTTTGGTCACTTCTGTGCTTCTGTGCTTAAATTTAGTAAAGCCAGGAGCCTCAGGCAAAGGAAGGAAGAGGAGGGACGCCGGGGCTGAATCTTACGAATTTCTGATCTTCTTTAAAGAAGAGAAAATGTAGTCATAACTCAGCCTCAATTTCCAATGTAGCTGTGTCTCGAGGCTACACCGTTGCTGGACCACAGGCTGACCCTCATAATATGAACCACATAAGCACAGTGGTTCGTTTAAGAATTGCGGTGGAGCTGTTAACTCTAAGGTGGAAGCCCCTTAGCGTTCAGTGTGGTGTGTTCAGCCGAGTGGGACTTGAGTAACCTTACCGCGAACACCAGAGGATACATTGCCTAACTGTGAGTTCAGTCTGTGCTTCTCTCCCAAGTCAGTAAACATCTGTGAAGCACCTGTCCATTTTCTGTTTCTGTAGAGACAGCTGTGTACGGAGGATGGATGGCCTGGAACAGCCCTCTCCATTTGGCCACTGCACGCGCCATGTTATCACCCCGAGGGAATGGAGCTCACCGTGCCCTTCAAGCTTACCTTGGCCAACTGCTCGTGGATCTCCAGCAGGCTGGGTCGGCTGACTTTGGGCCCGCTCACGCTGCCAGTGTTGCGGTAGTACTCGATCTTGGGGACGGCGTCCATGGTGTTGTAGCCAAAGGTTTGTAGGTAGTACGTGTTTGTGTGAGAGTCATAGGCATGAAACGTGGTGTCTGTTTTAGCAGTGTCTCCATTTTGGAGGAAATTGTCATAGCACTCCTGATTTCCAGGCCTAAAACTGATTCTCAGTCTGTTCTGGGCTTCATCCCCGAAAGAGGTCTCTTCATAATGAGGTGGGTCTGTGCTGTCGCTCACGGCAGCGCTGCCAGCGTGGCTCTCATTTATTACATGGACTTGAAAGCGGCTGGTGCTACTGGGCACAGAGTTGGAAGGGGTGCTCACTGACATCTTCCAAAGGCTACTGTGGAACTACCTATTTTATGGTTAATATATATATTTCTGCTTCAAAATAGACAATGATCTGGTTAAAATATGGAGTGCTTGGCTTTGGTTCTAGATGACTCAGTAATTAGATTCCTGATGTATTGTTGGTATGTTAGCTCCCATATACTCTTCAGAATGATCTTCAAAGCTGTCATTAAGAAAGAAAATTAAAATTGTTCCAGGTGATGCAAACATATTTAAGATGGGCTGTGGTTTGAGGTATGGTTTTCTTTCACAAGATGTACAATTTTAAGTTTGTTTCGTTAAAAATTACCTGTTCAGGAACCTTGCTCACTACTGAGAAACAGAATCGGAATCCTCACACATATCCAGGGACTGGTTTCTGCAAACAGAAATTCCAGTGAAGTCACTAACATGTGACTGTTTGTCATGTTTACTTGGAAGTCACCGGGACTTTTAGAAAGCATGCTAGTATCCGAGGATAGTAAGAAAGTTCACAGACAGTCTAAATGGGAGATTGCGAAGTATGTTATGCTGATACCATTATACATTGTCTGATACATAAAATATGAAACCTGAAAACTTTAAAAAGTGCATTTTGCTAGCTACAAAGCTCCACACATCATCAATGATAAATCTGTCCCAGAAAAACTTTGACCTGTGAAACAAGTAAAAAGTTATACTTTAGAATGTGAAATTTTAGGAAAATGAAGTCTGTCAAGATGATATTCTGTGGATCTTTAGAGTTTTTAGTAGCCTTTGAAACATTTGAAACATATTTGTGCTTTTTCATAAATGCTATTGTGGGAACCTAAAAAAATAAGTGTTTCCGATATGAAAAGAAACCATAGCTCTCAGTAAAGGCTTAAGTTCTACTGGCCCCTTTTGATGAAATGTTTTGTGAATTCAATAGACCACATGGTAATTTTCGCAATTCTACAGTATATGCCAATCTTAAGTACTGTCTTTGGAGTAATATTTCTTTGTAGATATCTTAAAATATGAATTTTTCTTCAAAGAAAGCTAGAAAAATGTGAACAACACAAACCAAAACTTGATTCTTGTACAGTGATTTAAAGGCATTTCTTTGAATTAAGGAAACAAACACCAACAACAAACTTTAAAAAAATAAAAGTCTTTTAAAAACTAAAATAAAAATAACCTTTCCTAGTGAAATTACCAGTGAAGCCCATATCTCTTAGCTTTATAGAACATTTAACTCCTCACAATTCCTGACATTTTCAACCCAGTCCTCAGAGTCTGTTTTTTGACATAGTATGAAGAGAGGGTTTTGTCCAGCCCAGACACCTACCTTACCATCCAGCAGCTTTCTTCTGAGGAAATATAACTCACTTTAGCATCGCACAGGCATATATGGAGCCTTAGCTTTCAGCCTACAACCTTAGGCCTCTTCTCATTGGCTAAAAACTTTCTTGAAAGAGATGACTTTCTAGTCATTGGCCTGGAATAGTTGGAGAAGCCCTGCCAGTCATTAGCCCTGGGGAACCGTAAGTACCACATCAACTAGTAACTAGTAGTAAATCATTAATCCTTTTAGACAGTAAACAAAATAAAGTTTCTTTAATTCACGGATTGCTCAACAGCAAATCCTTCAGAAATATTGCTTCAGTTGTTTGGGACTAGATAAATTTAGTGCCACAGTCTGCTTTTCTTTCTGTCTCTGTCTCTTGTAATAAGAATTGAACCCAGGGCCTCACACATGTTATGTAAATACTCTACCACTGAGCTCCCCTCCCCTCCCCCATTTCTAAACTTTTTATTTTAAAACAGAATCTTGCTAATTGCCTAGGCTGGCCCTGACCTCACTCTGTACTTCAGGAAGCCTTGAACTTGCCATCAGCCTCCCAAGTAGCTAGAAGTAGGCCCGTGCCATCAGATCTGGCTCATCATTTTGTTTTTTGATGAGACCCAGTGACCTCACACTGCTCAGCATAGGAACCAAAAAATATTATCCTCAAAAGATGGTCTCAATATTCTGTAGCTAGAATGTTACCTGAACTTATTTGCTTATTCACTTTGCCTCTTCTCTGCATAGAAAGTGAGCAGATTGAGACTAGAAACAGTGAGTTATTGAAAAGATTTCTACCCAGTGAGAAAACTACTTTAAGCTGCTCCAGTCAAACTAGGGACTCTTCCCAGTGGCACCACTAAATGGCTTTTCTGTCTCCGTGTCGGGAAAGGTTTTGGTTTTTTTTTTTTTTTTTTTTCACATCTCGGGTTTTGAATTTTGCTCAGAAGGCAGTCCTGCTCCAGTCTGTGAGGTGGTGATGAAGATGGCACAAGCAATCCCCCCATGCAGGCTCTGTCATTGGTTTTCAATCAGGGTGATGGAAGGAGCTCTCTTTGTGCCTAGTAAGAAGCTATCCAAGTGATTTCCAGTAGCCTGGGTGGCTCTGCTCTGGTGTGATGTAGTGGATAAGTGCGAGATGTGAGTGAAGAATGTTCTATGTCAATTCTGGTCCTGCTACTTCCTGTCTGGGTGAATTCAGGAGACGAAATTCACTGTGTGTGCTTTTATGTTCTCATATGCAAGCATGGATGCAGATGATAACAGCATGTAGCTTACGGAGTTATTATGAAGATTAAATTAGCTAATTTGTGTTTGTGTTTAAACAGCACCAGTTAGTACATAGTCCTTGCTTGTACTGAGTTAGCAATATTTATTGTCAGTTTGTGACTTTTTAAACTCACACCCATAATTCTGAGACCAGCACGAAATACAGGACTAGGAATCATACCCATTAAAATAGAGGGAGAGGTAAATTGGTAGCCAGACACAGTATTGTACAAAGGGACATGCAGAGGCCACAGAAGACCCCTTCGATGCTCTTATGCAGGTGAATGGCATGTTACTCAATCAGCCTCAAATCATAAGGTTCTATCAGAAGTAGAATTACAATGAGACAGATGTAACTCAATCTTCTCCTTCTCCTTTTCTGTTCTTAACCATTGCTTATTTGTGGGTGGGTGAGTGCACATGCCATATGCTATGTATGGAGACGAAAAGGACAACTTCAGGGAGTTGGTTCTCTTCTTCTGCTATGTCTGTCACAGGCTTCAAACTCAAGTGTCAATCCTGGCAGCAAGCACCTTTACCCACTGAGCCATCTTGCCAGCCCTTCTCATAAAGAGCACTTTAGTAGAAGAAGTTTATATATTCAAGAAGGGGTTCCAACACTCATGTGGAAGAAGGACATTCAGCATAGGAAGTCATTAGACGTCAGATTCAGCAATGGGTGTGCTGGGCTACTTCATAGATCAATAGACTGCTGAGATGATGCCAGGACTCAAGTTCTGTCTCCTGTATCAGCATCACTGACATCATCATCCAGCCCTCACTCGCCTTCAGGAATACCTCATCCACTTCAGCCTTTTTCTTCCACTGGAGGCTGTGAGTGCTCAGAGACCACTCTCTTTTTCTTGCTGCCTGTCTGATTTCAGTGTGTATGAATTAGTTTTAGTCTCAGTCTTCCATCAAGCAGACATTTTCATTCGAGGCTGTTATCTCTAACTGCGAAACGATTCCCTTTGTTCTTTACAAAGGGAATACAGACCTTCTAGAGTATCTGGGAGACAGTTGGGGGACATGGATGAAATGACACCATCCATAAAGTCAACCTTGGATGGTGAGCTTAATTTAAGCCTTTGAGGCAGGTGGGTCAGGGGACAGAATAAGCTGTCTGAAGGTGCAGACTCTAATTTTCTTCCTTTCTTCCTAACAGGCTCTTGGATGTGGTAATAGGAGCTGACCTGGGTATGATATTAGCTGTCTACTCTTAGACACATTGACATTTCTTGAAGTTTTCATATTATATACCAACTATAACCAGCTTTTATACTTCTAGCTCTGAAAATGCAGATGATGACTATTCTTCTACTCCCTCTCCATTGAAGACTAAAATACACAAATAGAAAATAAAAGTCACGATCAAACACTTTCTGTCAGTGTGGTTTCTTCTTAGAGTCATGGGAGATGATAGTGCCGTGGGGGTTGATACCCTGGAATAATGGTGCATTCTTCATGAATGTGTCTTACCTCATCTATCTTCCTTCCTTCCTTCCTTCCTTCCTTCCTTCCTTCCTTCCTTCCTTCCTTCCTTCCTTTCTCATTTCTCCCTCCTTTCCCTCTCTCTCTCTTTTTTTCCTCTCTACTTTCCCTCTCTCTTTTATGATTTTGGTATTTTTCTTCTTTTTGAAATAAAAATCTGATCTTGTGAAATGGAAAGTCTTGGTGAATGTTGTCCCTGGGGCAAATGGAACCTCTGCAAGTTGGACATGCATTTTAGGGAGCACTCCTGAAGTCCACATCACAGAGATGGTGCCCAGTGTTCAGGCACAGATGCCTTCCAGCTAGGTCAGCTGAGCCAAACTTACTGAGTTATTCTTGGGCCAGATTACCAACCAGATGGGAGGTGTTCTTGTACCAACCGGGGCACCAAGAGCCTCCCTGAGGTGAAGGCTTGGTTCAGAAGAACCACAGCCAACAGAGATGTTTTGTAAATCCACTAGGAGAAAAGACAAACAAACAAACAAACAAACAATCACAAACCTCTATCAGGAATCTCTCTGTGGCTGCTGTTTGGAGTGCCACAGACCCAAGCAGGAGTCTTGGTAAAAAGTTGTAGTGGCTGATGATTGGCTCAGTGGGAAAAGTGCATGCTGTGCAAGCAAAGGACCTGAGTTCAGATTCCCAGCACCTCTGTAAAACTCAGTGTGGCATGTGTAATTGTAGTGCTGGGTGGAGGGTGGCGTGGAAACAGACAGAACGGTGTGTTTATGTGATCTATGGCTTCCAGAGTGCTTTTCCTTTCCTTACATCTCCGTACTCTCAACAGCATTCCTGAGAAACAGGGCAGGCTTCTCATCCTTTCACAGATGTGGAAAGCTGTTGTCCTGAGGCTGTTTTCTAGGTTATGAAGCTAGTTGCTGGGTGAGCCAACATCAGAATCCTGACTCCTGACCTGGGAAATCTTCATAATATCTTCACTTCTCATCCTTAGCTTTCTGGCTTTCCAGGCACAGTTGTGGCACCTTTTAGGCTGCTGGAGTTTAAAAAGTCATTCAAACCCTCTGGTTATCTCTGCCCTGAAGTCCACAGCGATTAGACACCTAGCTCAGGCAGGCATGGCTCCAGTGGTGGCAGGGCACCACCAGGGTGACTGGACTTCTTGCTTTGGTACAATCATCCCTCCTAGTTGGCTGCACTAGAGCTCTGCCCTTAATGCTATCCATGTAGGAGGGCGGTGCAGCCAGAGTCCATGTGAGGAAGAACTGGCCGGGTCTCTCTACTACAGGAATTCATCACAGGAGAGTCTTTAAGATCCAGAAGAATGCTGGGAATTCTGAGAACCTTTACATCTCTGTGAACTTGGAAGGTCTGAGTGTTAGTCTTCTGAATTTGTTCTACTGGGAGCCTTCTGACCTATGTATGATCTCTGTTTAAGAAATAATATTCTTTCTTTTTTGGGCCGGAAGCTCTTTGGTCCAAGTGTTGTGTAGCAATTTCCTCTGAGATAAGCCTCCATCTTGCAGGGAAGCTCCTTAAGACACAGAATGTTCTAAGGGGAGGTAAGCATTCCATCCAGCAGGGAAGCTTGCTAAGCTGGGGAATAAACAACCCAGGGGCTTCAGAAAGTCTCTGAAGCTGACCAGACACCCTAGTTCCCTCCTTTCCCAATGCACAACAGTAAGGACTGCTGAGAGTACCATCAGACAAGCTGAGTGGCCTGGAAGTAGCTCAGACCGTGCGAGCTGCTTGAAGAGATACTCCCCAATCCATGAAGCTATCTGCAGGCTGTGACTGAGCTCCAGGTTTCCAGCTTTTGTGAGCTGTCACCCATGCTGGGATGGGCTTTGATGATACAGCTGTTCCTGGGAGTAACCCTCCCCCATACTCCCACGAGTAACCCCACACCCATACCTCTGTGAGTAACCCCACACCCATACCTCTGTGTGCAACCCCTCACCCATACCCCAGTGAGTGACCCCTCACCCATACCCCAGTGAGTGACCCCTCACCCATACCCTTGAGTAACCCCCATCTGTCACTGGTTCTCTATCTGGGGTGAGTAGACATGTATGTGCTGGTGTCTCCCCAGGAATAGTGTCACACAACACAGGGTTCACTAGAGCTATGTTGCGGCTCCAGTCTAGAATGTGGAGAGGATGCCTGGGCCTGCTCTGCCAAGCCCAGCTAGTTCATTAAAATATAAAAGGGAGCAGATAGTGAGGGCAGATGTTGTAGCAGAGGTCACTCTGTGCATAGAAACCTCCACTGAGGAGGGAAACCAGGGAGAACATGGGATCCCAATAAAGGCTCATCATTTACACAGCATGGTGGATAAATCAATCACAGATGTTTATTGAATTCAGCCAATGAAATGAGCCTCTCTCCCGCACAATCAAGCTAATTACAAATGCGTCTACCATGTGTCGCAGTGGCAACTGGGAAAAGCATGAAGCTGCAACCACTGTCAGGCAAGTGCATACTCAAAGGTCCCTTTATCAAACTCCTCGACTTCATCTTCCCACGTAGATGAGGGCATGCTGCTGTATGGGTCTAACAGGATTTTGAAGCATCTGATAATGAGAAGTCCCAAGAAAATGCACAAGATACCCACAAAGGCGAAGCCAGTCTTCTGCTCCAGGGTCAGGGAGGACTCTGAGACTTCGTTGACACTCATCTTAGCTGAAGAATTGCTGCAGTAGGTGCTACTCATCATTCACTGGTGCATCGTGGTGGCTCTTCAGACTTCCTGCAGGCATCAATTCTCCACCTAGGTACAGAATAGACCCAGTTTAGTGTCATCCTTCTGTGGCATTGGACAAGAAATTACTTTATAAAGTCAGATATTTTCAAGCCCTCTTAATTCATCAAAGACGTTTGAAGGTATCAGATACAGGTCAGAATGAAACTGGCACTGGAGATGCTTATTCCACTGTAGTAAGTGTAGAGTTGCTTATGGACACAGACATCTACACCCATGTACTTAAACAGAAAGTCAAGTGTAGAAGTGATAGTCATATCATTAACACTAAATGCCTTTGAGTCACTGGTAGGTAGTTGTTGCTGCTTCTTTGATCTGAATTTTCACTCATTTTTTGCATGTGGAGATAATAGCATAAATAAAAGAATATAAGCTGCTCCTGCTGTTTAAAGTCCTACTTCAAGGTCTCTCTCCAGGCCTGTTTTGTTTGAAATAAAATCTGATCCTTTAAACAGCTGTGATATATTCTTCATTTCAACTCTTGTCTTCATAGCTTCATACTTACAGTTTCTTCTCCACTGTATGTGTCATTCCGTCCCCCCCCCCCCCGTGTGTGTGTGTGTGTGTGTGTGTGTGTGTGTATGTGTGTGTGTGTAGGAGAGAAATTCTAATGCTATAGCTGTCCCAGAACTCATGGCAATTCCTCTGCTTCAGGTTTTCTGAATGCTGGGATTACAGGCAAGAGCCACCACACCCGCTTTAAATGTCCTTTTTCTCAAAGACAAAGGCATATTTTAAAATTTACAGGAATGTAGGCAATGCCCAACATCACAACTGCAAAGAGATAAGTGCGATACCTGTGGGCATTAGCTACTTCCCACCAACTGCATTCATTTTCAGGATCCCTAAAGAAACATAAAATCCAGGTTAAAGTTGTGAGTTATTTGCAACTCAGCTAACTTTAAGACAATTCCCTAGTTCTTCTTCTAACCAGATTCTCAATCCTGTGCCTCTATGATCGAGAGTCTAAAACCACAGCTAAAATGTTAGGAGAGTTGACTTTAAACAAAATGGAACTCCTTGTCCATTTTCAGAAAACAACTGAGGGACCTGGAGAGATAGCTCAGCAGTTAAGAGCACTTGTTCTGACAGAGGATGGAGGTTCAATTCTCTGCACACACGGTGTCTCACAGATGTCTATAATGCCAGATCTGGGGAATCCGACTTCCTCTTCTGGCCTCTGAGAGCACCTGGCATGCATGTGGTGCACAAGACATACAGTATGCAAAACACTCATGCACATAAACTAAGCTAAAACAAACAAACAAAAAAACTACTGAGATGAACAAGGGATAGGTGGGAGTGAGTGGATAGGGTATTAAGAAGGCTTGTAGCTTTCAGACTTAAAGACATAGAAATAAACACTATATTTTATAAAGGTTTAGTTTGCAAAAGAGCTCTGTCTTCCAAGCATCAGTGGCAGATATACTCACTACTTCTGGCACGTTGTTTGATTGATGTTTGTTTCAATAAAAGAGAAAAACATTTTAAAATCCTTGTGTGGAATGTCTTCCCTCTAAGTTGTTTCTATGCCCTAGCAAAACAAAAATGTGCTTTGCATTTTTTTAAAAATTACCTTTTTAGGTTTACTTAAGTAGCTCAGAGCAATCTTGCCAAAAGCTGAATTTGTTTGTTATTTATCCTGTAGGAGGCCTAGGAAACAGGATTAAACAATATTTTCTGCTTCTGATTTTTTTTTGGTTAAATTAATGGTCCTTGTAAGTTACATTTAACATTGGGGGTGTAGGTAAGAGGAGTCAATAATACTCAGCGGTTAAGCAGGGGTGCTGCTCTCTCAGAGAACCAACGTTCAGTTCCCAGCTCCATGTCAGGCAGCCACTGGTGAACATGGGTAACCCTGGCTCTAGGGCACCCGGTGCCTCTGACTCTGAGGGCAGCAGCACCCATGTGCTCACTCATGTGAGTATGTACTCACACACATGCCCACAATTTAAGATAATAAACCTCTAAAAACAGAGGGTCAATAAATGCGTTTACTGGTAGACACTATGATGTGCCCGTAGGACTTGTTGCCTAGCAGCTGGCAGTGTTCCCAGTAGTTTTATTTCCATTCATGGGTTGCCTCAGCTGCAGAGAACTGCCCTACCAAGAGTATGTTTTCTCCTGGGAAGATGATAAGCAGTGAGTGAGTGATTAATGTGACTCTGGCCATCTTGATTCGAAGGGCGAAGAATTTAATCGGAAGACTAAAGAACTAGTCCAGCTCTAGAACTCCACACAGCATCAGCTGAAGATATTTTGGGTACATAGCACAGTGTAACTTTTGTCCATACCTGCTTCATTCCCCACCCTTCTAAAGGTTTAGAGCCCAGGGGCATTTCTTAGTAGACATCTGGGCCACTAAACTGCCTCAGAGACTAGTTACTGCAGAAATTAGCATCACAAAAGTTAAAACAACTAGACAATTTTAATGATATTTTTTCATTTTTACCATCATGTAGAAATGGCTTCAGCAGACTGAAGTCATAAATTTAGAGAAGTGTAGTTAGTGATTTTAAAGACAGCAGAGTCTTTGGCATAGAGTAAACACATACACAAGGTCGTAACTGGTCACAGGAGAAGCCAATCTAGCTGGCCTTGGGCAAGTAATTAACCTACTAGGCTTTGGTATTCTTAGAAACCTACTAACCAACTAAATTAGTAAACCAACAAAAAGGCATTTTCCAGAAGCGGCAATAAGACACTCAGCTCATATATTTCTACTAAATTAAAGCATAATCCATTTTTAGCTAGAGATACAGAAGCTCATATTTGTATACAATTTATCTAACAGATGCCACGTAACGGTTTGTTCTTCAGCTCTTAGATAGTAAGTTACTCATTAGCGGGGGAAAAAAAATAACCATTTCTAAGCTGGTGTATCATCTTTATTCAGTAAGTATCTGAACTGAAATAAATTAAATATGTTGATGGATACAATCTTTGAAGAATAAAGTTATTTTTAAAATCTAATTTTTAAATATCTAGAAAAGTTAAGATTCATTTATTAGTAGTTGACATGAACAAGAGAACTTCCATTGGATTTCAAAATCTGGCCTGGAAGATAAGCACCGGAATTCAACAGCTCTTTTAGTTTCCTGCTCTCCTGCTAAACTGATTAATGTAACATTCTTGAAAAGATACATTTTTTCCATGTTCACGGATGGAGAGCGTGGAACTTTCCTAATTGTGAATCTCCCTTCATTGTCTAAGGAAACTACATCATCATTGTCTTATTTTGACATTAATGTGAGCCAAAAAGTATAGATGTCAGTTTTATATTTGATCTCTCTGATTTTTAGTTAGCTTAAAACTTCTGGGGTAATTATTCCTTCACTGTTCAGTCCTTGGCTGTTTCCCTTAGCTGGGAAGGTTATTGAGAGATACTTCAAAATCTTCTGAATCGAGTACGGATATGAACGGTATGTGGATAAAGAATTGCTTAGTAAATGAAAAAGGTTACCATGACAACAAACCTAATTTGTAGCATGTTATCTCTCTACTACTATTACAAATACAGAGGAAACACAGGGCTATTAAGAACAAATGCTGAAAAATGACCTAAAATTTTCAGGATGGTATCAGGAAGTCTAAAGGTTTGAATGAGTTTAAGGCAACATAGAATATTTTCTTAAAGTATTCACTGAAAAAAAAAAAAAAGAGGCTGAAATATGTCAGCACTTTCCTTGGTGCTAGGTACTGGTGAACTTGGCAAAAATGTACCATACTGAGAATTATGCCTTTATGGAAGAGGCAAACATAATCATTTTAAAGTCATAAACAAAGAAGACATGACTCCTTAATCTACTCTGGTTTTTAAAGCTTTAAGATATGCTTTCAGAAATTACTGACCATGAAAAAGCTATCAGAATTACAAGTCAAGACAAATGTTTCCCTTTTCAAAAGGAGGAAGAGGAAATTATGAAAATTATACGTTGATAATGTGTGACTAATAGACATCTAATAGGTAATTGCTGGCACTAAGAAGGCACTGATGATAGCATGGATTTAGAAAGCAATGTTGTACTACTTGGCTTTCCATCACTGGCAATTTAATCAATTTAAAAGAGAAAAAGTTCATTTGGCTCTCTGCTTTGGCAATTTCAACCATGGTCATGTGACCCTATTTTTGGTTCTGGAGTGAGGCACAGGAGGTCTGGTCACTGGGTGGCTGGAGGGAAGGAACAGCCAGCTTCTCACTGTCCCTTTCAAGGTCATCTATGCAATGACAAGGCACATCTCCTCCTAAAGGTTTCACTGTCTCCCAATAGCCATGTAGCTAGGAGCCAGGCCTTAACATATAGGCCTTTGAGGAAAATGTCATATACTAGCAGCTAAATTCATCTTCTTTTGCTAGTTTGCTGCTGACACAATGAACTAAGGACATGGTACACCATGGTCTAGTGACTTTGGCAATTCATAGTCTTTGTCTTATCATCTGTTTGTGAGGAGGATACGAGATATGCCTGGCTTATAGTGTTTTATATAGATTTGTAGTTCACTGAGCTATCCTAATAAATCCTGGGTTCTATAATCATGAAGAACCGTTAGTGTAGTATCACAAAGATTTAGTCTTACCTGCAGAGCCTTATGTGTTTCAGAACAGTGACTAAGTTAAAGACATTGAAGTGATGATTACTAAATTTGACAAAAAAAAAAAAAAAAGAAAAGAAAAGAAACCCTTGGCTAAAATGATATTTAGCTCCCAGAGTTGAGATTCAAAATTTCTAATGACTCAAATTTTGAGATGGAACATGAACACAATGTCTAATAGAAACATTTACAAAATTCTTGTTTGAGCACGAAGGAGGGAAATGTGTCAACCAATAATGGAGAGATATCACTTGATAATCTACATGACATAAATATTCAAGTTGCATTCATCAGAAAGTCCTATAAGTTGAAGATATGAGTGGTTGCTTGAAAAGCAGATTCAATCTTAACTTGAATGAGAACAAAGGATCCAGAATGGTAAGGCCATTATTATGCCCTAGTCAAAGACAAACGATTTAATAGATAATCATTATACTTGTATTCAAAATATTTATTGCACTGTTGTTACATGGTAGTATATATGGATTCTCTACTCAAAGAGCTTCCAAACTAACAAGGGAGAGGAGCCAGACACAAGTAAAAATAAAACAATTCAATCTTCTGCATGGGTAATGAGAAAAAAGCAAACTATGTTCAACATTTGCTCCATTTCTCTTGTGTAGTAGTGCTCTCCATGTATTTTATCTTCATAACAGCCATATTGGTTACTTTTGTTATCTTCTACATATTTAGAAGAAATGGAGAACAATGCTTCATGTGAAAAGCAATGAGGGTCTACATGAGTAAGTATGTAGAAGAGAGTGTGGGTTTGAAAGATAAAGATATATAAAGATAAGATTTGGCATATAACAGAATGCAGTGAGCCATGAAAAGAGATCCATCAATGATAGGTCCACTCTGTTGAGCTTGAACAAATGTAAAAACAGCATTTTCACTAAACAGAATGAAGAAAATAAGAAACACTATAGATTTACAAGGTAAATGTAAATTTGGGCATTGCCAAATGGTGGTTCTTCTGCAAGGAGTCAACCCAGATAATTTTGTGCATTCTGAAATTCCTAGTGGGGAGAAAACTTTAGGTATGATCATCAAGTAAAACAGATGTAGATAAATAAACGCAGAATAGAGAGATCCTGGTACATAGAAGTATTTGCAACCTGAAACTTAAATTTGAGAGAAAAGGGCATTATTGAAAAAGACCATAGATATAGATATCTGAAGTGTCTTCTAGGATAGACTTGTTCTAGGATGATCCAAGACAGCTTTGTTGTAAGTCCAGCAAGATGTTGTTGGCTATTACCACATTGGATTGAATGTAGGAAAAAAAAAACTCTCAATAAACGATAATACATGCCCTTTCTGCAGAGGGAAATTAAGATCTCCCAGTGGATTCAAAAGAAGTTCTCAGGATCATGAATGAATTCACAGTAGGAATATACATGGAACTAAGAAAGCCAAGGTTTCTAGACAGAACATTGAAAAGCTGTGTAACTCTGAAGAGGAAATGGAAACTAGATACTGACAAAAAAGGCCTGATAATCAGAATTATTTCACCATTATAGAAATATCTAAAAGATTGATAATTTGAAGGAAATTTGGCTAAATTTCTTAAATGGCCAAAGATGGTAATAAAATTCAACAAAACAAGTTTTCCTTGCATAAAAGTTAAAGGCACAGAAGGATAATGCATTCAAATTTGAATTTTTTTCAATAATAAAAACCTAACCAGATAGTCAATTTTTCACCGAAAAGTGAAGTCAGTTCATCTAATGTTTAAAGAACTGTGTAGCTTCCATTTTGAACAAAAATTTAGTTGAGAAATGATGATTTTGTTAATATCTTTAAAAGAAAAACTTGGACTTTAATATTCATCTTTAAACAAAGTGTGGATCTAGGACAATAGTTGAAAAGGAGAAAAGAGGTTTATTTTGGGGGGAGTTGTTTGTTTCTATTTGTTTGAGACAGGGTTTCTCTGTTGTAACTCTGGCTGTCCTGGAACTCACAGAGATCTACCTGTTTCTGCTTTCTGAGTGCTGGGATTAAAGGAGTGTACCACCACTGCCTGGCTCAAATGGAACTTGTTTATTGATGCCAGCTCTGTCTGAATAGGCAGCTAAAAGTGAAAACAGAAGTGCTTTAGCCTTCATATTCAAGACATGCATGGAGCACTTGAAACACTGGTGTTTGAGGCCTAGATTTTTCAAATCATTCCCCAAACTTTCCTGTTAGTTGGCATACAAAATGAATATCTTATCTCACTTCAATACCAACCAAGTCTAAAGGTTTTGAGAACATATCACTAAGATTTCAGAGCTTTGTGCCTTTCCATTGATATGGAGTGTAATCTTATATAAAATATTGCTAATAACAATATCATAAACAAATAGAAGTCTTCAGTTACAACACTGACTATGTTATGATGACTAAATTCTCAAAAACCTAGGATTTAAGACACATTTTCACTTTCTGTAATTGGAAGAGATAAGAAAGTAGAGACCCAGAAGGTTCTATAGGACAGATCTTGTAATGCCTACCTCAGGAGGAAAACAATATCTTAATACCTTGTTCATTGAGAAATAGAAAATGAATGAAAAATGAGAGAAATAGGTTACAAAGGAACAAAACTATGAACTGATAAAAAGCCTTCAAAAATAGTTGTGAAGAGATGAATTAAAAAATAAGCAAATTAAGAGAGAGAGAGAGAAAGAAAGAGTTGAATGTAAAGCTGAATCTAGGCAAATTTTATTTTAAATGTGATACACCACAAAAATGGATAACATCATCAACATTGTTCACCTTGAACATAAGAATCTCTCTGTTTAGTGATTGAAACATTAAAGTATATATTTATACTACTTCTGCTACTGATAAAATACTGCTTGGAGCTCCATTCACTGGAATTAATGATTAGATACTTTGGGAGTGAGCAACTGGATTCAAAGTGTCTCTTTTCTTTCATGGCAAATATCAGAACAGAGCTCTGTAAGTCCTGATGAGTCATAGTATTGGGCCATGGCAGTACCTGTAGATATCAAAAGGCCCAATGTCATGGAGTCAGTTAGTAGTCATCAACAAACAACATAACAGCAGCAACAACAGCAACAAAATCAACAACAACAAAGTCCTCTTAATCAGTTATTTAAGTCATATCATTGCCAGTAACCCACAAAGGAGAGTGTTTTTATACCTACTATGTAGCCTTTCATGTCCATGAGTGAATGTGGTATGTAATGTTTTTTTCCCCCCCTCGGTGAATTATTTACTGATTAGGAGCTCTCAAATTTGCTTTCCAAAAACAGTTATTTAGCTTGCACACAATAACATGCAATTGCAGAAGCCAATGGTAAAATGTAGGCACCTCCTAAAATACAACACACAAAAACCTCCCATGCCTTTATTTTAATCAACAGGTTTTTTCCTCTTGTTTATCTAGCAATAACATCACAAACATTAAATCTAAAATGGTTATAATTGGAGTACAATATAATAGTCTAGGTAAAAAGTATTTTAGTACTAGATAAAAGTACTAGATAAAAGTCTCTACTGAAAGGATACTTGTAATTTCATGAAATGAGACACACAAACTCAAGCTTAAAAGATAATGAACCCTTCTTATACAAACAACAGGCTCTACATCAAATACAAGGGTTGTTAAATCCTATTAAAACAAGGAACAGCAGAAAGCATTATTGAGGCCGCATCTGCACGGAGCTATTGTTTAGGAATGGGTGTGTTGGAATCAAAGGAAAGCCTTAAATTACAAACCCAGATGTCTTCATCATGCTGAAGTACATGCATTTTGACTTCCTAGAGTTCCAAAACCTCAGGATCTTCAAGAATCTACCAAAGCCTTGGAGACGTCAATCTTGAGAGATTTTCCTTAAGAGAATATTTAGGTGGCTCCTCAGACACCCACTTCTTCCAAAACTGGTAAGCTTGATGTGAAAAAATTCTCAACATGCCTCACTAAAGAAGCCGAGATCACATTATTATTCTACCTTGTATTATCTCCAGTTGTCTTCTACATATTAAGCTGCAGGAAGCATGGAAACTTCCTACAAGACATTATGGGAGAAACATCAGCAATCTCTATACACACAACACATTTTCTTTCTTTCTTTTTTGACAGCATCAGCAGCTGCAAGGCATTCTTTTCTTTTCAGAATTTGAGCTCACCAAACCCACAGACTCTCCCTGCCCCCCACCCGGCTCTCTTGCTCCTGAAATCCAAGAGAATAAGGACACCTTCTCCTGACGCTGGAACCCTGCTGGTGAATGCTGAGGCAGGGGGGAGAAAGTTACTTCGCAGGCAGCAGGGATGGATGGCTCACCTTCCATGTTTGTTGCCATGGAGATGAATTCCAGCCAGTAGACTTAAGGGTTGGAAGGTTTGTCTGTGCTCGCCGATCGGTTCAATGCAAACGGTGTGTTCTGAGGACCTGCGTGGAGTCACAGGACCGTGGGTAGCGCTTTCCTGGCCTACATGTGTAAATGTCTGTGTCTGGGTAAGAGACAGGACACAGGCAGCCGCGGGAGGACGTGCGCGCGAGTGTTTGCAGGAAAATGTGTGTGCATGTGTACATTTCTCCGATGTGGCAATGAGTAAAATATTTGCGCGCATGTAGATGTGCGAGCAAAGGAGGTGGGACGTGGGATGAGGAAGGGACTCTTACAGCAGCAACAGGGTCTGCTCTTCAGGTCCCTTAGAAAGAGCAGAGCTAGGGCTCATTTTCACTCACATCACACCCGACGCTTAGCAATCAGGTTTCGTCACTATTCGTGTTTCCTAGGGAAGTGAGGGTTTAATTAATTCACTGCGAAAATCCTTGCCTTGCTTCTGCTGTGTCCCCAGCTGTGCCGTGGAAACAGCAGTCTCCGGTTGTTAGAAGGCGTTGCATTTTTATATTTCCTTTTATCAGACAAAGGAAAAACGGAGTGGAATGTGTACTGGCTTAACTGAATACTGATGCATCACTAAGTCATTTAGGGTTCCTTTCCACTGCCCACGCCCCTTTCCACATCAACCCCACCCCGCCCCTTCCCGCAGACGCCTTGGAGCTGTCCGCAGTGCTGAAACGCTGAGGCCGACCTCGCTCCTGCCAGAAGACTTCTAACTAGCTGTGGCAAAACCGTTAGGTAGATACCATGCAGGTTTTCTAAAGTGTTGAATATACACCTTGCAAACAGACCACTTGAAGCAAATCAGAACACATCAAAGCAACAGAAATTCTCTTCTCATCCCTCCTTGAGAGGTTTCTCCACACTCAGTTTTAATATGCCTTAACTGTGATCATGTTTTGACATTATTCCTAGAACTTACCTTTGGCAAGCACCTGTAGATTTCCTACAAACTAAATCGATCACTTTATGAATAATTGAATGGCTAATATTTGAGGAGAATGTAGATACATATTTTGACCATTATTACTGCTGCTGCTGTTGTTATTTAGCTGAGAATACACAGTGTGAGTGTGACCAGATTTAATAATGAAGACAAATTTTTATGGTTACCTGGGGTTTTATTACTTAAGAAACTTAACGGTCTTACCAAAAAAGTCACACAGAGAATAAGTGTCGGTGGCATGCTTAGCCACAAATGGAACACCTGCGTCACCTCTTCAGCGCTCAGAGACCACTGAGCAAGAGGAAGAGGAAAAATGAAAAGAACCAGAGGGTAGACCAGAGTGAAGCAGTGCCTTCTGGACAAGCCTGCATCACTCATGAACTCACACTAGCCACACAAGAATTGCACAAGATCAAGCCAGTCAACGTTTTAACATGGTGTGGGGAGGAGATCATCAGCAATCACCCCTAACTGAGGATTATTGACAATCGATAGCTTCTAGGGGAAGGAAAGGACATTTTTTAAGGTGTGGCCCCTGGTACATTGATCAAACTTCTGTGGCTAGCTTCATACCTATGTATAGGTATAGGTGTAGGAGTATATTGTCAACACAAATTGGATTATTAACAAGAAAAGGACACAAAGTTGAGAGGATGTAAGGAGACTATGGTAGGCCTGGGAGAAGTTGGGGAGGGAGATGATTATAGTCATGTATTCGATTTTCAAATAAATAAAGATATTATATTTTTACAAGTTGCACAAAACATTTGGGAGTTCATGCAAGACCATCTCTTAAAATGTTGTCCCCTTTTAAATGTAAAACTATTAAAACATCTTATGGAGTAGCCGAGCCGATTGCCTGCTGTGAAAGAATGGAGGAGATATCCTTCCAGTGGCATGCTCATAGCTGTACTGACTTTTCCAGATGTGCTAAGGGTGTATCCTTTCTTAGTACTATGAACTAAATTCATACTTAGTGCTATGAACTGGTAAATTCAAACAGTTGCTTGAATTTTAATGTAGCTATGAGATTCACATTTGTGAGAATCAGCAGATGATAATTCAGTAGGTGTGAGGTTATTAGATTATTCTAATAATTATTATTCTAATTATTCATAACCTCTGATGGTAGAGGCTGCTAGTCTTGCAACTACATTTTAACTCACCAGGTACTACTAGTATTGTATTGTAGCAATGCAGTTTCTTATAGAGTCCAAAAAATTAGGTAATTTTATTCGATTTATATTTTAAGATAGTTGCACTGCCTGGAGAGATGGCTCAGTGGTTAAGAGCCCTTGCTGTTTGTAATGGTTTGAATACGAATGTCCCCCATAGGCATGAGCCTATATTTGAATACATGGTCCCCAGTTGATGTGGGAAGAATTGTGAGGTACCCTTGTAGGAGGAGATATGTCACTAGGGGTTGGCTTTGAAATTTCAAGACTCTTTCCATTCCCAGTGTCTCTGTCTCTCTGCCTCATACTTGTGCATTGAGATATGAATGCTCAGCTACTGCTACACTGCCATCTCTGCCTGCCTGTTGCCATGCTCCCTGCCATGATGGTCATGGACACTAACCCTCTGAAACTGTAAGCACTAGATTAAATGCTTTTTTTTAAATGTTGCCTTAGTGGTTTTATCACAGCAAATAAACAAACAAGCAAGACACTGCTCTTCCAGAGGACCCCAGTTTGGTTCCCAGCACCCGCATGACAGCTCAGTCAACTGTAACTTCAGTTTCAGGGGATCAGAATCCCTTTTCTAACTCTTAGGACGCCAGTACACACATGGTATACATGAATGCAGACACATGCAACATATACATAAAAAATAAAAATAAATCTTAAAGAAGAGATTGTTGTAAAACTGATCTATTTAAATAATCCCAGAAATTACTTATGTAAATATTTTTTTGCAAAATATTTGTGAATCTGATTAATTTTTATTTTAATTTTGGTAGTATATGGACCCAAAGCTATGTTTGATGTTTGACACCTCTTTCTCTCCCTACATCTCTCTCTCTTTCTCTCTCTCACTTACGTGTGTGTGGTGGAGGCAAATGTCCCATAGTACATATTTAGAAGTCAGAAGACAACTTGAAGGAGTCAGTTGTATTTTTCTATCATATGAGTTCTGAGGCTTGAACTTTGGCATTCAGGTTTGGGAACGCATGCCTTTAAAGTGCAGAACCATCCTGCCAGCTCACTCTGCATTTCCTCACTGTTCTCCGCAACCATTTTTAAAAGCCTTGCAAAAGGGGTCAGAATCAAGTGATATGATTTTGCTATAGATATGAACCTCATTTCAGGAATCATTATCACGACTAAAGATTTTTAACTGTCATTTATGACTTTAAATATGGTTTCATGGTAAATGTTCATGAAACCTAATCTTAGACACCTGGGTGCTAGGGTTAAGATGGTTCAGCAGTTAAAGCATATACTGCAACTAACAACCTGTAACTCCAGCTCCAGGGGATCTGATATCTTATTCTGACTTCTGTGGGTACCCACATGCAGGTGTAATACACTTACACACACACACACACACACACACACACACACACACATACACACAAATAAGTGAAAATAAATCTTTAAAAACACTTGAGTGTTACTTATCTAATTCTCACTCAGTCTAGAAAAATAAGCAGGGTGGTGATGGCATATTCCTTTATTCCCAGCACTAGGGAGGCAGAGGCAGATTGATCTCTGTGAGTTTGAGGCCTGCCTGGTCTACAGAGTGAGTTTCAGGACAGCCAGAGTTACTACAGAGAAACCCTGTCTGGAAAAAAACCAATAAACAAACAAACAAGTAAATAAATAAATAACTATAGGATAATGTTATTGTTTGACTGTTGATATCAGAAGTCCATACCTAGATTTTGAAAGTTTCTCTGGTGGTTTTCTCTTTTTAAAAATGATTTATTTTATGTGTCTGAGTCTTTTGCCAATGTGTATGAATGTGCACCATGTACGTGCCTGGTGCCTCCAGAGGTTGAAAAAGGGCTTGGGATCCCTCAGAATTGGAATTCTGGAAGGCTGTAAACCTCCATGTGGGTGCTGAGAATTGAACTTGGATCTTCTGTAAGGGAAGCAACTGCTCTTGAGCCATCGCTTTAGCCTCTTGGCTTTCTATTAAAAAAAAAAAATCATTTAATTTATTGCTTCCAGTTAGTGCTTTTGAATTGATGCCAAAGGAAAGCTTTAACTATAAATTAGGTTCGTTGGTGTTAGTTGGCACATGACCTTGACCTTTTCAAGCTATGTGCAGGATGGTGGTGCTCTCAGAAGTCTGAAATGTGGTTCATTCAGGAGCATGTGATGGATTATAAACCCATTATGTTCCACTTACTTTGCTAGGTTCTGGGATCCAAGCATAAATTAGATTTGTTTTCTGCCCCTGAGGACATTTGTTATTGTAAAACAGTGTAGAAATGTCTACAAAGTTATACTGCTACAGAAATTAATATAATACTCATGTTTTATTTTCCACTGCTTAAGAACCAGTGAAGATCTGCAACTTGCAACTTCAAATTCTTGCACAACGAACATAGAAACTATTAAAAGAAATGAAACTCACTAATGGCCTTCTAAAGTAATGGGGTTCACCTATGCTTTCAGAGACTATTATCTATTTTTGGAATAAAATCCTAAGTATGTGGTTGACATTATTTGTACAAGACCCAATAGAATGGCCTTTAACATACCTTGGAGCTACACTGGAGTTTTTCTACAAATATCCTATTGAGAGGACTCTTGGTTCACTCAATCTGGTTTCTTTATAGAGTTGTTATTAGATATTAGTTGTTATATTGGTGATATATATATTTAGTACATCACTTACTACTTTTTCTTTAAGATGTTGAGCAATTTAGAAACCTTAGACATTTCCTAAGAATATTGCTTGCAATGCAAACGGAACTCTCATACGCACATCTTATTTAAATCAAACCAGAGCAAGTAGTGTGCTTTTTTTCCCCATAGACAGTAAAGATTGTGAAACTGATCATGTTTATTGCTTCTTTTACTTCCCAGGGACACCAGAGTCAAATTAAGAGATAAAATTAATAATACCATTGATTCTTTAAATTTTTTTCTTTTCTTTATTTAGTTGGTTTTTTATTGCTTTTTAATTCAGTTTTTAAAAAAAAATCAGACTATGGTTACCTGTAAAAATAATCTCATAAAATCAGAAGTGAAGCAAATAAATTAATGTTATTCACTCACAGCCAAAATGATGATTGCTAGGTAATTATGACAGTTTTATGTATTTATTTATATAATTTATTTTAATAGGCTATTGAAAGATGAAAATTATATAGCCTAATTATTATGGAGATAAAAACCTAAATTATAATAACTAATATTAATATGTTAAGTTGGCAGAAAAGAGTTGCAATGTATATAATTACAGATTAGCTTAACCTCAAAGCACAGTCCTTTCTGTTTCTTCTTCTAGATTCTAAATATTGTCCTTTATGCAAGGTCATTGATTAAATTAGAGATCAGAAGTGTTAATTGCTTTCTCTGTGTGTGTACCATTCATTATTCTCTCTCTATTATTACTACTACTACTACTACTACTACTACTACTACTACTACTACTACTACTATAGAAAGAGTCTCTTATTGAACCTGGAGCTCAGATTCAGCTAGGCTGACTGGCCAGTGTGCTTCAAGAGTCCTCCTGTCTCCATCCTTCAGCACTGGGGCTACAGACATGTGCCATCACACCCTGCTTTTACAAGTATGCTAGAGATTCAAACTCAGGTCCTCATGCTTGCTTAGCAGACACTTAGAACCTGAGCCACCCTCCCCCAAACCGTGAAGGTGTTCATTTCTACCTACCTTGTAAGAAGCTATGGATGGTAACTATAGGAATTTAGAAAGCACAGCCGACAACCTCACTCATGAACGTATTCTAGAAAGACAATATCACAATTAAACAGAAAGCAAGATCTTCCTTTGCTGAATCAGCCCAGGATCCTTCCCAGAGGGAGGTTTTGCTGGCCTGGAGCCTCTTTATTGGTGAGTTTTGCTTTCAAGTTTTGTATATTGGGATAATTTCCTGAAGTTACAATAAAGCCAAGATATTGCTTTCTTCTTTTCTGAGGAATCCATACCTTGCCTGGATGATGGTTGACTGAGGTAGAGTCTTCTAATGTGATTGTGCCTTTTATTGAAAGTACGGTTGACTCAAACATTGGGTAACAAAATATGCTGAAGATAAATGTAGACTTATTTTGGTATAGTTAACTATTAGATTCGTTTATTTTTTACATTTAAAATTTCAATTCCCTCATATATTTAGAACATATTTAGACAATTATCTGTGTTTTGAAGCTGATTGCTTTTAAAAACATCCCCCTATCAGTCTTGAACGTCCTTTTTAACCTTTGTACTCCCTCAGTTATTTTAATCTTTTTAGAGGGAGGGTTAAGGACACTTTTGAAATTTTAGTAAGAAATATCTGCTACATCTCCAAAAGGGACACAAGTGCAGATCTTCTCCTCCCTATGCAGGCACATCCTGTACTCCCTAGAGATTCATTCCTACCACCCCAAGGTCATTCAAGGAGCCCAGCCAAAAGCTTCTGTGATAAGTAAATGGAGCAGAATTTTGTCTGCAGTTTTGCGGCTCAGTATTGAGTGCTTTGAAGTTCTTTTTTTGGGAGGTTTTTGTTTGTTTGTTTTTAAATCACACCATTAGTTTCCTTTCTTTCTTTTCTCCTGGGCTCTCAGGCCATTTTAATCATCTGTGATCTCAAGAGTAGCCAGTGCTGAATGTGCTGAAATGGGATGGGAAAGTTTGGTAATAGGATGATTGGATTGGATTAGAAAATGACTGTGCTGGGTTTTGTCGATAGTGAAGAAATGATCTGATTGGACCATGGAGTGAACTGAGCTGAGGACATGCCAGAGAGACAATGAGCTAATGCTGGCCTATGTGATGAGTCTCACTGACAACATTTTGCTAGAAATGTTTTGCTAGAAAATTTTTCCACAAAGAAAGATGCACCCAGTGTTTCAGCTCTGAGTGATTATTAAAATGAAGTTTCATTTAATTGGTTTTAATTTCACTGTCTACATGCTTCTAAATAGTTTCATTTAAACCATAATTCAAGCCCTCTGCTATATTCACTGGTAAATGAATGTTACTTTCAGCATAGTCTTCACAAATTTTTGAGCCATGAACAGAGTGATATATAGGAACTGACTTAAATTATTTCAAATATCAGCCTTGTTTTTCTGTTACAGCGTATGATTCTGTGATATCAGTCATTTAATGCATAACTGACAAATGGGGTTGCCAACAAATTGAGGAAAAATCATTGTTTCATACTTGCTTTTCTCCAGTGTGTTATGTTTTGACTACCAAGTTTTAAAAAAATAGCTGAACTCTAAGTTCATTGAAAGAGGCAGGCTCTGAAGATAGCATTCTGATGCCTAGGGCACATTCTTGGCTTAGCTGGACTGCCTGGGCTACCTTGAATATTCCTATTTTATGGAAATCTTCCTTTACATCCTCACCATTATTTTTGTTTAGTCGAATTTGTGAAGTCTAAATACATCATAAAATAAGTTTTAGCTTTTATGCTTTAATTATGCTACCACTTGCCTTAGGTTTGTAAATGCCTTTGTAGTGGTTTTTGTATCTCAGAAATTGTGCTACGTGCCTTGGAAATCGCAATACAAATGACCCTTGGCTATTCATCATTGTTGCTATACATCTAACCTTGTCTTCTTCAAATTCTCTTACCAGTTGTATTCCAATCTAAATTCTGCCAGTGAGGGACAGTGTTGCAAATTTTGGAGGGGGCAGAGGAGAAGCCATTTGTCTCAGGAGCAGCTGCAGGTAACTTGGTGGGTCTCAGCAAAGGGCTGTAGGACGTTACACCAGTACTGGGCACTAGAGTCTCCAGATCCGCCTGCTGCCGCGGCTCACAGATACTAATGCTGGTGTTCCTCTAGATTCCTGCTCAGCCTAGTTTTTTAAACTCTAGTATTAACTCCTCCACTTCTGCCCTCTGAGCCCAACTAGTTGTTAGGAAAGCATATAGGGCCCTGCATGAGGTCCTTCCTCCTAAGGTCCTTCCTTCTAAATGCCTGAATCAGAAACTTTGCTTTTTTTCCTCTGACACCTGAAACAGAAACGAAAAACAATGACGATATATGCCACCAAGTTTGTTTCTTATCCACATTACATAGGTTCATATATTTTAGCATATTTAGCATGTTTAGCATATTTTTTGTGAATTGAAATCCATTGACATGAAATAAATTCAACTTGCTCTTCTGTAATGTATTATGAAAAGATAAATCACATTTGTAAACTACTGGAAGACCATTGCTTCCAAAAACAATATTGATAAGCATCTGTCAATAATGAATACTTCTTGTTGAAAGGGCTACAGTGGAGGGAAACTCCTACAGAAATCCACTGGAGTACCAAAAGAGAAGTTATTTTACTCCCAAAACATGAAGTTTTGGCAGTAAAAGTTATGGGCAGTCAAAGGCTTATGTACTGGTTCTCTGAAGTCAGCAGAGTTTTGGGTCTCTATCTTCCTCCTTTGTAGCTGTTCGCATGTAGATCTGACCTTAGATTTGCTGAATCAGTGTTTCTATGTTCCATGTTCAACTTTCTGACCCCACAAGGAGGAAGACGAGCAAAGAACTCATCAGGAAATTAAGCATGTCCAGTATCCCTTGAATATATTACTCCTCACAACTTAGTTGATAGGTCTGTGCCATGCGGTCACACCCACCATTTTACCCAGGCACATTACTGCCCTAAGCAAAGCTGCTTTTGTCAGTAAGGAAAGTAGAAAATGGATGTAAGACAGGAAACATGCAGTGTTCTATAGCATAAAGAAAAAGGATTGGTCAAAAAACGAATGTGAATCAGGTCATCAGAAAAATATTTTAAAGTTGTGTTTGTATGACCATCATGTAGAAGAAACTATTAAGCAAATCAGTCCTTTCCACTGAAAATTATCCTCATCATGATCAAACTCAGCTGCAGGTAATAGGAAGCTGTCTGGAAGCAGCAATTTAGTCAGGGTGGGCATTTATTAGTTCTTGTAGAAAACAAGATGGGGTTTAGAATGCCAGAGTAGTTACTGTGGCTTTATGGCCTCAGCTTGATTCTTTTTTCTTGCTCCTCACGCATCCCTTCTAGTTACCAGGTCACTTCAGGGTCCTACATGATCGTTCTTGCTGTAGACATAACTTCTCTTTTCTAAGCCAATAACAGGAGATGGTACAAGAGGATGTAAGACCCATGGTCCTTGTTAAAAACGACACTCAACATTCCTTTTAGATTTTACTGACCAGAAATATACTCACGTAAGCTCTGATCTTCCTTCCTGTATTTATTTATTTCTTCTTTATTTTTTCTCTCAGACAAGACTGCAGTGTCCTAGTTTGCTTCTCTGTCAATGTGATGCAGCATTGACCAAAAGCAATTTGTCTTACAGCTTACAGTCATCATGGAGGGAAGTTAGGGCAGGAACTCAAGGCACAACCTGGAGGCAAGCGCTGAAGGAGGGGCCATGAGGGACGCTGCTTACTGGCTTGCTCCTTGTGGCATGCTCAGCCTGTTTTCTTACATGACCCAGGACCACCTGCCCAGGTTGGGCACCACACACACACAGTAAGGCTGGCTCCTTCAAATCAATCATTAGTGAATAAAATGTCTCAGACATTACTGGCCTTTTACAGACCAGTCTGATGAAGACAATGTCTCCGTGGAGGGTCCTTCTTCCCAGGCAACTCTAGTTTGTGTCAGGTTGACAAAAATATACCAGCACACTCAAGTAGATCAGGCTGGCCTTGAACTCATTTTATAGCTGAGGATGACCCGGAATCTGAGATCCTCCTGTCTCTTGACTCCTGAGTGCTGAGATTACTGGTCTGTGTGCTCTGTCTGGCCTGGGCTTTGCATTTTAATTCCTACAAAGAGAAAGGATGATGGTATCCTACCTGCCACTTCATTTTAGTTTTCCCCCCACTTTGGTAACAGGATTCCCTTGGCAATAAGTCACCCACATGTCTACCATCCCCTCCACAGCTCAGTGAGTCCTGGAAAAAGTTTTGGCCCATTACTGGAAGTACATGAGACTTCAAATCCATGAGCAAACGGGGCTCATTCTTAGTCAAACCACTACAAATGTATTTTGTGTAATTGTGAAGGATAACAATTTCACAGTGGGAACTAAGGGAAGAAACTTGAGTGTTTGTTATCTAAGAGTCTCTCAATGCACATACATAGGCTGAAAAAGAAATCCCAATGTGGGGAGTAGAGGAGCTGAATTTTACTCTATCCTTTACATATGATGTTAACAGCATGGAGGAGGGAAAGGTCAGTGTACAGGGCAGATTCTACTCAACATGGAGGCTGCTCTACTTATTTTTTTTCCCCAGGGTTTTTTTTTTTTTTTTTTTTTTTTTTTTTTTCCGAGGTAGGTTTCCTCTGTTGTAACTCTGGTTGTTCAGAACTCACTCTGTAGACCAGGCTGGCCTTGAACTCACAGAGATCCCCCTGCCTCTGCCTCCCGAGTGCTGGGATTAAATGTGTGGGCCACCACTGCCTGGCTATAAAACTGCTCCATTTAACCCAGCCTTTCAGGGCCCATCTCTTCTAGGAGCCCTTCATGGATCCTCAGTTGAGGTCGCCCTCTGGCTCTTTACGCATTCACCAGGATCAGGGAGGTGTTTGTCTTAGATTCAAAATTTAAACCCTTCTCCTCCAAAGCTCTGTCATTAAGATAGATCTTTTAATGGGATATTTAAATTGGCATGGTATGGAGTATGGACAAATCTCATGTGTGTTTGTTTAATTAAATTATGCATTTATATTGATTGCAGCTCTCAAGTAGTGCTGTTTACCTAAGTCCTTTCTGGCAGGGCTCCAGCGTTCCTCCTGTACCTTCTATTATGCTTTAGCCACAAAGACTTCTTGAAAAGTGTTGAAATGTGTCAAAGTTTTTGCAGGAATCTACTAGACCAGGGACTGTCAGATTGAGTTTCTTGGTGAAATTCAATGATAGCAAAAGAATAATGGAATGATGAATACTTTGAAAGTTATTGCAGTTTACTACTTAAGGGAAAAATAACTGGTTTCTCCTTGACTAAAACCTCATGGGACCTGTAAGACAGAGACTGTAATACTGTAGCACTTGGCCCTGTATGGCGTGCTTTCTTTGAATCTTTACCCAGCAAGAGAGGTATTTACTATCTTTATTTTGAAGAGAGGTTGACAAGTGAAGTGATTTAACCCAGCAGAAAGTGGCAGAGGTGGGCTCTCACCACGATTTTCTCTGCCAGATTCCAGTACAACTGTTAAGTGCAAATGTTAGGACCCAGGGTTGACTGGAGAGAAACACAAAGCAAGTACAGTAGCACCTGTTGTGTTTAGGATACTATGTGGGCATTACCCCAAAGGCCAGTATGTGACAGGTCACTCTCATCACTAATAAAATGTTTGTAGTATGCCATTCACTTTTTTTTTTAAATGAAAAAGGAAACGTTTGAAGAGGTCTTCGAATTTTTCAACTGAAAAAGATCATTTTAGTGTGAAGTGTAATTATATCATTCAAGTTAAGTTTACAGGTTTTTCATATTTAGGGAAAAATCTATAACCAAAACTCAAAATGTGCATTTTGTACAAATGTGCATTTGTAGCTCCTTCTTTTTATTTCATAGATATTTGTCTTTATTCCACGTATATGTGTGTTTTGCCTGCATGTATACCTGTGGACCAAGTACATGCTTAGTGCCTGTGGAGTCAGAAGAGGGTGTCCGAACCTGGGCCCTCTGCAAGAGCAGCAGGTTACCCTAAGTGATAACCTTACCGCTTAGATAAGTGGTTGTCCACATGATTGCCGCCCGAGAATTTAAAAACTTCGACCTCCTGCCTGAGTGCTAAGGTCTAGAGAAATCTTCAGCCCTCAAGAAGGTGGTCAACTTGGTGACCCGCCATCAGTCCCGGATGCTTCCTACAGAAAGCGCCCCGGGTGCCTCGTGGGCACAGAGGATGCGTACAGCATCCATCCTTAGTCCTCGCCAGTCTCCCTCCTGCACCCGCACGCCCCTCCCTGGAGTACCCCATCTCTTCGCCCCCAGGCCGCCCACGTCCCCTCCGCAGGTGGCCGCGCAGGAGCCCCGCCCCCGTTCGCTTCCCAAGTCGCGGTGCCTCGTCGGCTCTCGCGAGATCCGGGCCGCCGAGCGCTCGGGGCCTTTTCAAATCGCGATCCGTTACCGC
The DNA here is from genome assembly GCA_026225945.1 of Cricetomys ansorgei. Lineage (NCBI taxonomy): Eukaryota > Metazoa > Chordata > Mammalia > Rodentia > Nesomyidae > Cricetomys > Cricetomys ansorgei. The sequence continues at coordinate 25,114,147 of JAMJFZ010003875.1, read as the reverse complement.
TCCGCTGGCCGCCGCCATTGTTGCGCTCGGAGCCCTCAGCGCGGCCGAGGCGGAGCCCGCGGCGGGATGGCCGATGCCGACAAGCCCGAGGCGGCCGCGGGTGACGACGGCCCGCAACAGCAGCCGGCCGAGCCGCGGCGAGACCCGCACTCCGCCGAGTCCGAGAAGCCGCCGCGCAGCAGCGCCAACGGCGTTAAAATGTATTGTCTCCCCGGGGCGGGCGGGCAGGGCAGGAGGCGCGGGCGGCCCCGGGGCGGGAGCAGGTGCGGTGCGGGCGGCCCCGGCCTCCGGGACGCAGAAAGCGGTCCCCTTTAAAGGCCCGGGGCTACCTCATCCCCCGGGTGGACCTAGGGATGACATCATCGAACCTTTCCCCTCTCGGTGCGGCCCTGGCGAGGGCCGCGTCTGGTTTCCCAAGTGTTAGAGCTGACCGGACCCATTGTGTTCCCCTTGATTGGCTTTCCCAAAACGGGACTCGGGCTCCTCCATCCACCCGGTGATGTTAGTCGGCTGTGCAGGCTTTTTTTTTTTTTTTTTTAAACACAAACTCAGTGTGTGGTGGTTTTCGTTTTGCTATAATGCAATATAAAATGATATAATTAAATCGTTAGGATGTACGTCTCTATTTGGTAGAGCTGGGAATGGAACCCAGGGCGTCGTGCATGCTAGGCAGGTGCTAGGCCACAAAATGACACTCTCAACCCATAAAACAGTTTTTGGTTTTTTTTTTTTTTTGAAAGAAGAAAACTCACGGTTTTAAGGTTGAGTCTGTCATCTGTGTCTGTGGTGAATTCAGTTGATGTTAACTCATAAGGTCTTCAGTTATAAGGCAGTAGGATGGGGGCAATTAGCACCCGTCACGTGGGGTGATGTGAAGGCAAACGTTTGTTTTCCTATGTCTCACTCTCTAAAATTGAAGTTGGAAATATGTCAGTAATTTAGTGAATACACCCGTCACCTCTTAGTTCTACCTCAGTAGAAAGTAGTGAACACGTATTCATAGTAAAATAGGAACAGCAGAATGTATTTCTGACTTTTCTGTGTGGAAATTCTTGAAGTAGTGATGGTGCCCTTTGGACCAGTCTTTTGGAATGTACTGAATTGAATTGACTTGAAGTGATTGCAGATTAGATGGGGTAGCTCTCTTCAGCATCATTATGACAGCTCTCAGGATGACATCATTGGATATTTCCTCTTAACTACTGACAGGGACCCATCCTGAGCTTTGGAAGTCCAGTGCTTGTTGTTTTCTGAAGCATATATTTATTTTTGAAATGATATATGTGGAGAGGCACCTTAATAATGCGCCATAGACAGAATCCATTGTCTTACCTTTGAGTTGGCTACAAGTACCACCTGGTGACTTGTGAACATGCGGCATCTTTTCAGTAGGACAGAGTTTAACAAGTATCAGATTGGAACTAAGTGCAGTTTGTTCCTGGATAGTGCGTGTACCTCCGCCACTGAGAAATCAGAGAGCAAGTGAAGCTTATTTCTTAGGTCTGCCAAGTTGTGGGCTTTTAGGGATTTGCCATTAAAAAATTGAAATAAAAACCAGTGGAATGACTGTATCAATACAGTCAGCCTGCATGTCTTTGGATTTAATTGTCTGAGGATTTAATCATTAATTGAAGATACTCCATATTGTATCTGTATGGAAAGTAAGCATAGTATATGCATTATCTTAGGCATTATAAGTAATGAAGAGATTAAAGAATGCGGGAGATTGTGTTTAAGTCACATGCAAACACTGGGCCATTCTGGGCAAGGGACTACAGCATATGTGGACTAGGGTGGAATGGGGCTGAGGGAGGAGAGGTATGTATCCTTCTTAGTTTATGTCTGAGCATGAGACTGCTACCCTTTTTCTCCGGAAGAAAATAATCATTGAATCCTATGATGTTGGTACTTGTGATGCTGGTATCTAAATCTCTATTAGATCTGACGATTTAATGCCTACAGTTGCATTGCAGGATGGGAAAAGAGGTGGGAAAGAATTATTTCCTAATTTAAGGAGAGAAAATATAAGTGAAGGTGGGGTGTTAACAGTAAATACAGATTGTTTCCCTATTCTAATCAATTTTTCCATATTTTCCCAATGTTGAGTAGAGACGAGTGTACACAAGGGATTTCATGTTATGTATCTGATAGGCCAGCTTGAGGTACTCACAGTGAACAAGTAGGGCCTTAAATCTTATATGAACCTTCTGTGAACCAGTAGTGGTGGTTGACAACCTTAAACCTTGGGCTGATTACCATGTGTTTAATGATAAGAATTCATTAAAAGAATTGTGATGACCAGATGCTACTTCACTACATACCTGCTTAGAAATGACCCAAGTGCTGCTGTCATCAGGATTGAAGCAACTTTTGTTTACATTAATTTGTAGTAGTAGCAGACAGAGATGGCTGTCTTTTCTATCTTTGCATGTTGAGGCCTTATATTTTAAAGGTCCAGTATCTGTTGAAGAAATACAGGAAGAATTTTTGTGCTCATGAAACTCATACAAAAGATTTAGTTGGCTTGCTCATCTTCTGTTCCCTCTATCTACACTCAAGTAAGGAAAGTGGCAATTGTCTTGTGACTCTTGCTTGATCTTGTATAATTATAAATGTATTTATACTGTGCTATATATAAAATATCTAGCATTGGGGCTGAGTGAAGTGTTTGTTAACAAAGCAGCAGTTTTATCATGAGTGAAGATCACCACTCTTTGCTGAGTTATAATTGAAAAAGTAAAAATTTTATGTATTTAAAATAACAACATGATGATTTGATTTGCTGTAAGAATTATACAGTGTTATTACAGTCAAGCTAATTAATATACCTGTGACCTCAGGTAGCTAGCATCTTTTGTGAACGTTGTAAATATTTATGATGTATTCTAAGCAATTTTCTAGTGTACAGTGAGTCATTATTAACTATAGTCATTATACTACACATTGTCTCCAGAACTTATTTGGTAACTGGGAGTTTGATTTTTGAATAGCTGCTGTATCTGGCAGCTAGAGCTACTGCCAGAAAATTACCTTCCTTAGCTGTTAGAACCAGCTTTCTGGGTATGGATGGCTACAGCCTTCTTGGCTGCAGAAAGAATGCTAGTTTGGTGCACTGGCAATTGTCTACTCAAATACCCATAAATGGAACAGTTGTTCAGATTTGACTTTGCCCATTGAGATCTTTGGGTTGAAAGTACCTGATTGTATTAATGCTAATATGGAGGAACTTCCCATGGTCTCCTGTCCCAGCCTTAGCACTGGTCAGGGAATAAATACCTTGATTGGGGTCTTGACTTCGCCTGTAAAATGACATTAGGTGAGCCAGCTGAAGTTGGGGGTTGGTGCACTGTGGAAGTTCTATTCATTAAGCAATTAAGACCTGTGTATTGGTGTGTGGTGTCTTTCCTCAACAAATTATCTGGATGGCACATGTAATCTGACTGATGGTCAGTCCATCAGAGGTGAGAACCTTTGCCTAGACTGTCCAGGCTTACATCTTGGAGAATTGTCTTTGTTTATTATTAAAACTTGCCCAAGATATTAATATTTCCATCTACAGAATTTATATCCTTAGGCAGACACTTAATTTCTGTTCACTTCTGATTTCTAGTAATGATTGCTGTGCTTTGATTTTGTTAGTTTTGTCTTTGGTGTTATGCAGTATTTGGTTGTCTGTGTCTGGCTTATTTCACTTAGCACACTGTCCTTCAGCTTTGTTAGGTTGCTGCAGATGGCAGACTTTCCTTTTTTAATATTTATTTTTAAATTTCATATGTGTGGGTATTTGGGTGTTTTGTTTGCACGTAAGTCTGCACCACATGTATGCAGTACTCATGAGGCCAGAAGAGGGGTTGGATTCTCTGCGACTGAAGTTACAGATGGTTGTGAGCCAGTATGTGGGTGCTGGGACTAGAACCTGGGTCCTCTGGAAGAGCAGCCAGTGTTCTTACCTACTGAGCCATCTTTCCAGCTCTTTCCAGCCCCCAGGCTTTCCTTAAGGCTGGATATCTCTCTCTCTCATTCTCTTATTCTCACTCACTCTCATTATGTGTGTATGTGTGTATTTGCACACCCTCAGGTGTGTGCATATGTGTATGTATACATCTGGAATATGTACATGCCCACACCTGCCTTTTCTTTAACCATTTATTGATCAGCAGACTTTTAGTTCAGTTCCATATCTTAGTTATTGTGCACAACATAGGGAACACGAGTTCAGATATTGAGATGATTGTTTTTTGGTAAATATAAAAAGTGGAATTGCTAGGTCATCTGATAGTTTGGTTTCTGATCTTTCAAGAAACCTTTAGTTGCTTTCTGATCATCCTTTATAAAATATCCTAATAATGTATTTTTTACTGAATTGTCAAGAGTATTGTAAGCAAATGTTTATTACAGTTACATAACCTCTGCAGGTGTAGAGAAACTTAGTGAGCACTTCAAAATTCAATACATTTTCACAGTGGTTTTCATCCAGGATGAAAGTAGACCGAGGGGAGAGATATTTACCAAAGGTGAAGTATCTCCTTACCTTTCCCCAGACTGGAAACATTCAATGAATTCAGTGGAAGCACATTATTATGCAGATGATTCTTCAGGGGAATTAAAAAGAAAGGTTTGTTATGTCTGCTGTAGCTAGGAACCAGAGACAAGGCCTTGTACATTTTGGCTGCTTGCTTCTGTTCTCAGAAATGCCACTCTGTTCACACAGGCACATTCTAGAGTTGAACAGTTGAGAGGACCGCTTTCAGGTCATGCCATTTCTTACGAAAGAATAAGTTGATAGTGAAGATGTCAAAGGCTGAATAGGTGGTGAAGCACATGGGTACTAATGTTTCTTTCTTGATTGTAGGAGCATTTCTCAAGGATGATGCCACCATCTGTTCAGAGTATGTGTTCTGTTTATTTTGAGATAGGGTCTTTTGTAGCCCTGGCTACTTGGTGCTGTGTAGTTCAGACTGGCCTTACGCTCTTGGCAGTCCTTTTGCTTCTGCTTCTTGAGTGCTGGTATTAAGGCATGTATCACCATTTTTAGTGAGTGTGTATGTGTGTGGTGTGTATATATGTGTGTGTAGGTATGTGTGTGTGCCTGTGTATACTTTCTGAGAGGTTTCTCACTGAACCTAAAGCTCACTGATAAGGCTAGCCTGGCTGGCCACTAAGGTTCTGGAATACCCGTTTCCACCCCCAGCCCTAGAGTTACAGGTGTGTACCTCAACGCCCAGCTTTTTATGTGGATATTGGAGATCTAAACTGTGGCACTTAGGTTTACCAACTGAGCTATTTTCCCAACCCCCAGAGTGTGGGGAGTCTTTAACTGACTATTGAAAAGTTACAATATATCCAGCACGTGTTATAGTCAATCACCATGTTAGATACAGTGTGGATACCAAAGGAGATAGGTTTTATTTTCTTAGACTTTCTATACTTTATGGTAGTGTTGTCACTTGTTCAGGAGAGTGGTGTCTAAGAAGTAAAATTTCCATATTAATACAGTAAGAAGTTTGTTTATAGATTTCCGAAATTGTTCACCTTAGAATTTATAGCCTGGATTATGAAATTTGGTTGTTGTTAGGTTAATCCATGAAGTTTTAAGAAAATCTGTTTTCTTAGTTTTAGAGATTTTTTACGTCATAAAAGTTCATAAAATTACTTTTGAATTATTTTGTTAATTAAATTACTTTAGTTGACTAAAGCAATTGTGAGTTAAATCTACCATTGTCTCTGTAATGAGATTGCTTTCATGGCCTGAGGAGCTAGCACAGTTGGAAAAATACTTGCTGAACTTGCACGAGGACCTGAGTTTGATTTCCAGAATCATGTGAAAATACTGGGCATAGTAATATGTGCTTGCCATTCCAGGGCTGGGGAGAGGAGACAGGATGCCTGGGTCTCCCAAGCTAGCTAGTTTAGCCTATTTGGTGAGCTTCAGTCCAAAGAGAGACACTATCTCCAAGGACAGGAATGACATTCCTGATGCTGTCCCCTGGTGTCTATATACATGCCCACAGACATGCATGCACAGCTGCACACACATGCACCTACGTTTTGTTTTAAAAATGTAAATTGTAATTTTAAATGTAAACCCCAGATTTTTTCTGCGGGGTTCACTGTAAGTATATACCCATGTCTTATTTACTTCTATGTTGATATATGACATAATAATAGTTATATTATGATTGAAGTCCTATATAAATGATTTTTTCCCAATTAGACCCATTTAAAAAGATTGATAGTTTTTGCCTCACAATGTGTTTAATTATCTCCTCCCACCTCATCTCTATCCCTTCAGTTATAGGCAGTATTACTAATAAAAAGAGACATAGCTCTCTGAAATGTGCTGCCCTATGTTCAGCACGAAGATAGGATGCTTTTTAAATTTACTATGTTTATCACAGTAGGGAATGGATAAAACTTGACAGATTTATATGAGTATATTCATGTATTAAATAGGTAGATAGATGTGACTGGATTGTATATTTTGATTATGGTTTTAAGGAAGGAGAAAATTATAGGGAAAACTTGTTAATCTGTAAGTAATAAAGTTTTTCAGATAATCATTTTAGTTTTCATTTATTTACTCTTTTAACTATGTAGCTTTGGCCTGGCTCTCTGGCTTAGGACTTATAGACCAAGCTATCTTGAAACTTTTGGTAGTCTTCCTGCTTCTATTGAGTGCTGGAATTATAAGTGTGTGCCACCATACTTTTGAGTATGAGTTAGTTTTTAAATTTCAATTTAGTTAAAACATTTTAAACAATTTTTATTATTTTGTATATTTCTGTGTGCCTGTGTGTTATGTGTATGTATGATGTATGTGTATGAACATGTGAATGTTAAGGGCAGATGGAAGGAGACCCCTGAGGAATCATCAGGACTCGAGATCAATGCAAAAGCAGGAGGTTTATTTCTAATGCGTTGGGGTCTGCTCCCACATATTCCTCAAGCGAGGCAGGTGGGAGTGACCCTCAACACACTCCGAGCATGCTTTATATCTGCTTTTCAAAGGCAGAGCTCAGCAACAGAGTACCAGGCGCATTCTATTGGCTACACAGTCATGTGGGTACGGACCCTCAAACTGATTGGTGCTGGCATACAGCAAGGTTGCAGGTTCCTAGTGCAAGCTCAGGGTTTTAGTCAATGCGGGTGGGGGAAACTCCTAGCCCAAGGCCGTCAGTCAGCGGTCCATATCTTGTTCGTGTCCCAGAAACTGTCTTTTTTATCTTAGTTCCGGAAACTGTCTTAGTTACCTTGCCCCTGACTTGGGCCTACAGAGTTTTGGTGCTTTTATAAGCCTGTCTAAAGTTTGGCTGCTTTGTTCTTGTCCTTACATGAACCCTGATGTACATATTGATATCAGAAGACAAATTTGTAGAATTCTCTGCTCCTAACTTTAACGTATCTGTTTTTGAACTCAGGTCATCTCAGGTTTCTGCAGCAAGTGCCATCTTGCTGTCCTGAATTGGATTTTAGAATTGAATAAAGCCCAGAAAGTAAATTCTTCCCTAAATGTGATGTTGAGATAACTTACGTGTTCCCACCATAGGGTCTAATAATATTTATTAAGTAGTATGCTGGGAAAAATTGGGTCTTGGGATGTTCACAGCTATTGACATGGAAGGAAAATGCCAACTGTTAACCGAGGAATTGATAAGCTTGGACAACATGGAACTCTCAGGGTTACCTCTGGCTCAGCAAAGAAGCCTGAGATTAGCCTGAGAGCTCCACTTTGCTAAGTTCTAGCTTAACTGCGAATTTTGTGAAGTGATAAATGTGAATGCTTGATACACAGAGAGTTCCATTCTTAGCTCAACTAAAGATGCTTTTGTTTCTTTTCTAATTCACAGGGAGAATGATGAATCAGTGAAAGAAGAGAAATCTGATTTAAAAGAAAAGTCTACAGGAAATAAGAAGGCCAATCGATTTCATCCTTATTCAAAAGACAAGAATTCAGGCACGGGAGAAAAGAAAGGTCCAAATCGTAACAGAGTGTTCATTAGCAACATCCCTTATGACATGAAATGGCAGGCTATTAAAGATTTAATGAGAGAAAAAGGTAACAACTTCTGCAGTAACTTATTGTTGTAATTGTTTAGGAAGGGGAGGAAATAAGAAAACTTTTTATTCCTCTTAGCCACACAGACTCAAAAAAAAAAAAAAACCCAAAAAAACAAAACAAACAAACAAAAAAAACCCAACTTTTCTTTGTTGACATGTGAATTAATCTTTTCTTTTTCTTCCACTTGGCAATTTCATTACAAGGAAGTATGGATAAATGAAGTATTTTTCTTTTTGCCATTTTAGTGGGATAGTGAAGCCAGCATCTGCATGCCACCAAGAATTTTGTTAAAGTGATTGCTTTGTCTAGTTGAAGTTTTTTTATAGATCTTAAAAGGACTATTGCATTAGTTAAGCAATGCATTTAGCTTGTTAATGTATGTATAATAAGGTCGATTTTTTTTTTTTCCCCCTAAAAGATGTTTTTGGTGGAGTCTGGAATCTGGCTGTGGAATTCATTTTGCTTGCATTGTCACGACTGCCATGATGCTGTCTTTGCAGTTCTGTACTAAATTTGTGTTACTGCTGCTGCAGTTTTGTTTTCAGAATAACCTGAAAACCATCATCCTTTACACATGCTTGGTTTTGGGGGAAAATAATTTCAATACTTGATCTTGTAAAAGTTAGTTCTGTTATCTCTTGAAAAATTGAGGTTCAACAGTCCTGCAAACTATGTACTTGGCTTTGAGGGTGATCTATAATAATTTTTTCTTTTTAAATTGCATTGGTGTATCTGTTGTAAGGTGACAACTATTTGACTGGTTTTATTCACTGACTTTATTTAGAAGTGTGTGGCTTGCTGTGAAGCATGACTTGTAAATTTAGTTTACTGATGGCAAACATGATTGAAGACATTCAGGTAGGAAGTCACCTTAAAACAGCTGTTGTGTGTAGGCTGACCAAAGTTATTTGAAAAGTGCTAATGTTGTTAATATGACAGGCTGAGGGACCATTTGTATGTATATGTGCATTTGTTCACCAAACACATCATGCTGGCCAAATATGATCTGCAGTATGAATTGGGTTAATATGGTTGTTAGCTTTTTTAGAGAATGTGGATGCTGTAATTTCTGAAAATTAGTTAAATTTCTATAGCTATTGATAGGAGGTATGTTGATCTGGTCCTGATTGCTGGTGAATAATAGGTGCTTTTCTGTAGAGTTGTGCACAGGTGTGCAGTAAAGCAAGATACTGGTTTAAATGTATTGTTTCTTGGTATCTTCCTTTTGTATGTCTTATGTAGTTGGTGAGGTTACATACGTGGAGCTCTTTAAGGATGCGGAAGGAAAATCAAGGGTAAGTGCTGTGGGCCATAATCTGCTGGAGGTTTAAAAGTTCCTCAGCAGTTTACTTTTGTATAATACTCTATCAGACTTTTGGAAACTTAAGTTTCATTTTGTTTTACTTTAAGATTTGAGGCTTTATATTAGCAAGTCTTGACATATGCCAACCAAACTAGCTGCCTGAAAGGGATGGGTTTTGCAAATGTTCATAAAGGGCATTCATTTTTCCAATGCTTTAAGGTATGCTTTTTCCTAGCCAATAAAATTTTAATATAGTTTTTTGTTGTATTTTGATGTCTTCAGGGAAATTTTAAAAGTCACTGAATTGATAATATTCCCTAAGAGTTTCATGAGAGGCCTGTGGCTTAAAGGTGTTAATTTAGAATATAATTTTGAAACTTTTATTGAAAAGCTTAATTTGGTAGCCTGCAGGACCATGTAAGAGGCAGTGCTCTGACCAATTGGTATGAGTGATGTCTATGACTAGGTTGACCTAGAAGGCTGATGATAGATTTTGATTTAGCAGCATGAGTATACCGAAGATTATAATGGAAAGCTCTTAACAGTGTCTCATCATACTCATAAAATGGTTGTGTACATGAGAAATACAAACTTTGTCATCACATTCAAGTGGCACTTTGAACAGTAATCACAGGCATTAATTTTTAAAAAATGATCTGTAAGTTGCTTTAGCATGGGTAATTTGTTTTACATGCTTCCAACTAGATGCTCCTAAACTGTGTACAGCCAGTTTTAATCTAATAGATAATTTTGTTAAAATTCGTGGGGACTGGAGAAATGGCTCATCAGTTAAGAGCACTGGCTGCTTCTAGAGTACCTGGGACAGTTCCTGGCACCACATGGCAGCTCACAATTATCTGTAACTTAGGTTCCAGGGGATCTGACACCCTCTTCTAACCTCTGGGCACTAGACCCACACCTTGTGTATAACTGTACATGCAGGCAAGACACCAATACACATAAAATAATAATTTAAAACATCATGTTTATTTGCTATTTTAATAGATTTTCAAAGTATATTGTACATAATACATCTTTTGAAAATATTTATTACTGTGTAAGAACATGTATATTGGAGCCTTCGGTTTCTTTATTTACTGTTGACTGAATTTGTAACAGTGGTACTACTTTTAATTTTAAGAAAAGTCACCTGAAAGTAAGAATGTACTCCAAGCTTATAACATGTTAGATGGATTTAAAAATTTACAGAAAATGCATGGTCACTTGCCTGTTACATTCTGGAGGTATAAAAGAAAAAGAAAATGTGTTCTTGATTATTTATGATGACTTAAATATTAGAGTCTTCCATTTATTTCATCTACTGATGCAAAATGTTTTTTTTTTCTTTTGCATATATTGACAATCTACTGGATATAGGGTTGTGGGTAAGAATTTTTTTTTAATATCTTAAGTCAAATTAATCCTGTGATTGGGAAAAAGAAATCTTTGCATATAAGCATTTCTTATATATTTTTTTCCTGTTAAGTGTGGTTGAATTCAAAGATGAAGAATTTGTAAAGAAAGCACTAGAAACTATGAACAAATATGACCTTAGTGGAAGGCCTTTGAATATTAAAGAGGTAAGTTTTTTTTGTACTTTTAATTTAAATATTTAATTATATGGACATACTTCATTTGTCTTTTCATTTTTTTCTCATTTAGTTTTCTGACTTCTTTTTTAAGGATAGATGCGTATTAAAGAATTGTAGTTAGTGATAATTTTACTTATAGATGATTTGTTATAAATCCTTAAGTTATTCTTTATGTTTAATTGGCTTCTTGTTACAGATAGAGGACTCCAATTAAAAAAAAAAATACTACCCATAAATCTAAAGATGACAAACTTGAGGTGCAGACTTTATTTGGTATAAACACTGTCAGTTTTTAGACTATTACTTAATTTGAAAATTTAATAGGTATTTTAATTGATTACAGAGTGCTTGATAATACACATAGCTTGTGATTTCAATAAGATTGGTATTTATCTTTAATAAAATTAATTTGGATTCTATAACATTAGAGTTTAAGAAGCATTATAACTGTTACTGAGATGTGTAAGTAGAACTTAGAGTAATCTACAATGGAAATTTTCTTTTGTATAGAAATATAGAATAAATAGATTGACAAATGAACAGAAGATACTTTACAAAATACCACTTACAGGAGTAATTGATCTTGGTAATAATTAGCTTGAAAAACACTCAATTTCATGGACTCTTACTTTATGTTGTTAATTTTACCATAATAGTGTGACCGTAGACCCACTTGTACGCATTCTTGCTAAATTTACATTGAAAGAACTAGGCAATGCTATTTTGAATCTTTGAAATGTTCTGTTCATACTGATGGTATTCATTGGCTGGCATGGAGAACAGTGATTTTGAGTTCCAGCTTATTCTTTTCTAGCCGTGTGACAGGGCATGTAAACTCACTACTTTAGACTTCAATACTTATTATAATACCACTTAATAATACTTACCTAATGACCTAATGTGACTTCTTTGAAGATCAAGTGTGACAAATAGGTTATAACTCACTCTCTGTCACTAGAGCACCTGAATGACCCAGGCAGAGCAAATCACTTAGGCTTTGTAACAAAGTTTCCTTGTCATTGAGATAGGAAAAATACTAGACTCTCTCTGGGACACTCTGAGTAGACTCAGAGTGTTAATCAGTGTTTTCTAGGTATTATACTTGTGATAATATTATGTAAATCTTTTAGCACAGTGCTTAAAATAGTGTAACTATATCATAAATGCAAGCTGTAAAAACTATTCTGGTTAGTGATTGTTGGTATCTTGTTCTTTAGTGTGATGATAGCTTGTATGCTTTGGTGCCCAAATACCCATGTATCCTACATTGTTTATTGGAATTAACTTCCAAATTCCTTGAATCCTAGTTGATCCTAGAATTATTATTATCTAAAAAATTGAGAGACCTGAGTATTTGGTAGGGAATGTTTAAACTTTTTTTTGGTTAGTCATTTATTTGGTGCTTTTATGCATAAGCCTGGACTAAGGCTTCAAAAGTGTGCTGGTATCCTAAATAATTTGTTCCAATTTTTAGTCCTCTAATAATTTGATGATCATAATTTGCTATTTTGTGATTCTGTTTCTCTTTAAAGGAAATAAGTATTATAAAAGCTCCATAGAGACATTATAGACATTAAGCATACTGTGTTTATACTGTCTTTCTGTTTTTTAATTGACAGAATTGACTGTTAAAGGCTTAGGTCATGTGATTGTGTTCTCTTAAGATGCAGCATATTGTAGAGCCCAGATTTATTGTGGAGACCCCAGAATGAAGTTATGTAGCAGGTTGCTAAACATGCTTTTTTACCTTCTAGCTCAGGAAAGAAAAAAGGATAGGAAGAAAGAAATCTTTACAGCCCTTACTGGCTGTTCAAAGCTTGGAGAACAGCTTGTTAGTGAGCTAACATCTCAATGCGATATCCCTGAACTTAACTCTACCAACCAAAGTCACTCCACCAATAACCAACCAACCAACCAACCAACCAACCCCATCTCTTGGTTTCAACCAATATATATTCTGAACAAAGTTTGCAGAAGTCCAGGTGGCACCCAATCATAAGGACAAGCTGCATGTGGCAAAATTATGTTTCTCACAGTGGCATGTAAACAAATTATAGCTACTGGTAACAAATAATCTTAAATCAAACTCACTATCATCCACTACATCTGGGATGGGGGTGAAAATATGTTCTAAAATCCATTCCTTGATTTTAGAGAAACCAAGATCACAAAACTCCTTCAAAGCATCTCGCTACTAAGTTATAGGATGCCTCTATTTTTAACTAATTTAGAAGGGAAAAAGTCAAATTCAGCATTATTAAATAATGAAGGGTTTATTTAACTCTGGCTAATGTTTGAGAAAGGCATTTTTCTGGGAATATCTTATTTACAAATCAGTGGCTGATAAAACTGCTGAGGACTGTTTGCATGGTTACCTAATGAGGGTGTATTTGCAGTGTTTTTTTAAGCAGGTCTTCAGAATTCTATTCAATTGGATGAAGAGCAGTAGGAGTCATACATGTATTAATAGGCTCACTAATTAGCAGCTAGTGATTGGCAGGCTGAACAGCAAGGGGGAAAGAGGAATCAAAACTAAGTTAGATCATATGTGATTTGTTTATATGTATAAAAACTATAGTGTATATGTGTGACAAAACAGCTATACCACTGTTAAGACAAACAACCTATATAATAGTTGAAGGAACTTTTTCTCTTTATTTTTTTAATCTTCTTGTGTAGGTAACCACTATTCTCAATTTTATGCTTGTACAATTTTTCAGTTCTCAAACATTTATGACTGTCTTAATTTCTTGATGCTGTGATAAAATACTAGAATAAAATCCACTTAAGAGAAAGTTTATTTTAGCTCACAGTTCAACGTCTTGTTCATTGTTGCAGGAAATTAGGGCAGCAGCAGGCTGAAACAGCTGAATCTGTCATCAGGAAGCAGAGAGATATGAATGCATGCTGTACTTTCTTCATTTTATGCATTCCAGGATCTAGTACAGGGAATGGTCCTGCTCACAATTAAAAGTAGTTAAAAATGATATAATGAAGGAATTCCTCACAAGCATGCCCAGAAGTTATCTCCCCAGTGATTCTGGATTCTGTCAACTGACAGAATGAGCACTCACCATCCTGACTACTTATTAACTTAAAAGTCTTACAGCATTCTTTGCTACTATTTATTTCCTCACTTTTGTAATCCTTTTAGTTTCTTTGTCATGAAGAAACACATTGGAGTCCAACATATATTTATTCTTGCATTCTTTTTCCTTCCTTTTGTCCTTCCAGCTATGCTGGAGAATTAAAGTCATCCTTCTTGTTTTACATTCTTTCTTTCTTTCTTTCTTTCTTTTTTTTTTTTAATCAATATTTACAGACTGGGGACAGCAGAGAAGTTTTTGCTAGAATATTTTTTTTTTTTGAGAATTTCATATAATGAAATTTGATCATTTTTACCCCCTCTTCTCCCCATCACTCCTACCTCCCTATCCTCAGAAGTTTCTTTGTTTCTTCCCCAAATAGCTTAAAAAAACCCCGAGTCCAGTTTGAGCTACCCATATTCTTCTGGGTGTGTTTGGGGGTCATCCACTGTTGCATGGCTGACCTACCAGGGACCACACTCTTAAAGAAAACTGACTCTTTCCCCCCCAGAAGCCACCAACTGCTAGTAGAAGCCTCGTGTCAGGAGCTCTGAGTCCCTTTTCTCTCCATGTTAGAATGTTGGCTTGACTGATCTTATGCCTAAGCATAAGTGTGTTTGTTCATAAATGAGAAAGTAGAATTTTTGGTATAATCATTTGCGTGTAGATGATAGTTCTCTGATTTTATTTAGTTTATGTATGTTTTGTTCTTGGCCTTCTACCTAGTGGAATGAGTGGATTAAATACATTAGTATTTGCCTTTTGTTTTGTTTTAATAAAGGATATTTCTTTTTAAAAGTTAATGAATCTAAAAATGTTTGCTATAATTCTTTACTTGGATGTTTGGCTTTCTGCTGTCCTTCCCCTTTTCCTATCACAAGTCCTTTTCATTGTTAAGGAAGCTAAGAGATTATAAAGTGGATAATTGTATTTTGTTCAGAAGTGATAATAAACCTTCCTTTGTCTCAGTATTCCTAAGTTTATAGCAGTGTGTTCTGCTAGTCAAAAGGTGTGGCTTAGTCTGAATCTGACATTCCTTTGACTATGCAGTGGTGAGAGTTCACTTTTACTGTGTTGTGGAAAGAAGAG
Organism: Cricetomys ansorgei; assembly: GCA_026225945.1. NCBI lineage: Eukaryota > Metazoa > Chordata > Mammalia > Rodentia > Nesomyidae > Cricetomys > Cricetomys ansorgei. Next base: position 25,099,018 of record JAMJFZ010003875.1, on the reverse strand, counting down.
AGTCACAGTGTTTTTCTGTATTTTGAGTTAAGGGCATGTGTGAGTGTCACACTTCTGCATCAGTGTAAGAGCAAAGCAAAACTGATTTCAAGTTTCTAAGTGCCCTTAGTGACTGGGAAAAGGTATTTAATGTCAGCTTTAGAGTCTGAAATACTTTGTCTACAGGCTTCTATGGAGAACAAGCAAAACCTTGGTCCTCACAAATGTCAATACTTGGTCCAGATATGGGTTAGCTGTGTTGAATTTAAGCTTGAATCTCATATATTCACTGATACATTTGCTGGCATTTAACATTCAGTGTGTATTGTAGGATCCTGATGGAGAAAATGCTCGCCGGGCACTGCAGCGAACAGGAACATCATTTCAAGGGTCACATACCTCTGATGTGGGATCTGGGTTGGTGAATTTGCCACCTTCCATTCTCAATAATCCAAACATTCCTCCCGAGGTTATCAGCAATTTGCAGGCTGGTAGACTTGGTTCCACAATTTTTGTTGCTAATGTAAGTTTAAGTTTAAGCTTTTGTTGTTCTGATATTACTTTCATCATGAGATTACTTTATTAGATATATGCTAATAGGTTTGTAGGTTATTTTTTAACTTAAGTAAATAAAATCATAATTATTCTAAACTTAAGCCTAATTTATGTATGTAATCTGAAGTGAGACTCTAATATATATTAGTTAGCATTTTAAGACAGAACTGTGGAATTCACAGACAGTGAACAATTTTTTAAGTCAGTTATATTTATTTTTGTTCATCTTGATAGTTGAATTTCACTCTTGTAGTCTTGGTGATTGTAAGTACCTGTGGTGGTTGGTTTGCCATTTGTTTTATGCTCTTGAAAGTCAGGGCAACGGACAATGCTTTCCAAAACCCGAATTTTACTTCTTCAAAATAAATGTCTGAGTTTCACATGTACAGAACAGGAGTGAGGAATTGAAAGATGATTTGGTAAATTTAAATGAAGGTAAGAAACAAGATAGAAACAGGATAAGAAACAAGTCGCTCAACTGATTTTGAACAGGACCTTTTTTATTTGAGCGTCATTGGTGTATCGTTGAGCAAGAATTACAGTTTAGAGTTTTGTAAGTTTAGAAAAGATTACTTTATACTTATAAGTGGGAGGGGTATTAGGAATGTAACTTTATACAATTTTATGTTAAGCTTGACTTCAAAGTTGGCTGGAAGAAACTAAAGGAAGTGTTCAGCATAGCTGGGACTGTAAAGCGTGCAGATATCAAAGAAGACAAGGATGGCAAGAGCAGAGGCATGGGCACTGTCACTTTCGAGCAAGCAATCGAAGCAGTTCAAGCAATTTGTATCCTGATTTGTTTTAGAATTAAATGAAGTTAGTGAGGCTTGATACTTTCATATGACTGTTTTTCATGTTATGTAATGTTGCCCTGCTTCGAAATCTAGGCTTTTGTCTACAGCACTAAGACTTGTTCTTTGTTAAGTGCTAGAGTCACTCTTCAAACTTGAATTGGCTATATGTTTCAGGGCTGGTATGGACTTGTTTTCTGTTCTTCCTTCCTGCTGCAGCAGAATATGTGTGCACTGACTTTTTCTGACACTTGTTTATTCCCTTGTACATCAGTGCAGTTGCTTTTGATGAAACCTTATTAATTTTGTTTAATACAGTTATAAACCAAGGGAAGACTCTAATATGAATAAAGTTTAATGATGTTATAATAGTAGAGAAAGTTTCAGATTCTTTAAATATGAGTATTTGTCTTCAAGTATAATTTTACAGTCATCTTAAGTGGGCTTTCCTTGACCGAATCAACAGCCATGTTCAATGGGCAGTTTTTATTTGATAGACCTATGCATGTGAAAATGGTGAGTTCCTACTTCTCAATCTTAACTTCTTCAGATCTGTTCTCAGCAAAGCAGTTCTTTTTGCCTGTTTTTTGTTTTTAAGTATTTGTATAATAAACTTCTTTTTTTGCAATTAGGATGACAAATCTGTCCCTCATGAAGACTACCGTTCACATGATAGTAAGACATCACAATTACCACGTGAGTAAAAGCTATGTGTGTGTGGTTTTTTTTTTTTTTTTTTTTTTGAATTATATACAAAGCAGACGTCTATTTTTATGCCTACAGTGAAGTTGTTCACACTGAAATTAGTTTGGAATTTTGGACAGTTTGCTACTTTGGATTAGGTAAAGTCTAAAAAGATAAATATGGGACTTTTCAAATTTAATTTTTTTTGACTACCTAGTTAATGAGTACTAATGGATTTGGTGAATTAATATATAGGAAGGGAAAACTATAATTTTACCACAGATATCCACCATTTTAACATTTTTTACGTATATATTGTTCTCTGTGTATGTGATGTATGTATGTATGTATGTATGTGTGTTTAAGTAGCTTCAGACTACTATGTAAGTTATTTAGAGGTTGGGCTTAACAATTAATTACAAATACTTTTCCATGTTGAAAGTTATTTTCAAATATTTTTATTGGTATTCCATAATCATTTTACTGTATGTGTTTTACATGCTTTAACCTTTATTTCTTTAATAACCAACAGAGTGTGATTCAATTTTTTGAAAATATCTCTTGCGTTCAAAGAGACTGAACTTTTACTGGACCTCATAACCAACTATTTCTTGAGATCATTTAAACCTATGCATTTAACCTGCTTTCCTACTGTGTATCTAACCTGTTTAAGAGAACAGTGTAATAACCAGCCTCACTATGTGTTGAATCTCCCATGCAATCAGCTTTTAGAACCTCACTTACCTTTAATCTTAAGTTATTTATATGTCCCTGATCCAAAATAATTTGTGTGGGTATGTTGTGGTAATCATTTGCTGAAAACAGCAGAGGTTCAAAGCAACCTTAAAACAAATATCCATCATAAATGTTGGAAGCAATATAGGATATAGCTTGATAATGTCTGTTTGCAGTGTTTACTATTCTGGGTCAGTTCAGTCTACTTCCTTGTAAAAATTCTGTTAACTATTTCTGAAGAACCTTTTATCCTTTTGCCATGCCATGCTTTCTGTGATGTTTGATAAATATAGCTCTGTGTTAGAGACAGGCAGACACAGGAACAGTCAGACATCAGAACAGTATAGACAAATGCAACAAACAGACTGTAATTATTAGTAACCACAAACTACAGACAGGTGGAAGATACAGAGAAAGAAATGAAGAATTCAGATTTGGGTTCAGTATTGGTCAAATTAACCCCAGAGAAAATCTGTGTTTTCATTCTACAGTGTTAACATTGATACATTTTGGTGCCTCTGAGATTATCTTTAATGTGTTAGCCAGCGCAACAGAGTAAATTATACTTTTTTTGTATAAAAATATTTGCTGATTTTCATTATATTCTTTAGATGTCCTGAGCCAGGCCCGTTAGCACAGGGCTGTGATCCTCAAGAGGCTAAGGCAGGAGAATCTAAAGTTCAAGTTAAAGGCCTGCCTCAGCAGTAGATTGAGTTGAAGCTAGCCTGGGTAACTTAATGAGACCTTGTGTCAAATGATGTGTAAGGACTGGAGATGAACTCAGTGGTAGAGAGCACTTGCCTACTCTGTGTTCCAGCCTTAGCACCAAAAGCAAGGTGTCTGATGGAACAGTGCTGGTATACTTTAGTGGTAGAGCACTTGATTAGCATGCATGGGGTCCTGAATTCAATCCCAGAATGGAAAACAAATCCTGGAGTAAATTTAGGTTTACAGATTCTCAAAATCTGCCCACTATTACTATATTCTAAAGCATTTTAAAACAGCAGAGTAAGCATGTTTGCTATTGCTCTTGCAGCGTTATTGAATATTGCTGTTTCTCTTTATGTTCTTTCATTATTATTAAGCTTTTAATGTAATATTTTAGATATACTGACAAAAGTAAAATTATTTTTGTAGCTCTTTGTATGCCATACATTTAATTGGATTTTAAAAAAATTAAATACAATTTTATAAGTAGACTTGAGATGCCCCACCTCCACAGTCACCTCTCAATATGTCCCTCACATAGAGGGGACAGCTCACGAATATGTTTATTATATAGGTTTTAGTAATAAGAGTGCACCTTTACACATACATATACATGAAAAATAGCTTTACTGAATTTAAAATTCAGTGTAGCATATTTTATTTCGTAGTTCACTGTTTCATGTTTTGTTCTCGATTCTGATTTATCGATAAAGCTGATATCTTCATTTTAACAGATGATACCACATTCATACTTTTTCCTGCTTTTAAGATTAATTTACATTTTAAATTATTAGCAATACTGAATTGGAAAGTTCTTTTTCTTTAAGAAATACCTGTTCTTTTGATACCTTCTAGAAATTGTGGAAAACTGACCATAAATGTTTAGGGGAAGACTTATTTACTGGTCATATTTTCTATTGCTGCTTGAATTAGTTTTGTTAAGTTCTATTTTTCTAAGGATTTCCCTCTACTTTTGTCTAACTTGAACATTAAATATTATTTTTTCTGGTCATACAATTGGATTTTTATTTTTCTTATTTATTTTTATTATTCTAGAATACACTTTTATTCATAGAAAGCCACAGTTGCAAGAAGAATATTAAAGTTTTTAACATTCATTTATTGTATGCATGTGTGTGTGTGTGTCTGTGTGTGTGTGTGAGAGAGAGAGAGAGAGAGAGAGAGAGAGAGAAAGAAGGTGTGTGCACCCGTGAGCACGCATGTGAGCTTGTTTGGCACATGTAGGGAGGTCAGAGGACAACTCTTGGTAATCAAGTCTTTCCTTCTATGTGGGTTCCAGAGATTGAACTCAGGTTGCCGGGATTAGCAGTGAGCACTGATGGCTCAGTGTTGAACTTTATTAGCATAACATTGTCTTAAATTTTCACTGTTGTTATTGTCCTGTTTTCTTATATCAAGATTTTATTTTAATTATGTTTAATTATGTGTATCTGTGTGTAGGTTTGTACATGTGAGTTCAGTGCCTACAGAGGCCAGAAGAGGGTGCTGGATCCCCTGGTGCTGGAGTTACAGGTGGTTGTGAGCTATGTAGATGGGTGCTGAGAACCACACTTGGGTCCCCTGCAAAAGCAGTTACATGCTCTGAACAGCCTGAGGTCTCTCTCCAACCCAATATAGTTTCTCTGTTTACTGGCTCATTAGCATTAGAAATTTGTCAATTTATTGTTGTTTGTGAAGAATGAGTTTTGTTTTCAGTGTATTTAATTTCTTTATTTAATTTCTTTCCTTCCTCTTTCTTTAGGGTTAGTCTTATTTTTGCCCTAACTCTGAGTGGGATGCATGGTTCACTAATTTTTAGCCTCTTTTCTGATATAAGGAATTAGGATTGTAAACTTTTTATTATAGTTCAGTGGTTATAAATTACTACTACAACTTATTCTTGAGTCTTGTTTGTATATTTGAAAATACAAGTTTTGAATTTCCAAATGCATGAGTTCTTTCTTTCTAGTTTCTAACTTAGGTTCAATATGGTCTATATGATTATGATTCTGTGAAATGATTAGAATTTCATTATGGGTGGCCTACCATAGATCCATTTTTATAAGTCTTTTTACTAAATCAAGTTTGTTAATCATTTAAATTGTATTTCTTAAATTATTTTTCTTGTATTCTTTCTCATAATTTTATTTGTTTTATCAATTACTGAGAAGTGTTTAATGGTAAAATTTCTCAGTATACTGATAGATTTGCCCATTTTCTTTATTGTTCAAAATATTTTGAAGCTAAATTAGCAAGTATATCCAAGATTAGAATTAATGATTTTCCTGGTGAATCAAGTAATTTATAGCAAGGTGATTTTTTTTCTTTAATTGCTTTAAGTCCTTGTATAATACTAAATATAATAAATTTGTCTAGTATTTTCTTAGTGTTTCTTCCTGTTATATTACTGTTTTTGATGTGTGTATATGTAAATGATATACCTGCTATTTCATTTAATAAATTGATTTGAGAATCATTTATGTGAAGTTAAGAGTTCAGTTTTTTCACATTTATTGGTTCATTTGGATGAATTTATTGGTTCATTTGGTTCATTTTCTTATTTTGTGTTTCATTTTTTTATACTTTGTAATTACTCATCTATCTCTCTTTTTAGTGGTAACCTTGGATATTATGTATGTATAAAGCTTGAAGTTAGTGTTTGCATTTTCCTCCTCTTCCTCCTCCTCCTCCTCCTTCTTATCATCACCATTATTATTTTGATTTTTTAAGACAGGGTTTCTCTGTTGTAACTCTGGCTCTCCTGGAACTCACTCTGTAGACCCGGCTGGCCTCGAACCACTCGGAGATTTGCCTGCCTCTACCTCCTGAGTGCTGGGATTAAGAGCGTGTGCCACCACAGCCCAACCCTATAGCTTTTTCAAATGACACAAAGTAGAGATTAATATTTTTTTCTACTATCATTTCTCTACCTTTATAGACCTGCTACTACTAATTTTCTTTTGGAACATCTATTGAGATTTTATTTTATTTTATTTTGAGAATTTATTGTTGTAAATTCTCTCAGTTTTGGCTGCTCCGTAAATGTCTTCTAAGATAGTTTGATTTGTTAGTTTAAGATCAACAGTTATGTTAGCACTTTGCAAACAGTGTAGTCTTTTGGTTTCCATTGTTGCTAGTTCATAATTTACATAAGCTCTGTTGAATTATAATTTTTCATTGGTACTCTGTTATTCATGAAGCTAATTTTATTTTTATGTTTTTGGTTTTTTGAAACAGGATTTCTCTGTTGTAACTCTGGCTGTCCTGGAATTCACTCTGTAGATCCTCCTGCCTCTGCCTCCGAAGTGCTGGGATTAAAGGCATGAGCTACCACCGCCCGGCTCATGAAGCTAACTTTAAAGTCTTAGTCTCTGCTAGACAGTTTACTACAGTATAAATGTGGATTACTACTTATTGAAATTTTACAGTTGTTGAAATTTTTGAAGGATAAATTCTGGAAAATTATCAACCATGCATCTTTGAACACTGTTGTTTCTTCCATTGTAAGGCAGCCTTCCTTCCTTAGCAATCACCTGGTCAGGGTCACCACTGTTCAAGATTTCCAACTGCATTTGCCCTTATTAACAGTAAATTTTAGTGCTCAAGACCGGCACAAGATCAGGCTAGGCAGACTCTCAGCCTGGATGATTGGTAAGGAACACATGAAATCCCACCCCTAAGTGAGTGATTATGGTTGCTGAGGAAGAGAGAATTGGTTTTCTTCAGGAATGCAGCCCCTGGGAAAATGCGCAGGCTCCAGGGGATGTCCTTGCACCTGTGCACATACAATGCTAAGTGGACTCACTAGGCTAAAACAACAGAAATGTATGTGAAGTTGAGAGGAAATGTGATGGCGGCGAGTTACAGGAGTTGGGGAAAGGAGTGAGCATAGATTTGATCAAAACACATTTATATGCATGCATGCATTCTCAAACAATAAATTAAAAAATCTGTCCTATTATGAGTACTTTACATTTTTTAAGTGATTTGTATTTTCATATTTTCTTTTCTCTTGAGATATGTTATGAGTTCATGCATGGGCTTTGATAGGATCAGATTTTTTAAGATCATAAACACTTTTTTTTATTTTCTTCATTCCATGATTTGCTCAGATTTTACTATAACTTGGCAAGTGGGGAAATTCTTATTTCCCATGCCTCTAATAATAAGATTCTTTTATCTTTTTATAATTCTTTGAGATTATAACATAATTACTGTGACATCAGAACGGATGAGATGGTGCTTGTTGTACATATGAGCCAGGGTAATGGTCAGATGTGCTGTTGCTCCAAGTGGATCACAGTTGGCATAGGGATATGTATACTTCATATTGATCTGTGCAGTTTAAAATTTCCATGTGTCTGTACTCTGATTTAAAAAAAAACAAAAAACTTCCAGTATGTAACTCTTTCTCATCCCCAAGCCTTAATTGATAAATTATTGAGAATCTTAAAGAAATACTCAGGTCTAGTCAACAGTCATCCAGATACTAGTTTTACTTAATACTTCCCCTTCTTTCCTCCCTTTCTCCCTCCTTCCCTTTATTAGCTAGTGTACAAAGTGGATTTTATTAGGCTAATTTCATATGTATCTCATTGCATCTTGTGTACCTCACTTAATACTGTATTTCCTAGGTTCACCATTTTTTTTCTCCAAATTTCATTTTTCCTTATAGCTGAATAATTCTCAATTGTGTATATTAGCATGCTTTTATTATCTCTTTGTCTTTTGGTAGATATTTAGGCTGGTTCCTTTTTTTGTTTTGATTTTCATGTTTACCGTGGTGAATAGAGCAACGATGAACATGGTGTGCACGGATTTGAAGTTATGCCCAGGCGTGAGAATAGCTCCAATTTTCTAAAGTTGGTTTTCGATTTATTTATTTATTTACTAAAAGAGCAGCAGTATACTAAAAACAAACAAAAACTCTGAATTTAAAGACAAGACATAAAAATCTAAATATAATCACATAGGTAAATGGCAGTATATAGGTAACTTACGATCTCAAAAGTTTCCTCATACTTGCCTAAAAATATGAGAACATTTATTTTGTAAATATAAATAAATGTTCATGATAAAGTCAGGCAGTCAGTATTGGTTTGTTCAATGTGGGTTTTTAAAAGATGTTTTATGTGTATGGGTGTTTGTCTGCATGCGTTTTTGCATCAGGTATATGCAGCATCTGTGGAGACCAGAAGAGGGCATTACATCCTCTAACTGGAGTTACATGTTTGTGATGTTCCATGTGGGTCCTCTGCAAGAATAACAAGTGCTCTTAATAACTGAGCCATCTCTCCAGGCCTTCATGGTTGTTTGAGACAGAGGTCTTATTATGTAGCTCTGGCCCTGAATTCATAATCCTCTTGTCTCTTTGAGTACTGAGAATACTGACTATGTCCACTTCATAAGCTCAGTCTTATATCTTCAGTAATTGTTGACTTTTCAGTTGTATTGGACTGTTTTGAAAGTTATACTAAAGTTTTGGTGGTTCTACAAATTAGGCAAGATGCTCATTTTCAGGTATGTATGTACTATGTGACTACCTGAGAATATCTGACAAATATCTCTTCATCCCAGAGAGGGTAACAGCCACAGACTAAAAAATGATTCACCCAAGTTTTGTTTGGTGAATTAGTGAATTTAATTGTACTTATTTACAGGAGCATGGGCAACTTATTGGTAGCTATACCAGCCAGAAATAGTCATGTATGTCATCCCTCTGCCCACTTCCCAAGCCTTCTTCCTTACATGAAGGAATTACAGGCCTAATTTTGGGAGTGTTTCCTGTGTGTAATCACAGGAAATGGTAATGATCTTAAGATGGTAATGGTCATATTGTTCCTGGAGAAGTGGCTGGAAGTGAGGCTAGAAGACAGCCTTGGGTGCTTTTCTTCACGCATTGTCGTCTAATTTTTTGAGATGGAATTTCTGACTCCCTGGAACTTGCTAGGTAAGCTAGGCAGGCTGGCTGCCCAGTGAGCCCTAGGGATCTGTCTATCTCGGCCTCACCAGCAGTAAGATTACATGTGTCCAACACATTGGTTTTAAAAAGGTGTTTTGTGTGTATTGAAGTCAGTTCCTTATATTTGCAAAGCAAGTCCTTTACTCACTGAGCCATTCCCTCAGCTCCTCTCTTGGTTGTTTGTTAGACCTCTTTCAATACCTGCAAGTGAAATATAAGCTGAACCTCCTTCATAAAATTCTTTTCATTCATAAATGGTATTATAGTCTTTATATATGGTGCTTTCTAAATGAAAATAAGAACCTTTGCTACTTACATTTTAGTATGCTATTACAAACATACAGCTAGTTTTAAATGTTAGTATCAGTTACTTTTATATGATAATATATGGATATTATATGGATAATGTTGTTATTTGTGATTTAGGTGGTCTTGGAGGAATTGGAATGGGACTTGGTCCAGGTGGACAACCTATTAGTGCCAGCCAGTTGAACATAAGTGGTGTAATGGGAAATTTGGGCCCAAGTGGTAAGTTTTTTCTTAAAACCTTTCTTAGTCATCTGTTTGCTACTTAGTAAAGCATATATTTACTAGTGTCATAATTGTTTAGAAAACTCTATTTTAGAGACGTTTAGGATGTCATTTCAGTCTGAAAAAGAACGAAACCTTGAGAGAGCAGCTGACATGAAAAGGGCAGATGCAGGCCGGGATTGCCTCTGGGGCCAGGCATGTGAAAGCTAGACCTTGAGAGCTGTGACCATTGAAGTGGCTTTAAGGTAGATGAATTCTCAACATAGTACCTTGTACATCATGGAATATAGGATTTGTGGAATGGGTGGCAGCATGCCATAGCACAGGCAATTTAGATTTATTACATATGGAAGGTAGATTTGAAGTAGCTATTTGCCTGCTGCTTGAACTCATATTATCTTTAGAGATTGGTTTTCCAACTTTTAAGTTAATCAAACTTTATTCTTTTTAAGATTTTGCTTATGTGGTTATATTTTTTCAATATTTACTATATTATAAAAAACTTTTAAATTATAAAAATTGACTTATTTATTTAAAAGTCATGTGTAACCCTGATGCCAACTTTAACCCTAAAAATTATATTTAATGCGTATAGTATGAAACATGTAAATTACCATAAGTACTATTTTTAAGAAAATAAAGTATAGAAAAACGAGAAGAGTGATTCTGGTTTTGGCATCTCTTTATAGTGTTTAGGTTAATGTAGATGTAGATAGGTATAACGCTTTGCATTTGTGTTTGCTGTGATAGCATGAACCATGTAGTTCATGTTAAGTTCCACGTTGTAGCTGTGAGAGGATGTGAGGAAGCAGTCCTATAATTCACAAGTATTTAGTGATGGAAATCATTTTGACCTCTTGGCTCTTCAAAGGTCTCCAGACCATGCTTTGGGAATTGCATTTCAGCTTCTGGCTGATAAACGTGTTATAGTCTTCATTTTATTGTGATGATACAAACTATAATTATAAGGTAGTGATGGAAATCATTCTCATTCTGGGACAATAATATTTTCTCCTTTATTTTAGGATATTGTACCCTTCTTTTCTAAACACATGATATTTGTTACTGACTTGAACAGTCTATTAACTGCTGTGTGTAAAGGAGTTTTTGCTTTGTAGTCTCATTTCTAAATCTGCTGTAGTGACATCACTATATCTGAAAGAGTGCACACTAGTTCTAGATACTCTCCAACCGGATGTTGTGTGTGACCAGTAAACTTTTTTTTCTTGTCTGATGTTCAGAGGCCTGTTTTGAAGACCGGTGACTAGTCAGCCACCATGGCGTAGCTCTGTAAACCATCCTTCTATACCCTGCAGCTGCTTCTCTAGTGTTCCGTTGTGACTAAACCAATGGTATTTATTTTGCTATAATGTCATTCGTTAGTCACAAAATAAGATTTTACTGAAAGTACATACTGTGTATTTTATTTGAGGTATGGGAATGGATGGTCCGGGTTTTGGAGGAATGAATAGAATTGGAGGAGGTATGTATAAGCATTTGTTTTTGCATGTACTCATCACCATTTTAAAGAAACTAGAAACTGTGTTGAGAATTCTAGCAAAAAGTCATGGTTTATTTTTGGCTCATGTTCTAAAGGCTGTTGGCAAAAATTGAGCCTAATACACCCTTAAGTAAGGAAGGTGATGTGTTAAGTACCTGCACAAGGTGGAATGGAGCAAGCACTTACTGGTGACTTAACATTTCTAGACTGTACCATTCACCTACAGAGCTACAATCAAGTCTCAAAATTATCCTCTATTTCATAGGAGTTGGGTTTGGTGGTCTGGAAGCAATGAATAGCATGGCAGGATTTGGTGGAGTTGGCCGAATGGGAGGTAGGTGAATGTACTCAGGGGGCATTATATGACCGTTTCCCTAGTATTGAGATACTTTCACACACAGGGATAGATGCTATAGAGATCTTCAGAGGCCTCTTGTAAATGTGGCAGGCAGGGAGGTGGGTTGTGTAGTGTACGAGGTAAGTTGGGATGCCACAGACTATTTTGTATTGATAACTTTTGCTGCTTTTTCTCCTTCAGTTTAGCTTAGACATATTTCTGAAATGGTTTCCATGCATTGACACACTTGAAGAAGTGTTAATTTGTTGCACATCTTTTCAGAGCTGTACCGTGGTGCAATGACTAGTAGCATGGAGCGGGATTTCGGACGTGGTGATATTGGAATAAATCGAGGCTTTGGCGATTCCTTTGGTAGACTTGGTAGGACTGGTTGCATACTTTTTCCCTTTTTCAGGTCATAGTCTTAAAAACTTCTTTTTGGTGAAAAAAATTTAAAAAATAATAATTACAGTTTGTTACTAAAAGAAAACAATTTAGAGATTTTAATTTCAAGGCTCTCTTTTATATTATATTGAATATTTTAACTCAATTTTCAGAAAATTTTATAATGTTTGGTTATTTGTGAGCTTAGAACCTTGGGCATTTTAAAGTGTGGTTATTTAAATTAATTAGTATCTTTCCATCCTTGTTTAGGCAGTGCAATGATTGGAGGGTTTGCAGGAAGAATAGGAGCTTCTAACATGGGTCCAGTAGGAACTGGAATAAGTAGGTTTAAATTTTAATGGAATTTACTAAGTAGTATTTGAGTGCTTGCAAGGAGCTTGCAAGAGTAGTTATTATAGTACAGTACTACTTTGTTCTTATGTGTTAATGTGTCTTACCATATTTTGAGAAACTTTAATGAGTTAAACATTTCTGTTTGATTGCTATTGGAAAATTGACTTTTTTTTGTATTTCTCAACTACACCAGGATGTGTACTCAGTAGTCAATTAAGAGCCATCTTTCCAAATCCCATATCACAAACAGCTGTTGCTTTAACACCAACCTTACTTCTGTTTTATTTTGTACAACAGCTACTAGCTTGTTTCATCTGTAAGCATCCGATGCCTTTTGGCAGATGGAGACAAAACACCAAATTTTACAGACTTCCTGAAGTTGAGGGATAAGGATGAAGAGATGATTATTTTCTTCTCTTAAACCTTTTGAAACCAGGAGTGTGTTACAGTACTAGAGAATGTCGAATAAAACCCCATCAGCTCCCACTCCCACCTGGTAAACCCCACATAAAGGGCCCCCCCCCCAAAATGACTGAGTTTCTGGTGGGTAATTGCCTACTTGGCTGTGATTGTGAAGTCTCCATACCTGGTGGTGAAATTTCAGGAAACAGTTTCCTGAAACTCACTAAGCATGAATTCTGAAATCTTGTCCACTGGCTACATTTGCTTTCCTTTTGCTTCTCATTTTATTTCCTGCTCTGCCATCCTTCAACAGTCATTTTCCTCATGGTGACATCCTCACCTTGCCCTTTTATCTCAGTGTTTGCATTTCTGTTTCCCCAGTTATACTTGTTATTAACAGAAAGCCAGCGGGGAAGTTATAGTACTTTTTAGATTTTTCATGTTGGGATGTTAGATATGAGAAAGAAGGATTGCATTTTGAGAATGAGATTATGATAATTAATGGAGTCAAAAAGTAAAGTCAGTGCATAAGAGTAGATATGAGCGATTAAATTCTCATGCTTTGCTTAAAGGGTAGTAGTAATTTTTGTTTTTCCCTTTACAAGTTCTGTGTAATATTGAGTTACTATTGTTCATGATTACTGAAAGTTGAATTGCAACCAGAACTAAAAGTTTGTGGGAAACAGAGGTGCACATGCCGAGGTAGAAGGTGAGCAAGGAGAGGAATGATGTGTGGGGGTGTGATGAGAGCAACATGTGTGCTCCAGTTGTAATCATTTGAATTTATCTCTATAATTTTTTCAACATTTATTATATTTGCTATTATTGCAAAGTAAATATAAGAATTAAAAGCTATTACAATATGAGAGTGGTTAGAGGATTTAAGTATTTTATGTGATTTTTTTTTTTTTATGATTAGACTATCATTTTATAGAGGCATATATAATAATATATAAGGCATATATAGTGACTAAAGTTAAGGTTTTCTCAACTAACCAAACATATACCAGACTCTATTATTTGTTTTGTTTTCTATATGGAAATAATTTTCTGTTTCAGAATGAATTTTTCTCTCTGGTTTTTCAAAACTGATTGTTCTTTTATCTTCCTCTCTCTTGTCTTTGCTTTTGCTGTTTCTGTTTTGCTTTTAAAACTTGAAACTCCCAAATCCTCTTGCCCTTCTTCCTACTGCAGGTGGCAGCATGGGTGGCATGAGCAGTGTGACTGGAGGCATGGGGATGGGTCTGGACCGTATGAGCTCCAGCTTCGACAGGATGGGGCCTGGGATTGGAGCAATACTGGAAAGGAGCATCGATGTGGACCGGGGTTTTTTATCGGGTCCTATGGGAAGCGGAATGAGAGACAGATTAGGCTCCAAAGGCAACCAGATATTTGTTAGAAATGTAAGCAAATAAATGTATTGGAAAGTTAAAATTACTTTTTCCATATATATATATATATATATATATATATATATATATATAAATTATATATATATAAATTACTTCATTATTATTAGTTATTGTTAATTTGTTTTTTCCATATATATGGAAAATATAAATATTATATATATAACATATATGTTACTAATTTCTCTTTTTATTCTAGCTGCCCTTTGACTTGACTTGGCAGAAACTAAAAGAGAAATTCAGTCAATGTGGTAAGTATGCCAGTAGCTGCAGATTATGCTGGTATTTCTTATGGGGAAAATTTGATTTTTAAACTTTGAAACATTGTGTTTAGACCTTATTCCAGTCATATTCTTGTCTGATTCAACTTCACATAAATAGTAGTTTTGCTGTCTGGTTACTTAGAACAAATGACAGGACTTAGTGTAGACACTTCACAGGATAGCCTATTTAATAGTCACCTGTTGTAAAGTCTTATTTATTACCAGATTTTAAAGAGGTTCCATTAGAAGCTTTTTTTCTCTTGAGAAACATTCGTACATGACATATTTGCTTCTTTGCTGATACATTGTTGATGGGGAGATCCGTTCTTTACATTATATTACCTGCATATCATAGGAACCTTAAGCTAGTAGCATAGAAACCTGTTAGACAACTGGTACATTTTTGTGGCTCTTTTAGTCCTTTGGAAACTTTCTTGGCTGTAATGAGACTAACTACAGACCTTAGTTATGCTTTAGCATTGTATATTGGTTGGTTTATTACTTTCAAATAAAGCTTTTTCTGTGCCATACTTCTTATTTTTGCTATAAAGTATCTTAATTGGTACCCCCCCATGGTGTGTGTGTGTGTGTGTGTGTGTGTGTGTGTGTGTGTGTGTGTGTGTGTTAGTTAGTGGGGGAATTATGTAACTGGCACAGAGCAACAGTTTTCCTTCTGTTATTGTAGAATCCCAGCCTAAAATCACAATAGTAAGATGATGCATGTAGCACATTATACTGAAAGGGGGCTGGAAGTAGTACATTTGGCCTCTTACAGTTAACAGAAAGCTAAGTTCTACTTGCTTCTCCTCCAGAGTGCTGGGATTAAAGGTGTGCCACCATGCCTACATCTTTATTATTTTTAAAGGCATGAAAGAACAAGAAAGTTAGTGTGCTTCCAAAAAACAAACAAACAAACAAACAAACAAAACCTTTCTGGCTAAGCCTGCCAGTCCATCCTGTAATTCCAGCGACTTGGGAGGCTGAGACAGGATGCCACAAGCTCAAGGCCTGCATGGACTACAGTGTCAATTCAAAGCTACCCTGGACAATTTAGTGAAATATAACATAAAAATAAAAAACCAAGAGAGATGGAACATTGCTCAGTGGTAGGGTGTTGCCTATTGCATAAGGTTCTAGGTTCAGTTCTTAGTACTATAAGAAAAAGAAAAGGGAAAGCCATTGTGGGCTACTGTCAGGAATAATACTATCTACTAGGTTTACATATTTCTTCATACCTAATTTCCTTTTAGCTTGTATTATAATAATTAATTTTCTTTAGCCCCAGATTGAGGCTTGTGAAAGTAATTCTTACCTTTTTGACCTAGTATCTTTTTATTATCTCTGTACATATAGAAGAGTTATAAAATATTCATAAATACTCTGATTAAGTCTTCAGCTATTCATTTACTCATTAAATGTATGATCACTATGTTTTGGCAGTCTGCTAGACCTTTGGAGGTGAATAAAATCAGATATTGAAGTTTTCAAAATACACTATGAATCTGCTGTCTAGGATGCTCTGTTGATGGCTCTTTTACTTAACATTAATTTAAAATTCAAAGAGGAGGCAATTCTTATAAAAAATCTTGTCAAAAGCAAATGAGTTGGCAGTTATTCACTACTGAGAGAAAGCAGCGTAGTGCTTTGTTTGGAAGGGTGTTGGTAGCTGATGTAGAGTAAGTATATACACTGTGTAAGCAGGGGCTCTTTTAAGGTCAGCTAGGAATGACACTTAACAGCCAGTGTTAGGGCTGGGGGACATTGACAGATAGTAGTGATGTGGAGGCATTTGGTGAGAAGTGGAAGTAACCAAATTTGCATTCAATTATATTGCATTCAATTATATTGAGTTCATATTTCCTTCTGTTCTTCCACTTTTGAATTAGTTGATAGTTAAAATGAGTTTGGTTTTTTACTTTCAAATCTCTTATAAAAGCTGTTTTTTGATTTTATATTTAGGACCATACTTATCATATTTACCATACTTACCATAACTCTGTATCATCGCATTTTCTTAAACCATGAATTATAGTGATGGCAAAGAAAATGTTATAGTAATACAGAATTAAATCTCTATTATTGTCAGAGTATCATCTGATATATTTGAACCAAACTGTTTCCTGCCATATGGCATTATTTATAAGTCTTAAGTTTTTCTGTTCTAATACAGAGCTTTTTAACCTGACATAGCAAGTAATGATCTCTTTAGCCATAAGGACAGGTTTGTTTGATTGTTTATTTGCTGTGTTTTATTTTCCTGAGCCCAGGCTGGCTAAATAATTATTCTTCCTTGCTTAGTAAAAATCTAGTGGTACTCTAGACACAAAGTCTGTCAGGAAATACCTCACTGGCAGGTGCCTCGCTAATAAAATGCATGTAGTGAACTATCCTTGGTGAAGCACAGTTTTCTCAGCCTTTATAATTCAGGAAAGATATTTTCAAATCTCCTTAAGTATAACAAGATAGGAATAACTGAGTAAAATTTTTGTTTCCAAGTAATTCTAAATTTTAATAAGCCCCAAAAGGCAACATTATTGAATCCAGGCTAGAAATGTATTAACTTTATTTAGGCAGAAGATTTATTATTTATTTATAAATGTATTAATTTGGCTTATTTTTAGTTATGGTCTATGCTGGCATTTCCTCAAATATATACCACTTTGAAAAGTAATGACTTGGACTAAATAAAGTGGAAAGCTTTCTTTTATTGTGTGCTAAGAAGTTCTCATGCTTGCTCTGTGGAACAGCAGTGTGTCTAATCTGTGATGCTCCTCCTTACGTGAGAGCTTTCTTGTACACAACTGATAAAATGTCAGTCCTGTTTTCATTTTCTTGAAGTCCTGCAAGATCAGTAGACACTATTCATTGGAAGATATCCTGAGCATGTAAAAAGTTAGGTAGACTGATTTTAGTTATTTGAAACTTTCCCTCCTAAATTATTTATCTTAGAAAGAAAACATCTTTTAATTTGTGTTTTTATAGAGTTGGGAAGTATAGGATTCACTTTAGTGTGGTGGTAAATGCTTGTAGTCTTAGCACTCAGAATGGTTGAGGCGGAAGGACTGCCTGGGCTATATAGAAAATTACAGATCACCCTGGGCAAATCAGTGAGGTTCTGTCTCAAAAAGTTAAAAAAATCAAAACAAACACAAAAGTTGAGGATGTAATGCATTAAAGAACTTGCCTGGTATGTGCAGGGTCCTTGGCTCAATTGGCCCAGTCCTGCAAGTAACCAAGCCAGCTAGCAACTTGGGATTTGTTGTGCATCCATCTTCCTTGGGTATCTTGGGGTAGTCTAACATGAAAGTAGGTATCTGTGGGCTGATCTCTACAGTGTGAGTACGCAAACTGAGAAGGTTCTGGTACCTTAGCTGAGAGGTCTTGTCAAGTAGATGAGATCACTATGTGGTTAGGAGCTCAGATGCATGAGTGGTGATTCCCTAAACTGATGGGGACACCTGCAGAGGAAAATGGAAGAGAATCTCCTCTGAAAGACTGAAAGGTGGTTTATGCAAGAGATAGTAATGTGCTTTCAAGATTCTTGCTTGAGTAAACCCCATTGTTGCCTATGTTGTAGAACTTAGAAAAAACTAAATTTTTAGGTAAAACTAGAATAAGGGAAGAACCTCCAGCTTCAAAGTTCATAAAATTCTCTACAGTCCTTGGAGATCACTGTAAGTGCCACCATGTGCCAAAGCATGTTGCCTCAGTGGAGGTGCTCCTTACTGGGTACCAGTTCCTGAGATGCTGGAAGGTTTTGGAAGCTGCACTGTCTACTACTGTGCTAGACAATTTTATGTCAACTTGACACAACTCATCAGGAAGGGTCCTTAATTGAGAAAATATTTCTATAAGCTCAGGGTGTAGGCAAGCCTGTAGGGCATTTTCTTAATTAATGATCAATGGAGGAGGACCCAGCCCACTGTGCATTGTGCTGTCTCTGGGCTGGTAGTCCTGAGTTCTAAAAGAAAGCAGGTTGAGCAAGCCATGAGGAGTAAGCCAGTAAGCAGCACCTTCCATGGCCTCTGCATTAGCTCCTGTCTCCAGGTCCCTGCCCTGCTCAAGCTCCTGTCCTGATATCTTTGATGATGAACTTCGATTTGGAAGTAGAAGACAAATTAATCCTTTACTCTCTGACCTGTTTTTGGTTATGTGTTTCATCATAGCAATATTAACCCTGATTAAGAGAACCACAAATGTTTCTTTTAGCATATATAAATGTCATTCTGTGATTTTTGTTTTCCCCCACTAGAAAATAAAATTGCTGTTTTGTTTTTTTTTTAATGCATTATCTGTTACTAGTTGTGGGCTAAATTTTATTTCAATCCACTTCAGCCATTATATAATTTTTCTGGTACTAGTCTGTTTTATAACTCTTAGGGACACACTTAAGAATTTCCTGGCTTGTTTTATAAGACATGGCTTTAAATCAATCTGACATCTTTGAGTATTTAATTAGTGTTAAGAAGGTAAGGGATTATCAGTTGGCTTTGAAAAGAAATGCAATAGCAGAAAGTGGATGAAAAAAGTAGCCTAGGATGTTGTAGGTAAGAGGTCATTCAGCTCAAGTCCTTAACAGAGAAACAATCTTGCTTATTCATTTAGAGTAATATTCATTTCCTTCATCTGGAAAGGGCCTCTGCACTTCCTGACAAATTCCTTTTCCTTTTCCTTTTCTTGTCCCTTTGTAAAACTAAATGTGTCTGACTGTCTGGTTTGGCTTACAGACTAAAATTATCACACAGTAATCTAGCTGCTGTAATATTCAAAGTCTAGCTTGATTGGATGACAGATATATCCAGGGGTGGGGAAAGGGCGTTTGTAGTTGTACCCTAAAGTTAGGGCCTATTTGATTGGATCATCATGAGTCCCAGTTGGCCTGAGTGGTAGTCTTACTGGTCTGTCTTTGTTTATCTCTGGTTATTACTCACCCCCCTTTATTTTAAGGCTCCTTTGTATTTCAGTGTTACCAATCCTATAGTAACTATAGATTTACTCTAGAGTTAAACAGTGATATTGGTTGTATAAAAACAATTGTTGTCTTTTTCAGAAGCATCTCTTGAGAGTTCCCTTTAACATCATTGTTTTTTATCTTTATTGTTTTAAATCTGCTGTCTTCTATAACCATTTCTTTATTTGTTGCCATCCTTAAGATTTTGAATCCAGATTGTGATATTGAATAGACATAGCAGTTGAGAAGTAGAATTAGTGGGCCCTTCTCTGACTTGGAAGGAATTAGATTTTTGGACAGCTGTTCTTGTAAGGATTAAAGGGTGAAGCAAAGATAAAAGAGAAGGAAGAAAGATTCAGGAGATTGGCTAGTGAGCAACTGTATGATTTTGAATAAAGGTATAATCTTGTTAGGGGTCATGCTAAGTTGGTAGCATTTGTGCTAGCTAACTTTATTGCTGTGACATTCACTTTATAATTGGAGATTTAGAATCAAACTCAATGTCCAATTCTGATTTTATATAGGCTAATATGTATGTATACACAGTCATTATTAGGAATTGTATTCATACTATAAAATGATAATGCATATATAACATGTATGTGTGTGTGTGTATAATATCATGAATGTTTAACCAAATCTCCTGTGATCTCCATTGCTATGAGGAGTTCAGAATTTGTCTAGTGAAATGGAACCCATTTAAATGGACTAGTAATTGTGTAACTCTCTTTTTTCAGGTCATGTAATGTTTGCGGAAATAAAGATGGAGAATGGCAAGTCGAAGGGTTGTGGGACAGTTAGGTTCGAATCCCCAGAGTCAGCTGAAAAGGCCTGCAGAATAATGAACGGCATCAAAATCAGTGGCAGGGAAATCGATGTGCGCTTGGATCGTAATGCATAATTTCAAGCATGGTTGGAACATTCCTTCATCTGTTTATTGAATCTCCTAGTAAAAGTCATTTTTTAGTAATGTTGTATGCTCACAGATGCTGTAAAAATGAACTTTTAAAACTCCCACCAGCTTTTAACAGTATAATGTTGAAAAATATACTGTGATTTTCGTTATCTCAAGTTTGAGTTTCTAAAGACGGCAAGTCTGATCATTCAGTTTCAATGGATGGATACACCATTTTTAATGAAATAAGCCATTTTGTTGTTTTTAGTGGTAGGGTTTGTTCTAGTTTCTCCAACCTTCTTCTAAGTTAACAGATCTTTTTTTCCCCCCACAAAATCTCTGCTTTGTATGTAATTGTTAATGAAAAGAAAGGGCTCAGACAAATTAGGATATGATTTTGGTTTGGTTTAAATTACTTTTTTCTGCTTATAAAGAATAGTAATTAAGTGTTACATTCTAAAGTTGAGGATGTTTTTTATTTGACCTAAATGAAGACATGGATTTTTTTTTTCTTTTTTGCTCCTCCACCATTTCTACCCTTTTCCACATAACACTATTAAAAATGTCAAACTCCACAGCCCCTTATTCTGTTATTTCCAATAATTCCAAGTTCATTTAGAACTGATAAGGTAGCAAGTCCTAAGTATAACACTAGGCAGGCCACCCCCAACTTTCTGTTTAGTTTCCAGCCATTATAATGAACTGCTAAGAACAGAAAAATAATTGAAATGTTGAGGGAGATGGTAATATAAGTGAGTCCCTTGCTATTCACTTCTACAGGAGCAGATGCATTTATAAATGCAGTCTTAATAAACCAGGGAAGACCTAGGCATAGCATATCAAACACATTTGATCCCACGATGTTAGATATAGCCATGTCTCCTTTACCTGCAAAGGAACAGCATGTTGTTAAAATGTGCACACCGGTACTATGTTTTATTAATAATCTTCATAAGAAAAACACTGGATACTTTTTGTTGGTTAGTTTTAGAAAACTGTTATTGTTAGAGCAAGAGTCTTATTGAATTTGTATTTCCTTGAGTTAGTATTTAAAGTCTTAACATTATTTAATAATTATCTTTATTTATTAAACCATTTTTAATAAGGTACGCAGCTTACTTGTTGCTTTTCATTCTCATTTGACAGTGAATTATCGTCTAATGACATTTTAGGTAAACAGTCTCTGGGAGATTAGGTTGGTGGAATTAACCTGCTATTAAAAACTAAATGCTTCCCCTGAGTCACTTCTTTTTTCTTCAAAATATGTAACTGAGGAAGTATTATTACATTTATTTTCACTTGCTTTATTGTAATCAAGCTTAAATGGCCAGTGCATCTGGAAGATCTCCAGTCTTACCTTTTCTTGCAACTAACACACTGGCGACTGTGTCTGGTATGCTTGTACCTGCTGCCAATAAAGTAAGGCCCATTACTGTGTCTGGAATTCCTAGTGTTTCCCCTGTAATAGGCACAGAGATTACAGCTTACAAATCACAAATCTTAGATGAACTA
This sequence comes from Cricetomys ansorgei, assembly GCA_026225945.1. Lineage (NCBI taxonomy): Eukaryota > Metazoa > Chordata > Mammalia > Rodentia > Nesomyidae > Cricetomys > Cricetomys ansorgei. Next base: position 25,077,065 of record JAMJFZ010003875.1, on the reverse strand, counting down.
TTTTCTGAAGTCAGCTTGAATACTTCTTCCCTATTCAGGAAAAATATTTAGGTATGTTTAGATTTTTGAGTCAATATGCGGTTATGTGGTTTTTAGATGTAAAATATTTGAAGCAGATTGATAGTTTGGGTAATCAAGGTAGCACACATTTTAAATGGCAGATATCTGAAGATACTGAACAGCCAAAATTCTTGCAATGAGAAATCCTTGTATTTGGCACCCTAAGGGAGCTGTGGGTGTCACCATTACCTCTTTGGACTGTTGCTTGCTGTATGGTGAAACTGATCATTGACTTGTTTTCTCTTTTCTAGAAGTTTCTTAAAGTAATTGAGAGTTAAACGTCTTATTGCTATTTTATCCATTAGTATAGTGAAATGCGGACTTTAAAAGTAGCACTTTAAAAGTGCTACTTTGTTTACTGTATTTTTTCTTTAGGGAAGTGCATAGATCTCTGAGGTAGACAGGCAGAACTCCTTTCCTGCCTGAATCTAACATGTGGCCCCATTTTTCTTAATACTTGTGTAAAATTAATAGCAGACATGTTCAGTCTGAGAAATAAAACCAGAGGGTAGTTAAAAAGGGTAGGACATGTAATTGCTTAATGTAATTGAAAACATGGTTTAGAGTCTTTTCATTCTGAGTCTTATGTTCAGGCTGGTTATTGCATCGTGTGTACATTGGTGTTGGGTTGGAATTGGTTGCTAGTTTTTGCCAGTGGCTTTGCTGGAGTTCATATATATATATGTAAGGATACTGCTGCTTGTCATCTCAGGGACTCATCTATGACATTGTATTTGATTATGCTCTCTTCCTATTTGCCTAATGTCAAATATATTCTGACTGGGAAAAATGAGATACAGCTGAATATGCATGTTATGTGGACTATTCTGGTTTTGTTTGATTGTTAGTATACAATTATAATAAAGTTAGTTAGTTATCTGGGAGAAGTCAGGGTCAGCTGGTTTGGAGAAGGGGCCAGGTAGTGATTATTTCATCTTTACAGTTTTTGTGGTTGTTGTTGTAATTCTTTAGTCCCACCAGTGTAAAAACAGCAATATATACATATAGATGAATGAGCCTGGTCATCACTAACTGGCCAGTGAGGTTTCATTGATAGAAACAGGTTGGGTGACTTAGGCATGTAGGAAGGAGATTGTTCATTTCTAATGTGTAGGTTAGTTCAGGTTAATCTTTTTGAGATAAATTCCTAATTTTTCATTTCTATTTATAGTCAGTTTTTCAATGGGACCAGAGCATATTCTGGCTAAGCACTAAAAACTCATGAAGGTACTAGAAATTTTAAACAAGACGTTTATACTCATTTAGCTATCTGCAGTTTGTGTGTCAAACTGTCAAGCAAAAGACGCCATAGTTAAACAGCAAGTACCTCCTGCCTTTCTAAATACCAGACAGTTCCTTTCTCTGTTTTTCACTGTGGATTAGAATTCAGTATGAAGAGTTCCCATGAACCCTGTGTAACTATAAAGATAGCCTATAAATTGTACCCCAGGCTGTGTAATAGCAGGAAGTGCCCTTGGTATGTAACTCACAAAACCTGAAGCTTGTTGGTTATGGTAATAAGTGTTCATCTTTTATGAACAACACTGGTTTTTAGTCTTGTTGAAAAAGATGTATGCTCCTGAGACTACTTTAAGTGAATATTTGCAGTTCTTACATGAAATAATTTTGTTGTGCTCTTATATTTAGAATACATACCTGTTACTGTGACCATCCAAACCAGGATGTATGTGAATGCAGATATCCATAGTGCAGACATGAAAAAGGTTATCATGAAGTAATTTTTCCAAAACTTTCTTCTGCAATCTGGTGTTGTCAGAAAAAGTAATGTAATAATAGGAAGAGAGAGTACCCAAAAAATTCTTTTTAAGTCTGCTTCAGGCATGCTGAAAACACTTGGTGGATCTGTTGTGGAAAAATTACATATTTTTGAGTTTTCTTAAATGACCAGTTAGGTTATAAAGGCCCATTAGAATTAATTAAGATAAATATTAAAATTAAGGTATAAAATAAATTAGCTGTATACATTTTTGAAAGTCTGTCTACAACATTGAAAACTTCATTATTGTTATTGCTCATCAAAAGAAACAACTGAAAGTAGAGAATGTAAGTTGTGATGCTCAACATCCTTTCACCAAGGGCTTAAGTCAGGTGTCTTGAACTGGTCACTGAATGTGCTGTCAGAGCAGGAAGTAGGACTCTCTTGCTTCATGCAGTATTAGAAACTTTGTGCTTTAAGGATTTACTTCGCTTCTCCCCCAGCTATTTCACTCCTCCCCTCTTTTCCAAAATTGACCATGCTTATGATTTGTTATGTACTAATGCATGCTTAGGGAATGTTTCATCTGATTCTCATTGTGTCTCATCATTTACTAAATTCAGGCTTCACAGTTCTTGAAGGCATCTAGAGAAAGTTGGGCCTAGCAGCCTCTTGTTGTAGCTCCAGAGCTTGTGTTCTGGGGGCAGGGGTGGCGAGCAGATTGGGTAAAAGTGGGACCAGGCTGTGGACTGGTTTATATGGCACTTACACTAAGTTGGATCAAATCACAAATGTATAGTAACTCATAGTAGTCTACCAAGATTCAAAGAATGCTCTATTAATTTAGATAGGATTTTAACATGAACATTCTGACTGGTTCTTCTGAGGGCTTGCTGCTGTTGTTGTTGTTGTTATAAATCTCTTTTACCTTAAAGACTACAAAGTATGTTTTGTAAGAATGAAAAAAGCCATGTGTCAATTTTTTTCGAGACAGGGTTTCTCTGTTGTAACTCTGGCTGTCCTGGAACTCACTCTGTAGACCAGGATGGCCTTGAACTCACAGAGATCTGCTTCTGCCTCCCGAGTGCTAGGATTAAAGGCATGTACCACTACTGCCGGGCTCAATTTTTTTAAAGTGATAAATTAGAAGCTTCCTTCTTAATCACTTAACTGAAATTGGAATCATTTTTATAAAAAGTTTTCTGGTTGAAACTGACATTGGCATTTTGATCATGCCAAGTTCATGTTCAGTTTCTGCTTCACACATGTTTAAATGTCACCTGCATTTTTTTTTTCCTCTTCCTCCAAACCATTCCCTTTTTGTCAGTTCCCAGTTGTTACAAAGGATGTTCTCATTTCTCAGCCAGTGAAGACTGAAAAAAACTCTGGTATTATCGCTGCTCCCTCTGCTTCTACATGGTCCCCTGCTGTCATAGTTTGATGGTGCTTCCTCTACATTGTCTAACATGTGATCACTTTAATCCCTACTATCCCCCCAATCAATGCCTTCTTTCTGTTTTGTCCACATCTTGTGTCTTCTTATTTTAGTCTTCTGTGAACATTGTGAGGGTATGGCCCCTAAAGAGCAGCTTTATGACTTCCCCTCCTCATAAACCTTCCAAGATCCTTACAGTGCCTTACAAGACTCTTCTGAACTTCCTTCCTGTCCACCCTTTCCTCTGCTTCCTCACTATGCATGTGTTGGTATAGCTCTGTCTATACAAGCACACGAGCAGTCCTCTGCTAGTGTCCCCTGGCCTTAGTCCATAGAGCATGCTCTATGTCATGTGACATTCCTGTGTCATCTATACAATAAAGGTGTCCTCACTTCCTGATTACCCATATCAGATGATCAAGTTAAAGCCTTTCCTATCTCACAAGGCTCAGTTCAAATGCTCCTTTCTCTATGTGCATTTCCCATCTGAGTGTTTATTCAGTCTCCCTAATGTATGAACCATAGTATAACAGTTTTTTTGGTTTTTTGTTTGTTTTTAATAGTACTTACAGTTTGAAATTTTAGCTGATTTTGGGTCTGGAGAAATGGCTCAGTGGGCAAGGGGCTTGGTGCACGAGCATGTGGATCTGAGTTCAGAACCCACACCCATGTGAAAAAGCACATGAGTGTAATTCCAGTGCTGTGAAGGCAGAGACAGACAGATCCTTGGAGCTCACTGGCCAGTTAATCTAGCCTAAGCAGTGAGCTACAGGTTCAGGGCAAGACTGGTCTCAAAAAATGAGATGGAGAACAATTGAGGAACAGCATCCAGTGCTGACTTCTGGCCTCCAAATCTTTGTGCTCCCTTTCTGCCACACTTTTAGCTGATTTTTAAACATGTTTATGGGAAGCTCCTAAAGGCTAGGACTAACTTGTACCTCATCATCTCTGACTTCATAGTGTTGCATAAGCATGTGCTATTTAATAACACGAAAAGAGAACGTAGGGTTTTCTAGTAGTTAGATAGAATAGTGGGCAGGATGTCGTCGTCGTTACCTTCAGAAATACGACTAAGACCATGCAAATTTAGAGAAAGTTGGGAATAACCAGAATCTTCCTGAAATATTCCGCTGTCTGTCCTTGATTGGCGGCGAGTGAAGAGCTGGCTCTCGTCTTCCCACCCCAGCAGTGTCTGTTGTTCACTTCTCTCCTCCATAGCTTTGGCAAGGCAGGGACAGCAGGGACTGCATTTCCTCATGACATATCCGCTGATCTTAGTGTCAAAACACAGCAGCACAATGTACAGCCCGTATATCAGCAGTAGCAGCAGTCCTTCATACCTATAAATGGAAGGAGTTTGTGTTTAATTGAAACCAATCTAGAAGAATCTTTAAACAATCTTTTCATATTTTCTAACAAATGGCATTAGAAAGGTCGAACCATTCCTAAATGCATTTATTTGCCCAGTCTTGGTTATAGTATTGTTACAAACTCATTGATAAAAGCCTGACACTTTTCTTTATTAAAAAAGGATTATGAAATCCATTGTTTTGTCTTTATAGGGTTCCTTCCAAGTACTTGGCATAAAAATGTCTTGAAAATACTTGGAGATTTTTCAAACTGAAACTAATTAAGAAGGACATTTTCCAATTTATTTCATTGACATATTACATTCCCCAAATATTTAATAATTAGAAAAAATATACTGTCTGTTGATTTTCTGGTGCAGGAACTTTGTGTGAAGTATTAAGAATATGTTAGATTTTGGCTAGAGCTTTGCAATTTGCTCTAAGAGATTTAGAAGAAATTGGAAGTAGGGTATTGTTGTTGGCTTTTGAGACAAGGTATCACTGTGTAGCCCAGACCGGCCTTGAATACTATATATCCTTGATTGGCCTCAAATACTCAAATTCACAATTCTCTTACCTCCTCTACTTGAATTTTGGGGTTTCAAATCTGTGCTACTATGCCTGGCCCCTTTTTGATGATTTTTATTTTAGGTGAATTTGACTTAGAGTCACAAGAAATCAAAGGTAACCTGAAAAATGAAATTCCAACTTATGGCACCAAGAATTGTGTTTGCTTTGGTTTCTCACATTCCTGTAATTATTAGCTGCTTCCATAGCATATGAATATTGTTTTATTTCATAGCCAATGAATAGTGTTTCTGCTGTAGCTAAAAATAAATAAGTAAGTAAGTAAGTAAATAAATAAATAAATAGAGTTCTTTATTTCCCTAATGAGAGAATGTGTTTAGGTACTTGGTTATTTACATGGTTCCTGTCACTTATAGACAAATCCCTGTAATTCAGCAAATAGCTGAATCCCAGGATGGTTTGCTGTACTAGTAGCCTGGCTTTTCATTTATCTTGTTTTTCCCTGTTTACGGCTCCTGTCATGGTCATGTACATGTGTGGCCATATGTTTTATTTTTATTTTATGGTGCCAGACATAATGATAAGCTCCTACAAGATGCTTGGGCCTATTTGGAAAGTTTGTCTGTCTACCGAGTCTGTTTTTTTGTTTTCCATTTTCTTGGGCCAGCTATGTCCAGAGAGATTATGGGAAGAAACAAGTTTTTTGATACTGACAGATAAAAATTCTTGGTTGTAAAAGAAGGCTGTACTTGTTCTGAGAGGATGGAAGAAATTGCAGGAATGGAGGGACTTCTACTTTTTCTCCAAACCCTTATGACTATCACTTTTAACTGCAGCCAGGAAAGCAACAATCTAGTAGAGAGAGCCAACAGTTGGAGGTTTAAGTGGCAGCAGCAACTGGGAAACAGTTGAACAAGGGGGCCATGGAAAAAAAAGGAAGAATGGCTATCTGCAGTGACTCGGAACCGGGCTGATGAGGAGAAGGAAATGGCACAGTAGAGAGGGGAAGCCACCCGCAGTGAATGAAGAAATGAGCTGACACCTGGAGTAGCTGCTGAAATGACAGGTCCTTGAGAAACTACACTGCTAAGCCATCAGACTATAACAACTCTCTATAATTATGTTTTACATGGGAGTGCCAGTTATGTGAGGCTTACCAGTAAACTCGGTTGTCAAAAATTATGCCAAAAACTGCTCCTACACTAACTGTGTACACTGCACAGTCTCGGAACAGGGGCCAGCATGTGAGTGTTGAGACCTGGAAAACAGTGATTTGATTTACTGTCTGCATTACAGCATAAGTCATTCAAGAACAGTACATAGTATAAAATACTGAAAGTGCTAATATATTTGTAGTAAAATGTTATGTTTTGCATATTACATACAAAAAATAATTATAAAGAAAAATTGTTTCTAAACCTGTACTGACTTTAATAGATTTGTCTAGGAGATATTGTGGGTTAAATAAATTGAATAAATGTTTCTCTACTGATTATTAAATTTGATTGAACACATTACCAGTGCCATCTTGTTCATTCCAGGTAGTTATTTTTAGAATTTGTCAGGATAATGCATCTTATTGAATAGTTTTCTTACCATGTTGGATAGCAAGCCACAGGCAGCACAGATGCCAAGGAGATTATAAATTGCAGATCCTAGAATGGTGCTGATACCAATATCTCCCTTTGTGATAAATACACCTAGGGGCAAGATAGTTAAGTTAAAGCTGACTTGAAGAAACTAAAATCACACTGAATAAACAGCAAGTCGAAGGAGCAATATTTACCCAGGAAGGCGGTAACCAGTTCAGGGGCGGAGCTACCTGCTGCCATGAAAGTTGCACCTGCAACATCTTGTGACAGTCCAAGGGCTAAAGATAAAGGACATGATTACTATGGCTTACAAAGTAACAAGGAGTGTACAATACGATTTATAAGAGATACTCAGTAATTATACCTTCATATTACACCAATACTGATTGAAGCTGGAAAGTAAAACATTCAGATTAGAAAATAAAGGAATCCTGTATCTTGGTTTCTTATGATTTCATTAATTAATGTTTCTACAGGAAGGAGGGTTGGGTGGGAGGGGGCTGGCAAGGTGGCTCAGCAGGTACAGATGCTTGCTATGCAAGCCTGGCCAGTGAGTTCAATTCCCAGATCTCATGAAAAGGTGGAAAGAGAATCTGACTCCATAAACTTGTCATCTGACCTCCACAGGTACACCAACACACAGGTATACTCATAAACACACCTACACAAGGTAATAAAAAGGGCACAGTGGGTGCCTGCCACTAAGCCTGATGGCCTGAGTTTTACTCTCAGAACCCACATAATAGGAGATAAGCAGCCTTTCAATTTGTCCTTTGACCTCAACACGTGCCACAGCATGTCCCCACTCCCAAACAATTAGGTAATTGTAAAATAAGAGGAGACAAAGTTGGGGCTGTTAACCAATTTGGAGAAGATAGCTTCCAGCTGTAGGTGAGCTACAAAAACATAACTTCTTTGAAAAAATACATTATAGTTCAGGACTCCTAACTTGGAAGAAAAAAATGTTTCAGTGGTTAAGATCTGCAATGAAGTTGGATTGAGTTCTTTCACAGATTTACAACACTGGATTGTCTACTGGAAAATAAGAGGAAATTGGAAAACTAAAAGCCCAATAAATCCATCATTACACAAATTACATAAAAACCTTAAGTACTGTGCTATTTATTATCTGAGTAGTTTGTGGCTATCTCCCAGACTTGGAAATATGCAAGTCCATTCACTTAATTGTTGTTAGGAAGAGTCTTCTGAGGCCTTTTTCAGTGTTAGAGATGAAAGATGTTATTATTGGAAGAGGGAAAAAAGCTATATTGAAGAAGCAACTCAATGTTTGCTTTCGGAAATCTCCGGGTACTGGTAAAGTTTGCCAGTAGAGGTGGCATACTAGATGATAAAAGATGTGTGTGTGTGTTTATGTGTGTGTGTGGAGGCCAGTGTCCATGTTGGGCATCTTTCCTGTCTTTCCTTGGTTGCTCATCACTTGACTTTGAGACAGTCTCACTGAACCTGCAGCTCATTGGCTAGACTGGCTTGTCAGGAAACTCCTGTTTCCACCTCCCTAGTGTTGGGATTACAGTTAAGCATAATAGCACCTGGCTTTTCATTTGTTCCTGGGGATACGAGCTCAGATCCTTAAGCTTGTGTGCCAAACATACCATCTCCACAGCCACTAGAATTGAGATTTCTAAGACTTGATGGCAATCTTTTTTTTTTTTTTTTTTTTTTTTTTTTATGTTAACTAGTTTTACTGGACCTACTGCTTCTTAACTCTAGTTTTTGGTCCTCAGATTGTGGTGTACTTGGTTCAGTCTCTGTCACAGGTGACAGTGTTTCCCAAGGCTTGCATGTGAAGACTGTCAGTTCTTGCTTGCTCTTAAGTAATTATTTCTTCCCTGCTGAGATGCTGATTTTGGCCTTATGAATTCACTGCTTTTGGTATAGCTGATTGGATTTTATAAAACATCACAGTATTTCGATTCCACATCCTTCCCAATAGCTTTTCTGCCTTATTAAAGAAGTGGGCTGAGCCTGTGGCTCAGTGGTAGAGCACCTGGGTAGCATGGGTGGACACAGATGAGCCTTTGTGACTGCTTTGACTAACTGAAGGCCATGGCAATGTCATGTTTTCAAGGCCAGGATATTAAAAAGTGAGAGAATTTTTCAATTGTCCTCTCTTCAGATACTGCTTTAGTGCCCTAGACACAGTATAATTCATGCTGTTTTGAAACCTCCATATAGGACAGATCTTGTGAGCCCCTATTGGAAAATATACCAATATACCCAGCATCCTTTCTTTCTCATCCTCCAGATTTTGAGTCTTCCAGACTTAAATACCAGACGTGGGAGAGCAAGCCTTCAATAATTTCAGATTCACCCTCTCACTGTAACTGCAGTGGGGACCCTCAGCAAGAACCAGCTAGCTGAGCTCAGTAAAGCCTCCAAACTATTAGGAACAATAACAAATGATGCTTCTTTAATGTAAGGTACTAGTTTTGGAGGCTGTTTGTTAAGAGCCCTTAGTGACTTTGGTTGCTGAGTACCAACCATATCAGATGCTTCTCTGTGCCTGGGTATGGCAGTGAGCACAAAAGCTGCTATTTTGGCTGTAGTGTATGTGTTGGGGGTAGGTGGGGAGACAAGCAAAATATGTTGCTTTAGAAGCAGCACGGAGTGGGAGAAGATCTGAAATGTCATGGAATAAGAAGTAACTGCTGTGGAGGGGAGGCTTCGAAATGAGGATGTCAACCCATGCAAGTGGATAAGAGCATTATAGGCAGGTAAAGTGGCTACAGATGTCCTGAGGCAGCGTCTAGCCTGTGTGTTTGAAACGGACCCAGGTCTGGAATGAAGAGCACCAAGGGAGGACAATAGACAATAAGGTTGAAGGTATGCCCTGTACGATCTTGTGGACCTAGAAACAAAGGGTTTTGGCTTTTTTTCTGGAACACAGAAAGTAGTAGGAAGGTCCCACTACTGTTTTTATCCTTTGGAGCTATTTGGTGTGAGGTACTAAACAGCTCGACTGTGAAGTCTTCTGCCACCTGATAAACATGGTGAACAGGGTTCAGAACAGTTAGAATGAGATAATTCAGTCTGGGCCCTCTCATGTATTTATATTTGCCTTTGACTATGTCACTTAAGTATTTGCCTTGAGTGATCAACAAAGGGAGAACATTAATGACTTGTGAGCCTTCATTTCATAGCATTTCTTTTAGAGCTTAAGAGTGACACATATATGAGACATATATAAATCATTCATACTCGGTCCTTTCCCATAGGTTCCATAAGCTTAGAATCAACCTCCTGTGCATCAAAAACATTTCAAGAAAAGATTACCTCCATTCTGAATATGGATAAGACCCTTCTCCTGAACAATACAGTATAAAACTATTTGCATATAGTATATGTGTATATTATATTAGTTATTATAAATTATTTAGAAATGATTTGATGTACCCAGGAGGGTAAACACAATAGATGGTTTTATGTACCAGATGTGAATATCCTCAGAATTTGGCATTCCCAGAACTAATACCCCAGAGGTACTAAGCAGTGCTTGTTTGTCTTAATGTGTACAATGTAACCATTATGTGCATGTCTAGATGTTCAAACATATATACATATTAACTTGCCATGGAATTTCAAAATTGAACAAAAAGGCAAAGAAAACTGCTCTATAATTCAATTTTCATTTTAGAAATGAAATATCTTACAATTGTAGCATTTGACTATAATGTCATCTCTCAGATGTGAATTTAGGAATTTACATTTTACAAAGAAACACTTGCCTACTATGCATGAGGTCCTGGGTTTAATACCCAGGACACCGAAACAAGCAAAGCAGGTCCTGGGAGTAAAGAAACACAGTCAAGTTCTATTGGTTGTAAATGTGGAATTAGGGACAGACCTCTGTGGATAGTAGCATTTCCGTGGCTTCATGCTATTGGTACCATAAGTATTTCATGCTTTTTTGATAATTTTTAAAACTTTGAAACAGTCTTGCTTAGTCCAGGTTGGCTTTGAACTCGTTGTGTAGCCAACAATGACCTTTAACCTCTAATCTCCCTGCACCTGTCTCCCAAATACTGGGACTGCAGATGTGCCAGCGTTCCTGGATCATGCAGCGCTGTGGATTGAGCCCAGGGCTTTGTGCATGAGAAGCATGCGCTCTGCCAACTTAGCCATCTCCCCAGCCCCCTATCCTGTTTTACAGCAGGAGAAAATTAGTTGTCAGGAGCCAAGAATCCTTGACAGTTTTCTAGCACATTTCCAAGAACTTGAAAGTTAGTGTTCCAAATTCCTCGGCTTTGCTTTCCAAAGCCAGTGTGGGAGGACACTGGCAAGAAGGCAGTGTTTTATCTTACAGTGATGATGCACACACAGTGTGTTCAAGACTGACCAGTCTTCCCTCAGTGCCTGCTGCTTCATTTGACCAACCCGGTTTCCGGAGAGAAAAGGTGATGTATTGGGTTGTGTCAAGGTGGGAGAAGTGGTAGCCCCTTTGTTGAATCGAATTGAACAACAATTCTTTTGTTTTCAAACAGCAGTAAGAAAAAAGTTTGTTGCTGATCCCTGGGCTCTAATTGAAAATTTGAAAGGAAAATTCAGTTAGATGGCTGAATAAAACTTCAAGGGTGTTTTAACAGACTTTATTAAATGGTTATAAGAATATTTTGTAAAATGGTTTATATCTCTGAACTTTACAATAGATTGGCCTTGTTGTTCTTGACCTTTGGGTAACATTTTCCTCTGCTGTAGTTTATTATCAACCCCCCTCCCCCCGTTGCTATTACTCTTTTTCTCTATTCTGGAAGAACAACCACGTTTACCTCAAGGCATAGCAGAGAGGCACAAGGTCCACTTTCTTTACAGGCTCATGTGCCAACACATTGTTTACATAACGTTCAACATTGTGGCAGTGAGATGGTTTTAAAATTCACCAGACTTTCGTTTTCAGTAATGCCATGTTGGAAAGTTCGTGATGGTTTTGGAAATACCCTTCCCTACAATGTAGTAAAAAGAACTAAGCTAAAACTGAAACCCAGATTCTGGCACTGCCAAATAATTTGACATGCAACTTTACGGAGGTCACTTAGAGAAGCTTTCCATTCACCATACATTTTAAACAGTGAATTCTGAAACATCTCTCTCATGCTTTTAAAGGTCTTATTCTGCTGAAAAATTAATTTCCCCTAATCCGCTGGGTGTGTCATTACAGTGTGGTCACCTGTCCTCCGAACTTCACGGTTACTGTTGCCCAAGGTCAAGGTGGGATAGGACCAACATCTTTCTGATGCCAAAGAAGCAGTCCTCCTTGCTACCCACTGAGAAAGCGATTAGTGCACAGGTGACTTTTGTTTTACTGCCTGCTCCTGCACAGGCATCTTGGTGGTACACAGAGCACTTAGCTCCTACTACAGATGCAGATGCAGTCTACAGGATCACAGTTCAGGCCAGAGAAAAAAGCAACAACGGAGCCTCTGCCAGGCTCTCTGGAGGCTGTGCTCCCACAGCAGGGAAGTGGCACTACGCAGAGTCTTTGTTCTTGAGAAAGCTTTTGCCTCTGTAAATTTCATGAGGCTTAAATGCCAGATAATCCCTGGAAACTGTAGGCCATCCAAATGTCAGACTCACCGAATTGCTAAGACTTCCGACTTTGCAAGTTAGAGTCAGCTCTACCTGGAATTAACACTGATGTTTTTTATCCCCCCGTCTCTAAAACAGTGCAGAACATAGGCAAACCCTGGCTTGAAGTGGAGGTAGTGAACATAATTTTTAAAAATAAAAAATAAATATTTAAGTTGATTTCCAAAAATGTAAGATCATTTTCACGTAAGATGTGTTATAACTAAAGGTGTTAGCTTGGCAGAGAGATTAGATGTTGTAATTGAATAGCATGTTGCGGCAGCATTTAAAATGAGAGGTTTTCTAGCTAGCTCACTGGAATCTGGGCTGAATTAGTGACTATGCTTAAGACCTCTGTCCTTTCTATGCAGACATTTTAGAAAAATTTAAAGTTTTTCAAGACTGATCCAGTATACCTAGGAAACCTGCGATATAAACAAGAAGATAATGCTTTTATACTGTACTCAGTTTCTAGAGAAATATATGTCTCTGTGTCGAGAGAGGGAATCTTACCTGAGCTGTGTGTTCATGTGTGTATTATAAGCATATGTATTTTAGTTTATATTTAGAGAGCGCTTTTTGAACAAAGATTATTAAAATGCAATAATATGATAGGATGTTGATTGAAGAAAGAACCCAAAGGAACTCTAAACAATAGTGTAAAGCTGCCACGTAACTTACCAGGTAAATGTTGTATAAGCTTACACCTTGCCTTGTGAGACTGATTTATTTTACTCTAAGACGGGGCTTCAAGCTGTCATAGATGCCTCATAGATTTGGTATTTGCTCCAAGCACGTTTTTATTGACTATTTCTCTTCTACATTATGATTTTGTTTTCTGGATAAAGGAGTCTTAATAGCTTTCTTGGCGTCTTCTGTAATAATGGGCATTCATTGGCTGTTTCCTGTGTGCTGGGTACTTGCATAAGAAATTTACTGGTATTTTCTCATGCACATAGCACATAGTTCTTTGAACTAAACTGTAATTATCTGTTTGACAGCTGACATTCCCGGGGCAGACAGATGTTCAGCACTTGCCCAAGAGCTAACAGCTGGTGGAGCTGAGAGCTGGACCCAGGTGTGTCTGGCTCTAGGCTGGACACTTTGAAGCATTTCACTCTAGCAATTATGCCATCACAGCGTATGTCTGCTGCGTCCCCCCTTCTGGCCCTCCTCTGTGCTCAGCAATACCATAGATCTTTCATTTAGCACATGAACATAAAGGAGGGAAAGATACAGGAAGAAAAATCTTCAAGCAAGTAAGACAGACACAGCTACAGGGGAATGTGACTGACTTCACAAGACAAGCATGGCAATTGTTACCATAGCTTTCTGAGCCATTCTTACTGAGTAGCCAGACACCACCGACGTCCCAGTCTCCCTTGTCATTTAGAGCCCTTGAATAACACACAAATTCCTCAGCATCCTCCAGGTCAGTGTCTAGCGAGCACAAGGCAGGGATGAGGAGAGTCCTTGGGCGAATGACCTCATATCTTAGTTTCCTTGGCTCTAAGCTGAACTGATCTTTTATTCCTTTCCCAGAGTCTGTACTCTGTTTCTCACTGCAGAAGCCAGGTCTTCTCTCCAGTTAAAATGCTATGCACAGGCATTCCCCCTGTATAATGTGGATGAATTTCACTTTAGCCCTCTGTGTTCAGACTCTCCCGCAACTCCCCTTGCACCTCATCCTAAATGGAAGAAAGAAGGAACAGAATTGGAGTCCGGGTCAGAGTGAGAAGAAGAAGAGGACAATGATGAGAGAATCAGAGGAAAGAGACACAGCCAGCATCACTTTCTTGTAGTAGTTTCTCACAACTGAGATGAAGGGAATGTTTCAAGGGTATGGGAGAAGCTGTATGGCTTTTACGTTCCTAAGTAAAGCATAGAGCAAGGAGAACAGGAAAATCCTTGCTCGAAGCATCTAGTGGCAGCAGCTTAAGGAGAAATTGCCAGGGAGGAGCAAGAACACCTGTTGACCTCCGTGGGGTCCTGCCATGTCATCAGTAAGAGACTGCTTCCAACTCTTCCCTTGCATGGAGGCTGCAGTCTTGAGGCCCGTAACACTTTTCACCTTGCTGAAGTCTCTACTCCTGACCCAATAGGCCACTGTGGTGATCAGAGGAGAGAGGACTAGTGATGGTACTGTACTGAGACAGGGGCCTGTTGGTTCTTCCATCACAGCCTTATTCGAGCTAGCGCGTGTGTGACAACAGGAAGTTACAGCATCTTATGTGAGCGTAGAACTCCATAGTACTATACAGTAATTCCATGTGCATTTTAGGCAAAATGCTAGGCTGAGAGCCTAGTCATCTTGGAAAATGTTTATAAAATTAATTTACAGCCCTCGATGCATTTCTAAGAGGCTAAACCCATTTCAGCAAACAACTCTTGGTTTTGTAGTATGCTTCATAGTTACAGTGAATGTCTCCTACATGTTTTTGTCAAAAATTTCAGTGCCCTTGGGCAGAAAATTGCTTGTCAGATTGTTCAAATAGAACTGGCCTTCTGAAACAACCATATGATGGTAGCTAATCTTAAAAGAGAATGTGTAAAATTACAGCACATGGCAGATGACATGCTTGGGCTGTGGAACACTAGAGAGAGTAGGGCTCTGCTTACAGACTGGTCTTAGCTTCATTTTCTTCCTCAGTAAAACCAATGTATTAGTCCCTATTTTGTAAGGCTTTTATGTAGATGAAACCGTGTGTGTGTGTGTGTGTGTGTGTGTACACATATGTGTACATATATCATGTGCTTGGGCTTCATGATTGCATCATGATAGGTATCTGTGAATAAGGGAATGCCCTAGCACTCTGGAATACTCATGGAATGTTCTGAGGATTATGTTATTACCCATTAGCTAATGACATGAGTGGAACTATACAACTCTGTGCTTTACCAAGGAGCTTGGAGGAAAGGCAAGCAAACTCCACAAGCTAGTTCCTATGGATGGAAAGAAACTATGGGGGTGATTTCCTATTGCTGTTGTCATTTGAATGTGACTATGGTAGACTTTGAAAGAGGAATGAAGAGACTTTAACAAGTGTCTTGAATGAATACCACGTCTACCTCATGCTCTTGGCTGTCATTTTGATACTCAAGAGCTAGGTCAACTCTTACAGCAGAGGAAGATTGGCTTCTGTGTTGTGTCAGGTGGGCACCCATCGGTCACACATTCTGAATAGCTACTTTGTCATGTTTACAACAGTGATTTTCTTGGGAAATGCATGTTTGCTGATGATGTTTCAAAGAAGTTCCACAAGTGGTGTGGTAGAAGTCATTATGACAGACAGAGGAAATCACTTCATGAAGATTATATGGAGGGCACAACCTAACTGTTAATGCATTAAGTTATATCTTCTACAAGACTGGACATTTATTTTAATATTTTACCTCTTGGACAACTTTTATCAACAGAGTTCTTGCTAGATTTATTCTGTCAGCTCAGCTGAGTCATTGAAGTTTACAGTTCTTAGTGAGGTATGAGTAATATTTTACATTTTCTGTTTTTTTTTACATTTTTCTAATTAAATGTGCAGTGCTGACATAAGAATGAATAGACCATTATAGTTAGAATTATGGAAATAGGCAAATATGTGTCCTTAGTATGTGAGAATTGATCAAGTTTGCAAAACCATGTGTTCTATGAAGATGAGTTTGGGTTGGGAGCAAGAAGTATAGAAGAAAAACAAAACAAAACAAAAAAATAACAGTGGCATTCGGAGGCCACAGTTTCCAAATAGAAGATCAAAGGAAAGCTGTTGAAGAAGACATCCTGACTGAAAAATGTTTCGACACTTCGAATGTGCATGATATAAAAGGAAATGACAGCCATGGAAAATGATAAAAATCATGTTAGTGTTAATTTTATGTACTTTTTAAAGTCTTGAAAAAGTAAGAAAAAAGACAAACACCAATCAAAGGCAGGCAGAAAGTAGAAGCAAGGCTATGATTTTCAGTAAACACACAGAATAGTTAACCTTACAAGTGGCAGAAATATAAATTTTATAGCATGATGTTTTATTTTAAAATAATTAACCAAAATATTAAAAGCGAAAATTCATTTCCAGGAATGGGCACTGCTGTGTGCCATGGAGCTTGGAATTGACACACCTTTCATGGAATATTTTTCGCAATAACATAAGACTTAAATTTGTATAGCTTTGTCCTTTAATCAAAAAATAATCAGAGAAAGTTTGCAAAGAATTTAAATTATATGGACACAATACTATTTAAAGCAATCGTATGAGATTAATAGCTTAAAATGATAAATTTTCACTGGATGCTATAATGAATAAAATCCAATGTTAGGTTCTCGAATTACTCCTAGGATCATGGGCTGTCATGCTGCATTTTGAAGAGACTAGCAATATTGGAAAATATATACAATGAAATATTATATGGGAAAAGTAAAGACCCTTGTAGTTTGGATGGATGGATGGATGGGTGGATGGGTGGATGGGTGGATGGATGGGTGGATGGGTAGATAATAGCAATACTCAAAAGGCTGACAGAAAAGATTTTAGCAAAATGGCAGGTTTATGATTTTTGAGGATCTTCAAGAGATGCAAATGTAGGTGGTTTTACCCTTGTTATTGCATTTCATTAAGTAAAAATAATGTGCTAAAACAAGCTAACATTAAAATAGCAGTGAATTATTAACATAAAATATAATACTAATATAAAACCACATTTGCATTTACTTAAATAATAATAATTATAAACTTCTTATTCCTATTGAACAAATAGAGGTGTCATTCCTCTGCTGTTACAGGTGCTATTTTAGGTCTTAAGGGTGCTGCTGTCAAATGGAAAGAGAGAAAATAACATGCCTTGCATCCCAGCAAGGGTGGAGGGTGGGAGGGTGGGAAAAGAGAGTTTATACTCAATGTGTGTGTGTGTGTGTGTGTGTGTGTGTGAGAGAGAGAGAGAGAGAGAGAGAGAGAGATATGGAGTTGAGGATGCTACTGTTCTCTGTGGTCTTGCAAAAAGGCACAGCCCTTATCTTTGATTTTGCTGTAAAATGAAGATACTCAACAATTTAACCAACTCTGACAGAGCTGCAGATTCTGGTACTTCTGTGTAGGTGAGGTAAACATTGCTTTTCCGTGTTTTATGGACCAGTGCACCCACAAAGGCCTGTACTCCAAGTTCTTGGAAATTCACAGTGCAAGAGGCTTTGCCTATCTGATCTTATTTCAGAAACCACTAACACAATGCTTAATATCTAAATGTATTATTATCTGATAGCTGAGATCACTTTATGTGGGTTTGCTAACTTATTGGCTCATGACTACCAGTTTTCTTAATGACAGGATGCCGGTAAAGGACTAGAGAGAAAGGAGGTCCTCAGTCACATCTGCTTATGACCTACTCTTAGAGTTAAAATGAGAGAGGTTTTGACACAGGAAGCAGTGAGTACCAGGCACCCTGTGGATCAGGAGCGTACTAAAGGCCTATGCAACCACCTTGGGGTGGTTTTCTAATAGCCACCTGGGTACTAGAACAGGTAAGCGATGTATAATAATAACTGGAAGATGTGTTCCTGCCTGAACTCCCAGGATGAACCACACAGGACCCCAGGACAGACCACAGGGCTCTGCCACCAGCTGAGGCAGACAGAGCTGTTCTGAGCCGTGACAGCTCTTCTGCAAGGTCATAGGAGAGCTTCCCAGCAACTTACAGTCACTGATGATTTCCAGGGAGGGCAAGAAGTACTTGTCGCAGACGATAGACACTGCCATGAACATGTAGAGGATAATGAGGAAGTAGATAACCATGCCTCCTTCTGTGCTCTCCTGCTTCGAGAAGAACCCTTCGGGAAACTCCGATGCTGGAGAGACAACACATTGCGTGCTGTTTCCTGCTAAGGAAAAGAAGACCACAGGATGTTGGAGTCACATATCTCAAGCCCACAAAGCCAGAGCTGGGGTATTTGGGTGAAATATGGAGAAACCGGTGGAAATGTGAAGTATGATGCAAAGCCTTACATAGCCTTTGAAAGATACTATTTCATGAGATAAACTCGCAGGAAGAGTTGTAAGGAGGAATTATTACAGTCCTTCTCCACATCTGCTTCTAAATGGTATCTCTGAAACTGCCCCCTTGCCCAAGAAGAAACCATGCCACCCTGAGTAAGGATTTCTGACCAGTGTACAATGTCATTTTCTGTTGTCAGAGCACAAGCTCTTCTTGGACACCCAAAGAGTCATGCTCTGCTGCAGAGGTCCTAGAAGGGAAGAATGTCCTGGGATAATTTCTCCAACAATTAAGTGCAGCCCTGTCCATCTCTTGGTCTCTGTTAACCACTGTGGAACATTTGTGAGACCGCACTGGCTGAGCAAGTGTTTCCCATCCTCTTTGGTGCCACGAAGCAGGGCAGACGCAGCGGGGGCAGGGGCATTCCTCTCTCCGTCTCATATCTAGATGTGAGACCGAGGTGTCTGAATGCACTGAATGTTCGACCTACCTGTGTCCCTTGGGAGGCGCGGGGGCAGGGAGACTCCACGGACAGGCAGGTATGCAGATACCCAGAAGATCCCGAGCAGCTGGACCCTTCTTGTCCAAGTTGGGCCCCACTTTGTCTTCATTTCCAGGGTGCTCTTTCTACAGTGTGTGGTTCAGGAAGGGAGCGAGGGAGGCTTCTGCTGAATCATGTGAGGAGTCTCCTTCCTGCCCAGCGCCTGACCCGGGCACAGCTTAAGAGGCCAGCGCAGGAGCTAGCCCAGCTTCTCAGATCAGGAGACCCAAACCCCAGGAAGGTTGAAGGAGTTAGGGAGGGGTGCAGATAAGCACCGACTGCAGCTGTTTCCCCGCAGGTCTCTGAGGGCAGGCCCAGGCAGCCTCATCTGTGCTCTGGCTGGATCTATTTAACATCTTCATAGGGACACTGCCTTTGACTTCTAGATTTGTGACGAACTGTGTTTGCTTGACGCTGCCCACCTCTTTCTCTCCAGCCCTTGCTTCTAGGAATGTTTGGGCTGGTATCTATGTACTCCCTGGCTACCGTGGCATCTTTTGTATTTGTATTTGGATCACTCATCTTCATCTACAGTTAGAGCTAGTGACAGAAGGGTCAATTAGGAGGTGACTGTAACAGCTGAGCTGGGAAATGAAGGCAGCAGTGATGGGGATGGGGAGAAGCCACAGTGCCAAGAACTATTAAGGAGATAGAATGGGTGCTGTTTGATCATAGATCAGCTGTGCTTTTTGCCAGAGGAGCTGTATAAAATGCTAATTGGACAAGACAGACAGCATTCGGATGCATTCTGTAGCTTGTCAGGATTCTGAAAACCCATGGCTGTGGAAGCCACCTGTGGCTGGTGGCTCAGGGTCTGGAGGCAACTTCAGCGGTTGAGTTCTAGCAATATTTATTAGCCGTGTGACCTTAGGCAAGGTACTTAACCTCTCTGTTCCACCCTTCTGCTGTCTGTAAGGCAGGGATCAGCTCTATTTGGGTTGGGTGTGTACTACATAACAGATGCTTGCAACTTGTTGGAGATAGTCTCTTCCATGTGGCCAGTGTTCTGACATCCTGTTACCAGTCTATCTATCATTTATTTCTTGTGAGAGAGATAAAAACTGCCAAAGAAAAATTCTGCAGCTTT
Organism: Cricetomys ansorgei; assembly: GCA_026225945.1. Lineage (NCBI taxonomy): Eukaryota > Metazoa > Chordata > Mammalia > Rodentia > Nesomyidae > Cricetomys > Cricetomys ansorgei. The sequence goes on along the minus strand of JAMJFZ010003875.1, from coordinate 25,057,194 downwards.
GCAACTGCTATGGTTCCTTTTATGTAATCGGCGTGACCAGGATGCATTCTATTCATGTGTGCGATTATCAAATAATAAACAAGCTGAAAACTTTGAAAATCAATGTGACGAGCCTTTGAAGTTGAAACTAGTTCATTTGAGGAAAAAGAATAAGCCGCTTCCCATTGTTTGTGAACTTGTGTTGTTTAAAGAATACCCAGCACCCTAAGCTTTGCTGGGAACCTTCCTGGTATAAACTGCCCCCACACTCACCCCTTTTGATGTGTGGTGTGGGGCTGAAGCACCCAAATACAGACGGACCAGGAGGGTCCGTTCTCAGCAAGCAGAGCAGCAGCAGCCCACATACTCACAGAAACAGAGCCAAGAATGATGGGTGGAGGCAGGAAAGCAGGCCACGGGGAGCTGACTGGGTGCCCATGATCTCCTCACAACACAATACATAAACCAGTCACACAACAAAGTGTCACTCACAGTTGGAGTGTCAGCAATAGCAGAAGCCCAACACAGTGAGAGCTTTCACCACATATCAGCCAAAGCTAAGAGAGGAAGCAAGTGCCAGAGGGCATAAGCCATTCCCCGCACAGAACAGAAATGCACTGCACGTAGTAGGCACACAAGGAACACTAGTTGGTTGAATAAAGAGTAATTGATTTTTGAAAACAGTCTCAGAAAATCCAAGTGCCCAGTCTAAGTAAAGTAACCTATTAAACACAAATTCACCAAGAAAAAAGATACTGGAGGCTAGATTTGCTTTACATATATTTATTATTCCTTTTGCATCACTCTTAAAATCTGTGAAACAAAACACATATAAAGCCACACAAGGTAAGTATAAAGATTTGGTAATCGTGCTGTTGTTATATGACAAACATCTTTGCAGTCATCCTAGGTTAAGAAATAGAACTTTGCAGCCACCCCAGGTACCCTTCCATGCACCTCAACTTCTAAGGAAACCACCCTCCTGATCTGTACACTAGGTACTTGCCGGTGTGCATGCATCTCTGTTCAGCTCTGTAACACTCCCCACTGGGCACACCCTCAGGAAGCCATAGTCTTGTCTTGTCTCCAGTGATGCCATCATGTGCCATTTGGGCTGCTGGCCTCCCTCCCCCTTTCCTTACTGCTTACTTGCTAGTCTCCCACTGTCCTGATTCCTATGTCTTATGGAGTTTTTCTTATTCCTGTGTTTTCCGTATTGCTTCAGTAGGCAGCTGCAGGCAGAGGCTTCCTCACTCCCAGCCCCATTGTGTAGTAGTATGCTGCTGTGGCAACTCACCAAAGAGACATGGAGGCATATTCATAGGTGCAAACCCTGCCAGACCTCAGCAGAGGGAACACCATCCTGGCCAGTGTCATACTTGATCAACATGGAACCCCGAGCATCTGAGCTCAGGTGTTTTTATTGATTCAGAACTCCTTAGGTGCAGATCATAAGCAATCAACTTCCCCACAGAAATCCAACACCTGCAGACAATACAAAATGCCAAGGCCTATCCATCCCTTTTTTCCAACAGTGCATAAAGACAATGATATTAAACACAACTAAAAATAAACTTCCACAACACCATTGTCCTGGCAGAGTGGAGGCGACGTGTTCTCAGGAAACACAGCAGGTCGGCTGTCTGTCTTTCTGCAATGTGAGCAGCCTATCCGTGCCCATTAGTTAGATGCTTGGATTCTTTAGAGTTTGCAAAGGAGAGGCTTTCTCGTGCTCCAATCTTTGCTCACTCAGGGCATTTTTCAGAGATGGTCTCTACCACCTATTCCTTGTGCCCAAAGTCTAGCAGTTAAAAATAAAGCATGCTTGATTCTTTTCTGCCAGCCACTAGCTCTCAAGGTCTTTATCTTCTTCCAAAATAGCCAACTCCATTAAAAGTGGCTTGAATTAACTAATGAATTTAGATTTGATGGGCTCTAATAAACCACACTGGTTACTCCTTTTGAAGGCTGAGTTGTCTCATCTAGGAGGAACCTCTTCACCATGTCTTGTGAGAGCCCTGACATGGTCTTAACTGTGTTTGATAGCTTCCTCATCAACTGGTAGAAAAAAATGATCCAGGCTTATCTTAGAAATTAGCCCTTTCCTCCAAAATGCTTAAGTGTTTTTTAAATTGACAACCATTTTAAGGCCACGGGCTAGTGGGATGGCAGACAAAAGTGCTGGCTACCAACTCTGATCTCCTGAGTTTGATCCCTGGAAACCATAAAGCGGAAGGAGAGAATGGACTCCCACATGCTGTCCTCTGACTGCTGCACGTGCATCATGGCACAGACATGTGCATACAGATCAGTAAATAAACGTAACTAATCAGTGTGAGAAGCATTCTAAGAGAATATGTTGTTAGGGATGGTTATTGCTACTTTGTTTTCAATATCTCTTCTTTTTCTCTCTGTCTCTAACACACACACACACACACACACACACACACACACACTGTGGTGGTTAGACTGAAAATGGCCCCCTAGACTCAGGGAGTAGCACCGTCAGGAGATGTGGCCTTATTGGAGGAAGCCTGTCACTGGGGGGAGGGGGCGCTTTGAGGTTTCAGATGCTCAAGCCAGGGCTAGTATGACACTTTCTTCCTGATGCTGGCTGATCCAAATGTAGAACTCCAGCACCATGTCTGCTGCCATGCTTCCTCCCTCTGAACTATAAGCTAGCTCCAAGTAAATGCTTTCCTTTATAAGAGTTGCCATGGTCATGGTGTCTGTTCCCATCAATAAAGCCCTAACACACATGCATGCCAATTCATGGCCCTCTTTTTCTGTTTTGGTTTTTGGGACACAGGGCCTTACTATGTAGCCTAGTCTGGCTTGTTACTCATCATGTAGCCCAGGCTGGCCTGGCATCCACGATTCTCCTGTGTTATCTGACGTCACAGGTACAGTTCTGACAACTCTCCTTTCTAATAAAGTAATTTGACTCCCAGTGACATCTCTTTTCAGGTTCTATAAATTGAATCTTTCCTGCTCTTAACTGTATCCCCCCTTTATTTTCATACCCAGGGGGGCCATTCTCATGAACATGGGGAATGACGAAATTAGACACAAGAGTCTCCACACAATACTGCAGCCGGGAGGGACGGCAGTGAAACTGCCGAGGGAGTCCAGCATTCTGCTCATGCTCCCCACCCTCCCTCTGTTCTGTTTGAGCCCCACTCTTCCCCTGCATAGCTCAAGCACACGGCCTTAGCTCTGTCATCCCTGTATTGTAGCCCGGGACTCACAAGTGTGCATGTTTGATGCTGATGCTCCTTTAAACATTTGGTGCCAGAAACTTGCTTTCTTGATTTCTTGGAAGGACATGTAGAATGATAATCCTTGAGTTCTTCTGTGCGGAGAATTCTTCAAGGGATTCCTTGTTATGGAGACTCAGCGCTCTCACTCATACTAGTCCCTTGGTTATCTGAAATGTTACCGTGTTTTCTGCCACCATAAAGCATTGTTGTTGAGAAGTTGATAATAGCTAACCTTTCTTTCCTTTATGAGCTATGTGTCCCCCTCCCTCCGACCCCCCATTTTGCATACCCAAAGGATTATTTTCTTGGCCTTTAAAAAGTCGGATGTGCTGGGCTCATATTCTTCAGTGTGCAATGTGTTCTTTTTTTCTGGATCATTTTTGAGAGTGTTTCGAGAATGTTTGAATGAAGTGCTTTTAGTGTTTTTCTATTCCCCTTTCTTCTTTCACAGACTTCTACAATTTTTATAATTTCTATTCTTTGGGTATCTTCAACATTCTGATGCTTTTTACCTCTTTCCTTTTCCCTTCCCTACTCTCCCTCCTACGCTTTCCTTTTAGATGAGTTCTGCAATATAGCACAGATTAACCCCACTCATGCCTCCTGCCTCAGTTTCCCCAGTGTTGTAGCCCTGTATTATCACTCTTCCCTCATTTTGTTTACTTATTTTTCCCCCTCTCTACTTTTAAAAAGATGTCTTATGATACCAGCTGTCCTGTCTATTGCTCTTTAGTTCCTCTGGTTTAAGATTCATTTTTGAAGTTTCCCCTTTTAGTGCCATCTAATTTCTAAGATTTTTCCTCTCTCGCTCTGGTTTATGTCCTTCATGCCTTCCAATCTCCTTCCTGTCTTAGAGTGCAGACTCCACAGCTATGACTGTCCCAGAGTGTGTCTCCAGCTTGTTTGAAGGGATACTGCTTGGCTCCCATTCTCATTCTTATAACAGTGGTGGGATTTCACCTGTTCTGATTTTTACACAAAATTAGTTTTTCTTGAACTTTTAGAAGATGTCTTTGTTCGGTCTGGCTCCCCTCGCCCCCATGGGACTCCCTCTTTCATTGTTTTTCTTAGCATGTTTATTTTGTTTTGAGATAGAGTATCTTGGACTCTATCCTTGAACTCACTGCATAGCAGAGGATGATCTTGGGCTCTTGGTTCTTCTGTCCCCACCTGGAGTGAACCACCCCTTCTGGTGTACGTTCAGATACTCGGTCTCCAGCTAGTGTCACTGTTTGGGAAGGTTATGCAATCACTGGGGATGAGCTCCGAGTTTTTATAGTTTGGATCAACTTCCTGTCCTCCTCTCTGCTTCCTGTGTGTGCCTGAGATGTGATCCACCAGTACCCATTTCTGCCATCCAGCCTTCCCTGCAGCTGTAAGCAAAGCGAGCCCCCTTTCTCTTAAAGTTGCTTTCCTTAGGGTATTTTATCACAGCAACAGACATGAATGATGCAGGCAGTTACTGCAGTTTGATCGGGTTGTAAAGGGAAAGTCATTTTTCCTTTGTAAGAAATGAAGCCATCAGAATTCAACATTCTCTGTTCATTGATCAATTTTAGATAAAGGCTCTGGGTACCTCACATTTACTGATGCAGACAACCACACAAATGTGCTTGGGCAACAAGGCCAATGGTTACATATTCATTACACAGCGGGTGTTGTTTAACTCCGAACTCTAAAGAAGAAAGGAGTTCTCACTAGTTCTTTCGTAGAAGTACAAATGACTTTGAAAATTACTGGTGATTTTGTATTTACTCAGGCCAATGGAACCAAAACTTGTAAGGGGTCCAGGCATGAAGATTAAAATAAAATCTCCAGGCAACATTAGGGAGCCGGAGAGTTACTGGGGTGGATTTACCAACCTTTGCTTTATGTATGCTGCTGAGTCACTTGCCTAAAATCTGAGGGTAGATACTTCCCACGTGACTGTCAAGATGTGGTCCAAACAAGGCCTGCTGCTGCCAGAGACATGAGAGGAAACTGTGCTGAGCCCCATAGAGACCAGTCTCAGCAAGGTAGGGTTCTGTCAGCTTGACTTACTTCTGACAGCTCTGCACTTGTGGGTGAGTGAGCAGATGGACACATCCATTTCTCACCGGGTTTCTCTAGAAGACATCCACAGGGCCTGTAGGAACACACTAGGTCTTGCCTGTCGTTTATCTGACATGAAATGCCATCAGCACAGTCTCCAGACAGTTGTCTGGGAAGTCCCCTAACTCAGCGGCTCAGATAGCTCTTCGGCTCCACCTGCTGCTGCATCCAGTAGGTGCTGGGCTTCCCGATGGAGGGAGAACTGATTCACAAGGAAAGTTAGTATGCTGGCTGTCCCTGCTTTTATTACCTGCACACTCTGAAATGAAGGTTTTCCCAGGCTACGAGGGCGGGGAAGGCAATGGAAGTGGAGGCTGTGCCTATGCTTAACTCGGCTTGTCAGCATCTTTTTGTTTCCTAGCTTCTGGTTAGTATAGATAAAAGGGCACCTATTTTTTGTTCCTTCCAGTCGTCATTTGCAATGTAGACACATAGATTCAAGTCCCACGGGCAGCATTCAATGTGGTGAGTGATTGTCAACCATTTCAGGAACAGCCAGAGAAGACGGATGCGGAGTGAGCGCTGAGTGTTAGTGCCCCCTGGAGTCTCCACTGGCCTCGCCAATACTTCCCGGAAGTTCTTTCTCTTGTGTTCTTCACTAGGAAGCAGCTTGGATTTCAGCATGAATAGGAGCTTGGGATCAGACTTCTCAGTGTCTTTGATTTTTGTGCCATTGCTAACTTGAGCCACAGCCGAAGCTGGAAGTAAGCCAGCATTCTACTCGGTGTTTCATATATTCATGGGAGCCCTGTCACCTTCCGCAGACCCCATCCTTAGCGAGCTAGCCAGCAAACCTGCTAACACTGAGCAAGACTGAGCCCTGACCTTGAGCATGAGTGAGCATCCGCAGTTTGCAACTCACATTAAATGGGTTTCATTGTTGTGTCTTTGTGCAGTGGATGGTAGTTAATTCAGAAACTCACATCTGGTTAGAGTGTCAGCAGACTGCTCAGCCATAAACGGGACATGTATAACCCTCTCCCTACTCCTGAGCTCAGGGACCATCACAGAAGAGCAGAAAGGACTTTAAGAGCCAGAGGTCAGGAGGGGCTGAAACAAAACAGTGTCTTCTGGACATGACAGCATGACAGGAGCACTGCACTCTTGAACTCACAACAGCTGTGGTTTCCTGCATGAGATCAAACCAGTCCACATCTAGTATGGACTTGGAAGGGGTTCACGAGTCCCACTTCTGAGGAAGCGTAGACAGTTGATGGCTGCTGGGGGAGGGAGAGCCAGTTTTCTTTAAGGGTGTGGCTCCCAGTAGGTCAGTCTTACTCCAGTGGCAGCCCCGCACTGAGGAGTATACAGGCAGCACAAATTGGATCCAATGGATAATTGCATAAGAAAAGGGGACACAAGGCTGAGAGGATCTGGGAGGAGCTGGGGGAAGCAGTGAGCCTGGTGAATGTAGTCAAAATGCAATGTATAAAATTCTCAAAATTAATAAAAATACTAAAAAGTAAAGGGAATTGTAGCGAGAAGGAAAGATTAACAAGGATAGGAGGGAGACTAAAGATGCGCTACACACACGTATGAAATTGTCAAATAAAACTTCAATAGAAGTTTAAGAAAAACAAACGAACTAATCAATAGCTTTTAGGCTTTCCGTTGCTTTGCTTTGCTTTGCTTTTCCATTTTTTTGAGACAAGGTTTCTCTGTTGTAACTCTGGCTGTCCTGGAACTCACTCTGTAGACCAGGCTAGCCTCGAACTCAGAGATCCACCTACCTCTGCCTCCCAAGTGCTGGGAATAAGGGTGTGTACCAGCACCCAGCTCTTAGGCTTTCTTAAAGCTTGTACTTTTTTTACCTTTCTCTTTCACTGTAGAGCACAACCCGGCCCTCTGAATTACTGGGATCTATTCAGATTTTGTATATCAGTTATTATTTAAAATAATCAACATGTGCTGGAGAGATGGCTCAGAGGTGAAGAGCACTAGCTGCTCTTCCATAGGACAGGGGTTCAATTTCCAGCACCCACATAGCAGCTCACAACTGTCTGTAACTCCATTTCCAGAGGGTTCTGACGCCCCCTTCTGGCCTCTGTCAGCATTGCATACATGTGCCGGCAAAACACACATACACATTGCAAAAAACATTTTTGAGCTGAAATAATTTTAAAATTTGTGGAACCCGGGTTAAATGCTCCCTCCTCCTTCCTTTCTGGAGCAGTGCAAGAGGGCAGTACGTTCTGCACTAGGTGATTACTAGAAGTTGGCTGGTAGCTTAGCTCTCAGAGAAGCTGAATGTGCTGGGCAGAAAAACCTTGGCTAGGGAAAAATTCAACAGGATTTTGCTAGCTGTACTTAAATTCAGTGGAATTTGACATTTTTGATACTTGTTACTCTCAGTTCATCTGTGCTCATCTCACCCAATCTTAGCTCTCAGAGCTCAAACAACGTCCTCCCAGGGCTTCACTATTTTGTGGTTTAATGAAGGATCTGGAAAATGGCCTGTTTCCAGCATGGCTTTATTGTTTTCTCCTCCATGTCTTCTTCACTGTGAGTCCAGAGGAGGAGGCGAGGACCCGGAGAAACCGAGGACCCCGAGTCGAGCATGATGGGGCGTGGAGATTTATTTTCTTTGCTTTAATATAATAACGCCCTCAGGGTCTAAGTTAGCATAATCATTTTTTCCTGTGGCTGCTGCATGAAGGCTGCCATCCCTGCCAGGGAAGATTGATGGTCCCTCTGCTCACGATGAAGGAGTTCGGTAGGGATTCTTCAGAATTTTCTGGGCTTGGATGTTCTCCCTTAGGCTTGGAAATCAAAAGTCATAGAGTTCATCCAGGCTGAACAGAAGAGATTTCTGGGCCTGAAAAAAGAAGCTCAATAAAGGCTTTGTAATTTTATCCATACTGCGCAGGCTCTGCCAGGTCTTCATATCCCTGAAGGCTTTCTTTCACAGTCAGATGCAGTTCCGCCTTGTCTCTGTTGTTTGGGAGTGGGGGGCATGGAGCTGGAAGAGAAAGAGGTTGGAAACATCGATTCCATAACCAGTGCACTAGGCCTTGCAGGCCAGCCCTGTTCTCAGAATGGAACTATAGACAACAAATCAACCTCCCGAATGCATTCTGAAGAAGTCTATGAGAAGAGACCTTGCATTCCAGCTGCTAGCATACCGTCTGGATATCAGGACTAGAACTAAATTCCTTATTTTTTAGAACTTGAAGACACACATACCTTTCTTTTGCCCCCTCCCTTGTCTTCCTGTCCTTCAAATGGAAAGGTTTTGGAGGGTATATTTTGTGGACAAGATCCTCCCTGATCCCTTGAAGGAATGCTGGATGTACAGGCAACATATGGACTCCAGCATCTAAGCCCTTCAGGGAAGCCTCAGCTGCAGAAGTCTACCCGACCTGAGGTCATACCAGCATGGCAGCTACAGCCAGGGTGGGCTATCAAATATGGCCATTTTAGCCTAAAACAGACAACCTTGGTGGGTGAGATATGAGAATTCCCTGCTGGCTTGGCTGAGGCTGAGACTTTCCTGAGAATTGTGCTTCTTTATTTCCCCTTCACTCCACAAGTGCTAAATCCCAGTAGATGCCCCATCCCCCAATGTATGGCAGTGACAACTTCTAAAGAGTCACTTCAGTGATGGGCACTAGCCTTTCTGAGTTCTGCAGAGTTCAGCACTCAGAACTCCAGACTTCTCTTGCGGCACGCAAGCAATGAATTTTAGAAGCCATGGATGCTATTGATTCAATGGGTTTTTAGCCAAAGGGCAAAAGAAAAGGAAGACAAAGGCAGAGAGTGTTTAAAAACATTATTCCCAACATGTCTGCATCAAAGAAAATTATGAATTCTTGGGTATCAGGCCAGGCCAGCTCTGGTTGTAGGAATCCAGTGAGAACTGCTCTTTGGCCAGGTTGCAGTATTGTCTTGGTATCATGGGAGGCTGATGCACACGGACAGGGAGAATCAGCAGCCTTGGTTACAGTATGGTTACAGTCTTGTTTCAGCCTCTCTCTTGTTCCCCCCGTTTCCCACCTTCCCTTCAACTCACACAATTATTTTTGTGGATCTTGGGGATCCTTCTAATCCTGAGATTGGCAGATTGTCCAAAGGGGTATGAAGGAATAAGAGGTTCAAGTTCAAGGGTAGCCTCTCTTTTAGCCCCCTCTGAGCTTACTGTTGAGTTTGTTGGTTCGGCCATTAGCTCACCTGTGTACAGACTCACACTCATGCCCCTGGATGTGTGGCTAGTGGCGACCTTCCAAGAGCCAACGCTCGGGGTTCCTATTGAAGGAGAGTAGCTTAAGTGCACCATGTCTCATAGTAACATGGCTAGTGACTCCCAGCAAGCTCAGCTGCTACTGTGGGAGGCCACAGCTGGGCTGCCAGGAGGGTGAGGCTTTCCACTGTTGTCTTTGGGGAGACCAAAGTAAAACCTAAGGTGTCCAGACAAGTCTTAGGAGTCTCACTTCCTCAGACTCATGATTCCCCCAACCCCCACCAAAGTCAGGAGATCATTTGGCCCTTCCACATGGCAAGGTGCAAGTTTTCTAAGGCAAGTATTATTTGTTTTAGAAACATATAATTACTTCAAAATTGTACATACATATGTATAACTCAGGAATTTCATACACACGAACAATGTGTTTCAGCCATATTCCCCCAGTCCTCCTAGATCCCCCTTCGTGTCTCTCTCTCTCAACGTAATGTTTTTTTGTTTGTTTGTTTGTTTGTTTGTTTTGTACAACACCGAGTCCAGCTAGTGTGCCCATATTCACCTGGGTGTGACCATCCACTAGAGCACCTACCAGGGACCACAATGCTGAAGAAAACTGCCCAGCAGCCATCAACTGTCAGCAGCTCCTCAGTTTGGGGTTGGATATTATTCTAGGATTCTGATGGTAGAAAGACCTATGCTTCTCTGATATATTCTTAAAAAGATTATTTGTGTACTTGTTTAGTGTGTGTGTGTGTGTGTGTGTGTGTGTGTATGTGAGTGCACTACATGTATTTGGGTTCCAGAAGCACAGGACAGAAGGACGTCTTAGATCCTAGGAGCTAGAATTGCAGGCAGTTGTAAACTGCCTGACACAGGTGCTAGGACTAGATCTCAGGTCCTCTGGAAGAGCAGCAAGTGCTCATAACCACTAAGCCATCTCTCTGCTCTGGGAGCCCATACATTTTTGTGAATCTTTTCAATGTGTTTTCCTTTTTGCTTTAGAGCCAGCTATATGCTCCAGATTAAAGTTTAACCAGTATCTCAAAAAAAAACATAGCAAGTATTTTCTTTTCCAATGAGATAACCTGGGTATCACTAAGGTTCACATGAAAACTGTTTATTGAATGAAAAAATTTGAAATGTATTTTAGATTATTCGCTTACTTTAATTTTAAACATTTCAATTAAAATATAATTACATCACTTTTCTCCTTCCCTTTTTTCCTTCCATTTCCACGACCCCTCCCTCCAGCCCTTCCCATGTCTCCCTGACTCCACCTCAAATTGATGGTCTCTTTATTATTGTTATTGTTACGTATATAAATATATAAATATAAAAATACAACCTACCGAGTCTACTTAGCATTGCTTATGTGTATATGATTTCAGGGTTGGCCACCTGGTATTGGATGACTAATTAGGGGACACATCCCTTAGGGATACTATACCTCCCTTTCTCAGAAGTCTTTAGTTGCCTGTAGGTCTTATCGAGGTGTGGGGCCTGTAATTTTTGTAATAGCAATTTTGTCCTTTGTTTACCTAATAATCTCTTTTGACTGCCTCATTTTTGATCATGTGACTCCAGGGCCTGCTTCACAAACGATGCCAGTGCAGATCTAGAGTAGAATCATTTACCACCTCAGCTCTCTGGAGATTTGACCAGCCACTTTTCCCACATAGAACTTCAAATTTCTACAGCTCAAAATGTTGAGCGGGCCACCCTCGCTGAACTTCAAGGCTCACCAGAAGAAGTATTTCTGCACTGATCAATTGAATCAGAGCCCCCTGTCAGAAACTTCACTGAGCTAATCAGGGGATTCATACATTTTGGAGCATGTCTTTGCTTAGGTCATTTCAGGAGGGTGTAGAAATAGGACTGAAAGGCCCTTAAAGGAATGTCAGTGCATACGGATACAGAAATCAAGATGACAGATGTGAACAGAGGCCCTGGCAGATGGAGAAGAATGAGCACAAACAGGACCACTAGAGTTCTAGAAAACACAAAATCCCTATGGTATAAAGGGAACAGTAGAGGAAAACAAACGAACCATTACCGTGTGAGCTCCACAAGCCACAGTACTCCAGTCGTCGAGTACGGAGTCGTACATTAAGGACTGACGCTGTGGGTCGGTTTCTTCCAGAACACTGGACGAGGCATCTACCACATATGTGAGCGGTGCTTCAGGATACAGGTGTGCCTCCCTCAGGGACAGACCGTGCTGCAGGAGTACAGCTCAGCAGGGTGTCTGTCTGCACAGGTGTGGGTTGTGACAAGACCTCTGCCTCCAGTGCAGAAAGGGACGATGCTCCTTTGCCCACCTTTGTTCACTCGAAGCATGAAATAATACGCAAGGGAAAAACAAGATTGTTCATTGTGTTTATCACGAAACAGATAATAACCTTGGAATTTTAGGAATAGCTATACAGATCTTTGGGAAAAGTAAGTTATGTGGGTGCAGGTAGCCTTATGTATTTTTGTAAGTTGAAAGTCTTTTCTTGCAAGAAGCTGGATCATTTATCAGGAAATAAAAATATGTCAAGAGAAAGCCATATTTTCACTATTGGATTTAAAAATGGTAGGTGCGGGATGTTGGTTGGAATGATTAAGATTGTTGACTGGAATGCATCGCATGCTTCCAGCACTCAGGCAACTTACCAATCTCTTCTTGTGCTTTATTTTACAATTCCTTTAGCCATCTGATGGCTGGCTGTCGCTATCTCTATTATTCATCCCACAGCTTCTCTAGTTCCTGCAAAGTGTCGAGTGAGACCAAGACCTGGCTCTCTCTCGGTGCATCCCTAGCAGAGGACAAAAGCAGAATCATCTTACAGAATTCTGATGGTCCCAAGGGCCAGAAGGAACACAAAGCAGCTTGGAGATGGTGGAGACAAGACGTGCCACCTCACACAGGGTGTGCTGGAAGCGCCTCTGTGAGGGGAAACACCTGAGCAGGAGCCACTTCATAAAAGAGATAAATAATTTGCCCAGGATTACAGAACAGAAAATGGCAATGTTGAAACTTAAGCTCGAGGTGTTAGACTCTGGAATCCTCCCTGCCTCCACATCCTGGGCTAATTCCACCTCTGGCCTAGAGTGCAGTGTAGCATCTCCATCTCTGAATTCCAACCCACTGTTGTCTTCAGATGCTCAGTGGCAGGACTGCCACGGCTACTGCAGGGCGCTTGGCTGTCATTCCATAGAAAGTTGGTACTCACGTCTACGATTCGAGCTTAGTTGGAAAACAACAGGGGAAATGTTCTGCTGGGAAAACAGGGGAGGGGCATGCCTCGGAAATGGCGCGGTGCAGTGTCAGCCCCTCTAGAGGCCACAGAAGCCGGCACCTGTTCACATTGCTTGAGAATGTTTCTTAGCCTGCGTTCAACAGGATAAAGTTAACTACAGTGGAAACGCGGTTCCCGTGCAATCTCCTTGCTTATTTCCCTCGTCAAGCTCTAGTGACTGCTGGGAGAGAATGTAGAGAGCCCGTTCATTTTACATTTATCATCCCACCCTTGTTCATCCAGAACCTGTAACCTTTTTTCCTCTCCCTCCAAGATGGGAGATAGGATCTGGCTAATCCCACTGTTTGGATAGACTTTTATCTACCGGTCCCCTTGTCAGAACTGGCAGCAAGCGCCTGCTCACAAGAAGAGAAGAACATACTATTGAGGGGTGACTAGATTTTGATGAGTCCCGGGAGAGACTCTGACCCTTAGATGTAAAAAATGATGGCCTTCTAGTGACTTTGAGTAAGTCTCGGAGGTTTTTAGAGATGTCATAGATGAAGCCAGGAAATGCATAATCTGTCTATTCAATTGCTTGTTGCACATTTATCGACTGTGTAGTAAGCATCTCTTAAAGCACAGTAAGATTCTAAATCCAGAAAATATGGAGAATTCACTGTAACATGGAAGAGGCAGGCAAGAGTAATATTTTTCTTTTCAGTGTAATCAATATTGTAAAATAAGCATAAACAGAATGATGTGTGGCTGGGGAGAGACCGGCTGCTGGGAATGAAAGAAAGCTTCACAGATATGATGCTGTGGCGAGTGGATTTTCATGGGTGGGTGGAACTGTCAGGGGAGCTAATAAGAACAGCATCGTTCAGACATGGAGGGAACATGTCAGGACTCAGAATTAAGAACTGACCAAAATCTACTCGAGAAGCAATACTGTGGCTTTAAGATTCCCTGAAGAGAAGTTAGAGGGTGGAGTTAAAGAGGAGGCTGAGCCAGATGGAGGGCTGGGCCCCATCTCCCTTTATGGGATGGAGCCACAGCTTTTGTAACAAAGGGGTGTCGGAGCAGATCCAGTTGATGAAGAACTCGACACTCAGACTGTAACTGGATTAAACAAGAATTTAGAAAACAGGCTGTGATTTTGGAGTTAATGCCAAATGAGACTCTCCTAAAGATTTCTGTTTTAGCTGATATATGTGTGTACAGAGATATATGTGTGTAGTTTATTGACACGATCATTTTATTCATTGGTGTGCTTGTGTGCATGATGGACAGTATGTTATAAGGGCTTCAGGCCCTTAAATCATAAGAAGTTCAGTCGTCAGTGAGTTGGCTGCACAGCATTAAGATTTATGTTCTGGACCCTCACCCAGACAGAGCAGGTGAGAGTGTAAATTGGAATGACTCTTCTGAAGGGCAGTTTGGCAGCCTGGATCAAAGCAATGTGTGAAATCTGAATAGCTTTCACCTTAATTTCTTTTGAAAGAACTTGTTTCAAAGGAGTGATCGTAAATACATCTATAGTGTATTCATTCACTGTAGTGTTGCTAGCAATGTCAAAAACTGGAGAGAATCTGCATTTTCTAAATGAGATAATTATGGTGCCACCGAGTGCCCTGTAGATAGAAAGTGATTAGACAGGAGTTTGTTTGTTTAGATGAAAATACATCCCTGCATTTAAAAGTAAGCTTAAAAATCCCCAATATGCACAATGGCACCATTCCTATAAAAATTAGAAATGTGTTCTATGTGCATGTAAAAAATATATCCCAAGTTATTCATCCTAGTTATTACAGGGTGATAGGATAATAGGCAATTCTTTACTTCTATTGTTAGCTAATCTACATAATTTCTAGGATTCTTTGTTTAACAATAAATATGTGATAATGAATTACTTGTGCAATGTGAAGTTCCACTGCATCTTTTCCCTCGTGTGTATAGTCTGGCTGGTTGCCTGGTCACCAAACCTATTTAAGATTCTTCTGTTGTTCCACTCAGGACCATTTTGCAAACAATCGCATAAAAAATATTAAAGTCTTGGGACCATATACTATGGTTAGAAGAGCTGTGCTTTGTTTGGGCTGGTATGTGATGGGCATGGTGAGCCAGGCTTATCTCCACTCATTTCTGGCAAGTGTTAATCTTTGCATTAACTAGAGATGGGTGATTTCCAAAATATCTATCTCTCCAAAATGTCTATGATACTTAGTAGACTGAGTATCATAATATATTGACACAGTGTGGGCTACTTTTCAAATTGTCTGTGCTGTGTAAAAGTTGTACCCAAACATCTGGATGTCTTTTGGAAATGATACGGTTTTCACATTCTGTTCATGCAGATGGCAACAGTCTTGGGTGAGACAGTCTTCTCAGGGGAGCGGTATATCTGGTTTGCCTTCTATTTGAGTTTATGATAAAGTGGGCATCACACACACCTAGTGTCTAATGCTTAGTAAGTGCTTTGTCACTTGAGATTTAGGGCGACCCTAAATATGTCGTGGAGAGGGGACCCATTCACCATTCACTGTTCTTGTGTGCTGACTCCAGGCTGAGAAGGGAAGATACACACCCCTTCTGCCCACTTCTCTCCTCCCCTCTTCCCTAAGAAACTTAGGGATCGTCTTTTGCTAGACTAAGTCTGGTCCACATTGATCTCTTCTCCGCCCATCTCAGGTTGCTCCCATCTGAAAAGATCTGATCTTTCCTAAGATACCTGCATCCTATTTTTATCTTCATGTTGGAATAAGATATAGAGATATTAAATGGTGTGCACATTTCCTTATTTTCTCCTATCTTGCAGTTTCATGGGTTACAAGGTTATTTATATTTCCAAGAAATATATTTCTTTCCTGGAAAGTTTTGCAAGGTAAATAGGAGAAGCTGCGGGAAGGCCAAAGTCCCCCAGTGTTTTAGAAAATTAGGAACTGATCAAAGACAGTGTTGATTAAGAAGAAAATTAGAGGACAGGTTGAGAGTGGCAGAGTTCCAGATCCTAAGATGTGTCTGAGGAGTGCGCAGTGAAGACAGCACTGGGACCCAATGATGGGAGGGCACTTCTGTGGAGAAGGCTGCTGGGGAAGCTGGGAAAGGGGGCAGATGTCGTGATGGTGTGCAGACTTCAGGGATTGTGTTAGATCTTGCAGATATAAGGGGGAGGAGGAGGAGGGAGAGGAGGAGGGAGGAGGAGGAGAAACAGGAGGTGGAGAAGAAGTAGAAAAAGATGGAGGAGGAGGAGAGGAGAAGGAGGAGGAGGAGGAGGGGAAAGAGGAGGAGGAGGAGGAGAGGAGATCTGGTTTTCCTTTCAAGATTTCTTATAAATCTTGTAACTCCTGGAGGCAGTGGCAAGTGGAATGAAGTCTGAGAGGGCTTACATACTCACTCCCAAGGGACTTGAGTTGATTTAAGTTGATGAAAATAAAATGATCTTTATGACTCTGGTGTCACCAGCTCTGAGTCCCTCAAATAGACTTTGTTTCTCATCAATATTGTCTCAACATGCTGCCTATGGTCATATAGATTTCTGGCTTTTGTGGTTCCAAGAAGAGATTGACTGGACAGCTGCATTCCCTCTGCGAGGATTAGTAATTTGGGAGCCAGAAGCAAAAACCTTAAAGGATTGTGGCATTGATGAAGTCTGCAATCCTTACATGTGAGAAAAGTCACTTTCAGGTTGGGACTAAGAATAGACAATCCATTTTGAGGCATCATGATTTCCTGCATCACATTATTAAAAGCACTTAAACACACCCAGAGAGAGAGAGAGAGAGAGAGAGAGAGAGAGAGAGAGAGAGAGGGAGGGAGAGAGAGAGAGAGAGCGCCTGTCCACATGCCAGCACAACAGCACTGGCATTAACTGTCTCCTTATGCTCAGCTTCATTATTAAAAAACAATGTCATTGCTTATTCCTTGTTTGAAGCCTGGTATCTAGGCTGTGGGCTGGACTCACAAGGGTAAAAAAATTTGAAAAAGAATATGGGTTATATACAGTGGATAAGAATTTTGTATTGGGTAAGCTTGAATCTGATCAGCAATCTCTAGAGCACCTGGATAACTCAAGGCTGGAATTAACAAGGGCTAACGAGGAGCACTGGACACCATTATGTGTGTTCATTCTTGGGTGGAATATCTGTAGTGCAATCCAGAATAATGGATGAGAGCTGAGTAGAGAGAAGAGGGAAAACACAATCTATTAGTATGGAAACTAAGCTCAGTTAATATGATATCTCACACGTAGCCCAATCCACAATATTCTCCCATCACACTTGAGTTCAAGGCAGTGTGAAACAAGGTAAAATTTTGTCATTGTTTAAAGGAGAGATTTAGTTTCATTTACTTTCTCCCTTTATTCCCTTTAATGGAAGACTTAACTGATCCAGTGCTGTAAGTTTGAACTTTTTCCAGAGATGACAGGTGAGCTCATCCCTGAGACAGCACTGGTCCTCCTAGTCTGCTTGTGCTGAAGAGCAACGCCAGCAGAGGAGAGGAGGGCACAACGTGGAGCAATGGTCCATCTTGTCCACTGTAAGATCTTATGTACTTGCAATGTGATGGAGACGGAGACTTTGATGAGGGCAGTAAGTCACCATTGGCACCATAAACAGTTTAGTAGTCTTATAAAAGAGCTGGGCCTTTCCATTTTTTTTTAACCACGTGAGGACAGTGTTCTTCCCTTCTGCCCAAAGCTCCATGTTGAAAGTCCTATCAGGTCCTACCAGATGCTGAATTTGCCAGCAACTTGGTCTTGGCCTCTCTTCTGAACTATGAAGAATAAATTTTTGTTCTTAAAAGATGTCCAGTGTCAGGTATTTTTAAAAAGCATCGTGAATAGATTAACATTAGGCTACAAGGCAGACTGCGGCCATGAAATGTGAAGCGCGTGGAAATCAACAGGAACCTGCTGTCCATGCAAGGACTGGCAAGGAAACCAGGGCTAAACAGAGAAGGTGCCCGCCCATCAGCCAGGCCGAGGCAACAGCGCGTCACAGGACAGCTGATGTAAAGCACTCATCCATTGACAGGATTTGGTAACCCATCCCTTTCCATGAAAGTAGTGCACCTGGAGGAGTTAAGGAGATCAGCCAAGGCTGTTAGCTAGTAATCAGCATAGTGTTAAAAGTCTCAGTCCAGAACCACAAGTTGTTCTTGTTCCAAACCTAATGCTGTTAGGAGAAAAGAGTAAGAATGTTTGCAGGGACCTTCTGCCAGTGTTGCTTTGTTTACTTGCGAAGGAAGGTAGTTTAATGACCGACATTAGGATAAAGCATTGGCTGGATTCAAAGGATCGTGCCTTGCATTTCTTAAGACAATTTTGTTCTTTGTCATCAGCAGTGACACTAGATAGTGCCATTTTTAAAAAGCACCAATAGTGAATTAAAATAGTCTTCTGATAGAAAAAAAAATTATTGATAGCCTCTAAAAGAACCACATCCTTAAACCTTACCTGGAATAAAACACCCTTTTCAGCATGGGGGCTTTTGCTGGCTGGCCTGGTATCTGAAAATAAGTAAGTCAATAAACTCCTGGTGCAAGATTGTCGGTTGTGTTTCAGGACTATTATTCATCAGTCGAGAAACACGAGCTCACATTCCTAATATGCCTCTGCTTTCCAAGCACACGTTTTGATAATTCTCTGACTTATTACAGGAGGGGTAGTGCTGAATCCACATCCTGTGTTCAGTTGTCACTTACAGATTCACAGCTTCTAGAAGGAGAAACACTGTTAGCAGAGAAGCTATGGTCAAATGCACTGTAATTAATTGCTTCCCGTGACTCTCTGGGACTCCAGTGAAATGGATCTGTTGAGGACATATTTGGCTTTACAGAAAACTTACTTGTATTTTGGTAAAAAGCAATAAATGCATGACAGTCCAAAGCTCTAAAGGTATTAATCATATATATTGAAAAAGTAACGCTTTCATCCCCTCTCCACCAAAAGAGTGGAAAGTAGTCTTTCCTGGTGTTGCTCGATACCCTGGGTAAGATGACTTGCTATTGCAGTGCTTTGACCTGACTGGATATCGAATAATTGAACTCTTACGTACCCAGCAGTGCCCACTGAACCCCTGAGATCTTTCCTTACTAAGACTTGGACCCTCACCCACTTAACAAGGTGATCTACTTAGGCTCAGACCCAGGAGTGCTGGTGAGGAGCATAGATGGGGAAGGGGTCCACAGTGTGCACTGTGTCAGTTGATTGTTTTCTTTCTGCATTTTTATTTATTTTGTTATTATTTTGTAAAATAGCTTCTTTTATTTTTGAGATTATAATTCCATTATTTCCTCTTTTCTTTTCCTCATTCCAAATCCTTACATATACCTTCCCTGCTCTCTTTCAAGGTCATGGCCTCTTTTTTCACTAACTGCTATTGCATGCATAAATGTGTGTGTGTGTATATATATATATATATATATATATATATATGTATATATATGTTATATTCATATATACACATATATTCCTAAATATAGCCTGTTCAGTCTGTTCAGGGTTACCCATATGTATGTGTTCAGGGCTGAGCATTTGGTATTGGATGACCAGTTGGTGTGCTCTTCCCTGGGGAAGACCATTTCTCCCACTCTCATCATTCTTTAGTTGCCTGTAGCTCTTTGTGTAGGACTGCGACCTTGTAATCTTCCCTCCCACCCACTTTAGCACGTCTATTGTTGATGTCCCTGTTCAGCTCGCGTTTTGGCAGGCACATTGTTGAGACTTTATGAGCGTAGCTTCTTACATTTCTGGGAGTCACAGTCTCACAGCACACTCCCTGATCCTCTGGCTCTTACAGTCTTTCCAAACCTCTCTGAAATGTTCCCTGAGCCTTACCTGTGGGAGTTGCTTTGTAGACGTTTCCATCGGCTCTAAGCTCCACAACTCTGCATTTGTATTGGGTGTGGTTTTCTGTAATGGTCTCCTTCAGTTGCAAAGAGAAGTTTCCCTGATGAGGGGTGAGGACTGCACTCATCTGTGGGCAAGGAATGTGTGTGAGGGTTTCTCTGGAGGAAAGACAGGCCTTGTATAAAATGGGGAGTGTTGGCCCTTTGCCTCAGTGCTGGGGTGCTGTGGAAGCTCAGAACGTTATCTTTGGACATGGAAGGTGGTTTGGAGAGAGGAGTCGGGATCTGCTTCACTGTGTTTACTGGCTGGGAGCTCTTAATGTCACTGCACTAAGGCTCTAGGAGTGTAACTGAGGTAAATCCTTTATCATCTCTTACCAGAGGTGTTAGGAATTTTAATGAAGCTTGTCTCCCAGTAGGATATGTTGGACTTAAGAGATGCACTCGGAGACACAACCTAGTATACCCCCATCCTTTCGGAGGTGCTAACACTTTGAGACTTCCTATCTTTTCTTGGATGTTCATTTCAGATCCTTCAGGCAAGAACTTAGCTCATCTCTGCCATTAGATGAGTCAAAACTGCCATGTATAGGTAAGTTTGCCAGACATAAAAAGGCTGAGGACATATTGTGCAGCAATGTCACAAGCCAAGGGGAGCATCCTGTTTCCAGAGCCCTTCAATGCAGCGCCTCAGATCCTCAGACACCCACACTACTGATCTCACATCTCCCCAGGACCATCATGAGGAATGCAGCAACACCACTGTTGGCTCCTTTCGGTGCGAGAGAGTGGGTGACAGAGTTTGTTATGAAAAAAGCATTTGAATTTTAAGAATTTCTAACAATGCAATACTGAAAGAATAAAAGCGATGGGTGAGAAGCTGCAAGAGCAGACATCAAACTGGCACGCAGCAGTGGCGAGAGCTTTGCAGCCTGTCCAGCGGACTGCAAGCGTCTCCTCATCTCCAGTCACAGCCCCAATACAAGCAAAGCAGCGATGGGAACAGAAAACACATGCTCTGCCCCGTGTGTAGCTCGTTCTTAAGGAAAACTGGACAGTTAGAAGATCTGCTGGGATAAAATAAGTGTTAGGTATTAATAAAGCGACACAGACTTGAGGATAAAAAGACGTTAGGACTGTTGCGGGAGACGGAAAGGCGTTGGAATGTGATAGCTGAGATTAAGATTTGAAAGAAAGTACATATGAATAATCAGAGGCGAAAGGGGGTGCTTCTAGGCAAAGCAAAGGGAATGAACAAAATCCGAGTGTCCTACCATGCATGCTGAGATCAGGAATTGTGACTAACCTCCCCAGCAGGTGTTGGGGACTCAACAGACAAGCAGTGTCTTTGCCAACTGAGCGGGCTAGACTTGAAGGCAGCGATGGGGCAGGTCAGAATTTTGTGGAGGTGAGTGTGAGACCCAAGATCACATAGCAAGTGTAAAGGTAGAACCAGAAGTTACATTCAGACATATTTTCCAGAGACCATGCTCTTATCATTGGGTTTTCAATGTTCAGCACAGTAAATGTGTTGAATTAAACATTTGAATGAGAAGACCCATCCTAGGTTAGGCAGATAGTGATGAGGTTCCAGTTCCAAGTGCCACAGTTGTATTTGAGAGATACTTGTTCAACATGAGAGAGTTGAAGAAGAAGACCCATGGAGCCTAGTGCTAGAAGACTGAGGTGTTCAGAGCCCCTGCTCTTTAATGGGAGACAGAGCAGGGGCCATCAAGACCCTGTCTACAGGTCTACAGTTCTGTAACTTCAAGCCAATATACGTAATATTAGATGGATTAGTGCCTACTTCTCAAGTTCATGTCTACCCAGAAACTCAGAATTTGACACTATTTGGAACTACAGCAGTTTTTCCTCAACCCCAGGAACTTTCCAGACTCTTTAATAATGGCGGACATTCCTTACCATAACAAGCCCTATACATAACACACACAAATACACACACACACACACACACACACACACACACACACACACACACACGTGTATGTAAATAGGCATAGCAAAGAGATTGACAATACCTAATAATAAAATAATTATAACATTATGCTATAATAGAATTTACTTAACACATATCAATTGTTTATTTCTGGAACTCTCTGTTTAATAGCTTTGGGTTGAGGTTGTCTGAACCTGTGGGAATGAGGTCAAGGACAGAGGGGAGCTGTTGCAAGGATTTTTCACTTGTGATAGTTAGGAGAGGGTTGTGATGGATTTGGAGAGGCTCTGTATCTAATGGCTGATATATTTCTGAGAAGAGGTAACCTTTAGCCTGAGTTCTTCAGAGAAACACAACTAACGGTGTGTGTGAGCATAGACAAGCTTATTTTAAGGAATAGGCTCATGTAGTTACGGAAGTTAGCAAGACCCAAATCTGCAGGCCAGGGGAAGAGAGGAGCTGGTGTGACAGCTCATGCCAGAGGGCCTTCTGCAACACAGTTCCTTCATGTTTCAGGGTCAGTCTTTCATTCAGTTCAAGCCTCCTGCTAATTGGATGTGGCCGATCCACATCAGTGGGCAATCTGCTTTATCAAAGTCCACTGACACAAGTACTGACCTTATCCCCAACACACTCATAGAGAACCATCCAGAATAACACTTGACTAAACATCTGGGAGTCATGGTTCAGTCAAGTTGATACAAAAAGCTAACCATCACAGAGACACAAAGATGACGGCAGCGTGAGGGCTGAGGCAGAGACTGGAGTGGATGCCAAGGAAGACGACGGAGGCCCGAGAGGCCGCGTGTTTTCTCCCTTGGGGTCTCTATGGAATCCGCTCTCAGTATTTTCTTTTTGAAGAGCCGGCATCTGAAACTGTGAACAAAGGCACTTCTGATGTAAGCTACCAGGTTGCTGGCAGTTTGTTGCTGTAAAACCTAGGAAAACGATATGTAGATAAGCTCAGCAGAGGCGTAGCTGCTTTCCCTGTTGGACTCAGAGTCTAGGACAAGAGCTGTGAACGGGTCTTACCAGGCTTCCCATGAGTAGAGAACTGGAGAGCAATGAGTATCATGGATCCCAAGAGTTATGCTCTGTCTAATTTGTTCTTCCTTGTGTTTCTACTTGGGATCTCAGGAAAACGAGGGTGAATAAATGACGGAAGAAGCATGCCCAGCTTTACCTGCGGCCCTCTTCGAGTGTGGAAGATCAACTTCTAGCATGTAATACATCCAGATGTGCAAATCTGGGGACCAGAGGCGTCCTAGGGACAAGGTCTAACAGGTTCTGAACTTACGGAAGGGCTGAGTTCTGCAGAAGTGTGTGCTGAGCTGTAGCTGTCATTTCTTGTCCAGACAGTTTGGTGGCTTCCCCAGTGAGCTTCCTACTCTCATCTACCCACTTCAAGCACGAATGAATTTATAATTGCGAATTCATGCTGGGACCTTTCATTCCTTGGTCTCATACACAACAACATTGATGACAACTGACCCTTGCTGGGTGGCCAAGTCATAACCAGATACTTTTTAGAAATTATTTAAGTTAAACTCACTTTATTCCTATGACTGTCTACTTTACAGATGAAGATGTTGATGCCTAAAATGAATAACTTCTCAAGGTCCCACTAGCCATTGTCGGAAGCACGGCCAGACAGCTGTGCTGAAGCAGTTGCGTTCTGCAGCACACGCCTTTACTGTGGTGAGATACTACTTCTGGAAGGATCCTTCCACCTCGTAGTGCTTTGATTCCTCCTCTCCATCCCCATCTAGATTCACTCAAACTTCCCTAAGTTATACACTTTGTCACCTTGCTCATTTTTCCTCCCTTGGCTGGTTACTCCCCTCTTTCTTTCTCTCTGTCTCTACTACTCCCTCCTTCCCCTTCCTTCCTTTCTTTCTTCCTTCTTTCCTTTCTTTCTTTTTTTATTTTTTTTGAGACAGTGTTTCTCTGCTGTAACTCTGGCTATACTAGAACTCACTCTGTAGACCAGGTTGGCCTCAAACTCAGAGATATGCCTGCCTCTGCCTCCCAAGTCCTGGGATTAAAGGCACTCACCACCACCCGCCAACTCTTTTCCTTATCTCTCTCCCTCTCTCTCTTCCCTCCCTTCCTCCTCCCTCTTTTCTTCCTTCCCTCCCTCCATCCCTCCCTTTCTTCCTTCCTTCCTTCCTTCCTTCTGATAGTCACAGTTAGAAGCTATTCTCCTGCTCCCCACACTTATCATTTCTAGAAGAGAAGATGGTAAGTTAAACCATACTAGGATACTTGGCACTTGCTGTGTAATTTCTTTTCAGAATGATTGGGCTTGAGGAGAAACTCCACAGCATGGAGAACACATCACTAAGGCATGTTGGTGAAGAACATGAACTAATCCAAGTCCATCAGAATACAGTCTATTTGGGTAAGTTTTATGATGATGTAGGCATATCCATTTGTGTATTTATTGACCTCCTGCAACTTTGGTACTCCCAGAGTGGAGTAATTACAAACTAGGCCGTATAGACCAGAGGCTAGACATTGGCCTCAGGGAAAGACTGACTATCCCATGTCTAATCCAGGGTGGGCTCCAGTGCAGAACTGGTGTACAAGTGCTCCACAGTGCCAATTCTTCTTCTGTCCATTTCAGTTCCCTTCTGTGGGCAAATGGGAGGCAGGAGGGTTACTTGGAAATCGCATCACTCAGGTCGTTACTGACCCTGTTAGCATGGTGAGCCAAGGTGGGGGTGGGGGGTGAGAGGTGTGGATGTGGTGGGGAGGGGAGCAGAAGTCCTTATGAATATTCATTGGAGCTTTGGCAGTGAATGTGACAGCATCCACTTCCCAGAAAGAAGTGATATATTATTTATTTCATACTGAGTTTTTTGCACTGAGTTTTTCCAGTTCAACAAGCATCAGGACAGCCCCCAGAGGGTGTGGGGATGACATCTTGTGCCAGGTCACAGGAGGGGGCAAATTGGGATTGTGCTGGCATGCCACAGCACAGGGCATGTGAGACATGCACCTCCTACCCCCGCGCCCTTTGTTGCACATGGATTTTGCACTGATGGAGGCACTTAATGGAGGCACTGAGCAAAATCAGACATTGACCTGAAACACTTAAAATTAGCCACAGTGCCAGTGTTCTTATTTTATTTTTGATAAGGACGTAGTTTTCTGCTGTTTAGGGGTAGAGGTGGTATACAATTGTAGCTAACAATAGAATGTAAGAATACTGCTTCTGGCTCTATTCCTGGAAACCATTAGAGGCAAGTCCTCAGCTCCCCTACAAATTCTACTGACTAATACGCAGCACCAGGAGCTTTGCAATGGTGGGGCACAATCCCTAGGGTCAGGATTTTCTTTCTGGGGCTTGCTTAAGTGCTAGGGTTTTGTATTATATACTGGGTGCCTTTGATGGTCTCATGCACTCAATAGGTGCTCAGGTGACTTGTACCCCTGGTCTCTGTGAAGCACAGCAATGGGAATTGGGGATTTGCAACTGAGAGGATGTTACCTCTGTCGTGTTAGCCTGGGTTCCTTGGAAAGCAAAAGCTAAGGTTCCAGCTTGTCAGTACAGCTTAGTTCCAGGGCAGGAATGAGGGCTGTAGGGGTGAGGCAGGAAGGAGAAGGGGCAAGAAGGATGTTTGTAGAACAGACTTCCTCCAAGTGAGACATTTTTGCTTGATTTCATAAGATGATTTCCCAAGAAAATATATGAACTGGATTTTGGGATGGTCTACCCTGAGGAGAAAATTGTGGGGCTCATCTACCACCTCCTTTTTTTCCTATCAAGCCCCTGAAGGGTCCTGCCACGTGTTTTTTCCTGCCCATGGAGTCTTGGCTATATGCATAGTCCCTCAGTCGTTCAGTGTCCCAGAGGTGAGTGGAGTAGGTACTGCTGTTGCATCTGTGTCTGTGTCTGCCTCTGGACCTCAGAACTCCTGGATTCTGCACACACCTTGGCTCTCCAGCCAGGACCTGCAACTCTCTGGGGGCTTTCTCTGGATAGAGAAGTGTGATAAGTCCACATTCCAGGATATCAGTATCCCCGGGAGCTGAGAGGTGATGGGTGAATATTTTGCTACCTTTTTTCTGGGTAAGTCATTATGAAGGATATATTGTGTCGTCTTCTGAGGCTTTGGGTAGAGTAGAGTCTAAATTATCTTCTGCAGCAACCTATACATCAATATATCCTTCATCTACTGCCTTCTGCTTCCTCTCTCATCCTTCTATTCCCTTATCGAGAGTCCCAGGATTTCAGGGCGTGTAACTCAGTGGTAGAGATGACAGATTACTGCCTAGCAGATGAGAGACTGAGAGACCTTGGATTCTATCACACACACACACACACACACACACACACACACACACACACACACACTGGCTAGGGAAGGAAGGAGGGATAGCAGGAGGAGGACAGAAGGGAGACAGGGAGAGAGATTTAATTTAAAATTTATATATCCTGACGTGGTGGTTCACACCTGTAATTCTAGAACTTTGGAAGTGGGGCAGGAGGAAGAGCAGTTCAAGGTCATCCTTAAGCATGAGTTGAGGCCAACTTGGGTTGCATGGGTATTGAGGCTCGATCAGGAAACAACAGCAAAGCATTACTAGTATCACCTCCAAAATTATTGGATCTGGGGGAAATCCAGCCCTAGGCAATGGAGAGGCTATTGTCAAGGTGAGAGGGTTGCAGGTCAGAGAGGTGGTGAGTACCACCATCTTATATCTGTTTAAAGTTGCTTGAGGGCTCTAGAACTGGTCCCTACAGAGACCACTGGGGCAGCAGTCAGGTGAGGCTGAGAGGATTAAAGTCAGTGGGTATCATACACACCTGGCAAAAAGAATCATAGCTCAGTAGTTTAAGTAGGCTCTGGGTTTTTATCCTTGTAGCGACCATGCTAAACACACTGTGACTTATGATTAATGCCTTAAATTTCAGACCATTTGTGAAATGGAATCATAAAACCCCGCATAGAGTAAGTCACTGGGGAAAGGGGTGCTGGAGAAATGACTCAGCATTGAGGTACACTGCCCTTGAAGAGGATACGAATTCCTTTTGGAGCACCCATATGGTACCTTACAACCATCTATAACATGAGCTCCAGGAGATCTGACACCCTCTTCTGGCCTCCGCATGGTATACAGACATGCATGCAGGCACAAGTCTCATAGGCACAAAATAAAAATAAAACTAAAAAAGATCAAGTTACTTGCTGAAGATAATATTAAAGAAAGGGCAGCAAGGTGGAATCTGAACCCATGTACCCCAGAGGCAGTATTTCTATGTTCTCGGTTCAAGCTGATGCGTCTTAGTGACTGCTCTGCAGGTGTGCATGGCCACCATCGCTGGCCAGGCAGCCTGCTCCGCTGCCGTCTGCCAGAGTCAGTTCCTTAGGTGAGTGTGAAAGTTGGGGGAAATTTCTCTGAAGGAGGAGGAGGAGGAGGAGGAGGAGGAGGAGGAGGAGGAGGAGGAGGAGGAGGAGAGAGACAGAGAGAGAGAGACAGAGAGAGAGAGACAGAGAGAGAGAGACAGAGAGAGAGACAGAGAGAGAGAGAGACAGAGACAGAGAAACAGAGACAGAGAGACAGAGACAGAGACAGAGAAAGAGAGTCCTATTTTTGTAAGCAGAAACTGGGCCTGAATGCTGTTTCCCAATTTGAGTGTTTTTCCAGACCCAGGGGCTGTTTCTAAATTAAACTCTAACTAACTAGCCTTCTAGTGACATAGAACAAAGCAACTCTTGAGTGAGTTAAGTGTAAATGAGTCAGAGGCAGAGAGATTAAAGTTTCCCTCACATACACACGAGTTAAAGAATTATAGTCTCC
Organism: Cricetomys ansorgei; assembly: GCA_026225945.1. Taxonomy (NCBI): domain Eukaryota; kingdom Metazoa; phylum Chordata; class Mammalia; order Rodentia; family Nesomyidae; genus Cricetomys; species Cricetomys ansorgei. The sequence continues at coordinate 25,029,849 of JAMJFZ010003875.1, read as the reverse complement.
AGAGAGGCTGGCTCCAGTGGACAGTTTCCACCAAGTCAGCACACTGGAGAAAGACTGAGTCTCAGCCAAACCCTAAGCTCTGCTGGCCTCTGCCACAGCTTCTTGCTGAACTCCAGGGCAGTGGGAGTGGGGTGGGGGTGGAATCCATCTTCCTAAATCCTTTTGTCCGTCAGAACCTAAGGGCTCATTACTGTGCAAATGATGCACTGTTAGAACTTGTGCCGTCTCCTCACGGACTCAGAGGCTCAATTTTTTATGTTTCTTCCCTCATACAACTTACACACCCATCCCGACACCTTCCTCCCCTCCTTCCATTCCGCCCATCTCCCCTCTCCTCAGATCTACCTCCAATCACCACCCACAAAACTACCTTGCTTCTCAGTCAGGGCATGGCATAGCAAGATGGAACAAGGCTTTAATTCCTCGCAGCCCGGCAGGAGCAAAAGGGTCCAAGGGCAGGTAAAAGGGTCAGAGACCCCTCCACTCTAGCCTGTGGGAGTTTTTCAAGAACACCAATCCAGACAGCCATGAGATGTTTTAGGGGACCCTGCAGGTTCTGTGTCTGCCCCTTCAGTCTCTGTAGTCTCTGTTTCTTACGTCAGTTCCTGGGTAGCGTTTCAATAAGTCTCTCTTCCTTTCCCGTCTGTCTATCTACCCAACCTTGGCCAACACATTTGAAACAGGAGCCATGGGCTTGTTTTGAGTCTCTCTCCAATCACTCTCTCTGCCTCTAGCAATCTATTTCTGACAGATGCAGAGCAGGCAGGGAAGATGGCATGCATCATCACGGAGGACGGGACCCAACAGCTCTGTGGAGTCAGCCCTCCTGCCACGTCCCTGTGAGTAGAGCAAAATCACCTTTCCCTCACATTGTCTTTAATTCTGCTTGAACAGAGAATCAGTGTGGCCGCTATCATTCCTTCTCCAGTGCTGTGGCTTTAAGAATACAACAATTAGAAAATGATCTAGATCCTTCTTATTACAAGCTTTTGCAGTAAAAATTTGTTCTTGTAGTGCAGTTTAACAACAAAAGCAAAACCACGCAGGACCAGCTCTGTGTCCCACAATGCGTGGCAGAGGGACAGCGTTTACAAGGAACAAGCAGACTGAATGACTGTATGAGCACATCACAAATGGGGCCAACCTAGCCTTGGTGCTCAGCTGCAGACAATTTGGGTTTCAAGGTAGGGGAAATGAAAGACCCAGAGCCAGGAAAACAGACTTCTTTGCATTTTAATGCCAATGGCTACAGTTTCCAAATCCTAGCCACGGCACTTGCCAATTCCTTTGCATTTGGCTTTGGGTTTTAACAAGTACCCGGAGTATCGTCTCACAAGCTTTTTGCCGAGCATCTAGACAATGCCGCTGGGGTGCTGCGCCATGGCAGCGACTCCATGACTGTCTGGGACGTTGCAGAGGGTTCTACTCAGCCACTTTTGCTCTGTCGCTCCTGGCAGGCAGTTGGATCTGAGACTGGAACAGATTTCAAAGAATGTGCATACCAACCTGTGAAGCGTTCTGCTGTGCTGGTGGCATATGCTGCCTTAGAACAGTGCCCATTTAACAGGCTGTGTAGGCTCAGGGAAGGATTCTAATGTATGGTCGCCCTGACATGCTTCTGTACGTGTGGAGAGCCATGATAAACTTAAGCAGCAGATGGAAAACTCTGAACCTTTTATTGGCCATATGTCAGTTTTGAGTGTTGGCCAACAAACTAAATTTGTAGCTAATATATAATGATTTAAGCAGAAAAAAAGAAAAAAAAAAAAAGAGCAGCCGTGCTTTGATTTTTGACGCTGCTCCTCCAGGCTCCCTTAGCTCGCCAGAGTTCCTGGATGCTTTCCTTTAACCTTGTACTGTCTTCCTGTGTCTTTCCCAGGTGGCTTCATCTCCACAGCCCATGCGTGAGCCCCAGCTTGGCTGGCCTGTCTCTCCCCTGCGTCTTCCTTGAAGGCTACAGTGCCAGGCTTTTTGTTATTACAATGATTTTTCAGTTGGATAGGGAGTGCTCTAAGGAACGAGGCATCAATGTGCTGAACTTCTGCCTGCTAGATAGTGTCTTCTGTCTTCTCATGTGCCCCCATCAGTGCCAGGCTCTTGCCATCTCTTTTGGGTGCCTGGGATGGCTTCCTGTTCAACCCAGAGTGTTTGTCCTTGGAGTGGACTTGTGGGAGGGAAGCAGATTCTGATTTATGAGGATGTGATCTGGGGGGGCACTCCCCTGGCAAAGAGCCATCTTTTACTGTCAGAATCATCTAGGAGGAAATGATGGATGTCAAGAATAAAGACTGGGGCCACCTTCTGGCTCTTCATTCTTTTTGGCTCTTCTGTTCCCACGCATGAAAGTGCCAAGTCTCCACCCTCAGCTGCCGTGGACAGACCGGATGGCTTCATACTTGTGGCCTCCTGGGAGAAGAAGCTTCTTGTTTTAAAGTGTGGGTTATGCACTTGTTTCTGGGCTTGGTGCTGGGAACATCCAGGAAGAGGGGAAGGGCATGTGATTTAAGCTTACTGGCCTGCCAACCTCCAACTGAACCATTCAGTCCGTAGCGTGTCGTTACTGTGTTGTCTGATCACCAAATGACTATGTAGTCGGCATCTTAACCAACTCCAACACAAGCTTCTGTACATCAAATTCCCACAAAATCCAGCCACCTCCCAGCGTTGTTCAAAAGTCTTAGAGCAGTAGCATGAATAAAACCACAGCAGAGCGTGTCAAACGCAACGATTTCTACAACATCTGGAGTGAAGCACATTAAATGGAGAATAAAATTCACAACCACCACGGATGCTTGTGCTTGCTTTCTGTTTTTATGAAGAGAGGAAATGGAAACGTTTTTCCTGTGGGGATCTTCAGTTATCTGTTCCTGTGCCGTCCTGGAGACCTCACAAAGAATTGTAGCTTCGGTTTACGTATTTGCAGGAGTTGACTGTCCTTTTAGGTCTGATTGAGATATTTGTCCCATAGCAACTTTCCTTTGGGGAGTTTACAGTGTGGATACAACTGCTGTGTGAGCTGACAGGTGTACACAGCTATCGATTCCAGCATCTTTTACGCAGGCAGAAGATTGGAGACCACCCAAGCGCTCATCAATGGACAGCAAAGTTGTTGCACAGCCGCACAGCAGAGTGCAGCTGTGTAGAACAAAGATGGTCTCCGTACACAGAGGACTGAGATCCAAGACACGTGCCAGGGGAAGCCAGGTACAGAACAGAATGTATGTGTCCAGGCAATGTTTGTTTACTCTCAGAAAAGCCCTCTTCGGAGGGATATATAAGAGAGTAGGCTGAGATGACAGCAGAAAGGAACACAGGAGGACACAAGCCAGTGATTTCTTACTGTCTTGGAATCTGCTCTTTGTATGCACTGTTCTGAAGAAATATCTCTCTCCTGGCTCACCTCTGAATATTCCAAATGCCAAAGCTCCTGGCTTCCTTGATTTCTCTGTCCACTGTTGACCTCACACTCCTTCAGCAAAAGGCAACTCCAGTCCAGTGCGGTGTGAAATTCTGCTGCTCAGTAGCCCCATGTGCTGGAGGTGCAACTGGGCTTCCTGATTGCCTGCTTTCTTTGCACAAGTATTACAGTAGCTGTCTGGGACAGGTGCACCAATCGTCTCCATCTTCCAGATGAGGAAGTGGAGGCCCAGAGAAGTGATCTTGTCTTGAATTGTATGGGTCTGCGGTGTTGGTGTCAAGATTTGAACTCCAATATGGCTTATCTCTAGCACAAGTTTCTCATGATGCTTTATGTGTGGGTCACAATGGAGCACTTTCCCCTCATTTCTGCTGTCTGTGCTCCCCAAGTCTGCAGTGACTGGTGTCTACGACACTCTCTTGCTCATATGCACACATCTTTGCTGGCTCTTCTTTCTTTTCAAACAATCTCTCTAGTACCTACCTCTCAGAAGAGTTTTGGCTCACCTAATGGGTTTACCTTCCAAGCCTACACCTAAATATTCAGACATTCATTTCCACCTGTCTGTTGGACATTTCATCTTGTTGAAACCCAAAGCATGCCTTGTCTGGAAAGCATTCTCACTGCCATCTACTCCCTAGAAATCATCAGAGTCTTCAGTCCACATCGGAAGCTTTAAGGAAGCTGGCTGTAATACCAGTGAATGAATCAGAAGCAGCAGCAACAGAGTAGATGAGCTTGGAAGCAAGAGTGAAGAAGACGCAAACAGAGAAGCCAAACGATCATCTTTCATGTCATTTTATCTGGGCTGCCACCAGAAGGAGCTGCCCACATTCAGGGTGGGACTTACTACATCAGTGAAGGCGGTACCCTATGGACATGCCTGCAGGCCCACCTGATGTAGACAATCCTTCATTGAGGCTTTCTTCCCAGAGCCTAGGTTGTTTCAAGTTGACAGCTAAATCAAAGTACAACTCCATGCCTTGTCAATTTGACACGCAAACTTATCACTTAAAAGCCACCCGTTCCCTTCTCATGTTAGTTATCTTATTCTCATTTCCCCCTCCCTTCCTCTCCTTCCCTCCCTCCCATGCTAGGGGTGGAACCCAGGGCCCTCCACTCATCTCCACCCCCAGTTGTTTACCTTTTTTAAGTTTAAAAAGAAAAAAAATTGAGACAACATCTTCCTAGGTTTCCCAATCCGCTTTTGAACTCTGTGTATCCCAAGCAGGCCTCTGAAACTAGTAATCCTCCTGCCTCAAGTCTTTATGAGCCACCATGCCCCATCTACTTCTAGTCTTACTCCTTTCCAACAACGAGTAGCCCTCATACAGCACAGTACTTGTGAGATCCGTGTGAGCACGGTCAAGTGTCAACGAGGGTTGAAAAATGAAACTTCACAGATGGAAAAGACAAGAGCATAATTTGCTATAAAGCCATTCTGTTCTCTATGAACTAACTCTAAACTTAATAGAGCCTGAGTAAAAATACTAAGAGCTATTAAATGTCTTCAGTACTTTCCTGTAGCTATATACACCAGAATGAGAGTTCTCAGGGAAATGCAGGAAAGGATGGATGAATGAACTGGGAGAAGGAAGCTCATCAGCTGCTCACACTGTACAGCAATGGTTAGTAATATAGATCCATATCTGTGCATGAGTACACAGAGCCAGGAACAACAGAGTCGGATCTGACCTTGACACTGGTGAGGATTTAGAGCTTAATAAAGGTTGAATGTCTTCATCAGTGCAGAATAGCTTTACAATTCAATAAATAATGTCAGGACAATTGAGTAGCCATCTGGAAAATAATAAAGCTGTATTTCTTCCAACTCTTCCTAACAAAATGAGGGCCAGATGGACTATCAACCCGGAACTTTAACTATCAAGGGTCTAGAAAAACACTGAAAACTATTTAATGGTCTTGGAGTTGAGGGGGCCCTTTGAAGCATGATAAAATTCAAGAGCCATAAACAGAAAGATTAATACATTTGGCCATAAAAATCAAACATTTTTCCATGGTAGGAAATACCAAAATAAAGTCAAAAGACAAATCATGTACAGGTAAAAAAAAGTATTTGTAACAATCAAGTCAGATGAAAGGCTAAATCTGTTAAAATATAGCAAACTTCTAAAAATCGATAGAAGCAAGATCAACACTGTGTTGGAAAAGATCCCTGGGTTCTGCACAACTGGCATGTATAATTAAAATTATGGTTTCAACCTAATATAATAGTCCAACATTTTTGACCGCCTCATTTTTGACAAGCATGTAGGAAATTACACACTGAGATGGAAAGTGATAGAACTCTTGAAGGAGGAGGTTTTAGAATCTCTATCAAAATCTACAAAGTGTGGAACCCTTTCCATAGCAGCGATATACTGGGAGTGTCTCCCACAGATGCATTGACTCTCACAGTTGAATAATCCTGTGCTTGAAGAAATAGATAAATATATTCCCTGAAACACTGAACACAGTAGTATGTTTTATCACTAAAAATGTAAAAGAAAAAGTAAAGGGAAAAAGGAAAACAAAGCGCAGAACCTACTGTACTACCTCCTACTTGTGTGGACCCTGTTTGTCTCCCGTCAGGATGGACATGTTTGTAATTGGGCCAGACTGTCTTCTACACTCTCTACATGCCTTACACTCTGGGTTTGCTGCTTGTCTGCATGTTCCGGTCTGAGCTTCCTCTTCCTCTGTGTGCTGGTCCTGTCGCTGACAAGGACCCTCGTCTACAGAGTCCTAGTCTGGCCTCTGTGCCTTCTCTGAAGGCTTTACTGGGTCCTCAGTTGTTCGTCCAACTGGAAGTTTACCTACTCTCACCCCTCCCCCTTTTTTAAAAAAAATAATGACCCTTGTATTTTTTTATGTTTATTTATTTAGTGTCTGAGTGGAAAGGGAAGGGGCACAAAACTCCCATTGCCTGCATATAGCCTTCAGAGGACAGCTTCCGTGTGGGAATCTATTCTCTTCTTCTTCCTTGTGGGTCCAATGCCATCAGACTTGGTGGCAAGTGTCTTTACCTGGTGAGCCACCTCATTGACCACTGCTCTCACATTTGGCATCGTCCTTTTGCCACAGGAATTTGGGGTAGCCTCTAACAATGGAGATATCTTGATGCTCTTCCTTTCAATTAGCTTATATTTTCTACCCAAGACAAAAATAGTTTCTTTGTTCTCTTTTGATTGTGTAAGTAATATGTGCATATTTAAAAAAAATGGAAACCCTCAGACCTGAGGGTTTATGTATGTATACATGTTTGTGATGTGTGTGTTATGCATGTAAAAGATAAAAGAAAAAAGTTTCTTTGAGTAGAATTCTCAGGCAAAGAATATACTTAGGTCAAAAGTTGGCTTGTGTTATTGAAATGATCTCTGGTAAGATTCATAATTTATTCAATAACAGCAATTGAGACCCCAGTATGTCCCAAGAACCATGTGCTGGGTCTTTGTGGAGTCTGCTGTACTCTTGAAGAATGATTCATGGTATTGTTGAATTGGTAGAGATGAATTGACTCAGTTGGAAGTTCAAGGATGACTTCCCGAAGGAAGAGGAATGTTAGGTAAGGCCTGAAGATCAAGAAGAGGTTAACTGGGACTGGAGGGGTGGCTTAAGAGTACTGGCTGCTGTTCTAGAGGTCCGAGCTCAATTCCCAGCACCCACATGGCGGCTTACAACCATCTCTCTATTAACTGTAGCACCATGGGACTCAATGCCATCTTTTGGTGTGCAAATGTACATACAGACAAAACACCCACATGCATAAAATAGATAAATAAATCTTTAAAAAAGAAGAGACTAACAGTCTAATGGGGGGGAGGGGTAAGTGCTCTGTAGCCAGCTCATATAAACACAGCTGGACAGGAAGTGAAGAAAGCTTGCTTTGAAATGAGTGGGGATGAGAGTGGCCTGCAAGTCGGAAGAATGGAAAGAGGACCAGACACAGGTGGGCTTAGATCCTGACAAGGATCCCATTTTATTTTGAACAGGAAGAAGAGGTATAAGTAGGGTTTAAAGATTATCTTTGTATCTTGAAAGGATAATTTTGGCTGAGTAGAGAGAACTGAATGGCAGAAGCAAGACAGAAGACAGTTGATAAGTTAGGAGGTCATCACAGGGATCCAAGGGACAAGTGAAAATAGCTCAAACTATCTGAGTTCCAGACGGGCATGTTCAAGACAGAAGCACAGGAGAGCAGAAAAATGAATATATTGATTGTTTTGCCTCACCAATCTAAGGGTGTGTGTAAAAGTCTAAACATATATATATATACACACACACACACACACACATATATGTGTGTGTGTGCATGTATGCATATGGCAATGATGGATATTGAACATCTTTTTGCATTTCACTGACTATCCTCATTTTACTTACTTCTTTTGAATTATCTATGAATGATTAGATAATTATCTAATTATCTATCTTTGGCTATTTCTTACTGAGGTGTATATTCTCTTTCTTTCCAGAATGAATTCAAGATCCCATGCTGCATTTTCATTATAAAATGCTGTCTCTGCTGATTGATGAGAATTTCTCAGGTTTTATTTATCACTTAATTAAATATGCTAATCAATTATTATCATGTTGCTAAAGGACATAGCTTAATCAGAAATCCAAGTGCAAAATCAAGGCAAAGTTAAACCAACCTAAAATATGTAATGAATAACTGACAGTCAACAATATACATGATATATGTTGTCTGTTTTGGCCTGTGTGTGTGTGTGTGTTTTGTGCATGTGTGTGTGTGTGTGTTTTGTGCATGTGTGTGTGTGTGTGTGTGTGTAGATTCCATAGCCAAATAAGACAGTCTTTTCCTTCATTATTTCTAGTTCAGTATGATTCTTCAAAGTCTCCCCTTTGAAACTTTGAAAGTTATAGTAAGTTATCCTGTATTACTTTTACAATCACATATTTTCAGGTTGTATCAAAGAGCACACAAAGCAGACATCTTTATCCCATTTTTCCATCCTCTCCACTCCCAGCTTTACCAGATGGACAATAAAAAGCAGCGTTGGGATGGTGCTTCGGATATAAAACCAGCAATGTAAAACTGGCCCTGTGTCAGCTTTTGCTACTCTGAATGGCTTTGACTTTGCAACTAACTTGGATACAGATCAAGGTCTTCCCTTGGTTAACGTACGGCTTACCTGTAGATTGCCAAGGGACTACCAGATCGTGAGTTTTCTGAAGGCAGAAAGATGCCTATTTAAGTATTTCGATACATATGTGGCTGGGCCTCATTAACAGCCTCAGCCAGCACAATGTTTCCATGCATTGCTCGCATGAAGACAATACAAGTTCCTAGCACATCGAGGAGGTATAGTGTTCTGCAGTGGTCCAAGGCAGTTAGGGCAAGTAAGCTCTCACCAGAAGCCAGAGGGCATGGCTAACACAGGTGTTGAGGAAGTTTATTTTTAGTTATATATAAAATAATTGTTTTGTGCACTGTTGGGTGAGGGGCTGTCTAGGGCGTTTTGCATTGTTTGCAGGTGTTGGATTTCTGTGGGGGTTGTTTAATTGCTAATGATCTGCATGTGCTATCAGTAGAATACCTGAGGAGTTCTGAAAGAATAAGTACACCTGAGTTGAGATGCTCGGGGTTCCACTGTTGAGTACGGCACTGGCCGTGATGGTGGTTCCCTCTGTTGAGGGCTTCCACATAAGAAAATGCCTCAATGCCCTCCTTCCGGAGCTGCCCCAGCAGCAGCATTCTACTACACACAGGGACACAGGCAGGGCAGTATTTCTGATTACTTTCTCTCCTCCTTTCCTCAACTCTCTCCAAAGAGAGTAAAAAGCCCACATAACAAAATACATTCCCCTCTCCGAGAAACACCAATAAAGGAGATGGTGTTTTCCTTCAAATTTCCCTTAAGTGTTTGCATTCATAGGGTCGTACCCTTGGTGTTTTATCATGGATTTCTGGGTATAGCACAGCCAGTCAGTGCTGGCAGAATGCATGAACTGAGTGGATGGAAATCCTCTGCTGATACCCTCCCATGCAATATTTAGTTGTAATATAGGAAAGTTTGATTTCATTTTCCAATTCTTGTTTGCATTTTTTTGGGGGAAAAATGGACTCTGTTGGAAGCATAGCATCATCACACAGACTGTGAGGTCAAGTTCATCTTAGATTCCCTGCAAAGGGTTTAGTTATTGAAGTTGCATCACCCTACGTAGCTTCTTAGCGCAGACCCAGGACACCATCTTGTTTCAATGAACCATTGGTCTGGGTGGGCTGAAATCTGGTGCTACCCTTTCTGTCCTGGATGGCCAGACAGGTCCTGGTTCACTTGCAGTGAAGCCTTTAGCCAACATGTGGATATTTACCTCCTCACTGAGCAAAAGGACGCAGGGATTGAGATGCTTGTGCAACACCAGACAAAGTTCATTTGAACAGTTTTGGTCACAAGGAGCAAGCTGTTTTGAACCTCAGTTTCCTCATCTGAAAACAGCACAGAAAAGAACTCCAGATGACATGGGCAGAGCTACCAGTCTAGATGCCCAGTAGTTGCTCCTGTGGTTTGTATAAAAGAACATAATTTTCCAGCTGTTGAGCTCCTTCCGAGTTCTTGTTATCTTAGACTGTTGACTGGAATATTCCTTGAGCATCAAGGACAACAAAAGGCAGACTTTGTCCTGATTTCTTGCCACAGTAAAGTTCTCAGAATGTAGATGCCTTGCTGTTTTGAAAGCCTGGATGATGGCTCCCCGGTATCTCTTCAAGTGCTTCAGCCTGTGAGTTATGGCTTCCGCTGACCTCTCTGCAGGGTGGGACAACGGCAGGCAACAGCTGTGGTCCACAGTAAAGAGACAGCAGATCAAAGCTACAGCTGGGTTAATGATGCTGTGGTGTTGGTGTGGCCGTCTTGAGGGCGATAAAAAATAGAGAGAAAGTGAAATAAGGAAAAAAAATCCCAAATTCCCAAACAAAGACAGATGTTTTTGACTTAGGAAAGAAGCATGGAAGATATCAGTTCAGAAATTTGGCAAACCGCAAATAAATACTTAACTGGATTAAAACAAATGAAAGGCATTTTATAGTAAAATCGACTCCTTCAAAGAAATGAAATCTAAATCTTCTCTGTTCCTAAGCTTCTCACTTTCTTCCTTTCCTGTCCTTTCTTTAATATAAAAAGCACACTTCCTACAATTACCTCATGGGCTCAGGGTGACTGGCCTATGGAAGTGATGGATGGAATGTCTTCTTGGGCGTTTTAGAAATTCTTTTACCTATTGGCTTGTCCAGATGCATCAGAGACCTTTGTCAGTGAATGTAGTGTGATGACCAGGTAAGAGGAGAGTGGTTCCTTGTGTCTGCAGTACAGGGCAGAGAACCTGAGATTCATGAGCACAGGTTTCGACTCTCACTGGGCTCTTTACTCAGGAATGGCTGTAGAGAATAACTCCCCTTTTTACTGTCTTCCTCATTCAGACTTTGAAGTCGAGCATGGGTTTGCCCTGTGTAGTTAGTTAAGTTGATTTCATGTAGAACCACAAATGCAAGACTGTGTCCCCAGTGCCAAGACTCTGCCTGCCCAAAGGGGTGGCTTTTTGAATTAGGCACTCTCTTAAAATGTGACAGAGGTGAGATCTTGAAAGCTGGAAAGCTAAACGATGCAGCTAAATGGTAGATCAAGACTGACGAAAGGAGTCTGTTAGAGCCAATATGGAGCAGTTTAGAAGGTGGAGAGGAGCTCTGGAAGAGAGGGAACCGGGAGGAGTCTTCAGAGCACAAGGGGAGTATTCTTTCTATCAATGCCAAGACTGGCTGTTTGGCCTTGGTTCCAAGATAAGGTTCAAAGAAAGCAGATGGAGGGCTGCTCCAGCCCCTTGCTACAGGCTGGCGGCAGGTGCTGAGTGCTGGCTGGAGTACACAGATGGGCAGGCTGTGGAAAGATGGCAGCTGGCAGGCTGGGAGAAGGTGAGATAAAAGTGGAAAAGAGAATGAAATGGACTGTAAGTCTCTGTTTTTAGGTCACGAATAGCCGCAATTATCTACTTTTATGTTGTTGTCTGGAGTTTGTCCCTTACAGTGTCTGCTCTCCATGCTAAAGTGGTTTCTTGTGCTTACCTGAGATGGATGCCTTGTCGTCCCACTAAATGTGAAGATGGCCTAGGGTGGAAAGATGCATCATGGGAGCAAGGGGGAAAGTGAGCACTGTGGTGCTATTAAAAATAAATAAAAAGTAAGTAAGCGAGGAAGGGGGCCTTTCTACTTGGAATTCCCTAGTTCAGTATTCCTTGGCCAGTCAGACGAGTGTGCAGCAAGAACAGAAGATGACACATGATTTTAGAGGATCCGGGGAGCGAGGCCGAGAAGCGCTGATCAGATTCTAGACTGGCGAGAGCCTCTAGAAGGGGAAAGTGTGTCCCTGGGTGTTTGAAGACACAGTGAGGGCCGAAAAAAAAAAAGACAAAAGAAAACAAGAAAGTGTGGTCAGATCTTTTACATCTGGGGAAAGTGGGTTGATTTTATTTGTGGAAACCACAGGAGCCAGTCCACGATGGCTTCAGAAGAAGGCACTGTGTGTAGGGTGCTTTGGCTTGGACGTGGGGTGGGAGAGGACCTAGGCTCCACTTTGAACTCAGATAGGGGACTTAGTTCAATGAGATGTGTTAAGAAGTAGCCAGAAGATCTCACTCCAAACTGACACCATTCCCAGCAAGGCCAGGCGCGATACTTAAAAGTCATTGTCTCAGCTGTCAGACATACAGTGTACCCAGTACACCAAAATGTTTGGAGGAGGCTCTCATGTGAGAATTTTTTTCTTTTTTTTTGGTTTTTCAAGACAGGGTTTCTCTATTGTAACTCTGTCTGTCCTGGAACTCACTCTGTAGTCCACCTGCCTCTGCCTCCCGAGGGCTGGGATTAAAGGCGTGCACCACCACTGCCTGACTTCCTGTGAGAACTTTACATGTCAGGGAAGAATGTAGATCTGGGAGCAAGCCTGTGGATAACCTTGTTTGGGGTCTGAGCAAGGGAAGAGCCAAGAAGGAGTGTCGCTGAAGGCTGTGAATGAGCTCCGGCTAGGTGGTGATTCTATTGCTCACCAAGTGGGCTCTGTTATGGCTTATCTCAATTGGCAACTTGACAGGATTTAGAATCGAATCTCTGGGCAAATCTAGGGACACTTCTAAAGGATGTTTAACTAAGGATGGAAGACCCAGAATGTGGGTTGGGAACTTGGACTAAGTAGACAGGAAGGAAAAAGTATTTATGGTGTTCTCTGATTCCTGACTGTGGATGCAGTGAGACCAATGAATCTCCTCACACTCCAGTGCCATGCCTTCCCTGCCACGATGTACTGTCCTGAAAACTGTGAGCCAAACAATGCCGTTCTCCCCAACACTGCTACTTTTAAAAACTCTATTTATTATTGTGTGTTTGGGGCATGCGCGTGGCATGGTGTGTGTGTGGAGGCCAGAGGACAACTTTCTTTATGTGAGTTTCAGGGATTGAAGTCAGGTTACCAGCATTTTCTGGCAGGTTCTTTTACCTGTTGATTCATCACCGGCCTTGAAGTTGCTTCTTATCAGGTATTTGGTTACTGCAGCAAAATTTAACTAAGGGGCTGGGGAGATGACTCACTGCTCTTCCAGAGGACACGGGCTCCATTCCCTGCACCCACATGCTATTGTCTGTAGCTCCAGTGCTAGGCGATCTGATGCCCACTTCTGGTCTCCTAGGATACTGTACACATGTGTTGCACAGACATGCAGGCAAAACATCCATACACATAAATTTTTTACTATTATTATTATTATTATTATTATTATTATTATCCTATTATAAGCTCTTTCATCTTTAAGGTCATTTTACTTTTCTGAGGTTGAGAAAACCTCTTGTATCTTGACTTGATACCTGCATTCCAGTCTTCATGAAATTCCAGGAGAGTTACTTGTGTAAATGTAGGCAGCGCTGGAGCACCCTACCAGCCCAAACTGGAGCCTGATGCTGCCTCCCTGTAGCCAGTACTCCTTGTCTACACACACCATCTTGTCTGAGAGAGTCACTGAGAGTGGAGTACCCCATTCTCACACATGCTCCTAAGAACCCTAGCTTGTCCTTAGGCAGACATCATTTCTTACTCAGCAAGTGAGGAATTCAGAGTCCAGCAAAGGTAAATGATCTGCTTAGGTCACAGTGGCTAGGCATTCAACCAGATTGACTTTGATCTTTCTAACTTATTCCAACTTCATATTCACTATTGGAATTGCACTCACTTTCTGAAATTCTCAACTTATTCCGCAAAACTCTTACACACACATGAAAATGTAGGTAAGCGTTATCAAATCAAGGACTGGTATGGTGGTTGGACTGAGAATGGCTCCCATAGGCTCATATATTGAATGGTTGGTATCCAGTTAATGGAACTGTTCGGAAGGATTGGGAGGCGTGGCCTTGCTGGAGTAGGTGTGGCCTTGCTGGAGTAGGTGTGACCTTGTTGGAGGAGATGTGTTACTGGGGATAGACTCTGAGATTTCAAAAGTTCATGCCACGTCCAGTATCTCTCTTCCTGCTGCCTCCATATCAGGATGTAAAGCTCTCAGCTACTTCTCCTGTGCCATGTGTACTGCCACATTCCCCACCATGATGGTACTGGACTTGCCCTCTGAAATTGTAAACAAGCCCTCAATTAAATGCTTTATTTTATGAAAGTTTACTTGATCATGGTGTCTCTTCATAGGATTAGAAAAGTAACTAAGACAACTGCTAAACCAGAGAAGAAAATCAAGTAAAATTATAGTCTCTTGTTCTTTTAAATCTACCATAAAACTAAAAATCTCTAATGAACCAGAAAATCTCCTTACAAAAATCATTAAGCTAAAAATAAACTTTAAAACTGACTGGCAATCAAGAAGAGTAATAGAACATTCAAGACTTTCAAGCTATTGCAGTACTATAGTATTGATCTGGAGAATTATGACACAGAGAAGGAACTTGGGAATATGACTAATGACTGCCCTGTAGTTGAAAATTTTGTGGCCCAATGAGTGGCTGGATGTTAGGAGCCCAGGAGGGGCCAACCTCTTCCTTCTCCTGCCTCAGAACTTCATTCATCCATGCTAGCAATTTCAAATGCAATTTCAGATGCTAAAAACAGAATAAAAGTGTTTTGTAAACTGTAAAGAGCTTTACAAAGCAAACAATGCCTTGGACCTGGACCCAGAATACAGGCCTGGGCCAGACTCATGTCCGGACTACTGAGACTCAGTAAAAATTTGTTGATATCAACTATAATATAATAACACCATTCTGAGATATAACTCCTAAATGGAATAATTTTGGTGGAGAAGCAGTTTCTTACCATCCATTTTTGACCTTAAAATAATATCAGATGGCTCCATTGTGTCCATTTCTACTGTGACAAAACCTACAGGAAGGAAGACCTGTTACTGAGAGGTAGCAGGAGAAGATGACATTGGTAACTGACAGTTGTCTCTGATGTCTAGATTCTGAAGCTGTGGGCTCATGAGTGCTTTCCAATGACATCACCTGATTTTCCTCTTACTTCATCCATTGCCAGCATCCTCTGGTAGGCTTCTTGGGCTATCTCATGGTGTTTATTTTAGCCACTAGAGACTTAGGGATCTCTTGATTTCCAGTCCCTGGAGTTTTCCTTTCCAAATCACAAGCAACTCTACCCAGGGTTCACAGAAGTAGATTTTTAGGTTTCTTCTGACACTGGACTTCCTCCTCATCCATTCATTCACCAGGTGCCAGACACTCTGCTGTTACTGGGAATCTAACCACAGGTAACACAGACAAGTCCTTCTTTTTATGGAAATTGTTCACTGGTGCCTGGGAGAATGCCTTCCTGGTGAACTCCACTCCATACTGGGGCAGGCAGGAGGACCCAACTCAGCCACATGTTAGGAAAGTACAAGGGCCTTTCTAGAGGTAACAGAGTCAAGAATTCACCCTCGAGATGCTCAGCATGTTTATAGTGTGTTTATACGGTTTCTAAGATAGTTGTATTTCTACTAGCCAGAGGATGCTGCTGCTGGTTCAGGTGAAAATTAGAGGAGGGAAATTGCTTCTGCAGTTGCTGCCTCCTGGCCTATGACTGCTTCATCTCTGTCCTGATTCCAAGTCTAAAATCTATATGACACAAGCAGAGTAACTTTGATGTTGACTGAAAATACTTGGGCTGAGGCTTGGGGGTAATATTCTGCTTCAATGACCCCCAAATATGCTCTGCTACAAACCTGGAATCTCACAAAAACCTGTGACATACCAAAGTGTAGCCATGTACTTGAGATCCTATGGTCTCCCAGGGCTCAGGGGTAAAGCAAGGGTTGTGTTCACCTTGTTCAGCTGAGAGCTGTTGTCCGTTTTAGCATGACTCCTTGCTTTTAGGGAAGGCATGGCCCCATTGAGCTCAATGTCTTTGTGGGTGTGTAGGGTTATTTTTAATGGGATACCATCCAATCTCCCAAAAGCACTGGTGGAAAGAACTGATAGATTAAGAAACTGGGTTGCCCTCTGTGGTGATTTGAATGATCACCATAGACTCCTATATTTGAATGTCTAGTCACCAGAGAGTGGAACTGTTTGGAAAGGATTAGAAGGTGTGGTTTGTTAGAGGAGGTGTATTCAGCAGGGTGGCTTTGAGGTTTCAAAAGCACACGCCAGTCCTAGTATGTCTTTCTCTGCCTGCAGATCAGGGTGTAGTTTTCATATACTGCTCTAGCACTGTGTCTGTCTGCTTCCTGCCATGATTATAAATAACTAACCTTCTAACATTGTAAACAAACCCCCCTCCTCAGTTAATGCTTTCTTTTGTAAGAAGTGCCCTGGTCATGATGTCTCTTCACGGCAGTGGAACAGTAACTAGGACAACCTCCATGTGCTATTGCACCTGAGCTCCGGGAAAGGCTAGTTCCATTGGCAGGTTGGTTTACAGGACCAAGTCTGACCTGAGTCCTCAGCACTCACCAGAGTCCATAGCCTCCCAAGGTACCTGAGTCACTGGTCAAAGATGTGCAACTGCTAACAAGTGCTTTATCCACTACTCAAAGTACCTGAAGTAACACTGAAGCCATCTCAAATGCATTCTAAAACCAAGTGAAGTTTTACACACAGAAAATGACCAACAAATTAGCTAATGGTGGTAAGGGACGATGTGACCAGAGTCTCCCACAAGACTTGCCTTCGATGTAAGAAACATGTCCCTTGTAGCACACCACCGTGTCATTTTCGCTTGCCTTCCAGCAGTATATACTGCTTCCCCATAGCTAGATGTGGCTTGTATCCTCCCCTTTCCTACTTCTCCCTCAAAGTGGGGAGGCAAACAACCCGGACACCAAGGGACAAAGCCAAACACGACAAAACACTAATGGACTGTTCACTGCAAATGAGAATTTTAAAGAGGTACTTTATATGCAGAAAAGACCTAGTGCTAACATCAATGTTCCTGTAAGCAGAGAAACAAAATCTACAAATCAAGTTTTAGAGAAAGGGTATCATTGTATCCCTTAATATATTCTGAACTCGTGTGCAATTGTGGAGGACTTCATGAGACATCTCACTTGTAGGAAACAAACAACAGCCCTAGACTGGCCTAATAACCATTCAAAACCTCATCCATACCCGGCATAGGCACTTCTCATTTGCTGTCTTGCTGTTGGCCAGTGGGAGAGCAAGCCTTTTTCTAACTCATGCTGTAGCTGGCATCCTGAATGCTGCTGGGATCAAGGCGACCAACTTTTCTGTCTCTGTGTCTCAGGAGACAAGGCTGAGATCCTCCTAGCAATACCTTTATCTTCTAGTTCACCATGCTTGTGTTCAGAATGACACATGTCCCAACCCTCCTTGGCTGTTCAGAGACAGGTGAACCGAAGGCACTCAGCATCTGCTCTGTTCCACTCACATTATGTTCAGCTGTCTGACAGCAGAAGCACTCATGAGAAGCCCTGCACTTGGATTCCAGTGTCCTTCTCTGAACAGGTGCAAAATGGCTAGACAATGTACACACCACCCAGAGCTGGCAGTGGTTAATTTATTATGAGGGTTGATGGGTTACAGGAAATGATAGTTTATATTTACATGGTGCTTTGGATCCTGGAAAGAATGCATATGACTAATCAGGTCATTCGTCCTTCACAATGTCATTCCCGTGTCACCTCTGTGGCACTGAGAAGTAACTTTTCTACTTTTGGGGTCCCAGCAGTTCCAACCCCTAAGTTTGGGAATGTCACTGCATGCCGCAGTTGTGTTCAAGATAAACTGAGAAGCATTGTGAACTCACAATAAATTACCTGCACATTTAAAATTTTGCATGGCTGAGAATGGTGGTGCATGTCTCTGATCTTATTACCAGGGAGACAAAGGCAGGCAGATCTCTGAGTTCCAGGACAGCCTGGTCTACAACGGGAGTTCTAGGCAAACCAACCATATAGTAATATTCTGTCTCAAAGAAAAAAATGTGCTTAGTCAGATAGGAATGAGGTGACAGAAGAGAACATCCAGGTTAGAAAGAAGGAAGCCAGGAGGGAAGTCGAAGACCTCATCAGAAGCTTTTAGATGGGAAGAAGTCCTAAAGAGACCCTAGGAATTGGGGGAGACCATGAATGGTATCTGAGAAACCTGCAAAAGTGTCTGACTCAGGGGGGAGGGTCCAGTTTTACCTCTAGAGTCTGGTAGCTTAAGCCCCTGACTATTGGCTGCCAGGTCCATAGTGGACTGGCCTCAGGAGATTAGGATTCTGAAAGCATCAGGAAGAAAAACAACACGTAGTCTGGTGGAAGCCTTAGGTTCACTCAGCAAGTAGACACAGGACTGGGCAGCTCCATCACTTTCTACCTGGATATATCACCCAACTCTAAGCCAGGGTGTCCTCCAGTCTCCACAGCAGACTAGGTAGAGTGAGAAGATGACGTGGACTGATGCACTAAGCACTGTGACCACAGAGGCAAGTAATGATGCTTGGGCCATAGGCCAGAGGACTCCTGCCTCAAGGAGCAGATTGGCTCCAAGTATGGGCCTTGGAGAGATATCCTTTTGGGGGATAGTGGGTGCAGACATTATATCTGATGCTACCTTAATAAGGGCTTTTACCTTGTCACAAATTAGGGGGAAAAGAGTATCAGTAAAATGTTTACACTGGTGTTTGGCACCATCAATGGGAGCATTGTTGGGATTTCCACTATAGCCAAATTTACTGAGTTAGCTTCCTAGCCTGTCTTTTAATCCAGAACCTTTGGTTTATAGATCCTGGACCCTGTGCAAGCTCTGCTTAATAAAGGCCTCTGGTTGGAGGCTGGGAACTTAAATGCCCTGAGCAAATCTGCAAGCCAGTTGAGGGAGCCAATTCTCCAATCTGTCCTGGAGCCAACTTAAGCTCAGGTTCCATCCCTTAGTCCAGCTTCACCCTCTTCAGCTACTCTGTTCTCTGGCCACACCTTCCACGGTGGTCATCAGGGCTATTCCCTCATTTTGTAGCAACTGCTGTCTCCTCTAAGCACCTCTGGCTTCCCTGCGCTCTGACTGCACTCAGACAGGCCCACCTCCTTAGCTTTCTTCCCCTTCCACTGTAGCCACCAGTCTATAAGCATAGAAGCACTTCTTTTTTTTTCTCTGCAGTCCTCTCCATTTCTTGCCCTCTATCCAGCAGGTTGTCAGCCATGGTTACGATGTTGATGAGATCACCTTATTCCTTTAGCGGTCAGTTCTGCCCTGACTCTTCTACTTCCATAGGTATGACTCAGTCCTAGGAAAACTTTTCTCTCCTCCATACCAGTTCAAGCCCACATCTGGCTCCAGACCTGTGCCTTGTGTTTGGTCTGATCCCCATCAACAGCTTTGCTGCCCCTTTGCTGCCCAGACAGGATGAGAGTCTCCTCCCTGCCTCTATCCCCATGGTTGAAACCGTCTCAAAGTGATCTCCATCTGTGGTCTGGCTGCTTAACCAGGACTGCTGACCTCGTCTCCCCACATGAACATTGTGTTCCTTGCTACTGGTAAAAAGGAATTCTTAGCCTGAACTGGAAGCCCTTCAGTAGCAAGGAGGTCAGAGATAAGGCTGGGGACACAGCCCAGTCTCAAATGATAAACCTCTCCTGGAGACATGAAGACTGGCCAAAAGGCAGCCAAGTGACACACACTTCTGGGCTTCTGCAGTCATCTCTTCCATCTTGTAGGCATGCTTGACTCTCCTCATTCTCAGTTCCTCCTTCCCGTCCAGCCCTCCTCTTGCTCTGTCCTCTGCTGCAAGGGGTTGAGGATGGGAGGATAGGTCAGGGGCTGGGGGTGGAGTGAGATGGTCACATCCTGTCATGGCACAGGAAGCCCACAGGCTTGGAGCTACCACTGGGGAAGTCTTCTGTCATCCCACATTGCTTTGATCCTAAAAGAAAAGTGGGCACATTGAGAAGTCACCAGTGACATGTTGTCCCAAGGAAAATGTATTGTCTCCTTGTTGTTTAGTTTGACTCTTTCTTGAATCATCAAAGCCAACAGTTTCTGCAAGAACAGATGTATGACTTATGTCTCCACATACTCTTCAGTTCGACAAATACCTACTTTGACTATATTCTGCCTGGGGCCTTGAGGCAAGGATGTTGGCAAGAGGGATGGGCAGAGGAGAGATAGAGACAAGCCTGTGACTTACACAAGGCCTGTGGTAATGCAGACCTCTGAGAATCGATTTTTCGTAGAATTAGGCAACTCTTTTATGGTTAAATTAAAGGCAATGCAGGCAGGAACTACAAATCAAACTTAAAAGACTCAGAAAACCCTTCTCGGTTTTAATACCTAGATGTGTCATGGCAGAGGAAGCCCTGTGCTTGGCCTTGTAGGTCAGGTGGATTTGTAACTAGACAGAAAGGTGAGGTGAGGTGGGCTCTCTAGGTGGAGTCAGGCTAAGCAGAAGGATGTGGGAAGGTTCTGGCATATTTTCAAAATGAACAATATTTCCTTTGGGTGAAGCTTGGGGATTTTGAGAAAGGAAGTGAATGAGAAAGCCGGAGAAGCTCAAGGAAGGCAGCTCCATGTCCCAGGGACACCTGGTAAGTTCTGGTGTGAGTGAGTGCCACACTGAGAAAGAACATGTTTTAGAAGCTGAGTCTCACTTTCTAGATCAGGAAGATCTCAACACTGCAGCTTGGAGGAACAGGTGGTGGTCATAAAGCTCTGCGGGAGATGGTGCAGGACTGGACTACTCGGTGGTGATCCTTTCTGGTTGCAGTGAAGAATATCTAAGGTTTGTGAGGTATAGGAAGCTGTTTGCACTTCCATGCACTGATTTCTCTTGCTAGGAAGCTCCTCAATCCAATGTTCATTTCTATCATTGTGCCCAATGTGTACCTGTGTAAGAACAAGCCATCTAGGAACAATATAACAAACCGTAGTCCGTGCTCCAGATGAAGAAGAGATTTAGTGAAGTCCAGGACAGGCCGTACTGTTCCCTATGGAAAGGAAATCAGAGCTGATGAAATGCTTTGTTTAATAACCTTCCTAAAGTATGGAGGAGAGTGATCCAGAACCACCTATTGGATAGTTTAATGACTTTGGTTGTGTTCTATCTAGTAACTAATTCTATCATCCCTAAGTTGGATTTGTCTTGAGGAGCCACAATATAAGGAAAAGACCATTCCTGCTCCACTCCACCATCCTCACCTCCCAATACCTCCTAGCTTTTAAGGATGATCAGAGGAGTACAGACACTTTAGGAAAGGGATGAGAAAGAGGGCGCAGAGCATGTGGGCTTGAGAAAATCTTGAGCCACACATGGGAATGAGGTTGAGAGAGATCTTTGTAGAGGTGGCCTTTTAACCAGATGAAGTGAGATTTTAAAAGGTAGACAGAAGGGAAGTAAAGGGAGCATACCTAGAGGAGGCCAGTGGAGACAGACTGTGGAGCATCTTGGGAGATGTTGCCCCACCGTGTTTAAAAGGAGGATGGGCTGAGCACAGCCTTGTTTATAGATAGTCCTTTGTTTTGTCTTGTTAATGAATTTTAGAACAACAGTTGGAAATCCAACTGCTTTGGAAGTTGTGGTTTAGTTGTTTTCAGTTGTGCAATGCTCTTAGCCTCTTGTTGGGATTAGAAGACGTCCTGGCGTGTTAACCAGTTGTTACAGGCCCTTTGACTAAGTGATTACTCCATCCAAGCCAGGAAGTATGTGTGTTGGGCTTTGGTTTTGGTAAGAATATATCCTTGGGATAGTACGTTGATCATGCATGGTCTGAGAGGTAGAAATCACATTGCTGTCTTCATGGTGTCATTTTAGGGGCGTTGAAATGTGTGGGTGACAGGACATATGAGGAACCAGATGGAAATCACCCAGCTCCATAAAAACATTTACGGGAACTTGGATGCTCAAGGCCAGGACCTGGACAATTAGTCTTCTGTTTTCTTTTACTTCATCATTCTGGATCGTCCTTGTCTTGCAGAGTTGTTGATCCATCAGAGAAAAACTGGAAGTATAATAACAATAGTATCATTTTCATCCTCAGTAAGAGGACAATAAAGACCACCCAAGTGGAAAGGGAATAATTATCCTTTTTAATTATCAACAGTAAATTGTCAATAATTTTTAACTATGTTCTCCTGGTAACATTTTGTACTAGTGTGTTTAAAATGAAACAAGAATAGATTTTCTTTTTGGCAAGGCCTGGTAGGGGGAGGGTGGTTGGAGTTGGAGAGCTGCTTGTCAGAACAAAAAGGATTCTAATAAAGCCACTAGAATCAAATCCTAGACATGTCTTGAAGCAGAAAGTGAACTTGATGTCTGGGTCCTCTAGTTCTCTCAGGGCCAATGTAACAACTCACCACAAGCAAAGCTTTTTATGTAACAGAAATTAACTTTCTCCACTATTGGAAAGCAAAGTGCAAATGCAGGTGTTCCCAGGGCTGCCTTCTTGCTGAAATCTCTGGGGGCACAATTCTTCCTTACAGTGCTGCTTAATGCTGTATAACTCTAACTGCCATCTCTGTGGTGCATGGATGTCTTCTCTGTGTGGCTCCATATCTGAAACCTCCCACTCTTAGAGTTGTATGTAAGATTCAGTATAAATCTTGGTCAGTCTCTGAGATTCTTAGCCCCATGGATCCTTCCATGGGAAAAGGAAGCTCTTCCTAAGTAAGTACACATTCGCAGACCACACGGACCAGGATTGGGACACAACATCGAAGGTACAACTGGCTGTTGGCACAAGGTGTGCCCAAGGAGACTCACCAAGTCTTTGCTGACGGACTTGTATAATAGAAAGTAGAGCAGTCTCCTGGATTCTGTGTGAATAGATGAAGTTGCCGGAGCCTTTGTGAGTCTTAGAACAGAAGGAGTTGTATAACTGACTGGGACAGAGATTGCAAATTCATTTTTTCAAGTACAGTGTAGTCTGAATCTTAACAACAACTTTCCCAACAGACTCCAAGGCTGAGAATTAAGTCCACCAAGAGAAAGTCATCTGCACTATACATTCGATAATTCAAAACAGTCCTCACTATTCTGGTTTCTTCTTAAATATAGAACATATTGAACTAGTCCATTTGGACATTTGAAGCCATGGAATCTCTGAAATACTTGAAGTATTGGGAATAAATACCTGTTAAAGCAAGTCTTCATAAATAAGCTTTGAGACATCGTAATACATATTGTATGTTAGTTCTTAAAGGTGTTCCACGAAGGTCAGAGTTCTTTCTATTTTATTTCCTTATGGGGACATCAAACCCTAGCGTGGCCAGGATCACAAATGGAAAAACCAGCTTCTTCAACAATAACCTCAAAGTGCCTCTGTTTTCTTCCACTAGCTGAGAAACAGCCACTCACGTGTTCTGCCCACTCTCCTACAGTGTTTGAGACAGGGCTAGTGAAACTGTGGTTCTCCTTCCTAGAGTAAACAGCAGGAATGAAGTCATGTCAGCACCGTTTACCAATTTCATCTTTAATTGGCTAGTGTGCCATTGATCACTGAAGAGGAAATGAGTAAATGAGATCTGGTTTGGGCTTAGGGACCTGCGTTATTACCTTGCACATTCATTTACATCATCTTCCACCATCCACCTGAGATGTAGTTATTTATTAGCATAATATGGTTACAGATCTATCTGCAGGGCTTAACGATGGAAATTGAAACTCTGATGATTTAGTTGAAAGTTACCAGGGCATTCATAAAGCTGTCAGGATTACAAGAGAAACCACATTAAGAAAATGCCTGCGCTAGTTGCTATTAAATGGATTTTCAAACATCGTCAGTGCTGTTATCCACAGAAAGCTTCTCTTAATTTATAAGCTCCTGGATAATGGTAGCTGTAGGTTCAAAGGAAAGTAGCTCATAAGAATGACATTAAGAAGAGTGATCACATGTTTTAAAACATAAATCAGGAAAAAGAACAAAAGGATTCCTTGATTTGTTAATTTACTTACCTCTTAAATGGTAACCCCAGTTAATAAATTATATTCTAGAAAACATTAAAAATAAAAACACACAAAACTTCTATTCAACAAATACTTACTGTATGCCATTTTTTTTTATGTCAGGCATGGTTTTCATGGCCGATGGGATATAGATCTCGCAGAGACAGTGAGTGCCTGTGGATGGAATCCGATCACTTTGTCAACATGGGTTTATTAGGTGGCCTCTGCACACCAACTCTGTGCTGCCATTGATGCTCAGTCATTTCACAGCCAAATACGTGTGTGATTGCAGCCACCTGGGAATGCAAATGGTTCTGAGCTCCGATCCTGAGGATTTCTGTGAGTGCTCAGGTGTCTCCCGAGAGTCTCTTGACCCTTGTTGGCTGTTTGTTGTCTTTGTATGACTAACCATGCTTGAGCTCTGTAGACTTGAGTCCTGATGCAGAGGAGTAGCTGATTTGGCTCCCCCACCCCCCGCCCTCTGTTTCCATTGGTGCCTCCATGATCACAGGCTAGTTGGGTCTAGGAATCAGCACTAGAGATCTGTCTGGGTTTGATGCTGGTGCCGCTGGAGTGGTACCCTGTGATCTGGGGCTGGCGACGCCATTGTCATGAACATGCTGGCTCACAGTGTTCAGCTCATTTGTTATTTTATTCTCCTTATAACCGTGGTGTCTCCCTACTGTTGGGCCTTTACCTGACACGCTGGTGATATCTGGTGTCCTCACACAACCTAAGGACATCAGTTCCAGCAAGGGGAGAGTGGTTTCCTATCACTTACCAAGCACCCCCTGAGATCTGCACACACTTGGATGAGGCTTACATATGTGTATCTTTGTTTTTTTTTTATTGAAAATAATTATTTTTCATGCAATATATTCTTATCATGGTTCCCCTCCCCCAAGTCTTCTCGGATTCTTCCCACCTCCCCACTCACCCAGCTTCACGGCTTTCTCTCCTTCTTAGAAAATAAACAGGCAAACAAAACAATTGAAAATCAAAAAGAAAAAGCACAAGAAACACATACACACACCACAGAAACACAAAACCAGAAACCGTAATATCCAAGCAAAATGCAAATAAACAGAACTGCCTAAACAGAGCAATCTGACAGAAGAAGTCTTCAAAAAATGCCACCCATTGAGTTAGTTTTGTGTTGGGCACCTACTGCTGAGCATGGGACCTACCCTGAAGCATGGTTACTATACTCAGTGAGAAAACGAATTTTTTCTTTGCAAGCAGGTATCAGTTGGAGATAGAAAACGGATTATGCCTGAGGAATTTGGGCTGGTGGGCTTGGGAAATCAACCACAAGGCCCAAACTGAATGACATGAAGGTCAAGGCAGAGCAGCCATCCTTCTACAGAAGTGAACACAAAGATGAATGAGCAACCAATCACAAAGGCAGGAAACAAATGCTGATGCAGCTCATAGACGGAAATGAGGTTGAAGTCTGGGTACAGTAATTAGAAACATGGGGTTTTGTGGCAAAGATAAATTAACTGACAGAGAACTAAGTGATCTATACCCAGATCTGCAGAATGGAGAATTGCAGCTTACATGTGGTTTACCATGCAAGACACAAATATTGAACTGCTCTGAAACAGACCCTGTACTGTGATTCAGGGGTGAATCTCTAGCCATTTCTCAGCGGCTTCTAGCTTCTCAGAAAGTATCAAAAAGACATGGCCCGGGAGGCAAATCCAAATACCTCCTCTTTACACAAGCCCTAGGAACTAAGAATGGCTTTATATTTTTAAATGGCAAAGAAAAAAAATCCAAAAGAATAGCTTCTGACATGTGAAAATATATGAATTTTAAATTTCAATACTTGTAAATAAAATACTGTGGGAATGCCTCTAAGCTTATTCATTCGTGTGATATTGTCCATGGCTGCCTTGGTTACATCAGTAAGGCTGACTTGGGGACAGCGACTACATAAGCCAAATATGCCAGCAAACTGGGTTTCTACATGCCCCTGGCCTAAGAGAGGGGTGACGCAAGAAGTATATGACTTGCACAAAGACATGGAGGTAAAGATGTCCTCAGATGTATTTTTGGGGCATAGTGGGAGGTTATGAAGGAGATGCAGTTCACACTTTCCTGGTGCTCCCTGGAACAAAAATATAACCAGTGTGAGAGACTTGAAAACTGTATTGCTTTGTTTGCTGTCACCTAGACAAGAAGCCAGGAGGAAGAAGACAAAGATATGGGCGTTCTGTTGTATACTTACTTTATAAGAAATAGTAACAATAGTTCTCCTTGGTCTTAATTCTTGTTTCTACACACAGGTGTAAGTTTTGCTTTGTTACCTATGGTTTCCTGTGTGTTATTAAAACATAGTTTGGTCAAGATATCCTACACAAGATGGGTGGAGTTAAAGAGGAAGGGATCCTTATCAGTCACCTGCAAGGCCATTGGTGTGGGGCAGTTCATCAAGTCCAGGCTTCTAGAGGCTGATGTGTTGGATTTCCTAGAGCGGCCTGAGAAGAGGGTGCATGCTGAGAGATTTCTTCCTCCTGGAACCTAGGGTGGGGAGAGGGGACTCTGATACCTGAGAGAAAGGCTGGACTAGAGAGCATGGCTGACCTTTTACTCCTCATTTGGCCAAGGATCATGAAGACGGTAACAGATTCAAGGATTTTAAGCCCAATTTTCTCTTTAATTGTTGGCTTTGTCAGGTGAAAGTACAAGCTCATTTTCTGATGGACAAGAGGTCAGATGCAAGGCGCAGGGGGCCATGTGGACTCATTGAGAGGCAGAACAGCACAGAGTGAATTAGAATGTCTTGCTTTGTGTCCTTTCACTGCCTGCTAGCAGCTTTGTGGCTTGAGGAAATTTACTTAGCTTCCACGCTCGGGTGATTTTTAAATGAGAAGAAATAATGGCAGCTTTGTCACAGGGTTATTGTGAAGATTAAATAAATTAGTCCATAAAAACAATTTAGAATGTCTGGCACACAGGTGGATACTTAACGTTTTCAATGACAATAATAATAATGGTGATGATGTTGATGACAGTGTGATGATGCTGCTGGTGACGGTAATGACGAGTGTGGTGCTGCTGGTGATGGTAACGATGAGCGTGGTGCTGCTGGCAACTGTAATGACGAGCGTGGTGATGCTGGTGACTGCAATGATGAGTGTGGTGATGCTGGCGACTGTAATGACGAGCGTGGTGATGCTGGCGACTGTAATGATGAGCATGGTGATGCTGGTGACTGTAATGACGAGCGTGGTGATGCTGGTGACTGCAATGATGAGTGTGGTGATGCTGGCGACTGTAATGATGAGCATGGTGATGCTGGTGACTGTAATGATGAGCATGGTGATGCTGGTGACTGTAATGACGAGCGTGGTGATGCTGGTGACTGTAATGATGAGCGTGGTGATGCTGGTGACTGTAATGATGAGCGTGGTGATGCTGGTGACTGTAATGATGAGCGTGGTGATGCTGGTGAAGGTAATGATGAGCATGGTGATGCTGGCGACTGTAATGATGAGCATGGTGATGCTGGCGACTGTAATGACGAGCGTGGTGATGCTGGTGACTGTAATGATGAGCATGGTGATGCTGGCAACTGTAATGATGAGCATGGTGATGCTGGTGACTGTAATGATGAGCGTGGTGATGCTGGTGACTGTAATGATGAGCGTGGTGATGCTGGTGACTGTAATGATGAGCGTGGTGATGCTGGTGAAGGTAATGATGAGCATGGTGATGCTGGCGACTGTAATGACGAGCATGGTGATGCTGGTGACTGTAATGATGAGCATGGTGATGCTGGCGACTGTAATGACGAGCGTGGTGATGCTGGCGACTGTAATGATGAGCATGGTGATGCTGGCGACTGTAATGATGAGCATGGTGATGCTGGTGACTGTAATGATGAGCGTGGTGATGCTGGTGACTGTAATGATGAGCGTGGTGATGCTGGTGAAGGTAATGATGAGCATGGTGATGCTGGCAACTGTAATGATGAGCATGGTGATGCTGGTGACTGTAATGACGAGCGTGGTGATGCTGGCGACTATAATGACGAGCGTGGTGATGCTGGCGACTGTAATGACGAGCGTGGTGATGCTGGCGACTGTAATGACGAGCGTGGTGATGCTGGTGACTGTAATGACGAGCATGGTGATGCTGGTGACTGTAATGATGAGCGTGGTGATGCTGGCGACTGTAATGACGAGCGTGGTGATGCTGGCGACTGTAATGATGAGCGTGGTGATGCTGGTGACTGTAATGATGAGCGTGGTGATGCTGGCGACTGTAATGACGAGCATGGTGATGCTGGCGACTGTAATGACGAGCATGGTGATGCTGGTGACTGTAATGATGAGCATGGTGATTCAGAGGATGCTGCTGATGATTTTGATTTTTTTCCTTTAGAAATACCAGGGTGAACCCCAAACACTATTTTAAGGATCTCGACAATTTACTTGTATCTTCCCCAAACCTCGAGTTTCTTATCAGAGTTTTCTCCACATCTGCAGAGTCTATTCTTTTGTTACCTTGCCTCTGACTTATTACTCCTGGTTATAATGACCAAGCATATGTGCCCAGGGGCCAGCTTGTTATGAGTGTGAGCAGCAGTGGATGATTCAACACGCCACAGCAAACCACTGGGGTGCTGCTTTCTAACTCAGAGCACTGCCTCAGAAGCAGTGGCCACCACATGCTCGTCACACTGAACTGAATTCTGTTCCTGCTTTGACAGTGATGAAAGTTCCATTCTCACAAATGTATTGCTGCCTTAAATTGGCCTTGAGCTCGAGGGCTGGCCAGGTATCCACTTACTTACGTTTAACTACTTAGTGCCTTTCATCTGACTGTTCTGCCCTAGAAAACAGTTTTAAATCTCCAGCGTGATTGATACAAGGTATGCACTATGATTCTCCGGGAAGATGGATCCTTATCCACAGCTCCCGGGAGCCTTCTACCCTTGCTAGCCTCCTTATCTGCTGCCAACTAATTTGTTATTGACTCAGCATCCCCCTCCTCTTCGCACTTGTCTCTGTTTCAGAGATGCTTGCAAAGGTCTGCCTTTGGACTGTAGAGAGGGTGAATGATTTCAGAGAGGGTGAATGTTTCGGTTATCAATTTCTATGTAATAAATGACCCTAAACTTAGCTGCCTGAAACAACAAGCATCTATTATGTCAGTTTCAATGAGCCAAGAAACTGGAAGTGGGATCCTTGGGTTAGAAGGACTCAGGATCTCAGAATGCTGCAATTAAGATGTCACCCAGGAATACAGACATCTGAAAGGTAGAGGACACACTCTACGGATAGCCAGCTTGGACGCTAGCTGGAGACTTCAGTTTCTGCCATGGTGGCCTCTCTACAGGCTAATCACACAAAACAAGTAGTTTCCTCCACGTGGGCAGAGACCCATGAGAGTGGAAGCTACTGATTTTATAACGTGATACAAGAGAGGGGCACCTCTGTGTAGCGTGCTCATTCAGCTTACCAGTGCCAGGTGGGAAAAGACTTCATTGAGTGCATACCAGAATATAGGCCTTGAGGTCCACAGTGGAAGCTGAGCGCCACGGCCTACCCTCTGCTATCCACTTTTCCCATCATTCTCACAGGCAGCATATCTTCATTCTTTCCCAAGACATTGCTGTTCAGAAACAGCAATCCTCACCTCCAGTTGAAAAGTTCAAACGTTCTTTGGCTAAATGTGGAAGTCTGGATTCTCTCTGGTCTGGGCTAGAGACTCTTGTTGCCTTTCTGAGTCCTCTTACTTTGTGTGTGTGTGTGTGTGTGCAGGTGAGGGGTGTGCAGGTGAGGGGTGTGCAGGTGAGGGGTGTGCAGGTGAGGGGTGTGCAGGTGAGGGGTGTGCAGGTGAGGGGTGTGCAGGTGAGGGGTGGGTGGGAGCACAGGGGTGGGCAGGTGAGGGGTGGGCAGGTGAGGGGTGGGTGGGAGCACAGGGGTGGGCAGGTGAGGGGTGGGCAGGTGAGGGGTGGGCAGGAGCACAGGGGTGTGCAGGTGAGGGGTGGACAGGAGCACAGGTGTGTGCAGGTGAGGGGTGTGCAGGTGAGGGGTGGGCAGGAGCACAGGGGTGTGCAGGTGAGGGGTGTGCAGGTGAGGGGTGGGCAGGAGCACAGGGGTGTGCAGGTGAGGGGTGTGTAGGTGAGGGGTGTGCAGGTGAGGGGTGGGCAGGAGCACAGGGGTGTGCAGGTGAGGGGTGTGCAGGTGAGGGGTGTGCAGGTGAGGGGTGGGCAGGTGAGGGGTGTGCAGGTGAGGGGTGTGTAGGTGAGGGGAGGGCAGGTGAGGAGTGGGCAGGTGAGGGGTGTGCAGGTGAGGGGTGGGTCCCACCTGAGGCCCACCTGAGGCTTGTTCCTCAGGTGCCTTAAAACAGCATATTCATTTATCATGAATATATAGTGTAAAATAATAAAAGTACTACTACCAGTTCTTGTTTTATACAGCATCTTTCTTGGGCTCAGAGCTCACTGGGTAGCTGGCTTTGGTGTGCAGATCTGTCCATCTCTGACTGCCCAGTCCCCCACGTTTGGCTTTTCCACATGGGTTCTGGGGACTGAGCTCAGATCCTTGTGTTTGCAGAGCAAGCACTTTCCTGACTTTCTGTGCAGAAATCATGACATCTGTGAATACAGTTTGTGTCTTCCTCTTTTCCCTGTATTTTTATTCTTGTCATGCCGAAGAGGCTGAAGTTCTAGCATGTTGCTGGGTGGGGGTGGTGAGAGGAGAGTCTTCAGAGGTGAGACAGTTGGTTTTTATGAATCAACTTGACTGGGCTGTGGGACAGCTGGCACAACATCAGTTCTGGGTGTGTCTAAAAATGTTTCTGTAAGTAAGCATTTGAATTGGTAGACTAAGAGTAACGGGTGGCTCTCAGTGGTGTGGGTGGATGTCATTTAATCCATCCAGAGCTTGAATAGAACAACAAAAAACCCACCAAGGAGCACTGGATTTACTTTCCTTCTGCCTCACTGCAGTAAATCACTCATCTGCCCTCTTCTTAGATTTGCCCTAAAAATCCTCTTTTCTTTCCCCTTCTCTCTTTTTTACCCTCCACCTCCCTCCATTCTTCCTTCCCTCCCTCCACCTCTCCCTCTCTTATGTTCCTCTGGAGAACCTCTGGAGTTCCAACAGGAGAAAAGCACTGAGTTTTTCTCAGTCTGCTATGATGCTAACTAGACTCTTTTTTTTTTTTGCTTCGTTTTGCTTTTGAGGCAGGTTCCTGTTCTACTCCAGGCTGAACTAGAACTAGGTTCTCACTCTGCATTCCGGGCTGATCTCTAACTCCAGGCCTCCTGAGCCCTGGGGATTATGTGTGTGAAGCCATCTGTACCTGGGGATTGCTCTGAAGGGTTTAAAGATTAACTTATTTAATAGTTATATGCTTCCTCTTCTTAAAATTATTTTTATTTTCTTTAATCTTTTTTTTTTCTTTCGGGATAGGGTTTCTCTGCTGTAACTCTGGCTGTCCTCACTCTGTAACTCACTCTGTAAACCAGGCTGGCTTTGAATTCACAGAGGTCTGCCTGCCTCTGCCTCTTGAGTGCTGAGATTAAAGGCGTGCACCCGTACTGTCCAGCTTCTGAAGCTTATTGATATGCTATGACCTAAGATATGATTTGTCTTGGTGAATATTTCATGTGTTTTACAAACAATATGTATTATCTTTCTATTGCTTCTTCTATAAGTGTTAATTGGGCCAAATTGATGATTTTCTTCATGTCTATATTCTTGTTTAGTTTTGAATACTTTCTGTATAGTATTGAATGAAAAGTGTCAAGTTTCTAATTACAACTAAAGAATCGGCCATTTCTCCTTTTCCGTCTATTCCTTTTGGTTCTGTGTAGCCTGAGGTTTTGTCCTTATAGATGAATATCCAGATAGGATGTGACTAATCAAACCAGAGATATCTACTTGAGAACTGAACTGAGGAATACCCAGGGCTGGCTTTTACAACCCCCCCCCTTATCTGCAGTCAGTCATCAGATGCAGGCTTCCCCAGAAGAGCGGCCTGACCATGGTGACATAACTCTCCATAGCTGATGTTCATAGCTGACAACTTTCTTCCAGTCAGTAGCACTCCAGCAGCTTGGGAACAAGTCTTTGTTCCAGAAGGAATATGAATATCTAGGTAGGGTGTGACTGACCAAACCCAAGATGTCTATTTATGCTTGAATTCTAGATAAATAATCAGCATGTTAGTATAATTAGAGCTTAGGTAATATTTGTATTTTATCCAGAAACCTTAATTTAGGGTTAGTATGTCTTGGTTAGTTGACTCTCCTATCAATATTTGGTATCATTTTTATCACTGCTATTTCCCTTTACGTGTTTTGATATTAATAGCCACTGAAGTTTTCTTATTTCCTTCAGCTTTCTTTTGTTTAGTATGTTCAAGGTCTGAGAACATGGATCGAAAGATTGACTTTGTTCTATCTGAAAACAATGGCAGCGCAAGTCCCCCCGGTGCTGCTAGCACTGGGTTTAGATATTACAGTATTGACTGTGCTCTCGGCACTAAGCAATCTGTCAAATGCTGCGCTATTCAATATCCAAAACACCGTGATTGTCTCTGTTTACAACAGTTAATAGAGGGGGCAGCTAAAATGACACATTTGCTGTCTAAAATCACACCCTAACCAAATAGTAGACTCCGAATGCAAATGTTTAGTCTGATTCCAAAATTCATGTCTCAACCACTAGATTTTTCTAATTGTTTTGCTTTCGAGCTGAGGGTTGGATGATTGCTCTTTCTTAGCAAAGCGCCAGTTAGTAAATAGATTAGGTGAACAGGTTGTAGAGTTTCTCTGACAACTGTGGTATCTCCCCACCACACAAAAGCACCTGTAACATAGCATCCATGGCGGTGTTCCAATTCAGTGTTATTTAAATAACAGGTAATGAGCTGGGATGAGCTTTGAGATGTCACTTACCAATTCCTTAGGTTGTAGGTGGATTCCTTAGTTTCTGTCTGTTGAGATGTGTATTCCTCTTGCTCTTATTTTGTGAGTTGATTCCAGGTCATGATAGCTAATGGTAAAGCCTAATTCACATTTCAAGTAGTCATATGTACTTTGAATCAAATTTATGCCGAGCATTAGGAGTGTTTTCCTATTAAGAATTTTTGCGGTGTATTTGTCTATCTCTGCAGCAGCTTGGATAAGGCAGATTTAAAGCCAATTCGGGAACAGTGGTTTGCCGGCGTCTGCCCAGGGGAACAGGAAGAGAGAACTGCAGAATAGCATGAGGCTTCACTGCAGCTTGCCTGTGAGAGCTCAGACCACTGAAGACTTTCCAGCTGCACACAGCTGCACACAGCTCCGGTGAGAACACTCCTGAAAGTCATTGAGACCCTCCTGTGTGCTTCAGGTTTCGGGTGTCATGGGACTAACTCCTTAAAGAGGCCCACTGTGTCCTTGGAGATGCACTGAGTAGGACACCTTTGAGGCGCGTGCAGAGCAACCCGAAGTGTGCCTTTGTGGAACCCACTGTCACCGTCTAGTCCCAGCTTTGGAAGCTTCACAAAATGAAAGGGGTTTCTTCTTCAAGACAGTCTGCAATTGTAAATTCACTTCTCACTGCAGGCTAATAAAAACACCAAATCTCTCTCATGAAAAATATCAGTGACAAACACAGAATACTTAGAAATAAAGGAGATTTTCTAAGACATATGTAGAAAATTCCAAAGTATTTTTGAGAATATGGAAAGTGGGAACAAATGTAAGGAGGAGACAACCTTGCAATAACATCATTTCGGCAAGTAATCATTAGAGGCAATGTAGTTATGCAAACGCTGATGGTTTGCTTTTTAGAGGGCGATGCTTTGTGTTGGGCTTTCCAGGAGGCTGGCTGGACTAGAGATGCCTTGCAGGGCTCTGGGTTCATAGTGCTGTGGACTGGGGAAGGGGCTGATGCGTGGGGCTGGGCAAACTGAGAAAGGGCCTGCAGAGCAACTGAAGGAGGGCTCCCCTATGCTCAAGGGCAGCCCTGGCACCAGCTCAGGCCTTGCAAACTACATTGAGCTGGGACAGAGGGCTGGGTTGCAGTGGCCCCTCATCCACAGTCAGTCTTCAAATGCAGGCTCCTTCTGGAAGGAGTACTACTTCTGGGGAGGTACTTTCCTTTGCCAAGTGTACATCTGCAGCAATATTCTGGCAGTACACCCAGCAGCTGGGAATAAGTGTTTGTTTTGGGATGAAGACCTGGGTGGCTCATCACAGCATTTGCCATAGAGAGAAAACCGGACCTAATCTCTATTTTGAAATAATAATAATATTAATGCATAAAAACAATAGTGTATACTATACAATGTGAGGTTTTCATCAAGACAGTGTAATACACAAGGGAGTGGCCTGTAGTTACCCACACTGACTTGCGTAAGGAAATGCCATTTCCTTGCACAAGGATAGGCAGGATGGTTGGTGGGAGAGAAATGGAAGCCCAGAACCATAAAAACTGACAATATGACCATTCCATGGTGTGGGTAAGGGGAGGTAGATATGAGAGTGAGAGAGCAGCCAGAGGCTTCATAAGGAGTCCGGAGCAGAGAGAGGAAATAGTGAAGACTGAGACAAAGACTGAACAGACTGGACGTGGCCATGAGAGAAGCTGGAAGGGGAGAGCACAGGAGAACAGAGAGAGCGCAGCTGAAACAGCAGGGTTAAAAGTAGAATTAGTGGCTGAGGGGAAGGAAGCCCGTGAGCTGGGGGAGTTTGGGCAGGGGAGGAAGTGAGAAGAGGCAGGATGCTAGTGTGGATTTTGAAGTGTGTAACCAGTACTTGTAATACTGAGGGAGACTGGAGGCCAGCATGAACTTTGGTATGTGAATACTCACCACAGACAGCCATTTGTCTCTTCTGCCTTTTGGACTTTGGGGAAACGTCATTTCCTTTGGACCGGACAAGAACCAGCATCTAATCCTAATACAGAGTAGAAACAGTATTGTGACAAAAATGGAAGTAAATTCTTTAGCTCATAACTTAAATTTTTGAATTGAAACTTTAAATGTAAAAATGGAAACCTGATAATACTAAAAAAGAAATGTAATGATGAAGGTGGAAATGGACTTTCTGAGCATGAGCTCTAAGACAGAAACAATAATGTTAGCTCCAGATGAGGTTAACATTCTAGAATGACAGCAAGTCTTTCATAATTCACTAACCTAGCATTGGCGAGAAACTTATTATATATCAGATAGTGTTATCAAGACTCGATAGGACTTTACATCTAACCCTAAAAGCAAGGCATTATTATTATCATCATTATATTATTATAAAAAATAGCAGGGTTATAAAGAGAATGGATCACTAGGGGGTGGGGGTAAGCCTGTGAGCTGGAGGGAATTTAGGGTATGGAAGGAGGTGAGAAGGGCTAGGAGGCCAGCATGGACTCTGAAATGTATAAGAGGCCCTTGTGATACCAAGGGAGCCTGGAGACCAGCATGCGCCTTGGCATACTGACAGGCACCACAGCAGCCATTCGTCTCTTCTGCCAGTGATAAGGGGAGCCAGCTTCACAAGTTCCTGAGGAATGCTAGCTTTTACCTAATCACCAGAGATCCTCCTGTAGTCTAGGTTGAGTCCATTTCTGGATATTTTGACCACACTTTGGAATTTGGGGAAATGGAGTTTCATTTGGATCTGACATGGGATCGTAAGGATTAAGTTTAATGGTTTGTTTGGTGGTGTCTGGAGCTGTCTCTCCAGCTCAGGGAAATCTATAGTTATTGAAGACTCCTCTGGTAGCATGGTGAGCACTGAAAGCCCTGCTATGAAATCTTTGAAGGGCTGATCAAAATGAATGGATCTTATACTCCTGATTCACCTCTGGCCTGGAGCAAAGAACTTAGGACATTTTAAAAAAAAAAACCTTTTAACAACTTATGGAAAAATACAAAAATAAGGATACAGTCTGGTTGCTTCTAGTATTTCTGGATAAACTGACAAGTGAAAAGCTTTTCCCAGGATCAAATTCAGATCTTAAAGCTTGTGGAGTAAGCAGTTTACTGACAGAATTATCTTCCTAACCATCAGATCTCCCTCCGTCTCTCCTTCTCTCTCTCTCTCCCTCTCTTTCCCCTTCTCCCTCTCTTTTAACTTTTATTTTGAGACAGGTGCTCATTAAATTGCCCAGACTAGCCTTGAACTGATGATCTTCTTGCATTAGCCTCCTGAGTAGCTGGGATTATACAACTGGTATTGGCTTTATGCTACTACTGTGATCTCTGTTTTATACAGGAGCAAACCAAAGCCTAAACAGAGCAAGTGTGTACTCAAGTTAACTAAAGGAGAGTGAAAATCTGAACCAGTTGAAGAGCAGCTATGCTATAAACAAATGTAAAAGACAGAGACAGTCCAGAAAAGAGCTCTTACAGAAAAGACTGACATTTCCATATATGGGCATGAATATTTTGCATGTATGTATGTACTCCACATGTGTACCTGGTGCTGGAAGGGTGCATCAGACTCCCTGGAACAGGAGTTATAGACAGTCCTGGGACAGGGGTTATATATGGTTATCAGCTATAATATTGGTGCTGGGAGCTGAACCTGGGTCCTCTGCAAGAGCAGTAAGGGCTCTTAACCACTGAGCCATCTCTCCAGCTCCTCTTATGCAAAGATTAAGACTGTAAAGTATACTAGAATGGCAAGAATGTGGGGAAATAACTACACACATACAAATTTTGGTTCAAATTTTCCAAAGAAAATTTTTTTAAATGTTTGGCAATATTTATTAAAAGTTTTGACACAGATATGTTACTAATAAAAAAGCTGTCTTAAGAAAAGTATATACATGTGTTTATGTGTTTGCATGTGCATATATACTCATATGTGCACGTGTGCATGTGTTTGTGAATGTGTATATTTGTTTGTATGTATTTATGTATATGTGAATGTGCAATTGTGTTTGTGTGTGTATATGCCTGTTTGTGTATATGAACATGCATGTGCACGTATATCTGGAGTAATAACAACATTTTGTCTCTTAAGGACAAAGGTGGTGGTAAACACCTTTAATTCTAGCACTCAGAAGCCAGAGGCAGGTGGATCTCTAGGTTTGAGGCCAACCTGGTTTATAGAGTGAGTTCTGGGGTAGTAAGGGCGACACAGTGAAACCCTATCTCAAAAA
Source organism: Cricetomys ansorgei (assembly GCA_026225945.1). Taxonomy (NCBI): domain Eukaryota; kingdom Metazoa; phylum Chordata; class Mammalia; order Rodentia; family Nesomyidae; genus Cricetomys; species Cricetomys ansorgei. Next base: position 24,992,938 of record JAMJFZ010003875.1, on the reverse strand, counting down.
AATTAATAAAAAAAGAAACGAAGAAGAAGAGGAGGGGATGGGGGATGGGGAGGAGGAGGGGGTTGGAGGAGGAGGAGGAGGAGAAGGAGAAGAAGAAGAAATTTCAACTGCTGTCCAATCATTACTGATAACTGTGCATCTACATTACCAATGGGAAATAGTTCAGATTTTTCTCACAGAGGAAGATATGCACAGTGCTGGGCACAGAATAATCCAGAGGTGTCCTTCTAAAATGTTAGCAGTGGTTAACTTTAGACGGTGAGTTTATGAAGAATTTTCTCTTTACCGACCCTTAAGTCCTCCTTTCCCCACCACAAGTCTGTGTGACTTGTGTAATCACATGCAGATTTGGGTACTTAGTATCAGTTTCGAGCAGATGTTTTAATTTCTAGAGGCTTTTTAAGAATAGTCCCCTGAAGTTATCTTTCTAGTTCAGCATTTAAAATTCCCTGTGAAACGTGTTTCAGCCTGGTCCTTTGGCTTCATTCTGTAGTGTAGTGTGGCTTCTCTGGGTGTGTTTGCTGCTTGTCCTCTGAGAGGTGGCGTGGGTCTGAATGAACTAGGTGACAGAACACTTTGGGACTGTTTCTCCGGATCTTTACTTTCTTGTCAGTCTTTTGTATTCAGGGAAAATTTGAGAACCAGAGTGGGAGAGCAAACCTTTCAGGTTTCCAGGCTTTTAAAATGTGGACCTCAGAGCCCTTAGACAGAGTTTCCTTTCCAAGATCCCGGAACTCTCCCTCCCCTTGAATTTAAACATCTTCCTGAGGAAGGAGAGAGAAAATGGGACTCTCGTTTTTATTTTCCAGATGGATTTAGAGAGGCAAATGGCTCAAGGGAGGTGTCAAAGTTGCTGTGCTTTTATTCTGCATACCCGCTGTCCCTTTCCTGACACTGTCTCCACGCTGGCCCTTCTGTCTCCATACGATTCCTGGGTGCATAATGAAGAAGAGGGAAGAAAGAGCATGTGTGGTGGTGTTGTCATAGACACAATGCGTGCAAAAGTGGGTGAGGACCTCACAAATACAACAGGCTTTAGGATACCACAATGGTTCTAAACCACTCTGCTCTTTTTTTCAATTCATTAATTCTCTTATCCATCCATCCATCCACCCACCCATCCATCCACCCACCCATCCATCCATCCATCCATCCATCCATCCATCCATCCATCCATCCATCCACCCATCCATCCATCCATCCACCCATCCATCCACCCACCTATCCATCCATCCATCCATCCATCCACCCACTTATCCATCCATCCATCCATCCATCCATCCATCCATCCACCCATCCATCCACCCATCCATCCACCCACTTATCCATCCATCCATCCATCCATCCATCCATCCATCCATCCATTCATTCACTTATTTATTGAGCCTCTGAACATGCGTTTCATTCCTATGAGTACCAGAGAGCATATCAGGCCCAAAGGGTGGATGATTAAGCTACTTCCTGAACTCAAATAATTCGTAGATAAAAATTCTGATGCATGGATGCTCATCAGAATTGCTTATCGAGTTTCAAGAGTGCAGGTTTCTGGACCCATCTCAGAATTACTGTATCCAAATTGGAGAAGAGGAGGGTTATGACACCTGGGTTATGGCAAAATTTATCAGATAATTCTTTCAGCCAGTTCTGACCTGAGGATCAGTGTTAAGAGAGTGTTGGCTTTGTGATGTGTGAAATAAAATACTAATAACCGAGAGGCTACTTTCAATGCATTTGCCAAGCCAGACAGCCTTTTATCCTCCTGTGTCCCCCCATTTCTCTTGTCAGCACCCACATAAAGGATGGAATTCTTTTCTGTTGTTATGTAATCAGCCTCCCAAACACTCAGAGCTCTATAACCACAGTGATGCTATTTTTTCACAATCCTGGGGGTTGGCTTGGATTTGCTCTGTGATTCTTCTGTCTTACCTGAGATAGCTAAGGCAGCCCATGTGACTGGGCAAGTCAGGCAGTGCAAGACACCTCTCATCCTCTGAGGGTCTCTTTCCAATGCCTCTCACCATTCAGTAATCCAATTTGAACCGTTATAAGACTTGGAAAGAAAAAGAAAATGAGCTAACAGCTGAGACAGACAGACCTGATCATTCCACACATTCTAGTGATCAAAGAAGAGGACAGTCCAACCCAGATCTACGGAAGGACAAATGGACTCGTCTCTTGTTGAGAACAGGAAAACAACAATGACCATCTCTATCCAGCAGGAATTTCTGAAGATCCCTTTGAGTTCTTGTGCTGATTTAAAAGCTCTCTCTACTTGTTGACTACAGAGATGCCTTCAGGTAGCATCCCAAAGGCTGCTCTGCAAATTGGGCAGCCTAGACGAAGATCTTGGCGAGTTGTCTGAGTGGCCATAAATAAGCCATTAAGTTCAGTAGAGGAAGGCTGTAAATAGAAGATGGGTCACTCCATAATGACTATATAAAAAGAGCTAATGATAAATTGTAGCAGTTCACTACTGTGTAGGTCCACAAAGAAGACAGACAAGGTGACACTTAGATAGATGCAAACCCTGCCAGATCTCAGCAGAGGGAGCCACCTGTCATGGCAAGTGCCATACTGGACAATGGAACCCCAGTCATCTGATCTCAGGAATTTTTATGGTTACAGAAGTTCCTCAGGTATTCTATTGATACAAAACCTTTGTCCTCTCACCCAAAGGCCTATTTGCATAATGAAGAAAACCTGTAGCCTAGTCTCATCCCATAATCCTTTAGCACCCAAGTTATATCAACTTTATGGTGGGGAGCTCAAGGCCCAAGAAGATCCCACAACCCTTTAATGGCCAAGCTATGTCACCTTTATGGTGGGAGAACCCAAGGCCTAAGGGAAGTATTCTCCCCTTGTTGCCAAAGACAACGGGAGAGAGGCCTACAATAATTCCTCTACAGTAAATTTGCTCTTCCACAATGGCTATGCCAGAGAGCAGTGAGCAGGCGCAGATTATCAGAAATCAAACCTCTTTTACATAAAGCCAACACCTGCAGACAATACAAACTGCCAAGGCTTGAACAGCCCTTCCTTGAGTAGTGCACAAAACAATTATTATAAACATAACTGGAAATAAACTTCTCCAACAATAAATAAAGGACAAACAAGGCTTGCAGATGCAGTTGCAAGGCAAGCATGCTACTGACTAAGTCTAGACACTGATGTATGCTGAAATCACAGTTTGAGATTGTTGTAACTCTGGCCTTTATGAAGAGTCCGAAAATTTCAGGATAGAGATGGAATCTTTTTTCTCTGCCTCGCCCTATGGCTAGATACTATTGGGAAATCCAGGTTAGGCTGGCTCTGGAAAAGGATGTGTTTGGATGAATGGAGCAAGAGACAGTAGAATGCCACTACCTGCTGGCTTCATAGAGCTAATATTTGGAATTTAAGTCAGGCCTTGTTTCTTTGCCATCCAAATATCTCCCTTGGGTATTCAGGTTGCTCCAAGTTAACACTAGCTCCTTACAAGGGCTACAGATCTGAATGGAATATAGCCTTCCAAACCGTCTTTATCTTCTAGGAATAGTCCCCTTTCCATCTTACTCCCACTACAGTGGCCCTCTACTGTTGGAAGATATGCTGGCTATGTCTGCCTTGGGGCTTCTGTGCCACCCTCGCTCTGCCTGGGATGTCCCTCCTAAAGTCTTTTTAGTCTCTGTCTGTATTCAGATTATCATCCTACATAAAGTGGAATGCCTCTCCCCATCCTCTACACTAACCGTTTTTATTACCTTGACTTGTTGTCTCCACGAACTGGTATCTGATACCGTGTAGTATACTGTTTATTTCCTTGTTTATATGCTGCTGTCTGTCCCTCTTTCCTCAGCTTCATGAAAGTAGTTGAATATTTTTGCTGTTGTTTATTTTGTAGTCCTGTGGCAAGACCTAGTGCCTCATGGGTACTCAGGGATAATTTCTTAAGTGAATAAGAACCTTCTTGAGACTTAAAAAACTAAGTGCAAAACCTCAATCATAGTAGTTCCCTACTCCATACCGCTCACCCTCTCTCTCCTCTTCTTCCTCTGCCTCTTCTTTCTTCTTGCTATGCTAAGGATCTAATCCAGGGATTAGATTATGCAATTGACCCATAGGGGGCCTTCCCTAAGAAATTGTTGAGCTGACCTTTTGGCCATGGGTTGCAGAGCAAACAGACTTCTAACTCCTTTGTGACTTAGGCAGGTATTTAGTTTTTCCATGTCTCATCTGACATGAAGACAAGGGAAGAGGTTCAACTTGTACAAATTTAGATGGATTATGGGTAGGAAAATGTTTCAGAAGGTTGCCAGTAGCTTCTGTGCTTTCTTTTAGGGTCTTATTTAAGGTAAGAAGATTACTGTCTGGTCCACAGTTAATTTCCTTGGGTCCATTCTGCTGGAGGAGAAGAACACAGTGCTCTTATTACAGTTTTAAAGTGTAAGGAAGGAAGGGAGATGCTGGGATTCTCGGAGAGGAAGGGAGAACCAGGTTCAGAACAAAGATTTAAAAGTCCCAGACACTGGGAGACAGGGCTGAGGTGGGAAGGGTATTTTTTTTTTTTTTTTTTTTTTTTCTTGCTTTTCAGACAAAGTTTCATTATGTAGCCCAGGCTGGTCAGGGCTGCAAAAGGCTTGTGAACTCCTTTCTTCTACTTCACAGGCCTGCGCCAGCACGCCAAGTGAGGTGCGTGATCTATCACTGTCTGGGTGCATTGTAACATATGTCAGGAAGATCTAGGTAATAATTTGTTAGGATTTAGAATTCTTCTTCTGAAAAAAATTGTGGTTATTAAAAAATATGAATAAACGTAAAAACACAGGGTTAAGTCTCAAATGACCGAGGTTGAAATTCCATTTCATCACTTCACCTGTGAGACCAGGGGGGAATCAGTTAATAATCTTTCTGAATTCCAGTTTTATGTTCTGCTAAAAAAGGGAGAGTTTATAAGCCACCGACCTCGCAGAGCCGTTGGGAGGCTGGGGAGAAGATTGCATTCAAGGCACTGGGAACTCACACAGTTGTTGTTTTCATGGCTGCCACTCATAGGAGGCGGAATGGAATGGCAGTGGCCAACCCAGTTCCAGCATTTAGTAACTCTGAACTGCTGAGTTTCATTTTTTCATTTGGTAAAGGAATATAATAATCTATATTATAACACCTGTGACTTCAACGTGCTGTGGAAGCCACACAATGCTAAGCAGTGGGATTAAATGGCTAAGTGTTATAAACAAATGTTTATATATTATTATATGTACTATTATATGTATTATATATGTATTATGCATATATTATATTATATATAATACATTGTGTATTATATATGTATTATATTATGTATATATTATATATGTATTATATATATTATTATATATATTACCAAGTGTCAAGATACAGTTACTATCACTTGCCCTAGGCACTCAATTCTAGAACACCCTCTGAAAACACAGTGGCCCTTCAGCCTGGTTTCAGTTCCCATTCTCTCCCACTCTTCCAGTTGCAGAGTCAGACTACCCTGCAGGCTCAAGAATTCTTCAGTCCCAGATGTAAAGGAAACAGACTGTTTTCCTGTCAGTCTGCTGTGAGGAATCCTAAGGGCCATGGAGAAAGGATGTATTTTAAGAGCTACCACTGCAGATCTGTCTAAAGTTTGCCAGAACTGTCAATAAAGAAGGGTGCCAGTTTCCCTACCAGAAGTCTTTTAAAAAATGGATGACTTGCCTGAAGATGGAGTCTGGATCCTAGGACATCTCAAGATCCACTTCATTAATATTCCTCTTCACTCTCTGAGTTTGTCTAGCTGCTCTTTCTGAAAGTAAGTCCTTTCAGTAATTAAATCTCTGAAGGTACTGGGCATTCATTATTTTGAGCATTAATTCTGAAGGCCGATCAGGGAATTCTGCAATTTCAAATCATTTGGTAATTTGATTATTCCTCAGCTGATGGAGTTAGAAAGAGATCTTTGGACTCCGGCATTGTTCACATGCCTGTTCTTTCCCCCTATGTTTAAGATGTTTGATTAAATTGGTGTACAGATTCCTTGTAGACGCTGCTGCCTTCTCTGCAATAAGAACAGCTCCTTGGGGACTGGACACCTCTATGTCCTTGTGTGCCTCTCGCCATCTGTCATAACAAAGGAGATAAGCAATACACAGTGAGTGCTGTCTGCATTTTTCAAACAAATACATGTATATCCTCAGAGTCAATTGATTATCATCAAATTTAGGATTATAACCTGAAGAAAATCCAGCATTCTTCTGTTACTTGGAAGCAGTTGATAAAAATCAGGTAGACATCTCCGATAAATTAAGTTAAGAGTATGCGATGTTTAGTTTTGATTGTCAATTCAACACAATGTAGAATCACCTGAGAAAAGAATTTCAGGAAGGGATTACCAGGTAAGGTTGGCCTGTGGTGAACTTGGTGAATATGGATTATTTCCCAGTCAACAGTTTCCAGAGGGATGTGTGTGGGAAGACAGAGGGAGGGAGGGAGAAATTGCTTGAAGGAGACTGGAGCCAGGAGGTTGGAATCCTGATTCTGGGACTATAAGGGTGTGCTTCAGAGAATATAAACCCTAATGTTCTGTAACACAATGCTGAGAATGTAACTTAGAAACACTGTGGCTCTGATGAAATCTCTGATTCCAGAGTTCCCTATTTTTCCAAATGCACATAGGAGCCAGTGAGATGTTGACTGCCTTGTAAGTCCAAGGCAGGGACACCAGATTTGAGGAGAAACTGAACAAGACTTACATTTCTTTCAAAAATGTAAATTCAAACAGGGGTCACTGATAGGATTACTGAAGAGACTAAAATGGCAGAGCGTGGAAGATGTGAGAAGCGTCTGATGTACAGGAGGCTGTTGCCCATAGCCTTGTCCAAGGAGGAAATCTATTCTACATCTAAGAGCATCCTGACCCTCCACACCTAAGGACAGAAGGAATAGTCTGTGCAGGCTTTCCTGCTCGGGAAGCTGTAATACGCTATTTCTTAAGATGGAAAGCCTCCTTATGGTCCCATATACTTTTCAAACCATGCTTCCTTGTCTATGTTCTCCCTAGTGATCTATAAAGTTGAACTATTTATTCCTCTTAAACGTGGTTTAATGATTGCATAGTATCTTTGCATGTCGTTCTTCCAAATAAAAGCTCAGGGCAAGAGGTGCTTTGGGTCCTTAGAGCTTCTTGAATGCTCTTTGGGACCCAGCCTCCTCTCAACAGGAGTTCTCATCAGGACTCTGTTCCATGAATTGGGCTGTGCTATCCAGGCAGTAGGGGCTAAAAAATAGTAGCTGATGTGGAAGGATGGAGATGACAACCAGATGAGTCACTGCTGGAGACAAAGGTGCTGTGCATACTACTGATACTCTATACCAAGGAATGAAATGAGTCCATTTTAGCAATGAGTTCAGCAGAGAACCTGGTACATTGGAAGCACTATTGAAGTGTTAATTTTAAAATTTTGCTATGTAAATTGGTCTCCACATTCTCTTTCCATGAAGTATCAGAGGAAGGTGTTTGCTGCCACTGAGGCACTTTTTATGCAGGTTGTTCAGTTCTACAATCAAGAAAGAAGAAGTCAGCTCTCCCATAGCTTCCCCCAGACGACAGATTCCCTTAAGGATTTTCTCTCTTCTTGGTCCTGCTTTCTTTTGTTTTCTTTCTTTCCTTTCGTTCCTTCCTTCTTTCCTCCCTCCCTCCCTCCCTCTCTCTCTCTCTCTCTCTCTCTCTCTCTCTCTTTCTTTTCTTTCTTTCTTTCTTTCTTTCTCTCTTTCTTTCTTTCTTTCTTTCTTTCTTTCTTTCTTTCTTTCTTTCTTTCTTTCTTTCTTTCTCTCTCTCTTTCTTCTCTCTCTCTCTCTCTCTCCTTTTCTAGGGAGCTGTGGTGGTAGTGTGCTCAAGGACCTTTCTGCTGTGATCTCCCCTCACATCTGCACTCTCCTTTCTTTTTACTTCTGCACCACATGAGTCACGAGGGGACCTCTGACAGAGGTGCAGCTGTTCTGTGGCAATCAAAGAGCTTCTCATGCCCTGCTTCAAGGGACACGGCAAATGCAGGCTCAAATGCCAGCAAAAAACCAAGCACTCTTTCATCTCTCTTCCTTTTGAAGACATCCTTTGTTGGGGTTTCCTCGTGAATAGTATCTTGAGACGGTATTCATTTTTGACCTGTTTGTCTTGCTTTTCTTTCTGTTTTCCACTTAGAGAGGCAATGGGAAGTTGGGGTCTGTGGGAAAAGTCCTCTGTGGACCTGGTGGAAAAGCTGACTTCAGCATCCTTGCAGGGGCCAAGGGCCTGTCCAGGATGGCCCATCAGCTCTTTCATCTCACCTTACAGGAAACTAACTTACAGAATTAACCCCAAAAGACCATGGGTTGGCATCTCAAGTAAGTGGCTCTTCTCATTTGAAATTTGTGAATCAGAGTTAGGGTTATTATGTAAGATCTTTGAGTTTCAGATATTTTCTTTTGGTTGCTGTGAATCATTGTGGGCCTTCGAGGTTCAGAATTTGTTTAGAGAACATAACCAAAGCCTGGGAATAACCAAAGCCTGTCCTAGCTGGATGTTCAATGATTTTCCTGTAAACACACACACACACACACACACACACACACACACAGAGAGAGAAAAAGAGAGAGAGAGAGAGAGAGCAAAAGAGAGAGAGAAAGAGAGAGCAAGAGAGAGAGAGAGAGAGAGAGAGAGAGAGAGATTCAAGTCCTGTGTTTGACATTGGGTTATGTTACCTGGTTATCTCTATTCAGCCTCAGTGGCCTAAGGTAGATGCAATTGTGTGGTGAAGTTGAACTGTCTAAATTCCATCTTAATAAAGGATTCTATGAGAAGTCACAGGGTCATCAGAAAGATTCTGAAGGACCGGACTTTCATCTTGACTCTTCTGCTTTCTCTTACAAGGTTTGTGCTTTTTCCCAGGTAAGGTATGCTGCTGGGAAGTTCAGTAGTCACCTGGGGAGCAATAGATCACTTTTATTTTCCCAGGCCTAACCCCAAAACCTTAGCTGAGAGTTTATACTGGGTACCCATTGTGGATAAGCATGCAACACATCTTATCTTCAAGCATTAGATTATCCTAGTTCTTCTGGGAAAAAAATCACCCGGGGTCCAGATTTCAGTTATCAAATCAAGTATGGCAGATGGCCATCTCACAATATGGCCACCTGAATGTCTGGTTTCAAACCCCAGAGTTCTTTCTCTAGAATATAGGCCATTCAGAACACTGCCACACTCCCACCCAGCAATGAGACCAATTCTCTGTAACTTGTTATCATTGTTGACTTCCTAAGCAAGAGGACGTTATAGAAGTGGTACTGCATGCTTAGGTCTTATCAATAAAGTTTTCTGGTTAGTGCTTTGTTTTTCTTTACCTCCTTCTTTGACTTACTGTTGAAATCCAGCTCCTGTGTTTTAAGGTAGCTCATGCCACATGCAGGCATTTGATTTCACAGCAGAATAACCAGGACACTAAGCTTGTGTAGCCAGTCAGTGGATGAGCCAGCTTTCAAAGTTAGATAGTAGGACTGTGACCATGCTTGATTGCCTTCAACGAATGAGATCCTGGTTTTCCCAAGTCTCGCTCCTTCAGCCTGGGCACCGGGACGTTCTTCCTCTCCCTTCGGTATTCTGTGGTTTGAATGTAGCCCCAGAGTTCATTTGTTACACTCTTACTCTCCAACGCAGCACTTTCGGGAAGTGGGACATTTGAGAGGTACTCAGGTTACGAGGGCTCTGCTATCATGAGCTGCAGGAGTGGCAGCACAATGCCCAGGGTGACTTTATTGTAAAAACATAGCAAACTTCTATCTAGCGGAACCTTAGTATCAGGCACACACCAGACAGAGCTGTGACTTACATGCTCCTGGAGAGGTTGTGCACGCTGTAGCAGCTCTTGTCCCTGTTTATAATGGTACCGTAGTACATCTCTACATTCAGGGTAGGGTAGAGGCATATGCAGTGCGCTCAGAGCCTGTGCATCTGGGCCCAAATCTCACTTCTTCTGTTAACTATTTACCAGCACAGTTCCCTGTGCTCTGGTTTCCTTATTCATAAAACAGAACGATTGTAGACCATTTTTCATAGAGATGCAGAACTATTTTAAGGAACTAAATCCTCAAAACAATGCTTGGCATATTATCTGTCAGGGCAGTTCACGTCATATCAACTACCAATAATTTAGACCAGCATTTTAAACACCTATCTTTTTTCTGTTCAGGCCAGATGTGTTGGTACCACCAAGCATCTGCCTAATTCTGACCTTGACCACTTGAGATTCTAAAGAAGAATTATTCCCCATGTTAATTGTTTGTAGAGTATTTGAATAGATGCGTGAACCAAAAGACATCTCGTAGGACACTTGAGAAATTGGATATCTCTCCACAGAAACTCAGGGGAGCCAATGAACAAACAGCATAAGAGCCTAGAGAAATCTTGCCATCTTGATACACAAAGGTGGCTCATGGAATGCCAATCACCACACAGAGACCTCACAGACCAAGCTGCTTATTCACAGGCAAGGGCCCAGGCTTGAAGCAACTGTCCAGTGCTGGCATCTCTTCTATGAGATATGAACCAGGGGTTTGCTCACCTTATGTCTCAGATGACCCAGCTCATTTACTTTTGGAGTCTACCAATTAATTTAAATTATGACAAAAGGTGACCTGGATTTTCCATTTTGTAATTATCTATTCAGTGTCTTTTGCTCAGAGAAAAACTGGTAGATAGGTAGATGTGATAATATTTTTAGAAGTGTCATTGCCAAAACTAGCTCATGTTGGAAGTCAGAGGAAACATATAATTACCAGTCTGTCATGTAGCCGAGGAGCCCTATTGGTGTGATGAGGGGTTTGTGATTTTATTTCTAGCTTCAGTACAGGTAAATCTGAGGCTAGCAGAAGGCACACAAACCTTCCAGCATTGCTGTCTCTCAGAACCCCCTTTTTTAATATGTTGGAACAAATGTTACCTACAGAATAGAAGTGTACAGTTTGCCTTGGCCCTTGGTCCACTTGCTGGCCTTGTATACCAGCAGCTGGGTTTCTGTCACTTGAGGTCTTCACTACTTCAATATGTTCTTTAGACTGTAAATGCCTCCTTGGTTGAAGCCTGTGCCTCATAACTGACTTAATGAGGTCCCGGGAAGTGGTGCTATGCTTTGCAGCATAATTTTAGTTGCCCAGAGAGATGGATGGTGTGAAATAGGCAAAGGGGTCTCCTCAAATAGGCCTGAGCTACCAAGGGCCCTGACTGTGACTCGGTCAGGTGGTACTACATGCTAGTGGAGTGGGGTGATGGATCCCTTTGACAAAAAGACAAATTGAAAGAGCAAGAAAATTGGGGGATGGCAAATGGTTTTTCAAATGGGTACTAGGGGTACAGGCCACTGCATCTGATCATACATGAGCTGTAGGCTGCAGCAGTCTTTGAATGTTCCAGGGGAGATCAATGTCCTATCTGACATTGAGCAAGGTTTTGATTAAGGTGACTCCTAAGTGAAGAAACTTTCCATTGCACATTTGGGTGCCATGATTAATCTCAGTTCTGATGATTTCCATTTGGCTGGTAAAAGATTTAAAAAAAAAAAAAGCAGCACAGATGTACAGGTGTATGGGTAGTGGGTGATTATGCCTCCTTCCCTCCCTCGTCAGCTTGCATTTTAATGGCAGTTTTTCACAAATACAAGAATAGAAATGTACTGAATACACACACACACACACACACACACACACACACACACACACACACACGAAGAGAGACACACAGAGAGATGTTTTTACATGAAGGTATTCCTATTATTTCTTGTCTACAGGTATATAACATAGCCTGCCAGAGAGCTCCCACCCTATGTTTCTAGCAGTGAGAGTGTATGAAACTTCAATGGAAGGAAAACCCACTTAGTGCTATTAGACTTTAGCTGGTGAGGTTCTTCTCCCTCTCAGATGGTTCTCAAGGTAGTGATTTCCCACTTGATTGAAGTGCAGCCCAGTGACTGGGAAAGTCAGATAACTTGGTTGTAAATCTAGACTGCCTCCATTTTCTTGGAATGAGACCATGGGTATTGAAATAATATTGTGGAAGTTTCATTTCCTCAGATGTAAAATGGGATATTTGCCATTGCTGTTTGAAGTCAGAGCTAGTGACACAATCCATATAACCATGGAGCACAGTCCTTGTCTGCAGCACTACTATGCTGTGGTGGCTCAGCAAGGAAGACAGGAGGGGTTTTCACAGGTGCAAATGCTTCAAGACCTCAGCAGAGGGAACCACCTGGCCAGCACCATACTGGCCAGTGGAACCCCAAGTGTTTGAGCTCAGGTGTTTTTATTAATTCAAAATTCCTCAGGTATAGCTCATAAGCAATCAAACATCCCCCACAGAGATCCAACACCATCAGACAATACAAAATGCCAAGTCCTAGACAGACCATCGCCCAACAGTGTACAAGACAGTTATTTTACACATAATTAAAAATAAAATTCTACAACATTTCCCCTTTTCTGTATAAGACAAAAAAATGGCTTTATCTCTACAACACAATTTAACACTGCATCAGCAAAACATTTATAAGAGGAACAATCATGAGGGTTGCTAATGCACAGGACCCAATGAAATCAAACATCTATCAAGCTTTTCACAATGTCTTTGGACAGGAGAAAAACATTATCAATGTCCAATTATCTGGCACTCACGATCTTCTGGGCTCCTCCAAAGGGCTTTGGGTCACTTCTTTGGCTCTGACTTCTGCAGTACACACAGTTTGTCCTCCAGGCACCAGCTTGTTCCACTCCACTGCTGCTGATGTTCTTGGTGGTCATCTCATGGTACTGGTATCTTTAGAACACTGGGGTCTTCTGCTGCAACTGGGATGCACTTTCACTAATAGCCTCTTCTGGGCACTTTGCATGGTGTCAAGCCTCAACTTCTTTACATGACTCCTTCAATCTGGGCTTTCAACAACCACTGAGGCTGTACCTTTACTAATAACCTTTCCTAGACTCTAGTAGTGCTAAGCCTTAGTTGCTCTCCATGGTCCTTTCATGCCTACAAAACCAGTACTACCTGGGTAACTCTTATAGAACCAAATTTAGCTGCCAGCATGAGATACAACCTTGGCCAGTTCTGGAAGGCAGCTTCTGTGTGCTGACCCTGAGGAAACAGTTTCCAGGTTTTAAGATAGAGTCTGGTTTGCTGAAAAAATAACTGGTCACATTGTCTGCAGGAAGGGTCCCCTTGTGGGTGGAATTCTCATCACCATCACCAGTGTCTGGACAACTAGTTTTTTTCTTAGGTTTTCAGGGAAAAAAAAAAAAACTGGTCAGTTTAATTAAGTGGCTTTTTGGATTTAAGCCTTGGCTTTCACAATAGCAGGGGGTCCTGGGCCACTGGGAAGAATCTCTGGTTGAAACATTCGGGCAATTTGGCATTCTTTTTCAACATCTCTGTGGGTAAACATACACCCTTCTTCCTAGACCTCAAACACAAGACCCACTTGGGCTTCCCACACACAAAATACCATTAACAAACTCAGTTTATAGTACAGTACACCCTGGTTTCTGTTTCCCTTGCCCTGGCTACTGCCAGCAGCAGGAGAAAGCGTTGGCTTCATGATCAGGAAAAACAGTTAGAATCTTGCTTTTTTCCTGCTCCCAGCTGAATTATTTGTTTTTGCCATGAAAATGTCTTTCTCTAAAAGCTTTCTTTGGTGGTTCTCATTTTTGAACCCTCTTTCTCACTTAATTTTCACAACTTTCTCTTCATAGAGGCTTATTTCCTTCCTTACTCTCCTCTTCCTTTAGGAGACTTCTACTCATTATTTTTCATATATAATCTCTGTCCTCTAGGAGCTGCCCTGAGCGTACTTTACCGGACTCTGTGAGGTCTGGAGTTTCTTTCTCTTCTTCCTTGTCTCCATGTTTGATGTAGCTAATGTGATGTCATGTGCTTCTCTACTTTCTGCCTACCACACTGGACATCATCAGCAAGGAAGAGATGGGAGGCATATTCATAAGTCCAACATCTGCAGACAATACAAAATGCTAAGACCTAGGCAGCCCCTCCCACAACAGCGCACAAAACAATACTTTAAACACAATTTAAAATAAACTTCTACAACACTTGTCAACTACCCAGTACTCAGTCGTTGTTACCAATGTTATCAACAAATAACAACGGCCTGTAGTATTGTCACGGTGGAGACAAAGGCTGAAATTACACAAAACTCAGAAGAAAAAAAGCATTAAAGAATGAAATTAATTAAAAGCAACATGATTTGGAATACAAAGCATAGTTACAACAGAACACCATTGCATAGGTAGACTTATACTGATATATTTACAATGTAAGACAATATCAAGTCAATTAGATGATTTATCTTTTCAAAGTGCTGGTAACAATGGGCTTGGGAGATGATTTGACAGCAAAATGTGCCAAGGGTGATGGCTTGATTGAGAATAGTCCCCATAGCCTCATATATTTGAATGGTTAGTTACCAGGGAATAGAAGAGTTTGGGGAGGATTAGGAAGTATGGCCTTATTGGAGGAGGCGTGTCACTGGGGGTGGGCTTTGAGCTTTCAAAAGCCCACTTTGCCTGTTTCCTTTGGATCAAGATGTAAAGCTCTCAGCTACTGCTTTAGCACAATGTCTGTCTGCTTCCTGCCATGTTGATCATGGACTAATCCCCTAAAACTGTAATCAGGCTCTCAATTAAATACTTTCTTTTTATAAGAGTTGCCTTGGTCAAGGTGTCTCTTCACAGCAGTAGGATAGTAACCAAGACAACAAGCAAGCCTGACAACCTAAGTTTGGATCCCTGGAATCCAGCTAATTTAATGATGATGATGATGACTATGATGATGATGATAATTATGATGATGATAATTGTAGTAAAAGGAATCCAGATGCGGTGGCATATCTGTAATCTCAGATTTCCTATGAAGAGATGGAAGGAAGACAGAAGAAACCCCTGGGAGCTCAACCTGGAGTAAGTATCACAATGGAAATGAATAGACTCTGCCTCAAAAACAAAGTGGAAAGTGAAGACTAACACCTGAGAGGTCATGGGCCCTTTAAGAGATAGTGTCTAACGAGAGGATGTTGGTTTGTTGCAAACATGCTGGTGAAATGGATATTGGGATTCTGGTCACTTTCTTCCCCTTCAATTTCTGGTCACTGTGAGATGAGCATCTTGTTCTACCATCTCCTCTCACCACTATTAACATCTGAAACTAGAATGATACAGTCAGTCTCCCTACATTAGTCCACATTTTACAGCAAGGTTCACTTAGTGTTGAAGACTACAAACGTGGACAAATATGCGTAATGACATTACACATTTACAGCATCAAGCAGCATAGTGTCAGTTATACCAATAATCCTCTGTATTGTACCCTTTCGCACCTTCCTTCCTACTCTTGGCAATCATGGCAACCACCGATTTTTTTTTTTTATAGCATCCATGATTCAGTCTTTTCCTCAATATCATATAGTTTGGCAAGAAAATGTACCAAGAGTGGTCTTTTATTGAGAATAGGCCCCCATAGGTTCAATATTTGAATGATTACTCACAAAGGAGTAGAAGAATTTGGGAGGGATTAGGAGATGTGGCCTCGTTGGAGTCCCAGAATATGTAGCCATTGTAGGTTGGTCTCTTTCTTACTAAAATGCATTTAGTGTTCTATGTGTTTCTTAGACTTGATAGCTCATTCCCTTCCAGCTTTGAATAGTATCGTTTTGTTGGATAATGGCCTACTGTCTTCCACCTGGCAAAGGACACTTTGGTTTCTTCCAAGTTTTGGCAATTATTAATAAAGTAACTGTAAACTATCCCTGGCAGGTATTTGTATGCACTCAAATCTTCAGCTTGATTTTCTGGAGTAACACTTATGTTTAAAACCAACGAGCTAGCTGCCAATCATACGGAAAGAAGATACTCTGATGTCAAACCATCTTCCACAACAGCCTTACCATCTTTCACTCACATCAACAGATGATGAGAGTCCCGTTGTCTCACATCTTCACAGGCACCAGGTCCTGTCAGTGTCTGGTCAAGTCCTAGGTGCCCCGTGCTGCCATGTGGCTTACTGTGCACCATATCAATGAATCTACAGCAACTTTGATGATTCTTATTGTTATTCTACATCTTTGGTAATAAGATGGCAGATGATCTTTTACCTACTTATTAATTAGGATAAATATTTTCTTATTGTTGAACTTCCAGAGTTCTTTGTATATTTTGGTTAGCAGTCTTTGATTAGATAAATATTGTTCACATATTTTCTGACTGGCTCTGGCTTTTTATTCTAGTGGCAGTGTCTTCCACAGAAGAGCATGTTTCATTTTAATGGTGCTTTTCCCAGCAATTTCTCTTGTGGGTGATGCCTTTGTTCATTTTCTTCTAGGGCACCATCATTAAACCCAAGGTCATCTAGGATTTCTTTCATGTCATCTTCTAGGACAATGATAGTTTTGAGTTCTCCATTTGGAGTTAATTTTGATGAAGAGTGTAAAGTTTGTGACTAGATTCCCTTTGTCAGACATGGATGTTGATGTCCTCGTTTTGGTATGGCTGTTTATTATCTGGAGGAATCTGTGTGGGGGTTTACAAAGGCTCTACAAAGCTTCATTTTGTGCTAGTTACTGTTAATACTTGACACTATCGGCCAGTGCTTCTGTTTCTTCCAAGCAAAGTGCACTGTAAGGTTCTGAATAGGAGCAGTACCTTGCTGTTTCCCCCACCTTCCAATTTTTGACACATTAGATTAAATTTCAGCCCTGGGCCAATCTGTCAAAGAAACAGGAAATGTCTCTTGTGATGACATATTTGCCTGCAGCTGAGGTTTGAAACCAGGTGGGTATTGGTTTTTACAGAGAAGCAATTTCTCTCCATGGGAGAGGTTGAATTGCTGGATCCACTTTTGCTTTGTGTGGATAAGTCTTTGATAATAAGAAAACCTTTTGATAAATATATTTAACCATGTTGAGAAATTTTGGAAGGACTTAAGGAAATAAAGGGGACAGTCTTTTGGGGATGACTGCAGGGAGAAACACCAAACCTAATTGTATAGTGATTTTTGTCAGTATTCAAAGAGTGGGCAAGTGGCTGTATCATGGTTATTGATGCCCTGAAGAGGCTGAGTGATAAGAGGCTGAGAAGCGTATTTTTCACCACCCCAGAGGGCACTATGGTTCTAACAGATATTGAGAACTACAGAAGAATCCCTGTCTCACTTTTTCATCTCCCGTGAAAGATAAAGAGTTGCTGCTGCTGTCACTCTGAGCCAGCTGTGGGGTAGGAGAAGCCACTGCCCTCTCTCCCTCATGCTGTCCTACCTTTGCAATTCTTTTGCAAGAAATAGCAATAGTTAATGCTGAGAGTAAATCTAGCGGCTCCCACAAAGCACTGCTCCCTGGTGCCTGCCTAGCACTGATATCATTTGTGGCCTTGGTAAAGAATTGTAATGGCTACAGGGGGCCCTGGATCTCCTGTGCAGAGGGAGCCCTTTTAGCAATGGGCACTGAGGTGTCCTCTCTATGCATCATTGTGAGATCACTCCAAACCAGCTACGGATTCAAGTGGAAGACAAGAGTAAGGTATCACACATCTTAGGAGCCAATGTTCCTCCCTCCTGGCTCCTGGTAAAGGAGCCTGGGGTTGGGTTGCTCAGCTTGGGCCTAGGAGCTGTCCATTTGCCCTTGAAGCCATAAGGTCCTCACTTGTATAACAGGCTAGAGAGCAGTTGGGCGGGGGAGCTCAGCTGGAAGAACAGCCAACAGTGACCACTCAAAAAACCCCAGGCTTCCCAGGGCAACCTCTTTGTCATATTAATCAGTGACCTCCATTTCATTTTCTAAACATAAAAATTGCTTTATGCTTTATAAATTGATTTATAACTAACCCCAAACACATGGATACCTTTCAAATGAAATGATCACCTTAAGGCATTTACTAATGAACATTTAAGCAGCACCTTAGGATTGATCATCATTATCAACCTAGTCATTCTAACAAGACCACCATACTCTGTGTGTCCAGGCCTCATGCTCAGGGCTTTGCGTCCCTTCCTTATCTACCTACAAAGGTCTGTCACCTGCAGTTACCTAAAAAGTGACAAAATGCATACAGAGGATCCTGTGCATCTGTATATGCATTTTTGTTAGTTGTGTTTTGGAATTTTAGCCTATTGCTTTTTTAGAACATGTTGTCTGGTGGTTTTGACTCATGGTGTATGTCTGTAGTCATGAAGGCAATCTATATGTTGGATGCCTATTTTTGAAAGGGGGCTTCAGGCTAATATTAGCAACGATAATGAAGGGCACTCACAATTCACCCGGCTCTCTTTCATCTGAACATTGGAGCTGGATAGTAATGTGTCTCTTTGTAGAGGAGAAACCTCTTCTACACAGTGGGTAAATGGCAGAATCAAAGCCAAAATGGTGTCACTCCAAAGCTGTGTGTGGCAGAGTATAAGCTCCCCAAAGGCTGTGGAGAAGTGGGGAGAGGGAGAGAACATGAGTATGCTTCTCAGGAGTAACTCTGACTGGCCTTCTTGGGACTGAAGTCTTCTTTTCCCACCTATGTCTTGTGTTTATGGTGCAGTTCAAGTTTCTACCAGCAGCAACAAAGTTTTGAAATAGCTAAGCCTGGTCAGAGGCCAATACTTGAGGATACTTTATCAGCAGGCCTGTTTGCTTTGTGCCTGCTTTCTCTGGAAACTCTCTTCTCTGGTGACTCCTACAGCAGATGTATGACCCACCAACCAGCACTGATTACCCAAGGTTAGACTCCCAAGCTAAGCTGGCCCTGTCATTGTTGCTTCTACTGGGAATGGAGACATAGAACTTAAAGTTCCAGCCATGGTGGGAGCAGTGGATGTCCTGGAAAAAGGAGAATATCCACCCACAGCAGGAGGAGGTGATGCAGCTGCTTAAAATGCTTTCTAGGTACAGGCTTTGTCTATTTCTGAGGATCCTTTGTCCTTGTCCTGTGGCTTAGTGTGGTTATACACAAAAAGTTAACAGAGCAGAAAGGCAGAGCTCCATGCCAAGGATGGAACTCCTGCCTTAAACAGCAGGCCAGGCCAGGAACTAGAGACTGGTTCACTTGAAGATGATTTCTAATGATGTCCTACTCTGCTCATAGATTGGTACCTAACCCAGTCCTCACCTGAGAGGCCCCCTCCAGCAGCTAAGAAGAGCATATGGAGAGGACCAGGGCCAAATATCATGCAGAGATCAGGGAACCCCATAGAAAGGGGAGAGGAGGGATGGCAGAAACCAGAGGGATTGAGGACACCAGGAGAACAAGCCCCACATTGTCCACTGGCTAACACTCTTGGGGGGGCCACAGAGACAGAAGCCATAGACACAATCCCCTAAATTCATCTCATGGCTGTCTAGATTGGTGCCCTTGAAAGAATACTACAGGCTAAAGTAGGGGTGTCTCTGACAGTTTTACCTGCCCTTGAGACCCTTTTATCCTGCCTGGCTGCCTGGCCTACCCTTGATGTAAGTAGGGATTGGTGCCTGTCTTGTTCTATCCTGCTATGCCATGCCCTGATGGTGCTGTAACCCTGGGGGGATGGTTCTTTTCTGGGGAGAAGGGGGATGTTTGTGGGTAGTGATGGGGGGCAGGTCTGGGGGAGATAGGAGGAGTTGAGGGGTTGGTGGGAGGGGAGGAAGGGGGCTGGAATGTATTCTATAAGTTGTATGATAGAAGAAAAAATTTTAAAAAATTAAAAAATAAGTAAATAAATAAAATTAAAATTATAGAGCAAAACTTTTTTTTTGCTTAAACTGATTAAATTGGATTCTGTTATTGGAAAAGAGTTCTGAACTGGAGTGTTTGTGGCCCAAGTCCAGGTAGGAGAAGATGCCTGAAGAGGTAGGACATGCAAGTGTCGTGGTGATGCTGGTTGAGGTAAAGAACCAGAGAAAATAACTGTATTTCTATAGTTTCTGTAAAACACTGAAAAACTGAAGACCCAGCACACAGTGCTGTGATCTAAGGATGCGACTCTAGCAGCAAGGAGGAGAGCTCACCCAGGCGCTCAGTGTCTACTGGGGTGGAGTGGATGTGGTAGCCATGGGGTGGTCAGGAAGCTGAAGCTGCTCCATGGAGGGAGTCCCTGGTGGGAGCAGGGAACCGGGGGCACCAGCAGTGGAAAGTAACTTGTGAGCACACCCCACGGAAACTCCCAGGAAGAGAACTGGAGAAGCTGGAGCTCCTGTGACCCTTGGCAGGGCCTGTGGCTTCAGGCACAAGCTCAGCAGGGCCGAGAAGGAACCTGAGTTCAGATGAAGGACAACTGACAGAAGCTGGTGGAACAGGCCATTGTGGGCTGTAAGTCTTAGTCTCTGTTTGTGAGCCTGTGGGGTGCTAACAGGCTCACACAGAACAGACCCACCTCTGTGCTTTTGAAATGTTCCCCGACCCTCCTTCGAGGGACACTCTGTGGCTCAGTTTTTATGATCAACACTTCCTTTTAGTGGTGGTTTGCCTTATCAAGGATGTTCTCTGGACCTCTATTTTTTTGTGTGGCAAATAACATGGCGTTCTGGTGCCTACAGGGATTGTCAACTTGACAAGACCTAGGTGACAGGGTCACCCAGGAGACAAGCCTGTGGTGTATCGGTGAGAGATTGTTAGTTTTTGGATGTGCCTATCTAGATTAGGTTAGCCGATGTGGGAAGACTCATCCTGACTGTGGGCAGTACCACTCCATGGGCTGGTGTCCCAGACTAAAGAGGAGAAGGCGAGCACCAGCAACGTCTCTCTGTGCTTCCTGGATGTGGGTGGCATGCGACCCATCGGGTGCCTGCGGCTGTGACTTCTCCTCCAAGGTCGACTGTACTCTCACCGTGAGCACAAATAAACCCTTCTTTAGGTTGCTTTAGTCAGTTACCTTGCCACAGCAGTGACACAAGTAACTCGTACAGGGACCAGCTGGGTCGTGGCTGTTACTCTAGCCTGCCTTATGCTAAAACCAGCGCTGATTCTGTATAGCTGTGGCTCCCCAAGAGAAGGTAGTGTCACAGTAAAAGCACAAAGTTGAACACTATAACTGAAATAAAAGAAAAGCCCAGGGAGAGAATCAGGGGGAACTCTTACTTCATTTTACCATATTAGCTTTGCAATAAAAGAGAAGGGCTGCACAATGGCTCAGTGGTTAGGAGCACTGGCTGGTCTTCTAGAAGACACAGGTTCGATTCCCAGTACCATATGGTAGTTCACAACTGTGTAAAACTCCAGTTACGGGGGATCTGACACCCTCTTCTGGCCTCCATGGGCATCAGGCATGCACATGGTACATAGACATACATAAAAGCAAAACACCCATATACGTAAAATTAAAAAAAAAATCTTTAAAAATATCCAATAAGAAGAGAGAACTTGCTTTTCAGAAAGTGGTTGAGAAACGCTATACTGGACAGAGGGAAGAAAACATTTTCCAGATATTAGGTACAAGATGTTTATCTAAAGAACACTTAGCTTCTTTCTTCTGGAGAGGGTCCTCAGCTTTTATTGCAATAAGTCTTGTGACCGATGAGCAGAGAATCTCCTCCTGTTTTGTCCCATCTCAATCTGGCAATACGGGTCAGGTTGTATTTGTGAGAAATTGATAATTTATATACTATTTCACATGCTTTATATCTGAATAAAAGAGAAATATGCTGGGTGTCATTGTGCTCCATTGAATCTTTGCACATGGTGACCCTATCATGGTTACTCAGAGCATTATAAGCAGTTAATGTTCACTCATCTCCAGAGAACATTACCTGGGGCTCCGGAAAGGCAACGTGCAAGCACAGAAGAACCTTATTAATTTGTAGGGAGGGGTGATAAGCATAGCCTTGTGCTGGTGGAATACTCATTCTTGGGAAGCTACTTGCAGTAGCTTCAGATTGCAGTAGCAAAGAGGCTTTTGGGCTCCACTAACACTAATCTTTTAAGGGGAAATGAAGCCGCCAAGAAACACATGGATCTCCAAATGTACGGGTGCTTGGTACTTCAACTGTGGGCACCTTAGGGATCACAGCGGAGATCAGATGCAGTGCAGTACTAGTGGGCCTCCCAGGGTGACCTTCCTCCTGGGGCTGAGTCAGTGGAGCTGGGCAGCTTTGTTTGTCTCTGGGAGGCAACTCATCAGAAAAGGACAAGACAGGAATCTCTGACTGATGGGCTGTTAGAGGTTTAAAATGTTTGCCTTCGTGACCTTAGGGAAAAGCACCATCCTCTCTGGCTTAATGTGAATTAAATTTTTCGATTACTCCAGAGGAAGGAAAGGCAGAGGCTCCAAGCATACTTATTTGTGGGAAGGAAAATGAAATTAAACACTCCAGCAGAAGGAAGCTGAGCAGCTCAGCGATCCCAGGGCATCACCCCTTGCCACTCAACGGCAGTGAAAATTTGATTTGAGGGGAACAGATATTTTAACAGGAGTGCCCTGAATCCATCTCAACATGTTTTGATTCTGAGAGAATAACCATACTAATTTGTATAACCTGGGAAGGAAATGAAGCATTTCCATATTTTCTTTTCCTCCCAGAAGGGAGAGTACTTCAGATGTCTTGAGTAATCAGAGGAGAATTCAGCATAGAAATGTGTGGTCCTCCTTAGGATGTCTTTTTGAGATTTGCCATATGCATGGGTATAGGGAATCCCCTCCCTGGGGTGCCCTATGAATAACAGGGATCTATGAAGGGAAGAGAGTCGCACGATCTTCACAAAAGTGAAAATTAAGTGCTTCTTTTCCTTTTACTTGAAAGAAGGCAAGAGGATGTGTGTGTACACATGCATGTATGTGAGAGAATGCATGTGTGTGTATGCATGTGAGCATATGTGCCTGTGCACTATTGCCTGTGTTTGTTCATGTGTGTGCATGCATGTGTGTGCATATGTATGTCTGTTCTTGGTTTGTTCATGTGTGTGTGCATGTGTGTGCACATGTGTTCATGTGTGTGTGCATGTGTGTGCGCCTGTGTGTCTGTGCTTGTGTTTGTTCATGTGTGTGTGTGTGTGTGCATGTATGTTTTCTTGGCAGTGTGTGCCAGCAGTCTACTCTATAGACCAGAAATACCTATCTGCTGTAGGTGTATTCAGGGTCTGGAATCAAACGGCTGGGGATGTAGCTCAATGGTAGAGTACTTGCCTAGCATAAGTGAGTTGCTTACTGTGATCCTTGACGCTAGAAAAGAATACTAAGTTGGCACAAGTTTGGGATAATTTGGACAAAGGTATTCTTGGCTAGGACACACTCCATTGGATGTGTTTGGTTTGGAGAAGGTATGACCTTGGGACTGACTTCTAATATTCCCTGTGGCCTGTTTGGAGGTGTGTGTGTGTGGTGCTTCCAGAACATTGAATACACATTCTTCCATGGATCTCCTTCCACATCGAGCTGTTTGGAAACTTAACAGAGCAGAAAACTACGAAAAAGGTGACATACAGAGGGAAACAGACACCCTGCCGCATTCTCATGCCTTTTTGTACACACAAAGCATACATAAGATAGTGTTCCAACGTGGCATTTTCTATTGTAGACAATGTACCTTCACTACATCCCTTCCCATTACGATCCCCTGGCTCCACGGGTGCACATCCTGTTCGCTAACCATCTCCTTCTGCTTCCCTTCCTTTTTGAGACTCCATTTACGTGAGGAGACACACAGTGCTTGTTTTTCTGTGTCTGGCTTACCCCACTAACATAGTGGTCTCTGGTTCCATCCATTTTCCTGCCAATGACACGAGTTCCTTCTCAATGGCTTAACAAATGCTCCATTGTGTAGATAGTCCATATTTTCTTTATCTGTTCATTCATGGGCTGACTCCTCTTTGTTCCTTTTGGAGTTATTTTTCTGGTTTTTGACAGAGTTGGCCCAGAACACACCCTGTTGTCCAGTAGGCTGGTTGTTCTATATGCTTGGCAGACATGAATGAGAGCAGTACAACCACAGTGGAGCTCAACGTGGAGGTTCTCCAAACACTCTTGTTTTTTAAAAGTGTCCTGAGATCTGATATTAAAAAAATAGCTTCCATTTCTTGTTAGGGCCTAGGAAACGTATAAGTTCCATGCTAACCTGTTCTAGAGCTACATAGTTCTAGAGCTATATATAAGTTCCAAAGTTAGACAGTGAGACCCTGACTCAAAAAAAAAAAAAAAAAAAGACAAACGTGAAACAGGTGGCATATTCAGGTGTATAAGCTTAGAGATTCAGTCACCAAGCAAGATCTCCAAAACTGAGGAAAACGTACAAATTTGGAAGCCTTTATGGCACTAGCCATTGCTTTGACACTTGATTGACTCTGGGAAACTTGAGGATGTATGGGGTATGAAATATGGCTTCCATGAAGAAAGTCCCTCCATAGCAGGAAAGGGTTTATGCTATAGTTATTGTACTGTTTTATTTGTTGGGTAACTTTGTAGTTGTTCGCTGCTGCAGGGGCTCAGCATCTATGAGGTGCCCTCATAGATGGAATCGCTGCCAGACCTCAGCAGAGGGAACCACCGTCATGGCCAGTGCCATACTGCAGTGGAACCCCGAGCATCTGAGCTCAGGTGTTTTTAGTCATTCAGCACTCCTCAGGTGCAGATCATAAGCAATCAAACATCCCCCACACAAATCCGACAGCTGCAAACAATACAAAATGCCAAGGCCTGTGCATCCCTTTTTCCAACAGTGCATAGAAACAATTATTTCAAATATAACTGAAAATAAACTTCTACAACATTTCCCCTTTTATGTATAAGCTAACAAAATTCTGCTTTATCTCTATAATACAATTTAATATGACACCAGTAAAACTATTTCCAAGAGGAACAATAACAAGTGTTGCTAATGCACAGGAGCAAATGATACCAAACATCTATCAAGCTTTTCATAATGTCTTTGGACACTGGGTAACTCTTACAGTACCAAGTTCAGCTGCCAGCATGAGATACAACCTTGGCCAGTTCTGGAAGACAGCTTCTGTGGGCTGACCCTGAGGAAACACTTTCCAGATTTTAAGACAGAGTGTGGTTTTTAGGAAAAATAACAGGTCACCATGTCTGCAGGAAGGGTTCCTTTGTGGGTAGAGTTCTCATCACTATCACCAGTCACTGGACCGCTTGTAGTCGGGTTTGCAGGAAAAACAAATCTGTTCAGTTTAACTAAGTGATTTTTTGGCTCTAAGCCATGGCTTCCACAACAGCAGGGGGTCCTGGGCCAGTGGGCAGAATCTCCAGTTGAAACATTCTGGCAGTTTGGCGTTGTTTTTCACCATCACTAAGGGGAAGCATGCAATCCCTTCCGTAGATCTCAAACACAATATCTTGAGCTTCAAAAGCATACAATGCACATATCAGAAAACTCAGTTTGTGAAACAGTACTCTACCAACAGTGGCAGGAGGGAGTGTCAGCTCCATGATCAGGAAAAACAGTAAGAACCTTGCTTTTTATTGTTCCTAATTGAGTTCTTTATCTATAAGGGCCTCTGTGACTCTTACCTTGGAGCTTTTTTACTCTTTATATATTAATTTCATAGACTTTTCTTCATAGAGGCTTCTTTCTTTCTCTCTCTCCTCTTCATTCAGAAGACCTCTACACATTTATTTTATTTTTTTGCAAATATATGATTTCTGTCCTCTAGGAGTTGCTCTGAGTGTACTTCACCAGACTCTGTGAGGTCTGGAGTTTCTTTCTTGTTCTTCCTTGTCTCCACATTGGATGAGCTGGCATAATGTCCTGCCCCATGTTGATGTGCCATTTGTAGTTGTTCGCTGCTGCTCATCAAAGAAGACAGGGAGATGCCCTTATAGGTGGAATCCCTGCCAGACCTCAGCAGAGGGAACCACCATCATGGCCAGTGCCATACTTCAGTGCAACCCCAAGCATCTGAGGTCAGGTGTTTTTAGTGATTCAGCACTCCTTAGGTGCAGATCATAAGCAATCAAACATTCCCCCACAGAAATCCAACACCCACAGACAATGAAATGCCAAAAATCTAGGCAGCCCCTTACTCAACAGTGCACAAAAACAATTATTTTATATATAACTGAAAATTAACTTCCACAACATAACTTTTGAAATCCCATCTCTGAAGTGAATTTTGAACTGGGAATCAAACTCACAATAGTTCTTTAGAGTATGCCAAGAAAGAGTGTTCCCACATGGCAAATCAATGGTGGTGGTATATGCCAAGTCTTGATCATCCACTATATGCAGGGTAGTAGAGAGAGAATGAGCAAGCAACTAGCAAGACCCATAGTCCCAAATAGAGTCAGCAACTAGTTCAGTGTTGGCAGGAAACCTTCTTTAAGGGTGTGCCCTAAGATCTTTGACAAAAGAGACACCTTCTCTATCCACTGCTGATGGAGTAAGTTAAAAAAAATATAGCCAGAACTAGAGAAATGAAAGCTTTGTGGTAAATCTTATAACAGTGTGCCCCAAAGATGAGCCATCTCCATCACTTATGAGAGAGGTGAGTAGGGAAAATGTGGGGGTGATTGCTCCTCAGTGCTGCACTCCAGGGACACTATATACCAGAATGCACCTGACTTGTGTGCTCAGGTTGTTGCTAATGAGCCTCCAATAATTGGAAAGAAGGAATGCCTGGGAGTATTTTGTCTGGAAATAGACAACCAAGAGACACAGAAAGCCATCTGGATCATGTGACAGATTCCTAGTTTTCTACTTTCTTCTGGCTGAGAATCCATTGATAATACCGACTGAAACAGACCAGCTTTGGTTCGCTCAGCGAACCTTTTATGAAGGGAGGCTCTACTTAACACAGAGGGTCATTTTCTCGATGCCAAAGCGGCCCCTTGATAGGATGCCTGCACCTGGAAATTGACAGACGATATCTGAATGGAGCAATCAGCTTGCCCAGACAGCCACCCTCACGAGCCCACACACGAAGACATAACTGCTTGTGCTGAAGAAGTCATTCTTTAGCTGACAATGAAATATATAAACAGGCACGTAAAGTCTGTGGTTCCAGCTACACTCCGGGCTGCCATGTTTCTTCTTTTCTCATCTCATTATCCAGATCTCCAATCTTCCTGCTGTCTCCCAAACTTGCTTTCCACAGAACATGCACCACATTCTCTTCTAAGTCCTAGCACACTCAGTTTATTCCTTGGCTGCAAAGCCTGCCTAGATTCCAAGCCTCTACAAAGGGTACATTGCCAGTGCCTTGGTGTGGCCTTCGAGCAGTGTTCAGCCAAGGTCTCTTCTGTTGCTGCCCTTTCCTCTCGAGCACATCTGTCTACAGCTTCAATTATCTCAAGAAGTAATGCTTCCTTCCCCTGCCCTTACACATAATGTTTCTCTCTTTGGACTCCCTTCAGCCCTTCAAGGTCAGTCTAAGAATTTCTATTCTTCGGGCAGTGAAGTCGTGCTTGTCACTGCTTTCCTTAGATGTCTACACTGCACATAGCACTCTCTGTTCTCTCTGCCCCCCTCCCCCCTCCTCATTCTCTCTCCTTCCTCCTCCTTCCTTCTCTTCCGCATTTTAAGCAACCATTGAACCACACATGCCTAATGCAAAGTATATGAAAAAGATCTTTGGGAGGTCAGGGGAGACAGCTTGATGTACAAACATGAGGGCTTGAGTTCAGATCCCAGCACATATGCAGAAATCCAGGCATGGCCACAAGCACCTGCAACCCTAGCACCGGGGACAGACACGGATACAGGAAGATCCCGAGGCTGGATGCCCACCAGCTTAGCCTGAAATGGCCAGCACTAGGTTCATTGAGAGACTTTGTCTCAAGAGAATACAGTGGAGAGTGATAGAAAAAGTTATCTGGCATTATCCTTTGTCCTCAGCGTGCACACATGCACAGGCCTGCACATTCATGGGTGCACACAGAGGAGGGGGGTTGTGGGTTTGTAAAAATCTGTGCTTTTCCCTATATTTGTAAGGCCAAGAATGAGGATTTAAATGGCAGCCCATAAACCATGTGCTTACATACTGAAAAATTATAAATCAAGATAGGGCTCTCTTCCTATTTTGTCAAGCGTATCCTCTTTGTGGTGATACCAAATATGCATAAAGCTGCTTATTTTTTAACTGCTGAGACTCGGCAAAATACCAAAGTTGACTGAATTTAATTATTAATGCACGCCTGAGAATTCTTTTGATGAGTTGGTGACATTTTCATGAGAATAAAACAAACACATGCATAATTCATAAATTACCATCCACATAATTTTGGTCCTCTTTGTACTAGATAGTAAAATTGATTTGGTGTATATTTTCAAAACAATTGAAATGGGGTTAACATTTTAACATTTTGTTTTTGAAAAGTTAGATGTTTTATCAAATGAAGTGATTGGCAGATCCAGTGCGCAGGGCCCCCAGATATCAAGACAACACCAGTGTCCCGCCTCACAGCTGATCGTGGATCTATTATCTATCTATCGTGAGATATTTAATGTGGCAAAATATCCTTCAATCTCTGCGTGCAGTTGTTGCCTGCACCTTGGCAATCCACACGTCAATCTAGAACTACAAGCTGGAGTTAAAACAGGGAAGAGAGCCAGCGTGGCTGGGAAATGGAGCTCCATACCGCACAGCTCTACTGCATTCATGCTACCGCGGGGAGAGCATTTGATGAGTTAATAGATTTGGCTTTTCTCTTAGCTAAGCACAAACTGTTTCCTCCCAGAAGCTGGGTCTGCCACGGATGTTGGACAAGAAGCCAGCTTCACAGATCTTCACAGATCCAGGCGCAGTTAGCTGCCTTTTGTTCTGAGGACCGAGAGCGAGCGATGTAACATAGGATTTGCCTTGGACCTGAGCAGAGGGAGCTACAGGAGTGACGGCTGCGTCTGAGACTCGCGTCTCTGCAGAGTGCCGCAGCCTCAAGTGGCAAAGGGACTGACGTGTTTTTCACACATCGCTCTTGTGTGTGCATCCTCTGGTCCATGTGAGACCTTCTAGAGAGCAAGATGGACTGCACAGGCCCTTGGCCTCAGTATAGGGGCATAATATGCTTTGGATGTCATAAAAATAGAGCACCACGTGGGGAGAGGGTGACAGACAGGGGTGATAGTTTGGTGCTGAGGACAAGTCTGAAGGCTTTGGTTTCTTCTGCAGCATCTCTTCCAGGCTGTGAGTCCTGACTTCTCATGGTCTTTTCTCCCTGTGCGCCTTTGGGCTAATCTCTCTTTCCCCTGTCATTTTTAAAATAGCATCATCAGTCTTGTTCAGTTAGGACCCACCCTAGTGACCTCACTCAACCTTAGCTACCTCTTTAAAGGCCTTCTTTCTAAGGACAGTCATGTTCTGGAGTCTTGGGCTCTGGGACTTCAATACACGAGTATTTTGTGGTATATTACTTATTCAGTGCATAGCTGTACAAAATACCCAACAGAATCAAGTTCAGGGGGAAGGATTTCTTATGGCTCATGGTTTCAGATAAGGATCCAACGAGGAGAGAAAGGGATGGGGGAACATCCCATGCCTAGCACTGGGAGGATGTGACCAAGGATGTTCACCCCACAGTGGATTAGAAACCAGAAAGAGACACACAACCCAAGGGCTGGATAGCTTTCATAGGCCCTTCCCCTCGTTACCCATTTCATCAGGTAGGTTCCACCTCCCAAAGTTTCCAGAAACTCCCACAATAGTACCACCGGCTGAGAATCAAGGATTCAAGACACACACCTGTTGGGGAACATTTCACATTCAAACCCGAGTGGACAGGAGACAATTAACTTATAACCAATTTTAAATGTATTATTATTATTTTCTTGAATCAGGGTTTTACTATGTAGCCCAGGTTGGCCTATGACTCACTATGTAGGCCAGTACTGGCCTTTGGCCTTTAACTCACAGAGATCCACCTGCCTCTGGTCTCCTGAGTGCAGGAATTAAAGATGCATGCCACAGGATCCAATAGTTACGTTATTGTTCTTTTAAGTGAATATCAGAGATTCCTTTAATTACCCTAACTCTGGTGTAAAAATTCATGCCTGTGTGGACAACAGTTCCCAGTGAGACAGCTCTGGGAACCACAGGGATGGCGTCAGCTTATTTGAACTTCCCTGAACACTTCCTGTAGAGGCAGGCCAGGCCATCTACACAAACAGTCCCGTGGAGAGCTGCTGTACTCCCTGCTTGCTCCTGAGGCACCAGCTGTCTTTCTTAAACTTGCAGCAGGCAGAGCTTCTGTCCACAAGGTTCTGCCACAATGATCTCTTGATGGCTGTGAGCAGGAGAGATAGGAAAGATAGGCAACAACTTGGTGACTCTGAGTGTCACTGTTTCAGAGCTTTTCTTGGGGACAGGGTGAGGTCCCGCTTGAGGGTGGCTGGAAACAGCATCTGTCCTGTGGCCTCTCTGTATTTGGTCCTCTAAGGCCACCACCAAAGCAGCAAAGCAAGCCCCATCATTAGCAGAATTCGTCACTATCGGTGGGATTAATGTACTTTTTAGTGATTTAACACCAGTTCTCATCAAGTCTACTCTCCTATTTTCCTGTCTTCTTTTTGTGTGTGACTCGATGTTTTTAATTAGAGTTATTTGCATGAGCACAGGTGGGAGGTTATTTACTGAAGCATGGGATCAAAATTCATTACATACATGCAGATCACTGCCAAAGGGAAAAAAAATAAAAAGAATTAAAACATCAGATCTACGAATCAGCTAAGAGTGTGCAGAGCGCAGCATTTTGGCCCCTGAGAATATAGGGGTGCACTCAGGGATCCTTTTCTTCTTAAGGACATAAAAGGGACAGTGGGAAATACCGTCATGTGTTTAACAACAGATTCTTCTGGGAGATGTATCATTAGATGCTTTTGTCTGTCTGAGCAGCATAGAATGTGCTTACGCTGACAGCTACAGTGTTGCTAGGCAATATACTGGGGTACCACTGCCGTGTAGCAGCATCACACACCTTTCTGTCACTCAGAAGTGACTGTAGCATGTGGCAGTATCTCTCAACCTTGTGCAGAGTCTCCAACATCCATAAAAGGCATAAAGCCTGCCAGCTGTAGATGTTTCCTAGTGTTATGAACATAATTTACAATGGTGGAGCACAGATCTAAGTAGACATCATTTTACCTACATAATCCCTATGTAGCTACACAATCAAAACAAATTTATAAGTTTAATAAAAATAATCCATAAGAGCCAGCACTTCCATGTTAATGTTAATATTCATTTAACTTAAATATGTTTTCCTGTGACAAAGAAAATGATGTATGTGTCTAGTGCTTCTTTTAATACTGTACTTCAAATTAAAGTTTAATAAGAACCCATCTTTTGCCAAAACAATCCATCAACTACATTTTGTAGCTTATCCCACCGGTAGCTTCAACTATGGCTGCGCAGATCGGACCTGGGTATGCATGTGGCCACTGTGGATATGGATCGCAGAACACTGAGCAGGCTCAGCAGGCTCGGGGATTCAGTATTTCAGTGTTCTGCCACCACTCTGTGCCTGGTGATGATGGCACAGTCTCCCTCCACTCTCTTGTCTCGTACCTCACAACCCGCGGGCAGCGCTTAATCATGGTCATCTGCTCGATGCACTGCAGGCTTTAAATCGTGTTTCAGCAAATAAGGGCACTGACTTAATACGGGCTCTCGTTCTTGACGCCGATGATGTCACCCATGGCTCTCGAATTGAGGGAGAGTTGCAGGGGCAGTTAGGGAGAGTCTGTTGTGACACATGATTTGTCCCCATTATTGAAGCATCACTCCTGTATCATCCAATTCACACAATGAAAGTGCACGATGGTGTGTGGCATAGCCATAGAGCCATGTAACCGTTGCCACCATTTTAGAACGTCTGCCACCTGTCCCCCCATTAACTGCTATTCTCTATCGTCTCTTACATCTTCATCCTTTCCAAGAACCCGCCCCCGCCTCACCCCAGTCTACCTTCTGTCTCCGTAGGTTTGTCTACTGTGGAGGTTTCTGTATAATGGAATCGTGTAACTTGTGACCTGTTACGTCTGGATTCTTTCATCTTAGTTTAACGTTCTCACAGTTCATCATTTCTTCAGCATACATCGGGACCTCATGTCTTTTATGGCGGAATAATGTTACCCTGTAGGGACCTCACATTTTATGTAGCCGTTCGTTTGCTGTAGATGTTTGTGTTGTGCACACTCGGGGCTCTTTGTGAACCATCGCAGAGCAGTGTGTTCGTCTGTTTCCCTTTCTCATGGGTGTGGCATTGGAGGTCACACAGAAGCTCTATGTTTAACACCTTCAGGAACCACCGAAATGTTTCCACAGCAGTTGAATTGTTCTTTGGAAAGGTGTGAGAGTTCTAACTTCCCTATGCTCTTTAACACTTGCTTTTGTGTGACGTGAAAAACAAAACATAGCCATCTCTGGCCATATGGTTTGAAGTGCAACGCTCTGAACGGGCAGTGGCAGGGGGCAGGCGACAATGAGACAGTTTGCTGGAATTGTTGAAATCCCAGATTTTGGGATTCACCACACATCCTGGATAAGATTTCAACATCTCTGAATTTTAGCTTTCTCATCTAAAATACAGAGTCCTTATCCTTTGCTGCCATTGTGAAGACTGACTAAAATCATATGCGTAAAGCCTGTGGTATGGTACCTGGCACCTGGCAGTCTCTCCCAAACACAGTGACCTTCCCAATGCCCGGCTCTGAAATCCTAAAGGCCTTGTCCTATTTTCCAGTTTGTCATCAGCCTTTGGCATGCTGGAGGTGCACTGGCTGGGACGCTGGGCAGATGGGGCAGGGTGGGCTTGCTGCAGGGCTCAGTCTGTAGTTACCAGGAGTCTCTTCTGCCTCTGAGCACACATTTATTGTTGAGGCCTCGAGAGAATTCTCTGAAGGAGTTACAGAGAAGGGAGACTCACTGTGGGGACCTCACAAAGCCCAGGCAGAGGGTGGCATGGCATATTCTCTGTGATCCTCAGACACAGCCTTCGCTTATCCAGGTTGCTGACAACAAGCAGAGCAAGGTTCACCACAACTCTTTACACATGCAGAGAGCCATGGCATTTCCACCTGTGCATTCAGGACAAGCAGTTCCAACCCTGGCACTGGGCAAGTTTACCCTCTTGGCTCCACTCTCTTTGGAAGAGGATGGTGTGACGATCTCTGCCTTACTCAGAGCCCTGTTCCAGTTGCTCCACGTCCAGCCAGGGAATCCCTGGGGGTACTGGGATGTGACTTATTTGTTCTTCAAGCCTGTGCTTTGCAAAAGACAAACTGACCTCTGTTCCATTATAAGGAATTAGTGGACAGTAGCCTATAATCATTCTGCTTCCCATTAAATGCTGGATGGAAGCAATAAAAGGCCTTGGTAAAGGGCATCCAGTAGTTCCTAGACTGGAAATATCTGTGGTCAAATGACTCCAGACTTCCAAATCCCACTAGGTGACTGACGTTGCCCCTTTGTGTGGTGTCGGATGTCCTTAAATACTCGTGTTGGGCATTGAAACAAAAAAGACATTTGCTAAAAGGTAGCTTAAAGAGCTGGTGGCTTCAGGAGGGCCTCAGGAGGCTGCCAGAGCAAGGTGAACACATCAAGTGCCATGGAGGCTCCTTTCACAGCGTGAGGTGTGTCCTCTGAAAAGGTTATGCAGCTGTCGGCAGCAAGAAGTACACTCCCAAAAGCAATAGCTCCCCTCACTCCTCCTCCAGTGTACCCCACATTGCTCAGAGAGTCCTTGGGTCTCAGGGACAAGGACAAGAATGTCTGAATGAGGAAGAACGTGTTGCAGGAAAATGCTATTCAGTGAGCCTCCAGGCAATGACCTCAGCTGGCAGCGCCACAGGTACAACTGGGCAAACACGCCGAGGGCTTGGGAAAGGTCAGTGGCTCGTCCCCTTTCGTCCGCTGTTTCTCTCTTCACTGCTTTCCCACGCTTGTGGGTGATAACGGTCACTCAATCATCTTGTCTTGCTTCTCTCGAATTAGAGATGGAATCAGGGAGAAGGAGTAGAAGCATCCTGAGAAGGTGAAGATGTACGGAGGGCATACACATGAGACTGAGGACTGATGGGATTAAAAATTATTAAGGAAAAGCAAAAGGAAAGAATAGCGCGTGAGGAAGGAGAGTCAGTCAGGTAGAGATTTGGTTCATGTCCTGACCAGCCTCAGGGGCAGCCAGAAGAAGCCGGGGAGTTTCCTAGATTGTAAATATGGGAAGTCATGCCATATCTTGAATCTTGATCACCTCAAGTGTAAATATTTATTAATAATAGTATCCAACAATGATATCTTTATGGGGCTACCCTGAGAATGCGTATAGGGAGGCATGTTGTAAACTGTAGGTAGTGTCGCACGCATACCATTAGACTTTATGGTCATTTACCAGTCCAGAAGCTGGTCAGTCAGAAATGACTCAGTGATTCTAAAAGTGATATGCTCTTCTATTACTTCCTAGTTCAAAGTGACTCAGACCAATGAATTAGCTTAGTTGGGGAATGGTCACAAAGAGGGAGGGCTTTGATTAAGACATGGACATCTTTATGCTCTACAAAATCTCGGCACGCATCTCTTCCTACCCTATGGTTTTTACTTTGTAGACACACCAATATTTCATAAACAGTAGCAGGAGGAGGCCTAGTCTACCTTTCCACCAGTTCACTCCACCCAGAGGAGAGCTGGCTTCCCAAAAAGTCATTCAACCCAGAGGATGGCGGTCATTGGGTGACAGATGCTTTTGTACTGTGTAGGTTTGCAGGAAGAACTGGACTTAATGGTGCCCAGGGGATGGCTAATGAATGATGAAAAGCTGATGGACAGTGTCACAACTGTGTCACTCCTGCCGTCCTCTGAGTTTGCTTTCTTACTGAAACAAACAGAATCTCAGGTAAGAAGGACTGAGTTCAAGTCTCGTCTATTCGTGTGGCCTTGGGGAAACTGTTAACCTTTCAGAGTCTCAGATGTTTTTACCTGAAAACAGTAGAAAACTTGGAAACTAATCAGAACATCCTTACATAGGATTCATGGAGGACAAAATATATGACAGTGTGCTTCTCAAACTGCAAAGTGCTGAACCAATGCTCTTGTTCAAGTGAGGGGCACACGGACCATCTATCTTCTCATACTGTAGTTCCTAGTTCCTCCTCTGTCCATCAGAGGAAGCTGGATGCTTTTCTGCACAAGGTCTGCATTCCATCAGAGGTGTTGGGTCCCCACTGAATTCTTGCTGCCAATTAAGTAGCCACAACCTTTACATCTCACAGAGGATCTTTAGACGGAGGGGCTGTGAGGTGAGAAGTTTGACACCCAGGACGGAGCTCATGGTCCATGCTGCTCTTCTGATGAAGCCGTCTCTGGCTGTCATTGGCTTTGGATACCTGCTCTGTGCACTTCCCATCCTTTTTATGATAAGAAAGGTGCCAACCGTGGTGTCTGCAGAATCCTGCTTGAGAAGTGAGTTAGGTTAGAGCATTTCATTTCGGATCCCTCCTCAAGATTTCACTGTCCTTATTCCAGCTAGCAATTGATTTTCCCCAGGATGACAATAGCATATCATCTTTCAAGCCTAACTGTGACAGTTTAGAAATTCCTCCATCCCGGACAAAGACATTTGTTTTCTTTAAAGTGCTAGCTTCTTTAAGGCCAGCTGCACGCTCACGTCTGTTTGGGAATGGAACTCCCATTAGGTCCTCGCAGAGCCAGGCTTTCCTTCCCTACCTTCTTTCTTAGGACCCATCAGTGGCTCATCCAGCACAAGTTACAGAAGGCAGTTGCACACTTGATTTGACTGGCAGCTTGTAGGTGCGCCTGGCCCAGCATATGAAGGGAGATAGAGTTAGCATTTGGTGTGATGTGTAGCTATCTGGAGAAAATCTGTTCTACAGAGTCAGGATTTTTTATTTCACCTGAGGGAAGCTGACATCTTTCAGTACTTATGGTGCATTGCCAACACGTTTTCTCCCTTTTGGGGGGCCAGTGACAAGTGCCAACAATTTTTCAATAGACAGATATGGTTGACAGTTTTAGTTCGCTACTGTCTTTGAGAACAGAAGTAGGCTTTTTTTTTTCTTCCTCCCCTTTTTTTGGTGGGGAGGATCTGAGATAGGGTTTCTCTGTTGTAACTCTGGTTGTCCTGGAAGTCACTCTGTAGATCAGGCTGGCTTCAAACTCACAGAAATCTTCCTGCCTCTGCTTCCCAATTGCTGAGATTAAGGGCATGTGCCACCACCACCACCTGGCTAGAGGTTGTTTTATTAATACAAAATTTTTAGGCCATTGATTACAAAAGATTGCATCTGAAGCCTTAGTTTGATAATATCAATGAGATAAGAACACTTCATTGCAGGAAGAAGAGCAGCATGGGGAAAGCTCCAATTCTAAAATCAGAAGACCTGGGCTTGAATCCTGGCTTTCCCACAAATTAGTGAGATGGTCTTGACCTTTGTTTGTGTTAATATCCTGCTTTGCGAGGTGGGGAATAATAAGGATTGTTAATGCTTCAGATGAGCCATTGAGTATGATAACAGGTGACTCTAAGTGGAAGATTATCATCCCAGAGACGTCCATAGAGCCACTGCGAGCTGGGAGGTACATCTTGAATTTCTTGGATTTGACCTATACTTTCACAGAAGGAGAAATCGATTCCTATTGTGTATAAATTATCCAGTTTATGGTGTTTTCTTATATCTGCCAGATGAATGAAGATAACTTTTAGCATGAATAACTGTAGCACATCTCAGAAACTCATAGCTCTTAGACATTGCCTCACCCTCCAAAGAGATACCATGCCCAGGCTGGACCAAGTCAACTTGCTTCCGATGACTGATGACTAAAAATCATTCTAGCACCATCTTAAGTCTTTGTGTCAATTCAGTTTAGTTGACTCCAGGATATGTAGAGCCCTCCATGCTATATAACACACAAGCATGTGCACACACATACCACAGACATCATCTACATCTGTCCTCAGGAGCCACACACTTGCCAATCCCATTGTTTTGCTCTCTGGCTGTCATTTACTTATATCTATATGTATATATGTATCTTCCAGAAAGCTATCTCAGAGAAAGATTCCGAGCTCATTAAAGAATGGCTCCATTGCTGCCAGCATCTGCTCACCACGAAGCAAGTCTGGCTGTCCAGAAGATGGGCTCAGAAAGAACTGGATTCTGTGAATGGTAGAACCAGAATAGATGATAAAAGCAAAAAGGTACGTGTGACCCAGGGTGGATGAGTCGGAAGAAGGAAACGATTTTGAGATCAAGGATTAGTCCTGGGTGACTATGTCAGTTTACTGTGCAAAAGATCAAGACCCGGTCTGTACAGTTACGAGGTTCCAATCTCCACAAATGCTGACAGCCTGGGAACCATTTCTCCTTGATTGTTACTTCAGTATCAGGAAAAAACAGGTTCATTCCCTAATGGCTGTAGTAAAAGCCACCTTTGTCATGATCCCATGACTGCTTCACCTGCTCACTCATTCATGTATTTGTTCATCCAAAAAATGGTTACTACAAGACCAGTGTGTTTTAGGAACTCTTCAAGATAACCCACGTGACCAAATGTGAGGAAAAAAGTCTTTTCCTCTGCGTTCACAGAGTTTACAATTTACCGTGAATACATGAATGGACATTATTCCTGCAGTGGAGGTATCTATCTCTAATAAATGCCCTGAGGGACAGCAGCTAGGACCAGAGGGAGAGGCCAGGAAGGTTGGAAGGAAAGATGGAGGATGAAACCAGGAAGATACTGAGAGCTGTCCAGGCAGCAGCATACACCATGCAAAGCCCTACGCTGCTGATGAGACTGGAACCGGAGTGAAGAGCCTCCTTTAGGTCACAATTAGAGCATCAGGCTTCTGATGTATGAAAAAGTGAGGAGACAGCTTTTACAGAAGGGTATGATACAGCGGGGTTTGCTTTGGTTTTGCAGTGCTGAGGGGAGGGCGTGGAACCCAGAATCTTGTGCATGCTGGGCAAGGGCTCCACCACTGACTTGCAGCCTCAGCCCAGGGTTTAACCCTCCTCTGGCTGCTGGTTGAAGTGACATTAGTGGTAGGCCTGATCCCTGGCCTGTAGGGATTCTGGGTAAGCTCCTGTCTGAGTCTCTGAGAGAAGATAGACAGCCCTGGCTTTGGAGTGGGATATCAGCTTTAAGAGGAGGAGAGTTTCAGGTCCTGGGAGACTCTGAAGATGCAGCCTTGGAGATTTGCTTGTGAAGTTGCAGGAAGAGGAGCAAAGGAGTCTAGCAAGGACTCTTGGGGGACTCGGGGGAAGTGAAGCGAAGGCAGATGATAGGGTTTGGAAGGCTGAGTTGGGAGGCAGCAGGCAGGGAGCGGCAGGGAGGTCTCTGAGCATTTGCCTTGTCCTTGTACCTATGCATACAGCACTAAGCCTAGTTCCAACTTTAAGTAGCTTTTGTTTTAGATATAAGCTACACTGGGCTGTCTAACTCTTTGGTGGGTTCTTTTTGATTTTCCGGGGTGTGTGCGTGTGCGTGAGAGAGAGAGAGAGAGAGAGAGAGAGTTTATGCATAGGCACAGTTGAGAAAAGATGTTGCTATCTGGTCTTTAGCTCCGAGTTTCTGCCCCCGTGGTCTTGGGATGTAGATTTCACTACCACAGGCAGCCTCTTCCCACTCCTACTTTCCCTTTCTGCTCGTTAACTTTCACTAATGACCCGGTAAGTTCACTTAGCCTGAGGTTGCCTAAAACCTTTCAGTTTTTTTTCTTTTCAGTTTATTGGCCGTTGTCACCTGAGGCAGTTGGTCGAGCTTAGCCCTGGCTGAGCAGCCCCACCTACGCTGGGGGAGCTTTCAGCTCACTGTGGGCAGCTTTAAAACAGTGACCCATGCCATCTCAGCCCATTAAAGCCTTAAGTGCTCTCTGATGACAGCATGTTACTCCGTTACTTCCACGGCGTGAAAAGGATGCTAATATCAGAGAAATGAAGAGCGCGTGACTTTGGGGGGGGGCTTCATATGAAGAAGTGGTTTTATGCCATCAGCTTCGCTCCTGCTCATCAGTTCATCCATTTTTCTATCTACCAAATGAATATGCACAAGGTTATCGCGTGTTCGCCATGTGCTGAAGATGAGGAGAGAGCAACACCAGTGAGGAAAAGAAGCACTTTGACTGGCTGCACTTCTCAAGTGCTTGCTTAACAGGGAGACGGACTGAGGCGGGAGGGGAGGTCTGGCCTAGGCTGCTGCAGCGGGGGCGATGACCACATGACTTGGATTCCCTTGTCACAGTCTCCCTTGATGTCTGTGAACACTTCATGCATGTATTATATTATGTTATATTATATTATATTATTTATATTATATTATAATATATATATATATATATATGACACCTGTGTGTTCTTAAATATCAAGAATAAGAAAGGCATGGTGGTGGATGCCAGCAATTCTAGCATTCAGGAGTTCAAGGTCATCCTCAGCTTCACAGTGAATTTATGAGACCTTGTCTTGAAATAAATTTGTAACAACACATAAAATGCAAAAAATAAAAATTAAAACTCAAGTTTAAAAATGTCTCCCAATCTAAGGCTAAAAGTGTTACCCTAGTTAAATGCATCAGGCTCGCCCTGGGACTTTGAGAGTTTCTTGGTACATATCCAGGTAGTGTTCATAGTAACCAGAGAGAGAAGAGTGCAAATCCAGGGAGAGAGAGAGAGAAAGAAAGAGAGAGAGAAAAAAAACATCATGCATACGATGTGGAGAAATGGCTCACTTAGATGAGAGTAAGGATGACATTCAAAGTGGCCTGGAGCTGGGGAGATAGATGGGTTTGAATTCCTCATACTTACATTAAAAGCTAGGAACACAGGGCATGCTGGTAATTCCAGCACCAGAGAGGTGGAGATGGGAGGGGCTTTGGGACTGGCTGTCTAGCCAGTGTAGCCACATTGGTGAGCTCCAGGTTCGATGAGATACCCTGTGTCAAAAAATAAATTAAATAAATAACTTGGAGCTAAATAGAAGTGGACCTTGAAAGAAAGATTAAGAATTTTGAAGAGGAAAGACACCCAGTATAAAACATGAGGATTGCACATGGGTATCTACACAAAATCTCTTCTTAGAACTTGGTAAATTATCCTACATTCCAAGAGCACAGAGTTTTGAGGGTGTGTGGGGAAGGGAGGCATTAGCGGGGAGACTGCAGCTAGATTGAAAGGGTATAGGATGTCATAACAAGAGTCCGAATGAAACAGAGCCACTGGTGCTGTGGGTGGAGACAAGTTTTCTAGGGTAGAGCCATGGGCAGTTTATGCCCAGCTATGGACTCAGACAGAGGGGAGGTCACTTACAGGGCATCAGGCCAGAATCCCCTTCACTGACTCCCGATTCTCCTTAAGTCTTGGGATGGGGGCCTAGCGTTCTTTATGGTCAAATACTTCATGTCAAACCTAAGCGATGTGCCAGGCTGGGGCTTTGCTGGTGTTCTGTGGTCCTCTCAAGGTGCTCACAAGGAAATGTGGAGGCCGGGAAAGGTGAAGCCGTTCCCCAATGTCACCGGCTAATTATTGGCAGAAGTGGGACTCAAATGCACTCCTTCTGTTCCTAGTCATGAATTCCCAGCTGACCAAGGCTGAGGGTTTTGAGCCACGTGAGTGTCTCATTCACCTTCTTTCTCCATCTTTCTGCATGGGTGGAGGGGAGAGGGGGCAGGCTTCTTTACAGAATGTTGGAAGTTTTGTGTCCCAGCCAAGGTCAGTTCAGCATTCTTATTAACATAAGGTGGATAATAGATGCCCAGAATCTGAGGACATAAATATTTTACTGTAGCCATACTGTGTTGCAGTTTCTTTCAGACCAGTGCTTCAATTTTTATTTACTTTTATGTGTTGCTGGCTTAGGGCCATGAGGTTTTCCATCAACAGAAATGGCTGCTGATTGAAGCTATTTGCTTTCTGCTCCAGCAAAGAGGAGAGACCCTTTCTCCAAAGCAGGTGTTTTTAGATCAAGATGGGCTGTTGGATGGCACAGTAGGGAATATACTTAGCAAAGCAACGCAGTAAATTGAACTGGTGTCGGCTCCTCGTTTAATGCTTTCCTCAATTTCGTCATGAATTATATATTCTTTTTCAGATTGGTCATTTCTCCCGCTGATAAAGAGACAGTGCTGTGCCTAGTGGGTTTGGCCTCTGACCTAAGAAATACTCTGTTGTATCAAAATTCCCTGGGATGACAACTTGGCTGAACTCTGGAGACTGCACATCAGCAGAGCAAATGAGGGGCGGGGCGTGCTGGGTGAAGAACTCTCCTCTCCTTGCGAATGCATCGCTGCTGCAATGGCCAGCAATTCCTCGCGCCAGCTTTGTGCCCAGTGCAATTTGCAAATTAATTGCTATTCTTTGGAAGACTATCTTAATTAAATAGTAACTGGACTTATTATCATCAGACAAAGGAGATTGATGAGTTTCTTGACAGAAGACGGGCTCGGTTCCTTGGACAGCAACTGTTGGAATCCACTGTGGATTGCAGTGTGCTAAACTCCTGGACACCTCTACTCTTTCTAAAGCAGTCCGGCTACAAGGAGTTCGAACCAATTGAGCTAATGTCATCTTACGACATGAATGCGATGTGAAGAAGTCTGAGCAGGATGCTTTGCTCTGCTTCACAGGGTACTTGTTTCAAACGTTACCTCCTCATAATGTGTCTGACACACAGTTTCTGTTGATCCATTGGGGAAACTGAGGCACATGAAATTTGGAGGTTTGCCCAAGCTTGTCCACAGCAGGAACAAGGGCACTAGAACAAAATATGAGTGACTATCTCCTTGCTTGTGCTCCATGCTGAGTTAGTTCCAAATGGGTCCCTTGAGCACGATTTTGGTCCCTCTGTAGGTAGCTTGACGACCACCTTTCTAACAAGGACAGTGGCTGTGAATCCTTGATAGGTATCAGAATCGGTTGGGAACGTGTATATGGCCTAGCCACAGCTGGGGTTTTAAATAATAGGGATCAGGACGTGCGTCTTCAAAGTTCTTCCAGTAAATGTGAAGGCCAGTCTTGCAGAATGCACGACAAAGCTCTTATGTTGCACAGGATAACACAAGGACATGTGAAGCACAGTCAGGATGCCTGACATATGAACCCCATCAGTGGGGACATTTGTGACTAGGTAGTGCCACCAGTGCCACCTCAGGACCCCATGGAAGGTAGAGCCTGGTCCTTGCTTCTGGGAAATGTACTCTATCCAGAGCTTTGTTGTGCCGCGCCAACCTCGACCAGCAAGGAAAGAGACATGACATGACTGGTTCCTTCTCAAGGCAGTTTAATCAGGAAGTTGATTGTAGGAAAAATGGCCCCGAATCCCGTCCTCCCCACACCTATATACCCTCATGAGAGCCTATCCGCTGCTGCCATGCATCGCTCCTCCATAGGCTGCAAGGGAACGCATCACCTCAAACCATGAATCACTCAGCCCTCATCTCCGAATAAGGAGTTATTTATCACTTTACACACAAGCAGCCAGCGCCATCTTGGGAAGCCACAGGGTGTGGCACATACAGGGCGCTACAGTTCCCCCTTTTTGTTTTAAAGAGAAAAGACCTTCCATTGGCCTCTCTCCCGATCAAGGGCGCAATCTCTTGAGGGGACCGCACCCGATCGAGAGAAAGAGAACTCATGGAAGCATACATGGACAGTGGGGAAGACCTTGGCCTGATCCCTAGAGAAGAGAGAGATATTGTACTGGGACAGCATCCCCTGTCGTTGAGCAGTAGGAAGACTCCCATACCCATCTCGATGCCTTTTGTTAGGGGGAGGCAATTTGGCATCTAACCTCCATGCAATCAGGCATGTCTCCAAGAATCTCCACATTGTGGAAGAACTTCCCAGTCAGTCTTTGCTGACTCCCTATCTGCCATGTATGAGGAGGGTGTGGTCACACCTTCAAGGCGGCAAGCCAAGCTTGTGGGGAACCTCCCTCCTCCAGAGCTTGAAAGGCAAGAGCTATCATGGTCAAATCTCTCCTACGGTTATGAGCCATACGGCAGAGGCAATACAGGCACAGCAGGCAGGCTCCCATCAAGGCAAAAATTAAAGTCCCCACGCCCACCCACTCCTTCAGGCGAGAAACAGCACGTTGAATCCAGGTGGTAATCCCCTCGGCCATGGAGACGTCAACCCTGGTGGAATTCACGCTGACTATGCTCAGTCGAAGCTTCTGTAAAGTCTCATCAAATTCCCGAGACCAATTCCCTAAAAGAAACTTGGACAATTCTTTGGACAAATTAGCTGCAGAAGACATGTTATCATAAGACACAGAAGTAACACATAGTACAACTA
The DNA here is from genome assembly GCA_026225945.1 of Cricetomys ansorgei. Lineage (NCBI taxonomy): Eukaryota > Metazoa > Chordata > Mammalia > Rodentia > Nesomyidae > Cricetomys > Cricetomys ansorgei. Next base: position 24,949,739 of record JAMJFZ010003875.1, on the reverse strand, counting down.
CCATTAATGCCACAAAGCAACCAAATATCAAAAAGATTCTGTGGAGCCGCTTGATTTGGATTTTGATATGTAAAATTTTTTCCTGAATAGGTACTATTATGACTTGTAACCCTTTTCTCTATTTTCTCTATATCCTGTTCGGAATCACTAGAGTGGCTCCTTTCTGAATCACTAGAGCGGCTCTCTTCCGAATCACTATTGCCGCTACTTTCAGCCTTTTGTAACTCTTCCCTTAAGTCTGGATAAAGCATTCCTCTCTTCCGCCCTTTTTGTCCACCTACAGATGACCCTTCAGAGCGCGCTTCCTTCACTGCCTCCAATGCACCAGCAGAGGCTTGTACAGCCTCCCGGCAGTCTTCATCCTCTAGACAGCTACGTATCATTTTCCAGACTCCTTTCACCCCACCTCTTAAGGTTCCTTGTTCCCGGGCAAAATCCAAATCCCTTCCTAATTTATCCCAGCTTGCGATGGTTACATGACCTGCAGCTGCAAACCATGGAGCTATGGTATCCACCTCCTGCAAGAAATGAACTATGATCCTATCCTTTATCTTAATTCCGCGAGTGCGGAGAAGTTCTTGCAGAGCCAAATTTCATTGGACAGGAAGGTGAGGCACCTATGGTTTCACTATCTAGTTCTGTATATCCGCAACGGACACACAGCTTCACTATCGCCGCTTTACCGCGGTCCTTTAGTTTAGTCTCCTTCCGAGAGCTTAAATATTGGCCTACTTACCTAGGCACTTCTTTCTAGTTCTGTATATCCGCGACGGACACACAGCTTCACTATCGCCGCTTTACCGCGGTCCTTTAGTTTAGTCTCCTTCCGAGAGCTTGAATATTGGCCTACTTACCTAGGCACTTACCGATCGATCGCCCTGTCCGCCAAGAGTTCTGGAACCCCGGGACTTTAACGTCCCCGTACGGGCCACCAAATGTGCCGCGCTAACCTCGACCAGCAAGGAAAGAGACACGACACGACTGGTTCCTTCTCAAGGCAGTTTAGTCAGGAAGTTGATTGTAGGAAAAAATGGCCCCGAATCCCATCCTCCCCACACCTATATACCCTCATGAGAGCCTATCCGCTGCCGTCACGCATCGCTCCTCCATAGGCTGCAAGGGAACGCATCACCTCAAACCATGAATCACTCAGCCCTCATCTCCGAATAAGGAGTTGTTTATCACTTTACACACAAGCAGCCAGCGCCATCTTGGGAAGCCACAGGGTGTGGCACATACAGGGCGCTACACACTTTGTGACTCTCCCTTGATAAAACTCTCCTCTCTTAGGACCATGTCAGCCTAACAGATGGTCCAGGGTAGGGTGTGCCCTTTATCCACACCGACCTTCTCATATACACAGCCCCCCCCCTTGCTTCCTCCCTTCCTCCATCAGAATTTCTCTGTACCCTCTGAAGCCTGGCCCACAAGCTGCCTTTCCCATGGCTTTCTCGATTTCTCCTCTCTGAAGCTCTCCCTTTCCCTGTCTCTCTGAGGCTTTGTACCTCCACGACTCCTTCCTTACCTATTGTACATAAGAAATCTGTCAGTCTGTGGGAGAGATTCACTTCTCATCTCAGTGTCTCTCAACATTAGCCACCACAGAGACTAGCATGATAGCATTTATTTGTTGAGTTCAGTTGACGACTAAATGTATGCTACTTCTGAGCAACTGGTCCAAAAGATCCTTTAGCAACTAAAAACATACACACGTGTTCACCACCTGTTAGAGAGAGAATAGTCGGCAAGTTCACACTGGTAACTGATCTAGGCCACAGAGGGAGTTAAATGCTATGTCTATCTTCATGAACATGATGGTCCCACACAGCTATCCTGTGACCGTTAAGTCCAAAGCACTTCACTCAGTCAGCCTGCACATTGCCTTCCTGTGTCCTGGGATTGACTTTAATCTATCTTCTCCCATACTGGGAGCAGACATCAATTTCTGTTCCATTTGCTCCTCTTCTCCGCCCCTTTCCTCTTCTGTAATCACAGTGGAGTGCCTGCCCCGTCATGCCAGACTTACTCCAGTTTTCAGCAGTAGGCTCCAGTCAAGACAGGGATGGACAACATATGGTCTGATTCAGAGGGTAGTGCCCTTGGTTGGAGGGATGGAGATTACAGGCTGGCGATAGCAGAGAGTTCCACCTTCTCTCTCCATCTGCAGATCCCAAGCTGTAATGGGTTCAGGGCCTCCTTATGTACCATATGGTATCTGATAAACTGTCTTAAAATGGCCTTGAGTAAAGGATTTGGATAAACAGGATGTAATTGGGACTGGGCTAACGCAAGTCTTTCTGTTAGAGCAACACTGAGTGGGGCTGAGAAGATAAAGTCCTGAGGACTGATGGCCCACACATTAGTTAACAGACACTTGGAGGGAGCTCCTGAGGTAGGAGTCAACCAGCCCTGGGCCACTTCATAAATCCAGCCCCAGACCACCTTCCTTGTAGACTCTGGCCCTGCTGAGAGGCTCTGACTCTCTGATCATGAGGGTCCTTTGCTGAAGTACCTGTTCTCCTCTCCCCCTGCCTAGGTAATCTCAGCTATCTTGGCTCAGCTTTGGATATCAACTTCACACCCATTCACCAAAACCAGAGGCCTTTCTTGAGACCCCCTGATCAGAGTTATTCTATGTCAGCACTATTGAGATTTCAGGCCAGGTAAGTTTTCATTGGGGGACAACATCACAGAATGTTGAAGAGTATTCTGGTCCCTTACCCACTAGAAGCCAATAGCATCTCTTTTATTGTGACAAAAAGTCTCTAGAAGTTGTTAGGTGTCCCTTGGGGATTAAGAGTCACCCCTCTTCCGGTACCTGAGGAACACTGCTTTACATGGCTGTCTCAATGTCACTCTCCACTTCCTTTTCTTTGTAACATTTACTATATTCTTCACACATCTGGATTTCTTTGTATGCACGTGTGGCATACATATGCAGGTATGGTGTGTGCAGCCATGCATGTGTGTAGAGGCCAGAGAAGGAGGTTTGTTTCCTACCTTATTGCTCTCTGCTTTATTCCCTTCAGACAGGGCCTGTCACTGAACCTGGAACTTGTCAGGCAGACAGTAAGCCCCAGTACCACACAGTGTTGGGGTTTGTCCACAGCTATACCCAGATCTTTACATGTGAGCTAAGGATTCGAACCCAGGTCCTTATGCTTGCACAGCAAGCACGCCTACCCACTGAGCCATCTCCCCTACCCCATAGGTTTTATGCTTAGTTAATGTTCACAACCTTCCCTAACTATCAACATCCTGATGGCAGAGACAAAGTCTAATGTTCTTCGCTGTGTCTAACTTTTCAAGCCCTAATAATGGCAGCAAAGGAATGGACAACAAAGACCTCCGGAAAATATGAGATCTCCTCTCATGGCAAATAGTCACATGTGGAAGACATGACAGAGGAGACTTTAGCCCGGAGTGCTTGATCTTGAAAGTGCCTTCAGTTATGAGACTGCACGGAATTTAGGCTCTCAGCCAAGCACACCATGGGTAACTAATTAAACTACAACTGCTCCCTCCGTAGTCAGGTGCTAAGTGTTCTCAAGAAGGGGCTGGTGTAACTCCGGGAGTGACCTTTAAGTGGATCAAGAGTCACATGAATATGGAATGCCTCCCTCCTCTCTCCAGATAGGTCATTTGACACATGTCCTGAGGGGTAGGATCATGCTTGAAAGGTTTAGAAAACAGCCCTTTCTAATTCCCACTGTGTGCCCACCGCAGCCTTCTGGTGTGTGATGGGTGGAGGAAGCACTCTGCAGGGGGTACAGGGGTGCAGGAGTTGCCTGGAGCAGCGTTCTTCAGACTTGAAGGTTCTGCCATGTATGATTTACTGTTCTAGTTTTCTCTCCTTCTATCCGTTTTAGGACAGGCCCAAGGACAGGAAGTAGAGACAAATGAAGAGCCTTCAGGCCCACATCTGACTTCTAGGGCTGAGGAACTGTGTGCCAGGCCCTGCGCTAGGGCTCTCACATGTGCGATCTCAACAAGCTCCGCAGCCCAGTGAAAGCGGGCAGCTCATCCGCTTCCCGGTGGAGCGAATGAAAGGAACTGCCTGGCTAGCTGTCAATATCTCGCAGCTGGAAAGGAGCCATCCGCCTCTCGCGGGGCTTCTCTGTGCCTGCCTCAAGCCTGACCTGAAACCCTTCTACCCTGTACTTCTTCTGTTTGAGGAGCTGCAGTTGGCATGATAAAAGCTGCGGAGTCACCAGTGCACCGCGACTGCACTTGACCGTGCCTTTGAAAATCTCCTTATGCAACTGCAGCTGAATTTCCTTAGTCATGGCTCTTCTGAGATAGCGCAGTTCTCTCTAGAAACAAAAGAAAAGCGGAGAAATGAGGAAGGAGGGACCCAGAAGGACAAAGGATATATTAAATATTGGAACTATAGTTTGGAAGACCGTGGCTGAAGGGTAGAAACAGACGTCCTGGACTCCGGGGTGTATGTCATCCAGGTGTTTGAATCAGGGAGAGACAAAAGTACAGAGCAATTCCCATTTGCAGGGTTTCAGAAAGAATGTGGATAGAGGAAGCTGTGAGGTCCCTTCCACCTCCGCCTCGGTTGCCCCAACCCTGCTTTTGGTCCTCAGCAGAACACGCAGGAATATTCTGAAGAAGATGAACTAGGAAAGCCCTAGCTCCAGAGTGCCACTTACAGTCCAAACCTGAGCGGACACAGGGTGCAGGCAAATGGTTCAAATTCAGCTCTGCACGCTGAAGGATCCCAATAACCCTTTCTCTAGACCGCCCTCTAGTCTTTGTCAATCTCCCGCGGGGGAGGATTCTCCTGGAGAGTAGAGCTAAAGCGTGAACATGAACGTCTCCCAGAGGGTGGCCCGACACACCCAGGCACATTAGCCATCGGCCTGTCAGGTGATTTGCTCTTCCATGCTGCAAACTATTGTATTGCAAAGTCCTGTGTTTTGTTATTGACAGAAAATCCACTCACTTGCTTTTCACAGTTTAACAAGTAGCTTTGACATCCTGATTTGATAGCTTCTGGCTGCAAAGGCCTTGGGCTTTTCCCCCTTTATGTGTTTTAGCCTTCTTTACAAACTTCCTTCTTCACCCCCACCCCCATTCAGTATCAATCCGCTTCCCGGTCTGCTGGCTTCCGGGTCTGCTGGTTTCTCGGTCTGAGATAGAAGGAAACTTGGATCTACCTCACGTGGGCCAATGAATTTGATCCTCACTCTCTGCTCTTGACACTGGCTGTGTCCTTCGTTGTCATAATTTTGACCATGTCGGTGGCTTTGTTTTTCTTGTGGTTTATGCCATCTTTCCATCTTACTCTGAAGCCTTTAAGCACAGTCCCGGCTTCCTGGGAATAAATAACAAGTGATTTGAAGCTTTTTGTACTCTTGCCAGATCCCATTATCTAGAAATATGTTGGCAATCTTATATAAACATATGTTTAGGTTTCTATAACTAAATGTATCTTTATGTATGACTTATTATTATAGCTGAATATGTCTATAAAATGTAACTTTATTTACAGGTGTGATCTATTATACGAATCTACATTTTTATTCAATCTTACGTATACCCAACAAAGAAGTGTCAGTTTATTTCCCCCGGGAATAAAATCACATTATTTGTGAAGGCTTAGTAGAGATGAAATTAGTATAAGCAGCAGTTACTCTATTGAAAAAGTATTTCCAACATATAGAGCAGTCTAATATTCAAAGATGATGTTCTAAAATATTTCAAGGTGACCTTAGCTCCTGAGCTAAAATAAGAAAATGTGGTAAAGGCTGGTTCATGGGGTGTAATAGGTGTGAGGTGAGGTTTGAAACCAGATGGTGGTTCAAGGTCTCCATTTATTGGCTCTGTGATTTTAGGATAGCCACTTCACCTTCCTATGCGTCCTGAGCTTGTTAACCATTGCATAGTTTGCTATGCATTCAGTGATTACAGATGCAAGCACATCTGACTATAAACTGTTACACATATTTTAATTGTTGTGGATCTAATCCTACTTGATTTGTTGTTTTGTTTTTCCCCATTGATCCTAAAGCTTTGGGGCAAACACTTGTTGGATGATAAATTAGTGAATTTGTGAGACAATGTTTTACAATTATTTTGCCAGTACCCAAGTCATTTTTGATATTTATAAAAATCAATGACTTATACATTGTGTTTGGATAGACAGCGCACTTGATTCAAAAGTAAGGGTTAACTATTTAGGTTTTCAACTCTTCTGATTTGGGACATTTAATAGCAGCATTCATTCTGAGAAATTGTTATCATTTTGCTCAAATATAAGATTATAGATTTAAAAAAAAACTTAGGTATAAAAACATCTTATTTTTACATACAGAGCAAATAAAGTTCAGAGGCTCTTAAAACCAGTAAATTTGTATAGTTTATCCCCTCTGTAGATCTAGAGTAATTGTGGATACATGCATAGAAAGCATACTTTTGAAGCATGCTTTTGAAGATGTGTTAAGAACCAGGATCAATATAAGACAAAGCATGTCCTTAACGAGCTCGTAATCTAGTGCTCTGATGTACTAGCTGAGCTGGAACCATAGGGCCAGCAGGGTGTTTTCACCTGCGACTTTGAGAAGAGGAGCTGGCCTCAGGTCACAGGAGAGCATGAGATGAGTTTTTAAGAAAGTGCTACTGGGAGAAATTAGAAAGAGAGTGTGGGGAGCAGGAGGATAAGAAGACGCAAGTGAGTAGAATTCTGCTCACATCCTGTCCAGGAAAGATTAGTCTGATCCTGGGAGGAGTGGGGGGGGGGAGCTACACATTAGGTTACCCTGTCTTGCTTGTGAAATAACTAGGCTTTTTATAGTCTTATGCTACTTGGCCATTGGCTAAGGGCCATGATGCACAGGGCTAGAGGATAATGTTGACCACTAGACACTTTTAGCCTTTGAGAGTATGGTCAAATAAGCCCCCAGAGTCAGAAAGCAGGTTTCTGAAGAGAGTCAAAGGGGTAGGTTATTAGAAGCAAAGACACGCAGGAGGATATCAAATGTGCAGAAGTAACCATCAGTCTTGAGAAACCTTGGGGGAAACACCAGCAGCTCCCACAGCACTTGATCAATGACAGAAGTTTGAGGTAGGAAGGGCAATCCAGAAGAAGTAATCTGCTTATTCTCTCCATCTCTCTCTCTCTCTCTCATTTTTCTGAAATCTTCTCTTCATTCTCCCATTCCTTTCATCCTCTCTCCTCATCTTTCTGTTTTGTTTTTCTTTCTGTAATCTGCTTACAAGGAAAAGAGGACCGGTGGAGGCTCAAACAAAAGGTGGTGTATTGTAGGGATAGTTACCCTAAGAAACGTAGGAAAGCCCCAGCTCTCAGGCAAAGCAGAAGAAATAGAAAGAGCAGGACTTAAAGTACAGGATCTTCTCCTGCATAGAGCTGCTGTTGTGGCGTATACATCTGCTCTAAGGTGCTGTATTCCCAGCATAAAGTAGCCCCTCCCTACTCTATATACCTTTGCGTATCTTGTAACCAAGTGGCCCTTAGTTTTGGGCTTTTCTGTACTCAAAGACTTTCCTCTGTCTCAACTTTTAGCTTCTGCTTCTCCCCATCACTTCCCCTCAGCATGTTGGACCTCAGATTCCAGGATAAGATTGTTGGGCCAGAAAGCATTTAGTGATAGTACAATCATAAATTGCTGCCCACTCTGTGAATTAAATTATCATCCTAAACTCAGATGCTCAAAACTGGTCTGACTGACTTTGCTCGAAGTAAAAGGTAGGGTCATGCAGAATAATAATAATAGCGCCCAAGCTTATGTTCTAGTTTGACATCTCTGTTCCTTTAGACACCAAGTGAAGCCGATTTAGGGGAAGAGAAGGGTTATATTTACTGATCGTAGTCAACCAGGCAGGAAGGTGGAGGCATGAACTGAAGCAGAGACCACGGAGAGCGCTGCTCCCTTTCTTATACAACCCAGGTTGGTATTATGGTAGGAAAGGTCCTCTCACATCCCTCAAGAAAGTGTCTCACAAAGGTGGCCCAGGCCACGATGGAATCAGTGCTACAGATGAGATTCCCTCTTTCCAGGAATGTGCAGGTCTGTGTGGAGTAGACAAAAAAATTATGACAGTTTTATTTGGCAATGTGATGAGTACATGTATTAATTAACTTGTTTAATATTTTACATACATTAATTCACTTAATCATTTCATTCATTCTATCAGGACACATTTAATTTCATCCATATTTATTTAATTATCCTGTAAGGCTGTTCTAAAATTACCTGCAGCTTGCTGATGAAGAAACTAAGACCCAGAGTTCATATAACTAGTAAATAGTGAATTTCTTCCATCAAGGGATTGTGAATCAGAAAGTTTACAAGGAATCTGCTAAGAGAAAGACTGGTCTTTCCAGACCCCAGGACTGGTCTCTAGTAAATAGCTTTGTTTCCACGTGAGAATTTAAAATACTTCAATTCTAATTAAGCCTCATGTCTATAAAGTAGAATGGAACCTAAAGGTTGATTGGATGTCAGACTTGGGGCAAAGACTTGATTTAATACTCTGGGGCTAAAACAAACAACAACAGTAATAATAATAATAATAATAATAATAATAATAATAATAATAATAATAATTATAACTGTTGCTGCAAGGGGTTTCTCTACTAGCTTCAGTTTGACATATCGAATTGTTTGATTGAGAGTCACAGTCTCTAGTAACTGAGTACAAATCTTGGGAAGTCTGCAGCAGTGGCCCTGCGTTCCTTGAACCAAGGCTGTGTTTTCAGAGATCGCTCTGTGTTATCATTGCTCCAAGAGCAGGTCTTCCCCGTCATGAGGGGCCTGCCAGGCTGGATGCATGGAGCTCAAGGACTCTCCCTTATGTGGCTCAGGGGACTCTGTAGGAATGATACATCTGACCTCTCTTGGCAACCTGGAAACACAAAGTTGGGAGATGGTTTCTATTTAGTCATTTTCTTAAAAGGATAGGACTAAGTGTAAGTATGACGCCCACACCTGGCTTCTCACTGCACTGACTGGAGCCATCTGCTTGGTAGAAGCTGTAAGAGCTTCCGTGTGCATAAGATCTGGGTCCTGAGTCTTGTAACGAGTCTCAAATGTGACCGATCCATTGACCACCCCTACTCTCCTTCATTCCCTCACAGAGATGAAGGATGAAATACACCCACTGAATGGAAGAACACTAGGGGAACCCATCTAAGGTGCAATATCCGGTATTTTCTGCCTCATTCTGTCCTGCAGTCTCCTGATGATTGGGTGGCAATGCACTGGATTAATAAGAGAGAGTTCTCAGACTTGGCATCTTCAGATCTTGTCTCAGCTTCTAACCACAGCTCTGCGCCATAGTTTCTTGTCTGTAAATGGAGGTTACCAGTCTCCACGGTCCTTTTCAGGCTCTATGGGAATAGTCTTCTCTGAGTATAGAGGGCTTAGGTGACCCAGACTCCCAGAAGGAAAATTAGAGATGGGTCAATGAGGGATGATAGTTCTAAGTCTAGCATTAGTTGTATTTTAATTTAGATGTTGGATGGTGTCTTATCGCTGCTGTAAAAATGCAGCAATGCAGGTAAAGTCAGTGAATATCCAGCAGGAAAGGCTGACTTGGCCCAGGGTTCAGAGGTTTCAGCCCTTTGTTACTTGGCTTCACTTTTGTGGGCCTATGGCCACACAGTCTGTCATGACAGGAGCATGTGTCAAAGGAGCTGCTCACCTTCTGGTGTATGGAAAGTACAGGAGGAAGATGGGAGGGGGCTAGGATTTCAATATGCCCATCAAGGCATGTCTCCAATGACCTAACTAGTCTCCATCCACCTAAGAATAGCATCACAGACCAAAAACATGCCTTCAACACATGTGCCTTCAGGAAGCATGCCAGACCCAAGCTGCTTTTGAAATCTAGTATGCAGTACACATGTGCCTTGGTTAGGGTTTCTATTGCTGTGATCAAACGCCGGAACCAAAAAGCAACTTGGGGAGCACAGGCTTTATTTTAGCTTACAGTTATACATCACAGTTCATCACTGAGGGAAGTCAGGCAGCAACTCAAACAGGATAGGAAGCTGGAGGCAGGAGCTGGTACAGAGGCCTTGGAGAAGTAGTACTTATTGGCTTGCTCCTCATGGACTGCTCAGCCTGATTTCTTATAGCACCCTGGACCACAGGCTCAGGAGTGGTATCACCCATAATGATTTGGGCTCTCCCACATCAATCATCAACTAAGAAAATGCACCACAGGCTTTTCAATAGGCCAATCTAGTGGGGACATTTTCTCAACTGAGGGTTCCTCTTCCAAAATGATTCTAGCTTGTGTCAAGTTGGCATAAAATGAAACAGTACACTGTCTGTCTGTTTCTCTGTCTGTCTGTTTGTCTGTAACTTCTAAGAAGCTGCCACTGAGCCTGACTTAAGGTTGCACTCCAGGCCATAGTGGTTCCCAGTACCCACTCCTCTTTTTCCCAGGCTGTCTCTGAAGACACATACACCAGGCAAGAGGAACCATGGGATGACTCTTCTCCATAGGAGAAAAGAAGCCTGTGGGCAGAAGCTCACATGCCCACAGAGGTCCCTTCAAGGTTCTTGCGGCCTCTGTTCTAGAGCCTCTGGCCTCCTCCAGAGATGTAATTAGAAACGCTGTAGGTCCCTTCTATGCTCATTGATCTCCTCCTTCCAGTTTCTGCTTAGCCAAAGGGCACATGGTCTATTTTTCCAGGAGAAGAGAGAAGTCAAGCCAGGCATATCTGTAGAAGCCTTCTGTAAACTCTGTTTTCCTAGGCTCTTTCCCAAGGCAGGGATTTTCATATCCTTTTCCTCATTATTGTATTAACCCTTGTCAAAGTTTCTACTTTTTGTGCTTCATTGTTTGAGGTAGTATCTCACCGTGTTGCCCAGGCTGGCTTTGAATTCCTTGGCTCAAATGACTCTCCTTCCTCAGCTTCTGAAGTAGCTGACCTTACAGGCATAGACCAGCATACTCAGTTCTATTTTCTTCTATAACCAATAGTATTGGTTACAGAAAATTCCAGTACTTTATTCAGGCACGTGGGAGAGAAGAAAAATGGATGGATTTTCCTATTTTATGGTTTGTCAAAGAGTGGGAAAACTGCAAGTAAGAGAATGGAAAAGAGCTGAGGAAGTGCCTGGGCAAAGCCACAGTTTCCACAAGAGGGTACTAAAGGAGGGAGCCCCAGGGTCTAGAAGACCAACACTAACATGGCTTCTTATTATGAACATGTCACCAAAGAAGTCTATCTCCAGTTAATTTTCTTTCTGTAAAAATATAATTGGGTGGTGGTGGTGCATGCCTTTAATCCAGCACTCGGGAGGCAGAGGCAGGTGGATCTCTGAGTTCGAGGCCAGCTGTTTTACAGAGTGAGTTCCAGGACAGCCAGTTACCACAGAGAAACTCCGTCTCAAAAAACAAAATAAAAATACAAAGAAATATATATTTCTAGCTTTTTGGAGAAACTCAACACTAACTTATGAAATTTGCAGATAATTGGATGGGGCTGGAAATAATTATCATTCTGAGTGAAATAACTCAGACTCAGAAAGAAATGCCACACTTTCTGTCTCACATGTGGATGCTAGCTTTAAATCTTTAGGTGTGCGTGTTTAAACTGGAATACCCGTAGAAGACAGGAAACTAATGATGGGCCATACAGGGAGTTCAAGGGAGGAAAGACAGAGTGCAGGTGGTATGAAAAGGGAATGGAGCTGAAAGGGTTAATTGGAGTTGGTAATGGGATGACAGGGTGGAGGAGGGAGTGTGTGGAGGGATAGCTAACACTATAGGCCCTTGAAAAGGCCATATGGAAACCTACTACTGTTTAACTTTCTTAAAGTTATATACATATAAAAAGAAATAAAAGGAAATTGCCCTATAATGGAGAAACAATGTCTCTCCAAATACCATTGATTATCAAATAAAAAGCCAGGTGCTGGGTATGGATTATCGCTTCTGGAATTGTTTGTTAGTGGGGTCCCCTAGACACTCAAACATTGCTATTGCCATTCTTCTTAGTTATTCTTCATTACTTTATGGTAAGACCTTATTCATCAAGACATTACTTACTTGAGTCAGAAGACATGGAGAAATCAAAGTGTTCTCACCTGGAATCTTCAGTCCTACTGGATAGCTTTCATAGTGCTGAAAGATGCTTTGCCCACTACCAGGGGAGTAATTAACAGTCTTATCCAACCGTGAACCCTTCAAGCTACGATAGCAACCAGTCTGGTGATACAGGACCACTAATACAGTAGTGGCATGAACATTATGAGAATAACCAATTACTTCATGATTGAATTTTGAGGTCCATTCTCCAAGACAGAACTAAGAACCCATAGGCCATAGGAGAAAACCTATTACTACTAATCTGCTAAATGGACATAATTATTAGATCATCTTCTAAATTCTTATCTTTATACGCATAGATTAATGTATCTCTCAACCAAAACAAAATCCTGGCATAGATATGGAGCAGAGTCATGAAGTCCCACTCCAATGAGCTAATGGCAACTGGTAGCTGTTGTGAGAGGGAGAGGCATTTTTGCTTCCTTCAGGGATGGGGCCCATGAGAGCTTTAGTGTCAAGCTTGCCTTTGCTGGACTACTGATAATTACTACTGCCTTTGATTCTCCTCCTGACTTCTGAAGTTCCCTCTGTAGACAAGTTCCCTTCTGACACAAATGCTCAGTAATCGAAACTTCACCTGCTTACAATTTATCCAGTCAGTGGCACCCTTATATGGCAGCAGAAAACAAGCAGGGAAAGTAGTCAATAATGTGTTTTTTTTTCTGAGCAGTGGTGGCACACACCCTTAATCCCAGCATTCGGGAGACAGAGGCAGGTGGATCTCTGTGAGTTCATGGCTACCCTGATCTACAGAGTGAGTTCCAGGACATCCAGAGTTACAACAGAGAAACCCTGCCTTGAAAAAAACCAAAACCAACCACCCAACCAAACAAACAACGACAAATAATAACGTGGCTTCTTTAAGAACAAAAGAGAAAAATTCAGTTTCAGGATCAGTTGCATTTTAATAAAAACAAACAACTATGGATGTCCTTCTTCATGCCAGGAAGCCCTGCTTGTCCCAGAGTGGAGACCACTAGCGAGCTGAGCTGAGCAAGTGCTGAATCACCGCAGTTCAAAGCTCTCTGACGATAAGGGCTGTGTGAACTGTACGGTGGGAGTTCAGGGAAGGGAGAGATTTCAATTTTCTTTGAATATTGACTTGCTACTGCATAATAACTGCAATATCTTCTAAGAATGGCAGTGAGACATTGCTCACAAGGGCTAATGAATCACCCCATTTAGCTGTGACAACAGCAAGTCGAAGACGTATCTTCAAGGGCCCAGACGTTATTTTCCCAGCCTTGTCCCAGGGATATAATGTGCTTAAAAGTTATGACAAATTAACTGCTTGTGGCAAATCTACATGAGTCCTTTAAAGAAAATAAATGGAAGTCTGGGCCTGAGCTAATAGGTTATTATTGATAAGGGAAATAAAATTTGGGAAGGAAGGGTACAGACAGACAAGGAAGGACTTTGAAAAGCTGTAGCGTTCAGGCTTGTCTTGGGAAGCCAGGACCTAGTGACTGTTCAGATGGCACGGGCAAACCTTCCTTCAACCACAAGCTGTCATGGATTCATTGTGCAGTGTTCATTTCATGTACTGACGCTGGAGGCAAAGCCACTAGACAGCTGCACAGAACAACAGAAAAGAAGTTTTAAAAGTGATTTTAAAATGAAACAAAATAATAAGGGAGAACTACAGTGCTATTAATTGTTTTAGCTGTGTGATTTTTATCTTATTGATATTGTTTTCCTAGAAAGAGATATCCATTAATTTCACATTGCCACGTTTATGCTATGGTGTACCCAGGTCCCATTTGGAATGGCTGACCAATGGGTTCTTTCTGTGTCTTTGAGAGGAGGACTCTATCCCTTTATTGGAATACTTAGGAAGTACAATCTCATCTTGGCAGGAACATGCATCCCTGTGCCATGTTATCTTGTTTAGTAAATAAATAAATAAATAAACAAACAAATAAATAAATAAATTGAAATTGTCATCATCATCATCATCGACCTTCAGTAGCTTCAAGTCCTTGGTACACTGTGATCAGGAGACATGCATGGAGACCTGTGAAAGCAAGCAGCCTAGCAGAGAAGGAGGAGGCTCAGCTAGTCTTTCAGAACCAAAGCAGCTACAGTTTCATTATAGTTCCTTGGATCATTACCCACATTTCTTCTGTTACAGGGACTCAGCCATCCCATAAATGTCAGCTCTTTGCTCAGACTTCAAGGTGTCTCACTCATATATCCTCTGCCTTCTTGATCTGTAAATCCATGGTTACAGCCTCCTCATAACCTGGCTTCATTATGGCTCACAGTGGCCTCAAGTCTTATCTCATAAGCATGGCCTTTCCTCCCTGCTTATAACTGACCTCACCCTGATTGAAACTGTGAGTGTACCAGCTTGTTCTATTTTGTAGCAATTTAATTAATTTTATAGACTTGGATAATTGGTGAGTATTCAAATAGCTACCGGGGGTTGCATGGCATTGATCTATGGGAGAAGAGAAGATTCAGTCCAGGGTAGTTAGCACAGGGCTATCCTATAGCAGTGTGTTGGCTTGAATAGAATGACCCCCATAGGCTCACGTTTGAATACTTGGTTCCCAGTTGGTGGAACTGTTTAGGAAGGATTAGGAGGTGTGGCCTAGTTGGAAGAGGTATGTCCCTGGGGTTGGGCTTTGAGGTTCCAAAAGACTAGCACTATTTCTAATGTGCTCACTCTGTCTCTGCTTCCTGTTTGTGGAACATATGTGAGCACTTAGCTGTTCCCACTGCTATTCTTTTGTTCTACCATGGTCGACTCTAACTCTCTGAAACCATGAGCCCAATTAAATCCTTTATTTTATAAGTTGTCTTGGTCATGGTGTTTCATCACAGCAATGGAAAAGTAGCCAGGACAAGCAGGGTCTGTAGGCAGATACATAACATATGAATGGCACATCTCTCAAGGATCTTCTCACATCTGTTCCCATAGCCTCTCTGCCAGTTAGCAGGACCAAGGTCCAAGCCTCTGGATACTGGAGGTGGTGGGTTCAGGAAGCTCTTGTGCAATTTCTGCCCATCAGTAGTCATAGCAGGTCAGTAATCTCAGCAGACGTCCTTGGGAGACTTCTCATGGCCCTTCCAAACAGGGCAAGGCAGGGCAAGTTGATTTAAATGAATTTGTCCTGAAAATGATCAATGACAAAGCAGAGAGGACAAAGATGTCTCTTGCAGGATCCTTCTGTCACTCCATTTATCTGAAATGAGTGCTGCGCATGCCAGCCTTAGGGGTGATGGGGTGAGGGTTTTACGGTAGGTAGCAGACTTGATATAAACCCAACACTGGCTGATCTAATTCAGAACAGGTGTGTTTCTATAGACAATGGGGTATTCTGGGAGTCTCCCAAAGCTTTAGAAGCCATGTCTCTGTGTATAACACAGTAACTTCTCTGTCACTGGGGCTGCTTACTGCCCCCCTCCCTGGAGTTCAGTGTGCTCCATAACTCTTAGAGTTTCTATAGCAGTGCTAAAACATCTTGACCAAGAGCAACTGGAGAGGAAAAGGTTTGTTTCAGCTTACAACTCTCAGATAACACTCTATCACCAAGAAAAGTCAGGGAGGAACTCAAAACAGGAACCTGGAGGCAGGAGCTGAAGCAGAGGTCCATGAAGGAGGGGTGCTGCTTACTGACTTGCTCCTCATGGCTTGCTCAGCCTGCTTTCTTTTACAACTTTGGACCACCTGCCCAGAGTTGGTATCACTCATAGAAGGCTAAAACCTCCCAATTGTATCAAGAAAATGTAATCAAGAAAATGCCTGGCAGACTTGCTGATTGGTCAGTTTTACAGAGGCATCTTCTCAATGAAGAGTCCCTTTCCCCAGATGATTCTAATTTATGTCAAATTGATAAAGAACCAACCAGGCCAGCACCACGGTGCAGGACTCTTGCTGCTAAAACTGGGTCACACTTGCTTTAGAAGGCAGATGTAACTCCCATCACCTTTTATTCAACTGGGCTTTCGAAAGCCCATGTCTTTTCCAATTTAAAATTGGGAGAGTGTTGTCTAGTGATGGGTTCTGGGTTACCTGGTGACATCCTTATTGCAAAGAGAGCTGGTAATGGAGGAGTCTGCAGAATGGTGAACATTTTCTCAAACATGGACATGAGGACTGGTTCTGGGAGCAAAGAGGGGTTCTCTCAGAAGCCTTGAGTGGCCATAGAGCGGAAGAGCACTGTGGGGAAAAGTGTTTTATGAAGATGGTCCTGCCAGCATTTGCAGAACAGATTTTCAAACACCTATCTATCTATCTATCATCTATCTATCTATCTATCTATCTATCTATCTATCTATCTATCTATCTATCTATCTATCTTTGTGTGTTCATGTGCATGTGTGCATATATTTGTGTGATGACATGATTGTCTCTGTATGCTTGTGTCAAGGCCAGAGGATGGCTTCAGTGTCTCCCTCTTTTGCTGTTCATTGCTGTTGGGACAAGGTCTCTCACTGAACCCAAAGCTTGCTGTTTCTGGTAGGATGCCTGGACAGCAGTCCCAAGGATCTGCTTGTCTTCAGACTCTGATGCACTGCTGCACCCAGCTTTCATGTGGGTTCTGGAGACCTGAACCCAGTTCCCAGTGCTTCCACAGTAATCACTTAACATACAGAGCCCTCTCCTAGCCCTGCAAGGTATTTTACTGTAGTGGGATGCTTTGCCAAGAAGCTTTTTGTACTGTGCAGCCTTTCTTATGGTTATATGCCGCTTGAACTTCTGGGAACAGCTTGGGAGGGCTATTTAAGACAGTGTGTCAGTTGGAAAAGTCAGTTACAGTTAGAGTTAGTGGCAAGGAACAGAAGAGTCAGAGTTAGTGACAGAGGATATGGATGGAAAAGCATGTAAGTAACAGTTAATAGGATAGGAGATGTCAGAAGTCAGTCCAGTTCTCCAGGTGTAGACAGATAAAGACAGCCAGAAAGGGCTGTAAAGGATTCTTTCCTTTCTAACCTTTTAGGGAAAAGTTTTTTTTTTTTAAGTTAAAAGTTAGGAATTTGTCCTAGTTGCAGCCAAGGAAAAAGAGATCCAGGAGGGACAGTGTGAAAAGTTACAGATCAATTGGCCCCCAAACAAAGAAGGCTTAAGAGCCCAGATCTAAGCATCAGAAAACAGCTGCACTTTAAGAAATCAATTTCATTTTACAAATAAGATTTATAGCAGAGAACCTACCTAGAAATGCCTAAAGATGATTAGGAACAGTATGCTGGTTCACACACCTACATAGGAATCCTGATTACTTTGTCATATCTCAGTAGGGAAGAGAACCATAGGTCGAATATATATATGCACACACACACATGCATACATATACATATATGTTATATATAATGTATAAATATATATACGTATATTTTATATATATATATATATATATATATATATATATATATATATATATATATAGTATGTCGATCACTGAGTTCAAGGCCAGCCTGGTCTACAGAGTGAGTGCCAGGACAGACAGAGTTACAACAGAGAAACCCTGTCTTGAAAAACCAGAAAAAGAAAGAAGAGGAGGAGGAACAGGAGGAGGAAGAGGAAGAGGACTAGAAACAGAGGAAAACTCTACATCTGGCCTTACTCGTCAGTGTCCCCATCCAGAACCAGTCTCATTGCCTTAAATCCACATTTCAATGGCAAGAGGGTAAAAACTGCAAACAAATTAACTAATTCACCTTGGGGATTGAATATCTCCTGAGTAAAAGAGATCAGACCCCCCACAAGGACAATGGTAAGAAGTAGCCTAACACCCAAGTCTCACCTCCAACGCCCTGAGCTGAATGCCCCTGTATTACTCCAGAACAGGGGTCCTGAACGTTTTCGTCATTGTCAGGGAGAAGTGGTGCTTACTAAGCCCACATGCCTCTCACAGTAGCTAATTTCCCACTGGGCTCATCTCCTCTAGCTAAGGGTAACTTGGGGAGAAAAGGTAGAATTTGTAGATAGCCTGAAGAGGCTTTAAATTACTTAATATTTTAGTACTTAGTGTGTGTTCAGAGAGAAATACAGAGTTTGAGACCTGCTGTATGAGACCTACTCAACCCATCCGTACTTTAACACAGTCCCCAGAGAATTGAGGAAAATCACACTACATTCTGAGAATCACTGTCCAAAGGAAGGAGAGAAAGAAAGAGACAAGTGTTTACGGAAGATAGAGAGTTGAGGTACCAATAAAAGAAAACAGTGAATAGCTGGCTTGGCCTTGCATGCAAGAAACTTCACAGAGTTGTCTGGAACCTTCAGGTAGTATCATGCCACTCAGCTCCAGGTGCAGGGCCACCTCCTAAAGTCAGGCTCATTGAGCTCAGCAGGAGCAGTGCACCTGCCTTCCTCCTTTAAATCAGAAACAGCTTGTGGGCCTGCGGGCTATGCCATGGTGAGGTGGCAACCACCTGCTCTGTTTCCAAAGTCACCTGGAATCCTGCTGGCTTCTGCCAACTTCAGGCCACCCAGTCAGGGATTTCAGACTCTTGTGTAGAGTGACTTTCTCAGCAAGCTCCTTCCTCTACTTTTGTCCTTTGAGAAATTCTCCTCGTTGGAGAAAGCAAAGCTTCAGCACCAACAGGAGCTTGCAGATCAAATGCTGTAGGTTCTACCCAGGCCCACTGAGCTGACGCCCTGTGGTGGAGCCTGGAAATCTGCATTAAACACATGGAGCTTCAAACACCAGTCCAAGTCCGAATGTGAGATGGAAGAAGAAAAAATAGCCAGGCTTTCTGTTTCAATGAGTATCTTTGCAAATAAGATATCTTTTCCTATCACACATTGACATTCTTCCCCTCCCTCTCTATGTCTCTCTCTGCCTCTCTGTCTCTCTGTCTCTCTCCCTCCCTCGCCTCCTCTCTCCCTCTCTCTCTCTCTCTCTCTCTCTCTCTCTCTCTCACACACACACACACGAGTTTTGTGCACTATGCCAATCAGTTATTCAATCCCCGTTCTCCATCTAAATGAGTAAGGAGACAATTTGTAAATCGTTCAGTAACTTCTATGTGACCCGGGAGTCAGGGTGACTTGGATTTTGCCTTGTCAAATTAAATTGAATGTACAGTTCTGTGAGGTTACACAAGAAGAAACATTTCCCCACAACTGAGTCCATTTTCTCTCATGCATTCTGAAGCCATGTGGTATGTTGGTGGTGCCTATTGGAGTAAATGTACATGTGGGAAAATCGTAATTATTTTTTGCATTTTTGGGGAATTTCCTTTTTATTATAGCTCGGTCGTGCTGGCCTGTCACCAGCTCTTTCCAATAAAGGGCTTCAGTTACCTGTGTTGGCCTTCTTGGTCCCCTTTCCTGAAACTTGAAGACTCTCTGGGCCCCCAATATTGGGGTTAGATGCAGGGGTCTGTGCTCTACAGGGTAGGATTCTGGTCTTTGAGGGCATTAGTGATGTATCCTGCTCTGTATCCAGATCCATAGCCATTCTGATGGATGTGCCAGTGTGTATTTTGCCTGTGGTGGAAAGCAGGTGGGACAGAGAGCAGGCAAGAGGCGAGCTGGTGTAAGGCAGTCTCCAGTCATGTAGCTTCAATATCTAGGCATGTTCCGAGTAGTTGCGGGGTGTTGAAGCAAGTGTATTTAACTAGGGTAGAAATTTAGGCTCTAGTCCTAGACCCCCACGTCCACTTCCTATAGAAGTGTGAGCATTATACCACTCTGTCCCATCAAATGGAAATATTAATGCCTTCCCTGTCTATTCCGCAGAGATGTTCTAAGTCATAGGTGTAGTCTGTCGGTGAACATAACCTGTCACCTGGGAAGGGTAGAAATGATGAATGGATAAATGACTCTTCCAGTTGTGTGGTCCCCAGCGCCTTAGGGGAAGGATCCTATCTCTCTGGTCTTGGTGAACAAAAATTCCTTTCAGAGTGCCCTCACAAATGTCCTGAATCAAAGCTAGGTTCTTCAGCAAAGCCTTTGTTTGTCTGGAGTCAGAGACACACAGAGGAGCTACAAAAGAGGGTCCTTCACCCCTCAGCACCCACGAGATTCTGCTGCCAGTGTCCCTTTCCACCCAAGCACCAAGCCCAGCCCCATGAAGACAGTCTCTGTTCTCAGGACCATATCCCCTCCATGGATCTGAATAGCACCCATTCTTTGCCTCATACACCTTTATTTCAAAGAATCTGGAGCACATAATACACTCTGTAGCCTGCTCCCCGCTGTTAGACAATAAGGGGTCTTTCACTGACTAGTCCAGTTGAAATGCCACCACCTCCGACACGCAGCTTTCAAACAGCTGCTCTGGGCTGTGCAGAGCACATCTCTCTGTTACAGATCATTTAGAATGTCATGTGCTGACAAGGGCTCAGTAAGACAATGCGGAATTTATAAAGATTAGATTCTTACAGAACTCAAATATACCCAAACCAACCTTCCTGACAAGCCTAAGAAACGGGCTGATTCCAGTAAAATGAAGATGCAAACTTTGACCCTGTCTGGTTTTGGTCTGCTGCAAATGGCCCTTTCCATAAACAAGCAGACCTCTTAAAACAACATCTGTATAGAGACATTTAAGGGCAACAGAATAAACTTTATTCAGTTGAATTTCCGAATGACTGCAGGTGCTTACTGCCTGTCAGAGCTGGGCTAGGAGCTGGGACCCTGACACAAGCAGACAGTTCCTTTGCTTCAGAGTCCAGCATATCTATTTGGTATGGAATCACCAAACCACATTCAGATGATCATGTGATAATCCTATGCGAAAGTAGAAAACTCTGGGTAACTTCAGACCTCTGACTCTCCTTTTTAACATAGATGGACTCTTGGCAAAACAACTCTAACACTCAGTGCCACTCACTGTCGGATAAACAACCTTAACATCACAGTTCTGAACGTGGCTCCCGATATTTGAGTTTCTCTTCTAACACCAGCTACAATGAAAACATAACTTCTTTTGTGGTTTTCTTCAAAAGAATGTTTCAAATTTTGGTTTAATGGGGTTTATATATACATACCTTTTAAAGTTCCTAAGCAAATGCTCCACAGATGAGAAAATCTGAAAACATTAATGCACTGATTCACATGAGCTGGTTAACCGAGTGTCTGGAAGACCTCACCACCTCAGCTCTTTGGTGTCTGTACTTCGTGTGTGTGTGTGTGTGTGTATGGGGCATGTAGCTACTTTTAAAGTTATCATGACCCTTTCATAGAATCTCTTGGGTCCTTTGTGGGGATAAGATAAGGAAAATAGAGAATTGCTTGAATATATTTCAAAAACCCAGATTCATATTTTCTGAGAACTCTCTAAAACCAATCAAGAGTAATACATTAAACATCA
The DNA here is from genome assembly GCA_026225945.1 of Cricetomys ansorgei. Lineage (NCBI taxonomy): Eukaryota > Metazoa > Chordata > Mammalia > Rodentia > Nesomyidae > Cricetomys > Cricetomys ansorgei. Next base: position 24,928,377 of record JAMJFZ010003875.1, on the reverse strand, counting down.
GTTTCTATCTGAGCTGTGTTGGTAACTTATCAGACACACTGGCTGAACATATGAGGCACGGGAGCAGAAACTCCTGTGTGTGTGTGTGTGTGTGTGTGTGTGTGTGTGTGTGTGTGTGTGAAGATGAGCTGGGTATCAGTTGTTAGAGAATGCATGAGGGATTTATGCAGGAAGAAAATGTGGATTAGTGTCATTTGCAGAACTCTGTGGAAGAGGAGGGAAAACCTGGGCTTCGAAGGATGGCGTGTTGGGATCTCACCATGTAAACCCAACTTAGCTTGGACAGGAGTCAGCAGAGCGGTGGCTGGCGTTCTTACCTGGTAGGTTTGGGTAAAGGCACTCCTGCTGGAACAGTAGTTTCCAGACATTTAATTGACCATACAGATGGTGCAGAGAAGGAGAGTGAGGAGCCTGGGCTTCTTGAAACTCAACCTTCCTCTAGTCCCCTCCCCCAAATCCCACCTGCCCAGGGGGCAGTTCCTCAGAGACAGTTGATTGAACTGCAGATGACATCATCTTAGAGGCAAGAGATTGCATATTAAAGATTTATAAGTTATATGATCCAGCACTCCTCATACCTGGGGGAAGGTGGCTGCCTTTCACCCAGTTTCTGACTCTAGGACCTGGGATGGAACCAGATGCAATTATTATTTAACAATTCCCTGTCTCACCATCTATGCTGACCAAGTGTTCACAGTTTGGAAAGCACCGAACTAATCTATCACCTTAGTATACAAAGAAGGGAATTGAGGACCAAAGTGTGGTTAGAGCTTAAAGGGAACGTCGGCAGACAGTTACCACTTCCCCACTGTTTACCCTGTGTCAGATGCCGGGCTAGTTCTCAGTCCCCAAGGGGCAGTTCCAACTTTGGTTACCTTTAACTGAGAACTAACTAGCTTCTGCAATATCAGCCACAGTTCTGTGCATTGTGAAATGTGTTTTCCCAAAGACAAGGGGTTAAAAAGAGCCAACTTTAAGGCTTATGAGAGTGATACCTTAATAAAATAAATCTATCAATTAAGCATTAATTTGCTGTTGCCCTAAGTTTATGGCCTGTAGGTGGCAGTGTCTTCCTTCTCTACTCACAGTCAGACCCGGTTCATTCTCAGAATGCTCCCTGATGTTGAAAAAACACCCACCTGAGATGGGTGGGATGGGGTAACGAACGAGATCTAGCATTTTGAGAACTGTATTGTTTCTGACTAATGCAAGATGTTTTAGAAGTTTTCAATGTTTTTATTTTCTACTTAAAAATTATCTAATTACGTTTTTTATCCTTTGCACAAGGTTCTCATGCTGTGAACAGCCGGAAGCCAGGTGTAGAGAGGAGCATGACACTATGTGCTATGAGTTCACTCTGAGTGAACGGTCTTCATAGCGGAAGCTTCTGGCCGCCAAAGCAGCCTTTGATGCATAAAAGTTATGGGGGAGGAGGGAGATCCAGGGAAAAATATTCTAGGAACGACATCACAGAAATGCCAAAGGGAGAGACAAACAAGTACATGATTGTTCATTAAGAACCGCCAATGATTAAACATGAATTCCCCATTTCCATATGACCCGGGCCTTGCAGATGGCCTGTGCCTGCAAGGTTTCCATCTCATCAGCAGTCACTGACACAAGAGAGACGCTTCTCTCGGCTTTCAACCCTATGATGCAACCATCTCTGCAGCGTGATCTCACAAGCCATCAGCACTGTCTCCTTCCTCCCAAGAGCCCACTCTGGTTCCCTCTGCTAATGGTCCTTGAATGCTACCAGGCTTTCCAGCCACAACTTTGCCGACCTCTCTGTCTCCATTGGGGGAGCCATGGCTTTCTCTCCATTTTCTTTGCTTTCTCAAGCTGTGCAAAGATCAATAAATTTCATCTCAATTAATCCTCCTTGACTACAACTCCAAGTTTGCAACAAAAGTAAGTCTAACTCTGTTGGTGCTCGAGGATAGAGGATTCTTTTCTTATTTCTTCAGCTTTGTCTCCCTCCTTCCTGCATTTACTGGAACCCCAAACCACTTCCCAAATAGTTTGTACATTTGCTTTTGTTCATTTTGTTCCTTCTGAGAAAATATTATTCATTTTGAAGATTAAATGTCCATTTAGGGAATAATTCCCACAGCCCACCCCCCACAGTACAACCTCTCATTTCATAGAGCCTACAGCACTCTGCAATATGATGTGCCTTTAGTACACTGTAGTGTGATGTGCATTTATCAAGTGTGAAGTGCCTTCAGCACATCACACTGTGAAATACCTTCAACACACTGTAGTGTGAAGTGCCTTCAACACAGTAGTGTGCAATGCCTTCAACACACTGTAGTGTGAAATGCCTTCAACACACAGTAGTGTGCAATGCCTTCAACACATTTCAGTCTTATGTACTTTGAGCACACTGTAGTATGAAGTGCGTTTTTCACACTGTAATGTGCTGTCCCTTCAACACACTGTAGTGTGATGTGCATGTTTACCATGCTTCTGACTCTTCTGACTCTCAGCTATGCCGTGCTTTGTTCCATTGCCCACTGATTGAAGCCGTGGAGCAATGACTGGCTTTTTACCTCCTTAGGATTTTCATTTACTTCATAATTAGAGAATTGATATATACTTAATTCTTTAACAAATTTTATCTTAAAATATTTTAATTAAATTTGTTCCCTGACATTTCATATGTATATACAACGTTTTCTAATTACTCTTCCCTCCTACCCCTGTCAACGTTCCCTCCCCCCTTTTCGATATGTCCTCTTGTTTTATTTCCTGACCCACTGAATCTAATCATGGGTTTAGAACTATCCATTGATCCTGATGAACTCGCCAGAGGGCACATACTGAAGTCAATGGTTCTCTTCCTGGGTTCTGTTTGTAGCCAGTAGTTCAACAGGGAGAAGCAGGGTCCCACAGGATCTCCCCATCCATGACTGATTGCCGACAGGGCCAGTCTTGTGCAGGCCCAGAGCAGGTAACTGCAGAAAATAAAGAAAGGGAGACTATTTTATTATCCTTCATACCCCTGAGGCCCAGCGGAGAGATGGGCAGTGGATGATAAATAAGTGTGCCCGGGCTTCTAATCAATTAATTCTACTTGAGATTGCGCTTTCTTCTGTTTCTCCAGTGAAGCCTCCTCTTCCTACCTCACATTTTCCCCCCTTTGGCCATTATTTGACTTGGCAAGTCAATAAATGGCTTGACTTCTATAAGAGAGAGCTTGGTATGAAGAGAAAGGCAGAAATGTTGAAACAAAAACATGCGGGTAATGAAACACCAGTTTCCTCGGGTCCTGAGAGTCACTGCCATCCTCTTCAGCATCTTAACTGACTGGTCCAGCCACCTTTTGTGCCTTCCTAGATAAGCTGACCTTGAAATATCTTTAAATATCACAATTCAAGTGAATTAAACATAATTTCTTCCTTTTTCCTCTTTTCTTCGCTCCTGTTGCATTTTATATTGGATCAGTATTACAGCGTTGCCAACATCTGCTCTGCCGGCTATCTTCAGCAACTGACCTAAAAGTGAGGTTATGAACATGACCCTGTTTTTTGTTTGCTTGCTTGCTTGCTTGTTTGTTTGTTTGTTTTGAGACAGAGTTTCTCTGTTGTAACCCTGGCTGTCCTGGAACTCACTCTGTAGATCAGGCTGGCCTTGAACTCATAGAGATTTCCCTGCCTCTACCTCCCAAGTGCTGGGATTAAAGGACTGCACCACCACCTTCCGGTGATGACCCTGGTTTAATATGAGACTCGGGCTCATCATGCATTTAAAATCACCTGTGTGATTGGGCAATTATTCCAGGGGGCTGAAGGCCTATGTATCTCAGAATGCTCCATGGGTTCTCATGATCTATTGGTACACACCACTTTGATCCTTCTCAATAGTGTGTTTGTACATGTGATGATGGGGTTGAGATGTAAAAAAAAAACTAGAGGCAGATCTTTAGGGAAAGGCTGTTGGGAACCACACAATGGGTGCTAGAGAGGCATTAGAATGTGACACTTGGTCATCTAACCTGGGTAATAAATGTCAATGACTGATAAAGCATGACTCTCTTCATAGCCATGGGAAGTGAAGAAATGACTCAATGTGGTGACACACCCCTACCATCCCAATATTTGGGTAGTTGAGGCCGGAGAAACTCAAATTCAAGGCCACCCTGAGAGAGCAGTAATTGTCATGACTAATCTGCAGACCGTGGTTGTGTGGGATGCTGGATATTCAGATTGGAGAAGCACAGCAGACATGGAGGGTAAGTCGAGAAAGACTGGACCTGAGTGTACAATTTTCCTAAGACCCAGTAGTGGTAGGAATTCGTGTTTATGTGGCGCCACCCAGGAAGGTGCTGTGTTTGTCAGTGCAACACCCCAGAATCGGCCACGGAGAGCCTCACCTAGTGCAGTAGCAGTTCCCTCTGCAGCTCTTCCTTTTTGTCCCAAATCTACGATGACTTCTAATACTTCCCCAGCACAGCAGTGCCAGTTACCTGCAACCTCTGTGTCCGGATGTCACCATGCTAGAGTGTGATAAACTTGGAGGTTTCAGCTGTGTGTGTTCTAGAAGGTAGCAAATGGTTAACAGCTACCCAGAGCAAGAGAAATGCCCTACAAAAATTCTACATCCCCAGAAGGTTGATGTTTAACCGTTGCTCACTACCCTGATGCGTATTTGAGATTTACAATACTGTATACATTGTTACCAATAAAATATACCTTCACTTACACGTTAACAAAATAAGATATATGCTGTGTATGTATTTAAAGCCTGGCAGTCACAGGAACACCGAAGAATCCACTCCCAACCTTATCAACAGCCGATGCTCATGTACAACCTTCCTGCTTTGGTCTCTCTTTTGATCCATAAACTGGCTTTTTATTATTTCTGTCATTTTTTTCTTTACATTTTTTTACATTTCTGTCTCTAAATAGTCTATGGAACTTTATACAAATGGGATGTTATACTATATGACTCTGCGTAACTGTGTTTGTACGTACACATGAATGCACCGTCCAGAAATATTTCCCTCCTTATCCTTGTGCTTTGAGAATTCTTTTTATTTATTGCTTTCTGGTATTTCATACAAACAAAATAACATGTTATTTATCCATACGCTTATCAACTCTTCCCAGGTGTAAAGATTCCCATAGGCTGTGAGGCATATTTGTCATGTTCTGGGTCACAGGTACAAATATCTCCTGAGATCAAAGTACTTTACACCAGAAGAAATGCCATCTTCAGTTTGACTAGGTAAATGCATTTAGCACAAACAGAGGTCCAGTCTCTGCAAGAGTTCAGCGACCCAGGAGGGAGAAGCAGAGTCTATGATGAATATGAATAAAACCACACCTCTTACAGATAGGACCAGACTTCTCTCTTTATTCAGGCCTTTTCTCTTTCCTCTATTCTCCTTCTCCCTTCTCCCTTTCCTTATTATTTCCTATACACCTATACACCTTTTAAACAATACTGTCTATGTAAGAAGAAATCACATCATAATCACAAGTCCTATTTTCTCCAGTGAATAATTACAAGTTACATATTTTAAAAACAGGTTGTTTTTAATACTCACACATAATTATGCAGGAACACCCAGTTTTTCATGTACTTTTCCCCCACAATACATCTATATCTCAGAAACAATAATTTTGTTATTATAGATTAACAGAGTTTAAGCACACCAAATATTTTTACAGCTAGCTTCTATTGTAGCTGGCAGGTCCACATCATAATATCCTAACTTAACACAATTCTTATTTAGTTAATACATTGAAACAAGTTTTTTAGTAATTAGAAACTTTAAATCAGGGGTCTTTTGGTTTCTCTTAGGTAAAGGAGAATCTGTCCAGTCTATATGCCACATAATCCTATGTAAAAGAACTCATCAGTAACTTTATAATTATAAAAACTAGGAAAATATCAAATTAATTGTAGTCAAGGAAGATCAAGCCTAACAATGGGCACTGAAACTCGTTTGTTATTACTTGATCATGGGCCTGTTTATTGTAGGTGAAACTCTTGGGCTTTCACAATTAAGCTTTCTTTCATTTAGCTTTCATAACCCTGACCAAACAAGTACCTAGCAAAAATATGTTTTCTTACTACTTTTATGTTATTTCTTAGGTTACTGACGTATCCTAAGTTACTGATTCCAAGGCAGCTGGCAAAACATCCTAATCTATTCCTGTAATGTATGTGAAAAACACCTAATTTTTCTAAATATACAAGTTTTTTAGTTATTCTTTCTGGAGTTTCAACTGGATCACCTGTTTAGCTGAGTGGCATTGCCTTGTGGAAAATGGCCCCTGTTGTTATGGAGAGTACCACCAGAGAGATAAAATGACTATGATAGTAATCAACAGGCCGGGGCCCACTACCAGCGGCAGCGGAAGGGGTCCACGAGACTCTGCACATTGGAGGTAAAACTCATCACTACTTTGTAAAAAACGGTGAGCTGTAACTTCTGAGGTTCCATGCTGACTGCAGTTCCTCTGACATGGCTGCCAGCAAGCACACAGGCTGAGACTCCGATGATGTGGATGTTTAGGAAGTAGAGACATTAATTTTCCCCTAAAATGTCCAAATAGCAAGTCCAAGAGAGCACTGACTCCCATGAGGCAGTCTGCCAGATCTGATTGAGTGGGAAGATAGGTGTTCAGACTAGACAGGCACGGGAGACCCAGAGGGTCAGGTGAGGACAGCTGTTTCCCAGAGCGGTCTATCTATGAACACCCCTGCCAGCATGCCAGGGAGTTCTGATTGTTCTACAGTTGTCTACACTGGCTGTTGCCAGACTTCTACACTTAAGCCAATAAAGTAAGAACAAAATAGTTGAGGTTTTAATTTGCGTCCTCCTTTTGGTGAAGTTAAACATATATTTATTTGTATTTATTGGCCAGAAGTATTTCTTCTTCCATGAAATGCTTGTATACATATCTCTAATTTTAATGGGATTAATGTTTAACTTTAGATATTATTTATAAGTACAATATATTAATCTTTTGTCAGTTACAATGTGCAGCCAATGTCTTTTACTAGCTGTGAGGCAAGTTTTAGTTTCTTTATAAGATTATGTTAATATTTGACTACTTACTATATACATATGCACAGAGAAAGTAAATTCTGAGCTATTTTATTATTCTGTTGCGTGGATAACACGTAGCAGTGTTTATCTTTGGGAGGTCACAGTAGAATGAAACAGCTAAGGCCTTGTCCTCACTAGTGAGGACACTTGGTGGGCGCTGCGTGGTTGTTCAGAAAGAGGAGAAAATAGCACCAAGCTGTGATCATCCTCTGTTTAGAGACGGTTGTGTCTCAACTCAGCCTTTCTGTTTCCACTTTGAATATTCTTAGTGACCCCAAAGACAGAGAAAGTAGGAGATGAGCGTCAATTGTAGAAGTTTATTTTTAGTTATGTTTAAAATGGTTTTGTGCACTGTCAAGTAAGGGGTTGCCTAGGTCTTGGCGTTTTGTATTGCCTGCAGGTGTTGGATTTCTGTGGGAGGTGTTTGATTGCTAATGATCTTCATGATCTGTCAGTAGACTAACTGAGGAGTTCTGTATCAATAAAAACACCTGAGCTCAGACGCTCGGGGTTCCATTGTCCAGTATGGTACTTGCCGTGATGGTTGTTCCCTCTGTTGAGGTCTGGCAGGGTTTGTGTCTATGAATATGCCTCGTTGTCTTCCTTGCTGAGCCGCCACAGCAGCATACTGCTCCAGCCAATAGCTGCAAAGTTGGAAAGAGGAGGGGTGATCAGGGTTCCCACACCTGCCCACTCAGCTGGTTCACCAGCCACAGCTCTTCCTGATCTCGCTTTCAGCACATTCCATCATCTCTAACCCATCTATTGCTGATTTAATGTGTTTTCCCCACTCTAGTACAGATTATAAATCTCCATGAGTGTTAGTCTTTTGTTGATCATGGTGTCTTGGTGGTTCTCAAAACAAAACATCAAGCAAATAACAAAACCCCTACTCATTATATAAATGAACCCAGGATTTGTGTTTATTCACCTTGCTCTTTCCTATCCCCCAACCCTGGCTGTTACTGCAGTTTTCAGTTTCAAGGGTGGTATTGCTCTGTTGTTTCAGACCATCACCTCCACTTCTTCAACATAAAAGAAGATTTATCATCATTTATGGTTAAGGTAAATATACTTTGATTTTATGTCCTGCTCAACTTGTTTAAAAAAAAATCAATGATTTGGACAATACTATTGATATCATCTTGATCGAATATGCGTCTGTGTGAATCATGGAGGAATAAAGTGAGCAGCTGAGTCCATAGACATAGGATCTAATAAATAGTAGCGTGCACCTTCTCAGTGGGGAACAAAAGAAACAGGAGTGCTATTGTAGACAGAATGTCCACGTCAATGGTAGACTGAGCTGTTTGGGGCACTTCTGGGTTCATTGATTCTTCTTAGAAGTGAGCCCCATACTTTTCCTCACCCCTGGGCTGCTTTACGATTATGTAAATTGCAGGTAAAGTATTGCAGAGCAAAATAACTTTTCTGTCCTGTGCAAATTCAAGTGACACTATTGATTGATGAGTTTATAATCCATTTAGATTCTTCTTTGAATGAGTAGAAGTATCTGCCTGGATCTTCACTAAATAATGAATTGAATAAAGTCTTCACTACATTTTCATGGCTTGTTTAAATGACAGTCATGGGTTTATCTTATTTGGAGAATTACTCTTTAACAAAATAGAGATGAGGAAAACCTAAATAATGTATCCTGCAGAAAATACACTTCTGGTCTTAGTGCAGTGTGAGCTACAGTGGCTGTGGCTAAGTACTGCTGTTTTTGGATAGTAACTTCATCACTTGGAATTATTATTCTAAACCACAGGTCAACACTTTCAGTTGTAACCCAACAGCTGATCATTTCAATAGTTGTTACTATAAATCATGTTTTAAAACCCAGTGGAGAATGCATCAATATTCCTGGTAGGGTTTTTTTTTTTTAATTCTAGAAAATGTGGGTGTGTCAGATTCTATAAGACATTCATCTGGGGCCTTAGTTTTGCATAAAGTCTACAAATATTTCCTTGGGAATTATTTTTCAAGTATACCTGGTCTTTTCAATAAGAAGATCTCTCTCTCTCTCTCTCTCTCAGAGAGAGAGAGAGAGAGAGAGGTGTTAAATGCCGACCAAAAGCAACTTGAGGAGGAAAGGGTTTATTTCAGCTTACAGTTTATACTCCATTGGGAAGGGAAGTCATGGTTTGAACTCAAAGCAGGATCCTGGAGACAGGAACTGAAACAGAGGCTATAGAGGAATGCTGCCTACTAGCTCATTTTGCCTGCTTTTTTATAGAGCAAGGATCACCTGCCCCAGGGCAGCACCTTTCACAATGGGCTGGGTCTTCCCACATCAATCATCAATTAAGAAAATTCCCCCACAGACTTGCCCACAGGCTAATCTGATGGTTGCATTTTCTCAACTGAGGATCATCTTCCCAAATGAACTTAGCTGGTGTCAGGTTGACAAAAGAAGAAAGGAAGAAAGAAAGAAAGAAAGGAAGAAAGAAAGAAAGAAAGAAAGAAAGAAAGAAAGAAAGAAAGAAAGAAAGAAAGAAGGAAAGAAAGGAAGGAAGACCAAGCAGCATAATGTGTGCATGTGTATGTATGTGTGCATGTGTGTGTATGTATGTGTGCATGTGTGTGTTTGTATGTATGTATGTGTGTGTTTGTATGTGTGCATGTGTGTGTTTGTATGTGTGCATGTGTGTGTTTGTATGTGTGTATGCGTGTGTTTGTATGTGTGCATGTGTGTGTTTGTATGTGTGTATGTGTGTGTTTGTATGTGTGCATGTGTGTGTTTGTATGTGTGTATGCGTGTGTATGCATATATGCATATCTGCAATTACTCCTGTCTTTTCTATTTCTTCTGTCAGAAAATTTAAATCTTATTTGAATAATTACATCATTATGTCTTGAATTAAATAGTGATGCATTTAATGACTTTTGTTTTAATAGAAAGTTTTGTCATGTCTAGTTATTTACCATAAATGTAAAAGAATAAAGTTGTTATGTCTATTTTTTCTTAAAAATCTATGTTTGGGTAAATTTATTGTGCTTTCATCAAATTAATATTTCAGCATTTCTATGTGGTTGCTGCTACTGAAAGAAGGTGGGAATGGACTAGCATTGCTGCTCTAAAACAGCCTCCATTCATCTGAAAAATAAAAAAGACTGAGAAAAATTTGGATTCACATTTTCTATCTTAAAATATAGCCTGAGTAAAGGATGCTTTTAGGCGTAGTTATTTTGGGACTAGAAAGTTACAAATGCTGACTGAAATTATACATTTCTTTATCCATACTTGACCAAAAGATAATTTACGGTATTGCTTTGGCTCAGTCATTGCCAGCATCTGGAGGCCAGGGCCGGGAGAAACCAAGCCCGTGGTGTGAACAGAATGCAGAAGAGTCAAAATTTGAAATTAGTGCTCAAAGATGAAGCAGACTAGCCCCTTTCCTAAGCATGGACATATTTTCTATCTATTTCTTCTCAAAATTGTCCTTTCTTCTTTGCCACCTGCCTTCAATAGTCACATGACCTAAGTTCTCTTGATCATCCTCAGTATTGTCTAGACTCCACTTGACCTTAGGAATTAGGCAGACTTCTAATTATCCGTCGCTTCATTTGTGAAATAGTGTTATGACGGAATTCCTGTTTCTCTGTATGATTGTTTGAATCAGATAAAATGCAAGCATAGTTGGCCAAAAAGACTTCTTCAGTTAAGGCCAATATAATATGTTCTATCTACTTTGTGATTTCTATGGTTCCATATAATTACAAAAGGATGTGTGGCTCAGCAGGCAAAGGTGCTTGGCACCAAGTCTGATGACTTCATTGCCCAGGACCCACATGGTGGAAGTACAGAACAGACTATCCAGACTGTCCTCTGACCTCCACATGACCACATGGTAAGCACACTCATGTACTCACTCTAAATAAATACATGTAACTGAAAAAGTTCAAAGTTCAAAGGATATGAACACAAGGCATTCGAATTCAATCTCCAGAGAAATAAGGCTCAAATGCTCTTGTGCACATGGCTCATCCAGTGTTGTGATACATTACAGACAGTGATTCAAGAAGTCGTAGAGCCCAAGGTTCTGCATTTCGACAGTTCTCAGCTGATACCCATACAGGCAGCTAAGTCCCAAACTTTTGTTGGGGCAACATGAGGCAGAATCTAGGAAAAAGTAGATGCATTTATATATCCAAACTATGTAAAACTAAAAAAGATTGGCAAAAGCACAGGAAAAGGCTTGTGGTCACAAACTATGGGGAGGATTCACTTCAGACACCTGAACTCAAGATGAAACTTGAAGATCTCTTCTATTGCTGCTAAAGAGATAAATCCCAGCACCACCTGTCTAGGCTTCCAAGTCAGGATGATCGACATTGCTTCTGAAACAATGTATGAAGATGTTTAGTCAAAAAGAATGGTGCAAATTTGCCACTTGGAGTCCATTTCACATGTGGAAATACATGTTGAAGCTTAGCTAGCACGTAAGTCATGTGTCCTTGTATGCACATGCCTTCTTACACATGAATTCATTGCTAGCCAGAGAATTTTTTATTTTTCTCTGTAGATAAACCACATCTTTATGTTTACGATAATATTAAGGGCAATGTTTAGCTTTTATTGATCATCAATTAGGCTCTTGAGACAGTGAAGGCAATTCCTTCCTACACGCTGATCAGTTTGTGTTGGAATGACCATATGACTGGTTTCTCCTCCCATGAAGTGTCTACAGCAAAAGTACAAAGTTGGATAAGGTCATCTTTACAGTCCACTGACTCACTTGGTATCCCCTTTCTTGGTGACCCAGGAACTGCTTTTCTTCCCAGTGTCATGATGACCTTGTACCAGTTCACTTGCTCAGATCCCATCCTACTACAAAAATGCTCCCTTGCTTGTTTCCTCAAGTTGGACATACTATAACAACTCCTCTCTCAAAGACTCCCCTTGAGTCCCGACTTCAGCTGCAGAATTTGTTCCCTGTCGCCTAAGCAAAGCGGCTGACTTCTTGGCTGGGATCGTCCTCTGCCCTAGCCTCACACTGCCAGCTAGTTTCTTCCATTCTACCCTCCTCTCCCTCTCCCATTCTTCCCAGGGGACAGCTGGATTCTGCCTATCTGGAGCCCAGCTCCATTTGTGTCTACTCGCTGTAAGCCTCCAAGCCTTCCCCCTTGCAATTTCTTCTATAAATCCTTTAAATACCCAATGACAATTAATTCTTTGCCTTTACTAACACAGGATTTTAACTGTTACTTCCCCTTGTCACTCAGAGTTTATATCCAGCTCTTTAAACCTTGATATCGTGGCTCCCTGTGCAGAACTGTTGAATTGTATATGCTTTTGATACTAGAGTCTTAGACAAAAAATGTTTATTAAAACATTGAAACTTCAGAACTTCCAGGAGGAATGCAAGGGGCCATTCAGCTCAAATGTTAATTGGAACTTCTAACTGGTATCTCTGAGAAGAAAGATACTTTTAGAAATCTGGATGAGGCCAATGGAGTCCCTTCCAAACACATTCAAGAGCTGACCACTGCTGGAGCCTGCCTGTTTTCCTGGGTCATCCTGATGCCATGCTGACTGTGCCCTCAGTTGCAGTTCAGGCTGTGAGCTGCCAAATAAGACAGGGCAGAGAGGAAAACCTTTCTTGGGACTCTTTATCTGGCCTCATTCCATCTCCTTCTTCCTCCTCGAGAAGAATGAAGGAGCACGCAGATTGAAGCTGAGAAATGAAAGTCAGCTAAGGGAGGGCGTGAGGAACTGACGTTCTTATGCAGTCAGTGGTCACCCCCATCCTATCCCAAGGGCCCTTGGGTTTGTGCAGGACATGATTTCTAGTTTTACTTCCTCTCTTCTTGGCCACTCTCTAATGTTAGGCTGGAGGACAGCCCTAACCAACCTGCTCAGTTTTCCATCCCCTGCCTCCAGAGAAAGTAAGTCTCCATCACTTCTGCAGATAAGATTGCATAGGGCAGGCTTCCAGCCCTGGGAGGTGGCTGAGCTTCTGTATCCTAGCTTCAGTAGGATACTCCTCTCAGCTGACAGCTTAGGACTTTGCTTCACAGGATCAGCACTGATTTCAGACCCTCCTATTCCTTCCTTTTACTTGAAACCCATCCAGGAACTCCAAACCTAGCTACATCACTAAGAAAGGCTACGCTTTAAATGGCTCCTTTGACTATTGATATCTGACACATTTCTGTAGTAGTAAGCTGCTGCTGGGGTGGCTTAGCAAAGAAGACATGGAGGCATTCTCATATGTAGAAACTCTGACAGATCTCAGCAGAGGGAACTGCCACCCTGGCCAGCACCATACTCAATCAACAGTGGAATCCGGAATATCTGAGATCAGGTGTTTTATTCTTTCAGAATTTCTCAGGTATTCTACTGATAGCACATGCAGATCATTAGCAATCAAACATCCCCTGCAGAAACCCAACACCAGCAGACAATACAAAATGCCCTAGACAGCCCCTCACCCAACAGTGCATAAAACAATTATTTTATATATAACTAAAAATAAACCTGCAACCCACTTCAGCTTTGAGAAGTCCTAACTACCACCCAGGAAAATGGCTGGGCCGAATCCAGTTTTCTCCTCTGCTTTGTTCTCTGTTGGCAGCTGTAAGATCAGCAGCAGCCATATTGCCCTGAGAAAGGAAGCTGGGCTTCTGCTCCAGCAGCTCCACCCTGCTAACTCAGGCTCCTCTTGTTTTTCTTCTGTCCAGTCCTTCCTCTGAGCCCCAGAGACTGTTCCTAGAAAGCCAAATACTCACAAATGGCACTCTGTCTTCTAGGTGGTGGAAGGGTGTGGTGAAAAGAATTAAAGGAACAAAGAAAACCTAAGAGTTGGGAGAAGCAATTAAGCTAAGCCAAAGAGCAGCATGCTGTCTTGATCCCCAGCCCTCTGAATCAACAGCCTGACACAACGAATTCTCCACCTCCTTTTCCCCTTTTATTGAAAACAGATTCTTTTCTCTTACAATATATCCTGATTATACTTTCCCCTCCCTCTACTCTTCCCAGTTCCTCCCCACCTCCCCTCCCCTCTGGACCTTTCTGTCTCTCGTTAGAAAAGAACAGGCTTCTAAGAGATAATAAACCAAACATGACAAATAAAATACAATAAGATGAAACAAAAACTTTCATATCGAAGTTGGACACAGCAAGACAACAGGAGGGAAAGAGTCCCAAGAGCAAGCACAAGAAACAGAGAATCACTTGTTCTTACAGTTAGGAGTCCCATAAAAATGTTAAGCTAATAGCTATAATATGTGTGCAGAGGACCTGGTGAAGAGCCATGTAGCCCTGTGCTTGCTGCTTCAGTCTCTGTGAGCTCATATGCACCTTGCTTAGTTGATTTAGAGAGTCTCATTCTCCTGGTGTCCTCCACCCCCTGGGGCTTTTACAATATTTTGGTCTCTTCTATGGGATTCTCTGAGCTCTGAGGGGAAGGATTTGACATACTGGGCTCTTATATTGCTGCATAAACATATCTATATCTTCCCCCATTGCTATGGAGAAGGTTTTCTGGCATGGTATCAACTAAATATTTACCTGTATTCTTCCTTGTATTTTAAGGATTTTTTTCTTTTAATATTCAAATATTAAAGTGGTCTGAATTTATTTCTTGTATGATGCTGGTCTAGGGCAGCCTTGGGGATCAGGGAATACCATATGGAGGAGCTGGAAGTACAAACAGAAAAACGTCTGCTTCTGGTGCTCATGGACATTCTGCAGAACCACATAGGTATGATCTAGTCCTTTGTCCCTCTGAAGAGCCCTGTCTTTGGATAACTCTCCCTGTGTGATATTTTATTTTAGATGTGGGAATAACATTGACAGAACTTATTTTGAGTATTCTTGAAATGAACTGAGAGATGGCAAGAAATCCTTTTCTACCTCTCTCCAAAGAGGGAGTGGGGGCATGGACAAGACAAGAAAAGAAGGGAACTAATTCACTACTTATCACAGAGCCTGAAAATTGTATGTTAGGATCTTTGGAGGAGGAAGATATTCTGTGTAGTTTTTAAAAGATGTGTGTGGGGTGGGATTACTTGGAAATCTTTGAAATTCAGAGAATAAAAAAAAGCAACCCTCCCTTATAACAACCTTAACCAAAATAGATTCTACCATTATAATACTTGAATATTGAAAGAAAAAGTCCTTAAATTCAAGAAAGAATACAGGTAAATATTTAGTTGATTCCATACCAGAAAACTGTCTCCATAGCAATGGAGGAAGATATAGATTTGCTTATGCAGTAAGATAAGAATCCAATATGTCAAGCTAGATTAGAAATAGCATTAGACAGTATGTGTCAGATTGGGAGAGCTTGCATTAAGTAATATAAATGTCTGAGGAGTTTTTCCAAATCAATGTGAAAAACTCTAAGACTTACATTGGCAAATCAGTTTAAAAATATAAGGATGAGGAATTCACATGTGAATAAATGTTCAGTTTCGTGCACAGTCAAAGAAATGCAAAGTAAAATGATAAGGGGCTACTGTTCGTTTAAGAAGGTGACATTAAAACTTAGCCAAATGGAACTCAGGTGATAGTGGTTTGAAATAGAAACTCCTACACTCTGGGCAGACAGTTGGTCTGATAGTTTCTAGTTTATAAATAAGCATTAAAAGATTAAAATGTGTGGAGATCACACACACACACAGACACACACACAGACACACACACTACTACACATCACACACTACACATACATATAACATAATTGAAACAGGTCTTATGTATCAAGGTTAACACTGAACTCAATATGTTCCTAAGGACGATGGTCTTAAACTTCTGATCTTCCTACCTTCACCTCCTGAGTGTTTGGATTACATCATGGCTCGTTTTGTGGGTTTATGTGGTGCATGAAATGAAACCCAGGGCTTTTGATATGGTAGGTAAGCACTCCACCAATCAAGCCATATCTTTGCCACCACCACCACCACCACCACCACCACCACCACCACCACCACCACTACCACCACATAAAAGGGGGAAAGGCAGCCAAAGTATTAAAGTTGGGAATGTCTGAATAAATCACAAAAATCTGTATGCTATACTAATAGAGCACAATATTAAACTACAAGGTGTGAAATGAGAAAATACCATTGATATAATTTTGTATTAAAAATTAGATAGGCCGACTGTAACAGCATCCTTGTATTAGCTTCTGCTGCTATGACAAACCACCATGGACTTAATGGCATGTCCAAAGCCCTGAGCCAGACTCTGCAGAGATGTATTCTATCCCAGAGGCTCTGTGGTAGAACCCATTTTCTTTTTCACTCAGATTTGGAAGAGGATGCTGATTGATAGCCTGGGTTATTGCTGTCTGTTTTCATCTTATAAAGTTTCACAGCTTTGGAGGGGCCACTCACTTTCTTTGGTTTCTGGCCCTTTTTTTTATCTTCAAAGATAGAAGTCTGTCAAATTTCTCACCTACTTCAAGCATTTCTTCTTAAAAACTTTACTTTGCTTTGCTGGGCATGGTGACTCACACTTTTAATCCCAGCTAACAGGCAGCAGAGGCAGGTGGATCTCTGTGAGTTTGAGACCAGCCTGATCTATAGAGTGAGTTCCAGAACAGCCAGATCTACATACAAACAAAAAAAAAGAAAGAAAGAAAGGAAGGAAGGAATAAAGAAAAAAACAAAGAGAGAAAGAAAGAAAGAAAGAAAGAAAGAAAGAAAGAAAGAAAGAAAGAAAGAAAGAAAGAAAGTTCCTTTACCTTTCTGACCAACTGGGAAAATTTCCAATTAAAGATTCAGAGAATGTCAAAAGTCCCATTTAAAGACACATGCTGTTAAATTGGGCCTACCTGGAAAAACTAGAACAAAATCCCTTCTCCCATCTTAGCATACATAACTTTAACAATGTCTACAAAAATGGCAAGTCTCTTTTTGTCATATAAGGTGACATGTGTTCACAGGTGCTAGGGATCAGACACGGACATTTTTGAAGAATGTTATTTTGTTACCATTTTATATTAAAGATGTTGTATAGATCTGTGTATGAATCTAGCTGAGTGAGTAAAAATAAATTAGAAAAATGTTATGATTATTCAAGAACTGTAAAATTAAGACTGACTTTTGTTTCTTAAAAGTTCCAAACATGAAAGGGGTGGTTGTGGGGAAGTGCCAAAAGACTTGATGAAAATGAAAGATGCATGAAAATCTATATGAAATCTAAGAACTTCTAACACAAGGAAAAGCTAATTAGAGGGAATAGTAGAATCTAAGCAACATAAAATGAGGAATGGAGTTAAAGGAGTTAAAGTTTTAAGCAGGAATAGGAGAGGAGAGAGTAGGAGGTAGTTTAGTTAAAGCGAAGGTCATGTGAAGAAGACATGGAACTCCACTAGTTTGTCAGCTAGTAAAATGTGTGCATGTGTGTGTGTGTGTGTGTGTGTGTGTGTGTGTGTATAGGAGGTGTGGCCTTGTTGGAGGAAGTATGTCACTTGGGGAGGGCTTTGCGATTTCATATGCTCAAGCCAAGCGCATTCTCACTCTTTCTTTCTGCTACCTGCCTATGCAGATGCAGAACTTTCTTTTCCCTCCCCAGCACCATGTGTGTCTGCATGCCAACATGCTTCCTGCCATACCATACAGACAATGAGCTAAACTTCTGTAAGCCAGCCCCAATTAAATGTTTTCCTTTATAAGTGTTGCTGTAGTCATGGTGTCTCTTCACAGCAATAGAAATCCTAAGACAGAATTTGATACCAGGAGTGGGGTATTGTGTAATAGACCTGACCATGTTTTTGTTTGAAAGAATATGGAACTTGGGACTTTGGACTAGAAAAGCAATTGGAATCTTTTTGCAAAACTTAATGGACCATCCTAGAAGAAGCATGGAAGACAGTGGTGCTGAGGGTGATTTGAACTGTGGGGGTCCTGGCTCAAGAAATGTCAGAGGAGAAGAATATTGGTATGTGGCCTAGAGGTTATTCTTGAGATATTTTGGTGAAGAATATGGCTGTTTTCTGCCCTCTTCCAAAAACCTTCCTGAAGCTAAATTGAAGAATATGAATTAACAGCTTTGGCAGAGGACATTTGAAAACAACCTAGCAATGACTGTATTGCATATTTTTTAGTGATCAGTCTTTTACAGATCTATAATCTATAAAATAGGCAAGCCGAACAAGGAAAAATAAAAAATATGTACAGTGGGGGAGAAAAGGAGGACCAGGGAGTGTAAACAGATTAGAGTAAAGCTTGATACGAAGTAGAATAAAGGGAATGGTGGCCTCAGAGCAAGACCCCACCCAGCTAAGCTTCCACCTTGTGAAAAGGAATTAAAGAAAAGCTTAGGGCCAGGTATGGTTTCATGCCTTTAACCCCAGCACTTGGAAGGCAAGATGTTGGTGGATCTCTGAGTTCAAGGCCAGCCCGATCTACAGAGTGAATTCCAGGATAGCCAAACTTAGGCAGTAAAGGAAATCATCAAAAACAGAAAGCTGGTGAAAATGTAATTGAATGATGGGGGCCATATTCCAGCCCCAGCAAGCAGCAAAACTTGGCAGCTTCAGCCACGTGGTTCTGGCTTTAGAGATAAGGATAAAAGAAAGGGGTTATACAAACTTCCTCCATGGCTAAGGAAAGCTGCTGAGGCAGGTGTGTGTCAGGGGTGTCTCTGCATGGAAGCCCAGAGAGGCCATTGTGTGAAGCTTTGAAGGTAAAGCCTGGATTGCCTTGGAGATACCAAAACATTGGAGATGCCAGAGCTGTGAAATACCCGCTGAGAGAGGAGAGCTGCTAATAGGGAGTGGAATCAGCCCAAGAGAATGGAGTGTGTTGCAATCAACAAAACTGAAAGGAGTTGGAAATCTGAAGAGTGATTTAACAACAGACAGGGAGATGCAGAATTTAGAGTTCACCCAGTCGGTTTTTGTTCTTGTTTTGGTCCAGTATTTCCTCGCTATATTTCCTTTCCTCTTTTTTGGAACAGTAATATATGTCCTGTACCATTTTATGTTGGAAGTATGTGATTTGTTTTTTTTTTTTTTTAATTTTGATTTTACAGGAGATTATAGTTAAGAGATTGTCTTGAGTCTCAAGAGACTTTGAACATTGGACTTTTAAACAACATTGAAACTGTGATAGACTATGGATAAGAACTTATGAAGTTGGACTGAGTGCATTTTGCACTATGATCTGACTACAAGCCTATAGGGGACAGAGTGTGGAATTTGGTTGTTTGAATGAAAATGGCCCCCATTGGCTCACAGGGACTATCAGGAGCTATTAGGAAGTATGACCTTGTTGGAGGAAGTGTGACCTTATTGGAGGAAATGCATCACTGGAGGAGGACTTTGAGGTTTCAGATGGTCCAGTCTCACTCTTTCTTTCCTTCTCCAGCACTGTGTCTGTCTGACCTGCTGCCATGCTTCTCGCCATGCTTAGTGCCATGCTGGCAATTGACTAAACCTCAGAACTATAAGCCAGCCCCAATTAAATGTTCTCCTTTGTAAGAGTTGCTGTGGTCATGATGTCTCTTCACAGCAATGGAAACCTTAACTAAGACAATACTTTGAATGGATGGAAGGTGCTATCTCCAGAAGATTTGTTATTAGATGAAAATCGTATTGCCAGGCATGGAATATCTCTTTATGAGACATTCACTAATCAGGGAGGTCTCATAGGAACCAAAAATAACACACACTATTGCCAGTACTCTCTGTTGCCTACAATAACTATCTAGTAGTAAGATGCTATTGGTGAAGACACTCACTTTAGGGCAAGTGTGACGAGATATGGCCACTAGTGCAATGTGGCACAGCAGTTATGGGAGCAACAAACCACTTTCAGATTCGATATGAGGTCTGCTTCACAGGATGGACTTTATGGCTATACTGTAAACCTGGCGTAAAGTCCACGACTGAGGAGACTGAGAGCCCTAGGAAGGAAGCTACTACTGCTGTTACATTAAATGATCATGCTACCAAACTCCTACATATTTATGTTCATGCTGATTTATGTTATTGATTTACATTACTCTCAACTTTGGTCAGAGAAGCTTCTTTTTGCAGTGAGTCATCATTGGTCAAACTACTGAATATGAGTAAATGTGAGTGCTCAGTTACGAATAAAACATCTATATCCCTCCCATCCGAGACTCAGGGAACCGTAAGAGCTGGATAGCAGAGAAGAGCTGTGATGTGCTGACCTCTGGACATGACAGTTCTGTGGCCCACATCACGCCATAGCAGTTGTAGTTATTTGCACAAGATTGAGACAGTCAAAATCCCTCATGGGTTGGGGAGAAGCCCGAGAGGCCCATCCTTGGTGGAAGAGCTATTGGCAGTTGATGGCCAAAGAGTCACTTCTTTTGGAGACACGCCCTCTGGTAGGTCACTCAGACTTCCAAAGATGGCTCCACACCCATATACACACTGACAACACGATCGGGCTAGGGGTGGTGGGCAACAGAGGGTATTGGAGGGAGGTAGTGGTGGGTAGATATGATTAAAATACACTGGTATGAAACCATGACATTTTCAGTAAACAATAAGATACTATTCAAAATTCTCTAATATTCTTTTAATTTTTCTAAAGTCAGGAAAATTATTAAAATTTTAGGCTGGGCTAACAGCCTAATGGGGGAGCAATTAACATACTGGTTGGGACTAGTCCACAGGTTTCCACCTCAGATGGAACTTCTAATGGAGGAGAAACGCCTGGAGACGATAATATCCTATGGAATTTGGATGCCTCTTTAACTTTCCAATGGATATTCGGAAACATTATTCTTTCCCTTTCCTACAGCTTTAGACCTTTCTTGGAAGGTACTGGTCCAGGACATGGGTGTAGTTCCAAAGGACAAGCAGTCCATTTACACGTTTATGTCTCGTAGCTATGGGTATCGTCAATGGCACACACACATGGGTGAGGTCACAAGGGCATGCATTGCTGTGTAGGAGAGGAAGAGAGAAGGAAACTAAATTTTGCTGAGACTAATGAATTAAGTAAACTAAGAGAACCGAGTTTCTCTGGTCAACACTGTGAGATTCTGCTCGGTAGTGAATATATTATCTATTTTCTGCTTCTTTGACCCTAGGTCCGTATTTGAACCATGATGCTCTCATGCCTTTTCTTTCTCTATATTCATCCTGTATTAATACAATCTTCTAATCATAGCAGGTGCTCCATCTACCTAGACCCCACAGACAGCCCTTCTGTCATCCTGGGGCCTGCCCGTCAATACTGCCTTCCTCACGCTTCCCTTCTTTACTTCAGAGGCATACTCTGTCAGGACGAGTGTCTGTGCAGCAGCAAACCGATTCCTCTCAGAACTTTCCTGACAGATGCTTTCTCCACCCCCTCTGGTACCTCTGGCTCCCCCGCTCCCTTAAATGGTCTTGTGTTGCTTTGGGGCTTTGTGTGATCAGAGTGGT
The DNA here is from genome assembly GCA_026225945.1 of Cricetomys ansorgei. Classification (NCBI taxonomy): domain Eukaryota; kingdom Metazoa; phylum Chordata; class Mammalia; order Rodentia; family Nesomyidae; genus Cricetomys; species Cricetomys ansorgei. Next base: position 24,906,954 of record JAMJFZ010003875.1, on the reverse strand, counting down.
GGAGAGAAAGAAGGAAGGCAGACAGGAGAGAAGTCTCGAGTGGCTGTGTCTTCTGTCTCAGAGCTGTTCCTTTGCCCAGAAAACTCTTACACTTACTTCCAGCCAAGCAACTTGGTTCTCACTGCCAACTTTAACAGACATTTCCAGTAGAGAATGACTGTCCTAAGCTCAAGAGTCATTGACTCTAGCTTCAGTAAATGGGTGGGCATTGCTCCCTGGGCCTATAGTCAGTCTATTAGCCCACACTTGGGTTCCTTGGCTCCTCGCCTGGCTTATCATTGTCTTCACTGCTACTTTAGAGTCACGTTCCTTAGCTCTGTGTCTTTCTACACTGCTCTTCCCAAACTCCCAGGGGTAAATTCTAACTTCTCTGCCCTCTGCCTCTGGTCTTTGTTTGTTGAGAAAAGACACAGGCCACCCTGGCTGTGCCCACCATGCATTCTTGTGCTGTACAATATCAATTTTTTGATTTCTAGTTTACTTCCCATAATGAGCAAGATCCACACAGATCCTCCAATAACAGTAAAAGGAGTATTTTGATTGCTATGATTTCATAATTATTATATCACGACTGCTAAAAACTGTACCATATTATTGTTGCGTGATAACACTACCAGTAAATATTGTTATGGTATTTAATTATATTCCAAACTATCCTAATTGTTTAACAATGATTAAGTCACTGACTCCTCCTACTAACCTTAGAAGATGGGGGGGGTATTGTTGATCTCCCATTTACGGAGTCACGATGTTTAAGGAGCCCTTGGGGGTTGGGTGCTGGGACTTGACGCTGGGTGACAGTATGTACTCTGGACAGCTAGCTCTACTGGATCACTTTAGCACATTCCCATTCTCTCGGTGGAGAGTTCCATTTCTGATGTCACTGAGAAAATCAAAGCCATGTGAACATGGGCTTTCTAACTTATCTTTTCTTTCTGTATTTTATCTTTTGGTCTCTAAGATCGTTCTCACTGTCTTACTTCAGTCTCAGAAAATGGCGTTTTCCTGCCCCATTAGGCAGCCCTGATGAGTTCTTGGCCCAGTCTCCCTAAGGAGTCATATTTGCACGAAATTGTTCATGTTCATTTCTAGGATCTTTAGCTCTTCCTCCCTTGAGAGTCTTTCTTCCCAAGGCCTTTGCTATCCGCTGGCCCCTCTCATCTTCAAAATTGTCTGAGCCTTGAATATTGAGTCTGGAAGGATGTGGCTGTTCCTTTCTCCTTCCCAGGCCATGTCCTTTCATCCAGGTGCCTGCTTTGAGCTCCAGGCCTTGCCTTGCCTTTCATGACTTTGGGCTCCTATTTGTGTTCAAGGAACTGTTGTCCCGGTGGGTTGATTAGCTTATCCTTGCCTTGTCTCGTAGAGGTGATTTTGTCCCTTAGAAACAGAAATCATTCATATCTCCATCAATTAATTAGGTAGTTAATGGTTTCATTAGAGAGTTTTATCAAATGCCTACTATACATTAGAGACCCCAATAAGAACTCAAAACGAATGTGGCTGCCCTTGAATTTGTTCCTGGGAAAGAGTATCTAGTTACTAGCTGCAGAACACAACAATGAAAGTTTTGGTGGAAAATCTGGCCATAATAAGGCACAATGCAAAAACCAATCTTGCATCACTTAAACTTTAGTAAGAGAGGCATTATCTAAAGTTTAAAGCTACGGCAACCGGCACATGGAAAATGCTTAAGTTGCCCAATGTTGTGCAGCTACATGTAAAGTCAGGAGGCCCAAGCCCATTTACTGTCTAAATTCTGTCATGTACATACAATGTGTATAGGATGGATGACCTGAGAGCCTAGCGGACAGGCACCTGAGGGTGAGAGCCACTCCACAAAGCGTTCACCAGCATCTAATTTGCATCTTGGAGGGGGAATAGGTGCTTGTCTGGTGGACTGGAGTGTGATCAGGGCACAAAGACTCCCTGGTATAAATACCAGGGTATAGTGCTGTGAGGGAAACAGAAGGGAGACAGGCGCTTGCACCACACTCTGAGCTGGGACTCCTTAGACAGTGGCTGTGTAATAAGAAGTCTTACGGCATCAAAAAGTTGGGAATCTTTATGTTAGTGTTAGTGTTTAGCAAAGAGACGCTACGCGCGGATTGTTTAACCAATCTTTCTCAAACCGAAATGACAAGTCAATGAGTCTCACAGACTCTTAAGTGGAACCTGTCCATTCTGATGAGTTGGGACAAGCCCGTGCTTTTCTCTGCCCACTATTATGTAGAGTTCTGCACCTCTCATGCCTTCTTGTATGGTTTGTGCATTTTCCTCGTTGCGAATGGGGAAGATGAAGCAATTTAAGTCACTTCTTGGTCTATTGGGAAATAATCCCAGAGATATCACAATCTGAAACTGCTCTTTCTTCTTGTCCATTCCAATGGGTAGTGGGCTGTGACTTGGAATATCTAGTCCAATAGCTATGGTCTTGGTTGAGGAGAGGGCATCATTCAGGCAAGGGGCCTAGTACTCGCATCTCTGTAGTATGAGCCTCAGTATTTCCCATGATCCTCACTAAGAGTGGGCCTGACATCTTTAGCAGGGCTAGCCTCAGGCTACAGAACCATTCCCAACTCCCAAGTCCAGGGATTATTAGTCATCCTATCCTAAGATATTAACTGACACAATTCAAATCACTGTCTTTGGCTTATGGCACAGAGAACTTGCCTTTCTGCCTCTTGACTTGGCCATGGCCTGAGAATCAGGCAGATCTTCCTAACCTGTGTGCCTGATGTTGTGAGTTCCATGTGAGAGTCATTAAACCAGGTCTAATGTAGCAGATCACATTTGGATTGTTTAAAGTCATTAACTTACTAAGATAAGTTCTTAAGCTTCTGAGAAGCAGGCTAAAGGGTACTGTGATGGCTGGGACTTGAGTTCCCAATCAACTGGTTGGAGTACACGATTATAAAGACCAGGGAGTTTAAGTTCTCACAACCTCTTCTGGGGTCAAGGCTGCTCACTTCCAGATCCTGAGCTGAGCACTTACCTCTTTGCCAATGTTTCCAGATCTGGAGACCTCTCCATTTTTATTCCTGCCCTTTGCATAGTTTGTCCATCATCAGCCCAGATTGCCCTTCTCGATATCTATAGTAGTCAATGCAGTGTTCCTCTACAAATCTGTTCCTCTAATGGCCAGGAAATCTGATAATGACGCTCCATAGACTGAAGTACACAGGGAAGGGCACTGCCTCTGAGTAGCAGCTTGTTTTCCTTATCTGCAGAATGAGCCAGCTGTAGCAGAGCATCCCCGAGGCTGGCCCAGTGCTGGCATGTCACGATGCCTCTGAATAGAGCAGGCATGCTTTTATGCACTGTTTTCAGAACTTACTTTTCCCATTTTCTTATTCAAGGCCATATTCTCATAGGATGAAGTGGCTTAGTTTGTACCTTCTTGAAAAGTGACGTTATCTAACTCATTTTTACTCAACTTATAATTCAATTATTCATTTACATATTATTGAGCATTTACCATATCCCTGGATTGCAAAAACTAATACATGATCTCTTTCTAAAAAAGTTTAAGGGTGAGGGCATTGATTCTCAATCTTTCCTGCAGCCAGGAAGCCCTGGTGGACATGGATGAAATACTATTACATTAGAAGTCAATATTTATTGAGCACTTGCTGCATGTCAGGTTCTTTGCTTGTTTCAAACATAGTTTTTATTCCTCATTTCTTTGAGGTAGTTATCCTCTACTTACACATGAAGGGATGGAGACTTAAGCTTGAGTAGGTGTGGCTAATGAATTTTCAGAAGCAAGGTTGGCTCTGAAGAGGCTCACACCTAGAGCCTACATTTTCTATCCCTGAGCAGCACACTGTGCTTCCGGAGCCAGCAGCAGCAGCAAGAACCACACTACAGAGAGGAAGGTTTTGAGATGCAATGCCACACACTGGTCATTTGCTACAGCCATTGTCTCATTTAATACTAATGACAGCTCATAAGTGGGTAGTTTCATGATCTACAAATCGCTGAGAAATTTTTTACTTAAAAGCCTTAAATAACTTGCCCCAAGGTGCTCATCTAATATCAAAGGGAGGTGAGGTTCAAAGTCCATTATTGGGAGCGGTTTTAGGTGGTTCTGAAACTCCTTGTCCTCTGACCAGGGGGAGGAGACACTGCATTTATTTGCAGCAGGTACAGTATAACATCCAAGGGGACAGCAGGAACCGGTCTGTGGATTGGGGGACATCTCACCAGTGAGCTGAGGTTTGAAAAGTGAGGAAGGACATAATTGAAAATCCTAGGGAGATGGGCATCATGGGCAGAAAAAGTAAACCATGAGAAGGCAGGAGCAGGGCAAGAATGTTAAGGCCCACAAGGTGAGAATTGGCCTTGAGTCATGCAAAGCACCCGGTAGCCACAGGTGTCCCTATGATGCCTTCTGGGAAGCAGTGTGAACCAACCGACTTAATTTGCTTTGGGATCAGGCCTTTCCTGACACAGGATTTTTTGGTGGCAAAAATCAGTGTTGTAATGGGGAAATTAGAGAAGGCTAGAGGTGAAGAAGGCCTAGCAGGGAGATGGTGTCTGCTGTAAGGCTTGTGGAGCTTAGTGTGGCCATGGTAAAACCAGAGTAGAGCACTGGTCGTAAGAGCCAGGTAGAACCACAAATATGATCCAAGGAAATAATGCCTGCAAAGGGAGAGAAGCTGGGAGATGCAGCTGAGGTGTGAGGGGAAGGATGGTTAGGACTTCTAACACAGAGCTGCTGCAAGCAGTTGGCCATGAAGATGACTGTAGAGGGGATGAAGGTAGCAGCGGAGGGTAGATGACCACCTGGTGGGGCAGGAGGCGCGTAACAGGTAGCTTGCTGTATCCAACAAGGCAATAATGCTACGCACGTGGAGTGTCTGTAAATAAGGCAAACCTGTAGGTGGAAATATTAATATCTCAGGCAGATTCAATAGGTAACAAAGACAATTCCCCGAGACGCAAACCTGAACAGCCTAGGCAAAAGGTCTCGCCTCTGAACGCCTGACCCAGAAGCACATGGTCTCCAGGTAATTTATTGAGGAAAGACACTGCCCACTGATACGAAGGTCTTAACTGCTTAATGACTACAACTTCCACAGTACAATAACCCCCAAGTGTAGCTGACTGACTTGATGGCATTTTATGGGAAAAGTCAAGTTCTTTTGCCCAATGCTTAGGCTGAGGGAGGAGACCATAAAAATTCCTCCATATTAGCATTAATAAAATCTGGTGCTTTTAACACAAAGATCTCAGTGGGCAAAGTCAAATCTGAACAACGATTGTTCCATCCGTGGGTAATCGCTTAGACAATTGCCAGTTCTCCAAACAAGCATTCTTTCTACATTCAAAAAAGCTGCAGCTAATCCATACTCAGAAAGCTGGTTCTAACAGCTAAGGAAAGCGACCTCTGGCAGCAGCTCTAGCTGCCAGACACAGCAGCTGTTTAAGGTGCATTTTACTGCCCAGAAGTCCATTGTAGCTTTACAATATTTGAGAATAAGTTTAAATATTCCACTACACAAACCCATGAAAGTCGTTGTGTTGTCCTGCTGTGGATGACATTTATTCTCACTGCCTCCTTCAGCCATGAAATTGCCCCCGTCATAGTAACACCTACTTGGCTGTCCCTGAGTTTCAGGAAATGGGCTGTGCCATGATAGCAGCACTGGGTTTGCAGATATGTATTTCCTTTATTTTATGGTCCAGGAGAGAGTTATTTTAACCGATTAGAGGAAGAATGAATGGCAGAAGCCTCTTTCACGTGGACTGGATTTGAGGGCTAGTCAAGGCCTGTCCGTCACTTCATAGTGATCTTGTGCTTGCTCACTCCTGGTAGGCATGAGTATGCCTACATCAAAACAGTGACAGGGTACTACTTTCTATTTCCTTACCTCTGTTTTACCAAATGTGGGTGAACACGTCACCTCATGTGATTCTTGAAGGACATTGATGTGAATTCCAGCATGAATTTATACAATCCATCATGACTATCAGTAAGAATTCATTTATTAACTCTGTAATAATTGTCATACAACCACTTTTCAGACCTGGTAGGAATTACATTCACATGCAGTAAGAAAATAAGACTTTCAGTGAATTAAGAGATCTCCATAATATGAGCAAAATACTGGGCTAGGCATGATGTGTAAAGATTCAAGCAGGTATCTGGCAGGGCCTATTAAGGAGCTTTGACTGTACAAAATGTACAAATGAGAAGTGATGATCCAGTAAGAGGCTCTTAGCAGGGCAAATGTGTGAAGTAGACAGGCTTTGGATGGCCTGTGATTGCTTTGGAATGTTCTCTCAAGAGTTCACTGAGGTGGGGCAGAAAGGAATTCAGCCTGTTGTAGGGTGAAGGAGGCTCCCAGCAGAGGGTGCTCTGCTCACCTCTCCACCTTGCAACTTGTTAGACTTTGCTCAGCTTATTGAAAACTGCCTAAGGACTGCTGATAGCAGACCTCCTGTGCCTGCTAGGAGTGGTGTTGCCTTGTTGAGCTTTGGAGATCCTCAACCTCCACAGCTCAGACTTTAGATAATACGCGAGTGGAGGGAGGAGTAGGCAGGGTGGAATGTTAGGTATAAAAGGTTTTCATATAGATGCCTGGAACTATCTTAAAAAACAGCTTTACTCTGAAGAACTTGGGGAGGGAGGGAAGGAAGGAAGGAAATAAGGAAGGAGTGAGGGAAGAAGGAAAGGAAGGAAGAAAGAAGGGAAAGGAGGAGGGAAGGAATGAGAGAGGGAGGGAGGAGCAGAAGTTACTTCAACTTTGGGTTAGATTGTGTACCCATTTGTTCATTGGATGGCAGGTTCAGAAATACTGGGCTCTTATGGAATTGATGGCCACTTGACCCCACTGTAAATCTACTGAACTTTGCTCTGTTTAAGGGCATCCCCAGTGGGCACATTTGAAAGACATCAATCATTAGGTGCTCCGAGCATAGTTTTTACTTAAAACATGAGGCTGTTTATTTAACCCTTAGTGATCCTAGTCACCACAACGCAGGCCTAGCCATCCTTATTTATTGTTGAGTCTGTACATGACTGTGCTGTAGGGGCCCTGACAGACCTAGTCATCCCACCCACAACTGCTTCCATATGGCAGCAGGAGCCTAGTCCTTTTGCCTCAAGGTAGTTTGGGAGAAGGAATCCTGAATTCTTCTGAGCCAGGAAGGGAATTGGGTGCACGGAGGAAAATCATGGGCTTCAAAGATGGCTATGGCTTCAAATCTAACTTACCTATCAGAGCCTATATCCTTTATAAAATAAGGCCATGACAATTGGAATATTTTATCTATCCAATGTATTGTTTTTTAGTTTACTATTAATGTATGATTCTAGAATAGTGCATCTAGACAATTACTGGCACACTGAAGTTTTTTGTTTGTTTAGCTTTTTCAAAAAAAAAAAAAAACCTTGCTAATTCCTACCATCTCTTCTATAAATAGCATGGTGTCCAACTTAGTAAGTCATTCCCCCTCTTCAAGACCTGGCTTTCTCATGTGCACTGTGAGACTCAGCTGGTCCTCAAGATCCTTCCCAGGATGGGACTAGCGAATGCCTCCCGTGCATGTCAAGCACACACGGGAATGTGTTCCTCATTCCTCCATCTACCCTGTTCCATCTTTTCTTCTCAGGCCACCGGCACAAGTACTAGCCAATTGTCTCTGACACTGAAGCTTGGCTGCTTAGAGTAAGTCCCGTGGGGTACCAGATCTTGCCCTGCAAGTTGGCATCCCGGGTTAATTCCACATGGTGAGAAGTACTAGCACACCCCAGATGACTGATGTGAGGATATGGCTCCACTGAGCATCCTTGGCTGCTAAACCAGAGAGTGTGGCTGGGCTGCACCCTGTTCCTGAGACATTGTAATCCTATTCAGAGACAGCGTAGAGATCCCAAGACTTAAAAGGTGCCCGACAATGAGTCACTTCTCCTTACCAGGATTGTCATGAAGCCTTGTAGACATGGGCTCAGTCTTGGGAGGATGTCACAGTAACTTACACATTTTCAAATTAATTTTTACAAAGCAGTTGTAGATTTCCAGTTCATCTTGGCAATGATGGTTAAGCAATTTTAGCTTTGGCTGGGGATTCTTGAGGAGAGAGAGGGTGTTTACTTTGTAGCTGGAGCTGTTGAGGGGCACACAGTCAAGATGGTTAATCTGGGTTTTTTTTCTGTTGTTGTTTTGGTTTTTTTTTTGTGCTGACATAAGGGCTTTACCTGAGCCTCTATGTTTTTTTCCTGGTCCTTCCTGAGGCACAAAGGCAAAACAAAAATAAAGCCCAAGGAAAACACAAACTCGCTGCTCGGTTCTTGGAGGTTTAGCGGTGAGAAAAGGAGTCGAGGCTTGCTAGTTCCTGTGTTGGGGTGCTTGCTGCATCTTGGACTTGTCTTTCTTTTCTATCCTCCATGATGCACAGCTGCGCATGTGCCACCCGCAAGTTTCCACCTCCCGGCACTTGGTACCACTGTATCTACCATCTTTGGTGGTAAATAGAGCCCTTCTCCAGGAAGCAGCTGCACCAGAACTGGGAAGACAACTCTCTCCATCCTTCTATCTCCTCCTTAAAGGAAATTTGATTTAAGTATGTAGTTGCTGTTCTGAATTTTGAAGGAACAAGTGATCAATATGTCCATAAATATTTATCAAGCACTTAGCTTATCTGTCCTACCAGAGGTGTGGAAGAGCAGGGATCTCAAACATGACCACAGGGTATTAGGCGGACAAGTGCCTGGGTTTCAGGCTCCTGAAAGAGCCTGACATCAGTCTAAGAGGCACAGCTGGGGGGTGACTGTAGCCTAAGAGGCTTGCTGGGGAATGCAAAGTTCATCTAAGTTTTCACTTAGAAAATAAGGCAAATTTTCTATCTCACCCTTCAAAACATGTACTTAATATATCAACATGTCAGTTATTATTCTCATGAAATAAAACTGATGCTCCCCCTGGAAAATACCCCTTGGATGCTTTTCATCTCTCCAACAGCCAGTGTGGGCTGCAGCAGAATGCTGGCTTCAGTGTGAGGGCTGCAGCCCAGGAATTGAGCGAAGCTTGCATCATCTGCCATGTCCCATTCTGTGCTTTCCAGACATGAACTTGTCCTTCTAGACCCATGTGACCCATGTTATCACTCAGTAAGAACTCCATCAGATTTCAAAGAAATGTGTATGCTCTGCCTTCAATAAATTCCTAAAGCATAGGAACAAGATTACAACATGTCAAACAACTAGTCCCTGACTCATTCACAGAAGGGGGTCCATGATGCCCATTTTGGCCATTTGGAGATTTTTATTGGTGGGTGGTAGAGTGCAGGTGCTGAAAGCGGATCAGGGAGGAGAAAGGTCAAAGCAGAGGGGAGCAGGGCGAGCAGGTGCTAGAGTTGAGCTGGTGGGGAGCATCCAGGCGATGCCAGATTGAGTGCAGTTGTGGTGGGTGCTAGCAAAGGTGTCAAAGGTGTGAGGACGGGAGCTGCTCAGCCTTTCGGTGAAGTCTTGGCCCAGAGGAGAAAGGCCTGCACCTCAGACTGGGAGACTGTGGGTTATAGGCTCGAATGCCTCCTCATGGTTCACTCTACAGCAGAGGGAGGCTTTGTAGACAGTGTGGACTCCATCTTGTAGCTACTTCATCTTCAGGTCACAAAAGCACCCTTCTTGCACTGCACTTTCCCTGCCTCCTCTCTCGGCAACACCCCTCCGGATTCAGCCCTATTCGGTCAGCCTTCATTTATTTTTATGAGTCACTTTTCTGAGGTACCTGTGATGCTTGGCACCAGTCACTCCCTCTGGAAGAAATAATAGACTCTTCACTTTTGCTTCTAAGTAAAAGGGATTCGTGGTAGGACTTTCATCTATTCCAGGAATGAAGCATGAGCTGGTTGTGTGGATTATTCTAAATCCAAGAATAAATATGAAGACAAAAAGACTGGCCTGGCTAGCTCAGAATAATATGTCTGCAGTAATTTGGAAGAAAGTAACAAGGTGTCGACTTCTCATGTCTTCATGTAGAACTGTTTCTAAGGAGAACAGTGGAGCTGGTGACAGATGTCTCTAGGGTCTCGTTCCATAGCTTCCCTCTATGCACAAGAAGCACCCTTATTGGGCAGTTGAATTTTAACAGACATGAAAATCCCATGGAAAGAAGAGAAGGAAGAACTGTTTCCATATGGTCAGTCTGCCCACGAGTGGGAGGGAAAGGCACCGCTGGCTTCTCCCAAACCTCCCCAGATTCCTGGGCCATGCTTACTCAGACAGCACTGCAAAGGGATCGTTATTCTCCCTTTCCATGCCCTCCTTGTAGCTACTCACTCTACTGAGGGCGTCATGCTTTCAGTGCCCAAGTTGAGTCCAAGGTGGGAGAAAGTAGGGAAGGCATTACACAGAACAAGGAAGACTGGACACCCATGCACCTGATCCCTGTTCTCTGTCTATAACGAATGGGTTGAAAAGCTTTGTCTAATGCTATGTTGTTGTAAGGCTTGAAGTTACAGAAAAGCCTGAATTAAGCATATCTACAGACTCAACTAAACTTGTTGATAAAATCTAGAAATGACAGTGGTTCCCTGCTGACTCGGAGAACTGGAGTACTTAACAGGAAACAATAGGTGATTTCTCCCAAGCTCTCATTTGCAATCAGGTTGCAAGGCTGTGACCTGTAGTTTTGCTCTGTGTATTATTTTCCTCTTCCCTGTGATGTGGTTGTATAGGGCAGGAGCACTATGCTCCCTGTGTTACTCGTAAAACTGAACGCTTTGTCTTGTACATAGAAAGGATCATGCTTATGAGCTGGATGGACAAATACATAGAGAACATTGTTTTAAGAACCATTATACAGCCAGGTGTAGTGGTACATGCCAGTACTCATCTCTGTGAGTTCAAGGCTAGCCTAGTCTACATAGAGAGTTACAGGATAGCCAGAGCTACATAGTGAGCAAAATACAAAGAAAGAAAGAAAGAAAGAAAGAAAGAAAGAAAGAAAGAAAGAAAGAAAGAAAGAAAGAAAGAAAGAAAGAAAGAAAGAAAGAAAGAAGAAAGAAAGAAAAAGAAAGAAAGAAAGAAAGAAAGAAAGAAAGGAAAAGAACCATGATACTTTTATGGAAAAATATTTATAAAAAAATAATTCAGTGGCCATAGGTATTGCTCAGTGGTAGACTAAGTATTTAACATGTGCAAGGGCCTGGGTTCAATATCCAACACCAGAAAAGGAAAAAAAAAGAAAGAAAAAAAGCAAAATGTAGTGCAATTCTACCAAGAAATAATAGGATTCCTGCATGAGCTAGGAACATACACCATACTAAGGGTTTTCTTAAGGGAAGAATAATACTCCCCATTATCTTGTCAATATGAAAAGCTTTGATTCCATGAATGGTGTTGCCAATGAGAATATCACCATAGGTTAGTGTCTTACGTGTTACCTGTGATAATCCCAGGCCCTGTTCTGAAAACATTACTGTGGACCAGAGGAAGGACGAGCAGAGGGATAGGAAGAGCCCTCAACCACTCACAAGCCCAGAATGCCTGAGAACTTAGGGACCACAGTTCCTGCCACATTCACACAGGTCTAGTTGCGGCCTGACTTTGTACTTACTAAGGCTTGATAGAAAGGCACACACAGTGACAGAAACAAGGAACAAGGAAGGACTGGGACATGGGGAACACAGAGGAGCCAAAGCAATGAGCTCCCAATGAAGCCTGGCTGAAGAAACACAAGTTAGGATATAAGATAGGATCAGCAGGACCTGGGTCGGGTGAGGTGGGATGTGAAGAGATACAGGAGAGGGCTGTGGAGGGGAGGATGCAGGTAAAGAGGTGGGAAGCAGGGAGGGGTTAGCAAGGAGCAGAGGACACACAGGAATATGTGGAGCCGGGTAAAGAGGCAGAGACCGACTGGGTAGGTTTAGCCAAGTCTGAGAAAAGTGGGGACGCCAAGCTAAAGGCCAATTCTACTAAGAATTTCTGTGACATGTCCTCACAGCTAAAGACCGTAGATAATGCAATCAAAGACTTCTCCGAAGGACACCTAAAAATAGCTGTTGAATTTTTTTTTAATCCCATAAATGTTTTCCCTACTCATTTTGAAAAAAAAATCTTTACTTTCTGTAAAATTTGAGAATAGTAAATATATCTTTAAGCTTTAGAAAGGAAGTTACAGTTTTGGTTCCTCACTCTGTCATTTTTTAGTGGTATAGCTTAGGGCAAATCGCTTAATATCTCTAAAGTCCAGATTCCTTATCCGTAATGGAGGAACCATGAGATGCCCTTCCTGTGATTGGGGGAAGTCCGCTGAGCTGCTGCAAGTCACGGAATGTGGCTCCTGAGAACATCAAGCTTAGCCCGTGCTGGTCGTTTTAACCACAGCAGGTTTCCCGTGTTGGGATGGGGGTGGGGAGGATGGAGGGGGTGTTGGTGATGGCTGATAAACTAATTTTTTATGAGACAGCAAAAGGGAAACTGCAAAACGATGTAGCTTCCAATGGACTTTGTCGCTGATTGTTGGCTAACTCTGGGCCAAATGCTGGTCTTTAATGAAAGGGAGTGTGAAATTTATTAAGATTAATGACTGTCACAGCTGGTAGCCAGATGTTTACACGATCCCCCTTGTTTTATTGCAAATACATCAGCGAATAGGGTTGAAAGATAGAATTAGGCAAATAAGTGCAATATTTTGAGAATAAATTAGTGTTGTTTTGGAGGGTAGGAGATTAAGAGCCTAATGTATCTTGATTAGACTAATATTAAAAATTAACATTCATAAACCAGTAATCTAAATGAGGTATTTTCAGCACAAATGTCTTGTGGAAGGGACTGGTGTGGGCATGCAAGCTCATGGAGAGACAGCAAAGCAATTAAATAGTCCTTGCTTTGCAGAGCAGAGAGTTAAATGTGTCTTTACTGGCCTCGAGTATGAAAGGGCAAATCATTGTGTTTAATCGGGGAAGGATAAAAATGACTTTGCTTTGCATGTATACTTATGTTCTATTTTGGCATCATAATTATTTCTGCAGCTGTCAGAATTTTACAGAACCTAATAGGGAAATAGATTTGAATCTAGAAAAGCTCAGTACTTTGCAGAAGAGTCCAGTAAATAAAAACTCCCTCAGTGACTGGCTGACCTTATTCCTGTCATTGCTCCTAAGCTCCAACCCTTGAATGAATGAGGGAAAAGGTTAATTAGTTGGAATAAATTCATGGGATTCTTTTAAAGCAGCAGCTTGAATGTAGGTGACTACAGCAAACGGGGGAAGGGTAGAGCTGCCAGGACAGGTTTGGCAGAGCTGATCATCTTGACCCTGTGGGAAAGACAGGAAAGAGTCTTTGCCCATTCTGGCCTCGAATAGTCAGGGGGCAGAGTCACCCAGTCGGAAGTGAAGCTGGAAACTGACCACTCTGTGCGCAGAGGCATGCGGGTGGCACGGGGCAGAGTTCAAAAGCTCTAGTAATTACATTTATTTTCCCAACTTAGAAAGTCAAGTTACAAAGCTGCATATTAACTCCTCGCTTCCTCACCCAGTAATACGAAACAAGGAATTATCCACAGGACATCTAAAAACAGCATTTAAAACTCGTAACCTATAAACGCTCACTTAACAGTTCTATTTATAGAAACCTTTTGGCACTGTTCATGCCCTCAATGAGCTGCTAACCCAGAACTGCAAAGAGGAGTTCAAACACAGGAACTGTGGTGGGCAGAGTCCTTGACCTCCCCAGAAGGTGTCTCAGCCCCAGTCCTGAAGGTTTTGCATATATTATGCTCCCTAGCAAAGAAGGACTAAGAAGCTGAATTGAGGTCACTAATCAGTTGACCTTAAAATAGAAAGATTTTCTTTAATTTTCTAGGTAGACTCAATGTAATTGCAATGTTATTTAAATGATGGAAGAGGAGGCAGTGTCAGAATGAAACAATGTGACATTCTGAGACAGGATCTTGAGCTGGTGGGGAGCACTATGCTGACTGAGCCTTCTTCCCAGCTCCAATATTAATGTCTGAGAGGAAAGTTCATTGACAACTTCCATTTGACTCTCTTAAGAACCATATATTCTGGGCTGGCAAAGATGGCTCAGTGGGTAAGGGTGCTTGCCACCAAGCCAGGGACAACCTGAGTTCCACCCCCCAGGCCCCACATGGTGGAAGGGGAGAACAAATAACTCAAACAAGTTGTCCTTTGATGTCCACAGGGTTACAAAGCTCCACTGATAGAATACCATTCTACTTACAAAGTCTTTTCTCAGGAATATTCTAACAAGCTTTGAAAAAAGCTAGGGTCACGTTTTGGACACTCCCTCCTATAAGTTTGCTGGGAGACAACCATGTCAGTAGGGAAGAGACTTTTACTAACGGGATCCCATTACTTCCAAGCTTGTTCCTCCACAGCTCTCTCCAATCCCGAGCTCCAGAGCGTTCCTGCCTACAGACACCCTAGAGGTGAGACTAGGACATGACCTCCTGTTCTCAGTTGTGCCCTGCTGAGCCCTCCCACTTGGCTTGCCCACAGGACCACCCACAGGCAGGTAATGTACAACCCACCGGGAAATTCCCAGTACCCAGCATGGAGATGTAGTGCCAATGCTAGTTGTTTGTGGAATGTGCCTCTTCCGTGCCCTTTCAATACACTTGCTGAGCTATTCTTGTGATCGCTGCCAATCTGTAGAAAATTACAGGATGAATTTTGTGAAAGACTAAATTTGCATAGCTTTGTCTTCTGTTGTTTATTGGGAATGGGGGACGATTCTGGCTTTTGCACATACTTTGTGTGGCTTTATTGGTGATTATTGGGTTAGATTCACCCTGCTCATTCATCGGCCAGGCATTGCTATGCATGTGCCGTCTGCTGAGGTTTAGTATTAAACCATCTTCTTTTGTTTAGATTTGTATCGCTGTTTCTGCCTGCCAATTATTTTACACAATGCCCACCTCCAGTACACACTGAAGTCTGATGTTACATGTATTTTAGATCTATTTTCCACATTGCAGAGTTCAAGACCCACTAATGACATTTGTCCTGAACTTGGGGCTGGGATAAGTCCTCTTCACTTCGGTCCCTCGTTATCACACAGACACTGCATTCAGTTAAACAAACACATAGCTAAGGAAGACATGGAGCCAAGAGACCATGTCTGTGCTGCCTTAGATTGGCTCCATTGGTGTCTTTGGTCCAGTGGATGTTATGAGAGGCTGTTTTGAGGTCCGCGTGGTCCTCAGCAGCATCCTCTGCCTCTGCCCTCCAACACCTTCCCTAAGTCTTATCATTAAAAAAAAAGTCTCCAAATAGCTCCACAAGTTCCCAAAGGGCAAAAGTTCTGCAGCTGAGAACCAACACATTAGAGGGATCGTAAATACCCAGGTTCAATCAACTTGTTAGGGCAGCTACAGGAATGAAGAGCAGGCTCAGCTGTCACTCAGCTGTGTGGATCACCTGTGGTCAAGTAGTTGACAAGATTGTGAAAGTTACAAGGTCTGGATCGGTGGTCTTAGCTACAGGCAAAGTATGTATGCTCAGTAGGTGACTGGGTTGGAGAGTTGGGACTGCATGCTCTGCTTGGCTCTCCTCTACAGCAGTTGTAAGGTGGCCTCTTTTACTTGCTGGGTGAGAGCCATGACAGCTCAGACCAACAAGGTGACCCCAGTGCTAAGTAGAAATGGCCATAGCCATAATTTTGTTAAAATTATTCTTTCTATTGTTTAAAAAAGTGAAGGTTCTTGAAGTAGGGAAATGATGTAATATTTTATTGACTTTTCCTTTAACTGATATGGATCTGGCCTGCCACTGGCTGCTATATGTCCTGATGGCATCCTGAATAGAACCTGAGTCCTTACCATTTGCCACCAAATGGCATTTCAAAGTATCTCATATTCTAACCTTGAGGCAAGAGATGTCTAATTCTGTTATTCTCCTTCAGCCCTTCCAGTATACAATCGCCATCTAATCGCCCCATGTACAATTAGTACACTATCTTTCCTAAACCAAAAGTTGGATTAAGTTCTACTAAAAAATAAAATAGTTCTCAGTAACTCCAGAGTCCAAATTGTATATTTCAAATACTAGGATCTGTATTCTATCCATTTAACCTGTCTCTCTCTCTCTATGTCTGTCTGTCTCTTTCTCTCTCTCTCTCTCCTTCCTCCCTTTCTTCCCTCCTTCCTTCTCTCCCTCCCTCCATCCCTTCCTTCCTGATTTTCTCTTTTTTTCTTTCCTCTCACTGTTCCATTATCTTTTAATCAAGGGCTCCTCAAAATGTGACCTGTGGTTCACCCACAGAAAAATCTACAAGGAAGCTGGTTAGGGTTCAAGTTTTTCTTCCTAACGCCAGAATTTCTGGGACTAAGATCTTCTTATTGCCAGGCAGTGGTGGTACAAGCCTTTAATCCTAACACCTGCAGAGGCAGGTAGATCACTGTGAGTTCGAAGCCAGCCTGGTCTAGAGTGAGTTCCAGGACAGCCAGAGTTACAACAGAGAAACCCTGTCTCGAAAAAACAAAACAAACAAGGATCTGATTATCTCCACAACTTAGCTAACCTTGTTGTTATCCTAGGTTGCTGTTTGCCTTTGCCGAAGGCAAAGGTGCAGAACATCTACACCATTCCTACCTGAGAACTGCACAACCCGGTTACACAGTATTTTAACTTAGCTGGTAGTTTTGTGCTAGGCACATGTATAGCTGTCCTACGGTGCCAGTGATCTGTGGGTGGCAGGTTGAACTCACCAGGAAACCCTTAGTGTTTTTCTCCTGGTACTTACTGCATTCTAACTTAGGGCAACAGAAGGGCAATAAAAACGATGAGAGGGGGTAGTGGCTACAGTTTATGTGTCAGATAACGCAACAGGCACTTTCTGCTGAGTGTTTCATGAAATATTTGTAACACTGCTATGCACCTTATAGAAGTATAAACTGAGGCCTGGGAAGGCTGATGGACTTGCCCATGACTTAGGGTTTGTAGGCAGGTGAAAGTCTCATGGCAAATCTACAAAGTCAGTACTCAGCTACAACTCAGCACTTCACTGGTCTATTGGTACAGTTGTATTACATCTTTTATGGAGGAAACCCTTTGGGTACAAGCTCTTGACAAACTGCCACAGTGGAATGAACACTGACCATTACAGCAAACCAACCTTTGCCGGAATTCTGGTTTTGGCCTTTATTGGCACCTTCCAGATTGACCTTGGGCATGGCCTGTGCCTGTAGCTAGAAAGAGACCAGATGATGGGAGGGAGGAGGGTGAAGATCAGACCTGCAAAGGACAGGCAGCCACTGTGTGGTAGGAAAGATGGCTGGGAATTCCCACCTGAGTGCTGTTTATATGCTGGAACTTAGTGCTTCGGTTAACCAAGCTTGAAGGGAAGTTATATCAAAACTTTTATTACTTATAATTGTTAATTTTATGTGGTATTGGATCCAACTAAAACTCAGGGATTTAATAGACATTTGGGGGACTCTCTCTGATGCCCTAACATAATAAACATCTGTTGTTTTTCCTTGCATATGCCACATTACTTTTGCCATAGGAACAAAGTGCCCAAATGAACAACCAGAGGGTAGAAGGCTTTATCCCAGCTCAGCTTCAGAAGCCTCAGACCATGCTTAGCTTGCTCCATCCCCAAGGGCCTGAGGAGATGCAGAACATCTTTGCACCAGGAAGGTACACCAGAGAGGAGCTGTTTACCTCTCATCTCACAGGAGCCAGGGAGCAGAAAGATCAGAGGCTGGGACAAGATGTATCCTTTAAAAGCATGACTGTATGTCATGCTGGGTCTCAGACCTTGATTTTTCTCTGTGGATTAACTTTCTCCACCAGGTAGTGCTATGGGTCCAGTGAGGCAGACAGGGTATATGACTTGAGCCAAGGCAAACACATCAAATAGGAACAAATGCCTTTGTCTAGGCTATTTGCCCAAAAGTGTCCTTCATGTCACAGAATATAAAGAGGTAAACTGGAAACCCTCAGAGATTCGAGATATCTTGGATAGGCAGAGGCATGACCCAGAGGCACAGGAAATACGGGTTGGATTGTGGTGACACTACTGATGCCCTGGACAATTTCCTGTTTGAATCTAGGAACTATCCTGTAAATTTTATATACAGATGCCAATAATTTTCTTATTTTGCTCAAATCGGTTTGAGTAGAATTTTCTGTTTCTTACTTTTTTAAAGAAATAGAACTCAGTAATGGTCAGCATTAAAAAAACATATTAAGATGCTTTCAATTCCCCTTATAACATCTTTGCACTTAACAGATTCTCCAGAATTGATGATTCAGAGAATGAAAGTAAGTAAGGAAAGAAAGAGAGAAAGAGAGGGAAGGAGGAAGAAAGGAGAAAAGAAAAGAAAAAAAAAGAAAAGAAAAGAAAAGAGAAGAACAGAAGACAGACTCAGGCCAACTCTATTAGGTTACAAGAATTTTGTTACTTTGTTTTAAATGTTCTTTCTCACCACATTCATATTTATAAGTTTCAATTACAAAAACTATTCCAGAAGGCCTGAGGTGTTTCTCAGAATTTATTTAAAAACCTCCAGTTGCAGGAAGGGTGTGCCCACCTGTGCAAGAAAAGGCACAGCCATGTAAGCGTCTTCATGACTTCTGGTGTCGGGATGCAGGGGGGACCACAGTTCAGTGTTGACAGTGGACATCCTCGTGTAGATGACTGCAGCCCTGCTGGAAGTGGCCAGAGGAAATGATTCTGCAGTAGGCCTTTTTGTGGGGGTGGGGACATAGGAAAACAATTCTTACTATGTGAGACCCCCCCCCTTTTTTCAGAACTGAGTAGACTTGCCTTAAAAGGCACAGGCACTAATGGGTAAAGCAGAGAGAAAGGACCACATAATCATAGCCGATTACATTTATTAATCCCAAATTTTAGTTTTGTGTGATTTTGTTTGTTTCATTTTGTTTTTGAGACAGAGTGATGCTCTTAGTCCTGACTGGCTCTGGTCTCAGTCCTCCTGCCTCAGCTTCCCCAGTGCTTGGATTATGGGTGTGAGCCACCATGCTCAGGGGCTCAGCTTTCCTTGTAACAGGGACACTTCAGGAGCCTTGTCACAGAGAGTTAAACGCACGGTTCTGAGCACTTAACCGATATCATTTCTCCTCGTTCTTGAAGCAGCTCCTTGAAGGTTGTCCCCATTACTAGAATTTATGATAAGGAAACTTAGAACACAGGGGCAATTGGTCAGCTCGTGCCAGCCAGTAATACGTGAAACAGCGTGGTCTTTTATCTAAATCACCTGAGGGGTGGCAAACACTGGCCACACCACATACCCGACCCACCTGATGGGTTCCAAGATTTTCAGAGCAACCTCACAGAGGATCTTTGGGTTTGTTTTGAGACAGGGTTTCATCAAGTAGCTCTAGTGGACCTGGAACTTCCTATACAGACCAGGTTGATCTGTTCAGTCTAGAGCA
Organism: Cricetomys ansorgei; assembly: GCA_026225945.1. Taxonomy (NCBI): domain Eukaryota; kingdom Metazoa; phylum Chordata; class Mammalia; order Rodentia; family Nesomyidae; genus Cricetomys; species Cricetomys ansorgei. The sequence continues at coordinate 24,887,580 of JAMJFZ010003875.1, read as the reverse complement.
CAGCATAGAGTGGGCAGAAATGAGAGCCCTGGCTTCAGACTCGGTTGGCCAGCATTTCAACTGAGGCCCTGCTCTTCACTGACTTGAGTTAATCACTATTTAAGTGATTAACATAACACTGTAAACACCTGTTAAAAAAATGGGTTTTGTAATGAAGACTAAAGAATACCAACTAGCAAAAAGTAACATGAGACCTAGTATGCAGCTATATTAGAAGAGCCCATTACCGCTCCAAAATAGTCATCCAATCATGTTCTAATAAATTGCTAGCAAATAGCTAATGTCAGACCAACACTAGATTTCTAGCTGTAGATAGGAAGTCGTTCCCCCTCCCTTCCAACATCCTTTGTGAACAGCATCATTTATCTTTCACTGTGATGTTGCTGTTTTTGTAGCTCAATACATGTGACAAAACTTTTAAAATTAGGAGGAACATTTTGAGGGTTCAAACTCATGGGGACAGTGCCCATTAGTATCCCTCACTGACTGCCAGTCTGCAGTAAGGCTCATCAAACACCAAAGTGGATTTGGCAGGCAGGCCAGCTGGCTCCCTGTTCATGCACGTTGGAAATGAACTCTCTTGTTCGTTGTTGTTGAGCACGTAAAGAACAAACTCCCTATTTGAGTGTCCTCGAGCAGGAAGAAAGAGTGCTCTTGTTATTCAGAGCTTGTGACTCAGGAGAAGATGGGGCACCAGCAAGTGACTGTTATAGAAGTCATCAAGGGTACATGGTCACTGACCTGAAAACACTATCACCTTAAGTGTTCTATGGAAGGAAGCAATGATGTACAACATAATTAATTACTTTAAGTATTGTGTGTGTGTGTAAGTGCACATGCGTGTGCATACAAGTAAACCTGCATTTAATCTAGATGACCTAACCCAGTAGGGATCATTCATATGCTTTTGGCTTACCTAGCTTCTGCAAGTTGTGGTTGTGAGCAGTCTGTGTTGTACCATTCTGAACTTTACTGACAAGGTCAAGGACCAAACAGGAGCATGGGTCAGGGACAGAGTTCCCTGCCTTTTCCTGTTGGGATCTACGTCTTAATCAGAGAAGTACAGGTGGTCCCACATTCAAATTATTCCTTAATCTAAGTGTTTTCCCACAAGGAACAGAATGCAAAAGCAATTATCAGGGAAAGCCATTGGCCTGGAGCTTGTACCCAAGGGAGGAGGCAGTGGCCCAGTGCCTCCCTTTGTAGGAACTGGCTTAATTCTGGGGTCAGTGCATCTTGGCCTCTGTCTTCTGCTCTGCTTTCCCGCTTTCTCCCATCACTTTGCTCCCCTCCTCCATTTGTTCTTCAACACGTTTCCATCTGTCTCTTTCTCTTGGTCTTTCTTCATTTTCATATTAACTTTCTCAGCTTCTTGTAAACTATCTCCTGGTGGTGCATACCGTGCACCCAGGTCACAGTGACCAGTCCCCATCCTGCTCAAGCTAATTCTATTACTTCTGCTTGACGTATGTTGTATGGTGCCCCTCAAGGTCAGCATTCATTGTGACAAACAAAACATGGTTAGAATGGTGCTATTATGCCTGATGGTACACATGTAGAACTAGAAGAAAACGAAAGGGCACTCCTTTTCAGAAGCTTCGTGGTCCCCAGAATCGACACATCACTGCAGCCAATGTTCAGGACACTTGCTTTCTGGTTCCTCTCATTCCAAATGTCTAAAGCTAAGTCTATGTATGAACAGAGGTATAGTAACTGTGAGCCAAAGGCAGACACATCAAATCAAATGGTGTTTTTTAACATTGATGAATTAACTTTTATTTTTGTTTGTTTGTAAAGGACTGAGATATAACTTGGCCTCTTCCCATGTGATCTGTATTCTAAAAAAAAAAGTAAAAATAAAAACCAAGTAGGAAGAACGGGCTGACTTCACAGATGTAGACAGTCTCTAAAGACACTCAGGTCTTACCATCTGGTTGTGGAAAGCAACCAATAGTTTGGCAATAGCCTGTGATATTTGGGGCTTTCCATGGGACCCCTTTGGCCAATGACCTCAACAAAATATAGCCCGTTCCTGGCACTGGAGGTTTTACTTGGTGGCATACGATTTCTAGTTGGGGCACTGTCCTCCCTATTATTTGGCATGTCCATTTAGATTCCTTTCATATATGGGTATGTTTCAGGAAATTTCTCTGGTGGTAGGTCTCCATATGCTTTCAGGAGGCCTGTGGTGTTGGTTGCCCCTCCCACATTCTATCCTATGCCTTTCTCTTCCCTCTCCCTCCCTACTTAATTCCCTTGTTCTAGTTTCCCCTTTGTCTCTCCATAACACTATACTCCATTTCCCCTTCCTTTGGAGGTCCTCCCCGACCTCTAGTCCCTTATGGGTCCCTAACCTCTGTGGTTATTCGGATTGTAGCACACAGATTGAGGCTTATATACTAACATCCACATATAAGAGAAAACATACCATATTTGTCTCTTTGAGTCTTGATTACCTTACTCAGGATGATTTTTTTTCCTAGTCCTGACTTTGGAGCACTCAGTCTTAATTGGGATGTCTTCATCAAAGCCCTCCCCTCAAGACTCAGGGATCCATTTGGGAGAGGAGGCAGAAAAACTGTGAGAGCCAGAGTGGAAGATGACTCCAAGGAGACCAATGTCTCCCAGACACAACAGGACTGATGCACATATGAACTCAGAGAATATGGCAGCATGTACCAGTGCAAACCAGATGGGGTCCCAGCACTGAGAGGGTGAAGTAAACATGAGCTTTCACTCCCTAAACAAGAAGCTATCTGCAATTGTTACCAACTGGCAAAGGAAAATTAGTCTTCTGCAAGCAGTCTAACTGGGTATATTAATCATACTTCAGGACAGGCCTCATGCCCAGAGCAGTTGGCTTACACGAGACAAATTCAGTGGTATTTTTGTAGATGCTTTGTCTCATCCCGCTTTGTGATTTCCATCTTTGTGTGTGTGTGTGTCTGTATGTTTCTTGTATTTGTTTTGTTTGTTTGTTTTAATTGTGTCTTTCAAAAGAAAGAGAGAAAAAGAATATAAAGTTGGTTGGGCAAGGGGGTGGGAGGATCTGGAAGGAACTGGGGGAGGGGAGAAACATGCTCAAAATATATCGTTGTTTTTAAAAGACACCCAGGTCTCTTGGATTTCTATTTAGGAATGACACAGTTTTATTAGTAAGAGGGAGGCCCTGGGTACTCTGTCTGTGTCCTAGGGAGTGGTATGTTTCTTCTTCCAACCACTCTACAGTGAGCCACTGGGAAGCCCTGAATAGACTTTGTGAAGATTCAAAGGGGGCTTTGTTGGGGGTGGTGCAAAGTCTCAGCACGGTCTGGACTACCCTCTGAGCGTTCTTGGTGCCAGATGCAATTCCATAAAAATAATATTTTGATCCCAGACTGTTTCTGGCTAAATGTTACCTTTGACAAGCTTTGCACAAATTACCATTCACAGTCACACTCCCTTTGTGGCTGATTCCGTTTTTAGCAGTGTCGAAGGGAAGGAGGGCTCTCAGAAGGATGTGTGTGCATTTGATATGTCTGTTCCTGCTCTCTCTGAAGGTCAACTCTAGCATGCATTCCTGGCAGAATGACATTCCCCAGGCTCTTCAGACTTCTCCCTCTAGGCTCTGCAAGTCTCCTAGCCCTCCTCATCTTAGACCGAGAAGTAAATCTAGACGTTTCTCTTTAAGGCTAGCTTTGTTCCACATGGTGTCTTTCTCTGCTGAAGGAGGGGACGGAAAGGCAGAAACCCTGGCTACTATCTCTCTGTCTCTGTCTCTGTCTCTCTCTCTGTGTGTGTGTGTGTGTGTGTGTGTGTGTGTGTGTGTGTTCCCAGACACAGACTTTTAGGAGGTAACTTTGATGAGGCAAAAGATAGAGTAAATTCTGAGCTTGAAAAAAAAAAAAAAAAAAAAGGAGGTCTAGATGCCAATTGTCAAAGCTTTCATTGGGAATTTTATATGCTGATTTGAAATTACTTTGTTTTAGTTTTGCATGCATTGTGTACATGAAAAACAATGAGTGTAATAGAAATACACATGTACACATACATTCTTGTGTTTATATGCATGCATATTTTATAATATGTAGCATAGGAAAAATAAAGTGAACTCTCATGTAATACAGCATGCTGCTTCAGAAGATGAAAACAGGGTACCAATACCTTGTACCGTAATTGAGTTTTCCTTTCTTCTCCTATTGTTCCTTCCCACTATGCTGTTTTTGTTGCATACAAGTAAGAGCTTATAAATAAGCATTGGCATATGTACATGTTTTAAAATATTACATAAATAGACTAGTTTTTTTAAATGAGTGAACCTTACTTTTTCCTTCAATGTGATTTGAGCTTTGTATATACTAATATGTATATGTAGCTAGTTCATCCATTTCCATTGCTGCATAGCATATGCTACAACTACATCTCAAGTTGTCTTCTCTTTTAGTGTTTATGAGCCTTGATAATGTGGCCTGTATTTCTGTGCATGCACTTCCCCCTTATCACTGGTGTATACAAGCAATAGCTTCTCCAGGGCACAAAGTATGTTTGAGAAAGCGGGGTCTCTGGAGAGACATCTATTGACTGTCTTTAGCTTAATCACTTTCCAAAGTGATGGTAAAGTTGTACACTGCTAAGAGTCGAATGCAGCTCTGCCAGCGCTCTGTGTTTACGTTTCTCTGCATGCTGACAGGCCTCGACATCTTTGCAAGCATTTGTTTGCTGTCTATATTTGTTTGGGAGTTGCTTTTTGTTTTGTTTTTGTTTTTCTGTCTTCTGGGATTATTTTTGTCTTTTACTTGTCAGTAGATAAAAAAATTTAAAATTATATTTAGATACTAACCCTTTCTAAAGATAATTTTTTTAGCTTTGCTTATGATATGTTATGATGTTTTAATATTTATTTTATACAGCTTATTTATTTACCCATTTATTTATTCATTTGAGAAAGAGCTCACTAAGTGGTTTGGGCTGGCATGGAACTCAGTCCGTAACCCATACTAGCCTTGGACGTGTGATCCTCCTGCCTCAGCCCTCTGATTTCTGGAATTATAGGTGTACATGACCACACTAATTGCTTAAGTTTAATGCAATTCAAATGCCAATATTTTCTCCTATGACTTGAGTTTTTCATCATGTTTAAGGAATCACTTCTGATATTAAGAACTTTAAACTATTTTGTGTTCTTGACTATAGATTTTCAACTTTTGTTTGTGTGCTACTGTCTCTAATATAACAGTTTTTATGTGAGGTATGGGAAACCAAGGTTCTGTTTGTTTGTTTTCCTTTAAAGGTGTATGACCAAAAGTCTGTGAATCTGCTCAGGCAAGATATTACAGACCATACAGGTTAAACAACAGAAGTGCATTCACTCAGTTCTGGGGGCTGGAAGATCAAAGGTGCTGTTGGGCTGACATCTAAGGGTGCCTCTCTTCCTGAATTGGGCTCAGCCTCTTATGTAGCCTGGTATCAAAAACTCTCTGATGTCACTTCCTCTTCTTACAAGGATTCAGGTCCCATTCACTTAGTAACCCTCCTTTGTGATTTCATTGACTTTCATTACTTCCTTATGGGCTCTATTTCCAAATTAGGTTACAGGTGGGGATTAGGGCTGAGAGGTATGAACTTGGGGGAGGAGGTAAGCAAGGTCATCCATAGCAAGTGTGTCACCAAATTACTATTTATTATGCAAGCTATGCCTCCACTTTGCCATGCATCAGGCACCTGTGGTCTCTGTCTTAAACTCCATTCTCTGCTCTGTATCCTGGTCAGTGGGTCTATTTTTGCACCTGTATCAAGCCAAGTACCTAAACGTTAGGCCTTGCATGGAGCCATGACTTCTGCCAGCCTCTTCTCCTTATTATTCTGCCTTAGGAGTGTCTAGATTTAACCTTCTGTTGATCTATATGAATTTTAGAAGCAACTTTGTCAATTTCTACTAACAATCTTATAAGGATTTATGTGAGAAATCATTGAATCTCTAAATCATCTGGAGAGAATGGATATATTTATAGCATCGAATGTTTGAACCCTTGAGCGTGCTCTCTCTCTCTCTCTCTCTCCCTCCTGCCCTCCTTCCATTTATTTATTTTTCTTCTCACAGGAAAATATTCTAAAGAATTTGATGTAAATTCTCTGTACATGTCATGGTTAGCTTTATCCATCAACTTGACATCACAATCTAGAGTCATCTGAGTCCCAACAAAGGAACTGTCTGTGATGGGGGAGAGCAGGGGTCGGTGTGATTCTTGATTCCTAATTGATGTAGGAAAACTCAGCCCACTCTGGGCAGTACCATCCCTAGGTAAGTGGTCTTGAACTCTGTAAGAAAGCTAGCTGAGTACAAACCTCCCTAAGAGCTAGTTAGCAAGCAGTATCCTCCATGGGCCCTGCTGTTCTTTGGCTGTAAAGAGAGTTCCTTGGTTAGAGGTAACTTAGTGTGGAATAGCAAGCCAGCCTGCTTTTAAGATCCTACTGTGAGTTTCTGCCACAGTTTTTCCTCAGTGATGGAATGTGACCTGTAAACTGAAATAAACCTGTTCTTTCCCTGCTGCTTTTGGTCATGGTATGTTCACAGAAAAAGAATGAAACTAGAGGAATATGTATTACTGCAACATAAGCTTTTCAGTGTGTTCGAATTCTTGTGACTGATATTACATAATGCACTCTCTTTTGATCAGTCTTGTTTCTTAGCTGTATTTGGAAACTAATTTGTGTGTCTGGACTTGCTACATGGAATCCAAAGCAGATAACCTTTCAAACCCATCTACTTCCTTTTTCCTCATTCACCATTGCAGGGGTATTCTCACTTTCTGTTTAAGCTTGATAAGCTATAATTTTTTTTTTATCCAGAAATGTATGTCTTTTATTTAAATTTCTTCTTCTTGGCATTACATGTTCTCAATCTTCTTTTATTTAATGTGATCTTTTCTATGTCTCTGTCTGTAGGTATAGCTCCTTTCATTCCTGATGTCTTGTGTGTTCATCCTTGAATATTTTCTTGGCTGATTTCCCCACAGATTTTTCTCCAAAACAGCATTTTGGATCTGTTGATTCTCTATCTCTGTTTTCTATTTTATCTGTGATCCTCACTGTTATGGAAATGTTTTAAATACTTACAACATTATTGGTTGGCACAGTCACTCCTATATGTATAACTGTATACCTTATATATAATCTTGTTTTGACCACATGAGAACTTTAAGGGGGAAACAATAGCATTCTGACTGTTGGATAAGTTAGGAAACATGAAATCTATAGGGCTACTACCATGAAAAGTGGAGATTCAAACCCAAGCCACATACACTGAGTTCCTCCTCTCTTTTCATAAAGCAGAGCTGAAGGGGAGACAATGTGTAGCTCTGGGAAATAAATTAGAGGTGTTCAGGATTCAGGTGTGCTGAAGTCACAGAAGAATTTTGCTGGATTTGCACTTGAAGCTACATCCAGTTGCTGGCTCTACCTCTAGCAGTACTTTGACAGGCGGTAGACTGAGAGAACTCAATTACCATATGAGTCCTACAAAGCCCTTTCATTTCCAGATATATCTGAGCCAAAAGATAATGGAGTGCTTCCTGCAAATTATCAAATTGTCTTGCTATGAATTGCTATTTTTTTTAAAAAAAAATTTCAATTTTGAATTAACTTACTTGTAAGCAGCTTTCAAGGCATTTTCAAAGCTGCTTCTAGTTCTCACACTTCTGACAACTTCAGCAGCTGTTAAGCAGATAGGCTATTTATTATAACCGGCCTGCAGATGAAAATATCAGAAGTTAAGTGACAGGCTCAAGGTCACAGACGTAGCAGGAAGCAGGGTGGCTCTAGAATGCAGACGCTGACTCTGAGCTTGCCTGCTGCTTTTTTATTCATACTTTCCACACCCCCTGACTTTTAGTTCTTCTCCTCCTAAGGCAGTGTTGGGTAATACAGTGCAATAAAAACTTGTATATGTTGTAGATAGAACATAGTAGTGAGAATAATTAAAATATTGTGAGATTTGGGTAGAGGATTGTGGGAAATTTTATGTATCTTGCAAATGTGTGTATACCCGCGGGTGTTTGTAGAGGATTATGGGAAATGTGTGTGTGTGTGTGTGTGTGTGTGTGTGTGTAGGTATGCAGGTGGGTACGTGTGTGAGTGAGTGTATGTGTGTACAGGTGGGTATGTGTGTGAGTGGGGGTATGTGTGTGTAGGTGCATAGGTGGGTACATGTGTGTGTATAAAATATTATGAGAGATTTAGGTAGAGGATTATAGAAAATGTGTGTGTGTGTAGGTATACAGGTGGGTATATGCATTAGAGTGGGTGTATGTGTGTGTAGGTGTACAGGTGGGTACATGTGTGAGAGTGGGTGTATGTGTATGTAGGTGAATAGGTGGGTACACATGTGTGTATAAAATATTATGAGAGACTTAGGTAGAGGATTATGGAAAGTGTGTGTGTGTGTGTGTGTGTGTGTGTAAGTATGCAGGTAAGGACATGCATTAGAGTGGGTGTATGTGTGTGTGTTAGGTGTGCAGGTAGGTATGTGCCTGTGTGAGTGGGTGTATGTGTGTGTGTAGGTATACAGGTGGGTATGTGTGTGTGAGTGGGTGTATGTGTGTGTGTGTGTGTGTGTGTGTAGGTATACAGGTGGGTATATGTGAGAGTGGGTGTATATGTGTGTAGGTGTTCAGATGGGTACGTGTGTGAGTAGGTGTATGCGTGTGTGTAGGTGTACAGGTGGGTATGTGTTTGTGAGTAGGTGTATGTGTGTGTGTTAGGTGTGCAGGTAGTTATGTGTTGTGTGAGTGGGTGTATGTGTGTGTAGGTATACAGGTGGGTATGTGTGTGAGTGGGTGTATGTGTGTCTATGTGTGCAGGTGGGTATATTTGTGAATAGGTATAGGTGTGTAGGTATACAAGTGGGTATATGAGTGAGTGGGTGTATGTGTGTATAGGTGTACAGGTGGGCATGCGTGTGAGTGGGTGTATGTTTGTGTTAGAATGCATGTGAGGATGAAGGACAACTTTGAGTACCAAGGGTCCAGTCCGAGTGAGAGTTCAGTGACCCGTGAGGGAAAGGCAGAGTTGGCAAATAATATGAATAAAACCTCTTATAGATGGGACCAGACTTCTAAAGAGAAGACCTTTCTCTCTCCTTCTCTACTCTCCTTCTTCTCCCTTCTCCCTTTCCTTATTGTTTCCTATACACCTATATACCTTTTAAACAATCCCCTCTATGTAAGAAGAAATCACATCATAATCACGAGTCCATAAAACCACATATATACACTTTCACACACATCTTGTGGACACAGCAAAACTTTAACACACACTCACACACCTTACCCATTTTAATGTTTTAACACACACACAATTTACTCATACCCATCTTGTAAGCTTCCTCTTGTCTTGTAGAAGAAGCAAAGCTCCAACATACACATGTTGTTGGAGTTTATTTTTAGTTATGTGCAAAATATTGTTTTGTGCACTGTTGGGTGAGGGTTTGCCCAGGTCTTGGCATTTTGTATTGTCTGTGGGTGTTGGATTTCTGTTGGGGGTGTTTGATTGCTTATGATTTGCACCTGAAGAGTTCTGAATGACTAAAAACAACTGAGATGTTCATGGTTCCACTGTTCGGTATGGCATTTTGAGAGGCCAGGATGATGGTTCCCTTCATTGAGGTCTGGCAGAGCTTGCACATATGAGACTGCCTCCTGGTCATCCTTGATGAGTGACACACTCATACATCTTATATGCTTCCTTTCGTAAGCCTTTTCTTCCTTATGGAAGAAGCAAAACTCCAACACACATAGATCTTACCCACACATCTTGCAAGCTTCCTTCTTCCATTCTTCCTCTTCTTCCTGTCTGTCTGTTTTCCCATGTATCTTATATATTTTTAGACAAATCCCCTCATGGGGAAAGATCAAATTACAATCACATTTTAATCACAAACTTAAATTTCACATGATTACTGGTTTTACATTTCAGTGATTACAAGTTCCATATTTTTTTAAAAACAAGTTATCTTTAAACCCACACCTGAACATCTAGTTCCCCATTTATTTCCTCCCCATAATGCATCTATATCCTAGAAGGAATAGTTTTTCTATTGTAGATTAACAGAGTTTAAGCAGGCCAAATAATTTCACAGCCAGCATCTATTGTAGCTGGCAGATCACAGTCTTGCATTTGCTAGGAAACTAGTACTAGTATCCTAACCTAACATGATTCTTATTTAGTTGACACAGCGAAACAAGTTTATTATAATTAGAAAACATTAAGTCAGGTGTCTCTTTTGCTTTTCTTAGGTAAAAGGAGAATATGCTGCACAGCTCTATATCCCTAAACTCATCAGCAAACTTTTAATTATAGAAACCAGGAAAGAATCAATTTTATTTGTGATGGAGGCAGTTCAAACCCAACAATGGGCACTGAAACTCATTTGTTATTACTTGATCATGGGCCTGTTTTTTGTAAGCGAAACTCATGGGTTTTAGCAATTAAACTTTCTTTGTTCTAGCTTTCCTAACCCTGACCAAACAAGTCCCTAACAAAAATATGTTTTCTTACTTTTATGTTATTTCTTAGGTTACTAATGTTTTTAGGTTACTGATTCCAAGGCAGTTGGCAAAACATCCTGATCTAATCCTGTAACCGAATGTGAAAACCACCTACGGTGTCTAACTATATATGTTTTTTAGTCATTCTTTCTGTAGTTTCAATTGAATCACTAGTTTAACTGAATGGCATTGCCTTATCCAAGTGGCATTGCTCCAGGGAGAATCATCACCATCATTATGTGTGCCCAGTGAGCAGTTAGAGACCTCCATAGAACTTTCATACCACAAGAGAGACAGGGAGACCATGCTAGCAACAAGCACGATAAGGCCCAGAAGTAACAAAGGGCACTCAGGAGACAATCCCCCCATGACTTTGCCAAACTGAGGTAGACTCATCATAGTCTTTACTAGGTGGTGAGTTGTACTTCTGAAACTCCAATGCTGGCTGCTGCTCCCTGCATTTCTCCCAGAACTTGGGAGTTATTCTTCGGGAGCCACCCACCTCTTTTATAAGACAGGGTCTCTCACTGGATTTGGAACTTGCCATTTAGGTTAGGCTAGTTGACTGGCAAGCCCCAGAACCCACCTGTCCCTTCCTCCTGAGTGTGACAGAATGACTGTTTTTGTGTTGGGATTATTGAACTATCTTACCAGTCCTGGATTATGAAAAATTTGAAAGAGGAGTAAGATTTGCTTTTCAGTGGAAAGATGAGGATTCTAATACTTTATGTTTTTACTGTGCTCCAAGTTAATCTTAAGAATCTAACAACCTAGAAAGCTTGGAGGATCACATAAAAGTTTGGGAACACAGTATATGTTACATCTAATATGCTAAATAAGCCAGAATACCACAGAGATTCTACAAAAATGAGTAAAAAATAGCTCAGTGTATTGGAAGAACATTCTAGGTTTCTATGGGATATGATGAACACCCCTGCTGTAGGACTCTGCCTATTTTCCCCTCTATCTAAAATAAGAGGACTGCAAATAGTCTCTATCTTGTACTTTTCTCTCTGTGGTTCCCCTTATTCGGAGAAACCTTCCATATTCTTAGTCATTTTTCTGAGAATTTATCCCTTTATCTTCTCCTAACCTGTGACTCCTCTGCTTTCCTCGCTGCTTACTTTATCTCAATGGTGCCACACCATGGGCCCAGGAAATGGTGGTTGTGTCCTTTTTTATTACCCACAATGGCTTTTTCCATCTCTTTTTCCCTCAGATACCCTGCACACCTTGAAGCTTATAACTTAGATTAAGCTATTTCTTACTTTTCTCTCTAGCAATAGTTTTCAGGTCTTTCAGTCATGTGACTCATGGAAACTGATGATCTAAATCACTATTCTTCAAATCATTTTTGTTAATAGCAATCATGTGTCCGGGCCACCGAATGACCTGTCCTATCAAACTCTCGATGGACTTAGAACAATGTCTCCATCCATCAGCCCCAGCTACTCACTTACTGCATTCTAAACCTCATTATTACCGTTGACTTAACCATCTCTGAAGTTCAAATATGTTAACAGGAGCTGGGGGTAAAGCCCAGTTGATACAGTATTTGCCAAAGAATGTACTGCTGAAGGCCATCCCCAGGTACATTTGGAGCTTGAGGGCAGCTTGGGCTACATGAGACGCCATTTCAGAAAATGAACAGCAGCATGCTAATGTGGTTCTTCTAGCATTTCACCAACAAGTTCCTAACCCACCAGGAACTCCAGCTCACTTCTCAGCTCACTTTACTATATACTTGCTATATACCTCTTCTTGTTTATGTCCTTATTCATGACATCTTACAGGCCAGCCCTTTCTGTACCAACCTAAGTCTCCTTCCCTTTCTCTCTGTATTAGGCTTGCTTGGCAAAACCACAGCCTTTGATACATGAGACCTTCTACCACCTCTGGTCCTACATCAGAGTAGGGTGTAGACAGAAGAAAAATCTGTCATTTTGCTGCATAGACTCACTTTAAATTTATAACCTCAGACCTTGCCTGGCCCTCAGCACTGCCTAGCCAATTTCTCTGTCTCTCTAGTCAATTTACTTCCCCACTCTTTTGAGAAAATTATTTCACACCTTCTGTCCCTTCAGACCTATTCTGCTTTTTTCAGTCGTAGCTGATGATCTCATTTGCTACCTCACTGAGAAGCAGGAACAATCAGAAGTGAGAAGGCACCTTCTACCACCGAAGGCATCAGTGCCCCGCCCCCTCCCTGGTAGGCAGGTCTACCGTGCTATTCCTGCTGACTTCTGTGGCCACCTCTCCACCGCAAACACGCAATCTTCCACTTTCTACTGCGCTGCTGTTGCTTTCTCAGGCTCTGCTCAGTCTATCAGAAGGCAGACGTGGAAGAGCAACTTGCGGTTTGAGAGGAGTTCCTCACGCTCCTCCAGAGAAGGAAGGGAAGGGCAGAGAAGTAAATGTCGAAGAGTGGCTGGGAGACTTGAGCTTGGTTCTGCTTTCCATTCCTGTTCCTTCTTAGGCTCTGCCTACTGAAGAAAGCCCACTTCAGTTCCCGATCTTCAAATCACAAGAGCAGAAGCCTGGAGAAGACTGGCTATCACTGTCCAGAGGTGCAGGAGGTGGGAAGAAAGCGTCCCTACTACTCTGTGAAATACTATCAGTTGTATTTTAAGACTCACCTGTCAGTAGTTTAGTAAGTAAGAAACTTAGTATCTTGGTCTTTCATTGCCTGTTCTCTATTTCTAGGCAACCTAGCACTCGGGCATATGCAAAATGGTTGTTTTTATTTGGTTCCTCTGAACTCCAACATGCCCTTCTGTAGCACAACACTACAATTTTTCACCCTTTCTTTAGGGAAAAAGAAAGGAAAGTAGAAAGAAATCTTCACCGCTTTTTGCAAGCGGCTTTGGTATAGAATGGGAGAAAGGGAGAAATCTTCACAGCCTCTTTTTAGACTGTCCTAAGCTCAAATCTCTCCAACCTTTGTTCTCTTAGGAATTATCACAGTTACTAATGACAACAACCAAACTAACGAACCACTATCCACTCTTGGGGCTTCAGACCTTTAATACACTAAGCCAAAAGTTCGCATTTACCCATATGGCATGCAATCCAAAAAACAAGCTACACGTGCCAGAATGACTGCATCCAACCGAATTATAGCCACCTGCATCAAGTATTCCAAATCTAACTCGTAAACAACTATTCTACAGTGGTGGGTGGGAACACAAACCTAATCCAAACACCATTTTGCGTTTTTAAAGAAACCAAAAATAACCAAAACTTTTTCCAAGTGTTCCTCTACATCCTACCTTTAAGCCTTTTCTTTCTCCTTCTCCCAGTCTATCTTTAGAAAAGCTCCACCCATTAAAGTCAAACAAAGAAATTCCATCTCAATCACTATTAGCTTGCCCTGAAGCCCTTATCTTTTACCTGTTAGACTAAAATTGGCCCAAGGTTGTCTAGTAGTAGACCAGTTAAAAACCAAGTTAGCAGTATACTTTTGTAACTAATAGCTGTGCCTCATCCCTTCACAGCAGCTGGGCTCCAGCCAGTCATGAGTGGCTGACTGATTAGACCATGTTCATACCAGGCAAAGGCTGGGCCGACCAATCAAGTTGTTTTTATCCATGAATCCTGCACAAAGTGGGACTATACCTCTTCTGCTTCAGAAAGAAGCCCAATTTGAGAACTATTCTCTGCTCGATTAAAGTCTGCTAAGTTTAATTTGTCTAAAGTTTTCAGTTGAACGTGCCTCTTTCAGCTTTCAATACACTAGTGAAACTGTTCTGTCAGGACAACAGGCTTTTACAGGTGCCAAGTTCAATGGTCAGTTCTCAGCACTGGAATCTCTCAATCTTTCCACCTCATTTGTTACGACGCATTACTTCAACTTCCTTAAGACAGGATGCTTCCTTCCCCCACCTCACCCTCCCAGAATACCGGAATTTTCTTGGACACGTCTGACATCGATTCCCTTGTATTTCATTGGTGACCTCAGATCATTCCCTTCTCATTCTTATTCTTCCTTCCCTGAAGTCACCATTCAGTACAGCATGTTCTTAACTTCCTATCATCCCATTTCCCCCACCAATGCAAACTAACACAAGCACCCCTTGGTATTGACCATAACCTTTTAGTTTGTATTTTAAGGAACTCCTCTTCATTCTTGCTATTGGAAGGCAAGACTCCCTCTACTGAAATTTGGCTCTCTTTCCTTTTGATTTAAAAAAAAAATTAGTTAAAATATGATAGTGTCATTTCCCTCCTTCCCTTTTCTCCCTCCAACCCTTCCCATGTACCCATTCCTGGCTATTTCTTGAATTGATGGTGTCTTTTTCTTTAATTGTTATTGTTACACACACACATACACACACAGGTGTGTGTGTGTGTATGTGTGTGTTTGTGTGTGTAATGTGTAAATATATAAATACAACTAGCTCAGTCCGCTTGCACATACGCAATTTCAGGGCTGACCACTTGGTTTTTGATAACCTATTAGTGGCTCAACCCTGGGGAAGACTAATTTTTCTACTCAGCATCCCTTAGTTGCCTGTAATTCTTTGTCTAGGGGTGGGGTCCGGTGAGGTTCCCCCTGCGTGTTAGCATGTCTATTGATGACCTTGTGCAGGCCTTGTTTAGACATCTGCTTCTCTTCTGATGATGGCTTGTCAGTGCAGCTCTTTCCATACTCAGTGTACTTCAGGGTGGAGACGGAGTATCTTGTTCTCTTCCACACTGCCTTGCTGTGCCCATCCGAGTGTGATAAACTCTTCTTTTGAAACCTCTTCTTTTGAAACCCCTCCTTTTGATCCCACCACTTTTATTATTTCCCATCATCCTCTGGGTCTGGTACCAAATTCCATCTTTGGTCTTCCTGCTGCTTTTCAATGTCCTTACAGTAGTGCCTTTGCTCACGTTGTCATTTTTCCAGATGATTCTCCCCCAAGACTCTCCTGCGATTCTCAGTTTATGGTCATGCCCTCAGAGACACGTTCCCTGATCACCCTATTGTCAGTCAAAAACCTCTCAACATAACAGTCCCTGTCTCCCGATGCTTTGTTTCCCAAAATTCTTCTAGCAGCACGCGCATTATCTTATTTACCTGTGCATTGTCTGTCTCCTCAGCTAGAATATAAATAAGATCTGTGAGGACTGGGGTTTTGCCTGTTTGCTTTCTGAAAACAATGTCCAATCATGGTAAGCCTTGCATTTGTCGAACAACTCAACGTGTGACTGACTGAATCCTGGGGGGTCAGCATGACTCCAGCTGGCCACGCCTGCCTGGCTCTCTTCAACAGCGGCCCTCGCTTCGCTTCCCTTTCCATCTGCCAGCATGTTCCATTTCTGGTCCACAATCCCATATCCTCTTGGTTCTCTCCACAGCTTTAACTCTCTGCCTCTCACCAAATGTAGAAATTACTCAGAAATCATTTTGACAGCATGTATTATATAGAAAAATATTTTAAAAGTTTTAAACCCAAATTCTTTGCTTACAAACATATTCTAAAGAATAAATTCATATATATATTGTTTTACATACATATGTATGTAAATATGACACAGTTATATAAATACATCATTCAAACTGATAAAAAAGAGATAGAACTGGCAACAATCATGAGAGTGTTCTGCTCACTTGGGGCTCAAACATCAGCCATAACCTTAGTGACATGTTGTATTAGAGAGGTAAGAGACCGTGTGGCTACAGATACTTGTGAATGCATGTGTGTGTGCAACAGAGTCTATGTACACGTGAGAAATATATCTCACACCCTCTCTTGTCAGGGTATAACAGTTCCAGCAGGAACAAACACATTTCTGTGTGATAAACTTCTATGTCGAGGGCACCCAGCTCTGTGGCTGACAGAGTACTCAATGAGTGTCTGTCTTGTGTATATGCCGGTGCACTCATGGGCAAACTGATGGGCATTCTAAAGGAACATTTTTCTGCTATTATGTCTTTCCAGTGCACAAGCCCATTTCACAATTAGCATTGTATGTGTTTGATTATGGTTTCTAAACACAATGCAATGTATGTTATAGGTGTGGCGGCACCCGTAATTGCAATACTAAAGGAAGCCAAGGCAGAAGGACAATAATTTGAGAAGAGTTTGAAGCTACATAGAGAGAAGTTGTCTTTAAAAAATAAAAACGGCCATACTGACCTAGTCTTTTAAAAAACAGTTTAATTATTCTGGTGCTATTTTATTAGTAATATATTTTCTGTCCTTTATCAATGTAATCTCCTTACTTACATCATGTTTTAGTGAAACTTACAAGAAAAATAACATGCCAGAGAAAATTGCTTTTTAAATGTAAAAATGTAAATCAAATAAAATTCCATTGCAAGTCATTGGTGAGGCCATCTCTAACATTGATTACTGGGACAAACTACCATCAAATCAACTGCTGCCTTATTATACAGACTGTAAAATGAACTTTAAAAAACCACAAAAGGTCAATGTCTTTCTTTTTCTCTTTTTTCCAATCAGACTATGTAAAAACAGGACATTAGAATGAAAAACTATTAACATTATGCTCCTTACTCGGGAGCTGAGAACTGTTTACAACACATAATTCTAAAAGTGTGAGTCTCACTCCAGCTCTGACATTGGGATGATTTTATTGAACACAGACACGACATTCTGTAGTTCTGTAGGAAGTGGAGAATCAGGAGGGTCTCAGAGGGAAAGAGCGGGCATCTGAGGACTACCACATAAGGAACCTGCTGTTGTCAAGCCAGTGGGCATCCACCCTTGAAATCTGGGCCGGAGTTCAGAGGTCAAGTTCTTCCCTAGAATGCCTGAGGTTCTGGGTTCGGTCTTCAAAACTACAGGAAAAACAAAACAAAACCCACGAGAAAGCAAACCTTCTTAATTGTCAACGGCATTCCGTAACACTGATGTTCCTGAAAGAGGCTGACTAGTCCAAGGACGGAAAGCACTGGAGTCCAAACTTCATAACAAGGTCTTGAAAGACTCCTCACTTCCAGCTTGGCTTCTCTCCAGCAACTCTCTACCATACCCACAGTCCATGGGTCCAGTATTTTGGCTTCCTCGTTGGCTGTCTTCTCCCCATCCTTATCCTGTCCTTTTGTCTCGTACAACCTTGACTGCAGTACCAGCAGTACTTGACTAGAGAGACTTGGACCCTTTACTCCTCAGTCCTGGGCTCTGGGCTCTGATTTACAAAGCCAGCTCTCTGTCTAGTCCTTCACCTTAGTATTTATACCCTAGCACAGTTATTCCCCTCTCTGCAGATCTCATTACAAGCCTCTCAGATCCCAGATAGTATGGGCCATAGCATTCAACTTCCTATCTCTAGTGGCTAGATGAAATTTACATCACATATTCTCCCAATTCATATGTTGAAACGTAGACGTCCAGTATGACAGCAGTGGGTGAGCCTTGTAACAAAGGTGAGCCCTCCAGAGTAAGACAGGGCTCCTGTTCTCCTGAGACTGCACCAGCAGAGCCTGATCCTCAGAGACACCAGGCCCTCCCCAGACACTGAGTCTGCCAGCACCTTGATCTTGGGCTTTCTAGTTTCTCAACTAGAACTGTGAGCACTTCATTTTCTGTTCTTCATAAATTATCGAGTCTTGGGTATTTTGTTACAGCAGCACGAGCACACTAAGACAGTGCACAATACCCATTTGAGTGACAAGTGAAGGGGCAATTAGTAAGGCGTTCCTAAGCAGCCGTGCCTGTATGGGAGACCTGGCCGATACTAGCTTAAGAGATACTAGGACAGAAAGGAGAAATTGGAAAATATCAATGATGAACCTGGTTTATTTCACAACTTTGCTGTCCTGTTTGTGGAAGAAGCCAAATCTTCAGGAAAAAAAAAAGCTGCTGGGAAAGTCCAACCAGGCGATCACTCGTTCTTGACGAGTTCTCTCGACAATGACTCCCATGGAGCTCTCTCCACAGCCTGTTTTCTTAGGAGGCCCCTCTTCTCAGTGGCCTTTCTGATAGATTATACCAGGGAGCTACAAATGGGATTCCTGGTGGGAATCCTTTGGCTTTTCTCTGACGTGAAGGCGGGGAGCTTCTCCTGGGGTAAAACACCTACGGTTTCTCTTTGTCCATGTCTTTCTTATTCATGTACCTCAACACCATATCCATTTAGCACCACGCGGCTGTGTTAGCAACAGACTCTGGGACTCACACCCTGCTTGGCCAGCTTTCCCCCCATTCCTCCACTGCTTGGGTTAAATCTTTTTTGGTTGCTGGGAATTATTAAGAGACCTGCTCAAGGCTCTAGAGAGCCAGCCAGAGATGCCCACATCACTGTGAAGGTGGACTCCTCTCTTCCTACAGCTCTGCGGGAGGAGAATCAGTAAGGTACCCTCAAATAGGAATTACTAAAGGCCTTGGAGAGTTTTCTTAGGCTCTATTATAACCTGGAGAGTAGTGTCTTGAGTTTATTAAACATGATAACATGCCCATTTTGCTCAAGGCCCTTCCCTACCTGCTAACCCACTGCAGGCTACAAGCAGTCATTATTCAGCTTCCTGGAGATGTTACTGGGGTTAATCCATCACATCCCAGAGTTTTGAGCATCAGAGTTCAGACAACTTTATAGCCATTTCTACCTTTCACCACGTGAAATTTGTACAAAGATCCCCCAAACTCAAGGGGACCAAAGACATAATGACCATCAAAGGCTGCTGGGTAACCACAAGGCTCTCCCCGCCCATTGCAGCTGTTGTAGATCAGAACCACCTAATGTAGGGCTGACCCCTTGAGGAAGTAGGGCGCTCCCCCATCCTCCTCCTTTCCTTTCCCTGATTATCTGTCTTTTTCTGTCTCTCCTCCCCCTCACAGGGTTAGACAACTGGATTTTGGACTGGCCTTTTGGGGGATTATTTGCTCTTTTCTATAAGGTTCCAAGCTTCATTCTCAGTTCCTGGCCAACTCCTTGCTCTTAGCAATCACTGGGGTTTTGTTAATGGGCACCTTGGCCCTTGGATCATTTCCCAGGGCTTCTGAACATGCCTCTCCCCTAGACCTTGATTTCTCAAGGTCTCTTCTCTCTCTGGCAATGATTAAATACCAGCTGCTGACCTCCTAGCCACCCACCATAGAGGGGTTTTCTGGGTTTATCACACCATTTCTTGATCCCCTTTCTTTCAATTATCTTCCCACCCCTCACATCACTTCCAGGAACTGCTACCTCAGTGTGTTTGATTGCTGTTTCTTCCTTCAGTGTCCAGCTTCTCAGTCATCGACGACACCAGCATGTATTATCAAGTCAAAGCCTTTAATATTAACTGTTTGCTTCTACTAAAACAAAATCCCTGTCTTTTTCTTTTTTTTTCATTGCAATCTTTTTAAAATACTTACCTTGGACTATTTTAACTTTTTCAGAGATGACTTGCCAAGGGTCAGTAGGCATAGAAGTTTGAGAACAGTGGTACTATAAGTCTGTTTTCCATTCTACACAGAGAATTTGATTGATGATTAGGGTTGAGACTACAGGTTTCCATATAACGTTTTCATCCCCTAGGAAAGGGAGAAACCCCGCCGTGATGATTTTCATTTGCACATACCCTTTCCCTGTATTTGTTTTTCACCCCACCTCCAGATTTCCATTTTCTGTTCACAGTCCCGCCCGTTCCTTGCTTTTTGACAGGCACAGAGGTTGGGAGGCCATTGCTTCATGTATTTCCTAGGTGGACACCAGAAATGGAGGGATATGTTTGAAGCCCCTCATTGTGTAAAAAGTGAAGTAGCATCTGTAACATAGGAAAAGTGAGAGCGTCAGTACTATTATAGTTCCTTCTGAGAGTGTAGGAAAAATAGCAGGGGTAGTTTTGTTCTTACAAGAGGAAAAGAACAGACAGGAAAAACATCTAAAGGATCCTCAGCAGGCTTTGTCATAGGATCAGCAAGATTGGCGGCTTCTCTGGCACCGTTGTTCACTGTTAGATGCACACCGTGGAGAAGGCCATTTGTCTGGTTCAAGATTTCAAGGAGCCTTTCATCAGTCACTGTAAATTCAGGAGCTGGGCATTGAGTTTCTTCTGTTATAACGTCATGGGGAACATTAAGATACAAGGCTAATGAGGAAAGTTCTTGGACATCATGGTTAATGTAAGTTTTGTTTAATAAGGTGAGGCGTAATTTTGTAGCTGGCTGGACTGTGTACCAGAAACTTTTCATCAGAATCCTGTAGAAGGCCCATTGGAAGTATCTTACCAGCAAGAGATGCCTCTGCCCTGTAATGTAATGTAATGTCCAGTGGAGGTAGACAATATGAGCCAAACCTGAATGAAATCCAGGTTCCATTTGTTGAAGTCTCAACTAGACACCAGCATCTGTAAGTTTGAAAACAGGGTGTCTGGCAGCCTCCTTTACTCAGGGAACATGATTGGTTAGTATGTAGCACATCATACTACAGCTGTGAGATGTACTCTTCCAGAAACAGAAGTGTTATCAGGAGGCACAGGGAGCTTAGGACAGAGTGGCTTTCCAGGAGTTTCTTTGGTGCTTTATACGGTCTGACCTGTTGTTTTATTGTGTGTGTGTAACTCTCTGTCTCTGTCTCTGTCTTACTCTCTTTCTGTGCATGTGTGTGTGTGTGGGGGGGGTATGTTCCTCCCCCCTCTTGCTCTCTTTTTCTCTCTCTAGTGTGTGTGTGTGTGTGTGTGTGTGTGTGTGTGTGCATGTTCCTCCCTTCTCTCTCATCTGTGTGTACGTATGTGTGTGTGTGTGCACACTTGCCTGGGAATGCCAGAAGTTGACGTTGGATGTCTTCTCCAATCTCTAGCCACCTTATTTTCTGAATAGGATGTCACTGAACTCACAGCTCACTAATTTGGCTAGACTGGGCCAGTCAGTGGACCTTAGGGATCTGCCTTTCTGTGCCTCTTCAGTCCTGGGGTTACAGTTGCACACCATCACCCTGGCTCCACACCAGTGCTGGGGATGCCAACCCAGGTCCTTATTCTTGCAGAGCAGGCACCTCACCCACTGAGCCATCTCCTCAGGCTCACCTGCCTTTTAATACACTGTTTACAAGAAAGATCCTTTTGAAGATGGTAAAGGTGGCATTATAAAGATAAGGGAGGAAATTGGAGACCAAACATGGTTCAATAGTGTCTGTCCTAGGGAAATTCAAGAGGTAAAGAGCCGGTACAGATTTAAAGCACACATTTTAATTAGGAAAGTAACACATGCTGATTGCCAAAAATGATGGCATGACACTCACACAGAGAGAGGCACCACATCTGCATTGCTCCAAAGAAAATAGAAATACCACTTTTGTTTTAGGTTTTGCTGTGTTTCCCTTCTAAACATTCTTTTCCTAAGGCATTTTCTTTTGCCTAGTTGAAATAATATTTCTAGATGGCGTGTGCAACTTATTACTCTGCTTTAAAACATATATTATTAAACATTCCTTATAGCTTTTCACAGCCATATGAAATTCTTCAATCAGATAACCATTTCTTCATTTATTCCAGAATGGCAGTCTCTTGAATATCTAATTTATTTCCTGTGTTGGAAGATAAACTCCTTAGTGCACAAACCTTCATCCAAAATTCAAATTATTTTCCCTCAGGCTAGATTCCTGAAAGTATACAAACCGAGCCAAAGGATTGTGACACTTTTCAGATTCTTGATGTATTTTGACAAATTGCTTTTGCAAAGGGTGGTACCAATTTGCACTCCCACCCGCAGAGGATTGAGTAAGACAATTTTCAAAGTCTTTGCTAATTGGATAAGTTAGAAATAGCATTCCGTTTTGGCTTTACTTTGTATTATTTTCTTTCCACCGAACTTGAAAGACTTCTCATCTTATCAGCTAGTTGGAAAACAAAATCTTTTAAAAAGAAAATCATGTGCAAATTGAGAACCTCATTAGGGCATCCTACTATTTTGCAAAGGTTGATGCTAGCTGCAACATATGACGGAAGTTGTCTGAACAAAAATGCTAACTATTAAATAAGCCCCTACCAAGAGAACATATTAGCATATGTGTTCATGTTATCAAATGCCATTTGGAATTGCTGAGAGAATGTGCCCGCTGATCCTACTAGAATCAGGATTGGAGGAGGCATGAGAAACATTTCTGCAGAAAGATAAGAGGAATTAGGGAGAGTGAGTCCGGGGCTGCAATGAGGTGACATCAGTGTGGCACTACACTTACCTTAGTCCTACATGATTGCTCTAAGTCTGGCTGTGAGGGTCCTATGTCAGTAGCTGAGGCAGAGGTTCTCAACCTGTGGGTAGCTAACCCTGTGGAGGACAAACAGCCCTTTCACAGGGATTGCCTAAGATCATCTGCATATCAGATATTTGCATTATGATTAATAGCAGTAGCAAAATTACAGTTATGAAGTAGCATTATGAAAATAATTTTATGGAAGGGGGTCACCACAACATGAGGAACTGTATTAAAGAGCAGCAGTGTTAGGAAGTTTGAAAACCACTGTGTGAGGGTATTCACATGCTCAGCCATCTTTCAGACCGTTAGGGAGATGAGCGGACATTTCCAGGAACAGCTGACCCCTCACTGTCCAGGTGAGCACTTGGAAGGGTGGGTCAAAAGGGTGTGGGGAGGGAAAGAAGGCTGGTCAAGTCTCTCAGCAGCCAAGAATCAAGGATCCCAACACAATGAACAAAATTTACTGTTAAGTTGCCTACATAGAAACAATAACTCTTTCTAAATTAAAATAATATTATTTTTTAATTTTATATGTATTGATACTTTGCTTGTGTGCCTGGTACTTGCAGAAGCCAAAAGAAAGTGTCAGATACCCTGGAACTGGTATTACAGATGATTGTGAGTTTGCCATGTGGGTGCTGGTAGTTGAACCTGGATCCTCTGGAAAAGCAGCCAGTGCTCAGTGGTCTTTTTCTATAAATCTGTTTCAATTTAGAATGTTAAAATAGCAATGAACCATGTGTAATGGTTCTCACTCCTTCCCAAGCTATAAACCTGAACTTCTTTAGCAATCTCACAAGAAACTCTCTCTATATAGAAAGCCCCCAAACTACACTTTTTTTTTGCCCCCCTATTTCACCCTTGTGGCCCGTGTAACTTTGTTCATGGTACCTACAGAGCATCCTATGATCTCATTTACCAACAAGAGGACAAGGTGTGTGTGTGTGTGTGTGTGTGTGTGTGTGTGTGTGTGTTCCTAAGAAACCTTCTGAAGGATATAAATAGAAGTACTTTATATGGCTACTGTGAACACACTTGAGAAGCCCAGACCCACACCTTCTGCGCATACTGCCCTTCCCCAGAGCCCCTCTTAACTCTGTGTAGCTCTATGTTAAAATATCCTCAGCTGGGCAGGTGGTGCATGCCTTTAATCCTAGCACTTAGGAGTAGGTACCCAGTACCCAGAGGTAGGTGGATCTCTGTGAGTTCAAGCCCAGCCTAGTCTACAGAATGAGTTCTAGGACAGCCAGAGTTACAACAGAGAAACCCTGTCTCAAAAAGCCAAAAAAAAAAAAAAAAATCATCTCACCTCACTCTGACTGTGCTTCACACTGCCTTAACCTAAGGTTCTTTTCTTAGGCAAAGTAAAAAAAAAATCTCAGCTTCAATGGAGTAAAGGTGTCTAAGAGAATCCTTCTGGCTGCTGTGGGTCACAGTGTAAAGCTGGGTCTCCATCCATCGTCACAAACACAAGCAACCTATGAACAGCTCTCTGTCAGAGCAGGTGATTGGTGCCTCCTTCAAGTGTGCACACACTCTGAGCAGTTGCACAGAGAAATAGCAGAGGCCTTCTGGGTGTCAGGTGAGCATCCCTGTCTCCCTAGGAGTCCTGTGGTCACCCTTCATATCTGTGAGCTCCAAACACAGCAGCTCATACCTTGCTTAGATTCCCTGATGTCACATCTCAGGGTCTATTTTTCTAGTCCGGATATCTCAAGGCTGCTATTGGGGAGGCTGCAACTCTGCCAAAAAGCTTGGCCACAGCAGCAGCCTCTGCCCTGCAATGAGCCAGGGCTTGAAACCGTGGCTCCCTCCAATGGTTATAACCCCCCCCCCCCCCCCCGCTTTGTCTTAGGTGAGTGTCGCCTTCGTTAACATGCTTACAGTATTGACCGGGCTGGGAAAAGTGCATTCAACTTTATTATCTTACAGAATCCAAAGGGCAGAGGCCCTTCCCCTTCTTTCATGCCACTCCCTTCCCTTTCCTCTCCTTCCTTCCTGGGATATCCCTGTCCCTTCCTTTCTTGAACAATTCAGAAAGCTTTGGGGGGAGGGCAGCCTTCCAGAGAGAGGGGGGCATGAGTCAGCAGCAGGATGTGGGGTGTCTCCTGGGATAACGAGTAGACAAGGAAACATTTTAAGATAATGGGAGTCCGGTTTCTCGTTGTTGGAGAAGGGAAATACAAATGTGAAAAGAGAAAATTAAGCAGGTAGATACATAGCCAGATAGGTAGATAATCTCAGATGATAGACATACCCCCCAGGGTGACGGGTGTTAGTCATGCATCCAGGCCCCAACACCAACATCCAGATCTCTTGGAAGAGACACAGGTGAGCAGATGCCCCTGGGACTCCTACACTTGGAGGTAGGACCACTGGGGTAAGCCCTTAAGTCTATCTCTGCTTCCCTGTGCTTCCATCTCCCTCTGCCCCAGGCAGACCCTGGCTCACACAGGACCTTCCCATTCCAGGCCTTGATTTCCTTCTATGTGAGGAGGACCAAGCTATAGATCACACAACCTCAAGGGAAAGAACAGAACGGACCCCAAAGGATGAGACATTTCTACCCCAAGAGCTGTCCTCCCAGGAGGCCACACTGGGGCCCTATCTTTCCGGCCTCATGATAGATTGATCTATCTATCTATCTATCTATCTATCTATCTATCTATCTATCTGTCTGTCTTTCTATCATCTATCTGTCTGTGGGTATATATATATATATATATATATATATATACCCAACACACACACACACACACACACACACATATATATTCTCTAGAGCTGTATATAATACCCCAGTAGCAAGAAGGATATTTGTGTCTAGATCTTGGTGGCCATATGTTGCTATTACTCAAAAATAAACTACAAAGAAACCTGAAAGATAAGACAGAAAATATGGATAATTTTGAAGCAGCCCCTTGTGTCAGAAAGTACAGATACATCCAAATAAACAAGAACATGCCGAAAAAGACAGAAATTAGCTCAAGGGTCTCCCACTGGCTGGCTTTTGGACATTATATCAGAGCAAACAGTTACTATAACAGATTAGAAGCCACTGACTCAAACAGGTGACCACGAGTCCTTGCTGACATCAATACACAAATGAGTAAGTTAAAAGTTTGGAAGGAATGGAATATTTATCAAGTTTCAAAATATTTCCTTAAAAATACTTATATAATACAAAGGAAATAAAGGCTTCATTTATCTTTTCTTTGCTTGTGACCTATATTTGCCTATTTTATTTAGATCAGAATAAAGGAGTCACTAAAGAGGGACAATGAATTTTAAGCAAATTATTTGTGTATTGCTGTAAAACAACTTTTCTCAAGAGGCAAGTTACGTCAAGTAATATTTTGTGATGGGGGCTGCCCTGAGCACTGCAGTGTTCTCACCAGTGACTCTGACCTCTAGCTACTGTGGTGTGCTAGCATCCCCCTGACTGCTTTCTTTCTGGAACAGTTTTCCTTCAAGATTGAAACTTTCCATCTTTCAGGGAAGCTCTTTAAGCAGGAAGGTGAACAACTCAAAATAGCTTCAGGAAGTCCCTGAAACTGACTAGGTTTCTTAGGGCCCCCCCCCCCCTCCTGCCAGAGTAAGCAATAAAAGCTGAGAGTCTCTTTCAGAAGAGCAGAGCCAAGCTGCAAAGAAAGATTTCAGACAAGATCAGTTGCCTGGAAGAAACAGAAACCAGATGAGGTGCCTGGACAGGTTTAGACCAACTGAGGCACCTGGAAAGGGCGTTCTCCAACCTGTTGAGCTGCCTGCAGGCTGTGCAAAACGCTACTAAGAGGTCTGTCAACACACATGTTCGTAATCCAAGAGTGGACACAGTGTTTGCCTAGTACGCACGAGGTACTGGGTTCCGTGGCCAGAACCAACAAATGGAGAGAAAAGGAGGAAGCTTTGGTGACTGAGTGCCAAAGTATGTCACAGCATTCTAGATGGCCCATCACCTATTGTATTTCCGCATCTACAATTCGGTGATAACTGATTGAGAAATTAGATTTGTGGTCACTTTAAAGAGTTTTTTTTTTCTTGTTTGTGTTTATTTTGAAAAACAGAACAAGATCAGTTTTGACTAAATGTCACAGGAAATATAAGAGCCAAGGAAAGCAAGTAAATCGGGTGTCTCAATTTTGCTTCAAACACAAAAATAGATGAGGATGTACGTGTTTATTTAAAGTGAAGAAAGAAATTACATCAGATGCGCGGAGCCTTTGTTCTGTGTTGTTTTGAGGCAATGTACCAGAAATGGTTACATGGAAATGGTTCCTGAGTGCAGCCTGCTTTCTCTTTAGCATCGAGAACAGCCTATGCTGCCAGCATTATTTAGAGCCCACACAGCCAAAGAGCAGAGATGCTTCAGTATCATTAAGCCACGGTAAATCCACCATTAGTCGCAGGATGCAAATCCTGGGGGACACTGCAATAATGTACCATTGTTCTTAGGCTTTCTGGAAATAGTTTGTGGGAAAGAAAAATTCCCCCGTGACAACCACAGCATGGCTGAGCTCCTGTTGCCTATAACCTCCACATGATGTGCGTGAAGACACTCCAGCCACGGATGTGAGTTTTACTTGGCTGCTGTTTGCTTTCTACGCCTGTGTTATTTTCTCTGCCAGAGGTATGCATTTATTTTATTTTCCCAGCCTGGGAATGTATGATTTCCCATCCATTGACTTCTCTCCCTCTCCCTCTCGTGACCATCTTTTAAACAGTGGTGGGTGTACCATGGGGCATCTGGGGACTCTGAATTTTGCAGTGCAGTTTCACATGCATTAATTTACACGAACTGTTGCTTTTGCCTCAGAAACAGCTATCAGTTCAGGAGAGAATTTCCATTTCCCCCTCAAAACCATGTGATTCTTTTGCAGTTTGCTTCGTTTTTTTTTTTTTTTTTTTTTTTAACAAACAACAAAACAACCTTATATGCTTTTCAGTTCACAGTGTTCAATCTTAATTAAACCAAGTTCAGGATACAAGCGGAAATGACTAGCAGTAAGGGGCCGATTACTAACATTCATTGGCACATTCGTTCTAAATTTAGCCAGTGCCCTTAGAGGCCTCCAGATTGAATCACAACCTTATAATTAATATTTCCTGTTCTTCCTCTCTGTGTGAAGTCGTCAGGCCCAGTGGCACTACGCTGTACTTGCAGTATTTATTCTTTACAGATTGTATGCCACTGTCTTATGATCTGCAACCAGGAAGCAAGATGACTGAAATATACAGTCTAAATGATAACCATAGAATTGCAGCTAAATAGCTTGATCCAAAAAAGCTCTCAGGTTATAAAAAATGTCTTATTTCCAGGTAGGGCATATACAGCTCAATGATTAGAGTGTTTGCCTTGGGTGGATAAGACCCTAAGTTCATCCCCAGTATGTCAAAAAGAATCTTATTTTCAACCTAAAATGTATTAAGGTACATATATCAAACCAAATCTTACTATAGTAATAAGTGAGTATGTGAACACACACCTGTGTATAAATGAACAAAGGTGGATAAAGGGTTTTTGTAAAGCAATTAATTATTAGTTTACTTATTGGCTTTTTCATTGAAAAAAAAAACTTTTTCATACAATATATTCTGATCTTGCTTTTCTCCTCCCCTAACTCCTCCTAGCCTCCCCACCAACTCCACACCTTTTCTTTCCTTCTTTAAAAGAAAAACAAATAATAATCTCTCTTTCTCTCCCTCTCTCTCTCTTTCTCTCTCTCTCTCTCTCACACACACACACACACCACAAGAACCCCACAGAACCACAATATAGAAGCAAAAGATCAATAAAGCAAACAAACAAAAAAGCCCAAACAAAACAAGATGAGAAATAATTGTCTATAAAAATAACCATTGAGTCCATTTTGTGTTGACTGTCTACTGTGGTTAATATACCTAGTTAGACTCCATGGGACAAGACTGGTTTTTCCTTTGCAGTCGTGTACCTATTGTAGATAGCACCTTAGTTATGGATAGGAGCCTCATCGTCTTCCCGTCTCAGAGCCAGAACCCGGGCAGGTCCTGGGCATGGGCATCGGTTCTGCTTTATCTGGAAGTCACTGATTTCTTGGAGTCACTCACCACTTCTGGTCCTTAGAATCTTTCTGCTTCCTCTTCTGCACAGATCCCTGAGCCCTGAGGGGTAGGGTTTGATGAAGACTTCCCATTTAGGACTGAGTGCTCCAGAGTCTCTCACTCTCTGCATATTGTTTAATTGTGGATCTCTGCGTTAGCTCCCATCTGCTGGAAGAAGGCACTCCTCCGATGATGGATGAGTTTTTAAGGCATCAAGTACTCTTATAGATGATCAGTATGTTATTAAAAATCTGGAAAGTTTTCTAGTTTTATCAGCCAACCCAGTTTAAAGACACACACACACACACACACACACACACACACACACACACACTTTGGAATCCTTGAGGTTCATTGTGAGGTGCTGGAAATTCCAAATTGTGTTGGGTAACAAGCATCTAAGGAGTACAGGGCCAGAGGGAGGCAAAGGCGTAGAGAAGAGGATCCAGAAAGTCAGTAGCCAACTCATCTAAAAATAGGCCGTGCTATGGTGACCATAGTAGAAGGGGTTTCAGAGCTGACTTCGGTGGGCTGATCAGTGGCACAGATGTAGACCTGAAGTTGCAAGTCAAGTGTGTTGATTGGCTTTAAAACGATGTTGCATAACAGTAACCAGGAAGACTTTGGAGTGATGTAGGTTTTTTTTTTTTTCCTTTAAAAATCACAACTTGGATGAAATAACAACAGCTGGAATAAATAAATAAATAAATAAATAAACAAATAAATAAATATCTTGAGCTCTCACAGAGGCCCAAAGCTGACTCAGTTCATTCACAGTTAAAGGATTCTGGCTCAATAGCGGAGCATGAAGAACTGTAGTTAAACACACCAAATACTTGCATCTCATTCTTGGAGAAGTATATGGTCACTGGAGGTGAGAGAGCCGTCTTTTTGTCTGGTATTTTCCAACTAGCTGTGCACTGGACCCCAGACTGACTATCCAGAGCTTTTGTTATCAGGGGATATGGCTATGTTTTAAAGAACTTTGGATTTTTCTATCCCTCTTCCTATGAAATCAGCCCCTACTGATTAAGGGTTTGATTCTTAGCTCTTGGTTACCAGGATGGTGGGTGATGCTTGGTTCCTGTAACCCCGACTAGGGATGACAGGGGAATGGAGAAAGGATAGACATACAGACAAATACACAGAAAATCTGTAGGTCAGGCTGAGGTATGCTCACTCTGGTGCAGTGGCACCTAAGACTGCCAGCAACCCAGAACCTCACAAGGTCATTTGGTATAGCATCGGGAGAGAGGTTAAGTAGTCTCAGTACAGTTTATCTGTAGATCAGGCTTAGGCTGTAAACATCTAAGAGGAGGAGGAAGCTGCTGTTGCTGGTTTTTGTACAACTGGTCAATCACCCACAAGGACTTGTGCTCAGACCCCGGAGGGAAGATTTGCCATTCCTCGGAGCCTGGCCTGTATGAATAATGGCTTTGTCAACTTCCCGTGGGTCTGAAGCCTTGGAGTGTTCACAACACACACTCAGGGCTTCACTCACTCAGGGCATCCTCCATTCCCTCCACTTGATGTCTCCATGAAGCAGCAGCGTGAGTCAGAATGGTCATTTTAACGGTATTCTAGGTCTTTCAATATCCTTGATATTTGAATATCCAATTCCTTGAGGCACTGTCTTGTGAGGTCTGTCACTTCTGAGTTCTATATTTTTTTAATGTATCATGGCAAAGGCTCCAAAGTCCTTCCCCATCATCCTCACCCACATCACCGACATTCTCATGTAGCTGCAGTACATCTCCATGGCATAATTTGGATGCCTCCAGGCACATCCTTGCAGTCTCCCAAAGACTCCTGTGAGCTTCCGAATTGAGTCTTAGCCCCTTCTGGCCTGAGCTCCTGCTGCACCCACAGTGCCACGTGCACTTATCATTTCCCTGTGGGGAGGAAGTGACTCAGTGACCATGGAAACTATGAGTTTGATGGTCTGAGAAGTTTCCTGAGGAAGCTACAGATGGCAGGAGTCCATGGTGCCCAGAACTTGCCTTATTTTCTCTGCACGTTTTGTTTCCTGCACTGGAAAGAATGTGGCCAACTTGCTCAGCTCTCTGCTGCAGCTTTGTCATCATTTTCCCAGGGTCAACTGTAATGGCTTCCCCTTTTGGAGAGTCTTTTCTTAGCAGTCTTGGTTTGCTCTGGGTTAGTTTCCCCTCTTCTGGACTTGGGCTCCTGTGTGTCAGGCTGAAATGGTGTGTAGTTTCAGTCTTTGAAAGCAGGTGCTGACTGAGTTTCCAGAACAAAATAGTCACTGGGATCAACGTTTTTGACTAGAAGACAGAGGAAGCAGGACTGGGTAGAAGAAAACTGCACGCTGTGATAAGATATGAAAAAGCCTTTGGGTTAGTCCTCATCCTTTGGCTGTGACAAAACACCAGAAAATAATTTAAACTTAAAAAAGAAAAGGATCGTTTGGGATCACGGTTTCAGTCTAAAGCGAGACGTAATGGCATGGCTGGGAGCGGGTAGTAGATGAGTAGTTCACCTCAAGTTTCTAGAAAGGAGAGGGAGAAGGGAAGAGAGGGAGAGGGAGAGAAAGAAAAGAAGGAAAAGTAAAGACTGCAAAAGAGGGAGAGGGGGAGGGGGGAGGGAGAGAGAGAGAGAACAGGACACAGAGAGAGGAAGGACAGAGAGAACAGGAGAGAGAAAGTGGAGAGGGCGTGGGGCAGCCTTGGGATCTCAATGTCCCCAGTGAGCTAAGTTCCTTCCACGAGGTATGACCTCACCATCATGTCACCTTCGACAGCCATGGCTTACATCTGGGACAAAACAGCTGGGCCTTTCTAGCCTTGCCTGACTTATCAGATGCAGTAGCCCAAGGGGCGGTGTGACCACTGTCGAGACAGCTTTCTACAGCTGTGGTCAGGGGGCTGGCAGCAAGAAGCCAATGGGATCTTGTGCCTGTCTCAGACATATCTTTCTCTGTTTCCTATGTATCTGCCACACTTCAGTTTTTTTTTTTTTTAAATCTAAGATTATTAACCTTGATCTCAAAGGAAGCAAATATATTCTCAAAAATTAAATGCAAATTATAGCATAGGTCACAGTAAGTAACAAGCACTCAAGCTAGTGTTCCTAAGCGAAGAGCTCCCTTTGTCCTTCCTCGTTGTAAATCGTAGCATCTTTGGTAAGACAGCGAGGGGACTGTGCAGTAGCTCTCTAGACATTTGCACTATCCTCATCATCTTCCATTTTCTTCCTCTTTATCCTGGGCTTGTCTTCACTCCCTGCCAAAGTCTCCTGTTGATGATTTCCTACTACTCAAGCCAAGGGCAGCCTGGATATAGGAAGCACGACTTGGCCGTTGGTGGACAAGCTGTTGATAATTTTGTTTAATCATGTTCAATTAAGCAGAGTGAGTGGGTGAGCTTAATGATGCAGATGAAGATGGTCCATGGACTTGACCTCTTAAAGAATAGCCCCGTGCCTCCCCTCCTTCATGGTAACTATTTGATATCATGCTGAGTTCAGGTTCTAAATGACTTAGACAGACTCATGCATGGGGGAACTGAGGTAGAACGGTGCTTTGCATGATCGGTACAGGGGTGGCCACACCATTGTTCTTCAACTTTCAATGATCCTTATTTTCATGACATAATAAAAAAAAAACCCACAAACTCAAACTGAAAAAATATGTGCTAACTACAACACCTAAATTTATATTATTAACTCCAATGGACGTGACATCTTTTTTAGTAAAAATAAGCAGAATAAGCATAGTTTAAGAAAAAAGAACACTTTAATAAATGTATTGGCAGTATGCATTTGGGAGCTACAGCTACATAAATATAAGACTGGACATTGACACTGAATTCAGTTGTTCCACAGACAAAGCTGAACCAAAAGTTAGCTTTGATAGACTCTCCACCATCTACACCTGTTTTGATTGTGGACTATGTATATCAATATTTATAATTTGCAATGTAACCAGTGAGCTTCTATCTCATTGTTTGATAGATCAAAGCTAGGTCAGCTTGATGGCAGCAGAATGCGCAATATGACACCAGCATGCGTTTCTGTGTTTTGTCTTCCAACACAGTTACTGGAGAAAATAACCTTAGAGACAGAGTTGATGGAAATGGGGAAAGCTCTTTTAGAGCAATGCCCATGAGCTTTAGAATATCAACTTTTATCTGAAATAATGGGATAATTTATTTTCCAAACTCATCTTCAGCATGATTGGGTAGCCAGTTTCAGAAGCATAACCCCAAAGTTATAAATAAATTTAAGGTTTCTTTTGATGAGCAAAATGAATCCTGGGTTTTATATGATTGGAGGTTACAGTAACGAATTAACCTTAGGCTGTCACCTGTCATAACACAATCCTGTGACAAAGGATGTTCATCACACGTGGCTCGCCAACTGAATTTAAGGGCTTCTGCATTTGTCCCTGTGCCACTGAACAAAGCAACACCCACACTTGCACAGTGGAGTGAGGTCACGTGGCTACGATGTCTCAATTCTTGGTTATGCAGTAGAAAAAAATAATGGAATAAGAAGGGTATAGATTGAGAGCCAAGCAAAATGACAACTGAAGATGTGGGGAATCAGAGAAGACTCTTGCCCTGCAAAATGAAGGGCAGAGAGGAAATTAATGCAATAGAGTCTCTTAAGAGACACAGAACGCCCTCAGGCCTTGCGCTTGATAGAGTGCCGGTAGCAGAAGTTCCTGTGGGTGGAATTGCCTTCTGCACCAACATATTCGAATTTGTTTTTGTTCTGCGCGATGAAGGATTCCCTAGCCAAGATATTAGATGACATTAATGCCCATGCTTAAGAAAACAAATTGGAGCAAATTCCTAATTCTTTTCTATCCCAAACTGGTTATTCGCCTTCTGCTACAAGCATTCCAGACAGATACTGCTTCCAGAAGATAAGTCTAAATACTATTTGTTTGGAAATTCACTCATGATTTCTTTTTAAAAATCAAGACACTGCTCTAAGATTATGATATTCTAAGGTCCATGTTTATTGGTGGGTAGGACCATCCTGATTCAGGCTACCTACAAAGAGAAGCCATAAACCTTAAGGGTGAAAGGTAAGAAGAGAGTGGCAGGCCAATTGTCATCTTCAAATTATGTTGCAAGGCTTCTTTTGCACACTGTCTGTGGACAGTGTAAGAAAGGGACACCTTGCCACGGCTCAGGCCTTTGGATGACTACCTGTTGCTGTGACAGAGATGATGAGAGCGGGGTTCTGCGATGGTGGGACTTTTCCCAGGGAACGTTGAGATAATTCCACCTGCCTTTACTGTGACCATAGAAATTGGGCATTCTTCAGCATTCTAGCCTACGTCTAAACAAACTCTGTAGATTTTTTTGTTCTCCAGCAGAATTCTGTTTACTTTGCCTTGTTTGAGTGGGTGTTTGGTATTTGCAGTGAGCACTGGGCATGATGCTTATGTAGTCTGGGTTTGGGTAGATGTGCTGGAGGATTTAAAACATGGAGATTTTATTTTGTCCCTTCTAATAACTAGATACTTCTTAGTTACTAACTGATACATGTATATTTTCTTAACCACCGGTCCTTTCTGTCGTCAGTATCTTAATAATTTCATGGGAGATGCCAGAGTCCTTCGTTAGGATGTCTCATTACTCTCCTGGAAGATTACAGTAATTCTAAACTACTATCCTGGAGCCAAGCTAAATTAAAGCACATCTATAACAATAGTGGGGGAACTCGTGAATCACGGGTGTTGTTTTTGTATATCTCCTAAGAATCTCAGCATGGGTGAAAAGGGTGTCATGGATAATTCGAAGCTTTTCCTTCCTGCAGTCATAGAATGTGTCAATAAATCTATATTTTTAGGAAGTGAAAAGAAAACAGAGACCATTAGCACCATAATTGTAGACCTCAGCAAATGATAATCCATCTGGGTTTAAATAACAGTTTTCACCTCATATCCTGGGTTTATTCCCATGTGAATTCATTATATATCAGACAAAGTAGAATATATATGTGTGTGTATGTATAAGTATGCATATACACACATATATATATGAGCAGAAGCCAGTATGATTTCTGACCTTATCGACTGATAAGCTGACAATGGTTCATTAAAACCAGTGTGTGTGTGTGTGTGTGTGTGTGTGTGTGTGTGTGTTTTCTTCGTACCATTTGCTTTTTGGACCCCAAATGTTTACTGCTAGTAGAGGATAGACTGATGATACTGCAGAATATTATCTAGCTTTTCTGAAAGTTATTCTCCATGACCTCAGTTCCAGCTCTGTGAGGTGAGATTCAAGCACAGGTGGTTTTAGCACATCCGGCTTTTGAGAAGCAGCTTGCTAAAATGGGGACTGCAAAGCACCTCGCACGTAGCCCTCTAGCACCCCAGCAGCTGCTAGTAGGCAGGTTCTGTGTCAGTTCACATAACTCTCTGGAGGCTGCTGTCAATTTTCATTTTTGTCACTTTGTGAAGTTGGTGGCTCTGCTCAGCATCGTCTTCCTTTTGTGGTGGGGGCACCATCTTTACACAAACCGCCATGATACATGTAGGCAAACTATGTGAGCAATTTGGGGAAATAAACTTTAGCATGTATGTTGTGCCTCCGGCAGGGCTCTTCCTCTTCTTCCCACTTTCGCTTAGGCTGAAGCATGCAGATGAGGACGCGGTACTCAAGGAAAGAGTGATTTCTGCTCAAAGATGCTCAAAATGCTCAAAGGCATTTTTCAGACTGCATTATGTAAATTATTACCTGAACACACCGATTATTCTCTTGTCCAACAGAGCCCTGAGACATCAGATAGCCCTGGACAGATTCAGAATGTTGACAAGACTTCTGTTATCCATGTACTCATTAACAAGGATTTCGGAGTTCCTACTATGCACCAGACACAAAAAGTCACTGCCCATAATCTTATCAGGTCGTGTAGCCTGGCCCCTGCAGCAATATGTAGTTTGGACTTATCTGAAGTACATCTACCTTGTGTTTTCCTGTGCCTTTGCAGGGTAGAACCCTGCTACTTCCGTGTAGGTCCATGGATACAAGGCTCAGGCCTACTTTTTACCTTTGGTTATAATTCCTCTTCTCTGGGTTGTACATCGGACCCAGTCAGTCATGGGATCCTGCTCTCCACAGAGAGAGCTTTGCTGCTTGACAAAGTGTTTGCACAGGGCTCTGCTGCTTTGGGGTCAGTGTGGTCTGCTGCCTTGGTGGCCTGACTGAAAGCCTCACTTGGAAGCCAACTGTCATCTGAAACATGATTGAGAATGATGCTGGCTTGGACATTTTAAGACAGGATTTTTTTACTTTAACATCTAACTTTTTCCATCAAGTACATCCATTGTACATGCTACTGTCTTACGTGGGGACCTTATACAAGCTATTTCCAACACATCCCCTCCTATATCCCTCCCCAACTGTTCTTGTCCACCTAGACAGTTTTGTTTTTATTCCCACCTCTCTCTCTCTCCCTCTCTCTCCTTCCCTCTCTCTCTCTCTCTCTCTCTCTCTCTCTCTCTCTCTCTCTCTCTCTCTCTCTCACACACACACACACACACACACACACACAATTTTATCTACTTGAAATCTAAGAGCCACAAATGAGTGAAAATGTGACATTTGTATTTCTGAGACTGGCTTAGTTCATTTAACATTAGTATTTCCTGTAAACAACACAACTTTGTTCTTATGGTTGAAAAACAATCCAGTGTGTATACACACCACATTTTCTTATCCATCCCTCTGCTGTTGGACACATAGATAGGGTCCATTACAGTAGCTCACTGCCACAAACACAGATGTGAAGTATCTTCGTGATGCAGTGATGTAGAGTCCTTTGGTTAAATACCCAGGAGATTCGTCCAATATTCATGGCCCAAGAAGAGAATTCTGTAATTCCATCATTTCTCTGCCATTAATTCTGCCCTAGTGGGCAACTGCTTTGCTCTAGGAGAATCACTGTGAATTGTACTTAAAATTTAGTCAAAATAAAGAAATGCTATGTACAAATGGATCAGGCTAGTGAACAATTACCTGTGGTGGTAATATTTGATTTCCGGGGGTAGAGGGTGTTTCTTAGTAGTAGAGCATGTGCTCAGGACCAAAGAAAAATCTCTTATTTTTAATGTAAGAGATTAGCAGTAGAGTGAACACTGCCGTAATGCAGTACTTCACATATAGATACCTACATGGCCCTCACAATATTCCAGTGGTTTCTGCAGCTGTGATCTTTATTTAGAAAGGCAATGCATACGTCACAGAGTAATTGTCTCTAGGTCAGCACTAGCAGGCAGTCTGGCCAGGGTTCAACTCAGCCTCCCTGACTCCACATTGGTCACCATCATCCCACATTGCCTCTCTGAATTTGGGGTATACTTTAGGTTCATATAATGATCAGTAGAAAACTTGGGGTATTGTTTTAGGACTATTTATATAAAATATCATTAAACACTGAAATATTGTTAGTTGGTTAAGTCATGCTTGCACCTCATCAATGCATACCCACATCCATCCATACTCACCCACACCCATAGCCACACACACACCCCTTTGTCCCCCCATCACCCACACTTACCTGTTGGTAAATAAATGATAAATTTTGGGCAGGATATTTGGGTGAAAGTCTATTACTATAAGACAGACAGAGACCAACATGGTATATCATGAACAGGCAATGGTTTCCTTCATTTATAACATCAGCGAGAGCTCATCACATCAGCA
Source organism: Cricetomys ansorgei (assembly GCA_026225945.1). Classification (NCBI taxonomy): domain Eukaryota; kingdom Metazoa; phylum Chordata; class Mammalia; order Rodentia; family Nesomyidae; genus Cricetomys; species Cricetomys ansorgei. Next base: position 24,850,169 of record JAMJFZ010003875.1, on the reverse strand, counting down.
TTATGAATTAGAAGCAGTTTTTCCACACTGCTGTGGGAGATATGGCACCTCGCTATAGAAAGTTCCTGGTTACTACACTGTGGATGTCACCTCCATCTCCATGGCCTTTTCCTTTGAAGTTCCCCTAAAATGTCTTTGTGCTGGCTAACTTTATGTCAGCCTGACAAAGGCAAGAGTCATCTAGGAGGAGGGATCACCAGTTGAGAAAATACCTCCATAAGACTGGGCTGTAGGCAAGCCTATAGAGGGGATTTTCTTAATTAGTGATTGATGTGGGAAGGCCTAGCCCATTGTGGGTGGGGCATCCCTCCTGTATTAGTAGGATTCTTTAGAGTAACAGAATTGATAGAATGATTCAATCTCTCTTTCTCTCTCTCTCCATATATATATATGGAGATTTATTAGAACGATGTACAGGCTGTGGTCCAGATAGCCCAACAATGGCTGTCTACCAACAGAAGGTCCAAGACTCCAGTAGTTGTTCAATCCATGAGGCTGGGTAGCTCAGCTGTTCTTCAGTATATGCTAGAATCCTGAAGAAGGAGGCTCTAATGTCAGTGAGGGGATGGACTTGCTAGTGAAGGTGAGAGAAACAGGCAAAGAGAGAAAACCTTTTCTTCTTCCATGTGCTTTATAGAGGCTGTCAGCAGAAGGTGGGTCCAGATTAAAGGAGGATATTCCCACCTCAAAGATTCAGATTAGAAGTGGATCTACTACTTCAAATGATTTAATTAAGAAAAAAAAAGAAAACTTTCACAAGTGTGTCCAGTCATTTGGGTTTTAGTTAATTCTGGATGTTGTCACATCGACAACTAAGAATAGCCATCGTACCTGGGCTGGTGGTCTTGGGTTCTATAAGAAAGTAGGCTGAGCAAGCCAGGGGAAGCCAGCCAGTAAGCACCACTCCTCTATAACCTCCTGCCTCTAGTACCCTATTTGAGTTCCTGCCCTGAATTCCTTTGATGATGAACAGTCATGTGTGGAAGCATAAGTCAAATAAAACGCTTCCTCCTCAAGCTGCTTTTGGTCATGGTATTTCGGTACAGTAATAATAACCCAGACTATACAGTCTTGCCTTAAAATGTCTTCATACATAAAATAGATGCTAAAATTTTGTCTCTTTCACAATAATATTAGGAGGTAAGAATAAAATAATTTACAAATTAAAGTCCTGTGAAATGGATTATTTTAATGAAATGCTAGGAGAGCACTTTAAAATCAGATTATATTTTAAACTATTACCTCTAGGCACTCCCTAGAAATAACACTATTTTGAAGTAGCTTTTATTAACAAGGAATAGCATATTTAATAAAGGTCATGAAAATTCCTCTCAAGTACAGGAGAAAATCTCTCTCTCCCTTCCTCTCTGCCTCCCTCCCTTCCTCCCCATTCTTTTCTCCCCCCACCCCCACCCATCTCCGGTCTTTGTGTCTTATCTAACTGGAGTTAACTATGGCTGGGACTTTTTTGGTCACACAGTGTCTCAGTGTAGAAATTCCTTTTACTTTCTCTGTTGTCACTGGTTTGATTCTTAATAATTTATGAACAAGGGTTTGCACTGGGACCCACAGAGAGGATTAGGTCTCTATTTGCTATCTCCTCTCCTCCCTCAGTCTGTGGTGGGGTACAGCTCAGCATGCAGGGTTAGTTTACAAGGTGGGGTGACTTCTCCAGGAGTCAGAGCAGAGGAGAACTAACATGTGGCTGGCAAAGTTGATTTTGATTATTGCCAGCAGAGTGACTAAAAAACAGCCAAGAGACTCACCTAGGGAAGCAACAACAGAAAATAAGGCTCATGTCAAAAATCCCTTCCTCATTCAAGAGATGTGTTTCCTAAATGGTGCTTCTGGGATTTGGCCACTGAGAAGCATCTCCACCTTCAGGGTCTGTGGTGGGTGATAGAAATAGATGGTCACATGACAGCTCCCATTACCCTTAGCCATTCTGCTTGTTGCAGGCAGGCGCTGTGCGCCTCCCCTCAGCACACCCCACCTCAAACGCAGGCTCCTCTATTTCACTGCCAGCCGGTTTTAAAAGCACATTTATTAGGACATAATTCATACACAACAAAATTACCTCTTTAAACTATGCTACTGGGTGTCTTTGCAGTGTGTCTGTGGAGCTGTACCATCCCATACAGCCATCACCACAGCCCATTTTAGAACATTTTCAGTGTCCTGAAAGAAGTCTTATGCACATACGCTGTCCTTCCCCAATCCTTCCCCGCCGCATCCCAGCCCCCACCTCTGGCAATCTCTACCCTACTTTCTGCCCTTTAGTGTCCGGCTTATCAAACTCCAAGGCTCATCCTTTGTCATAGTATGCGTCGATGCAACCTTCCTCATCGTGGGCAAATATTCCATTCTGTGGACATACTCTGCTGTTAACTGTGTGAGTCTCCCCAGTCATGTACTGGAAGCTTATATCCTGATCCAACAGTGTGGGGAGGTGGAGCCTTATGAGAGGTGATAGCGCCCTAGTGACAAGGTTATGTCACCAGCCAGAAGTGGGATCATTAAGGGAATGTCTGTCCTGGGAAAATATATGCCCAGCCCCTTTCCATTCCTTACCCTCTTGCCTCTGAAACAGAAAGATGCAGCTAGAGGACATAGAAGATACTGGGATCTGGTCCTGAACCTCCCGTTTTTCTGAACCTTTTCTTTTAATTTTAAATTCTATAGATGCATATGTCCTGTCAGAGCTCCACAGAGTGAGCTAAGGCCCATCACATTTACCGATCTGTTCATTTAAGTTTTTTTCAATGTGAAGCAACTATGAACAGTGAACATGCCTATGAGGGGTTCCATGTGGCCATATGTGTTATAGTTCGGATATGAGGGCTCCTACAAAATGCTCATGTGTTGAAGGCTTGCTTTCCAGTGTGATAAGTGTTCAGAGCTGTGGTCTTGGGGGAAGTGACTGGATTGTGTGGACTTGGATTTCATCAACCCCTTACCTTTGACGAATTCATACAAAGAAGAAGGCAGGGCCTAGCTGGAGGTTACTAAAGGCATACCCTGGAGATAGGCGGTCCCGTAGACTCTTCACTTGTGCTTTCTGAATGCTAGGAGGTAAGAACCTTCCTCCATATACTCCCACTACCAAGATCTCCCTCCTTTCCTGAGACCCAAAGCATTAGACCCAGCCCACCTTCGCCAAAATCTTTGAAACCATGAGCCAAAGTCACATTTTTTTTCTTCTTTAAAACGATTTCTCTCAGATATTTGTCACAGTGGCGAGATCTGACTAGCATAGTTTATCAGTCTCTTTTCTGTTGCTGTGACCCATAGCATCTTAAGGAAGAATGTGTTTGTTTTGGCTTACCGTTCTAGATGTATGAGTCCATAACGGTGGGTGTCCTAGTTTGGTTTTCTATTGCTGTAATAAAACATTGGCCAAAAGCAACCTGCGGAGAAAGAGCTTATTTCATCATAAAAGGGAAGTTAGGGCAGGAAATTGAGGCAGAAATTGAAGCGAAGACCACAGAGGAACATTGCTTAGAGGCTTGCTCCTCATGGCTTGCTTAGCCGGCTTTCTTATACCATCCCAGGACCACCTGCCTGAGGGTGGCGCCGCCTGCAGAGGGCGGGACCCACAGCAATCATCCATTAAGGAAATATCCACAGACATGCCTAAAGGTCAGTCTGATGGCAGCATTTTCTCAGCTGAGGGTCCCTCTTCCCAGATGACTCTGGCTTAGGTCAAGTTGACAAAATAATGAGCACAGCAAGTAGACATAGTGGCAGGACAGGAAGCCGACTGACCACGTGTTCATCCACACATAGGAGAGACAGAAGGGGGTGGGATCAGTTCGTAGGACTGGGCAAGGCTATGTACTCTCAAAAACTTCCCCCAGTGCATCTTCCAGCAAGGCTTTAACACCTAATGGTTTCATAACCTCCCGGAAGACAGCCACCAACTAGGGACCAAGTGTTCAAAAGCATGAGCCTCTGGAGGACATGTCTCATCGAAATAACCACACATAGTACACTTTCCTTTTTCCTTGGCATATTTCAGGAGTAGAACCGCCAGGACAGATTGGTTGCCAAATACTTTTCTATATATATGTGCCAAGCAGACTCCTTCCATGTCACTAGATATGGAGCATGAAGGTTTCTATGATTTCAAATTAGATAGTAGGGAGGTTTTGTTTTTTAATATATTTATCTTCAAAACTTGAAATCAGACTTGCCCGGATAGCCACGGCATAAAATATTTTAGACTTAAGTAAATAAAACCCAGAGTACGTATTATCCTGTGCCTCAGAGCACTGCTGGAGTGGATAATCCTGGATTTCTTCTACGGCTGCCAAAAAGGGTATTTGGCATCTGCTCAGAATCATACACTCTCCTGAGGCACTTTGGAAGGTCTGGCCTGGGTGATAGGTGTAAAAAAGCATGCTCGAATTTACTGGGTCATTTTGTGTGCCTAGGAGCCAGGGGTAGAGGGAGCAGCTGTGTGAGATGAGAGCAGCTGAAGCTGAGAGGTCACCAGAAAAGGATAGGCAATACCAGGTGATGTCTTCAGGCTTTCGTAGCCACAAGCATGCTCAGGACTCCTAAGTCTGAGAAGGAGGCTGGGATCCTGACATGTATCAGGGTCCTGGCTTCCACTGCCATCCGTCCCAGGGCAGCTGACTCTACAGGACCTCACTGTAGCTATAACTGACTTTTAAACTCTGAGCAGTTTATGGACCCAAATTTGTCTTCGTAGCTTTTCTAGGTAAAATAAAGCTTGTAAAGGCCAAAGATTCCACACCCACTGAATTGGGAGGAGCAGGAGAGAGAGAGGAAGACATGCGTGCGTGATCTGAGCCCCATTCTTCTCTTGCATAATCAGCAGATCTCATCTGGTCTTTCAATTCAATTAAGTTCCACAAGCTTAATTAACTGGCGCCTGTTGAAAGTTGGGCTGCTTCATGGTAGAATGAAAAGTCAGAGTCACACCAGAAATCAAGAATAATTAAAATAAAAAGTGAAGTCTGCCGGATAGAATGTGTGCTTACATGCGCAAAGCCCTGGGTTCAATCCCCAGCGCTGAACCCCTCTCAAAAGACATTAAAAGAGGAGCCAGTTATGAAGTTACGGGAGAGAGCACCATAATGCTGTCTGGCCAGCCTCCCTCTCTGTCTCCTTCACATCACAGAATGGCCTTTAAGATTGTCTTTGTTCTGGTGTTTCTCCTGGCTCTGTCTTGCTCATGGAGACTCCCCCAGCCCTTTCCTCTGAAGGTTTTTAATTGGGTAGACAGTGCTTTGCAGACTTGGAGGTACACACGAGTCACCTGATGTCTTGTTAAAGCATGGATTCTGACTCAGCACATTGGGAGCAGCCAGAGAACTTGCTTTTGTAACAAGAGTGTGGGTGACACCAATGTGTGCCATATGCTCTGGAAACGGCTGGAGTACTTGATTATCTTAGTCTCTGCTGAGCTCTTGCAGTAGTAGACAGAGGCCTCACAGGGTGCCTGGACCTGCAGCAACCGTCTCCAGGCTGAAGAGCTCTCTTTCCAAGGAAGGAGAGATTCAGAGTCCTCTCTCGTACTTCTTCAAGGGAGAAGCCCACTAGGCCTCTGTGACACTGTCAAAGCTCTCTAATTTCTTCAGGGACAGCAAGGAGTGGCCTCTTTAGATTACATAACAGAACACAAAAATCACACTGGCTCTGTTTCTAAACAGAGGAACTTTTAATAAGCAAGGCGCGCAGACATTACACATTCTCTCTCTGCCTTGCATTTTGTCATCCATCTTCTGGGAAAGAGGCTTAGCGATCATGGTATAACTCACTCAGAACAACAGACAATTGTCACAGCCTGTTGGTTCCATCTGCTTCCGAAGGGAGGGGCAAATGGTTCCACGGTGAAGTCAGAGGGGCTCAGACACAGACAGGGATTTTCCTGAGGGTCCCACAGTGAGAGCCTATGTATAATTAGAAGAATGAGGGAAAGAAGAGAAACAGTGCCAGGCTCAGACCCTGGGTTATCGAGGCTTCTGTCCGCCAGTCACTGTTCCTGACATTTGCGCCTTCTCTTTAGTGTAAAAAAAAAAAAAGTCAGCCGGGAGATGCGGTGTATGAGTATGAGAAGGCGGAGAGGACCGGAAAGCGACCTTTGCTGTGTCTACACGTGCACTGGGGCCTCTCACCGAGGTGCTCACCAATTATTGAGTAATTTTGAAACCAGAAAGAACACTGCCTGAACACCCCTCAGTGTCTTTGGCTTGAATTTGTTTTTCTTTCTTTCTTCTTTTAAATTAAAACTTTATTTAAAAAAACCTTGTAAATAAAACAGTCTGCCCCCAAATAAACCAGACCCCAAATCTATACATTCCAGGGTAGAGACTGATACCCAGCCACAACAGCCACGATGAAGCTGTGGAGAGTCGCGCCGGATCTCACGTTAATTTTATGACTAAAATTATTGGTTTTACTATGATCAATGTGTATAATTGCGGGATCACTTAACATCACCTTCATTAGCTCATTCCCAGAAACACCACTGTTGAGAGCCAGGACTTGGGGCTTATGTGATCTTGGGCAAGCAGGTCAACCTCTTAGTTTTTCATCAGTGAGCTGGTAGGCCAGTCTCTTGCTATTTTCCAGTGTGTAATCCTGTAGAATAAATATTGGCTAAAAAAAAAAAAACAAAAAAAAAACTGTATGTCGATCAAGACATAGCTGTGGTTAATGCTGAGTCGGGATTTGTCTCTTCCTTGCAGGACTCCATAGAGTCCTAGGGACTGCAAAAAAGAGACTAGGATTTGCTGTGTCCTGAAGAAACTTTCACATCACATTTTGTCACAAAGCCTGACTCCTTTCTTTCATTGGCTCTCCTTCCACCCTGAGACAGAGCCCTTCTCTCTCCAGTTACTCCTCCCCTACCCCCCCCCCCCAGAGTCAGACACTCTCCTCTCTTTCCCATTCCTTGTCCGGTCCCTCTCCTCTCTCTCATCCCCTGTCCTCTACCCTCTGAGTTTTAGCAGCATGTCTTGTGACTTGATGATTTGAATACAGCTGAGGAATGATCATTATATGATATCCGAGTTCTAAGTAATTTTACATAGTAATTATTTTTAAGTGGTAATGTCTCCCATTTTTTGAGTGGCCAACTTAGAGATTTTACACAGCCTTCCTGCCAGCCTTCAAAAATCCCCCTCCTCTCAGCCTTTTTGTTGACATGTGAATTTGATTCAATTCAAATTATGAAAGCTTGAGTGAATTCAATACTTTCATACATTGCAAGTAAAAGTTGTGAGTGTCTGAAACTAATTATTTAGGCTCTCGAGACTGTTCTATAATTACTTGACCAGGGGAATATTTATGTGATTTAAACATTCGCTTCAATATTCTTGATCAAATGTTTTAAGCTGTTGTAAGAGCACACCAGATTGTTAGTCTGTGGCCAAACTAATGGTTGAAAACTTCTTTGGAGAGGGGTCTAGGAAAAGAGAATAGACTTCACAGTGGTTGATTCAAGGGAACAGACATGTACAGGGAATGCTAAAATTCATTATAAACTTCCATCTTGGTGGGATACAGAGGGTCCTCTAGGGGTAATTTCCAGGAAAAGATATTATGAGTTATCAATTTCCCTTAGCATTTGGGATCCCTCCTCAGGGGGTACCATTGTTGGTTCAGGAGACCCGGTAGCAAGCAGGCTATTACAGTAACCCACGCAGCGATGACTAGCCATCTATTCATTTTAATTTCTTGGGTAATTGGTTTCATCTATTAGCAGTCAGCCACATATTTAAGCCACAAATGACTTTTCTCCATTAAAAAAATAAGAACCTTTCCTCTTGGGTGTGATGGTCAACTAAGCCAATAAGCCTGGTGGATTCTGTTAGCTTCCTATATCAGTGACTTCAGACACTCCAGGGATTGCTAAGTAAGATCTACCCAGCGACGCCTACCTTTTTTTTTTTTTTTTTGACAAAAATGTCCCAGAATGCTGTGCATTTCACCATTAGTTTTTCTTCATTATACAGTGCAGATTTATAAAATTTACTTAGTGGAATTCACTATATCCTCAGAACACTGCAGACAGCAGTTTAATATGTCATTTTCAGAGGACTGGAGGAGCTGAATCCCTTTTACAGTCTGCAGTAAAAGCAGTTCTTCCTGAGAGACAGTAGAGTGATTTTTATGCGTTCTTTGCATCTCAAACATGGAATGACTTGGACTACAAAATATTTACACTTTTCACAACCAACACGTTGTTGACTTTACAAAGGAAACGTAAAGAGACTCGCTGCTGCGTTCACTCTCGCTTCTCCCAATGCCTGCTTTTTCTTTTGCTATCACCAGCGCCATGTAATAACCTACAGCCTGGAAACAAACAAGCCAGTGTAGTCCATTAGGAGCCAACGCTAAAATGTGCAGCCATGTTATTACTATGGGCAGAATGGTATAATTTGTATTATTCTTGAAAGGATAACAGATATCTGTTGCGAACAGACAAAAGCCGTCATTTTGGGTCCCACGATGATGGAATTCTGTGGCATTCTTTGGGAGGCGTGTGATTTATGCAAAGCTCACTCCCTGAGCACCAGCAGTGATCTCCAGAGGCCTCCTTCCCAATTGTGAAACATAGTCAAGGGGAGAGAAAAGAGGAGGGATTTATTACTTATAATGTTAGAGCAAGAGAAGAAAGTGCTTTATTCTATCCCTGAAGGTTGTCTTGCTTCACTGAAGCTAGCTGGCTTACAAGAAATTTACAAGAAACTGTTAAGAAATTTTATTATGGAAGATTACAAACTCAGAAGATAATACTGTAATACCCACATAAATGAAGAATAAACAGATCTTTGTGAGTGGTCCTCAGATATGCCTCTTTCTCTCTTTCTTTCTTTTGGATTTTTGGATTTTGAGACAGGGTCTTACTATGTAAGCCAGGCTGGCCTCAAACTCTTCAGGAAGACTAAAATGTACTCAAACTCGTAGCTATCATCCTGCCTCTGCCTCTGAGATTAAGGCATGCCCAGCCTTTCCCTGATAGAACTTTTTAAAAGAAGTATTATGTTAAAGTTACACTCAAACACCTCAGTCCTCACTCATCCCTGTTTGCTTTGTATAAATGCAATTTTCAAAGTAAGTTTCTCATGCATTCCTGCGCATATGCATGGCTGCAGTAACACCCTGGGATCTCACCCCCAACATTTAGAAACCATCTATTACAAGCTATTTAATGTTTTTCATTATATACATAGATAATTGAAACCGTCACCACTCTTAAGTCTATAGCTTTTTAATTACCTTAGAAGGAAATTCTGTGCCTTTTACCCATCCCACTCCATATTCCTTTATTATTCTGATCCTGGTACTAAGCCACTACTAATCTATTTTCTGTTGCTGTGTGGGTATTGGGAAATTCCATATTCATAGAAGTGTGTATGTATGCATGTATTATGTATGTATGTATGTGCTTTGTGCCTGGCTTCTTTCACTGAGCACAGTATTGTTGGGCTTTGTTTATGTTATCACACTCTGTCTTCACGTGCCTATGCCAGTCTGTTCATCTGCCCGCTGATGGCATTACAGCTTGCTTCTGCCTTTTGGCTCTTCTGAATGATCTCTCTGTCAACATTTACATCCCTGTTGTTGTTTCTTTTGGGTTACACTAAGGATCAAGAGTTGGTTTCTAATGCACAAAGTCCCACTCATTGTAACTGCCACACAGGACTTTGTCACCCTAATGAGTCTAATGCGTTTCTCTCTTTTTTGTGTGTGTTTTTTCTCTGTCTTTGTTCCTCGGTGATGCTTTCATGTGTCTGTGTGAATGCTGAGTGTCTTCCTTAGATATGACTGCACAGTGAACATTTCTAGCACCTGCACATTTCCACCGGCATCTCCACAAACACCAATCACCCAATACAGAAAGCTTCTCCCTTCCTACATGTCTTTGAACTCACTGGCTCTGTCAGTCTTCTTTGCCTCCATGACATTCATAGCTTGCTTTACTATGCCTCTCTCTGGCGATCAGTGAAGAGGAGTCCATCCTAGGTGCTTATTAACTGTCCTCCCCTTCCTCATCTGAGAACCACACAATTCCATAGTCAATGAGCACAGCTTCCTGTGGGATTATAGTATTTTTGTATCGATTTGTAATATTCCTTATAGATGATTTTATGTCTGTTAAAAGAGATTGTAAATATCTTCTCCTAGCCTTATCTATTTTGCTCAATTTTTTCTTGTAATTTTGTGTGTGATGTGTGAATGCGTACACAGTGTGTGTGTGTGTGTGTGTGTGTGTGTGTGTGTGTAGAGGTGTGCATTCATGCCATGGTGTGTGTGGAGGTCAGAGGACAACTTTGTGGAGTCAGTTCTTTCCTTTATGTGGGCTCCAGGAACCAAACTGAGGTCATCAGTCTTGTGCGGCAAGCACTTGACCTGCTGAGCCAGTTCCCTGGCCCTCATTTTCCTCAGTATTTTTCCTTGAAATAGGGTCTCACTGAAAGCCCAGACTTGCCTGAGCTTCCCTAGTGCTGAGGTTACAAGTATGTTCTACCATGCCTGGTTTCCATTATATTAAATTAAATTTTTTTCTGGATAAGGTAGAATATACCTATAATCCCAAAACTCTGGAGGCAGGAGGATAATGATTATGAGGCCTGTCTAGGTTACATAGTGAGACTCTGTCCAGATTAAATAATAAACAACTACACACATTGACTTTAATTTTTAACACAGATTCGTCAGTGTTTTCCAATTTTAACACGTATATCCTCCCTTTAGAATTCCATACTGTGGGTTAAGGTCATAGCTTAGTTGAAAAAGTGCCTGCAGCAGAGGCATGAGAATCCTTTTTTGCCCCCCAATGCCCAAGTAAACACCTGGCTATAGTGACCTGTGTTTATAATCCCAGTGCTGGACAGGCAGGGATAGGCAGAACTGGTGAGTCTTGGGTCCCAGCAAGAGACTCTAACACACACCAAGGATGAATGGTTCCCTACCTATGCCTGAGGGTGTCCTTTGGCTCCCACATGCACAGACAAACACATGAGCATATGTGCACACATGTGTGCCTACACACGGACATGCTCCCACACTGTACACTCATACAATTCTTTCCAATGACAATGTAACTCTTCTTTGTTTTGTTTCTCTGAAGTTGCTTAGTTTGGGGATTTTTAATATTAAATCTTAAGTTCATTTGGAATTCTGTAGGTATATGTTTTCATGGAGTTAATTAAAAATCTAACTTCAACTTTTAAGAATTAATTATCTATTTAGACACCTAATTGTTCTAGTATTACATATTAAATACACTATTTCTCTCTTATCTATTTCCTCCTCTCCTAGAAATTCCACTATATACATACATACATATATATATATATATATATACACACACACACACACATATATATATATACATATATATGCATACATATATATGTATATATATTTGAGTGTGAGGGAGGGAGAAGAAACAGGGGAGCAAGAGGAGAGTATTTATGTCTTGGCTCTGTCCTTTGGCTACCATAGTGTCAATCCATGCCTCATTATTTTTTAACTTGATCGTCAATCTTGTACCTGAGAGGACAAATTCTTTTCTCTTTCATCTTCTTTTACTTTCATCTTAAAAAGTATCTAAGTTATTTGTTATTTTTTGTTTTTCCATTTCTGTGTTAGACTGCATCAAAATAGTGTACCTTTCTTAAGTTCCATGAAAAAGTCTTTAACCTTCTTATAGCAATAGCATGGGATTTATACCTTTCAACTTTACTGAGACAAGGGTACAATACAAAGCGGAGCTTGTAATTTTCAAATGAGTTCATGTCCAAAAGGAGACAAGAAAACAGAGTGATAAACTAGGATCTTTACAGTCATAACTGGTCGTTTTATGTTATGGTCTTATTATGTTTACTCTTCTGTTACCACCTTCATTTTACAGAGCCTATAAATCATCTTTAGAATAATATCGAGAGAGAAAAAATAAAGAAAAAGAAATGTAGAATATTAGAAGGAAAAATGCCACAGAAGAAAACAAAGTCAAATCTATTAATGATCACAATACTTTCAAATGAGCTAAATTCATTCCTTAAAAGTTTGAGACTCAGGGCTGTATATCTACTTATGGCCTACAAATGATATAGTCTATGTGATCAACGAAAAGTTGAAACTGAGGAAATGATTTGAAAATAATATTGGTTCAATATGAGCTATGCCTAACATGCATCCTGTGAGGATTAATCTTGGTTGTCAAGCTGACTGAATCTGGCATCAACTAAGAGTTAAGCTGCTGAGCACACCTGTGAGAGGTTTTATTGGATGGGACAGTGTGAAGTATACATTCAGGCAGCACCTTCTGGTGGCAGCCAGATAAAGAAGATCCAAGGAAGAGCTTTGCTTCTTGTGTCATTGCTTTCTGTGTTCATTAGCGTTTCTATTGCTGAGAAGAGACACAAAGACCAAAATCAACTTGGAGAGGAAGGGTTTATTCCATCTTACAACTCTCAGGTTACAGTCCCTTACTAAGGGAAGTCAAGGCAGGCATTACAGCAGGGCAGTAACCTGGAGGCAGGAACTTTAGTGGAGGACATGGACAGGTGCTGCTTACTTGCTCCATATGGCTTGCTCAGCCTGCTACACGGGGATGGCACCACCCACAGTGGGCCTTCCACATCAGTTACCTTAAGCAAGACACTACTCAAAGACTTGACTACAGACCGATGCTATGGAGGCATTTTCTCAGTTAAGATTCCCTCTCCCCAGATATATGTAGGTTTGTGTCAAGTTGGCAAAACCAACCAGGACACCTCCATATCTTGATGGTGAACTCATCTATCCTGTTTGCATGTTCACCTGGTGCTGCCACCACTGCTGTTGCATCCTCTGCTGGTATCAAAACCTAGCTTCCTTAGGCTTCCATCACGGACTAAAGACCAGTGGCTCTCCAGAAAGCCTTCAGACCTTCAGTGCCAGGCTGGACCTGCTGATGGATGCAGTCCTATGTACCGAGCAGCTTCTAGATGTGTGCAGCCTTTTCCACTGTGAAGACAACTGTTGTTGGACTACCAGAACCACACAGAGTGAGCAAATCCAACAAATCCCCTTGTAAAATATGTTCTTTCGGTAAGTTCTGTTCCTCCAGAAAACCCTGACTACTACAAGTGCACATCTCTGGCGTCCCTCACTACAGAAAATGAAACTGAACAAGAAGAACTCCAGCTTCAGTGGTCTGAATCTGTATATACCCCATGGGCTGCTCTTAGCAAGTTATGTCATGTGATAGGAATCTTTCTGGATCCAGTGATCTGTAATGGACTTGGTATGGTGGTATTCATCTGTACTCTCAGTGTTCAAGAGTTAAGAGGCAGAGGCATCTCAAGTTAAGGTCAGACTGGGCTATCTCGAAAAAGAGTGCATCTCAAAAACAAAGAAAAACCAACATTTTCACATACCCCTTTGAAGGCACGGAAGGGCCAGTCTTGCATACTAATTTTTTAAAGAAAAATTTTAACTGGAGTGTATTTTAAAGAATAAATAATGGTAAGTTTAAAGTAATGGGAACTATTTACCAGGCTGAAGTATGGCAATTATCAATTTGTAATCTCAACACAGCACCATAATTTATAAAAGAGAGTCAGAGAGATGGGTTAGTGGGTAAAGGTGCCTGCTGCCAAGCCTGGCAACCATAGTTCCGTTCTTAAGACCCGCATGCTCAGGAGAGAAGTTGGCTTTAGAAGTTGTCCTCCAATCTCCACATGAGCACTATGGCAGGTGTGCGTGTCTGCACCTCTAAGTAGGTAAGTAAATAAATAAAGGGGAAACTTTACAAATGAAAACTAACAATTATAAGAGAAAATAGCAAATCCATAATGATATTGGTGCCTTTTTGAATCTCCTCACACTGCTGTTTAATTCCTGGCTTTTCTCGGCGCATATAGACATGCACGCTTGTACGTATCTTTTCTCTGCTGATTCCCACACACAGTGGCATGGCCTCCAGCCTCCGACTTTCCTTGTGGGCTCATCTTCAGGAGAAACTCTGTCTGCCTACCCTTTCCCCTGTGGCTTAGGCTATGAGACCGAACTGGTTTTAATTCTGCTCTGCCAATATGAAGGCCCGCATCAAGCCCAAACCATGCTGCTTTCTTAGAGTAGGGAGTCCCAAAATGGGATAGTGCTCACTGGGACTCCCAGACCACACCAGGCTCAGAGAGGAATGTGGCTTCTCTCTTTGACTAGAACCAAGCAGATTCTCAAGATCTGACTTCCAGTCCTGGGCAACACATGTGTGGGCCTGCTTTTCATTTAATTTTCCTTCAGGGAAGAATTACGTTGTCACTCAAATCGCAAATAGAAACAGACAAACTTCCACATCACACTGCTGAGCCAGTGATGTTTTCAAGTCCACCCTTCCATGGAGACACCAGCACTTGCAGATGGGCCAGCTTCACCCTGAGGTTGACCCGACGGCCTGGTCAAGTGTTCCAAAGACCTGGTTCTTTCCCTCTGCACACTGTGCCAGCCCCATTCTGGCTCCCATGAATCTGTTTCATTTGCCTCCAGCTCTTCTTATTGTTTATTGTCTTGTTTTTTTCCCTTATGTTTTGATTCCACTTCTGTTTCTGGCACCTTGAGTGTTCTTTCCCTTGTGAGTGGGCTGCACATCTAACCATTCTTTTGTGTTTTTTGCAGCACATTGTAACTCTGAAGCTAGAGGGTCTAAATTTCTCTTTCTCCACCATCTTGCTCATTCAGAAAGACTCCCCGTGCAATAAGTTGTTACGAGACTCCGGAGCAAGAAAGCCTGGGAAATGCAGCAAGCTGTAAATTATTCAGGATGATGCGAACATGGGTTTGCCCAACAACAGACACCCCGATTTGTCATTTCTATAAATTACTTCTACAACTGTGCTATCCACTAGAAAATATAATTAGTGTTTAGTGAAACATATACAAGAACTTCTTTATGGCCTCTGCGGGGAAGAAAAAACATCTACCCAGTTTGGCAGGGGATAGATAAGCCCTGGGGTGTGAGTACTGGGATCTGAGATACTGATCAGTGTCCCCTTGTACACGAACAGGCTGTGACTCATTGTCCGGCTGCATCTGCATTTGCCCCCATCCTCAAATGCTGGAGAACAATGCACCATCTGTACAGAGCAGAGAAGATTAGCACCTGCTTGCTTAGAATAACTGCAGACTCCTTGTTGTTCCGTATAATCAGTTAGCCATCGAGGTAAAGAAGCTCATATTACTTTTCTAGGAATCTTGAGGAAGAGAAAATAAACCTTGGAAATAAGATGATGCAGCGGTAAAATACCTAAGAAACTAACCGTGTGAGTGGGGAGGCGGCCCGGGAGAATGTGAGGGGTTGACTGGTGCTGCTTTCTGCTCTTCTCACTGTTCTGCCTAGTCTTGTGCAACTAGGACCTATGAATAAGTAATCAGGTCTGTGGAAGAAGCTGTAGTCCTAGATGAGGTCACAGTAACTAGATAATTTGGCTCTTGAAGCTGGGGCATGTTTATACCCCGCACCCCAGCTGTGTCCTCTGTTTCATCAGCTTTCCATTTTTTTCACAGGTGGTCTAATGGAGTCCTGACTCATCCCAGCCAATCCCAGCCATTCCCGTCTCCCTTGCCAGTGTCTGAGCCTGACGGCAATCATATGACTAAGAGTTCCGGGGGATCCGGTGGGAGCTTTCCAGAAAAGGGTTCCTCCTCCTTAAACGAGATAAAAGAAGTTGGGTGTGACTGTGCAGTGATCCAGAACTTGGAGAACTGAGGCGAGACTATCATGAGGCCAACTTGGGCTACATAGGGAGCCCCTGTTTCAAAACAAAACCCACAAACGAATAAACAAGTGATAGTGAACAATTCTACTATTATCTGATTGGTAAACTGTTGTTTATCAATACTGTTTCTGGTTGTAAAGGTCATTTTTGTGAGTTTGGGGGGGGGCACCTTCTCAAGATGAGGCCAGTGTGCTGATGTTACACTGTGTGAGGACTAGTCTTCGTGTTAACTTGACACAAGCTAGAGTCATTTGGAAAAAGGGAACCTCAACTGAGAAAACAACCTCAGATTGGCTTGTGGACAGGACTATGGTGCTTTTTCTTAATTAGTGCTTGGTGTGGGAGGGCCTAGCCCATTGTGGTTGGAGCCATCTCTGGGCAGGTGGTCCTGGGGTATATAACACACTAGCTGGACTTAATTTTCTTTTTATTTATTTCTTTTTATTTACTTGCTTACTTAGTTTTTTGAGGGAGAAATGGGAAGAGGGTGTGATCAAGATACATTGTATGAAACTCAAGTTATTAATAAAAGTATTATAGAAAAAGAAAGAAATCGGGCTGAGCAAGCCATGAGGAGGAGGCCAGTAAGCAGCACTCCTCCATGGCCTCTGATTCAGTTCCTGCCTTGAGTTCTTGCCCAGATTTTCCTTCAAGATGGACTGTGATCAGGACATGTAAGCTGAAATAAACCCTTTCCTCTCCAAGTTGCTTTTGGTCATGATGTCTTAATTACAGTGATAGAAAGCCTAATAGAGACACAGGAGAATGAAGGAACTACCATCCTAATGTCCCTGGCTGGCTTTGTGGAACTATTTTGTTGTATACAATCATACCAGTTCTTATGTTCAAGCCAGATCAGTGGAGACATTTTGTTACTTATATATCCAGTCTTATATATCCAGTGATTTGGCTTAATCACTACCCTATTGGCCATTGTGAGCATTGACAGAATAGCGGCTTCCCAGACTACCTTGGATTTAGTGTTGTTTGGGCGTGGGGTAGAGGTGAAACAAAGAGGCGCAGGGTCTGACACCAGGACTATTCTAGGAGTCTCTCTGAGGTACAAAACTCCATTACGGATTTCAACAGAATCTTCCAACCCGCTGGCAGTACCCTATAGCAGATGATCTGATGTTCCAGCTGGTGTGGTTTAATTAGTGATGGGGCTCTTGCCTACATCTAAAGTACAAAGATGCTAGCTTAAATATTTTTTCTCTCAACAAACAAACTCCATCCAAGATGCTTGCCTCTGCAGAGAGGAAGGGGAAATGTGGAAAATGTGCTTGCCACCTTAGCCCTATAGCAATATGGATGTTTACAAGTTTGAATTGTTCGTTTAAAGACTTAAAAGAGCAGCATATTCTTCCACATTCCTAGGTCAACGGAACAGTTCTGAGAAGCAATCCGCCAAGTAAACAATCCAGTCATTCATCTTGGTTTATTTGTTGGCTACGTTCTCTTTAAAACTGCTGGCTGTTGGTGGCTACACATCTTAGGCTTCCAACTGTGAACTGTCAAGGACAGTATGATGTAGGTCTTTGGGGCTGACCCAGTGCAGCAGGGGAGATATCTGTGTGATACTGATGGATTTGCTTTCTCCTAGGAACCCCAGGCTCTAACAGTTGGTGCCAAAATGGAAAAACACCCCCAGAAGGACAGTCACCCAGTCTTCCTACCTACTCCTTGATCCAATGAATCCAATTACAAACACAGAGATAGAGTTGAATCCTGCACCCTCACCCCCCATCTCCACCCATATTCCAACTCTACTACATCAAACTTTACAGACATGCCTGCATTAGGAGATGGGAGAGAACAGAACCAAGGCTGAAACTCTCAGGATTCTGGAAAGAGTAAGGAGGACCATAGAGAACCCAGTGTCTCATCAGCTATTCACCTTACCAGAGACTGGGTGGGTTCTGATGGGGAGGGAAGCATTAAAGAGGTGTTAGTCAGCCTCTCATCTTCCTGCTTTGTTTCTGTTTCTAGCATCACTGGCCTGGGGCTTCTGGCCCAGCTAGCTGGAATCCAACAAAATACAGGGGATTTAGAATTCAAACAAGAAGATAATCACCCAGAAATCAGATTCAAATCTGCAGTGACTAAAGTCGCTTTGTTAGAGAAATAGAAGTGTTAAGAAGCCTTTTCCTTCTCACAGACTTGGGGCTGTTTGCCCTGATTTTGGGAAACTCACCCTATGTGTGAAAACAGGCTGTATTTATTTTGATTAAAAGACCTTCCAATTGCTCTGAAGATGGGGACAGTTCCTCATTGGTGGGGAAGAATTGATACTTATCTTGTTAATTGTCGAAGCTCAAAATGGTACAAACCTACCCTTGGTTGGATCCAAAATGCTGTCCCTACACCCAAAGAAATGAGAAGTCAGATATAAAGCGGCCCCAGCGCAGGCAAACATTACAAAGCGTGTCACTCTGCCATTGCACAAAGTGACTTTTTCAAACAAACAAATAAATAAATAAACACAGAAAAGCCCACAGAGACACATCAATGCCTCAACCTGGAGCAATAAAGCTGTGTTAAAAACACTTGCCATTAACGGCCATCTGCTGTTGGCAATCAGGGGCAATCTCTTGGTCCTCCTGAACAGTTTGCCTCATGTCTTGGCCCATTGATGAAGAGCATCTCTACTGACAGAGACCTTTAGGAGTAAAGTTCCACCCTTAGTTCTGTGTGCCTCTGAGCTCGGAGTCTGATGACCAACATTTGTTTTCTGTTCAGCATTTCTTACACTACATATTGAATCAGAGAAAATCTGCACCCAATGTTTCCACACAACCTCTCACAATGCCCTGCACCTGTCAGCACTTTCCCTGTGGATCACTGATAAGGAAGGCTCGTTGCCTCTGATAAATCTTGGTATTGAAGGAAATAGAAAACCAGCTTTCTTGCTGGAGTCCAAAAAGTGCTAGTTGCTTGATCAGCTTTCCTCTACTGTTCTGACATTTTCTAACTTGGGCTTTTAGACTGCTAATAAATATAATCCTCATTCACACCAAAGGCAAAGTTATCTTCTGCTTGTAGTACTGTGGATTAGGAAATCTTAAAACACAGAAGCCAGACAAATGGCTGAGATATTCACATATTTCAAGACAACATGGCAGAGAACTCTTAACGCCGGTAGAGGTGCAGATCAAGGAGAGGACTTCTAGTTATATTCTGAATGCTTTGAGCCCGCTGTTTCCCACCTTCAGTCTCAAGGCCTAGGAGGAATGTGGCCAGAGAAGGGAGTATATGAGTAGAGTCTGGTTAAGGTGGTAATGCTACATAGTGGCTTGGAAGCCCCTTAGTATACTTCCTAAACACCTTAAGTGACTGGATGGAGGGAAGTTTCTGGGATCCTCAGAGAATAAGGACCAGGACCAGGTGTCAGATGGCTTGGGAAAAGTTTTTTTTTTAAATTGATAGTGAAAGAGTATTTCAATGCTTTAGTGGTGGGAATTGCCTATTGTAAGTGCATCCTTATGTGACCCTTGAACACTCGCATGACTCAAACACTGTTTAATTTTCCTTAATTGAATGCTCCTTTCTCTTTAGCTGAGAAGAAAGGCACCACTTACATCATTTCTCCAACTTCCACAATTTCAGTATTATTCATTTTTAGAAACAGTATCTGCACGTACTGTACCTTTGGATTCTTTATCTGAAATTAGTTTAGGTGTAATTAGTTGGGAAGCAATATTTACATGTATAATTCATCTTGAAGGTAGTTATAGAATTAGTAAAGAAAGAATGCCCCAAGGATGAGGGAGCTCCTCTGTTTGTGTTCCTATGTTACAGGCCTGTCTGGCTGGGCCGTACAGTTTAGCTATCCTCTAAGGAGCCCAAATGGAATTATAAGAATCAGATATAGAAATCATTCATAAAATGTGTTCATTTAATGAAATTAGCTATCCTTGAAAGAATGAATAAGGAGTGTAGAAATGTGAAGCTGAAATTACTTTCCAGCACTTTAAAAACTTGCATTTATTTAAATATGTTATTGAATGCAGATAACCTACCCTAGGGGAGGAAGTAAGAGCCTTAGGAGTAATATCTATTGAAAACAAAATGCATTATCAAATCAAGTGCTGCAATCATTGTTTGCACACAAGTATGTATTAGGAGTACAGTATTAAAGAAAAGAATGAAGAGGCTCTGGGGTTGGGGTGATCCCAATATCTTAAGATCTTCCACAAGCAAAACAAACAAAATGTAAATGGTGTGATGAAACCAGAGGTACAACCCTTTGTAAACCACCAGCAGACAGTTACTTAGAAGCTTCCACTCTTGCACATCAAACATATTTCTGTTCTTGCATCCAGCCCATAAGGGCTAACTACCTATGCTGGGGCAGGTTCTGCATGAGCACAGCTTGGTTCATAAGTGGTCCTTTGTTCAAATAAGCTCTGTTAAATTTATATTGTCTAAATATTTTATTTTAAAGCAATTGGCTTACTTCACCCAGGTACAAAATAATAAGCCCCTGCAACCCCCTAATCCCCCCCTAAAAAAAGCTTCTGGTGGGTTGTGGGAACTTGGATTAGGTAACTTAGGCCTGTTCACCTGGCAACACTGTATTATCAGATACAAGGAGACCCTAAGGTGACAGTCACATTTCAACAAACAACAAGAAGTCAGACCTCAAAGCTACTAGGGTGCTTTCCCTTCAGCTATCAGAAAGGATGTGAAGAGATGCTGAGGTCCCAGGCCAGGCAGGATTCTGGTTCCTTCTGAGAGGCTCATCAGTAGTTCTCCCAGAGACAGTGCCTAGTTCTGGGGAGGCAAACTCCATGAATGTACTGTCATCCCCCCAAAATTGCTCACCTGAACTTTTTCTTTTCTATAGTAAATGAGCTGAATGGGGAAACTTAAAATTGTCTTGGCAAGGGGGCAGAGGGCTAAACTCCAGTGTGATAAATGTAGTCTATCCTCTTGAGAACATCTCTGAGTTCAAGGCATGTAATCTGGGAAGTTTAGAATTGTTTGTTGTTTGACTAACTGTTTCCCAGACCTCCCTGAACTGGGGAGAAGCCAGTTATGGGAAATTACCAGCCAGGAAAGAATTTGAAGTTGACATCAGAGCTTTTCTCCCAATCCAGGCCTTGACATTTTTAATGCTGTGCTTGAACTATGTGCCCAAAAGGACTGACATCCTCCCTTCTGATGGCCTGCTACCTTATGCCAGCTCTGAAGGATAGAAGAATAGCAAAATTTACAGTGCTGGGAGCAGGCCCTCCGTGTGGCTCAGATCTGTACCTACTCAGCCTAAGAGCATTTCCTTAGCCTGCATCTTGCGGTCCCTTCATAAACAGTCCTCTAGGAGATAGGACTGTGGTCTGACCTGATACTATAATCCCAGTTACAAGCTGACCGGGCCACCACGTGATTACAGGATTTCTTGGCCTCAGGTTAAGATTTACTTACTTAGCTTGGAATAACAGAGGCCATTCTGAGGAGTCTTTTTTTCTCTCTCTCTTTTTATAACTCCTGTGTTTTAAGGGGGGGGGGGGGCAACACTGCAATAACCAACAAAGAGACAGAAAAAAAAAGTCAAGTCATAGCTTACAAGCCTTTCATGACCATCCCTTTGCAACTTGAAATCACTTTCCCTTTAAGATGTAGGACAGAATTGTTTGCCATAGCCTAGACAACCGTTACGACTTTCTTTGGCTACTCCTTCCTGTCTCCATCAAATAACTCAGTACGAGAGGGAAAATAGCCATGTTGGTGGAATATTTGTATTATATCTAGTCATGTCAAACTGTCTGTTGATTTGTGTTGATTCACGAATGTTTAAGGGGTCATCCAGCTTCAACTGACTCATTCCACAGAAGAAGAAAATATAATTCCAGGGGAGGAAATGATTCACCTAAGATCCAGCTCAAGGTAGTGGAAAAGGCCTGTCAGTGTTAATGTGAGTTCTTCACCCTCTCTGCCCAGTGATGGAATTTCCCACTTAACAAAAGTCAAGTTGTAGCAACTTCCAACTCACTGAAGAGAAAGTGATGTGATAAATTAAAGTGCATGCAAGAGAAAGTTTAAGATTCAGGGTGGGGGATTCAATTTCAGATTGTCTTCCAAACTCTTCAAATGGTTTAGTTTTATGTACCAGGAATAATTTTACATTTGACATGAGATAGAAGTAAAGTGTCCTTTCAAGTAAAAACTTATCCAAGATAGGTCATGATTAGAAGTTACTTGGAAAGGAATTGAAAACATATGCCTTAAGTTAGTAGGAAACTCATTACTGCTTCAAATGGCTGAATCCCATGTCTGCTCACAGTCCAGAATCTGCTAAACTATGGTTATAGAACTTCAGATCTGGACAAAATCACAAGTCTGAGGTAGTTTTCTATAGTTCAGTATATTTTATTCCAATTTTCAAAATAATTAATTAGGTTTTATTTATATGAGTACCTACTATAATAAGAGAATTGAATGTTTTAGCTTTATTAAGATAAAAGACACATAAAGATTAAGACATGTGTTTAGTTTCATGAATTGTCACAAACTGAATGTATTCATGTCAATAACAGCCAGACAGAGAAATTGCACCTTGCAGCCTATCCCTGGCAGCCTCCATAGTCACTAAGGCTCCCTCAAACCCCAGACACCCACTTCTTCACCTTATAACCATTTACATTAGTATCTCTTGTTTTATATCTCTTATAAACGGACAGATGCTAAATGTATTGCTGGGGATAGAGGAATTGTAGGTTAATGCAGCAGCACATTACTGTGACAGCTCAGCAAGAGAGAAGGAGGCATTTTTCATAATTGCAAACCCTGCCAGACCTCAGCAGAAGGAACCACCATCATGGCCAGCTCTACTGTACTCAACAGTGGAACCCTGAGCATCTGAGCTCAGGTATTTTATTGATTCAGAACTCCTTAGGTGTTCTACTGATACCATGTGCAGATCATAAGCAATTAAATAACCCCACATAAATCCAACACTTGCAAACAATACAGATGCCAAGACCTAGGCTAGCCCCTCACCTAACAGTGCATAAAACATTTTATACATAAGTAAACTTCCACAACAGGTTAATGATAATATTTCATGGTTTTTTTTACATTAATTTGAAATTGTTCATGTATTGTATGACTAAATCATGATTTATTTAGCCATTCTATCATTGTTGGATATTTAAGCAATTAACTTAAAGATTTTTTTCATTGTGTTGAACTGTTTGGAAAAAACACACCTCAGGGTGGAGATGACTCAGCTGGTGAAGTAGTTGCTATGCAAGCATGAAGACCTGAGTTTGAAGCCCTAGAAACCTTGTTAAACCAGCTGTGGTCTGTGGTCTTAACAGACCTAGGGCAAGGTGGAAAGAAGAGGTAGGAAGATTCCTGAAAGTTTGGTGGCCAGCTAGTCTGACATATGCATTGATCATCAGGAGGTGGTGTCAAGCAAGGTGGTAGATTTATAACAACACGAAAAGTTGTCCTCTGCCCATCACACATGCTCAGTGGTGCATGTGCCAGCACCGACACAAGTGAACCCATCGACAAAGAAAAGTGAAGACACTTTCTCAAAGGGAATAAGACTTTTTAGGGATGTGATATATTCTCCCAAAGGAAAAATACTAGCTAAGACTATGAACTTACTTTATAAAGTCTCCAATGCTGAGGACTGACTCTGTCTTTATGTGTCTCTGTTTTTTTCTCAGTCTCTCTGTCTCTCTCCATCAACTCATATATGTGTGTGAGAGAGAGGGTAGGGAAGAGAGAGAGAGAGAGAGAGAGAGAGAGAGAGAGAGAGAGAGAGAGACTTACTTTCTTCCCAACAGTTTCCATTGAGCTCTTCAGTAGCTGGAACCTGAGCTTGGCAGTATGGGGCGTTCATGCTACATGCTCCAGTCAGGATGAATGGCTGAATTATTGTGACATGAGTAAAAGGATAATTTGTTTCCTGTGTCATTGTTCCTCACCTCGACTGGTTAGCCAAGCCTTTTCAAAAGCCTGACTTGCTCGACCTACTACCAGTTACAGTCCATTTCAAGCTCTTCTGTATAAAATGCAATCTTGTCAAAGAAAAGGCACCTGCTCACAGCAGGAGGGCTTCTCACCGACTGCCAAATCCTGTGTTACAGTGTCTAGAAACAAAATGATCTTTCCATCTGGAATGTGTCCGCCATGACTGCCCGCCTCGAGTTGACTGCCAACCTCTGGTGCCAGAATGGGGCAGAGAAACAAGGCAGGAGGGCTCCGGGAAATGCATTTTGAGGAGTTCTTGACATCCTGGTTGTAAAGTTTTATTTGAAGGAGAGCTATTTACTTCCTAGGTGACCTTAGCTAAATATGTACGTGTGGCTCCTAATGGGTGTGGATTCTGCTTCTATGGCCTAAATTTGGGGTTATTTTTTGTAACCAATTTTGAATTTTTACAAAACCTTTGATTAATTTTCATTCTTTTTATGAACACTCCCTGCTCGACACTCCCTGCTCTTTGTGAACACAACGTTCCTTTGAGGTATGAGAGGCCAGAAGGTTTCCCCCACCCAGGAAAGCAGCTGTTCACACAGACTGAGCACGCTCGTCTCCTCCTTTACATGCCAGATTTGCCATTCTGGCTATAATTCTTAAAAGCCTTCATCAAGTACATCTGATGGATAATAAATGCATATTATCCCTTTATCTTGGTGAGAAATTATCAGTGCCCCCATGATTTGCTCCTCCCAATATTTGGAGCGGCGGAGAAGCAGAGGGCATCTGAGAAGTCTGAAAGTCTTCATGGCTCTAGTCTCTATTGATACCCACTTAGCAGAACTTTGAGACTTTAGCATATTCGATGTAATTGCTACGGCTGGGAGGCTGGGATGTAGGCCATACAGCTTGATGTTTTGAGACGGGTATTAGAAGACAAACTGAAACTCTCTCAAGGCAGTCTGAAAAACATAAAACATAGCACAATTGTTACTTTAGTTGAGTTCAGGAATTAAATATTTGAAAATTGTCCAAATATTCTTTGTCTCCAAATTGAGGGTAACCCCATCCTCCACAACAGCTATCTTCAAACTCCAATATAAAAATCCTCTCCCCTTGTAGAAGCCCAGCACTAATCTCCTCTAAGCTCATTCTCTCTACAAGTAACATCCCGTGGGCTCCATCCTGGCATCCTATTTAATTAAAACAACAGTAATCAGCAACTCATCTAGCTCACTCTCAACAGATGATTGTATCCTCACAAGTAGGTTTTGTTTACTTGTTGTTCCTTGTCCAGGAAGAGTAAAGGATGAGAAAAGGTCGGTATCAGCTTAGAGATGTATGCAAGGGAACTATAGCACCAAGGGAACAAACTCCATTTAACCTCCCTCCTCTTCAGGCTCAGAAAAGATTTCCAATTATTTACAAACAGATAACATTGAATAGTTTCCTACGTATCACAGATAAGATGCCAGAAAACAACTAGTTTGACAAAACTGCCAGCAGCCCATTAGCTGTGCAGCTCTGTTGAATATCTTCCACTTGCATCCCCTGTGGAGTCTGCTAAGGAAGCAGAAAGGAAGAAGATTCCCACAAGGACTCTGAAAGTTAAGAAATCAGCAGCAAGCTATGACTCCTCCTAGTGAGGGAGGGCTGGAGTGTGTGTGTGTGTGTGTGTGTGTGTGTGTGTGTGAGGGGGGGGGGAGAGAGAGGGAGGGAGAGAGAGAGAGAGAGAGGGAGAGAGGGAGGGAGAGAGAGAAAGGAGATATGGATGACACACATCCAGCAAATGTAATGTCCTAGGTCTTCTAGCTCTGAATGAATGTTTTATTATGAGCTTTCCCTTGAAAGTTTAGTGATCACTAGCTCAGTTTTCAAGATTGAAAAGTTATTTTTCCTCCTCATCTCAGTGTAGATAAATTCCTATTGTACAACCAGGAAGCAATTCAGCCCCACTAAGCCTCAGATGCCAAGACAAGATAAATGACTCTAGTTCAATGATGCATACTTAAATCCTTCCAAGCAACGTTTTGAAAGTTGATCTTTTATTATTTTTGCCTTACTAAGGTGTTCTCTTTTCAGATGCTGGGAGAAGACCATATTGTGCATGTGTGAGTACACTGTAAATAGAAATAAATGCTAAGCTAAAAAATTACAAAAACTGATACAGCTTAAGTATTTGTAATGGTGATATTAGCACTGTGAACATACAAAATTAACAATGTAATACGATTGGTGATTCCAAACATTCTAGAATTAGAAGCATTAGTTTTAAATTGAAATTACTACTTATGATTATGACCATCTGGTAAAGGGACAGAAGTTTAAAATGAGTCCCGAGTGCCGTCTTTTAATCCCAGTGGTTCATCTCTGATATAACATTTATAAATAAACCAATAGAAGGTAAGACCATGACTTTCAGGTAGCCACTGAATGGGGACCCAGTCCTCTGTCTGGTTGTTCTCCTGATGAGCCCTCAGCTTCTGTGTTTGTACCAGTTCATGATGCTGAGAGTAGGAAGTGATTTGGAGGCACAGGTGGTTCTCATCAATGGTGCAAAGTCAACTCCATAGATTGGCACCTGCTTCAGAATTATCTGGAATTGTCACTAGAAGTCGCATTTGTGGGGCCCACTTTTGGTCATTTGCATCACTCCTTCTGGCTTGGTTCCAGGCCCAAGCCAATTATTACTGACCTGTTCACACTGTGATCAGTATTGCTGTCCAGAAATACCACTGCCCTCATGTTGTAAACATCAGGTGCAAGAGCTGCACTCAGCATCGTTCACCTTCATCAGTGAGGTCACTTGAATGGTTCTGGTGTTTGGGGACCATTAGGACCATTTAAAGCTGCCACTATAAAGCCTGTTCTACATAATTAAAAACAAATCAGTTCTGACTCTGTCCTGTGAAGATACAAAAGACACCCATCCTCTGAACTCAAGGTGCACCTCCAGCTTCCTTCATGTTGGGTCTTGCTACTATCATGAGAAAATAAGTATTTTTTTTCCTTCTAGAAAATGCTCTTTGTGCTATTCCTCACCATACTCTGGCAAGTGTCCACACACTGTCATACCTGGCAGAATTGACCCCAGAAGGAGAACCACAGATATGAAGGACAAGGGACAGCAGGACCGTGGCAAACCAGAGTGGCTCTGCTCAGCACTTTTGTCCCCTCTGCATGGTTTGGGAAACCACAGGCTGAAATTCCCATGAAGAGTGAGGCAGAACCCCAGAGATTCACAGCCAAGGGGAATATGCTGCTGCCATTGGCCTGAACACAAATCAATCTATGCCCTCCTTCTCGACACACTACTTAAGTAGAGAAAGACCATCTTCACAATTGCAAGACTGCTTGGCCCCTTCAAAGAAAGGATCCAGAGAGAGTCCAAAGGTAATGGAATTAGACTAGATCTGGACTACTTACAAGGAGAATGATATCTGAATGACATTTGACCTACACTATCATGCATCATAACCCAAGGGCGGAGTTCTCCAAACTCAGACAACTGTAGCAGCCTGGGCATGAAGATGTCCATCATCACCTTGTAGACTTTTGTCTAAATAAGGGGAGTGGAGCAGGAGGACCAATAAGAACAAAGTATGAAAGTTCCACAGTGAAACCTGTTGCTTTGTGTGGAATGCTGGTTAGTTTGTGTCAACTCTGCAAGTACTAGAGTCACCTAGAAAGAGAACTTCAACTGAGGAATTGCCGCCATCTGATTGCCAGTGGGCATGTCAATTTCTTGGTTGCTGACTATGGTGATTTGACTGAATGGCTTCTATAGGCTTCAAATATTTGAATACTTGGTCCCCGGTTTGTGGAACTGCTTGAGAAGGATTAGGAGGGTTAGCCTTGTTGGAAGGGTGTTGAAAGCAAGCTTTGAGGTTTCAAAAAAACTCACGCAATTCCCAATATGCCTTTCTCTGTCTCCTGCTTACAGATCAAGATGTGAGCTCTTATCTGTTCCTGCCATCAGGGACTTTAATCTTTAAAACCATAAGCCCAATTAAACTTTATAATTTGCCTTGATCATGGTGCTTTGTCATACCAATAGAAAAGAAACTAACACACTGGCTGATGTGGGAGGGCCCAGCCCACTGTGGGTAGAACAATCTCTGGGCAGATGGACCTGGATTATATAAGAAAGGTAGTGAGCAAACCAAGCATCTTGAAGCCAATAGGCAATATTCTTCAATAAAAGTTCTGCTTCAGCTCCTGTCTTCAGCTCCTGACATGACTTCCCTCAGTGATGAACTATAACCTGAAAGACGAAATAAAACATTTCTCCCCTGTGTTGCATTTCGTCTGTGTTCTATCACAACAATGGAAAACAAACTGGAACATAAATCAGGACCCAAAACATGGGATAGTGCTTTGATGGACCTGACCGGGTTTTGCTGTTGTTTGTTTTTGCTTGTTTATTTGTTTGAGGGGGAGAAAAGATTGTGGCAACTTTTGCAACTTTGGGCTGGAAGTGCTCAGAGCTTCACAAGTCTTTATTGTAGGGACTTGGGAGATAAGAATGTTGAGAGAATTGCAGCTGATGACCGCCTGACTTATGACATGTTAGAGGGAAGCAGAGACTTTATCTAGGCTCTCTGTGTGCTGTATTTGAATTAAGAATTTGTGGAAGTAGAACTTTTGCTTTTCTGGGACAATGGATACTGGTTAGCTGGGCTGAAATATCAACTATAATTAATAAGAAACAGCAGCATTGTGGTTAAATCTCCTGGGAAGTATTTCCTCGGGATCAGCACACAGAAGCTATGGTCCAGAGGGTGCCAAGGCTGCATCTCCAGCAGGCAGCCGAACTTGATGGAATATAAGAATCTCCCATAAGGTAGTGGTCTTTGAAGGTGTGAGGGGTCATGGAGAGAACCTGAGGCTAGGCACTAAGTGGTAGGTTCAGAGTGTCCCTGAAGAGGGGCCTGGAGGCCATTGGTGAAGGTGCACCCTTGGTTATGGTGAGACTTTAGAATATTGGAGATGCCAGGGCCGTGGATGACCACCAAGGAAAGTTTTAAGTTGTTTTAAGTGGAGCTGGTCTGAGCCCACGAGACAACCTATGTGTGCCATGGATGGCGGATCTAGAGAACTGGAGCTGCCTAAGCCCTTTGGAGACCAGAAAACAGTGAGTCCCAGACATCAGACATAGAGTTATTTACACTGCTGGATTTTGGGTTTGCTTTGATCTTATTATAACTGTGACCTGGTTCTTACTTGTTGAAATAAGAACTATTTAACTTGTTTCCAATTTTACAGGAGCACACAGTTAAGACAGGAGCATTTTAAAGAGACAATGAACTTTTAAGTGACATAATTAAAAACAAACAAAAAAACATTGTGAGGCTTTTAAAAGCTGGACCATGTTTTATGTTGTGATATTAACATGAAATCTTGAGGATAAATAAGAGAGAGAAGAGTATCATTTAATAATGATGTGTTTGTCTATCGAGTTGACAGGGAGTCATTTGCACTGGTTAGTTTTTTCAGCTTGACACAATCTAGAGTTACTTGGGAAGATGGAATCTCAGTTGGGGAATTGACTCCACCAGACTGATTGGTAGACACATTGGTGGGACATTTTCTTTATTAATGGTTGGTGTGTGAGGACACAGCCCATTGTTGGGGATGCTACCCCTGGGCAGGTGGTCCTAGGGTGTATAAGAAAAGTAGCTGAACAAGCCATGGAGAACAAGTCAGTAAGTAGCATTCCTCCATGGTCCCTGCTTCAGTTCCTTTCTCTAAGACCTATCTTTAAGTTCATGCCTTGCTTCCCTCAGTGATGGACTGGAACCTCTAAGCCAAATAAATCCTTTCCTTTCAACTTTTGGTTGGCTTTTGGTCAGTGTTTTATCATAGCAACAGAAAGCAAGATAGGACATATGGTGTTCTAAAATAATAAAAATAAATCACATCCTTAAATGAGAACAAGCAGGTACTAAAGCACGGCATGTGTTAGCTATTACACTCATCATTAACAGCAATTGGCAAACTACTAGATGATGTCATTTGCTAATATATACCTTTTGAAGGGGAGATAGTTTCTATGTTGGTGTCCTTAGTACATCAAAGCAAAGCCTTTTTAACCTAGAAAAGAGAAACGCTGTTGTGACACTTGCGGATTCTGAAGGAAGGTTTGGGGAATTGATAAAATGTTGTTTATTCACCCGATTTCCCACTTTCCCATTGAAACCCTTTGATATATGTGACATTTGTAAAGTCCTAGGCAACTGTTCCTTCAGCAGAAATAAACCCATTCTTCTGCATTCTGGAGTTGGCATTTTGTTTTTGTTCCACCTTCTAACATTTATATAACTCTGCTGTATGTGATCACTGTCCCATTTCTGTGTCCCCAGTCAATAATGGGCTCCCTGAGGGCAGAGACTGCACCAACTTTACCACTCAGAAGCCCAGAGTGATTTGAGGAAGGTCCTGGAACATCCATTAAGTTAAAGTTTATAGCTGAACAACAAGAGTAATGAGCTGGTCGTGTATAGACCAAAATTGTCTTTATATTTCTGATATAATGGCAGATCAGCATATTTCACACTGAATGCTACATCTTTGGAATCTCCTATGACCAAGATGGAGAAGTACAGCATCTTCCTCTTTAGAGGGGCCATGCTCCTTGTTTCCCTCAGTTGCTTTTCACCATTTATGCTACCTGTGGTCATCTTGGCATCCTTCTTATGAAGCATTCACTTACCTTCCCTGACATAAGCCAAGATGAAACACCTCCATATATGGTGTAGCCATATTTACAGAGATGGTCCAGAGCCAAAGACTATGTTGGTCTGACTTAAACCAGCAATTAATTAGCTGCTGTGCTTGTTGATATGGTCTAGTTTTTAAGTTGACAAAAGTACTCCGATCTTATTCTGGTTTAGTGTTTAAGGCTTGTTGGGTTTATGGAATACTAATCAAGCTCCAGTGTGAGATTAATATAGATAAAAATTAATATTAATATCAACACCTCACTCTTAATCTGAATTTCCTTGGGCCTGACACTTATACAAAGCCTCTCTCCTTAATTATTTCAACAAATCCCTGCAGGGCTTTATAAATTGACAAGGTTTGCTCTACCAGAGGCCTGTAGTTGGCTATCTCCTACTCTTTCCTTGACCTGCCTCAAGCTGGCCTTAGACCCCACTGTGCAGGGACTCGGCTCTGGCAATGACCTCCAGGCCTCCAGATGTGATGAGTAGGTATTGTTCAGCACTCTTTCATCTCTTGCCCTCCTTGCTGTACTGACCAGCCCACTTTTCCCTTGAAGTTGAAAACCACAGTCGTCTTCTATTCCTTACTAGCTATCTGGGCTCTCTGTGCAAATCATTTTCTTACATAATTACCTCTACTCAATCAGCATTAAAATTCTGTGAGACTGAGTCCTGGTCTTTTTCTCACCTCTTTCTATGTATTCTTGCAAAACAGACAGACAGACAGACAGACAGACACCTTATTAATGTCTGTCCTCTACCTCAGCTTCTACTCCCATTAGAGTGATTTATCTGCCTGAGTATTAATGGTGTCTATCTTCCCATGGAGCCCTCCACTAAACTGCATATATTCTATGATACCTCAAGGGCATTGCAGCTTTAACTTATCCTCAAATGAGTTATATCCCCTAATAAGTCATACTCCCTCCCAAACTGACACTCTTCTGGAGGTCTGAAGCTCAGCGAATAGCACAGCCACCCCTTTCTACTAGTTGCTTTTTCATTGATGTGACTGAATACATAACCAAAATCAGCTTGAGGGAGAGGAGGTTGACTAGCTCACAGTTCGAAAGTATATGGTGCATTAGTGCAGAGAAGGCACGGAGGCAGGTGGTTCTGCGGCAGAGAGAGTATGCCGCAGCTGATGCTTATATCTCAGAGAACAGGACGTAAAAACTGCCCAAGAATCAGGGTCGGCCTCTAAAAGGTCAAGACCCACCACCAGAGACCCGCTTCTTTTATGAGGTTTCAACTCTGAAAGGGTCCACAACCTCCCAAAATACCACCACAAGCTGGAGACCAGGTGCTCAAAGACATGAGCCCATAGAGAACATTTTGCATTCAAATGAAATATTCCACTCCAACCCCAGGCATTCACGGCCAGCTCATAATGCAGAGTATATCGTGACTGACTTCGAAAGTTCCCGTAGTCCTATAGTCCCAACTTCATCCAAAATCCCTCTTCTGAGGCTCCAGATAATCTCTTGTGTGAGGTCCCATGAGGTTAAAATCCTTGTACAATAGCACAGGGTAGTCTTCATATTCCAAAAGAGGAATTTGAGAGAATAACTGAAAACTTGGGCCAAAGGACCAACACCTCATAGGGCAAACACCAAATCCTATAGCTCCAATGGGTCAGAGTAGCCCCACTCCTCCAACCCTGACCTACAGCATAATGGTATGCTGGCTATTTATATGTCAACTTGGCAGAAACTAGAGTCATTTGTTAACAGGGAACCTCCTGTTAGCAAAAAGCTCCCACTAGATTGGGCTGTGGTTAAGCCTATGTTGCATTTTCTTGATTGATTATTGGTGTGGAAGGGACCAACTCACTGTGGGCAGTCTACTCCTGGACTGGTAGTCCTGGGTGCTATAGGAAAGCAGGCTGAGCAAGCCTTGGGAAGCAAGCCAGTAAGCAACACTCCTCCATGGCCTCTGCATCAGTTCCTGTCGTTGGGTTTCTGCTCTGTTTGAGTTTCTGCCTTGAATTCCCTCTGTGGTGGACTGTGATATGGAACTCTAAGCTGAAATAAACCCCTTTTTTCCCATATTGGTCATGGTCTTCATCACAGCTATATAAAAGCAACTAAGATGTTGTCTTTCTCTTGCCTTGTGTCTCTGTGGTACCTTCAGCGTTCCTCTGCAAACAGTCTTTGTTTCTGGTATCTCCTACATTCTATAGCTTCTCTAATTCAACTTAGGCCTCTTCATAGTTTCATGCACAGCCTTCACAAGAACTCTGTGCAGAGAAGCCCAGCACTTTCACATGCTTTCTAGTCTCAGTGGTTTTCTGGGACCTTAGTACAAGTTTCTACGACTACCTCATTCATGCATCTTGTATTTCTGCAAAATAAGTACCACACGGATGAGGCCCAAGCTCTGCTGCCTTCTTGAGATACAGCCTGATTCCCTTTGATTACAGCTGCAGTGGCCTCCATGTGCTTCATGGCTAATCCTGGGAAAAGCATTTTCCTAGGCAGCAGTTTTCCCCAGGGTACTGCTCATCTTTTCAGACATTCTCCTTTAAAATTAATGTGCACTGTTATACCCTGGATTTCTAGCTGAGTGAGGTCTTGCCCTCCGTGCATTCTTCTGATTGTCTCCATGAAAAGTCCAAGGCTTCTCCTTAATGGAATTAGCCTTCAGCTATAGGTACCTGCTCTGTCTTCAACTCTAACTGCATTCACATTCCTTTCCTTGCCAAACTGTATGTTCACACTTTTCTGTTCTCCTTTCTATTCTGTTTCACAGAAAATCTGGGTAAATGTAATAAGCAGTACCCATGCCACAACCTGGATGTAATAATTCTTGACATTCCCTTCACTGAGGAGTTCAGACTATTGCTTTGGAATTTAATCTCATTTAAGTTTTCAATTTCAGGACATGGGCACACATCGCCACATTATTTGCCAGGATATACTGCAAAAGGTCTGTAGCTCATTTCCTGTAGAGTCCTTGTCCTCTTGTGAGGCCTCAGGAACAGGATCCTTAATGAGTAGATTCCTTCGGACATTCTGGATGTCTGAACCCCTACCATCACACGCACTAAGTTCTTTTTGTGGCATTTGAGGGCTTCTCTTGCCCTTCAACTCTAAAACCTTGAGCCACGTGGTTAGATTTATCATAGCAGTGATCTCATTTCTTGGTTCCAATTTTCTCTGAATTAGTTATGTTTTGTGATTGTGAAAAAATATTGACAAGAAGTAACTAAGGGAGAGGAAGTTTATCGGGGCTCACAGTTGATGGGAGATAGCCCATCTTGGTAAGGAATGCAATCAGCAAAAGGCAGTAAGAATGTGTGGAGGAAGTCTGGACACATTTCAGGGGACAGACTACAGAAACTGGACAGGAATTAAGCCCCACTACGAACCCTAAGACCCACTTCCTCTAGGGAGACTCTGTCTTTTAAAAGGACCATAATTTCTCAAAGCATCACCACCAGCTGGGAACCTAGTATCTGGACACAGGATCCTGTGGGGGAAATTTTCACATTCAAACCATAACACCGTTATGCAAACGAGAAAACAGAATCATTTACCTTGCACACCTCCTTATCTGATGATATCCTTCACCAAGCCTAATATTCCCTACCCCCACATACCTTGAATCTGTCCACTTGTCTCTGTCTCTCTCATTCTATTCTAATCCAACCTACCATTATCTATCACCGGGGTAACTTAGCTGGCTCAATAACTGGCCTCTTCCAGTTCATTTCCTACATAAAGCCAGGGTAATCTAAATGCAAATGTGATCATGCTTAAAGGACCCCTTGAGTGGCCTTTCATTGCTCTTAGAATAAAGACCAGAATGCTTAAACAAGGTGTGCACAATCTGCCGTCCACCTGTTTTTTTTTTTTTAGTCCCACTTCCCAATCCTATCCCATTTTTCACTGTGCACTGACTGCACTAGATATCTCTGAATTTGTGCATGCTGTATATTCTTCCAAATATACAGAGCCTTTGTTTATACTGTTTTATCATGTCCACATGTGCCCATACTAAGTACTGTCTTTTTATCTTTCACTTTATCTTAAATAGCACTTTTCCAAGAAAGCCTTTCTTTTCTTTCTGTTCTAGCTAGCATCATTGCTGCTGTGATAAAACACTGATGAAAAGCAACCTGGGAAGGAAAGGATTTATTTCAGCTTACAGGCTACAGACCATTACTGAAGGAAATCAAGGCAGGAACTTCAGACAGGATCCTTGAGGCAGGAGCTGAAGCAGAGACCATGGAAGAGTGCTGCTCACTGGATTGGTTCATATGGCTTGCTTGACCACCTTTCTTATATGGCTTAGGTCCACATGCCCAAGAATGGCACTGCCTATAGTAGCCTGGGCCTCCTACATCAGTAATTAATCAAGAAAATGCTCCACGGATGTACCCATAGTCCGGCCTTATGGAGACATTTCCTCAACTAAGGTTCCCAAGGCGAATCTAGTTTATGTCAAGTTGAAAAATACTGACTGCCCAAACCACAACTGACTCCTTAACAACCTGACACACGAGCATCGCTTGTAAACCGTAGTCTTTCCTTTCTTATTTATTCCCATAATATCTGGTAATATTGCAATATAAACACAGTCTAACTTTTGAGATACTGGTTTTTAATGGTTTTAACACTAGGCCAAGATCTCTTTGAAATCTAAAGTCTCTTAAGTGTGGGCTCCAGTAAAACGAAAAAAATAAATTCAATACTTTCTTATTCCAGTAGGGAAGAACCAGGACACAGTTATAATCAGATCAAAGCAAGACCATAATCCAATAGTGTAAATAGCCCAGTGTCCAATGTTTGGGATTAATTCATGAAAGTCTGGGTTCCAAAGGGCTTTGGCAGTTCAACTTCTCTAGCTCTGCCATCAATAGCACACAAGGATGTTTTGTGAGCTCAGGCCAGCTCTCCTCCACAGCTGATGGTGTCCTTAGTGGTCATCCTATAGTCTTTAACATATCCAGTATTCTAGCGTATTTACTGAGGCAGAGGCTACACCTTCACCAATGGCCTTCTGGTCTCTCTTTATGGACTTCCACCCTACCATGCAGTGCCAAGCCTTAGTTTCTCCCCATGACTCCATCAATCTTGTATTCTCTACTGCAACTGAAGCTGCACCTTCGCCAATAGTATCTCCTGGCCTGGAACTGGGCCAAGCCTCAGCCACTCTCCAGGATCCCATCATGCATACCAAATTAGTACCATATAGGCAACTCTTAAACTTTGCTAAGTTCAGCTGCCAGCACAAGGTACAGCTTTGTACCCCTGCCACAGGACCACAGCTCATGTGGGCTGATCCTGAGAAAACACTTCCTAGATTTCACCCCAATGATGCTGGTCTCTTCTTAATCACAGGTGATTTCTCAGACCCAGCTAACCAGCATCAATTGTCCCAGGAAAGCAAAGCTTTCACTTCAGTGGTGCTGGACACACAGCTGAATTTTGAGCCCTAGCTGACCAGACCCACAGATTCTTAATTCAAAATATTATAGGAATCATCAGATCTAAAAGGAAATCAGCACAAATGACTGTCTGTGGTGCCTATTAGTGTACCAAAGCCCATGCTGGCCTTGGCTCACTCAGTACCTGTGGCTTTTCTTGGCTCTTCTTCCCCTGTCCCCTTCCCTAAACTTCTCCAGCTTGTGGGCTCCCCTTCCCCCAGCTTCTCATTCCTATATAATCCTGTCGTTTCAGCCAGATGCTCTGTTGGTCCTCTTGGAGCCCTCTCCCAGGTCCCTGTCTCTTGGTCTTCTTTGCCCATACTCTCTTCTCTCTTGGTCTCCCTCTCCCCATCTCTCCTCTTCTGGCCTGGTTCAGTCTATTGGTCATGTTTAGTCTACTACTCTCTCTCCCTGCTATGGAGCCTTTCAGATGCCTCCGGCTGTACTCTCTCTCATATTTACAATAGGAACCTTCTCCTCAACCATTCCTTGGGGCAGTCATGTCCCCACTTTATACATCCGGAACTGAAGCTCCCACTTTAAACAGGATGACTGTGATAGTTTTGAGGGACTGTTAAACTTCTCTCTGAAACCTCACAATCCAGGCCTCCATTGTCAACACTGATCTCAGTATTATCTTCCAAGTTCCTACAGAACAGCTTATCAAGCTTTTCCAGCCCAAGATCCACGTGCTTCCATAATCTTCCTGTGAAACAACATGGTCAGATTCTTCACAACAATACTCCGCTTTTCTGATACCAATTTCTATTTTCGTTTACTTTGTGTTGCCGGGATAAAACACTGACTAAAAGTAACGAGGGGACGGAAGGCTTTATTTTAGCTTACACTGTATAGTCCATTGCCGAGGCCAGTCGTGGCAGGAGCTCGAGGTGGGGGCCTTGACTGGAACTGAAATGGAGACCACGGAGGAGGAGAGGAATGCTGCTTACTGGAGTGCTCTCTTTGGCTTGCTCTCTTGGTATTTCTTACACAGCCCAGGTCTACCTGCCCAGGTATGGGACAACCAATAACAGGCTGGGACCTTCCACGTCAGTTGACAATCAAAAGAAAGTCCCACAGACATGCCAACAAATCAGTCTGAAGGCTGTAACTCCTCAGCGGAGGTTCTACCTCCCCAGGTGTCAGGTTGACAAAGTGAGCCAGCACAAATGTGTGCAGTATATTACCCATCCACTGGCTTCAACTATAGGTAGTAATTATAAGTTCAACCTTCAAGTTGATTAATGGACCTCTCCCACAGTGTCTTGACTCAGTTTCCTTAGCTTTCTCCCTAGCTCTTGTGTAATACAGGGAAGAAAATTTTATTTTAGGGTAAAATTCCGTTTGGTAATTCTGTTTATTAGAAACCTCGAAGCCCAGTTTAGCTAAACACTCTATTATACTTCATCAAGCCTCCTCCTGCTGTGGAGTACTATCACGTCTTATAAATTGTCCACGGAGCAAAGTACATAGAGATGCCTTACGGAAAATAAGAACAGATTTCTGTGTGTGTGGCTTGACATCATCTTTTCCCACTCCCTAAATTTAAAATTCTTCTGTAGCTTCAGAAAACACAGTGGCAAAGATGGGTAGTTAGTGGCATAATGTTTAAATCGCTTAAGTAAAACCATTACAGGGAAGCTGAGAATAACATTTTGATTTATTTGGCACAGCATACGAACTGGACTAATTCATCTCTAAATTGCTACTATCATGATCGTTAGCAATTGTGTCGTATAGATCATTCGTCAGTGAAGCACTTGCTGTACTGCAGTGTGTTCTAAATGGGAAGGGCTAGGTATGATAATTAGATGAGAGTCTGATCACTACATGAAAGCAAAAGCAGAGCTTCTGTGGCGCCATCCAGGTCTCTGTATGGTATACTAGTTGTCCCTCCCTCTAAAGCGCAGAGGCGCTAGTGAACTCCTGTTTAACTTCCTAATATGACGTGGGTTTAGATATTTTAAGGAGAAGCCCGTAGAATTACTCTTCAGTTTCTAATCACTGTTTTGATAATTGGGAAGCTCCTGTCTTAGTAGCCCAGGATGGATAGAACCATTTTCCAAGATTCTTATCCAGGCAACAATGGGGAGACTTCAAGGGAAAAAAGGTTCATCACTGAAAAACAAGAGACTCGTAGCAAATATTTAAAAAGTCAGAAGGAGTTGTATTCTCTCGATTGTGGATTATTTTTACGGTAAACAAATGAAAAACGCAAGCAGAAGATTGTGTTTCCTAGGATTTTCTGTTGGCCTCTGAAATGGCAGTTTTCAGGGACACAGACTCATCTGGATGCAGAAGGCAAAACTGCATCTGGATGTTTAGCACATCAGAAATGGACATCAGTGAGCACAAGGTAAGACAGCCATTGCTTAAAGCACGGTGAGTACCCAGGCCTCCTCCCCACCAGGCACTCTGAGCAAGTTTGTATATCACTTGAGATCAGTGACGATCTGAGTGGGACCTTGCACACAGCCTGTGCTGAACTGTGGTTCTGAGCACTGGGAGCATCCAGGTATTGAATCCTCTCACACAATCGATGACACTCATTATCTTCCTAAGCCACATTTAACTAATCAGATTCTCCTTTTCCTCATCGTGACTTTCGTTCATGCTTCCTTTTAGAAACAGTACAAACAGAATTATCCTTCCAACCTTTCCATACAATTAGAATCAAAGAGAAATAACAGACTCACTGTTACAGATAAAAAAATTATCCAATTATACACTGAAACTGGGACAAATAATTATGTCAATAAAACCGATTGGCACCAAAAAAAAAAAAAAAAAAGCCAGACCTATAAAACAAGCATATTTGGCAGAACATAAGACTTTTACTGGCTGCAAAATCACATTTTCCTTTCCGTCTGTCACCTGCTTACACAACTGGACACAAAGACAGTGGCTAATGGAGCCAGAGATGTGAATATAAAAGTTGTGTCCAGGGTCACTTAGAGCAAACTTAATCAGTAGGTCTGGATACATCTATGTTCTGGATGGGGTGCACTTCCTTCCTCCTGTGCAAATCTGCACGTAGATGCACTAACTTAGCAGCCCCTTGGGTTTTCCTAACAGAACTCTTTTTCCTCATAAACAATTTAGAAATGGGAGGAAATATTTTTAACTATTCAAATACATCAATCTTTGAATACCCTTTTCTAGACATTAAAGAGGAAAGGTTTTTTGTTTGTTTGTTTGTTTTCCATAGCCATGCATCTTTGCAATGAAACAGTGAGCCTTCATAGTATCACAACCATCTCTGACTGTCCCTCTGCTCGAGGCAGACCCTTCTGAATTGTGGAGACAGGCCATGCCCATGCAAAGCAGTGTTTCCTGTTGGCACCAGCCTCACAGTCCCAGTTCAAAGGGCACATAGGCAATTCAGATTACGAGTTTCTAGATATGGAAGTGCTCAATGCTCGATCATACCTGAATTGATGTGATAACGCTACGGGACTAGAGATGCAGCTTCCATTGGTTATGTGGAGCCTGGATAGGGTAGATAATAGGCCATGTGAGTCTAGCTATCATACGTGTGTCTGAATTCCTACCCGGGGGAAGTTAGGTGCTTGGGAGGTTAATTAACTAAGGCTGCTTAGAATAAGATTGCATTTATTGTAGCTACAGTGAAGTCATTTTACCCCTGAGAAGGTGCGTAATAGCTGGCTCTGTGGCTTCTACAGAAATGCCTTGTTGGCTTGGCCTCTGATATTATAACCATCTCCCATCATATCACCCTCCAATAGAATAGCTCCTAGAGATTATGAATCTAACTGTAGCGCAGGACAAGGGCCTTGTATTTAGCTGACACACAAGTGTAGACTCTTGTAATTATAGTATTTCTTTGAAAACCTAATGTTGATGGTCAGTTTCTAATAACAGAATAATGGCTTAGGCTGTTGTATTTGAAACGTCACTGGGCCTTTTTCCAGTATATTTATTACGTTCCCCTAAAGGACAGAATGGCATTGGCAACAAATACCCATGTCTGTGTGACCAGGAGAAAAGTGGCAACAAGATGGGCCCCTAGTACCATGCCCTTCCATGCCCCATGCAATGTTTCGGCACACAGCGGCCAGAGAGCCAGCTGTGGGGCAGGAGGATGGGGCGGGGAGCCAGGGTCAGCCAAGCTGCCAGCTGAACAAGAGGAAATGTGCTTTGCCATGCTCATGCGAAGGGCTGATGACCAGGAAGAGCGTCTGGTGCTTGGCTGGAATAGAAAGAGCTTTGAAATTTTGATCGTCATATTATGTAACAGATTCCTGGCTGCATTCATAAAGCATCGAAATAAAGACTCACATTTTCCCCTTCTGAGATGAGCGGTCTCTGCACACGAGTTGGAAAAGAAATTTCCAAGAACCACCAGCTGGAACTCCTCAGAGTTCCTTTTCAGTGTCCTTTGTGTCTTGTTGCCACTGAGCTCTGAGTGAAACCACACTGTAAGTGACCAAGTCTCCTGCCTCTGAGAGATTTAGTGAACAAAGACAGCAGCTGTTAGGGAGTGGTCGTCCTTCCCAAGGTACATCCTGGGCTGTCTTGCCTTATCTCGGGGCGTGTCATCCATCTTTGCATCACCCCTGCACCGAACTCTGATGGGATAAATGTGATGACTAGCTTAGGTTCTCTGCAGAACGGCATTTAAAAGGTGATGTGACAGGGAGCAGAGCCCAAGCTGTGTTGACTGTGCTGGGCCTGCACCCTGGAAAGTCAGCCCCACAGGGGTGGCCACAGCAAGAGGCCAAAGTAAACTATCCGTTGTCTGAAGCTTCTCAAGCCCTTTCCATGCCTGGGACACAGAGGTATAGGCAGAGGTGGAGAATACTGTCTCCTGCCATTCTGCACTTATTTGTAAAATAGGTTGTAAATATGTTTTCGAGTAGTTTTAAGTTTGCTGAAGAATGAGCAGGAAGTATGAAGTTCCCAAAGGAAGGTCTCACACTTCCCCTCCCTCCTCCTCCTCTTTACACCTTTGCATGATGCGGTACATTTCTTACAAACCGACAAACCGGCATGCCATTAATTAGCATTCACAGTCTACACGAGGGCCCACTCTTTGTGTTGCACATTCAATTGGTAAATGCATTATGACAAGTATTCTCCTCTCCACTGTTACACAGAGCAATGTCATTGTCCTGAAAGTACCCCTGGTCTGCCCATCTCTCCATTTCTCCTCTTCACCAGCCCCCAGCTATGACTGTCTTTCCTCTGTCTCTCTAGCAGTACCTTTTCCAGAATGTCATATAACTAGAATCATATATGGCATAGCTTTTCAGATGATATTACTTCATTAAACAATATGCAACTAAGTTTTTTTCAACTGAGGCTTGTTAGCCCCCCTCCCATTTTCAACACTAAATAATACTGGATCATGTAGTTGTATTGGTTAATTTATTCGTGAATTTTTATACCAATTCATGAACCTCATAGGTCATGGGAAGAGATAAGGCCACACACCTCAGACACAACACGTTGCTATGAGATGGTAGCTGCCACATCAGTACTGGCTAAATGAGTTAGCTGAACAAGCAGCGCGTCTTGTGCAGAGTATCACGGCAATAACATTGTTCTCTCAAATTCATATGCTGAAACCAGCTTTCAAAGCAGACAAATCGGGACTTACTGTCTTTACGGTGTTATTAAATGAGGCCGTTGGGGGTGTGAGTCTGATAGCTGTGTCCATACAGGAAAAGACACCCCATCACCCTCTTTCTACACAAGGAAGTGGGAAGATATTAATCCACAAGCCACAGAGATGTCTCACCAGTAAATAACTCCTGTACCTCGGTTTTATATTTCTGGCCTTCAGAATTGTGAGAAAGCCCTTTCTGTCATTTAAGCCTCCAAGCCTGTGGTGCTTCTGTTATAGCAGCCTGAGCAGACAAATAATATGGAGTCTGTTTTCCACGGTGCTGTTGGTGAGCGAAAGATGGAGGATGGAGGAGGAAGCCACGTAGACTGCAGCCACACTGGGGGTCTGCACAGCAGGGGCCCTTCCATCCCTGGCTCAGATGGAACTTCAGTAGACAGACATTAGGTGTCCAAAGGGCTCTAGTAAGGCATCCTAACTACTTCCTTGAAATACCTTTCCAGACAGGGAACTTCTTAGACAGGCATCCAGGCCAAAGTACACCCTTGACATGTATGGGATGCCATGCTGCTGGCTCTACCTGCTCATGTTTTCCCCAGAACTACTTAATCATACGTGCCTGTGCTGCTGTTGTTACTGGAAAACACAAATCTTGTCAATTTCATGAGCAAAACAGATCTGACGACCTTTTAAATTGATACTTAGCAATTATTGAGGTGGGATTTTTTTTCCTTCTGTGACTTACCAATTCAAATATTTTACTTCTCTTAAAGTACACTCATATTTTGATGAAATTGGACAAGTGATATATAAGTCTTTGCATACTAAGGAGGCTATACCACCCGAGTGGTACAATTCCATCATAAATCTTAGAGGGTGTGGGTGTGATGTTTGCTGAATTTTTATGTCACTACAATTAATTGATCTATTTGTTTACATTTCTGCCCTCCATCACGTTCTGAAATTCTCACAGTGAGGATTAATGCTCATTTCTCTGTTATTTGCAATCATTGTTTTGTTTTGAATTTTGCAATTAAATCTTTAATTATCCTGGAAATTTCCTGTAAAAAGTAAACAATGCAAATGTCCTGGCTGCATTTTAAAAACCGGATAACTACTCTGGGAGCCATTTCTCCCATCCAAAGACTAACCGGGCCCAATCCTGCTCAGCTTCCAAGAGCAGAGGCAATCAGACGCCATTAGGATGGGAAAACCATAGACTCTGGGTGCTATTTCTCCCTGACAGTTTGAAAAATTTGTACTGAATTTGAAGATCTCTCCTTAGAGGTTGACAATAGAGATCAAGAAGAAAAGGACTTAGGAAGAGAGGGAGGAAATAAAACGGAAGGAAATTTTGTTTTATTTTAATACCCACGTAGAAAACTCACTTGAGTTTTTTCCATCTACAAAATAAGCAGGTTGGGGAGGACGTTCTGTGGAGCTTCAGTCAGCTCTGCCTGAGAAGGCTCAGGATGCCGGGGAAACCACACCTCTCAGGCACTCTTCCTGAAATAGTATCAATATGCTCAAATAGCTGAGCTGAAACTGTGGTGACGCTCAAAGAATACTGGAAGCAGCCAGAATCTTGGAAAACTTTCACCTCAAATCACTTTGTGAGGCCCAGATCTTAATGGACCCACCCAGGCTCCCACCTCTGGCTAGTTGCAGAGTCAGCCTGCGGCACAGCCCCTCGGGCCTCTGGGTGGCTTCTCCTCCTTCTCAGTTCCTCGGCTTCATATTCTCCTCTCTCCTTTCTTCTTCTGTGATTTTATTTTTTCTGTTCAAAACTCCTCTCACTGCAGTCATAATTTCCTCCCTTCCTCTGAATATGATGCTACTTGCCAGGGAAAACCGAGGAAGAAGGTGGCTTGCAACCAGAAATGAGCAATGGCTTGAGTCTCTCTCAGCAAATTTACCACTTAAGGCTACCATGTGTTTCTAGCACCCCTTGGGCACTTTAAAATATTGTTCCCCCAGGGGGACTAGAGATCTTTTTACTTTTCTTAGGAGAGAGTGATTACAGCCGAAGCAATAAAATCCGTTCTCTTTTGCCTAAAAGCAGTGAAATGATTACCTATACCCTTAATTTAAATTCCCAGTGACAGCTCAGATACTGCTGCAGCTGGAGGGGTTGAGCTGACCTTCCTGTCTATTGTCATCGTAGAGGCAGAAGGGAATTTTATTGACCAGGGAGGATAATGCGCATTAGGGAAGTCAAGCAGATCTGCTCTGACCTATTGGAATATAGTGCAGGGTCAAAGGGCACAGGATCTGAGCTGGAGAGCATCATTAGCTTAAATGCCAGTTGTGTCCCTTTGTGTATTTTGCTGCAACACTTGCCTGGTCATCTGTACCTCCGGGGCTGGCAAGAGAGTCGCTTTCAGTTGCTCTTTGCTTATCCGTGGTGTTGAGGTGTTGAGAAGAGATTGCTGCCAACCCCCTTGGGGCTGATGCTTGTAAAAAAGAACAACAACTGATTGCTACATCGTGGATCCCAGAAATTCCATCTGCATGTTTTCAGAGCCTTGGTACAGCAGGCCGCTCCTTAGGGGGGTGGTTTACTGTGTTTGCCTTTTAAAAGGAACCCTCAGAAACCACTCCAGGGAATGTGCAAAGAGCAATCCTGCTCTCATAATACCACTCCCCCTCCCCCACTAAGTGTCTCTGAAAAGTGCCTCTCTCGGGACGCTCGTTCCTGGTAATATCAAGACCCAGCAATGCATGAGACTCCTTGTTTATTTTTTCCCTCGCTTTCCATGCACAGGGGAACAGGGACTTGCTCTGAGGCCATCGTAAGTTCATCCAACGTCCTGGGAACTGGCTTCAGGATGCCTTTCCAATGCTGGCTGCTGCCAGCATACTTTATGTGTCTGTGGCTGCCGTCAGCATACTTTATGTGCGTTTCTCATTAGGTGTGTATTGCTAGTATCCCTACTTGAAATGTGGCCCAGTGTCTTAGTCTTAGTT
Source organism: Cricetomys ansorgei (assembly GCA_026225945.1). Taxonomy (NCBI): domain Eukaryota; kingdom Metazoa; phylum Chordata; class Mammalia; order Rodentia; family Nesomyidae; genus Cricetomys; species Cricetomys ansorgei. The sequence goes on along the minus strand of JAMJFZ010003875.1, from coordinate 24,805,787 downwards.
ACTTCTACTGCTATGTAAGATACCATGACCAAGACAACTTATAAAAGAAAGCATTTAATTTGGGGGCTTAGGCTTTCAGAGGGTTAGAATCCATGACCATCACAATGGGAAACATGGCAGCAGATAAGGCATAAAACCAGTCACCAAGAGCTTACATCTTACCCAGCCACAAGACAGAGAGAGTGCCTACTCAAAGTGGCACAAGTTTTTTGAAACCACAAAGCCCAGCATCAGTACACACCTCTTCCAACAAGGCCATATCTCCTAATCCTTCCTGAACAGTTTCACCAACTGTGGGCCAGGTATTCAAGTATATCAGCCTATGGGTATGTGTGTGTGGTGGGAGCATTCTCATTTAAACAGCCACCCCAAATGAAGTTGTAGTATTTTCCTAGAAAAATTCAACCACTGACAGAGGAGCAGTGATGTGAACCAAGGTTCATGCTCCTAGTCCCTGCTATTTTCTCGGGGACTTTCAGTCTCCCCCTGCAGTGGGGCTCTTGGTGTTCTGCCCAGAGCCACTCCATCTCCTCCTTAGTGGCAGTGTTGACTCAGGACAGTCTGTGGCTTTCTCACCTGCCTGGGAAGTGATGTATCTCTTCATTCCAGGAGTTGCCCCAACTGACTGATCAACTAGATGTATAGTTTCTGCTGTGGGGTTCTCTGCAGGGCCAGGCTAAAGAGCAATACTGGCTGGGAGCACATGCTTGCTACACTTGAATTCCTTGATTCCTTTACTTTTCCAACCTCCCCATTGTAGGGCTCTGGGCTAAAGAGTTAAGTTGAAGTGCGAGCATTCCTTGCCTCCCCACCCCAGGGGCTGGCAGGATGCTATGCAGACTCCTTTTCTTGAAGTCCTGAAGCTGCTAATAAGTAAACAGAATGGCAAACTTTCTGCCTGACCCTGTAGTGAATTATACAAAGGCCATAAATATTGTGGAGGCTGGCCAGGTGTGCCCCTCCCCTGCCATGCTAATTAAGGCTTCCCTGCCCAAGGGAGAAATCCCCGCCCTTCCCGGGGAAAGAGGTTATTTATCAGGGAGAGCGTTTGGAATAAACAAGTTCAGGTTCATCAGATGCCGTCTCCCGGGCCTTCTTTGCAGCTAGTCACACATTCCTTAGGCCCGCGGGTGGACAGCTCCGCGAAAGGTCACTGAACCACAGATCCTGGGCCCCACGCCTCCCGCCGCTTGGGTCTGGGTCCATCCACCTGGCCAGTGAGAGGGATCCCAGACCGCCTCGGGCAGGACCTCGGGACCCCGGGAATGAACATAAGCATGCGCACGGAAAATGACACCCATCACACTACTACTACCCCTCCTTCTCTGTGGAAAATCTTCTGCTTAAGTTCTTCTAGGGAACCAAACCTCAGGCACTTCCCAAAGTCACCTCTATGTCTTGTTACATTGGCTTCATACTGAGACTTGTTTTGTTTGTTTGTTTTTCTATGTAACATCACCATGGGCCTGCGGGGCTCCAGTCATGTTAAGCAATACAGCCTCTTTCTCTCCTAGAACTTTAAGAGTTCTATAAGACAGGTTGAGTTGCCTTGGTCAGTTTGATCCACTTGGGTTTGGTGAAGTGGAGGCATGTGATTGACAATACAAGAAGGAAATGAAAGCAGATGAGGTCTGAGGTACCAGCTTGGGATGGTTCATGGTGCCATGGAGATGGACAACGTGATCTGAGACTGCTTACCACTTGCTGATCTGTCATAGTCACCATAGAACAAATAACCTGCAGTCATACATCCTACAGGGATGACTCCAGGAAAATGGCCATTACTGATTGATGGCATAATTATCTGTGAGCATGAAGCCAGGGATCTCCAGATGAGGCAGGAGGGGAAGTGGGAAGGGTGGAGGAAATAAGGGAGAGAAAGGCTTCTAGAATTCACCTGGTTTTTTACTCTATTTAGGGAGAGGGACAAGGAGATGAAGATGATGGCCAGCTTTGCATTATTCTCTGCCTTGCATATGAGTCTGTGACTGGTTATGGCAGAAGAGCTGTCTTCCTGGTAAACAGTCATGGCTGTGACTTTCCAGCATGAGCATCAGCTGTCCCAACAGTATTAGCTCCAAGTACAGATGAGAGGAGAGTGCTTCCCAAAACTGTACAGCGATCTGACTCTTAGCCAAGAGGATGACTTCCTGCCCCTGGCTCTCCGAGTGTCAGCAGATGGTGTCTTTGTTTGTTGGGCAGAAGCAGAGACGCTTCTATGCCAGAGGTGCCAGAGGAGACTTTAAGTCATAAGCAAAGGATTTAGGGTCCAAGCTTCCTCCCTTTTCTTTCTCCAGGGAGCCGGTTTGGGGTGCATTTGAGATTACAGATCAGTGATGGCTATTGAGTTGACTCATGGTTGTTGGCAATGTCATTACGATTTCAGCTAGGAGAGGTTTGACATGGAGCCAGAACGAGTGCTTGGCTGGTTTCAGGCAGAACAGATTGTGAGGCCAAGACCCTGAGCACACACACACTGGGGTGCTCAGACATCCTGGGCAGGTGGGATGGAGGTCTAGACAAGCAGGTTGTGCTCAGCAGGAGCAGGGTGCAATCACACAGGTGTCATGTGGAGCTTGAGAGAGATGGGTTGTGATGCTTGCCATGGAGTGCGTGCAGCAAGTTCCTCCAGCAGAGAAGGGATATCAGGGGACCCACTAATCGAGTAACTAGTGGTTCAAGGTCTGGATCCAGAATTTTAATTCACCAGAGGTCAGGAAAATACAACACAGAGCTTTGCTTGCTGAACTGAAGCTCAGTGTCTTAAGTTTGCTGCTGTAGATGTGTCCTCACTAATATAGAGAACAGACAATCTCCTTAAGTGGGGGTGTTGTTTCTGCTCCCTTAGTTAGGATCCTAGCAAAATCTAAACATGTTAACACACATAAAACATGAACATATAAGCACAAAATATAAAACATTGGTGGCTCTGACACAGATACAGTACAAATGAATGTTCCAGTGCTTCAAAGTTGATATGTATATATGTGCACCTCGTGCATGCAGTGCCTGTGGAGGGCAGAAAAAGGACTCAGATCCCCTGCAACGGGAGCTTCAGTCGGTTATAAACTACCATGCGGGTGCTGGGAATCAGACCTACATCTTCTGGACGAGCGCTCAGTGCTGTTATCAGCCGAGCCATCTCTCCAGCACCAGCTCTCTGCTTCCTAGATGGTACCTTCTTGCTGTGTTCTCAGATGGCAAAAGAACAAAGCATTTCCCTAAAGCTTCTTCATAAGGATGTTAATCCCATTGATGGCTCTTCTCTCACAAGCCTCACAAGCTAATTATTTCATAAAGGCCTCACCTCCCTGAGCTGTTGGCAATTAGATTTCAACATGTGAATTTTAGGAGGACACAAATCTTCAACCTATAGAAGGCTTGAACGAGGCTTCTTATGGGCAAGGCTCGAAGCTGACTTGGTAAGTAGGACTAATATTTTCTGGAGGGAATTTTCCTTCATATATGTGGCTGCTAATTTTGGTTGTCAAGAGGATGAAAAAGACTCAGGATGATGGATCTAAGTTTATCTGCAAAACATACAGACTAATGGAAGACTGTGCCAAAACGGTGCCGCAGGCCTTGCTTGTGGAGGGTACCAAGTAGGGATCAGGACGATAGGATCGATGGCCAAATCCAGACTTGAGAAGCCCTTAGTATGCCAAATCTGTGTTCCAGAATTGGAGGAACTTTATTGTCGTCTTTGTAGGACTCCTATCCTCCCTCGTGTCCACTTAGAGATAGCTCCATTTTTAAGCAGGGTATGATTTGAATGGTTTGTAAAATATATGGAAATAGATATGAAAATTGTGGGAAACTGGTCAAAGAATGCCACTGATGGAAATGGTTTAATATCTCAGCCAATAATTTCTAACATTTAAAAACATGATCTTCTTTTCTCAAAGAAAACAAGATCAATGCCTAATACTTAGATTTTTAAAAAACAAAAAATTAATCAAAGCAGGAATGGCCATCCATACACTGCCCACTCCACCTCCCTCCGTCAGTTACACATCCCTGCCATTGTTTTAATGAGGAGAACACTGGATTCTTGGAAATGAGATGTCTTCCTCATGGTCATGCAGCTGGTATTTATGACATTCGGACCGATGTCAGAAGTCTGATTCTTGGATGCAGTTTTTCCATGTACTAAATGAACAGTTTTCATTTAGATCACGTGGGTAGCATACCCATTGTGGACAGATTTTAATAGACACGGATAAAAAAAATTAAAAGTGACCCACCAATTTGGTTGACAAATAACCATTTCTTAAACATTGTACTCCATGCCATTCCAATCCTTTATTTCTGTATCTATATATGAAGGAGGCTATGTAAGCATTGTTTTATAACTCAGTTCTTTCTCTTCATAATTTCATGTGAAGAACTTCCATGTCATTAATTTTCATGATATCATTCCATCATAAGAAGGTATAACAACATACTTAATGGATCTCTTGTTAGATTTTTTTGTCTATTTTTGTCTTATTTTTGCAGCTATGAATATGGAGCTGCAATCAATGTCTTTGAAAAATGCATCTCTATGCACATCTGACTTAATCTGATTATAGTAAATTTCTAGAAGAATATATATGTGTGTGTGTGTGTACACACATAAACAAATATATACATACATACATTTATATATGAATATCTAGATAGATAGATAGATAGATAGATAGATGATAGATGATAGATGAAAGTGAGTACACATTTATTAGGTTTTTAAAATAATGTCTGCCAAATTGGCTGGAGTTCTTCATCTATAGCACCAGGGTGCCTTTCCCCTCAAGACCACTCTGTATTGTATGGTACAGATGTTTGCCCTTGGGAATATCAATATTCAATGTTTTGAGTATTTTCCACAAGATCAAACCATACCAACATTGAGTTGGAAGGAAGTTCAGAAGCTGGCTGCTCCATCTCTTTCTCTGGGCAAACAGGACAAGAAGTGGCAAGGAAATTAATAGCAGCAGAATTTCAAAATACTGCTGTTCCAGAGCCTTAACAAGCTTTGCCTAGGTGACTGTGTTTTAAGGCTGCTGGAGTATCCATGCCTGAGTTGTCTTACTTGGAAAGAATCAGATTTGGTACAAGGATTTTGGAAGGGGTGGAAGATTCTGAACACCATTGTTAAGTGCTAGTTTGTATGTTTCTTATTGCCACTCTAGCTAATTACCATGAATTTAGGAGCCCAGAGTGATAGAAATTTGCCTTAAATTCCCAAAGCAGAAATCTGAAGTGGGTCTCAAGGTAAAATGAAGATTGGGCAAGGCTGATTCTCCAGTGGGGAATCTCCACTAGCTCTCCTCTAGCTTTGAGGCTGCTGGTGCTCTGGCTTCCATACCAGTGTCTGTTCCTCATGTTATTACATTACCTTCTCTTTTGTAGTCAAGCTGCTCTCTGCCTCCTTCGTATGAGGCAGCTGTGATTCTATTGAGGCCAAAAGTAATCTACGACTGTCTCCCTGTATCTGAATCCTTAACTTGGCCCTACTGGGAGGCTCAAATGCTGACTTGGTTTGCAGGCAGGTCAAGGAATCTCTGATGAGAATGCTTAGGGAAACCCTGGTATGTCACATCTGCCATCCAGACAACAATAGGGAATTACAGTGACTTGGAGCAAAGCCAGAGAAGTACCTTTCCTGGGACCCCAGTGCCATGAGCAGGACTCATTGAGGGCCACCACATGAACATAGGGCTCAAATACCAGTGCTGTGGACTAGGAATCAGCACTTTGTGAGACACTGGTACAACCATAGTAAAATGTATGTTTTTACAGCGCTCACTTGGCTTAGTACCTTCAACCTTAGTTACATAAGCAATCTGGAAGAGGATGCTTTCAGGGAGCGAACCGCAAGGACTATTATTAAGAGCCCACAGAGAGTGTGGATCTAGGAACTATCTGAGGGTTTGAGAGACTCACACTGAATCAACGAGGTGAGGTCAAGACAGAGAAACGCTGTTGGCTTTCCAGCCATTGGCCTCATATCTGCAAGCTGGTGGACCTAGAACAATGTGGCTCGTACAAACATGCCCGTGCAGTGTGGCTTCCTCTCTTCCTGTTTCTGCAGCCTTGCTCCTCAGTAGGTTGGCTTTGTCCTCAGATGCCTCTCCTTATCGGAGCAGAAATGGCTGTCATGATCCAAAAACTTCATATTTTATAACTATCATTCAAAGATAATCTCCTAGTAGCTCTCTTTGTGTGTGGAAATCTTTCTCAGTGGCTTCAACAAGTATCTATTACTTTACTAGCTCGTCATAGATGACCTTCAGTTTCTGAATGAGCAGCTAGCCTAGGAATGGGCTGTGGCTGCTTCCTTCAAGGAAGTACATAACGAGCCTGATAATCAAAGAATGGTTGAAGGAGCAATGTTTCAACAACAAATAAAGAATTTTCATCTCAATGGGCTGCTTACAGAATAAGGGAAAATTTTATCCTATAATACAAATTGTTAGAAATTAGGATAATTTATAGGCTTGTTCACTGATTAGACTCCCCTTCCCTTTGGTCATTACCAGGTTTTACTATGTCTCAAGTGTGTTCAAAACTTTTGATACTATGTATCAAAAGTATGTTCAAAAAACCTCAAACTCACAATCCTCCAGCTTCCATTTCCAGAACGCTGGGATTACAGATGTGTGACACCACGCCCAGATTAATTTTTCCTTAAAAATTCCTAGTGGCCTCCTTTCACATTTCATTGACCAGGGCTAAAATCTATCCCCACCTTTAACCTGCTTCTACCAAGACAAATCATTGTCTCCGCTTTTACCATTCAGAATGTGCCTGTAGTCATGAGAAGAAGAGTGAACACCAAATCCAGATCAGGTTTTCGTCTTCAAGGAAAGAGGCTATCAGGACGGGGTCAGCTGTGACTGTGTCTGTAGAACTTATGAAGACTGCTGCTATTTAAGCTTCCTACTTGTCTCAGAACACTCAAATTATTTTGAATGGGGGGTTTACAGCTCGACCTGAAAATCATTAATTTTCCTTACTTATACATCTGGTAGTTTAAAATGAAGCTCGGAAATGTTTTAGGAAGAGAAAGAAGATAGGCCGAAAACAGTTGGAATAGATTTTTGCATTCAAAGTTCTGACTGAATGTGACAAAAGGAAGAGTAAATAATGAAAACACCTGACAGACTCCTCTAGACGAAAAGGGCTTATTTGGTTTGTGTTTGAGCAGCAGAGATTCCGTTTCCCAGGCCTGCCGCTGAGGACCAGGCTGTCCGTATCTACCAGGATCAATACAGTTTTTGGCACCGTGCACTGTTAGCCTTGGGGCACATATTTAAGTTGTCATTGTTGGTCTGCCTCAGAATGATATTCTTCAGCAAGGAAAGCAAAAGAATGTGTGGCTGATGAGGACCATGACCAAACACTAACCCTCCACACAGGAAAGTCACAGGCTTTTAACACCTAGACTTGTTTTGTTTCATTAAGGCTAAATAATACTAAGTTCACTCTTGGCTTCCTCAGAACAAGGCCCAGCAGTGGGTGAATTAGAAGCCACTTAATTATGCCTCGTGCTGTGTCAACTCTGTGAGGATGTGAGGGTTTTTTAGGGAAGGGTAGACAGTCTAAGCCCCCTCAGGCTGCAGCCTGTGAATGGCTGGGATCTCCTCAGGCTGTGTCTAATAATAAGGCTGCTCTCCAGTGGCCCTTGGATGCCTGCCTTGTGACCTGCCAGGCTGTTGTGGTCAAGGCAGTGGGTGGCTTTCCAGTGGCTTTATTTGGTTGTTGAATGGACAGTTTCCTCATGATTTCCTTTGTTCTTATTGTATTAGCAATCCCCCTGCACAGAGGCATTTGCACAAGTGTGACCATTGCAAGGAGGAATACCACAGATTTCACAGAGTGCTGAACAGCCCCTCCGGCACTTCCCCTCCTCTCTGGAAGGTTTTTATCCTTAAACCTTTAGTGTTTTGAACATTCTCTGATTTTACAAGACTTAGACCATTTATAATTTAGGGTCGCAAGCTGCCAAATCCTTTATTGGTCCCCTAAAATGTGGCAGCCAAGTCAATGCTTTTAGCTACTATGCAATGGCAATATTATCTCCACTCTATAAGCAACTGAGGCCTAGAGAGACTGTGCCTTTCTCACAGTCGCATAACAAGTGGTGACAGATGCAGAGATATAAACCAGGTTTAATATGCATTGACGCTCTTGACTGCCCAGGGTGACAGAAAACTTGGCTCCACCCCCTTCTTTGATTTTATTCATGAAGGAAGGTGGGCAGTGAAGCATGAGCATGGCCCAAATGTACATTATTCTTCAGGCGGTTTTCTTAGTGGCAAACCAGGAAGCGCGGATCTCCCTTTAGTGCTCAGAGACACCATCATGTTATCCCAGGTGTGGGCTCCTCATTCTCCAATTAAGTACTTTTTTATTAGCTGCACACACACACACACACACACACACAAAATTGGTTCTCTAGAACCAATAGTATTTGTTTTTCTCTGTGTGTGTGTGTGTGTATTGGAGGTATTCATGCCTACATGGCAAAGTATAGTATGTAGGCTCATGGGTTTATAGAGGCTGAGAAGTACTATGATCTGTCCTGCGATATCGAGGGTTCAAGAGAACTGGCAGTGTAGGTTCAAGGCTAGACAGTGGGTGATGTAGCTTCCAGTCCAGGTCTAAAGCCTTGAGAATGAGGAGCATCAACAGCAGAACAGATTCGTCCTAACCAAGGCAAAGTTTTCCAACCTGCCTTTGCCTTTTGTCCCATTCAGCTTACCATAAATTGGCTATGACTATCCACTTAGGGAGGAGCGCCTGAGTTATTCACTCTGTCAGTTTCAATGTTAATATTGTCAGTAAGTTCCTCACACATACCTCATATAATATTGAACCAGATATCTGGGCATCCCATGGCCCAGTCAAGTTGACACACAAAATTTACTATGGCAAGTACCTTTGACTGGATCAGGGTAGTGTCAACAAAGGAATAGCTCCCATTTCTTTCATCTTTAAACATAATCCAAACATACCATTTTTATCTTGTAACTCAAATTTTAAGTAGTCACTGTACAACATCTGGTGAGGCCTGAAACACCTCTGAGTGTTGAGGATCATATCCACCATGCAGCGTGTGAGAAGGTTAAACAAACAGGGACAAGGAATAGAGTTTAGCAAGATGTTTAAAAGTGGCAAATGGTGTCATAGTTATCGTTTGCCTTCCTTGCGAATAGGGATGTCAGGCTGATTCCTAATACAGTGAAGCTTTCGGCTACCTAGATACCGTGAGTCACAACTCTCAAGAAAGGCTTTGGTCATCAGATCATTGCACTTTGAGGATTAGGCCCAAAATTCTGACCATGGGAAGTAGGAATGTATGGATTTCTACTTTTCACATCGGCTTCCTGTCTAACATCTCTGTTCCTCTGGCCGTTGGCTTCCCCACTCCTGGCCTACTGTAGCCACCATCATTTCAAGAAACAAACATAAGAGTATTTCCCTTCCAGGAAGGTGAGCCTAACTAGCATTTTCCCCAATGAGTATTTTTTAAACTAGAGATTTGTATGGCTCATTCAGAACCATTTTACTAGAAAAGGCAGCCTCAGGGAAAGTGACTTAAAAGGACAAGTGAAAGATGGACTCAGCCTGTCTCCGTGCTAACAGAAATATTGCTGTTATTAATATCACACACTTATAGAGCTCTGCTTTCCAAAGGAGCTCAAAGCATTGCTCATATATTATCGTATTGCTCCTTGCCACATGCAAGGGACGTAAAAGATGGGAATAGGAAATCTTCATGGAAAAAAACGACACTGTTCACTGAAGTGCATTTGGGTTGAACCAGACATAGACCTGGCAGTCTGGTAGGGGGAGCTAATGAATCACTTTCCTAGAAGCAGCTGACAACCTGGCAGATGTCACAGAGCAGCAGGTGTGTGAAGTTGCCCTTCGAGGAAGACACCTGGATCCACACTTGCGGAGGGAGATGATGTGCTTTGCATCTCTGGACTTCCCGACACTCTCCTGGATCCATAGTGGATCCTCCCAACTATGCAGCCTCCACCAGAGGCTGATTACAGTGTCTCTCCCTTGCCATTTCAATGATCTCAGCCTCTCAGTTGCTGACTTTATGTCTGAAGGCTATTGGCTCCATGTAGGGTCAGGTAGTAAGGGATGCCTGGAGTTATATTCTTCTACTGCCTAGCAACGAAGGATACTACACAGTATTGCATACATAAGAGGCTACCTTCAGGTTATGGCATCTATTCATGCTCCACACCTACAGCCTTAGTCTAATCTAGACCATTCTAGCTCATACCCATATTCATTCTAACTGAAGGTAGCAGCAAAGGGTGACAGACCTGCATAAACACCACGATCTAATGCTAATTGGCAGAGCAATGGAGGCTCAATCTCATCATTGTATGTAATAGGAAGACTTGAGTTCCTTCCCCTCATGATGGACTGTAAGCTGTAAGATGAAATAAACCCTTTCCCTTCCAGTTGATTTTGTCCACTGTTTTTGTCAAAGCAACAGAAAGCAGAATAGGATAATAGTGACTTATTATCACATTGGTTATTAGAGAGGGAGAGAGAGGAAGAGAGAGAGAAAGAGAAAGAGAAAGAGAAAGAGAAAGAGAAAGAGAAAGAGAAAGGAGAGAGATATCAAGGAGTTTGCCAGTTGAGCTAGATGACTAAGAAACCATTAATGAACAAGAGCCCTAAAGGAGAGGTAGGTGCTACATTCATTCTATTTTTATACTTTAGTTGGTGATGTAAAAGTTCTGGGTATGCTTAGTAGTCTTGCTAAAGAAGTAACAAAAGAAAAAAAACTAAAACAAACAAAACGCTCCTCTGAGTTGAGGTAGCTCTGGGACTCAGCAATTTCAAACACACTAATTACAGTTCTTTCTGTCAGGATTGACCTTTGAGGAGATTGCCTCACTTGTAAAAAGGTCAAGCCTCCTGGTCCTGGCACAAGCAAGTCCCAAGCATGGCAATAAAATACGGCCAGATAACCCCATGGAGGTCTTTTGTCTCTCTGATCCAACAGTGATCTGAGGTTCTCAGGTCTGTCCAGAATAAACTGATACACAGCTAGCTCTCATATGCAAGGTGAGTGCTGCAAAATCGGCCTTTGCAAGGCAATCAGAGTTGTATAGACTTTTTATTAGCAATTTGAAATGTGTTTTCATAGCAATTAGCTGCCATTCCTAAATGAGTTGATTGCAAGCATCATATACTTTCTGACAACTCCTGATTGAAGGGTATTTGTTATTAATGGCTGTGATTGGTTACAATTGGAAAGTGAGTTCTTCCAGGAAGAACAGTTGAGCAATGCATGCTCAGTCAAGTCCCAGTTTTCTAACTTACATTTTGAAATTTCTGTACTCAAAGTCTAAGAAGAAAATCATATTCTCCATGGGGACTCTTGAGCAAGATGTGTTCTCTGCTGTCATATTCCCTTTTTATGGACAATAAGAACCTGTGTCCCCAACTCAAACAATAGAAGACAAACTCATGGCTCTACTCTGGGCTTGGCTTTCTGCTCCTACCACTCAAAGCTAGCCTTATGGCTACCCCAGAGAGGTGTTCATGTGGTCCAAACAGGAAAAGTGATCTATTCTCAGACCAGAGGCTTTAAGTCAAGCTGGGAACCAACTGGAAATACCTTTCACACAGCTTAGGTTTCACCGTCAGCGGACAGAGAGACATTTTCAACTCTTTTTCTTCTTTTCTTTTTTTTTAATTTTGGGAATTTTCAACTCTTGCCATTCTTAATATTTCTTTTGTGGTATGACAATACAGCTCAGTGGTAGAGTACTGCCTTGTAAGTGCAGCCTTGGGTTTGATTCCTAGTACTTAAAAACAAAAGAAAGGAAGGAAGGAAAAAAGGAAGGAAGAAAGGAAGGAAGGAAGGGAGGGAGGAAAGAAGGAAGGGAGGAAAGAAGGAAGGAAAGAAGGAAGGGAGGGAAGAAGGAAGGGAGGAAGGAAGGGAGGGAAGAAGGAAGGAAGGAAGGAAGAAAGGGAGGGAGGAAAGAAGGAAGGGAGGAAGGAAGGGAGGAAAGAAGGAAGGGAGGGAAGAAGGAAGGGAGGGAGGAAGGGAGGGAGGAAGGGAGGGGGAGGGAGGGAAGGTTGGTGTTGAGTTTAGGTCTAGGTTTTGTTGAAGTTATTACTAGCAGGACTCTTTTTTTCTAAGAAAAGTGCAGGTGGCAGGGCCAATGTTGAGATCGTGCTCAGGTGCTGTCTGTTGCACAGTCGTCTTCACATTTATAAAGCTTGGGCCACACAAACCTCAGGAAAGGCTTTCTCACTCCTGAGTCATAAGGATGACTTGTAGTCTCTAAAATTATGTGGAAACGATTTTAGATATATTTTTTTCTGGAAATAAAATAAACCTATTCTTATCCAATTGGCAAAGCACTCCCTAACCTAGCTGGTATTAAACTCTCCCTTTACCTGTAGTAGCTAGTGGGTGATTGATACAGATTAAAGGCCAGAGCAAGAGGGGCTGTCAGCAGTAAGGGAAGCTGGTTCTCAGTGTGTGTGACACAGCCATAGGGTTGGAGCTGACCCAAGTGGAGTCTATTTGGGCTTCTGAGCCTGAGTTCTGGCTTTGCAAAGAATTTGACCCCATTTTCAGCAATGAGTTTCTTATGGAAAAAAAAGTGCATAAAAGCACCTCACCTTGATCATACATTGAAAATTCCACATGCTTCTGATGACCATCAGAAAAGGAGGCCTTGAGGATTTGAATTGTACTGTATCCTGGCAAGCTGAAGTTTTACTTTCATGATATCAAGGGAACTCAACTCTTGTTATTCAATTAGTTGTGTAAATAGTCATGAAAACAGAACCAAAAGAGAATTATCAGAACCCAAATCACTCAACAAAAGGCTGCAGAGAAGAGTGAATAAAAGAGAAATGTTTCAATCATTCCTAAACAATAAGCCCAGACAGATTAGAGAAATGTATTTAGAAGACAGCATTTCAATGTTATACAAAGAGACACTCAGAGAATAAGAACAAAAAAAAGGCTTCTTCTGATTAAAACACAATCACTATGCCTGATGTGGTAACACTCGCCTGATGAATCCCAGCCTCAGGAAGGGGAGAAATGGAGTTCCCACCAGTTCAAGGTCAGCTTGGCTTACCTTGTTTTAGAAACCCAAACCAAATAAACCAACCACCATTACCAAAAATTTAAACAATCAATAAAATGATCAAAGTCTGAACTATTTCTCAGAAAAGAGAAGAAAAATAGATGGTAGGAAAATGCAAGAAAAGATAATAAGTGTAGGGAAAGGAACATCTGGGGAGTAACCATCAAATCAGCAAACTTTTAGAGTAAAGAGAATTGGAGGAGAAAGAGTAATAAATTTTAAAAAAAGGAGATTTTTCCCCAGAGCCCTAAATCTGGCATCTTCCAATAGAAAGGATATACAGGGGTGAGTCCAGAGAATAAGAGACCCCTCCTCTGTACACAGTCTTGTGTATTCAGAGCACTGAGAGTGAGGATTGACCTCTATCCTTTTCAGATTTTTAAGTCCTAGGGACTGAACCTGGAACCTTTTCATGTTATGAAGATGCTCTACTACTGAGCATCTCAGCCCTAAAGAAATTATGTTTTAAATACTTGAAAAGAACAAGGAACAGACAGACATTAGTCTTCTCAAAAAACAATGTTGGATACCCAGAGATAGTGAAGCAACAAACTTCTGAGTTCTGAAGGAAAATGAGGGTTATGTCTATTCAAGGGACAGGGTTTCTCTGTTGCAACTCTGGCTGTCCTGGAACTCATTCTGTAGACTAGGTTGGCCTCAAACTCACAGAGATCCACCTGCCTCTGCCTCCTAAGTGCTGGGATTAAGGTGCGTGCCACCACCACCCAGTTTCCAATCTTTTATATTTGTAAACAAGTTTGTTACTTGTGGCTGCAGGACAGAATGTAAGTGTCCTCAACATTGACAACCAGTGTGTAGAGATGAAAGACTTGGTTGTGCAGGGCAGGAGACAGGCGGAGGACAAGCTCTCTTCACCTTACAAGAAGGTCATCAAACATCAGTGCGGCAAGAAATGGAAGAGTATTTACAGTGGCAAAGAGAAATACTCAAAAAATGCTTGACATTAATTGTTACCTGCTCAGAGAAGAGAGGGAACAGTAAAGAGAGTCATATATTTATGTGTTACATATGGAAGTAATAGAAAAGCTTCTAAATTGGGAAAGATATGGTTACAAGCTTATCTCTAGAGGTATGGGAATAACCCAGAACATGTGACCTGACTGACCATGGTTGGGATAGCTGTGGGCAATGGGGATGAAGAGAAGAAAGGAAGGAAGCCTGGGTTTTCAGCATGTGCTGAGCCTTTAGCATGTGTGTACGTGCTGTTCACCCACCGTCTCCAGTTTCTAAATCCACAGATTCAACCAACTGTGGGTGGAAAACTTTTGAAAAATATTATATGTGCAGTGAGCATATACAGACCCTTTTTGTCATCCATCCCTAATATTACAGTACAACAACTCTGTGTATAACATTTGTCTTGTAATTTATATCCTAAGCACAAACGTTTTAAGGCATGTAAGAGTATGAAAGTCTATTCTATGCAAATACTATGTATGCAATTACAGACTGGACTTCTGTGTATGTGTGTTGATATTGGCATGGGCAGAAGCCATGGAGCCTGTGATACCAACAGAAACTGAAAAAAACTCATAAAAGCAAAAAACAAAAGCATAAACCAAAAATAACCAAAATAGCATTTTCTTTCCTTTGTTTAATAGAGAAGAGAAAAACTAGATTTATGGTTAATTTGAAACAGATTAGAGGATTATTTTTAAAAGAATTTATACTATACCTACCATAGATTTTTTTTTACATTCATGGTTAAAGAATAATGACTTGCCTTATTTTTTTGATGAAATTTACTCCAAAACCAAATTATTTCCAAACATCTAGATGAATAAAATATATAAACTTATTATTAAAAACACACAAGATTTCCAATTTCTTTTAATTTGTACAGTCTTTTGTTGTTCTATTTTGCATTTTGGTGGTTTTACTGCATCAATTTCAATTTTAAAAGATATCAGCAAAGACCTGAGCAGAAAACTATATTTTTAAGCCAAGCACTTACTCTGATGGAAGTTGTTGAGTTCCACAATTAACTCTTCTCTATAGATCAATGCATTGTTTAAAAGACAGTTCAACCTTGACAAGATGGAATGAATACAATCATTGGTCAAATGCTAACAATGGGAACAACTTACTGAATCGGGGTCAGTTTGTCTGCTGTATGACACTGCTCCTCTCTACTGCTTCATGCTTGTCTGATCGCCATTGCTTGCCTGACATGTTTTATAACTACTTGTAGGTGATTTCAAATCCTCATTTTTGAAAATTTGGAAAAATTTATTTAAGAGATGTAGGCATGCACAGATAGCATAGCTAACCTGAAGTTTTAACACAGTGCGGGAAGCAAAGCAGCAGGACTCATTTGAAATCTGTGGGTGATACCCATGGCTAGGAAGTAGGGTAGATGGCAAAGTCTCCTGGCATAGGAGACTGTTGAAAACTTGCCCCCAAGATCCACATCCAGGGACAAATGTAAGGAAGTATAAAAGCAGAGAGAAACCAAAGCGATGTGCCAAGACAATGTCAGAGTAGAAGCTTCAGCTGTGACATGCATTGCCATGGGAGCCCAAAGGGACCTTCCTCAAAGTGCCTTGTTAAGTCATCTGTGGACTTCCATCTGGCTGGTTACTCACTTGGCTTCTTTTATGCCATGGAACATTGGTTGTCACCAAGAAAGACATAGTAGATGAACTTGAAATCCTTAGGACATGGTAGTTTTTCCCACAACTTCCTTTACATTCAACAGTATGAGTTAGGAAGGGTTCCTGGTTGCTTTGGTGGGAATTTTCCTCTGCTAGGAAGCACAAAATAACCAGTCTATATAAGCTTCCTGGGAGACTCATCTGTAGTAGTACACCTACAGGGTGGGTCAGCACAGAAGACAAGGAGGCATTTTTATAGATTTAACCCTGTCAGACCTCAGCAGAGGGAACCATATTATTGGCCAGTACCATACTCAATCAACAGTGGAACCCTGAGCATCTGAGCTCAGGTGTTTTTATTGATTCAGAACTCCTTAGGTGTTTTACTGATAGCACATGCAGATCATAAGTAATAAACATTCCCCGCTGAAATTCAGCACTTGCAAACAACACAAAATGCCAAGACCTAGCTTAGCCTCTCACCCAACAGTGCATAAAAACATTTTAAACATAACTAAAAATAAACTTCTATAACACTCACCTAGGCTTTCTAGTGTTTAACTTTTATTCAATGCACATTGGCTAATATTAGGATCACAATTCTTCTTCATCCTTCAAACATTTGAGAAGAATCATGAGACACAAGAAGTGTTCTGGGTGGCTCCAGGGAATCCTCAAGGTTAACTCTGCTTCCCTTAGGAAAGCATACAAACCCTTTATGATTTGTTAGGCAGTTCTACTGAGAACAAAATCCACCTACACATTCACTGCTGGCCTAAACTAAAGTTATATGAATCCCAAAGCTTTCTAAGGTCCTACTTAAACCCTTTACTGGACAAGCTTCTCTCCTTCCTGCTGATATACAGGAGAGGGGTAGATGTTTGCTCATTTTCCTCTCTGAGCAGGGTCATAGCTAACACCAGTGACTTCTCACCAACCCTTGATTTCCACCCCATCCTGGCCCTTTTACATATTCTGTATATCTTGCTAATAACAGACTTCCTAAACACCCTAAATTGATTCTCAATCTTGCCAATGCTTTCTTATCTGTCTCCTAAGCTAAAAGAACATCATCTTTTTCGATGCCAAAGCCTGAACCCGTTGAGCACTGCTTGATTTCTGTGTGTTAATTGTTCATTTTCCATGAGGTTTTCCAAGCTCTATGCTTCATAGTCTAACCCAGGCTCCACACATGTTGGGTCCACCCACTCTGTACATCACTGGTCCTATAGACTGGGCCAACAACATTCTTCACTCAAATGACACTAGGTTCTCATTTCCTTTATTGGACATTTGCATCCCATTGTGCACATGGCTGCTAGACTAATCTTTATAAACAGATGTCATTGGCTGCCCATTTCAGTGGACTGTTAGTATCCTTGAAGCCTAAATGTCATGGTGTGGTTTACAGGACTCTGATGTGGTTGTGGTCCATGACTGTGTCTCCAGTCTCATCATGGCCAATTTTCCTCCTAGTCCCAGCACTTCTATCATGGTGGATGCCTTCACTCAGGTGAACATGGCTAAGTTCTTTTCAACTCGAGGCTTTCATACACTTGAAGAGTTCTTTCTTCCAGTCTCTTGTTGGAGGATTTTCTCTGTGATTTCTAATGCAAACTAGGGCCTCTGATGATACAACTTTCACCATGGAATTCATCAGCACTTGAACTGCTACATTATGGTCTATGTTTCTGAGTATGTGTGTTTATCAGACACTCACCTACTACTTAAACATGAATTCTATGCCAGAGGGAAGTGTGTCTCCTTCATGTCTCTCTTCTCAGTATTTACCACAGCACCTGGTATGTAATAGTGTTATGACTCCAATTTATAATATCCCCAGTAGTATCATTGTTTGGACATTCAGTTCTCATACCAGTCCTCATGCGAGTTTGAGGGCTGCAGAGGCTTGTAGAGGTGGAGGCTAGCCAGCATTAGCAGCTCACTAGAGAAGGGCCTGTGAAGGTTACACTTGCTTCTGTTTCTGCTTTGTTCTTTCATATTCCTGGTCTCCACCATGGTGACAATCATCACCACAATCCTATTCTCTAGAAATGAATCTTTCCTGCTGCCACACCTTCCACACAAGGATGAATTGAGAGCCACAGAAACTGTGAGTCAAAATAAATCCTTCCTCCCTTAAGCCACTTCTGTCAGTAATTTGCTATAGAGAATGAGGAAACAAAAAAATTAGGTAGCTACAAAAAGACTCATTAACTATTTGAATGGCTGGAGTATAGACAGTGAAGGCCAATTTATGTGTCATTAGAGTCTGTGAAAAATAGGCTTCTGAGTGGTAAATAAAAATATGACAAGAAAAAAATTAAAGTTTGTTGGTCACTAGTGAGGACAGGCCATACCATGCTGCAAGCACACAGAATGGAAAGAATATGAGGTAATGGGAAGAAAGGCAGGAACAGGAAGACATAGTAGACACAAGACTATTCTTTGATGTATCATGTCTTCACACAGCTCTTTGTCCTCAGAACATACCATAAAAGTTTGTAAGCCGCATCATGGTTTTATTTATGTTTTCTTTCTATTAAGGATTTATTTTTATTTGTGTGTATCTGTGTGTGTGTGGCAGGGGTGAGGGGGGGTGGCACATAAATGCAGGGACCCACAGAGACCAGAAGAGGGCATCCTGGAGCTGGAGTTACAGGTAGTTTTGAATAAGTGCTGGAGACCAAACTCAAATCCTCTGCAAGAGTAGTAAGTGCTCCCAACCCCTGAGCCATCTCTCTAGCCCCAACATGTATATAATTTTAGATTGTCTACTAGATACATTACAAATCATAAAAGAAACTGATGAAAGTAATTTTGATACAGCATTCAACATGTCTAAAATATTACTACTTCAACATGTGACCAATACAGAAAGTTAATGAGACATTATACACTATTTTCCAAAGAAATTTTCACAAGTTACTGTGTCATACATGCAGCAGTTCTCAGTTCAGAGCATTTACAGTTGAAGAACCCAGTTATCACTAAGGCTGGGAAGTGACTACCATTACTGGACAGTCTTACAGGTGTCTTGCATTATATGGTTGTGTGTTTATAACAATATACCACAGACTGGAGCTAAACTACAGACATCTAGCTCTAGAAAACAGAGTGGCAGTATGGTGAAGTTTTTCGTAAGGGCTTGCTGCCTTCTACTTTGTCTCCAGAGGACAGAGAGGGAGAGAGAGAGGGAGAGAGGAAGAAAAGAAATAGGGGGAAAGGGAAGCACTGGTCTCCTCTTTTCATCTTATAAGGCCACTGATCTTAATCTTCAGTTCCCATCTTTATGATGCCATCTAAGCCTAATTGTTGTCCAGAGAGCTCATCTCTAAATATCCAATGGAAGGGTAAGTGTCTTTGGCATAAACATTTTTTAGACACTAGAGCATTTACTCCCTGGTTGTTTTCCAAAACTGATGGGTGCCAACCATGAACTTGACCTAATTTTCAAACTCTAGGGTTCTATGTCAGGTAGAATATGATGCCTTAGATGGCACACCCCTGGAGCCTTGCTCACCTGGTATGTAGGGCTGATGTACAAGAGAGGAAGTATTTGTGTGCCTCCAGAATACAGAACTAGAATGGAATTTCAAGGGGGCAGATTGCTTTGAGGACTTTAAACAATAAAGTGCCCTGTTCTGTAGATCTTGTTATGAAAAGAGCCAGGCAGAGACTGATGCCCACTTGGGCCAGGATTCAATAATTCAATGAAAGCTACTATCAGATGATCTTTCAAGTGGCTTTGAATCAGGAGGTTCTATAATTGAATTAATCTTGCAACATTCTTCTAACAACCAGCATTTTCTTTTGGACTCTCATTTAGCATTAGGAAATGCTTTATGTGACATTTTATTTTCCTAACAAAAAGGTTTTTAACTATAGCTACTGAGAGAATAAAAACAAGGGTAGATGAGGATTCTCTTTAACCCATTGTTACCTGACTGTGAAATTACTCTCCATGGCTTGGTAGATTCGTCTATAATACTATTTGACTACACAACACATGTGACTGACAGCAGCTCATTAAAAAAAAAAGTCAATGAAATGCTAGCAATATGAAGAAATCAGTACTATTTCCCAATAGAGAGATTTTTTTATGTTTTAAAACTCAGCATATCTCAGAAATGATGACTTACAATAAGATCTACTCCCAGCTTGTTAAGTTCTTACGGGATGCCTTATACTTCTGTCTGCTGTTAGCCATAGCCTTGTTGAAGGCCAGGCCTGTTTGCTGATCTTGATTTCTACGCAGAGAACACAGTTCAGCCCAGCCTAAAAGCAAAGGAAACAGACAAACAAAAATAACACTTTTTTTTAAGTTGAAGAATGCACAGTTGATAATATGAAGAAGAATACAATATTGTACTTTACTATAATGAACATTTATTATCTGCTTTGCTGAAGGACTAAAGTTAAAATCATGTGGTGGTTTATCTGAGAAATACTCCCAGAGTCTCAGCCATTTGGACACTGGGTCCTAAGATGATGGCTCTATTTGGGGAGGTCTGGGTGGTGCAGCCTTGCTGGAGGAAGTCCGTCACTGGGCGGGGCTTTGCAAACCACTTCCACTTCCCTCTCTGTGTGTCACCACATGCATCATCTTGCCTTAGATGTGAGCTCTCAACTTCCTGCTCCCTGTCACACCCACAGCTTGCTCCTATACCTCCCCACCACGGTGGACACTGTTATCCTGCTGGAACCATAATTCAAAATATAAACCTTTTTCTTCTATGAGTACTGTGGTCATGGTGTTTTATCATAGCAACAGAAAAGTAACTAATACAAGCTATTTCTAGAAACTTGCAGATTTGCTTTTGGATTTAGGATATGATTACTTTCAATGTCAAGTGCTTTCTCTATTTGTGGAGAGAGTATTAATACTCTTTCCATTCAGAACCATTTTCCACATGGCCCACACTCTTCAGCCATTGCCTGACTCCCACACTCTTGGCTCACACAGCCTTCACACAGAAATGCACACTCACATAAATACAAACACGTAGCTATAGGATCCTGCTATACTGCAGTAACACTTTGTTCTCTCTTTTCTCCAGCCTACATAGCAGGTAACTTTGGTACACTTAGCTCTTCATAGGCTCTTTCCATCTTGTCAGCTACCAGATAGGACACATTCAAAGACTTCAGCCCAATAGCATTAGCTCTGTAGTGTAAGCCATAGCAGAGGTTGTAGGATGCTCAACGGTAGATATCCTATTAGAAGTAATTCGTTAAGGTGAATATACATCCCTTGTCTGTTTTACTCAGTCTTCTGTTAGTTCATTTGGACAATATTCCTGAACACACACATTATGGCAGACACAGAACAGAGAATAAAATTCATTTCATGTAAGAAGGGGCACATTTTTTTAAAACACTACTCTCACTGTAAGATTGTAAGTCACAGAGTGGACAATGTGTGCTGTCATGTGGTGGGCATGCTGGGGAGGGAGTGAAAGCTCACAGAAGACTTGGGCTTTGAGCCAGGCTTTCAGGAATGCTGGGCACTCCTGGCAGTTGGCAGAGGGAGGGTGGGGGCTGTAATCCAGGCTGAGAGGATGAAGCAGAAAGCACACGCTCTGTAGCAGCAACAGGTGATAAAGGAACTGGGTTGTGGTGAGACGGTTCCAATGCCATGTGCAGGCAGATGGTACGAAGAATAAAGGCTGGGACTTTCCTGTGTCTCCCTTTAACCTTCAAAATTAAAAACAAAAATCCATCTAAAGAGGGAGACGATGAAGTCTTCTAGAATATGAGAAACAATTATTCCACATTTTGGTAGTGATGACAGTCATTATGGTCTCCTCCTCCTCCTCCTCCTCCTCCTCCTCCTCCTCCTCCTCTCCCTTATCCTCTGTTATAAAATATAAGAATGCTTTTTGTTGTTATGATTTTGCAAACAACAGTGCATAGATTGTCTGAACATGGAGATATTGGGTGCCACTCTGTGCTAGTTTCCTATTCAGAAACAAGACATAGTTATTTCATAGATATCCAATGTTCCTGAGCTGAGATCTGTGTATGTGAGCCACACTGGGCAGGATCTGCTGTGGAGAGCTCCAGGGAGTGCCGGATAGAATGTCCAAATTCAAGTAACCACCTCAAAGCCCCATTGTTATAAAGTTGTCCTTAGCAGGAATGCAGATGCTCACACACAAGCCTGTGACTACAGAAAAAGGAGCTAGCCCACCATCTTGAAAGGGTTATGCAGTTTTTCCACATGCATTGTGCATGCATATAGAACCTGGATCCACATGACACATAGGTTCCTGGCCTGACTTTTGATAAAGTGCTGTTTGCTTATACATAGGATTAATTCTAAATCTTTGCTGAGGACCTAAATGTCATGCTTTTCCAGCCTCCAAAGGGCTTAGGTAGCAGGCTTCCAACCTTGCAAAGTCACCACCAAGAACACTTTTCTGAGCTCACATAAGCCACCCTAGAAATTCCAGCATGCATTTCAGAAAGAAGTGTAAGAGATCAGTGAACTGACTTTGGGCAAGCCTAAGCTTCTTACACTGTAACCACTTTCTCCAAACTCGGTCTCAACTTTCCACATACTCATGTGTCGATTCCTCATCCGTGAGTATAGCACCTGTTTCTTCCTCCTGAAGCCCTGCCACACAGTCGTGTGCGTCACACACATATTTGTTCCTTCTGTCCTTTCCTACATTAGCCTCTTTTATCTAAATCCTTACCTTTCCAGCTTTTAAGGTTCTGGCTCTTATTTCAAGAAAACACAAATATTTACCCCATTCCTTTGCATTTTAGCAGATCCTCAAAAGGTGGTAATCTTAGGTCATCATTATGTGCTATGAAGAGCACAAAGGAAATATTATATTATTTAAGAGCTTGCAATTGCAAGGAGAAAGGGGTAAAAAGACGATTGTACAAATATGACATTGAGAAATGCAGGTCAAATCACACGGGAAACCCTATGTTTGGGAATCCTTAAAAGTAGTGACACTGGGGAGCTAAGAAAAACCACAAAATGGCTGCATTTGAACTTAATATAAATGGCTTTTGATTTTTCTACTGTTTTCCCTCCTTGGATCCTATATAAGACAGCAGTCATAAACCATATGATCAACTTTGTCAGCTGTGGCACATCTAGGGTGTCTCTGGCTGGAAGGATGGCTCAATGGGTAAGAGCGCTTGCTGTGAAAGCAGGAGGACCTGAAGTCAAATCCCTAGCACCACATGAAAGCTGAGCCTGGCAGCATATGTCTGCAACCCCAGTGTTGGGGGTGGAGACAGGTGGATGCCCAGAGCTCACTGGCCAGTCAATCTAGCTGAAACAGCAAGATTCGGGTTCAGTTGGAGAGCCTGTCTCAAAAAAAAAAATTAATGTGGAGAGTGATAGGGAAAGATATCCAGTATTTTCCCCAGGGCTCTGCATGTTCACACACACACACACACACACACACACACACACGCACACCGGCATGTATACAGATACCACACACCCCACCACACACAAATAAAACTAAATAAAACAGGATGCTTTGTACAGAATAGTTACAGTCACTGTGATTCATTTCAAAATCTGATGCCCTCTGTAAAGTGTCTCCCCACCACCTGCCTAGACTCTCCAGAGATGCTCTGTGGAGGCTGTAGAGATGCTGAGGTGCTGGGATCTAAATTTAAACCCAAAGTAATGTGTGGCCTCAGATCAACCTTTTCCAGAGCATCGTTGTCTCCTGGTCCAGGGAGTTGTGATTCAACATCAAATGGACAAATGGATGCTGGGAGGCATCTTGTTTACATTTATTCCATGTTCTGTATGTCCAGATAGTACTTGTTCTGTTGCATGATGAGCTTTCTGTGGTCCCAAGACACCTCGGATCCTTGACTGATGGTCTGCCCTGGTAGTTGTTCTGGCTAATCTTGAATCACTGGGCAGGGTGGAACCAACACTCACGAACCATTGCTGGATGTAAAAGCCTTCTCAGAGGCTCTAGGGCTGTGTACCCTCTCCCAGAACCCCGAGAATCTCTGTATATCAGACACCAGCATACCCTGACTCAGGAGCTCTCACATACACAAGGGGACAGAATCAAGGTCTGACCACTCGAATGCCCCTGTCTTACTGTGAGGACTGCAGCATGCATTGTCACACAGCAGTGCCCTTTGGACCAGAAGAGCCCCGCTGTCTAAGGACTCCATTTTCTGGACTGCTGGCTTGTGTCTGAATATGTTTCCCAAGCATGGCACTAAATGGTTCTAGGAAACGCTGATGCGACGGTAGCAATTTTCCCCAATTTGTTCCTGACAAAGAATTCTCTTCAAAATTGAGTTGGCTTCTTTTCTTTTGTTAAAAAATGCTGGTAAACACAATTAGCCTCATTAACCTCAGTTTCTATTTCATAACCGAAAATTAGCCTACAATCACTGGTTTGCTGGAAAGCACAGTTGTAATTAGTCTTTAACTGACGGATACAAAAATCTGCCTCTTTAAAAATTGTCTTTGACATCTCAGTGCATGTGAAAACAAGTCTGAGCCTTTCTACATTAGCACTGGGGACGGAAGTTAAAATAAATCGGGGAGTTAAATCAAGGATCTCAAGCTGAGACATGAAACACTGTATTCTTAGTTGTGGAAACCAGAGAGAGGAGGCATTTGTTGGAGACCCGATGCTGTTAGGATAGACACTGTAAAGTCAATTCTCAACATGCCTCATGCCCAAAGCAAGTTTCCTATGACACTGATGAACTTGCAGACAAAAATCAAATTATCATTTGAAAAAAAAAGGAGAACGAGATTGGAGGAAAAGGATTTGCTTCTTTGGCACAGTTGAAAATGTCACTTCAGCCCTTGAAACCCACGTTGTTGGCTAGCTTAGGCACCGACGGCCTTTTTGTGGAAGAGATGGGAGAGTCACTTTTTGTGAGCAGTCTCCATATTTGATCTTTTCCAGGCTACCTCTTGAAGACAGGACTACACATTCTCCTGATCCACAAGCTGGGGTCAGGGGTCCAGTCAAGAAATTGTCTGGCCATTGTCGATAGAGTACCCGAAACAGAAAAATGAAGTTATTCATTTCTTTTTGCTCACCAACTAATCATGAGTCGGGGGAGTTTGAAGGAGTTCAACTAGTCTTCGGAAGGAGTTAAATGCGTATAGCTGGGGCAGTCAGGCCGCAGCAGGCATCCATCAGATGGAATGTGTAAGTCTGGTTAGTCACTGGTAGCTTAGTCTGTTCTGGCTGCACGGTAGACTGGATGGCTTCCCAATAGCAGACCCTTGTTTCTCATAGTCACATGGGTTAAGAGCCCATATCAAGACAGGCTCCGAGGCAGGGAAGAGCTCAGTCCCTGGGTTATGGGCTGCTGTCTTCTTGCCCAGCTCTTACACAGTAGAGAGGACAAGGGACTCCGTGGGGGTCTCATTTATGAATTCACTAATCTCACTAATCTCAGGGGGCTGTTTCTTCCTCAGTTCCTCACCCTCTACAGGCCTCTTGACATCATTGTACTGAGCAGGGAAGATTTCAGTGTGGGTTTGGTAGGGCATAAGCACTCAGTTGAGGACCTAGGTAACTAGTGGGCAGAAAGTCCTAAGGTTTGCCCTTCTGGATTGTTTGATTTGTGGATAACGTTATAAAAAGAAACATTTCAGTGCTCAAAAACCTGAAGCTAGTAGGGCTGTGTGTGTGTGTGTGTGTGTGTGTGTGTGTGTGTGTAGTAAAGAACACTGGTTGGTTGTGGTCAAGTTGGTACAAAAGAGAATTATTTTGGAAAAGAGAACTTTAATTGAGAAGATGTCTCCATTAGATTGCCTCTAGGCAAGTCTGTGGGACATTTTCTTGATTAATGATGAATGTGGAGGCCCAGGCCACTGTGGGTGGAGCCACCGCTGAGTGGTATCGAAGCAAGCTGAGCAAACCTTGGGGAGCAAGCCAGTAAACAGCACCGTTCTATGATCTCTGCTGGAGTCCCTGCCTTTGGCTTCCTGCTTAAGTTCCAGCCTTGCTTGAGCCTTGGCTTCCTTCGGTCATGGACTGTGATAGGGACAGATATGCCAGGTAAGCTCCTTTCTCTCGATGTTGTTCTTGGTCATGGTCTTGTTCACAGCAATAAAAAGCAAACTAGACAAGCAGCTTTGTAGGTCCTTAGGCAGAATACGGAGAGGCTGAGATGAGATTTGTGGAATAGGGCTCTTCTAGGCTGAGAAGAGGAGAGATCTATGCACGGCAATCACCCCTTCTGCTAATGGCATCAGTTTAGGAGCCCCAAGTCCAGTCTAGCTCTGAAACTCCCTGAGTAGGTACTGAACAAGACCGAAACAAACCACTGTTCAGTTCCTTAAAACAGACACGCTCCTGTTTACCTCCTTCCTCCCTGCACTAATCGCCAAATCCTTCATTTCCACGTCTCTTCCTCTAGATCAGTGGTGCTCAACCTTCCTAAGGCTGTGGCCCTTTGATACAGTTCCTCGTGTTGTGGTGATCCCCCAAACATAAAATTATTTTCGTTGCTACTTCATAACTGTAATTTTGCTACTGCTATGAATTGTGATGTAAATGTGTGATATGCGGATGGTCTTAGGCGACCCCTTGAAAGGGTTGTTCGACTCCCAAGGTGGTCTCGACTCACAGGTTGAGAGCTGCTGCTCTAGACTTAGATGATGCCCCTGAAACACACATGTTCCAGCACTCTGCTCTGTCTCTGCCTATGCGGACACTGGCTGGAGGACTGCGAAAGGAGCCAGATGTCCGGCCTCAGTGTTCAAATTGCAAATGAGAAGTCTAATAATTCGAAGTGAGGTTCTCTCATGTCACTCCCTGAACCTCTTATCAAGCTCCATAATAGTGAAATGAAATAGTCACTGAGTCAGGAAATAATCCAGGACAGTAAAGTAGTTTTTATTAGAGACCTAAGGCATCAGAAACAAATAAAGTAATGAGAGAGGAAATCAGCATCATTTTCTCCATTATTCGGTAGAGGGAATGGTGACATTTGACTGCATGGCGCATCTCTGAAGCATCTTTCTCATTCTCTCCAGCTTGTTTATACAGGAGGCTCTGCTTGTGCAATAGCCAGTGGAAAGGGTTGCATTGCTGGGAAGTGAATCTCGTCACTGGAACTTCCCTGACAAGAGCATCTCAATCCAACTTGGTTTAAGAATTCCCAGGAATGTACCTTACAAGAACCACCGTCTTCCAGAAAAACGACAGCCTTTACTTTCTGAAACACTGTGTTGCTTGCCTGTACCCACCCAGAGCAGATTCCGCCTTTCCTGGCATCTTAGACACATTTTTTTTTCCCATTTTAATCTCCATTTGTTACAAGCTAATATTACATATCCTCTAGAAAGAGGAAAGACCCTGGGGTGGTTATTTTGACAAGTTATTCTGGATAGGAAACTCTCTCTTTCCCTGACATTGATTTCTTGCTTCTTTTTGGGTAATTAAACACAGAAAAGGTCAGCTAGTATTCTGGCAATAACAGGAAACAGGGAGGAAACAACAGCAAAACAATGTGAGGAAGGCAAGCGCTATTTTTATTTTTCTTCCCGTTTCTCTAGGAAGGATTAGTTATTTATTGATTATTCATATGCCACCTACTTCCTCTAATGCTCTTGAGGAAGTGCAATTGGAAGCACCCCAGAAACACCTGCGTGTTACTAAGTTTAATTTCTTGGCAAGACACCACCACCACACCAATATGTAAATTGGATTTGAGCGCTTCTAAGCTTCAGCGAGATGGAACATTTGTCTCAGCTACAGCGTCTGTCCCCACTGGTACCTGCTCTCTGTTCCACCATCCACTCCCGTTAGCTTCAGGGAAGCGTTTCTCGTCTCGCCTTGCTAAGGTGCCCAAGCTAAAACAGTGCTCTACCGTTTCCTGTGCTTTCTCATCTCAGCTTCATGAGAGGTGCGGACTGCATTTCCACATTTCCAGCTTTTCAAGTGATGGGTGGCGATGAACCTCTTTCTGTGGGCACCTTAGCTGGTGGATGACTGCCTGTCTAGGACAGTTCAAAGCGTGACAGCTACTGTGGATCTGGGCCCTTTTTGTTAAACTGTGTCTTTGCCGTGCTGTGGACATAGCTTAGACTTTCCCATGGCATGGTCATTGCCATGCTGATCTATAGGCCCCAAACTCTCTCTTTTTAAACTGCCTCAGTCCTATTCACTCTTCATAGTTTTGTTGAAAGATTATTGCCTTAGGAAGTGTGAGAACTGGCTGTTGCCCTTCACAAAGGTGCCCAGTCAGCAACCAGCAGCAGCAGCAGTGCACAGCAGCCCTGGCATGCCTCACCTGCTCTCTCCAGGGCAGCTATGTGGCTCTGATGGCTTCACCTATCAGCAGACAGCTATGCACCAATCTTGGCTGAGTTCTCTCGCATGGAGACAGCGTGGGGAGCTATGAGGTAACCTAGGATGGCCATCAATGAGAAAATTGTATTTCCTCCACATGGTTTTTCATCTTCCATTAAGTGACTCAAGTTTGGTCTCAGGATACTGTCAAGTTTGTGGGAAAAAGAAAGACGACCATGACCCCTTCAAGCTTCAGCTCAGGATTGGCACATCAGCCCTTCGGCTGCATCCTTTGGTTTGAGTAAGGCCACCACAGTTTCAAAGCTTAATGGGTTGCACCCCTTGTCTGCAAGACTCACAGAATCACATCTCCCTGGAAGAGGATGGGAAGAAAGAAGTGAAGAAACGTGTGCTATCACTCTGCTACAAAGCTTTGGACTACCTTGCTTGAAGAAGTTTTCAACTGCGGTTTATTTCTGCTGTTTTTTGAAAGCTATTTTAAAATGGGTTTATTTACACATTTATTTTATCTCCATTTATGACTCCTTCACAGTGGGGAGATGCATCTCATTTTTTGTTTGGGCCTCGGGTTGCTCAGCACACTAGACATATCTCAAAATAGATGTAGCCTAAAACCAAGGCAAGACAGAAGCGGCACAGAAGAATTTCAGATCAGCACTGACCTCAAGTGATGACTGTCCCATCGCTCAGGTGGGCATGGCCCTCTCTGACTGGGAGGGCAACAGAAACAGCCGTTGGAGCACACACAGCAGCCTCCTAGTCTAGGCTCACTCCAGCTCCCACACTTTTGCTTTCACAGTCCAAGTTCTCATCTGAGATGGGCCACCTGCACCTTTCCTCCTTGCTCTCCCTGCCTGCTTCCCTCACTGAGTGGCAACTTCACGCTTTGCTGGTACAGAGATGACCATGTCTTTCCAGATGCTGAACCCAGAGGCACAGGAGGAGATGGCTTAGAGTGACCGTGTTTCCAGTGATGGTGTTTCACTACCGTATAGGGAACGCTGGCTCCCTGATGCTGTGTCTTGTGCTCTTTTCATCGATGCACCCAAGGCCTTCAGACGCATTGAATCCCCTCCACTTATCATCCCCAGTTCCATTTTCTGATGGAGCTATGTTTTGGACAACACAGCCAGTTCAGTGAAGGGCCTATTATGCTCAGAAAGAGAAATAGGGAGACCGCTCTGCGTAGATTCACTGCTGTTGAGAGCTCTCTACTCTGCAGAGTGGAGTTCAATTCATACTTCAGGTTTGTAATGAGTCTCGCTCTCACCATGAATTTTCTTGTCGCTATTTGAGGCCTTGCTTTGCAGAATTCTGTAGCAAAGGCTTTTATAATCACGACACACCCCCATGGTTCTCTTGATTTGGTTTAATTCTCCAGTCACAAAGCTGAGAAAGAAGAGCCTGGCTTTCGTTCCCTGGAAAACGCTCTTTAAAGAAGCTGCACATGGCCTGATTCTGGGCCCTAGCTTGGTTAGTATAGTACAGTGCCTTTCAGACTCACCCTGAGCCTGTAGCTGTGAATCAGCCTCTTATCTTGAGGTGGCCATGGCCCTGTGACTGGGATAATCAACAGCTCATTCCTTCTGGCCATTCATTCTTCCCTTTGACTATTTCTCCACCCACAGAGCTAACTTGACTGGGGTTCTGCCACACTGCCTACTGTCCAAGGCGACTGTTCCCCATAACCCTCAAGCATCCTTCTTTCCTGAATTCCAGTCACTCTTGAAACTCAGACTTCTTGTCAGAAACTGCACTTTGTCTGCATTACTTCTAAATGGGGGACCCCTTACTCCAAAATCAGTTGTTTTTCTTTTTTCTCCATAATCAGGATCTCTTTGAAAATTCATGAGTCAGTTTTCTCTTAAGACTGCCTAGAAATGTTTGGTAAACCTGAAAATTTATAGCATGCTTCAGGAAAAGGGCATATGTTTCTCTAAATTCTTTTAGAGCAAAGAGGCCAAAACTCAACTGTACCTTGAGCAAAATGCAGAATGCATTGATTCATATAAACCAGGAGAAATTGGATACAGGAACTTGGCTGCATTATAAATATATACATATATAAATATGTATAATATAAATATAAATTATATATTACATTTAATCCAAATATAACTTTGATGTACACACACAGACACACACACACAGTGGCAACAAAGTAGGAAGTTAATTCACTGTTTCCAGTTACTGTCCTGCAAACCCATTCTGTTGTCTGACTTCCCTCCTCGGAGATTTTGAATTTATTTTCATATTTATAAGCAAAACAGGCTTTGGGAAGAAGGTTCCACTGGCAAAGCATGAGGCCCCGCATTTACCTCCAGTACCCACATGAGAACAAAGTGTAGCAGCACAGGTCGATAAGCCCAGTGCCCGGGAGGTGGAGACAGCATGCTCCTTGAGGTGTGAAGCTGGTGCAGTCCTGCGAAACTGGTGAGCTTCTGGTTCAGCAAGAGACCCTGACTCAAAAACCAAAGTGGATAGTGATAGACAGAGGCACCCGATGCCAACCCCTGGCTCCTCGTATTGTGTGCACCCCACCCCAAATCACAGGGCAGAGGGCACAGCAGCTCCACTCTTCCTCCTCTCTGGTCTCTCTGCTCCTCGGTGGCCAGCTCCTGAGAAGACTGACATAGCAGCAGCACTGCACGACTGGAACTGTTGGCGCCCACCAGTGGCGGCATTTCCTGGGTGTGGCAGATGTGAATGGTCTGCTCCATGTGAGGGTTTTCCTAAATATGTTTTCCAGAACGGGAAATGTTGTTTCCTCCTTAACATTCATAGCACGGTGTCAACCATGCACTTACAGGAGTCCGTGTCACATGCTCCACTCTTGAACACAGATAGCAGGAACCTTAGCCCTAACCGCTCCCCATCTCAGGGCAAGAAGATGCTGGAGACAGGGCTGTGTGTCACTTGTCATACCTCTTTATTGCTGCTGGATCATCCCCTGGTACTTATGGCCTCCCATTGCTTCCCAAACGTCACTGTTCACCTTCTGATGGCAGACTGCTTCTGAAGTCCTTCTCCTTATACCAAAAGGCAGCTATTCATGGGCAAGGAATAGAGTTTGCACACACAGTTCAAGAATCAGCATGTATGCCTAAAACCTTTCTTACTGAGGGGTGGGGACAGGGTAGGGAGTATCTTCTATAGGAGATGGAGCCAGTAAATTGGGTCTTCCCACACAGCACATTCAGGGGTAGCATTCAGGGATGCCTGACAATTCTAAATTCAAACCTAGACATCAAAATGTTTGGGAAAGCATATTTGTGAAGTTAAGGTGACAGAATGTAAGCGTCACTTGTAAGTTAGAGCACTTGGACATGTGGGAGTTGGTACCTGGCTTCAGGCAGCAGGTGTCAGTCTATTGGGTTTCCTTACCCTTCGCACTGGATTATGGGATAGCTCCTGTGAGATGGCCTGCTCTGGCTCCTTCTCCAGTGCCCTGACCTGCCTACAGATGATGCTCACTTTGCCCATTTTGGAGAAGCAGAGGACAGAGGGGCCTTCCTCTGCTGACTGATTTCCAGCTGCCTGCTTAGGCTGTCAGGGTGACCACCTTTTGCTCCCACATTTTCTAGTGTGGACTGAGTACCATCCTTCTCTCTTGAGCTCCAGAGGGTACATGACAGACTGATGATTTGACAACCCTCACGTTGCCTCTTATCTTTACAGGAATTTAGAAGGGAGCTTGTGGTATGGTGCCATTACCCCCAGAAATCTATACCATGAATTGCAGGCAAAAAAAAAAAAAAAAGATTCAATTATCATCAACAAACTCAGTGATCACTACAGTCAAGATAAATCATATCATCATCACCCAAATGTCCTCATGCCCCTCTGTGGTCCCTTCTTCTCTGGACTTGAGCCTCTGACATGCTCCCTTAGCTTGTATGTTCTTGCTCTGTAAATGGAGCAAGTCAACTTTTTTATTTTTGTTTGGCTTCTTTCAAAATAATTTTTGACTTTTAAAATCAAAACCAAATTACATCATTTTGTGCATTCCCTTTCCTCCCTCTAACCCCTCCCATGTACCCCTCATCCTTCTCTCCAAATTCATGGTCTCTGAGCTCTTTTTTAAGTTATTGTTTTACACACACACACACACACACACACACACACACACACACACACACAATCTGTTCAGTCTGTATAATGTTACTTATACGTGTATAATTTCAGAGCTGACCACTTGGGGTTGGATAACCAATTAGGATACTCTTTCTGGAGGAAGACTCTTTCTCCTGCTCTCAGAGCTCTTCAGCAGCCTGTGGTTCTTTGTCCAGGGGTGGGGTCCTGTGAGATTTTTTCCCCTTCCATGTTAACATGTCTGTTAGTGTTGTCCTTGTTCAGATCTTTAGGCAGCCATGTTGTTAAGACTTCATGGATGTAGCTTCCTGACATTTCTGGGAGATACAGTCTCACAGCAGACATCCCAGGCTTCTAGATCTTATAGTCTTTCCTGCCTCCTCTTCCTCAATGTTTGTGAATCTTAGGTGGAATTCTGTTGCAGATGAATCAGTTGGGGCTGGCACCACTTGATTATTTATTCTCTGCATTTTGATTGGTTGTGGTTTTCTCTAATGGTCTCTGTCTATTGGAAGGAGAAATTTCTTTGTTGAGGACTGAGAGCTACACTTATCTCTGGGTATACAGGTAAATATTTAGAATGCAGTTAGAGATTATGGTGATTCAGTAAGTGATGGTTGTAGGTTCTCCTCCAAGATCCATGACCTCACCAGCCCCAGGTAGTTGGCTAGGTTTCCAGTACCAGCATGATTTCTCTCTTTTTGAACAGGTTCTAAGTTGTCTGAGATTCATCCAGGTTGTTTTCTGAGGATTGAAAAATCTGTCCTTTTCTATTGCTCAGACTCCCATTGTACAGATACAGCACTGCCTATTCCAAAATTAACAGGAGATATAGTTGTTGTCAGTTTGAAGTTATTGCATGTAAACATGTAATAAGCATTTACACATGACTTTGTGCCAAAGTATATTTTCAGTTCTCTTAGTTAAATACCTAGAAATGGATGGCGAGAGCATGGTGTCATTAAGACACACCTTGGCCTGCAGTGTTTAATCTCCAGCAATGGCACTCCTCCTTGGTACTTCTGTGCCAGCCCACTGAGGCATCATAACTGTCAGAGCCTTCGTCGTGCTAACTGCCATCTTCCCTATGCAACTCAGTGGATCACAAACTAGAATTCAGTGTCAGCATCATTAAATGAGGAAGGGGTCACTGGACACAGGTCTTATTAGAATCTATGGGGGTTCTGCTGGGAGATGGCGAAGTGGAAGTCATCCCCTCTCACACCACTAATATGCCCTAGAAGGAACAGTTCAGTACACAGGAGTTGATGCACAGGACCAGCCAAATTGAAGCCCTGGTCTTCCCCAGAAATTGTTGCTATTTCTCTTCATTGTGGTTTGTATTTATTCTTTTGAGAATTTCATATAATATCCTCAGTCTCTCGTCAACAAGGGCTTTCACCTCCTCCATTCCAGTTCAATATTATTTAAAGTAGTACAGTGACTTTCTGGACTGGGTCATATCCTCGACTAGTGGCATCTTAGTTCATCTCTCCCAAAAGAAGATGCTGAGACAAGTTTGGATGCCCATGTTTGTTTTGGAGTGTCGCTGCAGGAAGCCCTGGGAGGGAGTAGACAGTGAGTGGGGAGGGGCCAGACACAATGAAAAGCTGTTGGCATCAGAGCTCAACCACACTGAAATGCAGTGCAAGCAGCACTACTGTGGAGAGTGGCTTGCTCCTTAGCGGTCACCTTCTACCTTTCCTGGCTGAGAATCCCTTCAGGGATGCAGGCACTAACTCTTCTGTGGCATGGAACTGGCTAAGCACATTCTGAAGCCAGATGGTCCCTTTGGCCGGCAGCTCAAGGGGAGTCAGGTGAAAAGACTTTCCTTGAGAGTGTTGGGGGCAGAGTTTGGTGTTACAGGTGGGCTAGGAGGAGAGTTGTAGCATTAGGATAATGGGGTAATATGACATGTAACCTCTCCTCAAGCCACCTCTGGGGTAGGCCATGGGGAAAGGGGCTTGGGGTGTACTTTTTGTGGGCGACAGGGTTAGACGGTGCTGACAGTGTAGTATCTGCCCTCTGACACTTAGTGACAACCGCTAGTAGAACAAGTTCCAGTCTTTGTTACAGCTTCAAAATACTTAAAATGGAATCCAAACTGTAGTCTCCATCTTATTTTTTTCTTTTTGCTCAGAATTATTAATTCCTGACACTTTCTCAAAGACACTTGAAGAGTGCCCATCTCTCCTTCCTTCTATGTTCTGTGTTTACTTTTATCCTTCAAGGAGAACTTTTCAGTCTTCAATAGTTAAACCATTCACAGAGCAACTGTTATGTGACTGACAACTGCATTACACATTAGATTATATCAGACATTACGACAACACCCCCAGGCTGTGCAAAGCGCAGCTTGCACAGCTTCCTGCCCACCAGGTCGGAAGCCTGAGTGTCCACACGGGGAAGATTGGTTAGCTTCTGTTTTTCCATTGCTCCGATTCTACAACCTTTCTCGAGGGCTGGATCTTCATCTGATATTAAACACCTCCTCTCTTGGACTGACGTGGACACTGTATAGAGAGCTGCCTGTTTAGGCCTCAGACTTCTGACCCTCCTCAAGACCTTACGTTTATCAGAGTTTGGGTGAGTCATCCTCAGTCTCCTCTGCTTTAGGCACCTTCTGGTGACGTTTTTTCCAGTGGAGATTCATACTTCTGCTTCCCACCTGCCATTCCTTTCCCATGAATTCTCTATAGACTTGACTTCAATTTTCTGCAACCCCACTTTCTGTGACTGACAACTCATGTTTATGAGTTCCTACTGGTCTTGGATTGCTCATCAACTCGACATATTTACTTCCTGTCTTTGGGTTTGACATCATGTTTTGCTTTATTTCTCTGTCCTGGTCTCCTTGACCATAGACAATTTCCACCCTGAAAATGGCTTCTCAGCCGCATAGCCTTTCTTAGAGGATCGTTCCCAACACAGGTTCCAGCCCTCCATATGCTGCCCCTTCCTCCCTGCTCATCTCTCCCACCAAGCCTACTGACTCCCACCATAGAATCGAAATTAGTTAATCTAATTAGTTGGTACATCATGTGTAGTATGTAAAGGTCATGTGAGCTCCTGTACCCTCCCAGCTTCTACTCACCAACCATAGCATCCATCCGTAGTTCTCACCTAGCTTATATCATAATAGATGTCAAATGAGGGTTTTCCCAGCCATTATAGCTAAACTGTGTAGTTCATTTTCTAAAAGAAGGATTCCTCCCGCCATTCATGCATCTGCTCATTCTACGATGTCAGTGGAGGCAGGCTCTGGGTTTCCTGTTTCATTAAATAAGTTGTCATTGTTCTAATATTGCTATTTTGAAGTTCAAGTTGCTAAATTTGGTCATTAGGAGATCCTACATTTGTGATTCCTTCCGTCCCCTTTGCCTTTGACCATTTATTTAGTTTGTATCACATGGTAAGATGCTACAGATTTAGTTTTACACAAGTATTGTTCCTTCTGGATATTTGCAGATTTGTTCTCTCTGTGTGTGTATTAGCATGTGCATGTGCATGTCTGTATATATGTGTATATGTGTGCATAATGTATATATTTATATGCATGTGTATGTGTGTATATATGTGTATAAATGTGTATGTGTGGGTCTATATGTGTATGTTTGTATATATGTATGTGACTGTGTATATATGTGTAAGTGTATTCATGTGTGTACATATATGTGTATATGTTTGTATGTATATCTGTGTGCATTCGCGCATGTGTGTATGTGTGTGCATGTGTGTATGTGTGTGCATGTGTGCATTTGTATGTGCACAGCCTGTATTTCACTCACATTTTAAAACACTTACCAGCTGCTCTTGCAATTGTGAGTTCTCCTGTCTTCTTGCAGCTGCAATTCAGTGTCATAGGGTCTGTTTCAGCCATTCTTTCCTCGCATTTGAGATTCGATTCTCTTCTTTCAGGCAGAGCAGCCTGAGTTTCAGTGATGTCTTCTCTGAATGTCCTCCACATAGCTGCTTCCCTGCCTTGACCTATTGCTCAGTTTACCTACCTGAATGGCTTTTTGGTATAAGCAGGAAGGGAGCCAGACATGCTTTTTATAGAAGGGAATGGGGGAACAAAAGAGCAGAATGGAGGAACAGGAATTTCCCCAAAACTGCATTTGTTATTTCCACTTCTTTTTGCAGTTAGATAACTGCATCTTCCCCACCTTTGCAGCTACTCTCAGTGGGAAAGTTCATTCCATCCTCTGCTCTGCTCTCTCTGTGTTGTATGCCATTTCCATACAGTCATTGCTCCATTGTTCTTGAGCATGAACAGGATAGCAGTTTGTGCTGCAGAGAGAATATGTCTTGCTTTGGTTAAAATAGATTAAGATTAGGCTTTACAGACAGGCATCCTCAGAACCTTGGGCCTTGACCCCCTCTCTGACTTTTGCTACATACCCCTGGGCAGCTTCTTGGCAACCAGACTTCATTTCTGCCATGTCTGCATTCTCATGATGAACATGGCTGAAGGAAGAGATTGCCACTAACTGAGCTCGGTTTCTACCTGGAAGTAAATGGTGCTAGGCATGCTCACATTCTAATGGACAAAATCAGTCGCATGACCATGCCTCCTAGGAAGTGGAAAGTAAATCCCTACTATGTGTCTTCAGGAAAATTGGAGAAGAGCACTAAGGACTCCCAAGGAGAACTGGGGACAGCACTGTCCTACAGCTCTCGCTCTCCTATTGGTCTGATCCTGTGTTCTTCCTGTTTACCCATCTGCAAAACAGGAAGCCAAGCTCATGACATCATTACAAAGGGAAGTGGAGAAAGAGTTTTACAAAACGTAAAATACAAAATAAAAGAGAATGCCTTATAAATCTCATTTCCAATAATCACATCTGTCCTCATATGGACAAAATAAACCTTCTAGGATCGATGGATGCCCCAGAGGATTCAATATCAGCGATTTCTTATACAAAGTAATAAATGCCCAGTTTCCTCGCATGTGTGCGTGTGCGTGCATCTGTACTGCATTTGCTCACTGCATATCAATTTTAGTAGCTGAAATTATGTGAAAGATTTTCCTTTTACTTACCTTAACTTTGAATATCTTCTCAAATAAATTGATAATGTAATGTCATCTTGCAGCCTGCAAAATGTTTCATAATTAATCATTTTTCATTGGCTGAAGGTGCAGGTTGTTTTCAGTAAATGACAATACACGGTCCTTTTCTATGGTGTAGTGGTCCTGGGCCTCGGGTTCAGTCCTTGTCCAACTTTTGCTCTGTTCCCCGTGACAAGTCATGGGGTCAATAGCTTCTGCCTAAGGTCATCTGAGGAAGGTACTCACAGAGATTGCAGGGCAGGGTTAAATGCAGAGACCAGTGTTGTCTCCACCTCTATTCTTCCTCTGGTGCTTTCTCTGGCAGAAGCTGAACACCATTCTTGGCTGCAGTTCTCACCAAAAAAGCCCTAAGTGCTCTAGGTCCTTCTACTGAATAAGTAATTTGTTTCCACATTGGCCTCCTCCCTCTGTCTTACCTAGATGTGATCGTGGCTCCTACGTTACCAATTTCTGAACTTTTCTCCTCTTTTCCTGGTTGTTTCTCTACTCCACCATTGCTTGGGTTATTTATGCCCTGCCTTAAATATTCTCCATTGGAAACTGTCTTTCTGGTTACGTTTTCATTATGCTGCATTGGGCCAGTGTATTTTCTATGTACAGCTTCCTTACTGGGGATGCATTGACCAAGAAACAATATACTATCAGAAGCTGAAATGAAGAAAATTCCCCCCTCCCCCACAAATGAGAAAGTGAAGTGGCCCAGAAAAGGACAGCAAGCACCATATTAGGTATAGGTAGCATTCGTTCTCTTTTATTATTCAAAATAAATTGCGTATGTATGTTTGCACAAATAATATTGAATGAAGGATAAAATAACTTTAATCTGTAGAGACTAATTTTACATCTCAGTGTATAATTGGTTAAAACAGTTTTGAAAGAATACAGGTGTTCTCATATTTATTTACTTATGTGTTTGTACGAGAAAGTCACACACGGAGACAGAAAGCACAGAGGTGAGAATGGCCACTCCACAGTTGTATGTAGAGGTCAGAGGACAATCTTTTGCCTTCAGTCTTATTGATCAGGGTCTCTTGTTTCTGGTGCTGTGCTTTGGACTCCAGGCCTAGTGATCTGTGAGCTTCTAAATGGTTCTTCTGTCTCCACCCCCTATCTTGCTGTAGGAGTGTTGGAATTTCAGATGTGCATCACCACATCTAGATATATACACATGTATACATATATACATAGATGTATACATATATACATAGATGTATGTGTGTGTATATATATATATATATATATATATATATATATATATCTATATATCTCCAATTCTAAGAGTTGAATTCAGGCAGTCAGGTTTGTGAGGCTAACACTTTTATCCACTGAGCCAGGCCCCCAGAATAAAAGTTTTTCTAAATTAATTCCCTGTGAATTGTTTTATTATTGTTCTCAAGAGTTTGTCTACTCTAATTTGAACATTCTTTGTAGACTGGTTACTATGAAATATCACTCTCCTTTTACAGTTACATATAAGAGGAGAGGAATACAAATATTCTAAGTTTGTTGACTAGAAGAAAGTAATCTAGAGACTGTTCTTATCACTTAAACTCTGTATTCCGCAGTACTGTGTATGCGTGCGTGTGTGTGTGTGTGTGTGTGTGTGTGTGTGTGTGTGTGTGTACCAAAGGTCAAACTTGTCATTCCTCAGAACAAGGTCTCTCATTGGGACCTAGAGCCACAGAGTTACTTGAATTGGCTGGACTGAAAGCCTGAGGAATCCATTTGTCTTTACCTCCCCTGTGCTGAGATTACAAGCATGCACCACCACTTTGGCTCCTTACATGAGTTCTAGGAATGATACTATAGTCCTTATGTTTGTGTAGCAAGTCCTTTACAGAGTGAGCCATTTCCTCGGCTGTTCCAAAACCATTTCTTATGTCATCACACTGACCACACAGCCAGGCCACAGGAGCTATAAATGGTGCATTTTCTCTTGTCTTCTCCCTGGGCTTTTGTGGTTTAATTCTTTCTTCAGTTAAACTCACCAAAAGATGTGTGCTTAGCTCCTGGTACTTTCCAGAAGCCATTTCCTTAGTGTCTACTTTGCTCTGTTTGTTATGGTCTAACTCCCCGTCTTCTATGTTTATGCTGCACTCCAGTCCCTCATGCTGGCACCTTTGTCGTTTCCAACAGATCTCCCCAGGGGCTGGGTCAGTTCTTAGGCTCTCTGTCCTTTATACTAATTTACCAGGACAGTGGGTGGACCATTTTAAGTGTTTACTGTTCCAACACTGGCACCCCCCTCTGCCTAACCTTTTTGTCTACAATTCTGGGTATACTGACCACAGCTGGAAGTCAAATCAGGCTCTGAACTTTGTCTTGGCCATTGTCACTCCACTTTTGGTGGCCAAATGTCTATTATGACTTCTAGCCATCATGGTGGCACAATACCAGCTATTAGGGATGTTTGAGGTTCAGAAGCGATAAGTTCAAGGTCAGTTTGGGGAATTCAGCAAGATTCTGCCTCAAATTTTAAAAACCATTGCTTTACTGGTTTGAAAGTATAGCTCAGGGGTACAGCATGCGCCTGCCAGAGGAAGGCTAGTGTTCAATCTCTAGTACAACAGAAGCGGTTTGTGATGCTAAAGAAAGCTGACTGTCCAAGCAAGAGTCAGAAATGTTGTGTTGTGAAGTGGTCTTTAAACTATTGATAGCTTGGAATGTATCAGGTTGGGTGTGTTTTCTGTCTCCCAGAAGTGGGTTATCAGCATACTACTGTGCTTGGGTAATCAAACTAGGAATGGTGGGGGGGGGGGGGGGGGAAGTGTTTTCCAAACATTGTTAATCAGACAAACTTTTTTGAAAATATATTTTTTATTGAAAATACATTTTAGGTGGAAGTTTATGGCAAAAAGACATGCAAACAAGTAGGCAAGTATTTAATTAAAAAAAAAGTGCTGTGGATGAAAGGAAAAAGTTGTTAAATTGGATTTTATCAAAATTAAAACATTTTTAACTGCTGTTTAAAAATGAAAAAAAAAAAGCTGTTTAAAAAGTGTAGTGCCATACACTAGAAAACATAGCTACAAAATGACCAAGTAATTTATGTAAACTATATAGATGTGCCTTCAGGTCACCAACTAATAAAAAGACACTTTCATAATGAAGTGGGGGAAAGGTTTGAAAAGATACTTCTCAAAAGAAAATATGCAAACAGCCAAGAATCATGTGGGGAAAAGCTTAATGTCATTGAAGAAATGAAAATTCAACCCAGAGTAAGGTGGTGTTCCATGGCTCCCACAATAGCTGAGCAGAAGACAGTAAGGAAGGCCAGGATCTCACACTGCTGGCAGAAATGTAAAATGTAGCTTCTTTGGAAAACCCTTGGCAGCTCCTTATATGCTAAACATACATCTCCCCTTTGATCTTGTAACTCTACTCCTACCCTAGGGAAATAAAACTAACCCACAAAAGATTTACACAAGACTCTTTACGGCAGTTTTATTCACAATAGCTTTAAACTGGAAACGACCCAAAAGTCTGTCAGTGGCTGAGTGAATACACATTGTAGTACATTTATATTACAGAGTATAACTAAGCAATAAAAATGAGTAAACCAATAATCTGGGAACCAGCATGAATATTAGCATTTGTTACACACACATACACACACACACACACACACACACACGCACACAATCAGATCCAAAGTCTATATTGCTTCTGTTTATATGAAATTCAGTAACAGACAAAATTCTCTTTGACATCAAAATAGCAGTGTCTTTGCAGTGAGCCAAGACATTTGGGAGTAACTACAAAGAAAAGCAGGGAAATTTCCGGGGTGATAGAATACCCTGTGTCCTGCTTAGGGCAACGACAGGAATGTGTGCCTTTATTGCAGCTCATGATCTATATGCAAACCCAGCTCTATATAATAAACAACAATAAAATTAAATCCTCCCCCCTCAAAAAAAGCACCTTAAAGAACAAAGTCAAAATGAAGCGATTTCTTGATATCTCAGGGCAA
The DNA here is from genome assembly GCA_026225945.1 of Cricetomys ansorgei. Taxonomy (NCBI): domain Eukaryota; kingdom Metazoa; phylum Chordata; class Mammalia; order Rodentia; family Nesomyidae; genus Cricetomys; species Cricetomys ansorgei. The sequence continues at coordinate 24,764,622 of JAMJFZ010003875.1, read as the reverse complement.
GGCGGAAGCAATGTTTTATCCGCTTTAATGACAGAAAGTACAGACCATCAACTGAAACTGCAGCGTTATACTGTGAAGCAAAAGAGCAGACAGCGGAAAGCAACTTGCCTTACAGCGTCACGCATTTAGGGTGATGTTACCTTAATGCCTTTCACCAATCATGCTGCTTCAGCTCACTGGTGTCTTAGGAATAGTACTTTTATTTCTGGTTTGGCCTGTTTATTCATTGGTAGAAGTAATCAATTCAATGAATCACAGCAAGCCTCCCCTGCTCTTTGTTGGTGCCGATCTGGTGACTGACAGGATAACCACCAGGCTCAGCAGTACTGGCGTCACCAGCTTTGCTGACTGACACACAGTCAAGAAGATGTGAGATGATTAGAGCAGTTAGCAAGCTGAAAGTTCCCAGTCACTGTGGAGGACTGGAGGCTCGGGCTGATAGAGTATCTCTAAAACTAGCTGTGTAGTCTGCCTGCAGATAGGCTGCCATTATGCTCTCAGAACAAGATGGCTGCTGAATTTTCCACTAACACAGGTCATTCCAATGGTCACTCAACAGTGAATCCCAAGTCCTGGACTTACATGTTAGGGCTGGGTTCACCATTAAAGAAAGAACATTCCTTATTGTACTGAGCACATCTTCAGCACTCTTTTGGATGCTTCAAAGAATTCCCGCAGGGTCCTCCTGTGTCTTGGCATCACCAGTCAACACTCTCAAATCTTCTAGTCTGTGAGGTCCTGAGACCTGCGATGTGAGCCAGCTTACCCAAAGTAGCTTTTCCACCAGGTGGATCTAGATGTCATTGTTTGCCAAGCTCTATGGAAGACATAGGAAGGCATAGAAATGGATTGTAACAGTTTCTAGAAATAGACTAGTCTGGGTTACTTCTGAAAGCATGCTGCAAGCATGGTCCTGTTTCACATGGAAGCCACACCCTTGCTATTGACTGTCTGACTTCGTTCAACAACTTGTTTTGTCTTAATAGTCACATGTCTGATGATGACCTTGATTCCCTAACCAAAATTCCTTTAAATAAAAGATAGTACAATCCCTCATCACCTAGACATGCCTGCCCATTTTACTGAAAAGCTGAATTAATAATAGAACATGCTCCATTTCTTATATGTGTCCCTGATACCAGTGACATTTAGGCTCAGCATCTGTAGAAACAGCTTACCCTAGAGCTGAAGGGTGAAAAGCAAGGGCTGCTGCTAATCCCTGCTGTGTGTCATGCTTCTTACCATCTCTTACTTCCCTGCCTTGTGGGCACTGAGTATCTGTTTCTGTTCCCTAAACATCTTCCTCTAGGCCTATGAGGTCAGTGAATCTTCCAAACTGGAGAGGCAGTTTGGTCACAAAAATGACCCCACTTGCAGCCAACCTGCAATGGACACACATTTGTGTTAACTGCTTTATGACCAGCCAGTTGCTTTCACATCAGCTCTCCTCTCTAAGCTTGTGTCCCAGTGCCTGTGGTGGGATCAGACTTCTCCTGTCAGTCACCTTTAGCCTCATCAAATGTTTCTGGACCACAGTTTTCTGAACTCTGCTCTCCCCAATCAGTTTTAAAATAGGCACTTCCAATCTTTTCATGTCAAACAAGGAAACACCAAGACCACTTGTTCTTGGTCATATCCCCCACTGCCCTTATTTTGCTCTGTTGCAGCCTCCTCTTCCATAAAACTTCTGACCCATTGGTGATGCTAACTCACAAGAGCAGGGTCACACATGGCTATGTACACTGGGAGCTTGCAGGCTTACAAGCTTTCAGGCTGAGCCCAAGGGGAAACAAAGCCAGATTAGTGTTTTAAAACAGGTTTAATCAAAAGGATAGTCATTTGTCATAAGAAAATCCTACCCTCTGGAGCATTCTCAGACACTCTATAGACGGGTCTCTCTTGCCTTTGTCTTACTGTCCTGCTAGCGTATTACAATATTTATGAGAAGTGCCAGGCATGATATGGGGCCTGGAAGGTTTTGAGTTTACTGCCTGGTTGTGTTTCTTTCACTGTGAGGGATTAAGAAACTAGAGCTGAAAATGAAAACATTCACCAGCAATTTCTCCATCAGTGCACCAGGGGAGAAAGCCATGCTGCATCTCCCTCTTTTTTACTCTCTCCTTAAATGAATAGCACTAAGAATTACAGACAAGCTCAGCTTGGGACAACTTTAAAAGCCCACCTCTAGATTCCCACTAAGATAAGCAGCCTCCACATTAAGAAGCTCCACCATCAGCTAAAAGGGATGGCTGGGGCCCACAGTAGGAAAGCAGGAGAGATGCTTTTACAAAAATAACATAATTTGGCTCCTAGAGAAAAGGAAGGGTAAAATACAGGCTGTGTTCCTCCCCACCTCCCTTGCTTGCCTCCTCTGTGGAAACCCTAAGAAGCTTAGTGCTCATGACGGAGGTGTGTGTCCAGTGGGCTCCTTGTATATTTCAATAAATGTGTTTATTTTAGGAAAGAGTGGGACCCCTTTCTGTCCTCCTTCAGCAAAAATCAGGAGGGCTGGATAATGCAGAAGATGAGGCCACCAAAATGGAAAGCATTCTGCTTTTCTTTGCTCAAACATTGAGTGCCTATTGTGCCCAGGATTGTGCCTGCTAGAAAAAAAAATATTTTACAGACTCAACTACAGAGCTCATTTTGGTAAAAGAAGACTTTCCAGGTACCAAACCAAGTCTTGACGATTCAATTCAAATGACTCAGATGCTGGCCACAGCTGAAATACGCTATTCTGGGTGACTCGGAGTCTTTGTAAGCCAACTGACAGTGACTGTGACGTTATTTATCTTTGCTGGTGTTTTACTTCCTACAACTCAACTGTGTTCAGCACATGACATCACATATGTAAAACAGTAACCAGACTTCTTCCCCATGTTTGACCTCCGTTTCTCCGTATGTGCTGCTGGAGAATCATCCGGCTCTCAGTCGTTCAGAGCCTTATGGCAGATGCTCAGTGTACTCAAGGCCGTTATGCCCTTGTTTGCAGTCACAGTCCAGACTTACCAGCCTGTCAGTCAGGTCTCTGATTGCTACCCACACAATAGATCTATAAAATGCCTTACTGAGAGATTCTGGAACTCTTCACCGAGTGAGCTGTCCAGCTTTCAGTTACCAGGGGTTATCTGTTGAATACAAAGATTTCCCAAATATTCATCTCATGTGCAGGACAGTGTACTATCACAAAAGGAATTCTTCCATTTGAAAATGCATCTGGCTAAGTGGTACTGCAAGCAGCTGAAGGTGGCCACATTAGTACTTTGTGTTCTTACAGCCTATGATGTGGTGTGTGTGTGTGTGTTTGTGTGTGCACGCACATGTAATGGGACTGGAAAATTGGAATGAAAATGGAACTTCTAGGCATTTTTGCAGAAATTAAGCAATTGTAATTTGTTGGTATAATGTCAATTCATAAGTGACCCCTTAACAGCATCAAAAGAACATTGCTTGGAAACTGAAAACTAATCATCTCAGTGAACAAACTGTAATTTGTGCTGGTTTAGGTGAAGCACCTAAGAGTTCTCTCACCTCTCCAGCTAATCCGGACTTTAGGAAGCTAGCTCCTCACATGCCCCCTAGCTTGAGGAAATACTCCCAAAGCTTTCTCTAAAGCACCCATGTATGACAGCAAAGCAAATCACATTCGGGGAAGACAATGACTTGTTTATTTTTCATTGAATTGAAAACTGAAGATATTTCATAATAAAATAAAGATATTTCAAAATAAGATCTGGAAGATTTTACTGAATATTTCATTGCACTGTGTTCTTTCGGCAAGTCTGCAAGATATATGCTGAGCAAGGCTAATAAATCAAGATGGGTATGAAAACCTTAGGGACAATATTTATAAAAATCTGACCTGCAAGAGGATGCCTTTCTCCAAGAGCTAGAATGAGACTTTCCTTAACTCTTTTGAAGCGTCCCAGAGAAGTTAGTATAAACTATAGATAACATTTCCTCTTTCTCTCCTTTTTTTTCCTTCTTCTTTGGTATTTTTTAGACAGCATTCTTATAGACCCAGCTAGCTTTGAACTCACTATGATGTTGAGGATGACTCTGAACTTCTGATCCTCCTGCCTCCACCTCCCAAGTGCTAGGAGTGCACCACTGCACTCCTGCCTATTTGACGTCCAGATTTGCCTGTATCCATTTGATTCTTAATGAAATAGATCCCCTAAATCACTTTAGAGTGGCAACCAGACAATTGCATTTTATTCACAGCTTTTCTTTTTGGGCTTTTGTTGTTGTTGTTTAGCCCAAAGATGGGGGTGAGAAAACAATCCTGAGATGTGTTCAGAATGGGTAAGTCCATTCCCAGCTGCGAGCACAGAGTGGGGAGATTTGGCCTTGTTATCCTTTTCCTCCTCTTCAGATATTCTGAGAGTTTTATAAAAGCAAGAGATAACAAGCTGTGGCATTACATGGAAGTGGATTAGTGCAGACTTCACTCTGGACATATGTGCCGTAGTGACTCTACCCTAAGTTGTCTTCATTACCCAATGTTGAGTGCCAAATTACCTCAGAACTTATGGCTGAAGATGACATCTATATATAATAATTTCTATGGGTCAAAAATTTGAGTGCTTAACTGGATAGCCTGGTTCAGGATCACTTACATGGTTGCCATCAAGATGTCTATAAGAGTGGCAGACGTGAAGGCCTGACTGTAAGTAGAGGATTAGATGCCAACATGGCACACTCACATAGCTGTGAACAGAAGGCCTCAGTTCCTCATGGGGTATAGTGCAGAGAGTCCTCAAGATGTGGTAGCGGCATCCCTGGAATGTGAGGACCCGGAGAGAATACAGTGACTTCTCTGACTTAGTATTTAAAGACACAGACTGTTGTGTTTGCCTTATTCTATTTGTTAGAATCAAGTCATCAAGTCAGGCCCATATTAAAGGGACAGAAATCAGGCCCCATTCCCCTCTAAAATGGGGAATTATAGGTATATCTTACAATCGTCCCAGTAGCTGAATAGAAGTTCTGATTTGTGCAGAAGGAAAGGAAAAAATACAATCTTTTAAGTCTGATTAGGTCCTTCTTTATTCTCTCAGACAACTTGCCTTCCAAGCCCCAGTCCGACTGCTGTACTATTTCAACTCCATCCGTGCCTTTAACTACCCTCTTCCTACCCTGACTCACAATCATTGATCTTCTGTCAGTAAATCTCAGCATCGCATTCAACCTATGATTAAAAGAGTCTAATATGAATAGACTCAGATGCTCCTGAAACATGGAGTTGGAAGCCCTCATCACCCCCACACCCCATTAATTCAGAGGACAAAGGTGAAGTAGGCATGGGAAGAGGAGATACATTCTCTCTCCACTCATGGGATTCTCCTCTGATCTGCAGCATCTGTGAGTTCCAGGAACTGTTGCTAAGGCTTCCCGGAGGATTCCCTTGGCTCTTAGAAAGGGTGGGCAATTTATCAATGTGGTGCCAGCATGACATCTCACCCATCACACCTCTGCCTCTCCCCTGAGCTTCTCTCCCCTGTTTAGTAGTAATCATGGCACTAAATCACTCACAGTTCATTACTATCCAGACTCTGTCCATAGACAATGCTATAACCCACCAGGAAGTCTGATCAGCCTTTCACTGACTCCCTTTCCTGCTTACTAGTGGCTTCTGGGACTACTAGCTCACAGGGCACAGTCAGTCCTAATGGCCTTATCACTCGGCTACCTGCTTCTCCTTCCCAAAGGGAACACCCCTTAGTGTATCTGAGCCAGAGAGTCTGGCTGAACCATCCTATTACTGTTTTATATAAAGCACTTACCGAATTCCTAGAGGGGAGAGAAGTCTCCAAGGAGAGCTTGCCTCATTAAGCTGCAGCCTGCTTTCCAAGTAGCCAGAGAGGCTCTGAATAGAGAGCTAAGACCTTCTGGGGCTTGTTGGTGCTAATGCACTGACCTCCAGGTACAGGGCCACCACAATGGGGGGATGATCTCAGAGGAAAATGAAGAAAATGTGCTTTTGTCCTTTGCCCCACTTAATAGGGTTTAAGAAGCAGAGGCATCTCTAAAGTGATAAAAATGTACCCAACATCAAAACTCCAGGGTTCCTGCACCTAAAAACTCCTCATGATATGTTCCTTCCTTCCGTCCTTTATTTTTAAAAATTCTCCTTCTCCCTCTGTTCTATAGGATTCTCAACTTAGCCATAGATAGATAAATAAAATGGCTTCTGAAGATGTGGTCTTTTAAAAGCCCAGAGAAGAAAGACCAGACATTTCTTTAAAAGGCTTCTGGCCACGATGTCTTTCAACTCTGATTTATAGGAACCAGTCAAAGAAACTCCTGGGAAATGGCTTTTTTTTCCCCTCTTGCTAAGAAAGCATCACAGAAAACAAGCCAGCTCCCAGGTTGACAGGATGCTGTCTGCAGAGAACTTGGGGGTTGCGTTTAGAAAGGTTTGCAGAGCAACCCAGTGAATCCGGATGTGATGCGCTCTGAATGTGGCCACATCAGGGAGTCCATTCTGCATGGGTTCTGCAGAGATGTGAGCCTTCAGAAACTCTGCATACAGCATCAGCGCTATTTTCTGAAGATCATTTTGTTGCCAGAAGGGTCGTGGAAAGTTTCTACCTCTTCTCCTCCAGGCTGCTCAATGCAGGGAGGAGCATCTTAAGCTAGTAGTTGTGCCAGGTGGCTTGAGAAGGCAGAGAAAGGAGGAGGGGGCGGGGGGATGTGCAGCACTACCTGCCAATGTCTGAGGACCAGGAGCAACGTCACATGTGGAGAAAAATGTCCTGCCAGGCAAATAAGCTTCCCGTTACCTTTAGAATAAGTTTAGGGATCTGACTGCCAGACTCTCAACCTCAGTAAAAGTAGGTGGGGGAAATGGTGTTGTTTCCTTGTTGAAGCTTTGATAGTTATCACCTAACACCACTTTCTACCAGCATGTGTGACTGGCCCTGGCCCAGATGGTGTCCACTTCCGGCGTGAGGGCTACTTAGGACAGTGTTTTGTTGCCCACCTTGCCATTGCAGCAGATCCTGCTCAATGTGACATACGCCCCCCTCGGAAGAGGGCACTTACAATTGCTGTGTCCTTTTCATAAGAGTGATTTATGCTTACAGAAATGTCTCTCTACATGACGGTTTGAAAATACCTCATGTCTGACCCAGGGGCACGGATATTATCTCTGCCACCGAAAAGAAAAGAAAAAATTAATTAGCTTTCTATGAGTCTGTAGTGAAAGGGTAAGGACGTAACCAGTTTTTTTCAATTGTCGTATTAAAACCTAAAATTAGTCTATCTTTCTTCCTTCGCCTGCATGTAATGGCCATCTTCTACAAAACGTATGCTTGTCATTTTCCCTCTGTGCCAGAATGCCGATTGTCTTTTGAATAAGATTGGCGCAGAAGAGCATGAACTACTCATTCCCAAAGGTGATGAAATCTAGCAATATTTTGTCTAGAGCATAAATATTTTTGTAATGAATTCTTCTTACATCTGTCACCTGTACAAAAGACTTAAGATCAGATCTGTTTTAGGACCAATAGAAACAAACAAAAGGTTATAAACCGCAACCCAGCACCATTTTCCTCTCATCCAGTGGGCCCAGTTGTGGTGGCACACGGCTTCAGTCCCAGCACTCAGGAATCTAAAATGGGAGGTTCTCAAATTACAGGCCAGTTGAGCTTTTAGACACAGCAAGACTCTGTCTAAAAGAAGAAAAGCAAAAGAAAAGAAACCAAATATTCAACTGGACAATGAGAAGGGTCATATGATGAACTGACAGAATAAGGTTCATTGTTCGTGAGGAAGTATGATTTCTTCAATCGTTGAAATCCTTGAATATACGTAGAATTATCAGCCAGATCCCCTAGAACAGAGCCTAAGGCAGGGTTTAAATGCTGGTGTTTCACTGAGGTAGACTATGGGGAGGTATAGAGAGTGTGTCAAAAGAACCCACCAAGCAAATGAAAGGCAGTGACTTCTGAGCCAGCCACAGGTTTGCAAAGAAAAACAGCTGGCTGTAGGTGCCAAGAGGCCGGTCTGTCTTACAGAGCAGTCTCTCAGGGAGAAGAGGAGGCAGCTTACCTGTTGAGTCTCTGTGTTTCCTTCTTGGCTCACCAGGTGTATTTCCATGATGCTAATTCTCACATACCCTCATTGCCAGCCTTGGTGTCTGTTTTTCTGGGTATGTCATCTACTTCTCCAAATGAGGAGGACCCATGGCCTTCGTGGATTCAAGAAGGTCTGAAGAGAGCACTTGAGCTGCTATCAGTGAGAACAGGCAATTTGATGTCCAAATTTGAACAGAATCAAGTTCTAGTGCTGTGATCAGGTAAGGTTCACAGACTGATTCCAACATAAGCACTCAGTATTTAATGGAAAGAGTTATAGCATCGATGTGGAGATGATGGATAGAGGTAGAATGGTGTTATATGTACAGAACTAAATGCTTATCATTATAGATGGTTGGAAGGCTGTGGAGCTACTTAGGAGAAAGCAGCACGGATGAGGTTTAAGACTAAGAGTACAAGGTATATTGGAACTGTACCTTGTACCTTGACTACCCAGGCTGTTGGATATATAAAGCACAATCAGCTTACTGGAAACTTGGACAAGATAAGAGTGGGCTGATGGTAAGTCCTTTGTGAATACCTTTTTCAAAGCCCAAATGCCTAGAGATCACATGCATAGTATTGCAGCCAATCAGGGCTTACCAGAACACATGGATGCCCACAGTCCAACCTGTAAACCTGGTTATTAGGCCACTGATTTGCTGAAATAGTTAGACTAGTAGGCTCTGTTTATCAGAAATTATCCAAGTAGCCAAACTATGAGTATCATAAATATCAATGAGCCTGACTATTGCAATCCTTTCAATGATTCAGTGTGGTCTAGAAATCAGGGATGCGGGGTCAAGGCAGCTACACACACTGCGTTTGCTAGAACATTTCAGAAGTAGGCTCCAGGGTACATTATTTTTAAAGTATTTTAAATTTATTTTTAATCATATGTATGTGTGCATGTGTGTGTGTGCATGCGTGTCTCTGTGTATGGGTATATGTACACGTGTACAGGTGCCCACAGAGGCCAAAGGTATCAGATTCCTTGGAACCAGAGTTATAGGTGGTTGGATTTGCCTGACATGGGTACTGGGACCTGAACTCAGGTCTTCTGCAAGACTACTAGGTACTCTTCACTGCTGGGCCATCTATCTCTCCAGCTCCCAAGATACCTTATTTAGAGAGTTCCACATAACCCAGTGTCTGCAAAAAGTGTTTCATCACAGACTGTTCCCTTTTGTGTAACGATGATCCACCATCAGAAGTACTGGTAGCATAGAAAGCATGCCACCTCTAGAGTGTCTTGAAGTGACATGTAACAGGCTCGAATTCTGGCAGCTAAGAACTAAGTGAGCATTGTGCTCCGGGCCTGCTTGTGACATCAATTCTCTGTCACTTTAAAATCAAGTCACACACCAGCACTCTGACTTAGTTTCTTCATTTTCCAAATAGGGGAAAAAAAACTATGATGTTACAAGATCAACAGGAAAGGCAGATCAAGGGCTGGATGCAAAGACATTTTGAAGTTAAAAGGCAACTGAACTCCCTCCTCCTCAAATGAGCATTGTGACTTGCAACTGGTTCTGTGAGTGCTCTGCTTTTTACAAATGAGTTCTGCGCTGATCTGAGCAGGTTTTGTCTTTTGCAGCAGACTCTCACATCATTTTATGAATGCAGAGAGCCAAGAAGAGCGGATGTTGAGTGGGTGCCAGAGTGAAATGAGCAAGCCCTGCTGCCAGCTTCCCACCAAAAAAGTAGGTGCTTGGACCATTTTTTTCAAAAGCGGTTCTTTGAGTGCTCTGTGTGCTGAATAAATACCCACAATGCGTGTGTGGCTTCCTTGCTGTGGAGACAGGGCCGGAGTCACCGAGTTTAAGTGTACACATCTCTCCTGTGTGCTCCGCCTGAGTAAAAGTAGAAAGAGAAAAATCGGTCATAAAATCCTAGCATGAAAGAATAGAAAGGGGCATTAAGGTTTATCTGTCCCCTTTCCCCATTTGGCAGAGGGGTAAGCCATGACTCAAGGGCTAAACCAGCTTACTCCTGATAAAGGGACTTTTGGAAGATGAGCTGTTTCAAAGTCAGTGCCCCTCCTTTAGCCAGAATGTCAATTCAGCCTTTTGATCTGGAAGCTGTGGCAGGACAAGTCACCTTCAAATAGAACACACCCCCAAAGAGCCTGCCAGGATTGAGAAAACCCCTCCATGGTTAGAATAGGAAATGTCCCCCATATGTGTGAGTGCTTGGCTCTAGGTTCTAGAGTCTCGAAACTTCAGGAGGTGGCACATGGCTGCAGAAAGTGGGTCACCTCATCTCATCTCTTTTCCATCATTCTCTAGATTGCCTTTGTAAAAAAATCATTTTAACCATGGTACAAGTCTTACATCTGCATGGCCACCTTTGGGAGGCATATCACTTATTTTCTGGTCGCTGGTCCCAGGTATGGGAGTGTGAATTGTGGCGTGCTCTCTGAGGGGAGACGTGACAACAGGGATGTAAGGCAGCTGGTCACATTGTGCCTACAGCCAGGAAGCAGAGAGTAGACAGGAAGCAGGGCCAGGCTTTACACTGATGGAAAAGGGATGAGGTAAAGTAGGCCGTGTTTCTTAGAGCCTGACCTCAAGGTAGAACAGGGGAGGATGTGGCTGAGCTGATCCACAGAAGGAAGGCTCTAGAGCATGTGCCACACAGAACAGCTCTGCCTTCTAGGCAAGGCATGTCTGCCAGTACCTAGCTACACGTTTCTTGAAAGGATTTTCTTTTCTTCTAAACAAGATAGCTCTTGTCCTCAGAGGCAGTTGTCTGGAGAAAGTTGTCTGTGAGATATTGTCAGACTCTCTTACAGTAGCAGGTGTGGTCAGGGATCTGAGCCTGGTATCCTCAGAGTATATATAGCTCAGGAGCTGATCATGGGTGCAGTAGAGAGGAAAGGTTAGGCAGAGAGAAGATCCCTGACTTGCAAACAGGTATTTCCTAGGACTCCTCAGAACTGGCCAGGACAGGAAGCCCCGTGAACCACTTGACATGAGTTTTTGTCCCTCTCCACTTCACATTTCCTTTAGGCCCTAAAGTTTAGGGTCTATCCTAGGTTTCAGCTGCAATGACAAACAAAGGCGAGGAAGAAGACAGGTATAATGATGTCCCCAGTGCCTTGATAACTATCCCTGAACGCCAGGTTGTGCAGAGAATTCATCCATAACCGGCTCAGTGTGCAGAGGGTGTGGCCAGCTGTGATGAGTGCTCATGGAGTAGAAGTAGGGCGTAGTGTTCCTACCTTTAATGCATTTCTTTCATCCCTTTCTCAGATCGGTATGCAAACTCCTGTTCTAGTCCACGTGAGTCAGCAGAGATGGGAATGTTCATTTATTTGCACAAATATATGTCAACAGTCCTTTCAAAAACAACCCACTCTTCTTATCACACCACGGAGAAAATATTAATTCTTTTCTGTGGCGAGGTTAGATTTGACAGTCTGCAGCATAGTTCACATAGCAGCCTGTTGCTGGGAATGGACTGAGCACACTCTCCATTGAGGAAATGGAGGTTCAGAGAAGTGTTAAGTGCCTTGATCAAGCACACAGAGCTAATTACTGGCAAGAAGTTTAGATGTTTGTTAGCTCTGTCTCTCATCCTACTGAGACTCCATGCATACCAAGCAACTGTTTGACCATGGTGCTATGTCCCTAGATCTTTTAATGCTTTTTATTTTAGCACAAGGTTTGACTAAGTTTCCCAGGCTGTCCCTGAATTCACTGTAGCCTAGGTAGACCTCAAAACTGTGATCCACCTGACTCCCATTTAGCTGGATTTGCAGTCTTGAGCCAATAGTCCCAGCTAAGAGTCACTACTGTGTGCATACACACATATGCATCAGGGGTGTAGGAGCAGAGGCCAATATCTGGTGTTTTCCTCTATTTCATTGCTTGAGATAGACTCTCGATGAATCTGGAGCTCACTAATTTTTCTAGACTGACTTTCCAGCAAGCTTTAGGGATAGCTGATTCCACCTGTCTAGCCTCGTGTGCCCAGGTGTTTACATGGGTGCTGGGTATCCAGACTCAGGTTCTCATGATTTTGCCAGCAAGTACCCTTCCAATTGACCCATCTCCCTAGCCCGAAATGTGTCTTTTAAATAAGCAAACAATAGGAGGTCAAAATACCAAAGCTTGGGCTGAGAACCAAATATTCCCAATTGCATCAAAGCCAGTGACTGCCCACAAAAGGCACAGTGCACATGTGCTCCATTTGAAGTCTCACAGGGAGTGGGGAAGGAGGGAGGTAGTGGAAGGGGCACTAGTCTGGCCTGAGAGAACTGGGAGACTGCCTTTCCCAAACTTGGTGAATGGGTCAAATTTTGAAGTTCAGGGAAATCAGAGAAGGTGGGACAGGAAAGCATGTCTTGAAGGAAGCAGGGATGAGCACAAGCTATGTTATCAGGATGGGGCACAGCAGGTCTGGAGGAAATGCAACAAGCTGAGGTAGAGTCTGGGAGGGAAATGGGTGTGTGAGCTTTGCTTGGAAACCGGGCTGTGAATGAGGAGTAAGAGGAAAGAGATGAAGATAGAACCCCAAAGTCAGCTGGGTTTGGGACCAGTGATGTGGGCCCTCCTACCAGATGGAGTCACGTGCACAAAGTTCACTTTTCAGATGTATTCTGCTGGGGAGATGGAGGTGCATCTTAAGTAAGCACTATTAAAATGCAATGTCCCTAAGTGAGATTAGTGTAATCTACTGGGTAATACCCTTGGGAAATGTGTTGAGAGCTTGATGGCAGCTAGTGGAAAACAAGATAACGTGAGAAAAGAATACAGAGAGGCACCCAGGGCAGGAAGCTGGGTGCCAGCAGACAGGGGAAGATGCTGAGAGAAGTCTCACAATTTGTTCCCGAGGTTGGTGGGCAGAGGCCAGATTTGAGGACAGAAGGAAGTGTCTGATGGGAAGTGATGCAGGGGCATCTTCTATTTACTCTTTTTTCTTCTGAAATTTCAATGATTTGAGTCTTCAAATTGAACTGATAATACATAGATAAATAGGAAAAATAATTACGGTTGTCAAAATGCGTAAGTATGGGAGACACAGAGGAAGCGTGAGACCCAAAGGAAGCAAGGGGGCTGGTCATTAAAGAAAGACAAAGGGACAGTGGTTGGGACTCCTGGGAGTATGATGTAGGCTATGAGAGGGTGGAGGAAGCAGGTGAACAGCCTCAAGGGTTGTCTTGTGATGGAGATGTGTCCCCCAGGCGACAGCCATCTGTGGTCACCTCTAACCGGGCCATGTGTCAGATCTCTACTCAGTCTTTTCTTCCTGTGGGGGGAATGTCCTTGCTAGGCTGAGAGGATGGTATCAGCAAAGCTAGTGTTGTAGCCACTGTCACTGACCTGGAGATTGTTAAATTTCCTTTTTAAAAAGGACAGCTCTTCAAAGTTCTTCCTGCATCTGCTGAGAACAGCAATTACAATAGCCAATTGGAATCATATCAAATAAATATATTTGGCATAACATATGCCCCACCTTCTCTGATTAGAATCAGGAGAGGAGGAATCTGGCTCACAGGAGACTTCACTCTGCTACTGTAGGAGAACAATGAATGCTGACTTCAAACTGGGATATCCTCAGGCTGGGAGCCTGCTTTTACAGACAGCAGTTCTCATGCACTGGTGCAGGTTTTACATTAAATTTATTTTAGTCATCTATCAAAGATATACATTATGTTCACCAACAAATTTGGATGATGCTGTCTGCCCATTTTTAAAGTGTGTTTGTGTAAGCACATGCCAACATGTATGCAGGTACCCAAAGAGGCCCAAAGAGCTACGTCCCCTGGAGCTAGAATTAAAGGTCACTGTGAGTCACCAGACTACCTTTTCTGGTATTAAATCGCAGGTACTGTCTGCCAATGGTAGCCAGTACTTTCAAAATTTTATTTAACTTATTTGTTTTCATGTGTATGAGTGTTTTGCCTACATGTATGTCTGTGTCTACGTACCATGTGCATTTCTGGTGCCCGAGGAGGCCAAAAGATGGCATCAGAGCCCCTGAAACTAGAGTTACAGACAGTTGTGAGCTGCTGTGTGGGTGGCAGGAGCTGAACTCAGGTCCTGTGCAAGAGTAGCAAGCACTCCTAACCACTGGGCTACCTCTTTAGCCCCTTTCTAGGTAGTTTTTAGGGTGGTTGAATGTGTCCCTGTTAGCATCCCAGCCTACTCGGAACAGAGCTGACAAGTACCAAGAACAGCAGACTACAGAAATCATTGTGGACTATGATTTCTGAACAGAGTTGTTTTCAGCTAATGTTCTTAGCTCATTGGCTGGGAAAAGTCTGGTGCCAGGTGATAGCCTATGTGGTGAGGCCAAAGGCCTCCTGCCCAAAGCCTTGTGGGAGAATTAACACATCATCTTTAAATCGCTGCAGTCTCAACATACATTTTCTATGCACCATTATGACAGAACCTTGGCCACTCCCTAATTCCTGATTGTGTCAAGTCTCTAAGCATGAAAGGCATGTGCTTGTTACACAGCAGGTGATATCCAATACATGGTCTAATGTAGGAAATTTAGATCAAGGCATGAGGAGGCACTGAAAACCAATACATGATTTAGACCATGAGAAGATATGCATTTCTCTGGATGTGTCACAGTCTGGATCTAGATGGAACATGAGAACTGGGGGAGAGTGCACCTAAGTAGATCGATTCCCCTTTAAGATAATAGATCCACGCAAAGGAAAAATCACTCAGATATGGAGAGGAATTGGCTGGAGATAGTCATGGTACACAGAGAGCATGGAGACTTAAGTTGCATCACCGTGAACTGCATTGGCTTCTTGATTTCTGAGAAGGTGGCATTGCTGAAAACCAGGGAACCTTAAGAGGTATATGGCAAAGCCTGGTGGTGATAGTGGGACATGCCTTTAATCCCAGCACTCAGGAAGTAGAGGCATTTGGATCTCTGTGAGTTTGAGGCCAGCCTGGTCTACAGAGTGAGCTCCAGGACAGCCAGAGCTACAGAGGAACTGTATCTCAAACAACAGCAACAAAAAAGAGGGGTGTATATGTGTGTGGCAGACCTTGTGAGAGAATAGACAACAAATCTTAACTAAAACATGGTCAGATCACTGCTTTTGACCCTCTTGGTCTGCCTTCATTGAAACGGCTTCATTCTGAGATTGTTCTAAATCATAAACAACCAAAATAGACCTCGTGCACTGGTTCTGAGGGAGGGAACTCAGGGAAAGAACATAAGCAAAGACATCTGGCCAGCACCTTGCATCTCCTAGTGGTAACAGTGGTCCTTTTTCTTTCCAGGGAGTCACCAACTGCCACTACTTTGGGCTCTGGTGCCATTGTCGAACCCTTTCTCCTACTTTTTATGACAGAAGTAGGTGATGCTGATTTGGCCAATCACAGTAACTGTGTATCTAGGCAGACAGATGACATCAGGAGGAACAGATGTGAATAAATTTGGAGCATCAGTATCTCCCTGGAACTTTCTCATCAATGCTCTGAGGGTGGGTGCTCTTAGCTTAATTGGTTTATTGTACTGCTGGCTATGAGTCCCAGATTGATAGCTGAAAGTCATGGCCACCTCCTGCAGAGTCTGAGCTAGCAGGTGAGATTCTACATGTTTCTAAATTATATTGTTGGTGGGCTCGTTGGTGATACGAATAAATAAATCACCTACATGCTAAGTGTCCATCATTTGTAACCATTTCATTCACAGTTGGTTCATTATCACAGAGAAAAGAAAATGTTTGCACAATAGTCCTCCAGCATCAGAAAAACAAAACATGACATGGATATTTTAGCAAAAAATTCTCAAGAAGTAAAACAAATTAGGACACCAAAGAAAAGACAACAAAAAAGATGAAGACTGAGCTAGCAGAGTGTAGAGAAGAAATGAGAAAGAAATCTCCCCAAGAAGAAAGTCCACACAGAGAAGAAAAAAAAAAAGTGCGCTAACATCTCAGAGAGGTAGCTGACAGCTGTTCCTAGAATCTCAATTAGAATTCTTAGTTATAGAAAGCTTGTAAAAGGATAAACAAGGAAGCAAATACATGCATACATGATACTTACAATGCATCATGTATGTGTTGTATAGATTACAGCTAAAACCATAGTCACAAACAATACCTGAATAGCTTCATGTAGGCCATGCATTATGAGAGTCAGCTGTCATGGTTTGAGTGTGAAATGTCCCTGACAAGCTCACATGTTTGAGCTCATGGTTGCTAGCTCTGGAGCTGCTTGGAAGGTTGTGGAACCATTAGGGTAGGTGCATGGTTGGTGGAGGCTGGTCACTGGGGAAGAGCCTCTTCTGCTGAACTCTCTGCCTCTTGATGGCCACTGTGATGGAGTCAGCCATTGGACACAGCCCTGAGCCACTTGCACTGTGATGAACTGGGTCGCATGAACTATGAACTAGAATAAAACTTCGTCCTTTCAATTGTTCCCATCGGGTATTCCGTAACGATGACTGAGAAGGAAGAAGTGCAGCTGCAGTATGCGTTTACTCCTTGTAAGAACTCCTGGAAAATAAGTGCATTTCACAAGTGACACAAAGGGGGAATAAAGGAGCTTAGCAATTCTCCAAGAGTGCTTAAAAGTGACAGAGATAGGTTTGGAAACCTGTTCTAGCATGGGTGCTCTAAATTGATATGATTTTCATTTTCTCACATGTGATCGGAAACAAATGGAGCCTTAAAGTGTTCAATGGCATAACAGGAAAGGCCTAAGGGCGTGTTAGTAGGAATGGTAAATCTGATATGTGTGTGTGTGTGCCTATATATGCACATATATATTATATATTACTGTGATCAGAAAAGCAAGTACAAAATTATCCACTCAGGACTAGAGCAATTCAGGATAAAAAGGAAGAGAGAGCTTAGTGGGTTCTGAACAAATAGTAAGGATATGAAAAAATATGAGGACTGGAGAGATGGCTCAGAGGTTAAGAGCACTGGTTGCTCTTCCAGAGGACCAAGGTTCAATTCCCACCCACATGGCAGCTCCCCACTGTCTGTAACTCCTTTTCCAGGGGATCTGACACCATCATACAAGATATACATGCTGGCAAAACACCAATGTACATCAAAAATAAAAATAAAGAAATTATTAAAAAAAAAAAAAAAGATCCGGGTGGTGGTGACACACTCCTTTAATCCCAGCACTCGGGAGGTAGCATTCTGGAGGCAGAGGCAGGCGGGTCTCTGGGAGTTCAAGGCCAGCCTGGTCTACACAGTGAGCTCCAGGATAGCCAGGGTTACAACAGAGAGACCCTGTCTTGAAAAACAAACAAACAAACAAAAAAGAAAAGTAAAGATAAAAAGAAATTAAGCGTGCTAGTCAGCGATGTGCTTGTGACTAAAGGGACAGGAATGACACTTTATCTTCAGTGGATACACGAGGAAAATCCCAATTATACAAATACAATACGCGATGTTGCTGAAGTACAGATATACATATTATACTTGGCAAATTAGACATAGCCTCGTTTCAGTACTTACACATTAGAGCACACCAGTGGCAATAAAAATCATTGCATTCACTTGTTTAAAACAGTTCGCCACTCCTATCTTTTAAAAATGAATGTTGGCTTGATCCTGAGTATTAAAAAAAATGAAAATAACACAACTCAGAACAACAAAAAAACAGAAGCACTAGCAGCCATAGTTGTAGACTTACTTCTCAATTTTGGTTTATGAAGGTATATTTACTAAGGTGGGAGAAAAAGTATAATTTCACTTAACAATCAGCATGTGTAACATTTAAATGCTAGGCATAAAGAAAGTGTCTTCTCATTCTGCAGACCTCAGGAATGTTAGGATTGGACTGGGTGACTCAGAGCAAATAACACAGACAGGAGGACGAGGATGTGGGTTTACCTGTATTTTACAGCAAAGGTCAAGGAGCACTGTCAAAGGTCAAAGTAGCCTACTGCTGCTTCCCTCCTCCTTCTCTCCCTTCCTTCCCTCCTCCCCTCCCTATCTTCTTCCTTCCTCCTCTTTTATTTTCTTTTTCTTTCTCTCCATCTTTCTCTCCATCTCTTTCTTTCTTTCTTTCTCTCTTTCTTTCTTTCCTTCTCTCTTTGTTCTTTGAGACAGGTCTTACTATGGCTATGGAGCCCAGGCTGCCATGGAACTTCTTTGTAGCCAGGCTGGTCCAAAACTAGTGGCCCTCCCATTCTAGCCTCTGGAATCACAGAATTGCAGGTGTATGCCCTTAGACAGGAACTCTCTATGTAGTGAAGGCTGGCCTTGAACTCACATTCCTCCTGCCTTTTCCCCCTTCTGTACAAAAATTCTAGAATTATTGGAGTGAGCTGCTATGACTGACAGCCAGGAGACTTTATTTTCTTAAAACTTCTCAGACATTAGAGACACGTCTTGTATGGATGTCCCATTTGTAGCTGAGCACTCCATAGACACTTACTCTCCTCATTTAACCAGTTTTGCATTTCTACATTAACCACTGCTCAAACAAAGAAATTTCCCATATGAAGTCTGAGAGCTGCACTGATCGATGGATAGAAAGATATGAATTTAGGGGGCAGTTTGATATTATGTCCATTAGCAAACCAATAGTAGTAGGTTCACCCCTGAAGCCTGAGTTCCCCAACCACAGGTTCTTGGTCAGATTTACAGGCATGTGTTTCCTCCTGTGGAGCAGTCCTCAAGTCCAATCAGAAAGTGGTTGGTTACCCCATAACAACCATGCCACTGTTACACCCACAAGTATATCTTGCTATATCAGACATTACTGTAGTTCACAAGACTGATGGCGACCCCCAACTCCTGCAAATACCCTGTCCAGTACTATGAAAGCTAGCCAGCATGGAGGAAGCTTAGAAGGCAGAACTAGCTTGATTTCTTCAAGTCTTGTGACCAAAGTATGTGATGTCTTCAGCATTCCATCATATTTACCTGTAAATTTTATGATTTCATTTTTCTTTAGAGTTGAATAAAATTCAAGGCTCAGAGACCACCACCAAAGTGAGGAGAGATGCTTTAAGAGCTAGACCTCAGAGAGGACCAGAGCAAAACATTGTCTTCTGGACTTGACAGGACCATTGTACTCATAACTCCCAGCAGCTGTAGATGCCTGCACAAGACCTGCACTTATTTAAGTCAGTCAGTATGCCGGCAGGAGTGGGAGGGGCTCAGGAGTCTCAAGCCTAGCTAGAGAAGTGTTGGCAGTTCATGTCTTCTGGGGGAGAGAACGTCATTTCTCTATTCAGAATGTGGCCCCTGGTAGATTATGCATCAGTGGGTAGCCCCAGACCCATGACTATATATGCCGGGGTATTTCTAGCTGAGGGGCCTTCACACCCTTTGTTTACTTTCTTCTTTCTCCTCGTCACTTCAAATTTTTCATGGGCAGTTATTACTTTCAGCGAAATATAGAAGTGAATGTGTATATGGGTATTTATAGAAAACAGAAAAAAAATTAGTTTACCAGCAAATAATCATTGTTGGGCAATTTGCTTAATTGGGGTTCCTGGCTCAGCGGCATCATCCCAGTAGACTCCACCTGAGGTGATCTGCCTCACTCTGTGATTTGCATAGCGCCATATGCTGCCCTGACTGAAATTTTCACA